>OY720432.1:32962262-34258165 GCA_963082735.1 Pocota personata | reverse complement strand
CATTATTGCATGCTTGCCTATTAGACAGTGTGCAGTTATGACACCTATAACAGCACTAATATGCTTTCTGTTTAGAGAAATCAAATTCCTAGAGCGTTTCAGATCCAGCTTAGGTCAAATCTGTTTTCTCACTAGACACGTTGTACCACTTGTTCACCTAGAATTTGTCTTCTCAATCCAGCTTTAATTTGAGTTTTCATGTAGTGTTACGAATAATCTTCCATAAGCCCATCTTCCTCCCAGAATGCTCTAGAAGCAATGGTGACATGGAAGTTTTTGTTAAAATTTTAACTTTTGTATAGTACGAGGGCAATGTGAAAAGTTCTACGGCCCTCTCAACTTCTGCATTAGATGCGAAGCGCTTCCCAGAAACAAATTTCTTCAAATATGGGAACATATGGAAGTCTGAGGGTGCCAAATCAGGTGAATAGGGGGATGGCCGGGCAAATCGTACCCCAAATCCCGTAGTTTTCCCATCGCCAACGCACACTTGTGTACAGGTGCATTGTCCTAGTGAAAAAAGATTTTTTTCTTCTTCAAGCCAGGCCTGCTGATTGGAACGTTATCTCTGTATCAGGCCAAGAACTTTTTACCTTGCCCAATCCCTTGCCGGGATTTTCCTTCATTATATTTAGGAAGAATGTCGCCAGTTTGGCTGGGATCATCTTCCATTTATCTGTAGCGGTTGTACCATAGATGTCACTTTTGTCTATGTTAGCCAGTACGAATCTCTCTTCAAAGACTTCGCTGTAGGACTTAGAGGATGTAGCGTTAGAGGACCTGGAGGGGGTGCTGGTATTGTGCACCTTACGTACACCTTCGGTACAGACGAGCAGTTTAGCCCATTCTAGTTGAATTTTCAGCCCCGCAGTTTTTTTATTCTCCGGAATGTTACCGAATTGTTGAAAAATCCGGCTAGCTTTACTTGACTCCGTGCTGCTTCTGGCGGCAGATGGACCACATGAAACCACTATCCTCTAACTAGCCGGCATCTTTGGAGCATTACTGATAGACAGCTTAAGCGAGGTACTACTGCCCGGTTTTAAAGGAGATATTTCATATTTTTCAGCTTTATATTTTCTTTCTTTGTTTTTTAATAATTGTTTATTCATTTTGAGTACCACTAGTAAGCCAACTTATGACAGGTCTCGCAAGGGTACCTGAAGGAGCTCATTCGCGACTAATTTAACCCTCAGCCTTGCATCCTTGGGTACGGTTTGCTATCTGCTCTCACCGCCACGGGAATCAGGTTGATTAGTCTTTAGCTTCTGACCTTCCTCCGAAGACTTTACAGCTTGGGTGGCCCTGCTGCAATCTCTCGCCGGATTCATTAGATCTTACTGTGCGCACCTACCACAACAAGGTAAGTAATCGAAGGGGATGAATCAGTTTCATTACTGTATTGCTAACATTTAAAAGAATTAAAGTTATAATGAAAGTTGTAATAACAGTATCATTCGCTGCTGGATACTTGGTAATTGTGAGGGGCAAAAGAATCCATCCTCGATCAAATCTTCAATACCACAATTTGCTGTTCGGGTTGTAGCTGATTAAAAACATTAATCCAAACACAACGGAGGGAAAATCTCGTGCTTAGCACCAACTCGTGTGAATTATAAGCGGCCTTTTTTATTACATGTCTGCAGAACGGTAAAGTATGACTTTTGAGATCGCCAGACCAACACCGTCGTAGTCGAGGTAGCTAAGACGCTGTACCAATTGTTATTATCCCCGACGTCTTGGGTTAAAATCATCGGCTTTTGAGCCTTTTGTTGATAACAATATTTTATTAATTTATGAACAACAATTTAATATGAACCAATCACATACTAACTATTCTTAAATGAAAGAATCTCAAATATAAAGAATGATTATTTTTGGGGAATTTCACAAAGAAGAAAACATTCGAACAGGGATCGTTCCTTGCCCTTGGACCAAATGTTTTCCTTTTTGGGCATTTCTCCAAAAATAATCATTCTTTACATCTAAGAAGTTTTTACAACAGGCCTTCCCTCCATACCGTATCGTATGCAGCGGTCAGATTCACGAATTCTTATTCAATGGAATTTGTCAATGCGGGGATCTCTCTGCGTCCTCTTCTAAATCCTATCTGTTCGACTGGGATCTGTGTGTTGATTATCAGTTCAATGCGGTTGTCTTTCTAGTAGTTTGTAACACATACTGAGCAGAGGGATCAGATGGTAGTTTTCAGCTCTCTCTCTTGGTTGGCCAGAGCTGAAGGTAGGTAGCCAGTTTCCGTGATATTACTGGAAAATCGGATGAGCCATACCATATTGTTCACACCGCTATTTTTAAGGAACTTTGTGTACATTCATCAAGGCCTACTGCTTTTCCACTAACCTCACCGATTTTAATGGGAACGATTAAAATTCTGCCTTTAAAGAATTCAAGCAATTTCAAGTGGTTTGAGTTAAAACAATCTTCTAGACCCCATAGCTAGGAATGGGGGAAGAGGTACATCTCCCTCCAATAAAATTTGTTTATTATTGTGGCATGACCGACCTCCCAATTCTTGATCGTCTAAAGTGGTCTCACCCTGTATGAATATGTAAGTCCGGGTTACGATTTTTAGTCTGCAGTGTAAATAAGTTTTTGCACCCCAAAAAAATAATTCTATTTCAATGAAAAATCTATTTCTCCACTCGAAAATAAATCCTTCGCCCATATTTCATTCAGCAATTCGATAACTTATCATTAAAGGACATTCATTTTCGTTTTCATTTCGATTTCAGTTTCACTCCGATTTCCGGATATTTCACTTCAATTTCGCTTTTTATTTCCTTTCACCTTTTGTGGTTACATACATAATGAGAGCGGTTGAAGTATACATGTGTTGATTTAAATTTGATTTATTCCTATGATTTTCTATTTGTATCTAGGAGGCGTGCCATTGCGGTTGGATATCCCAACCGTATCAAATAGAAGCAGCAAAAAAAATGCTTTGTTCTATACATATTTCTACAAATAGGACACTAGGTTACCCATGGCGCTGTCTACCGACGCACCGGAAATGATTTTTCATACACACAACAGAGTCCTTTCAATACATCTAATCATACGCGGATATACTTGGATATACTTTATTCAAGTGTCCCCTTTATTCCCTCCGACAATCTAAGATTTCTCTTGAAATTTTCAACTAAGAAGAGTGGATATCCAAAAATAATTGCAATTGGTCCTTGAGATTAAATTTTGCACGCTTCTATCGAAGTGGAAAATGGGATATAATATTACCAAGAGTCCTAAAGATGGACAAATGAATGGATGGACATATACGAGTACCTACATTTTTTTCTTCCAGATAGTTATTATCCTTTTTTTGTGCTTGATCTGTTACATCATTGTATGTGCACTACCAAAGGAAGATCATTACGAAAGAATCATTGGTTATTGATCTGTCTACTGTAACAATTCTAAAGTGCTTACAACATGTTGACCATATTGCGAAAAATTTAGGAAGACATGTATACTTTTTTGTATCTTTCAAACAAGAGACAATGGCGAATGAACAAGGATATCATGCGGTATTCAGTGATTTGTAATCCTGGTGGAGTGGTGGATATTTTCGTAGTTTTCCGCACTAGTGTTCATTTTTCATCTTGCACTACAGGCAGATAAACTGTCTATATTCAATTGGAATTGAATGCATTTACTCGTATTTTAAAGGATAAATTGAGATAAGGTTGGATGACAGTTTTTATTCTGTTATTCGAAACTCTTCTGCAGGTACTGCCAAACATCGTGTGTGGGGTTAGCTACTGTGTGGGAATAAGATTTTTTATCAGCTACTGCTGATCTGATAACTAAGATTGTTCTTTTTGCCTGTTCAACAAGCGAGTGTACAAGTGAAGTGCAAATTCTGATTTGAAGGTGATTGGGAGCTGATTGAGAGGAAATTCGATGCGTAGTACTTTTTTGTGGTTTCCAGAAGAATTTTAAGGTAAATTGATAGGTCAATTGCAGATTTTGTCATTTAATGAGTGAAATAGAATACTTAACGATCAACCATATAGATATTCAGTTAGAGTGATTTTCATGAATGGAAACGAGAGAAGATGTTCTCGAATAGTGTGGGAAGGAAATAACAGGACAGGTTGGAATTGTGCATGAAGAAATTCCAACCACAAAAGAACATCTAGACCTAAGCGAGAACGGGGTTGTAAGAATATTTGCCAATGTAGCAAGACCTGAATTAAAGATTTTAACTTTAAAATAGTATGGTTTTTCGATTTAGACAAGCTTTTCGTTACAATTTCGGATGTTTGTCAAACGTTCGCTAGAGGTGGAAACGTGAAAAAAAATGTTGGTCTTTTCTGGGATTCAAACTTTGTGTCGTGAAAATCTCGAAAGATACTCTGGTGGTGTTCGATTACCATAGTAGTGTGGGATTTCAACTCCACGAAAAATACATTTTATCATGACCAATCTATGGAAGATCGACTAATGATTTTCATTTATTTTATTATCAATTCTTATTTCGAGAATTATTAATATTCGAAATAAATCCCCATAGTTTTTATTCCAAATGCTCGTCCGGCTTGGTTCTTCTCAATCGTCTAGTATTATTTCGTAGATTTAGCATGGTCACATTTTGGAGTTAGCATGAGTCTGAAATCGCTATGGGGCATTTACAATACCTCGAACGACCTTGTTTTGGAATGTTTGAATTTGGATCTCCATAATTGGATGCCATAAGTCCAGTCAGCACCTGATTATAGAGCATCATTTTGTTGTGAATGGATACCCGTGCCCGTGACCTGAAACAATATAGGGGTACTTATGTAAATCTGATTTGGCGAGCGGAAATTTTTTTTTTTTAAAAAAAAGGACTGAATTGTATCCCAGCAATCATTATAATTAGTTCTTCGCCTTTTTTCTTTATGTGCTTCTTCCACTTTAACTTAGCATCTAACGTCATACCCAGATACTTAGTAGTATTAGCATATGGTACACATTGGCTGTTGATATAAATAAGAAGATTGTCTATCTTTCAATTTGTAAAGTTTATATGAGCTGATTTTGTCTCATTTAGTTTGAAGAAGCTTCCCATGACTTGGGACATATTGAAGTTTGAAACTGGCATTAATTATAAACTGGACTTTTTCTAATCTACATGTGGCATTTCTTACATTATTTGAGCCGCACCATGCGGCATTTTTATTTGCCAGATTGTTCTTTTTACTTCTTTTAGCGAGACTAAGGAAATTTCCTCTTCATTCTCTTTATTGGAAAACTTTAAATTTTCTCCAACTGCCCTAGGCGGGAATGGTTTATGGTTTAAAAACGTTTGTCAGATGTTCGGCAAACAGACTTTTGTTTTGGGTTTCTGATTCTTTTTTAGTCAGGCGCCTTAAATGGTGGATCTTGTATCTGTGGTCTTTTTAATCACAAAGAGTAATCTGTAGACGCATCTGTTGTTAAGTTTCTAAGGAATCTTATAAATGTATCATTTTTCAATTCACTAATTGGTTTTTTTAGTTGGATATCTTGTCATTTGCCACTTTCTGTAAGCTCTTCTCTTTTCTAGTATAACCTGCTTTATTTCGTTTCTTTTCGTTTGCTGTTCAACTTCTTTGTCAATTTCCTCTTTTATATAGAATGGAGATCTCAGGTTTATAAACTTTTCAAGCCTCTCTCTGAATTCTGTTCAAATAGTTCCCCTATATTTAGTCTTGGGTTCCTTTTTGTTTGAACTTAAGTTTCTTTAAAGGTTAAAATCACTGGTGTATGATCTGATGACAAGTCGTCATTATCTTCAACTATAACTGTTTTGACACCTTTTGCTAGGAAGAAGTCAATAAGATAAGGTATTTTATTTGTATCTGTTGGCCAAAAAGGTAACGATCCCTAGGAAAGGAATTCGCAACTGTAGTTGCATCCTGCTTGAAGAAGCTTTTTTCTTTCTGTTATTGTTAACCTAGATCCCCAATGGGTGTGATTCGCATTAAAATCACCACCAATAATAAAATTGTTTCCTAGTATTTTTTAGATTCAGGGTGGGTGGTGGTGTCTTCTCTGATAGGTTTAATTTAAACCTCTCTTTTCGTCTCCCAAACCATTGTAGCGTGTTCCAGGCGGAGGTAATGGCAATAACGGTGGTGGCCATGGTGTAGTGGTAACATCTTCGCTTGTCACGCTGTTGATTCACGGTTCGAATCCTGTTGTCAAGAATCATCTATTTATTTCGCATGAAATAAATAAAAAAGTCACTTGCGAAAGCTAAGTCAACTCTACTGAGGCATAATACTGGCAGTAAGGTGGTCATATGGCTAAAATGCAACTTGATCTTGATGATGACATCAGGATGACTGAAAAAAATACGGTGAATCATAAGTAACGACAATAATAAAAGCGAAAACAAACAAAATACTCCCCAGTTATCTGGACAGCAACCCTTGGAGTTTACAGAAACTTAATACCACCTAAGTTTCAAACTACACCACTCTGTCTTTCTCTCTGTCTGTTCCCCTTTCCATAGAACGCACGTGTTCTAAAAATTAGTATAAGGGTATTCATATCCCCTTTAACACGTGCAAATTATAAAAAAAAAAAAAAAACAATGGAAGTCTTGTCTTGGCTAAAGAAAAAATTGATATCGGCCATTGATATACGCATCTTTTCAGACAGCCAAGCCGCAATCAAATCCCTGGAATCTTCCTCAACATATTCTTTAACAGCTCTAGACTGCCGATCGTCTCTTATAGAGATGGCGGAACAGTTTAATATTCACCTAATTTGGGTGCTGGGGCATAAATATATTCCAGGGAATTGTAAGGCTGAGAACTTGCCAGTCATGGACAATGCCCATCCTTTCAGCCAAAAGTTTACTGGGTATGCCTATCGCTACATTCAAACTTAAATTAAAGCTGGATGCTATCGAAAAGACAAATTTTAGGTGGACAAGGGGTACAACTTGTCTACCGACAAAACAGATCTGGCCTATGCTGGATCTGAAACGCTCCAGGAATTTGATGTCTCTAAATTGAAAGCATATTAGTGCTGTTATAGTTCTCATAACTGGACACTGTCTAATAGGCAAGCATGCAACAATGCTCTGGCGATTTCTCCAGAAGCTGCATGGACGAGGAGGAGGAAGAGACTATTCTTCACCTTCTTGCACCTGCCCAGCTCTCTCCCAAAGGAGGAAACTCCACTTAGGAGCCTTCTGTTTCAATAACATAAATGATCTGAATAATATTGACGTTAGGGAGCTTCTACGCTTCATCAGAAGCTCCAAATGATTCAACGAGTAAGCCAGAGGCTGCGCCGCAAACCCATGTGGTATCACAATGGACCTATTATTGATCTAAGTGTGTTGGCTTCTTTTATTTTTGTTGACAGCCACTTCTACCTAAACTAACCTAACTTAAAATTTTTAAGAGGTTTGCGTAATCCTCTTGTGTTGGGGAACACCTGCGTGGGCAGTAAATTTTTCAATCCGACTCTAATTGTTGTTACGTGTATTTTTTTCATTTGTTATTTTAAATTCTTCATAATATTTTAAGTTGTCTCTTGGACACACGAACCACCTCGAGCTTTGTTAACTGGAACAGAAGTTTACATACATTTCTAACGACATGTCATTTTCAACTTTTTTTCCTTTTACAATTTCTTTACTTGTTTTGCTTTTTATTGTTTTCTAAGTGATTGCTATTTTTTGCTGTATCTTTGTATATCTTCAAAGGCTTGATATCGCTTGCATTGCAGAGCAAATGCAAAAAGCAGCTCAATTTTCACAACTATGCTCATTATTAATTTTATTGAATATATCTTTTCGACATTTTCTTGGATGGGAAAAGTGATTATGAATAGAGGTAACGACCTCTTTTTTGTCATTGATTCTCTACTAGAATCTTTAATCGTTTCTTTTTTAACATGTTCATGGATTCCAAAGCATGAAACCCTTTGTAAATTTTTTTTTTTTTTTTTACGCTGGAAGGTGACAATCTTCAAAAAACGAAACTGAGCCCGTACTCAGTAACAGTGTGGGATTTTTACCCATTTACCCCTTCTCCCTACTTCCCGTTTTCTCTACGGTACCGCCGTCTTGGTATTTCATCGCAGGGCAGGGAGGAGCCAACCTTCCACTTATTGCACCTAGCCGTTAGACCAATCAGCGATTTTATCTTAAGGTGTTATATCTTAAGGTGTTTACGATAAGTATTCATCTGTGGACGATTAAATATTGTTTTAGCTTTTTGTATTTTATTTCTATTTTTCTACCTATCTAGCTAGTTCAAAAGGTTTCTTCATTCTTCTTAATCTCCTAGTCAGATTGCTAGTATTTAATAGTTCTGACATTTCTGAGTTGGCGTGATTGAGAAGACTAAGTTTGTGTCTATTAGGTATTTTTTTGACTTCATCTTCAATCATTTCAATTTTTAGATCTCTATACAGATTAGTGTTTCTTGTGTATCATGGTGCATTTACTATATTCCGTAGTACTTTATTTTGAAATGTTTGCATTTTCTGTAACTTGGTTTTGCATATGCATGCCCATAGCTGGAGCCCGTAGTTCCATACTGGTTTCAGAATTTGCTTACAAAGCAGTAATTTATTGTATTTAGACAAACAAGAGTAATTCCCTTTAAGCCAATACATTTTACCGTAACGCATGTTTAGTTCTTCTCTTTTTTTCTTTACATGCGCTTTCCAGCTCAGTTTTGCATCTAGTTTCATGCCTAGACATTTGGCTGTGTTTACGTATTCTACTTCATTATCATTTATTATTACTGAGATGTGCGGAACATTTTTATTTGTAAAGTTGATATGGACCGACTTTAGGTCACTTAATTTAATCTGCCATTTTGGTATATTATTCACTGCCTTCTGTAGCTTACTAAATGGCAAGTCGCTGGTAAATAAGAGATATATTACTGGGCCTAGCACACTGCCTTGTGGTACACCAGCTTCTATATTTCTCAATGTGGAGTAGTCATCTCCTTGTTTGATTCTAAGAAATAGCTGTAATATATAAGACTCTAGGATTTCTGAGTATTGCTTTGGCACATGCTTTTGCAATTTATGTATCAGTCCTTTGTGACATGCTTTATCGAAAGCTTAAGCTATATCGAGAAATATAGTAGACCATATAGGAGGTGACTTCGCTAGGTGGTTTCCCTTATTTTGGTATCATAATTACCTCTGCGACTTTCCACATGCTTAGGACTTCCCCTGATATCAAGTCAAATCCTGAGGCTTTATTATTGATGCCTTCTTGTATTTCTTTGACAATTTCTTTCGCCGTTACCGGTTGAATATGTCCCCCTCTTCGCACAATTCTTCCGTTTCTTGACAGTCATTATCTTCATATGGTTGGAAAACGCCTTCGAGATACTCAGCGCATAAATTTGCTTTTTCCTGGTTGTTTTTTCTTCTTCTCTGTTTTTAAGTGGTGGAGTGTAAATTAAATCTTGAACGATTTCTTTCTCATCGCAGGAGGAATGAAGACCTCTGGCTACTACTTTAAGAGATCTCGTAGCTCTGTTTTCGTAGGAATGCCCCTGTATCTTCTCTCTTCTGTGACAGTTCTGTATGCATCAGCATCTTCAATATTAACTTTCCAGTTGTGCTTACTGTACCACTTGTATTTACATTCTTTTTTTAGTTTTTTGTTCAATAATGCTCTTAAGCTCACCAAATCTTTTCAGTCCAGAAATCATAATTGGTGCTGGTGCGTAAGAATTTCTGAAGCCAAAGTTGCCAAGAGAGTATGTTTTATTGATATAATTTTTATTTTGTATTAACTAACCTAACTGTTTAATATTTACCTTAATTTATTAATCTTTATATCAATTAAGTTGAACAAAAAAATATCACATAATTTGGCAATACCCTTTCTAATTCCAGTTTCCAATCTTCATTCTTTCTCATCCTACAAAAGTATAACTTCTCCACCTACAGTCCACATACTCTCTTTTACTTTTGCAGCATACCGCCGATCGACTAGACCTACTTCTGTTTTCTTTAATAAAACCATTTTTGTTTAATATATATATATATATATTTTTTTTTTTGATTTTTATGTTTTCTTGAATTCGAACCTTGAACTTCTCGCTCAGTGAACGCGCACTTAACCACTGAGCCACGGCTTCCATTTTCTATTTACAAATATATAATTAACCTTTTCTTTTCAACCAACTTCTCAAACTTTCATTCTGTACAGTCTAAACTTGTAATATATACATACGAGTAGTACATATATACAGTGCAAGTTACATATTGTGTTGATTACATATTTTGCATAATATATCTTTACCTCACTGTATCCAGAGTGTAAATATACCTAATACACTGATTTCCAACATTTTAATTGAATTGATTAATTTGATTGATTGATTAAATTTAGTTTTTTCATATATGTACGTCTTTTTTTTCCGGTTCCCTTATTGCATCTGGCAGTGTTCATGTGTTTATCTCTTAAAGCAAGTGTATTCAGTTTTTATTGTTACGCCTTTGGTACACGGAAAAAAGTCATTGGCTACGTAGACGATGATGTAAATTTTTTCTTATAAGATGTATTTGAATTTTCATTATTCCCGTGCATAATTGTATACGTACTGTTTCTAAAATTTACAGTTACTTGTATATACGTTTATACGCACTTTGAAACGTAATTCAGAATAGAATCGTCTGATTCATAGTTTCAACACACATATGCGCAAGTTAAATCTCACGGTGAATTCAATTTCCCAATTCTTTATTAAATCACCTACATATTGATGTGCATTATTACAAAAATATAATACATCACTTCAGCAAATCATTTTTCTCAGTGTATTCGAATTGAGATATTTTTGTTATTTTTTTAGTATCACAGAAACTGGACAATTTCAAGGAAAAACTGGGAAGCATATCTATCTTCAAAAAATACATCTTCAAGGCGGTTTGTCAAATTTAAATGATTTCTACACCTTCTTAGAAGATTCTTTTCGTTCATGAGAAGCTCTAGAGTTAACTTATTTATAAAAGAAAAGGGTATAGTACAACAAAAACCGCCATTGCGTACTCGTTCCTTTTATACAGTAAGACAAAATAGTAAACCTCTTTTACGTCCCTGCTGCAAGGAGACGCACTACTTACGTGCATGTACATAGTTTAAAGGGCTAACACCTGACCTGAAAATTGAACTTACAACGCAAAAAAGTCTTTGTCTCAACTGTCTTGTTCCCGGCCATGTTGCATTACAATGCAGAAGTAAATCCAATTGTTTCAAATGCAACAAGCGGCACCATATGCTCATGTATATCGAGAATATAGGCAGTAAGAATTTCCAAGGTATTTCTCCTACGTCTACTAATCCACCTTCGACATCCACTCTGGCACATTCTCATATTTGTACGGATCCTACTGCTATTGCATCAAATTACTAGCTCCACTGGTAATCACATCTTGAGAGCCCTTGTTGATCAAGGATCTCAAACGTCCTTTATAACTGAAAGTTGCGTCCAAAACTTACGAGTAAAGAGGCATTCTGCTCTATGCATTGTCAGTAGAATAGGTTCAACATGCAAATGTTTTGTACTGCTTCATCTCAAATCGTATTTAGACACCAGTTTCCAAGCAGTAGTGAAGGCTTTTGTTATGTCACCCATAAGTAGCTATTTTTCAAAACCTAGATGTGAATCTCCATTACCTCGAGAATTCGAGCACATAATAGTTACTACTGATACTTTTTATTCTGAGCCTGGTAAAATCGATGTTTTATAAGGTTCAGATGTTTTTCAAGAAATTATTCTAGACGGTATAATTAAATCCAATATCTGTTAGCACAACGTACTCAGTTAGGTTGGATCAATCAATTCTTTCGATAAAAGTGGTGTTACAAAAGCAATCTCATTGCACACCCAAGTGAATATAGACAATTCTCTAAGAAAGTTCTGAGAACTTGAAGAAGATTCAGTTTCTCGTTCTCTCTGTGAATCGTATTTCAACAGCACGCACTCACGCGCGAAGAAAGAACATTTCCAAAGAATCCAACTCTTAAAGCAGAGTATTTAAAATTCATTAACGAGTATATTGAGCACAGCATTATCTGAAGATGTTTTCATCTTACCCCATAACGGTATATGGAAGGAAAGTAGGTCCACTACGAAACTTAGAGTGGTCTTCAATAGATCGTCGAAACCACCGAACTCTAGTTCTCTAAACAAAGAGTTAAGTCCCGGACCATCATTACAGAATGATTTATCTTCAGTGATCTTAAAGTGGCGAATTTTTCGTATTGTTTTTACCTTGGACATTGAAAAAATGTTTTGACAGATTACTATCCACCCGTACTTAACAGCTAGCAGCCGATGAATCAAAGAGATTTCCTCTCGTATCTAAAGTACACGACATCTACGTAGATGACATTATATCCGGTGGTCCTCAAATTGTCCTAAATTACTGTTTGATCTACAACCAGAAGACTGTGAGTTTTCAGTTAACGATTAAGATACAAATGATGCTACAGTAAAGGCTTTAGAGTTATATTGGAACTCACAGTTTACTTTTCGATGCATCAAAACTCTTCGATCCCTTAGGCTGGTTAGCACCCATTCTCGCTAAAATATACTTTCAGCAACTATAGGTAGAAGGCAATGGTTAGGATGATCCACTTCCTCCTAAGCTAAAACCCGACTGGGATAAATACAGATCTAGTCTACCTTCCTTGTAATCCATTCGAATCGCAAGATGGCTTGGTACTACAACCAAATGCTTCGGAAAAATACACGGGTTTTCTGTTGGTTCCAACTATGCTTACCCCGTAGTTTTATATTGTAGAAATATTTACATGGATGAAAGAATTTCGGTTAACCTCATAATTGCAAAGCCCAAGGTTGCACCTATTAAACAAGTAACCCTGCCTCGATTCAAGTTATGTGGTGATGTATTGCTGTCTAAATTGTACTACAAATTTAATATCGCAACTGCAGCTAAGCATACTAACTTAAAATCGTTCTTTTGCACTGATTCAACAGTAATTCTGTCCTGCATCCGCTCCCTGCCTATTCGTTGGAAGATTTACGTCGATAACATGGTGAGCGAAATACAGGAGATAACGAATAATGATCAACGGTTTCACGTGCCTTCACAGGATAATCCCGCCGATTATGTTTCCAAGGGTGTTTAGCCTCAGGAATTTGAAAAACACAATCTTTGGTTGAACGGCCTTCCATGGCTCAATCGTCTCGGCTTCCACTGGCTTGTCTCAGATATGACGTCAGAAGGATTCAAAGCTGCTTTTAGGAGATTCATTGGGCGAAGAGGGAGCTGCAGTCATCTTTACAGCGATAACGGGACAAACTTTGTTTGAGCCAACAAGGAGCTTATTAGGATTAATAAGCAGTATCTGGAACTGGTATCAACCGATGTCCGTACTCAGCTGGAGAACGAAGAAACGTCATGGAGTTTCATACCACCTGCTTGCCCGCACTTTGGCGGATTGTGGGAAGCAGATGTTAAAACTTATGAACAGAATTCTTACCTTGTTCAAGTTGAATCTTCTTTAAATTCCAGACTATGACCCCACGATCTTAAGAGTATTGACTCCTGCACATTTTCTGATAGGAAAACCAACCACAATCGTTCCGGAGCTATCACTTTTGTATCTTAACATCAACAGGCTCATTATATGCCAGCAGATTCAACAAATTTTTCATCATTTCTGGGAACAATAGCGGAAGGAATTTTTATCCCGTCTGCAACAATGTCCGAAGTGGACACGAGCACACCGAAAAAAGTTAACGGCATCGTCATGCGTTTACCTTCTGTCAACGATCCTGTTCACGATATTGGACAGTCAGACCGTCGAGACACAAAGGTGTATAAAAACAACGACAGGGTATCAGGCGCTGCAAAACATGATTCCCCCACCATCAAATTTTACCTTTACGCATGTGAAAGGAAATGCTCCTATACAAATCTAATTATATTTGTTTTAAAAGTATGTTTAATATTCAATTTATTAATTTTTGCATCAATTAAGTTAAAAAAAATATCATGTAATTCTTAACCAAACAACGAAAACACCTCAAAAAGAAAGACAAATACACAATGTACCTAAGCCACCATCAATTAAACCACCACCTGCAATCATTTAGGTCAACGATTTATTGTTGGGGGTGACTTCAACGCTAAACAGTGCCATAGCATATCAACAAGAGCAACGCCACTACTTACTAAAAAGAAAGATCTACATTTTACCCTTAAAAACATTCAAGACAAATTAATTGAAAAAAAATTGATGGCAAATATACAGACACCCAGATTTTAAAAGAAAGCTCAACAAATTAACCAAAGACCTTAAAAAGCTATTGAAGAAATGACAAAAAAGAATTGAAATATACCTAAAAACTCTTTCAGCTACCGAATCGACAAATTACGATTTGTGGTAAACTACCAAAAAGTTGACTAAAGCAAAAATACACAAACCACCAATAAAGAAAACATATAACACCTGGGCCAGAACTAACCCTGAAAAGGCCCAATTACTCTGTGATCATTTTAAAAACACATTCACATATAACAAAAATAACTCCCATCTATCTCCTGAATGTGAACCAATAAATATTAAAAATTCTGCCTCGCCTGCCATCCCTTCGCTCATTTACAATGACATTCCATCTGTCAGCTCCTTAGACAAAGTCAATCTGCTTGCTGATCACTTTGCAGCGAATTCTACGCTGCCAGATAATGCTTTGTCTCCACCTGTATTTGAGAGCGTCAAATTTTCCATGGGACAAGTCCACTTTCGCACTCGTACAGTTGCAGGAATACTCAAAGGCCTTAACATACACAAATCCGCTGGTCCAGATGGTATCCCCCCCCCATAGTTTTGAAGAGGTGTTCTTCTACGCTGGCAAAACCTACTCTTTCCGAGTAGCTGGAAAACAGCATTAGTCCAGCCCGTCCCTAAAAAAGGCGTATCTTCCTCCCTGTCTAATTACCGACCCATTGCACTTACGTCCCTTCTTTCCAAGGTCATGGAAACCCTGATGAATCGTCAGCTTATGAAATATATAGGTGCACGAAAACTCCTTAATGACCGGCAGTATGGTTTTCGTAGCAACAGGTCCACTGGTGATTTGATGGCATATCTCACCGAGAAGTGGAACCAATCTTCCCATCACTTCGGCGAAACTAAGATGGTTGCGCTTGATATTTCAAAGGCATTTAACAGAGTTTGGCATCAGGCTCTTTTGTCGAAAATGCGTGCATATGGCATCGATGAGTCTCTTCTTCAATGGATTAGAAATTACCTTTCGGGGTGTTCAATACAAGTTGTCTTGAAGGGCTTCTAGTCTGCAATCCACCAAATAAATGCTGGTGTCCCCCAAGGCTCTGTTTTGTCTCCGACTCTCTTTTTAATTTTTATAAACCATCTCTTATCTGCAACTTCTAATCCAATCCATTCCTTCGCTGATGACAGTACCCTCAGTTTTCATATTCGCTTCCTAACTCACGTCCTTTCTCTTCGGCTGTAGAAGGGGAACGGCAACGTATGTGAATCACATTAAATTCCGACCTGGACAGCATAATTAAATGGGGTTCAACCAACAGAGTGGAATTTAATAATTAAACAAAAAATGCTGTCTTCTGTCTCTCAAGCGAAACCAAAACACTCAACCCTTGTCCATGGATGGTACTTGCATCATTAAAAACCGAAAGACTTGCCATTCTCGGTATGTATATTAATAACCATCTTCGATGGAACGATCACATATTCGAGGTCGCCAAAAATGCTGCAAAATGTCTAGAATAAATTAAACGGTGCAAGAAATATTTTACCCCATCTGATCTGGCCTCAATTTATAAGGCATTCATCCGCCCTAAGCTGTAATATAACGCCCATATCTGGTCTGCTGCACCCAAGACCATTCTGCACATTTTTGATAGGGTACAAAATCGCGCGTTAAAACTTATAGGTGATAGAGACATTGTGAATGCTATACATTCACTCGAACATAGGAGAAATATTTCATGTCTCTCCGTGTTTTATCGATTTTTTCACAAAAAATACTCCAACGAAATAGCCAGCTGCATTCCTCCCCTTCAAAATTTCACCCGCAATACGCGACATGCTTCGAATGCACATCAGTTCACCCTAAAGCCTAACTTCGGTCATACTGTCAAATGTAGGGATTCGTTTATAAGCCGAACGACACGAATGAAGAATGATTTACCAAGCTCTGTATTTCCCCATCACTACAACCTTCAAACATTTAAAGCCAACATGCACAGGCTTCTGCTTTGTTCCTCTTCCCCTTTTCCCTAAAAGTCCGTGCCCTGTAACAGTATAAATGTATTCATATATAAAAAAAAATATAATAGACCTATTAAAAAAATTGCCACAAACGAAATAATTAACATGATTCAAAAAAATACAAAAAAGAAAAAGTCATCTGGATATGACCTAATAACAGCTGAACTACTAAAACAACTTCCTATTAACGCCGTTGTTTATATGAGAAATATATTGAACTCAGTAATCAGACTGAAATTCTTTCCGACAGTATGGAACACAAATAACAGCAATCCCGAAACCAGGGAAAGACGAAACATAAATATCTTCTTACCGACCAATAAGCCTCCACGCACTATTATCTAAGATATTCGAAAATTAATCTTCAAACGGCTGAACCCATACTCAATAAAAATCGACTAATTCCCGACCATCAATTTCAATTCAGACGCCACTACTCAACGATTCATCAAGTGCATAGGGTTACACACCGAATCGCAACAGACATCGAAAACAAAAACTACAGCTTAAATTCAGACAGCTTTACTGGCTTCTTAACAAAAATTTACAACTATCACTTCAAAACAAACTTTTAATCTATAAAACTATAATCAAACCTATCTGGACGTAAGGGTATTGAAATCTGAGGTGTCGCTTGCAAATCAAGCCTGCAAAACATACAAAGACTACAATCAAAAATCCTTCGAATAATAACAAATGCAGACTGGTATTTAACAAGCGACGATGTTCATCGAGTACTTGGCATGAAGACCATACATGAAGAAGGATGAGTTCTTATGTGAAATCAATCATGAAATTCAAAACGAAATCCAACTCGATAAAGTTGGGAGCAAACTAACATTAAGGGATCTGCATAGGAGTTATACGAATACCATAACCTGGGCCCCGTCGGCTATAAAGTGTAACAATTTGTTATGGAATATACATAAATAAATAAAAATATTAATACTTAACAGTTTTATTTAATCTATGCGAACCATGCACTATTTCAATAGTGGATGGAGCCTAATAAATATAAAGAGTGGCAATTTCCAAGTGGGAGGCATATTTACTTACGTTTCTCAAACAGAATCCTGGGACCCCGTAGCATAATGCACAACTCATAATCCAGAAAAGAAACCACCGGATCACGGGAAAAATGAAAGGGTATATTTTGAAAGTACAGCGTGGACCAAAAGTGTCTTTCCTATGTAAAAAATTAATAACTCTTTTATTTATAGATATTTTTGCGTTATTTTTTTTTTTGTTTCAGACATAACTTGGGAGATTTAGGATGGAGCACTACACGATCGAACAAAAATTGTTAAATTATTTTTGAAAATAGCCAGTCAATAATTTGTACTCAACCGGCAATTTTATGGCGTTATAAATGTTCCAACAGCACACACTATTTGTGCTGTGGTGGCCAAATTTGAGCAATATGGGAACGTTGGAGATGTGAGGCGTTCGGGCAGGCCTCGTTTTGGACGATTGATCGAAAACATCCAGGTCGTTAGGGAAAGTATTGCAACCGATCCTGAAACATCTACACGACTACGTTCAACACAGTTAGGCATACCGCGTAGCACGATTCATCGGATTTTGAGGAAAGATCTGCACCTATACCTTACAAGATCCAGTTGATCCAAAAGCTCAATCCTGGTGATCCAGCAAAACGCCTGGAGTACTGCAGAACTGTCCTAAATATCGCCGAAAATGACGAAGAATTTTTGGAAAATTTGATGATGACCGACGAGGCACATTTTCATCTGAGCGGGTTTGTGAACAAGCAAAATTGCAGACTTTGGGGCACACGAAATCCCAAAAATCTCCATCAACGTCCCTTACACTTACGTCGTGTTACTGTTTGGTGTGGAATAACCTTGCGTAAGATATATGGGCAATATTTCTTTGAAAATGATGCGAGTACCAGCGTTATGGTCAATGGGTGCCGCTACAGAACAATGCTTTAGGACTTTCTTTTCCACTTGTGCAAACAGACAACAATGCTGAGCTGATTTGGTTTCAGCAAGACGGAGCTGCCGCTAACACCGCTCGTGAGACAATGAACTTGTTGCGCGAACATTTCCCAAATCGCATTATCTCAAAAAAAGGTGAATTTGAATGGCCGCCGCTATCGCCTGATCTGTCGGCTCCGGGCTTTTTTTATGGGGTTACATTAAGGAAAAGGTTTACATTAACAAACCTTAGACTATACAGGAGCTGAAACTCAACATTCGCAAAGAAATTGCTCAAATTACGCCAGCAACACTTCAAAGAGTCATGGAAAGTGCCATCAAAAGAGCCCATGAGTGCATGCATTCTAATGGTGACCACTTAACCGATATGATTTTCCATACATAATGTAAAAAATTTCCATGAAATAAACTTTTATTTGTAATTTATTTCATTAGTTTTTATCTTTTCGCTCGAAAGTTGTTCCAGATATACGTAAGAAAACGACTTTTGGGCCACCCTGTATAAGATAATAAACCACTGGGTTGCACGTACTTGCACCTAGTACTGTTCATTTGCAAAATCACTAAAAATCTAAAATAAACAAATATATCGATACTGGTGTTCGCACTATTTTCCCTGAAAGCTTTAATAGACAAACACTTAAAGTAATTTCCGAAAGCTATTTCAAGCTACATATGTATCTCAATGTCCGTGTTAAGTGACTTATTTTACTTTGTTAACTTGGACTTTTTATAAATTTTTGTTTTTTTCTTTTTTTTATTAAAGGAAATTTCCAAATCCCGGAGCACTCAGACTCAATTTTCTGTGCCCATTGTACTATCAGGCAGAACTCCTTTTTGATCTAGTGTTTGGAGAAACACATTTTATTCGTTTCTCTTTTATGTTCTGGTGGCTGTGGTTGCTGTTCCCCGTCTGGGGTTGAACCTGCACAGTTCGGGTAACAAGCGAACATACTTCCCACTACACCGTGGCCACCTCAATGATTTTTTAAATTGGTTTCATTTCTACAGGGTGGGCCAAATAAGACCAACCAATGTTAAACACGAATAACTTTTTTATTTTCCAATATAATTGTTTTTTTATTTTTGAAGGTTATAATTGAGTTCTTGGAAATTTATAATGGATACATACAGTGCACAACAACGTGTTAAAATTATTGATTTTTTTTATTCTTGCCAACGATCAATTGTTATGACGCAGCTAAAATATTGCCAATATTTTAATTCAAGATCAGCTCCCACACCCTTTATGATTAGGAGTTTAGTCGACCGTTTTGAGGAACGGGGTTCAGTGGCCAACCGTCTAGGACGAGAGGTGCTCATCGAAATATTCGCACTGAAGACAATGTGGATGCTGTGCGGCAGAGTGTTGCAAATGATCCATCTGTCTCAACTCTTCGTCGTTCCGGCGAATTGGGTATGCCCAGAACAATATTGCGGCGAATTTTAAAGTTGGATCTTAAGATGTACCCATACAAAATTCAAATTGTGCAAACACTGCTACTGCAAGACCACCGACAACGACTACAATACCCTATTCGTTTTACACAATTAGCCATACAAATTGATTTTTTAAATAATGTTTTGATGTCGGATGAAGTGCATTTCCTTTTAAGTGGATCTGTCAACAAGCAAAACTGTAGATTGTGGGGCTCCGAAAATCCAAGGGCAACACACCAGCATCAGTTACACCCATTACGAGTAAGATGCACTGTTTGGTGCGGTATTATGGCCGAAAAAGTTATCGGCCCATATTTCTTCGGGAATGAGAATGAAACGCCAGAAACGATTTCTGGGGCTTCTTACAGTACAATGATCGACAACTTTTTGCGGCCAATGGCGGAACAGCATCCTAATTTGTGGTTCCAACAATATGGAGCTACTGCGCACACTGCTAGGCAAACTATGGAACTGCTGCGTGAATTTTTGGCGAACGTTTAATTTAAAAAAATTCCGATTTCCCTTGGCCACTTCGTTCACCAGATTTAACTGCGCCTTAGTTTTTTTTATGGGGATAATTACAAAACAAAGTGTATGTTAATAACCCAGATACTATTGGACAGCTAAAGCAGAATATTCGAAACGAAATACGGAGCCTGCAACCAGAAACATTACGTGGTGTAATATATATATATATATATATATTTCATACTTTATTTCCATAAAATGTATTTCATATATAAAAAAAAATTAATTAAAACAAGTGATTATTACAAGAGTTATACGTGTTTAACATTGGTAGGTCTTATCTGGCTCACCCTGTATATTGCTAAAATTGAAAAGAATTACAGTTATAATAATAATATCATTCTCTGCTGGATGCTTATATTGTGATATCCCGGGAATATGTAGCTGATGAATTAGCTTGACAAAGTTCATTCGGTACAAACAGTAGACATAGGGAATGTCAATGCGTTAATGTCATCTGCAAAGTACATGATTCACGCTGTTACAGTGGAAAAATAAAATCATAGGTGGACACACCTAAAGACCAATGGTACTGGTGATACAACATCTCTAAACTCATAAACGTCGCAATCGGACACTGCATTCATCTTTTTTTATTTATTTATTTATGTGATGTAATAAATTAAATAACACACTAAACACTAATACTATCTATCTACACATCTATCTTATGGTAATGTTCCTCTTTGAATTAGTTATGTGGCCTGAATTTTTTTAGGTATAGATGAGATGTTGAAAATCTTGATTTAACATTTACAACATATACTCGTATAAAATTAAAATTTACAATACACGTAAGTCCAAAAAAAGTTATAAAAGTTATACAAAAATTTAAGCGTTACTTTACAAAAATTTAAGACTTTTGTTACGTTCAGCTCATTGAGATAACATAAGCCTACTCATCAGACGTATTATAAAATCACTGTCGAAAAAAAACCACCTCGTTTCTCTATATGTGCGATATGTAATTAAGCAACGGAAGCTCTCCACGCATCTTCGGTTAAGTTAGATATGAGGGTTGCTGAAACAGTGGAAGATGTCTGCTTGCATAACCTAAGTTAGAAACCTGGAAATAAAAAGAGAAAAGTAAAAAAGGAAACATTAGAATTAATGTTAAGGCATTGTTGGAGTTGTGGGAACATCCACCGTTTGCATCGAAGTTGAGTTCTCCCATCCTGGCTAGGTGAAGAATTACAAGCCGTAGGAAGAGACTAGCGACATGTTTTTAAGCAGGGCATAGTAGGAGTATAGGTTCCGCACCACGGCAATTTTCCGCATCCTTACAGATTTAAGCAAAAGATGTGAGTTGTATGTTTGTCACTTCGTGTAACTTTCTGAAGTATGAGTTTTCAAGGACAGTTAAGCACAACTACCTAAGCTTGGGGATTGGCACAAGAAGTCGAAGATGTCTTCGTTCATCTCCGGGTTTCTGCAACCTCTGTAGAAGTGCTGTCCGTTCGTTATTCCCATCCGCCCTGAGTTTTTATTTAGCAATACAACCTTTGTGTTCTGTTATTAAACTGGTTTCTGTGGATTTCGAGCATATTATTGGAGATAGTAGTTTGTTTGTTTTGTTGCCATCTGTATTTGGCCATAAATATTTCTCCATTGTTCTTTGTTATTGTCAACAATTTCGGCGCTATTTTTAATTTTACGTATAAGAGTGATGCGAGGAGCCTTGCATCTGCTAGTGATGTACATCGTTCGGGCAGCTCCATTTCATCTGCTTTTTCGTTTCCGATAAAGTCACTATGACCTGACACTGAAATAATTTGAACATTGTTTCGCCTACTCAGCGCCTTACGTTCTACGAGACAGAGTTCAGCTATTTTCGATTTTATTGTTACTGCTGCCATTGCCCGACTACTTGGCTGCCAGTATCCTCGACCTATGGTCGGGTTTCTGAATGGCCAAAAATTCCGTTTAAAAGACGCTGCATACATGTTGCAGATACATGCAGTGGAAAGACCTACACCTATTCCTTCCTTCATCTTTGACCCTTTCTGCAATTACATTCGATTAAACTGGGTTCAAAACTAACCTGATTTGAGTACTACTGTGGCTTCGCCGGTTTTTTGCAATGTCTTTATATACTGAAAGAGCCACATCAAAGAAAGATGCCAGAGTGAAATTCTTTTAATGCATTTCCAGTGTTGAAAGCACCTCATGTCGATAGAGACAGAACTACATGAAGAGTTTGGTGTAGGCTTATTGACGAGTCGATATATTATAAATGTCTAGGAGCCTTTCTAGCGTTTTCAAGACGAAGGGGGTTTGATTGATTGGTCAGTAGTCTTTGGCTATGGTGTGACTTGGGTATGAATATGTATTACTTTTGCTACAGCTTCCGGTATATATTTCAATAATAGACAGTAATCTATCTGGTCCTGCCGGCTTATAACGATTGCCCATTCTAAATTTTCGTGAACAACTATGGTTATGATATAAGCATGTATTCCGTTTTTAAGAGCAAGTCCAGTGTCTTCACGCAAAACCCTGATGTCCATTCGTTTACTCTCTCTACCCCGCTACAAAGCTCGATCCATGCTATTCACTTAGTCGTTTTAATTTTCTTTTAAAGCTCTCTGAGTAGGCCTACAAAAGTTTACTGGACCAATAAACAAACGGTTCAACAAACTGCAAAACTGTAGGCGATATTTGTTGGACTAATGTTAAAAATAATTTTCCTGAACCAAATTGTGGTTTATTCGACTATAGATTTTTCTATACAGTGACTCTTACCCTCTCCACCCTACATTGCTTATCGACATTTGTGATTAGCTGGTAAAATATTGGTTTCCAGTTTGAATGCTGTTCCACATTAAGGTTAATATGCATCTCACAGCCACGGGCTAACTCCAAACATTCACCAGATCAGTTTCCTTAGGCAACCTTCCATTTGACAAACATAAGCACTTTCAGTACAGTTTGAACATTTTTGTAAAGAGCGAAATGAAAGTCATTTCTAGAGCGGATAGAGATATGAATCCAAAGGGACTCCTCAGCTGAACGTTACGTATGTATTTTAGCTACTCGAACAAGTGAATGCAAGGATCCTCAGTCTTTTGTTAGTTTATTCAGGAAAGTTAGCAAAGACGATGTCGAATAAATTCTATTTTTTCTTCGTTCTTGCAGCTTCTGCAGTAGTCATTCTCACAGAATATTCTTGCTATTAAGTAAGTGTCCAAGTTGTTCATATTTGCTCTTTTTTATCTGTATCATTGATTTTGCGATATGCACTGCTGAATGGGATATCTACAAAGGGAAATGCATAAGAAAGATACAATTTCGACCCTTTTAATGCAAGCTCATCGGCTGTATTATTGCGCGGAATATCATACCCACATGTCCAGTATCCAATAAAGGGTCACTATATTGGTTCCTGATATGTCGCTTGCAGTATTTTACTAGCCTTGATTTAATTGTTAGTAACTCCAGATCCTTAACGGCCATTCTTGATTGGTTAATTTGCTTAGAGGATAGCTGCCACCTCGGCTTGAAAAAGAGTTCTATTATTTCTAATCTTATAGAAATATTTTATTCCCAGATTTTTATAAAAAAAATGCCGGCTCCTGTGGCAACATCCACTTTAGATCCATCAGTAAGCAAGGCAATCAGATCTTCATTATTGGTGACAATATGATTTGCTTAGTCATTTCTGTCAGGAATTCTTGCAGTGAACTTCTAATCAAAAATGATTGCCAGAGACAGGTATTCAGTTGTGTTCAGAGTATCTAGCGTCCCACGCCGCGACAGAATAAATAAATGGCCGCGAACTATACCCAAATATCTTCGCGATCATAAAATTGCAAGGTCCACCTCCCTCTTATAGAAGGCTTGAATTTGGGAATGAACCTTTTTCTGGTGTGCAGCACTATTTCGATCTTGGAAAGGTCAATTCCCAGATACAGTAATTTATTAGCATAAGTGCGTAACTGAGTCTTTTGCTCAATACTACGGAAGTTTACCCGATACTAGGACAACAACATTGTTAGCGTATGCTGCCACGTAGAAGCCTTCCTCTTCAAAGGATCTCGTCTACCAAGAGGATTCATACCAGCGAGGGAAGGACACCGCTTTACGGAGTTCCTTTATGGGGTCCATTCCTTTGAATGACGTTTCCTATGGTCTCTTTGCAGAGATCTCCTCATCGGAAAGATGGTCCGCTCCGACGGAACCGCCATGCCAACCGCAAACTTTCGCCACGTCTTCCGTTAAGGGTTGCCTTCAACTTTTTGCAACAACAATGATGAAACAAACCACATGACAGAGCAACGTCTTATTTGAAAACTTTTATGACATCAAGGTTACGGTGGTCGAGGTCATTCTGCAATGACAGACAAGCAGGAATGCCAAAACTAGACAAGCCTTTGTGTAGCTCGCCATTATAAGTACCATCACAGAAAACTTTAAAACCGTTCAAAAGATGGTGACGTTCTGAGATAGGCACCTATAGCTATCTATTACCCGTACGCAATAAAGCTTTGCAAAGAAGAAGAAGCCTAATAAAAACATTTCGTATATAAGTTGTCCAGTCAAAGCATTGTCATATAAAATAAAAAACATAAAAGACAAATAAAAACTCACCATCTCCACCCATCCTCTGAGACTATCAAGAACCACAACCCTGACTCCAACAATAGGGTACGACTGTGTGGCGGAAGAAAAAAACAGCAATACCACGAAAAGCATTTTCCCTATACGTACGAGTATATTGTCATGCATAAAAACTCGCTACCACAATCGCCAGGATAATGAGTTATCCTGTGAAAAGTGCGTGTGACGCATCAATGCGTAATTTTATCACCACCACAAGATGAAATGACATTTCGGGGATAAAGGGCGCGACAATTTGTCGCGTTTTCCTATATTTTGCCGTCGTCCATCCTGTCCACTCCATTCTACCAGGAAGTCTCAAGTGATTGTTCGAGGTGGTAGCAGCGGCAGCATTAACCAAAGACTAAACAAAAGAGTGCCTGCAGATGATTGCATTTTTACGAGGCACTTTACCGACATCGGGATACGAAATGATATCTTTTTTTATGCGCGCAAATGGGTGTCCCGGAAAATCTAAGAATCTTTCTTCTGAAGGAGTTTTTCTCTTTTTGCTTGCTTTTTGTTTTTTTGTCGCCCTTTAGATCTTTTTGTCAACTTCCGTCAAATATTAAGCACTTTTGTGTCGAACGCTGTTGGTCTTTGTTTTATGTCGTCGTCTTCATTGGTCTCGTACGTCGTTTGGGGGTCCTTAGCAGCGCTGCCACTTTGTTACGATCGTAGCAAATTTGCTACATTTTTGATAAAATAAAACCATTTGGTACTTTCACTAAATACATAGATTTTACTACGTTTTAGACTTTATTTTACTTCGATATTTGTTTTTTCTTTCTCACGATCTGTAACTCTTATAATACACATTGCTATACCATTTTCCATGACTTAGCAACTAGCAGAAAATGAAATTAGCGCTCTTAAGTTCATACAAATTATAGGAGTATATGATTTTTAATGCCGCTTTGAAAATACATTTTAAATTTTCGTAAAGTTTGTGTTAATGAAAAGGATGCCCAAAAAAAAAAAAAATGAAAGATCATGTTGATCTCTAGTTAACGAAGGAATTCTAAATTTAGTGCTTTATATTTTCAGGTCGGTACCGGACAATTTGTGTCCTATTCAAACAAGAATCATTGCAACTGGTACAGATTCTAGTAATGTAACATTTTTTAAAGGTAAAAATGAATGAATGAAAAATGAAAAAAAAAATATTAAATTTTGCATTAAGAATTTCAAAGCAAACCCCGTTAATTTTTGGAGAATTGCATTAGGTAAATGATTCTAGTGAACTGAACGATCTTGGATTTTGAAGGGACCTGAACAGAATACCGTTGTAAAAAGGCCTCTGAATATCAAACAATACTTCTAGGGGAATTACTTATGCTATAGCCGCTATTCCACTATACATACTACTCAGGAGTAAAGCAGTCTGATATACCTTTCATGTACACAGGCTGCGATGCAGATAATTAGTTGTCTCCAATCACTTCTGTGACATAAATACCTACATATTATCACCGGTGCTTTATTGCTAACAATATCTCGCGGTTAATTTGCTGTTGATGTTTTTTATAGCCACTCACGACGTAGGATGCGCGATAGTCTATCTCGCGATAGGTATCTCTGGATACCTATTTGCAGATCTCTAAAAATATGTTATTCTTCGTAAACTTGAAAATGGAAACAACAAATTTAAAGAATGTACGAAATTCTGACCTTTTTTGTTTGTCTTAATGGGAAAAATATGACTGCATATAGCCATTCCTTTTGAAACACCTTGTATGCTAATAAACACGATTTAGTAAAGAATTTAATATTTGCTACGCCGTTTGCCTACGCTATGTTGCTACGGAAATATATTTTTTTTTTGTGGCAGCACTCGTCCTTAGAATACACAAAAAATAGGGAAACGCCAAAAATAAAAAAGCAAGGATTTATTTTTTTTTTCCTCACATATGTGTGTAAATGAGATCCTTTGTATCCGCATCCTATTTGGTGAGCTACCGAGAGTGGCGCGTATAAGTGCAATCTGAGGATTTATCTTGAGGATCTTAAATGCGTATTATGGTGACATAAAACAAACTTAATTCGTTCCCTCTGTGTATGTTGGGGACGGGGGCTGAGTTGTTGCCACCGCTTAATAAACAGTTTGTGAGCTGTTCTCTCTAGCCTGATAAGGGTGGATGTATCTTTTTATTTGTGGTAACAATGGGCGTTTCTCTTGTGATAGAAGATATGTTTGTGCTGCCGTTGCAGCATGCTGGGGGTCAGAGGTGAAAAATGTGCATATCACTGAGGATTATTTTCGGCTACCCTATTTGTTTTTCTCCGATTTATTTGGGACGGGTGTACGTTTTTTATTAAACATACCAGAAGTAACATCAGGCGTCATTTAAATACATCGTCACTACCAGCACGCGGCGTTCAAATAGAGCGACGGGTCAAAGTGTAAATGTCATAGTTTTGTCATGAAGTTTTGTTGCAGCATTACGAGCATAAGTTTAACATTCAGATTATAATTATTGCTTTTACGTAGTTTGTATGCAGTGCAACACGTCGTAGCTAAAAAGGGTTAATGTAGGTTCTTTTCCACTTGTGAACGATACAAATAATCGGAGAATACTTTTTTGCGGGTTTCCTATGGAATTTGCTCAAAGACTCAATTACGAGGACAAAAGCTTTAATAAATTATTTGAGATCTCGAAAACAGTTTAAAAATCCCAAAGGAAAGACTTTAAATTTCCCAAATATCATGTTCTTTACCAAAAAATCGAAAATTAATTGGAGACAGTCTAAAAGCCTTCCTGAAAATGATGTCGAAATGAAGTTTTACACTCAATAAATAATTACGTCAAGGTTGTCAACTGGACGATATTGGGCCACTGTTGCCATATTGATATTTAAAACTGGAATTGATATTTTTTTTTGTGTTCCATTAAGTTTTACAGTTTTTTCACTGAAAATGTCAGTTTTCCATTTTTTCGCAGTATTTTTGTAAAATTACTGACAAAAGGAGACTTTTTTGAAAAGTGGGCAGATTTCAAAAATTGTTACTATCATACTATACTCATATGAGATTTCTTCCTAGCTACAGGTTAATAATTATTTAATTTATTAATGTTTTTTTTTTATGTTTATACAAAATATTTACATTTCATAACTCCACAACTAGTTTAAATTAACGTACAGTTCAAATTTAATATATACATTTACAAACACATTATTATATTATATATAAAATTACAAAATATTATTGCATATTAGTTGTAGATGCCACCAGTTATTTACGCGCCAAAGGGAATATGAATACCCTTATATTGTTTCAGGGCACGAACTTTTAAGAAAATAGGGGGTTTTAAATGTTTGAAGGTTGTAGTGGTGGGGAAATACAGAGCCTGGTAGATCGTTCCACATTTGTGTCGTTCGGCTTATAAACGAATCCCTATGTTTGACAGTATGACTGAAATTGGGCTTACGGATGAACTGATGTGCATTCGAAGTATGACGCGTATTGCGAGTGCAAATTTAAAGGGGAGGAATTTAACTCGCTATTTCGCTGCAGCATTTTTTAGGAGTATGTGTCGTTTTAGCCTTTGATATAATTGATTCTTCGTATTCTACAATAGTCATGATGCAGGTCTGTGTTTCTAATACTTTATTTTGGAAATGAATTTCTTATTTCTATGTTATAATATTTTGAGTCGTACATTAGATCCCTACACTATCTACACTACATCACTGCAGTATCTACACTATTTTAATGTGGCTATTGCACTATTTGAGACGACTGGCAGGTGGTTCGTAAAAAATAGGTATAACATTTGGCCTAAAATACTTTTTTGTGTCTTGCGGTGCTCCAGCGTTACTTTCTTTTAGCCGGGAATAAACATCTTCTTGCTTGATACGAAAGTATCTTTTTGGAACATAAAACATATATTCTTTGGCAAGGAATAATCTAAGTTTATATAGCAATTCTTTAGCCATACCTTATCAAACGCTTGAGCAATGTCTAAAAATATGGCTGAGGATGCCATTTTATCTTTCAGGGTTTTCCTCAATAACGTTAATTATTGTATGAACCTGCTAAATAGCTTTTTCTCTGAAAAAATACTCTTGATCAAAATCTTTTCAAATATTTTTGACATGATGAGTAACAAAGATATGGGTCTATAAGAAAATACTTCATGAGGAATGTTTCCTGGCTTTGGTACCACAATTATTCCAGCGACTTTCCTATAGCAAAGAACAAGCTTCAGTCTTAAAAAAGAGTTTGTTATTGGTGCTAGTTTACATATAGCTCTTTAAGGCAGGTGTTACATCAACTCAGCAGTAATCAAATCATAACCAAGAGATTTGTTTGGGTTGTATCGCTTAGATTTCATTTTGCATAACTGGAAGGATTTCGACACTCCTTCGTAATGTTCTTCACCAAATTTCATCATTTGGAAATATATTTACCATGTGCTCAGCAAATAATTCTGCCTTTTCCCAATTACCTTTAGCTCATGTATTATTATCTATTTTAATTATAAAGCTGTATACGTCGTTTAATGTATAGGTATTTTGTTGATTTCCACAATGAATAGTCAGTTGTTTCATCTGCGGTGATTCCGCTTAAATATTTGATAATATTTAGTTTGGTTTTTTAGTTCTCTTAATTGGTTGTATAGCAATTCAATGAATTAGTTTAGTTACGATTTGTTTGTTGCCATTTCTTTCTATTTGAGATATTTTTATTTTCATAATTGACGCGACAAATGGGATATGTAAACAGTGAAAGAGAAAGCAAAATTGGTATAATGTTCCTATTTCTTTTTGTTTTACGAATAAAACAAGAATAGCTTCTTTGTGAAGATAACAAATGACATGTATCATAGTTACACGGTGTCAACATTGTGATGGCAATACAACATTTAGATATATGTAGAAGGTAAACAAGTGATATAATTTAATCAATTCCGATAAAAGCACATCTAAATAATTACCTAGTTATTTAATTTCAATACTACATATCAATTTTCATTTACTTAATTTTTCATCAAGTTAATATAAATTCAGGAATTTTCGAAATTAGTTCGATTAGTAATCTTATGGACGATATATTCGTTCTCCGGATCTAATCCAATTAATTGAAGAAACTTTAAATAGTTTTTTAACTAACCCCAGTTTTCATCTCTGTTTTTCATAACCTTCGTAATATAAACATCACCCACGTCCTGTTGCAAATACGAGTACTTAAAAAAAATACAGTAGCTTTCCCTAGTGTATTTATTTGCTGCCCAACCCCATATAACCTTGTACCCGTCTTCTCGATATCTTCAGCGCCTATGTCAACTTTAAATGTATTATCTGTTACCTGCGTATTATCTGTTACCGCGACAATGAAATATCTCCCGTCTTATGTCGCTATTTTATTCTGTCCCAATTCCTTTTTTGTTTATCAAATTTTCGTTTCCGATCGACAAAACGTTCGACTTTGCACATAAACGGTGCTGATGTTATATGAAGTTATTTCTTTTGACGATAAAGTTCCTCTATCTGTCGAAGTGATGTAACCGCTTTCTCTAAGGTGAGACCCTGTATCTATATCTAGCTGTAGCCTATTGCTTAACTCGCCATCTTTCATACCTATGATTAGAGTTAGTAGAATCATATCATCTAGCAGACTCCCCCATTCGCAGTGCTTCGCGAGAGCATGCAGTGCCATTATAAACTCCTCACCTTGTTTTTGTTTGAGGAATTAGTACGATATATCTTACCCCCTACGAAAATCGGCTAAAATTAATTAACTTGCAAACCCTTGTAAAACGTCGCATGATTGCTGACATACTCTTCGTACACCAATTATTAACTGGCACGATCGATTCTCCCGCACTACTAGAAATGATTTCACTTCAGACCAACCCACGCAACCTTAGGTCCGTACCGCTCTTTCGTATCCCTCTCCAGAAATTCTCTCTATACCTCCTCTTAACAACTCCCCATACTTCCCTTAAATGTTAGTTTTAAGTTTAGTTTAAGAATAATTATGTGGGCCCTAGGGCCCAGTCAATATAAAAAAACTAAAAAAAAAAAATAGGTTAAGGTAAAAATAGATTCAGTTATCTTCTAAATTATGGCTTGTACTAAGCTTCAATAAATAAATAAATGAGATCTACTATCGTTGACCCCCATTTACATCTCAAGGACATTTTTTCATGACTGACATGGACCCCTTGCTGGTCGTCGTAATGTACACTAAGAAAAATAATATTTACGCCCCATCATGTGACATACTCGTATCAAATTTAAGCTGAAATTCTAAGGACTCCCACATGCCAAATTAGTGAGTTGGTGGCTAACAAAGATGATTTAACATTTTTTAAACCCTGCCGCATCCCACTTACACATGATCTGATTTGGACAGACCGTTCAAAACAATCACAACAAACTATAGGCCCGACTAAACTTTCTTGCATTCCAAAACTTTTTGACCAAGTAGTCTGCGACACGTTGAATTTTTATGTTAGTGATATAATTACACATTGAACAATATAAATAATAATATTGAGCAACTTGGTTTTTGTAAAAAAGAAGTAGATTCATTGTAACTAACCTCTTAACCTTTACCAACCACTGCAGCACGGTGATTGAAAAGGGGCTCCAGGTTGTCTGAATATACACGGATATTTAAAAGGCTTTCGATTAACTTTCCCAAAATCTTAAAATTTACAAATTAAAACATCTAGGCTTCTCAGATGCCTTCACGTATTGGATTCAGTCTTACATTTTAGGCAAGTCATATAAATAAATAAATCTAGAGGACGCTTTTTCAAACCCTTCGTAGTAAAATCAGTTGGATTGTGGTCGAAGGAGTTCGATCGTCTAGGCTTCTCAGATGCCTAGAAATATATCATTATTTATATATGTATATAATTCTCTGGTGGGATCCTGAGTATGCGAATACCTGCCAGATGTGGACTCCAAATTACGAAATTCATGAGAATTGTATTGAAACATTCTAAGCTAATGGATTAGGCTTATAAACACTATATCAGAGGAGAACAATGGCCGATTTCTTGTCCTTACACCAACTGATTACATATGTGTATTGATGAGCCTACCCTTCTAAATGCTGATTCAGGGCGCTATACTGCGCGGTACTAAAATTTGAAGTATGTAGCAAGTCCCTTTACATAGAATAAATTATTGTACGCTTGAGTCTGTTAGCTGCATCTTAACTTACAAAAGTTAATATGTATAATTTACAACTAAACAGCTTTTTCGTTTTCTGGTTTAATGTTTAATGATTTTGTTTAGAAATTCTATAGGTTTTAGTGTTTAGTTTTCATCTTATTGCTCAAATAAACTGTACAACACCTACTCTAAATGAAGAGCCAGTTTGGTTGCAATTAATTTGCAACGGCAATCTCTTTAGTTTTACGGAGGGTCTAACAAAAGTTCGCTAAGTTGACGTTAATTTATAAGTTTTTTAAAAAACAAAAGTTGGTTATCAATTTGTTGTAACCTTACGATTACGATACAAAATTTCACCGCTAACACAGCAAGAAATTCACTTTGATTTCAAATTCAATGCAGGCCAGTGCAAATTTTCCACCAATATCAAAATGCATGTGAAGTGAATGCGCCATCCCTTGTGATTGTTTCCAAGTGGTGCCAAAAAGTTTCCATTTGTTTTTGGAGTGTGAACCTCTCGATGATACAAATGTGGCCCTATTGAAGGGAAACATTGACGAAGATCCAAGAATTACCAAGGAAATAATAAGTGAAGAAGTGGGCTTGAATCTCAAGGCCGCATCACGAATATTAAATACTTGAAATACTCGAAGAAATCAGTTCCACGAAATTTAAATAACCAGCAAAAAAGCCAAGTGTTCGTTTTGCCAGATATTTCTTGGACAAATTTGAAAAGCTGTGCTTCTTTAACGAAACTGTAACAGGTGATGGATCTTGGTTCTATAATTACGACCTGGAAACCAAACAGCAGTCTATGGTTTAGAGTCCAGGAAGTAAAACTCCCTCAATTAAAACAAGACAACAAAAATCTGCAACAAAAATGATATCCATTTACTTCAGAAGGGCGAAAATAGTGATTACTATACCTCTGATATGATATACAGAAACTTTTTTACCATAAGTTTTTAAAAAATTGTTATGAAACTAGATAAAATGGAAATTCGCCGCTTTTTTTTGCACGATGATAGTTCACCTTAAACCTAACAACTTTCTTATATCAATAAATTTGTTCAACCAAAAAAAAAAAAAAACCCTTCGGTTTCGAGGGAAATTAAAAAAATAAATCTGTCAAATAACGTATCTGGAATATGTAACTCTTTTGTAGTTCTATAAAAATAGTCAGAGTGAGTATATACCTCAGAGAAATACGTAGGTAACTAAAAATTAGAATTTATTTTTTGGATCGAACAAAGCCGGGAAGTAAGTGTTGTAGTGTCATTCTGATGGAACGCACTAGTTTCTAGAACCGCTGAACGGATTTTAATGCGGTTTTCACTATCCTTGAAAATATGTACTGCATCGTTACTAACCTGAGTGCTGAACATAAATGTACAGCAAGTCGTAACAAAATTGTTGTTAATACACTAAAAACTTTGGGTGCTGCAAATACTTTAGGAGATACATCAAAAATGTATGATAGATAAAGTTAGTGAGGACGTACACCTCTTGTTAATAGATTACACACAATCTTTTTTGGTTCGGGTGAAGACGTGCGGCTCAGCTAGTCACTTACTAAATAAAAAAACAAACTGTGACGAGAAACAAGAAACTGTAAGATTTGTGAATTAGGAGATATTAATATTTGGGAGGCATTTATAAGCTCTTTTTTTGGTTCACTGATAGAGGAACATGACTACATCTACCAGCCTTCTTGTTTCGTAACACACAGAAGGTAAAAGACCTATATAGACCTATATATTTACTCACAAACAAAGAGGGTGCTGAAACACTTGGGGACGGATAACTCCTAAAGCATGCAACTTTTTGGAATAAGCGATGCTGGACGGGTCAGCAAAAATGCCCAAGTATCTATATTTTCCTTCAAAAGTTAAAAATAGACCCATAGTTATATACATTTCCTCCACAAAAAAGCTGAAGGCTAACTCATAAGCAATATACAAAGTTATAAAATAACAAGTAAACAAAGATTCGAGCATTTGTAAGGACATATACACTAAACGTCTTTGATCGCCCGTCCCATTAAATGATCTAATTCGTAGAATACGCCTTATACAACATCTTGCACAACACCTTTCCCAAAATCTAATCCTTCCTCAACCAAATTAATTCTGTGGCATGTAGAGACAAATTTTCCTTCACACAAAAAAAGGACACCGCAACATTATTATCATAAAATATCGATTTAGTGATACAATGATCCGTGATAAGCATCACACTTTTACGTGATATTGTCACAATGTCAAACACGTGTGATGATGATGATTATCCTTTCATTTTTGTCCTCCACGCATTCGCTCCCAACAGAGTGGTCCTTTTGTTTCGATCTAGAATTGGAAACATAGAAGGTGTCACGACGCGCTCGGTATGAATAAGTGATAATTAATGTTATTTGAAATGACTCAATTTTCCTTTTTTGTGTGGGTCTTGACAATCCGTTCATTGATGTGGATTGCCACGACAGGACATTAACATTTCAATGGATGCTAGAGAATGTAAAAGGGCAAATGGTATAAAAGAGAATATCATGCTCCAGTGACAAAATTTCGATCGACATCCACGAGAATGTACTTCGGGTTATTCCCCTGGATTCCTAGTTTTCTTTGCTTTTTTTACAAGGATAATCCGAAAACATTGTACTTTATCACGAAATTGAATTAAATAGCCACAGGGTCGGTAGGAAGAAAGGATTTTTTTTCTTTTCCACCCCCTCTCTCTGGAGTTTGCATTGCTGAAGATTCGAAAGGGATTTGCATGGGGCAAGGAATATTTTTGACTTATTCTATTGTCGTGTGGCCTGCCACATTCCCCGTGGGCGAATTGATTACCTAAAAGTATCATTTCCACACACCTGCCAGCGATATGTTGCGGGTAACCATAGAGAAGCATACTTTTCGCAATGTAACCATGTCAATGTTGCGGATGGGATAACACACATGTCTACCCGGAAACTTTAGATTTCTTGCAAGGATTGGTAAAAAGTCTCTCATCTGTTTACTCAGATGTTACCTTATGCAATGTGAGCACTTATTGTGCATTATTCTGCTGTGCATTTCTTTCAGTGATGGTGCATCAAATCTTATTTATAATGTAAACAGGATCTAGCAGACAACACACAGAAGGACCTTGAAAAAACACTTGAAACCGAAGAAGGACATCTTTGGTTGCGTTTTGTTTTTTTCTCCAATTTCACATAATTTTTTTTTTTTGCAAGCGACAACAATCATTGTGATCCTGTCAAATATTGGTTAAATCAAGGCCGATGAGGTGAGACGTTTTTAATATTTACCTCGGCCGATGAGAACAAAAATAAAAACCTCCTGCAATCAGTGAAAGTGCAATTTGATCCTTACTGGAAGCGCCCAATAGAAGTGGTCGTAGTAGAGAGTGTCCTTTTTATTAAATTCCAAATGTTTTTTTGTTTGCCCTTGTGTAGAATAAGTGAAAGGAGCATGACGATGGAAAAAGGATATTTATGAATGAAAGCAAATGGTGACGGTGGAAGGTGGTCGTTAAGTTTCACTTTTCGTTTTTATTTGGTTTTAGCATCCTATCCTTCTTGTTCTTCGTCTTCCATGAATGTTTTCCTTGTTGATTTTTCACATGGATGTAATACGAGTGGATTTGTGGTTGAATATTATTACGCTGATTTCCCTTCACTGTTGTTTTTCCACGAAAATTGTGATCGATTGTTGGTTGTAGTATTTCTTTTCAATTTCATTCATGTATTGCAGAGAGTTTGGTGATGACGGAGCTAGATTAGAATGCAAGGCTGTAGTTTAGCAAGTCTTACAAATCCCGATTTGATTATCGTTCTCCTTTTATTGCTGAAAAAAATATGGTTATTCACTTGAACTATGACAATTCACACAGCGGTTCAGCTCAGACTTTTCGATTATAAGTATGCTGTATTTCCTTGCAATTTGTTAAATTGCATAGGGGAGCCCTTGGCTAGTTTTTATATTCTTTTAAATAAAAAATTACTTAAGTTAGTTTGGCCAAAAGACAGAATCATACAGAACACAACTTCCAAAACATAAATATTTTGTATAAGCTTGCCTTATATGCGCGCATTTAGTTTTTCGTTTTCAAGTTTGCATTTTTCTGTACAGACAACATAAATGCAAAAAACACGAAAAAAGCTGTTGGTCAACTGCGGTACATGGCCATCCTGCCCCGTGCAGACATTTGGTACATATTTCGTTATTCACACGAAAACGGAGATTAAATGAATAAATATAAATATTTAGTCACTTGCGCGAAAAATTAATTTTCTTCAGTAACTGTTTAAACTCGTGCACTCGCGATGAGATAAAAGGAGAGACTAAGCACGTTGCCCAGTGCATGCACACAAGAATGAACATTGATTTCAGATGTCAATTGGAATCTAAACGCCAAACGATGTACAGCTGCCTGTCTAGTGGATATCGAAAAAGCCTTCGACAAGGTTTGGATCGACGGGCTTTTGTATAAACTTCTACGATATGAATTCCCACATCATCTTATAAAGAGAATTGCATCTATGGTGCACAAAAAGAAATTTGTTGTAACAGATAATCAATACACGACGACTAAAGTTTTTACTGTCATCAATAGTCTGCCACAGGGCACAGTTACAGCACCACTCCTCTTCAACATCTACATTTCGGAAATGCTTAGGAACATGGATAATTCGATAGCGTTCGCTGACGATGTTATATTGTATGCAAGCGGCTCGAAAATCCAAGACATACAGACAGAGCTTCAGAACAATTTTGATAAACTGCAAACTTTCTGCTCAGAATGGAAGCTATATCCGCCCCCCAGTAAGACGCGGAAATTCAGATTTGAGACAAAACTGGAAAAACCTACAAATTACGAATTCTGATGGTTTTCACATCGAGTCAAAGACTGTTGTGAAGTATTTGGGTGTTCATCTGGACAAGTTTTTGAACTACAATGAGCACATAAATATACAGTTGCAAAAGGCAAGAGCGGCATTTATGCCTCTCAAACGCCTTTTTTACTCCAGCTATCTTAGATATGATGTGAAGGTCATATGCTACCAAGCTTTCGTTCGTCCAATTCTGACTTATGCGAGTCCAGTATGGTGGAACACAAGCCCGTCTTATATAGAAAAACTAAGACTGTTTGAAAGAAAATGTCTTCGAGCCTGCATGCGTATGTATAGAAGCGCACATTCCCATTTTTGCCGTTACGTTTCTAATAAGAGACTATTGGATGCTTCCGCCGTATCCAGAAATGACAATGTCATTCTAGATCTTGTGAGGAACCATTTCCCGCAGTCAGCGAGCGTTGCGGAAAACGGACTTGTGTCAGGCTTATTTTATCCTAACCCTGGGTATTTCCAAAGTACTATGGTGAGTGGTTACATCCCCCCTGAAGCATGCTTGTATCTGGATGCACATTGTCAGATTCACTGAAAGTTCCTATTATTTACCATCTTGCTAGAAGGGCTACAGATAAACGTATCCTCTACGAGCCGATGGACTCACGAGAAGGAAACGCTGACTTGAGATACTGCATAAGCATACCTGAGCGGGATTCAGTAAACGACGACATGTTGAATAGGGAGCAAGGGCGGATCCAGGGGGGTGGCACAGGGGAACGGACCCCCCCAGACACGATTCAGATAAAACAGGCCAGTCGAAAAAACACCAGCAATTAGAATACTATGGGGTACACTCTTTACCTATCTGGCCTTTGTGCCCCTTCCAGAAATAAATCCTGGATCCGCCCTTGATAGGGAGTGATATTGGTGGCTCGACTGGGTTGGGGCTAACACTTAGGTTAAGCAGGGCCGGACCCTGATATGTGATTTTGGCATACGATGAGCTTGAAAATCGCTTTAAAAAAATGTATTGGCTATATAGAAGACATTTCAAGCTAAGCATTAGGTGCGCAGCCAGACCATGTGCCATCGAACGGAACAAGTAATAACCCAATGGCACAATATCTGGGGAATATGGCGGGTGAGGAAGGACTTCCTATTTGAGTATTTCCAGGTAGGTTTTCACGGGTTTGGCAACGTGAAGCCGAGCGTTGTCATGCTGTAGAATCACTTTTTCGTACCTCTGCTCGTATTGTGGCCGTTTTTCGCGCAGTGCTTGACTCAATCGCATCAATTGAAGTCTATACCGTTCCCCAGTTATGGTTTCGCTGGGTTTCAACAGTTCATATTAAATGATACCGACCTGGTCCCACCAAATACACAGCATAATCTTCGCAGCGTGAATATTCGGCTGAGCTGACGACGTAGAAGCATGACCGGGAAGACCCCATGACTTTCTTTTCTTTGGGTTGCTGTAATGAATCCATTTTTCATCACCCGTCACGTTCCTTTTCTGGCTTCAAATCATAAGAAACTCTAGTTCCTTGTTTTTGAATCATTCCAAACGCATGCAATCGCTTGGAAATGGCTTGACGGGTAACTCCTAATGCTGAAGCAAGCTGTTCTTGCATTTTGCACGGATCCTCATCGAGCAATACCTCCAACTCAGCGTCTTCGAAGGATTTTGGCCTTCCTTCACGCGGACGGTCGTCAACATCGAAATCACCGTCTTTGAAGCAACGGAACCAATCACTGCGCGTTGTTTCACTTAGAGCAGCATCTTCGTAAACTTTTTGGAGCTATCGATGCGCTTCAGCCACGGTTTTCTTCAAATGAAAGAAGAAAATCAACACTTCCCGCAAATTACGATTATTTGGCACAAAATCAGACATTTTCACACAACCAAAAGTATATGACGCCAAAACAAAACCACTAATGTGTCAAAAAAGTATGTTTACTACATGTCTAAGCTCGGTTCATGATGTTTTGGATATGTCAAAATTGACCAGCACTTACTGCTGGGGGCATTTATTGACAAACGATAACTTAGTTGAGCACCTAATAATAATTATTCAACTAGACGGTAGGGATAATGGAATTGAAAATTTGTATTAAATGCTTGTAATTTGATTTTGAAACGTAGTTTATTAAACCCCGAAATCTAGCCCCTATTAGTCCAATCTAGCCCCAATTTTAACTTAATCTATATGCTACAATTTTGATTATCATTGCTGATGAACACTAAAACTTTAAAATATTTTTTTTTAATTTTTTTTTAAAAATAATTTTTCCATCATGTGAGCTACCCTTTATCAGGAACGTAGTAAACGACGTCTTCCAGGCTTTTAGGGAAGAGTAGTCGTGGTGCATTGGTAGTATAGTGCATCGCTTGTCACCCTGCAGATTCACGGTTCATATTCTGAATCATCTATTTATTTCACATGAAATAAATAAAAAAAATTGATCAATTGCGAAAGCTTATCTCAACTCTACTGCGAAGGCATAATACTGGCAGCGGAAAAAAATACTGCGAATCATAAGCAACGACAATAACAACAAAACAAATGCTCCGCAGTTATCTGGACGCCACCCTAGGAGTTTACAGAAACTTAATACCACCTGAATTTCAAACCACTACACCAATCTTTCTTTCTCTCTTACTGTCGACAAATTCCCAAATTATAAAAGCGCGCAAATTATATAAAAAAAGTTACTGTCTTGATGTCAATGGTACCCTTAAAAAATGATATCTAAAATAAATACAATGAGAGGTTGAGGAACTAAAATAATATCACATATTAAGTTATCTTCAAAAATGAAACGATCGATTTGCTAACTACCTGGAAACTAAATTAATTAAATGTGTAACATACTAACGTATATTCCTACATAATTCATTTGTATTCTTGTAGGACTTAAGTCAACAATGTGTCCTAGATTCCACAAGTTTTACGAGAAATACCCAATATATTTTCGTCTTCGGATAGTGGATTGTTGTCACCCCTTCGTATGAGCAATTCATTTGAATTTGTGCTTCTTTGTATAAAGTCTCTAACAAAGATGTTTCTTATATATATCAATAAGCCAAACCACCCGAAATATATTTCAACAAAAGTCTACATCTTTCTTTTAATATGCAAAATCTAGTGTCGCTGATTGCAGTGCTACTACAAATTTGAGTGCCGGGACTATTTATTCTCTGCTTCCATCTACCAAGATATCGTGGTCAAAGTATCATAGTTACTCCTCGCTTTTTCAGATATAAAAAGGTACCCTTAAAATCCCTTAACCGCCGACTTGAACTGATTAATTTGGTTTGAGCTTCACTGCCCGTCAGTTGACTCGCCACTTAATTGCTTTTATAATAAGCGTTGTGTTCATACACCCATATACAGTACCTCCTATAATGTCTGATTTACGCTGTTGAAATAAAACAATCTTGCACCGCTTCAATTGCGGTCTTCTAGGCTTTGATTTCCGATAACATATTTGGGAGCCTCGTTGCCATTGCTCACTATTTAGTGATTATACGAATGATCATTATACATGCATAAGTTAAGTTAGGTTAAAACTTATTTTAAGGTAGCATTTAAGTTTTATATATAAGATAAAATAAACAGTATCGATACTAAGTTTTTTAAAATAAAAAAATTTCTTAGTGATAATTGTTATTCAAATAAAATAGTAATAAGTAATAGATTAAGTCGAAAGGCATAGATAAAGATTAAGTTTAGCTTAGAGCCCACGCATAGGGCCAAGTTAGAATAAGATAGTTAAGTTAGTTAAGCTAGTTTTTGTCTAGCATGTAAGTAAAAATGAATTAAATTAATAAAAACCTATAAAAATAATATAAAAAATACGAATGATTTGTATTGCAAGAAATAAAATGAAATATTGCCAATCGCTCCAAATTGGGAATAACTAAAACTAGTCCCCAATGATTAATCAATTTGTCGCGGCTGGACACTAAGTACCTTACCTACACTGAAAGATCGTCGATAGCAAGATGATCATTTTCGCTGAGACTGTATGCATTTGTTTTCTATCAGCTGAGGATCTCCGCTTCTTTGTTGATAGCATGCGATCTTCCCAGCGTATTCACATATATTTACAGTACTCATTGACGTCCTGCTGTACTGAGGTGCTGATTAATGCCTTAGTTCGACGAAATGGTTCCTAAATTATTAGCACTACGCGATCCTGCAGGCTGCATATTTTGTCTAGCTATGCAAATGACGTTGGTGCGATATCATAGGATAATGATCAGTTCGTAAGCGCCGGCTGATCGGCAAGTTGACAGTCTGGTTTTAAGTTCGACGGCTATCGATTAACCCAGCTGGTGGCTCTCAAAATGTTTGAGAATGTGCAACTCGCTCTAGTAAAAAGAATTGTCACCTACCTAGTCTTTATAGATCTAGGAAAAGATCATCAACTAATTATCCTCTACTTTCCGATTCACTGATTCAAGTATGGTTGTTGTTGTTTTTACAAGTATGGGCTTGGTGGCACGTAGTCAAATCAAGATATATTCTGTTATTTGTTGGATAGAGCTTGCACATTCATCCTCTCTCGATAGCAATTTAAGTACAAATTTCTAGATTCGAGTATGTTGGCTTGCTAACAAGGCTACAAAATGTTTGTCCAAATGACCGTCCAAAATGTGCATATTTACGAAATTCAAATGGAAATAAAGTGAACAATGTATGCTTTTTAATTGCAAATTACTCAGATTTCCGGTTAATAAGCAAAGTACCGTTAAACTCAGATTTTAGACAAAAATCTGTGCGCCATCTGTTAGCAACACCCACCATAACTTAAATATCAAACTTGATCGTTAGAGCCGTTTTCGAGAAAATCTTTATTTTTTTTTTCAAAATTGACCTTAGTACGTACTCGTAACTATTGAGTTTCTCTATCATAGTAATGTCAAGTTTGATCAAAATCTCGAGATCGACAATTTTCAGAAAATTAATGCTTGCCCTATAGGTAGGTAACCTTACGAAATCTTTAAAAAAAAAAAATTATAAAAGTAAAACTTTTCAAATCAATAACAAATTATTTTATTTGAACAAGTGAGACACCGCCTTACTATCTTTGGCTTTACTTTCAAGGGCATTGCATCAGGTTCCACTCGTTAATTACGGATTTTTTTGCTGCGTCAGTCATACAATGCCATTATCCAACGAACCCTCGATTACACCAAGTGCAAAATGCCCATAACTCAGTCACCAAAAGATTACCACTACCTCAAAATGGTGTCCCGAAGTGACCCGCGGTCCAACTACGGGCACCTATACATACATAATGACATTATTCAACAAAAGTATCTTGCGGTAGGGAAGATACGTCGCTAGCCGGCTAAATGGCATGACTATTGCTCGCCATTAACAGAAAGTAATTCCTCGGTAAACTCTATAATTTGACTTAATAAATTTTCTATTTTTATCCCAAGATCATAACGATCAAGTTATTTGTGGGACTGAATAACAAATAAATGTTTTTCGGCGATAAGAACTTTCGAATCCACGGCGAATTATTTTCAATCCACTAAACAAACCTTTTCTCATGTAGCTGTGTATTTGCAAGCATTGTTTTATTTGTTTCGAAGTCGCCTCCTGGTCCATGAGCAAGCAAATTAACATCACTAATGCATTCATTCGTTCGTAACGTCTGGGCAGGCGACGGACGGCAACGTGTCGTCGATTATTCTCGACCAAGTTCAGGGTTACAAGTTGTTGCTGCTACTGCATATTTTCGGATTATTTGTTGCCTTTTAATCGCTTTTTCATTGTGGCGGGACAAAGAACATCCCAGTGCAGTATTCCCTTCTTGTTGGTGTTGCTCTAGGCGATTTATCGCCTCTGGTTACCAAGACTGGATTGATAGTGAGCCACAATTCAAATAAAACGCGGAAGTGTGTGGTCATCTGAGAAAGAATACTTCATGATGGAGGGAAAGAAAATTAAAAGGTTTTTTTTTTTAAGTTTCTGTGCGATTTTGCCAGAATCGGGTTATCAAATAGCCGAGAGGGAGGGTCGACATAATCGGATTTGCCTGGTGAAAGTGAAACCGAAAACTATGAATATCACGATGAGTAAGACTGACGGTTGCATTATCATTTTGTTTACCCGAAAATTGTGAAAATAGACAGAGAAGCACGACAAGATCTAACTAAATAACAAGAATGTGGTCAGAGTTAAAGGCGATAAGCGAAAAAGGTTACTCATGATAATGCCTCTTGAGTAATTAGTTTGTCCAGTAAGACTTGTTTGCTGTTTACCAAGGTAATTAAGTTTTGATTTGAATTCATTTTTGTTTTGTAACATAACAATCGAATTATTGTTGGGATAGGTTACTATAACCACAAATAGAATAAAAGAAATTGTTTTTAATTTTTAATTACCTTAGTGATAACACAGACATTGCTTTCGGCAGAAAAATAATTTCCCTTAGTTTCAGTGGGTACCTATGATGTCATAATCAAACTCACAAATTTATTCTTCTTCTTTTCTGGAATTACAATTTAGTATGGAATTAAGCGTTTTGCTGACTTCTGCTAACATGTCAAAAGAATCATCCTTGCTTCGCGATTTGTCGTCAAGATGCGTTTGACAGTGTTTTGCTAGCCGGTACGTAACTGATTATACTTTTGTCTCGAATGCTTTATCAAACTTCTCGTCAGATAACTTTTAGAATGAATCATAGGTCCGTGCTCTTAAAATAAAGTTGAAAGTGAGAAAGCTTAATCCAGCATGCAGCAGAGCTCAGCATCATATCTTTATTACTAATTACTCTGCACAGGGGTGATGTTCCACACGCTTTCAGACTTTTAAATATTTGGCAGCATTTTTTTAGGCAGCTGTTAACTATACTGGCAGGCAACCAGCATTTTTTTCACAGTAAGCAATGTTATTTTGTTACTTTTTAGTGTTCTGTACTAGAATGGTATAAACGGAACCCAAACGTATCCAACACGGTGTCTGTCTGTCCGTATGTCTGTCACACGCTTGTAACCTTTTGAACCGTTTGAGCATTGGCGACGCACAAAGGCAACGATTGCCCTTCACACATAAAAAAAATCAAAATAAGCCGTAGGCGATTTTCTTTTTGCAAACTACTCGTATGTTATAATAGGAAGAGCTCATACATCCTCTTTCACAAAAAAGTTCCCAAGGATGAAATTTCCAAATTCCAAGCTCTTTGAAAGTGTTGATACAATGTTCCTCCATTAGTAATCTATCTTTTCCCCAAAACAACATGGATTTCTTAAGGCAAGATCAACAATCACAAAGTTAACTGAATTCATTTCTGACACTCTGTGCGCATTAAAGGATGGCAAAAAACTTGATGTAATTGCTACCGACTTTAGTAAAGCCTTCGATAAGATCTCGCACGGAAAGCTGATTTGAAGAACTTTCAACCAAAAAAATGTCCTTGAGCTCAATGTCATATACTCGTAAGCGTCTTCCACCAGTCTCTAGATCCTATCTGATCTGGCGAGTTTGTCCCTTCCGTCTCTCTGTTGCGTAATGTGGGTGTAATCTGTGACAGAAACGCTCTTGGTAGCCAAGTATGGTCGCCCTATCACGATACCCATTCCCTTCAAATTGAGGCCGTTCAACGCAGATTCATCCATTTTGCTCTACGCGGTCATCTTGGGTAGACAGACTGCTACAAATAATATCCATCAACACCAACCCTCGTAATCTATCTGAGATCTGTACCCCTCTTCCGCCTTAACTTTCACCACACCACGGTGCCGTGACATAAGGTCCTATTTAAAAGTATGGCCTTATGACGCCTTCGCAAAGCTACACAAGACCATATTTCGAGGTACGGCCTTATTATTAAGACCATATGGCTGTAAAAAGTCCACTACCTCTTGGCAATAAAGCGTGCACTATACGCCGCGTATCGGTGCCCTGAGCAACTACATGTGAGGCCCAAGACCGTCTGGTGTATGAGTCGAAGAGATGTTGATAGATTTTTTTTTAGCGCCACACAAGTACTGTTTAATTCACCTCGAACTATATTACCTTATGTTGCTTTTCGAGAGGGTCATAAGGCCATAACAAATAGGGTCATAAGGCCACGCAGTAACGAACCTATTTCTATGATAGAATGCATGGCCAACGGCATACGCTCCTTCGATTTTCAGTGCAATAAATTTACACTTCGAAACCCCCTTCTCAATGCCACCTCCTCTGCCTCTCCTCCTTAGTTTTTTAGTTTAGTTTTTAAGTTAGCTTTAGGTTTTTTTTGGCTTAATTTGAGTTAGGTTAATTTAGCTTTAAATTTATAGCTTGTACTAAGCTTAAATAAATAAATAACCGTTTTCCTTCTTAAAGATGATAGAGCTGGACAATTGTACGGAAAGTGAGTTACAGTCTCCTCCTGCTTCTCGTCCCTACAGCTTCTGCACAAATCGTTGGATGGCACTCACGTTTTCCTTCCATGGCTACTTATCAAATAGTGCTCCTTGAGGACTCCATTTGTAGAGTTTATGCTTTTCCAACCTATTGAAATAAGTTTCTTTGTCTTTCATAGATTAACAGTTGGCCAGATTTGCTTGAAGAGAGACAAGTATTGATATTACTCCATCTGCCACTGGTAGTTTTTACCGCTACAGTGTCCAAATGGTTCAGTAAGGCCCGACTAGTAGTTTCTTTTGCTATCTCATCTGCCTTGCAGTTGAGTGGAATGTCCCTATGGCCTGTGACCCATAGAGATGAGAGATTCGCGGCATTGCTTAACTAACATACTCGTAGATCTTATCGTTGGCGATTCCAATATCTTTACTACAGCCTGATTATCTATCTATAATACGATATCGAGGCCTTCTGCAGCGTATATTGAAAGCCAAGTTGATGGTTCTCAGATTGCCGTGATTTCCTCTTGCCTCTTGCTCCCGTACCATATGCTGTTTCAGAACCGTACGTGTATATTTCTATCGCAGAGCAGTTTAGAATTCTCTTGAATTCCCAATCTATTCTAGGATTTCTAGTTTTATACTTGACATCGAAGTCATAGAATGAGACAACATAGTCTGTTTTATTTGAGATTCGCTTAGTGCTGCTTTTGAGGTCACCAGCTTCCCAAAGATAGTCGCTTATCTTTGTCAATAATGTCAGTTTTGACATTATTGATTGGCTAGAATTCTTTATTCTTTATTCTAGAATTAATTATTCTCAAAGAATATTTCAATGGTTCCCAATGGTGAACGATTTATTTTTACAGTATGTGTGGTTGGAGTTCGAAATCATATTGCTGTCCAGCTTTGTACGTATATATAAGTCAACCAGTCTTTCCAGGGTTTTTAAAAGAAACGGGAAAAGGCTGATCGGTCCACCTTTACTTCCCTCCAAGATCTTGGGGCGTAGCTTAAAAGTAAACAGCAACTAAAGAGTGGAACCACAGGCAAAGTATATCAAAGCTCCACCGTTGTTGCTCCACCGGAATAATACCATCAAGTCCCGGTGATTTAAAGTGGAGAAAGCTATTCACTGCCCAAAATGTTCTTAGAGGGTGGCCGTGGTGTAGTGGTAACATCAACGCTTGTCACGCTATTGGTTCACGGTTCAAATCCTGATCTCAACAATCATCTATTTGTTTATTTCGTCTGAAATAAATAAAAAAGTCGACCAATTCCGAAAGCTTAGTCAACTCTACTGCGAAGGCATAACACTAGCAGTAGAGTGGTCATATGGCTTAAATGCAACTTGATCGTGATGATAACATCAGGTGGAGGGAAAAAAAATACTGTGAATCATGAACAACGATAAAAAGCAAAAACAAACCAGCTCCACAGTTATCTGGACGCCACCCTTGGAGTTTACTGAAACTTAATACCACCTAAGTTTCAAACCCACTACTCCAATTTTTTTCTCTCTCTCTCTCTCTCTCTCTCTCTCAATTTCTACAAACGCCCATGTCCTGAAATAATTTAATGGCATTCATATCCCATTTAAATAAAATAAAAATAAATACTTGGCGCAACAGCTCTTTAGTGCCAGGGCCTAGCTTCTCGCAACCACTCGTGTTGTGTGCGTTATATTTTTCACACGAATGGAAGGGACCTACAGTTTAGTGCCGTATCCGAACGGCAATTTGTTTTGAGAAGCTTTCTCGTGACAACTATACTCTCGGATGTTTTTTTTTTTATAATTTGCCCATTTGCCGCGCGCAAATTATAAAAAAAAGAGGAGTGGCTAATTCTTATGGAGCTAAGGAATGGACGTTATTAGGGCTATTTTCAGAGCATGTAATCTCTGTTTTATTACCCGGAAAGTGAATCTCTAGAAGAAGTTCTAGTATCTACTCACTTGTCGTGGTACAGTTACCATCTAGTTTTTGATAAAGCTTGGCATAGGCGGGGATTTGAACAAGATTTTCCTTATTAAGGAGGAGAATATTTTCTATATCTTCACAGTAAAGATTGTCCTTATATTGAGTTCAATCCTCTAGGTTTCTTGAGAATGTTCCTTTATTAAAAAGTTTCCTGCTCTCTCCTCGCTATTCATCCAACTCAAGTGTACCACAATGGCGGCTTACAACCTTTCTTCTTTTTGCTGATTGGATTTAATTTAAACACTACATCCACCATCCAGTCAATATCAGGTGGCGAGCGTGGCTTAACAGGGGTATACTTGCTGAGATAAGTGCCAAGTCTAGTTTAATACACTTGTCAGTCCGTTTTCCTGGGATTTCTGAAGACGGATTGTGGAGGAGTTATAATAACAATAGCGAATAGTATATCCAATTTATGACTGTTAGTTTAGGAGAATTTGTAACGTCTGTAACTTCTTGCCTATTTTTAGTAATGAAGGTGGAATCTGTTTCCTAATTACTTATGACTATGTTGGTTTCGATAAGGTGGTCAAATAGCCACTCCCCTCGATTATTAGTGTTTCTGCTGACCCATACTATATGGAGGGACTTAGCATCACTATTCATAACTAGAAGAGGCTGTTTTGATCATCTTGCGTATATTTCCTGCTAGTAGAAGTTCCATATTATCATAGGGCATATACACGGAGGAGATCCATATTGGTTCTTCTTTGCCGCGTTCTAGTGACACACATGTAAATTCTGAATCGCTGAAATTAGACAAGAAAAACATTTTTAGGCTGTTCCTTGTTAGAATACAGGTTCTCGGTTTACCGCCATACCAGAGACCGGTTTCTTTTCCTTTCCGTATAGTTAGAGATGAAAATCCTCCATCAGATTAGATTAACTTGATACTAGCATTATTAAGTGATACGCATCTCCATTTTCCAGTATTTTCTTCAAGATACAAGCAAAGGTTGGCCAGCCCACCCTTCATGTCTTGCGACACAAACCAAATTCTGATTTGACTGGATATTAAGGGAAGGTTGTCCCTCAAAGACCATTCAGTCACTATCCTAATCGTCCAGTAGAAAACGTGTATCAAAACGAACTGGGTTGCACAGCCACATCGGCAGAAAGTTTCGTATGTAGAGCTAATAGACTCCAACGCTTCCAACCGGATGGTTTTCGAATGCATCTCAGAGTTACGACGCGGTCAGGACCTCATTACCTAAGCAGGTGACTAGCTAAGGATCAAACTGAAGAGCCGTTTAAAATAAAAGTAATCACTTGAGTTCGTCCCTGTGTACCATTTCTTGCACTTATAATGGGCAGGTATCTATTAGTTTCATTGAACATTTTCGATCTCGAGAATTTAATAAATTTTTGTCTATCTGTGTTTGTCGACCTGGGCAGGTGTCCGTCTGTATGGATGTGCAATTTAAATGGCTGGACGAATTTACTTCAAACTTCATATGTGGAGCTTGTGGGATCAAAATCTTAAGCAAAATCTGAACTTTTATTCTAACTCCAAAACAATGCTATTAATCACCGATTTTGAGAAAAAACGGTTCATTAAGCTAGCTCCAATTCATTTTCGCTCAAAATGTTCTTCGAGGAACTCGCAACGTGTGGCTTAAGTTCATAGGATATAGCAATATGTTAAGAGTGAAAAAATAATTGTTTGTGTTGGATTTCATGCAATATCGAAATTCAGCATGACTCAGCTTTAGCCGATAATGCTAGCCATCAAGTCACCTACCATATATACAGTCTTTGAACAGCCACGAAAGAATTTTGACAGACGATTGTGGCGCTTTTATTCTGTGACGATGTTCTGTTGCAGCTCTCATTTACCAATACAAAACTACACTCTTCTACTACACGTCGAAATTGTGAGTTGTGGCTTTTGGGGACATAATGTAAAACGAAAATATTTTTATACCCCATCATGTGACATATAAAATTGAACTTCTAAGAATAAAGATTCTTGATCAAAAATGCTCATAAACCATGCCCTTGTCGATTCCAAAACATAATGGCATTGAGCGTATTCGCAATAAAGATTTCGGCCACACTCGCATACAGCTCTTTTTATTCAACTTTAAAGATCGAGCTCCCTTATTAAAAGACCATTTAGCTCGGTTTGTTTCTCGTTAAGCTATATGTATGGCCGTCCTATCATACTAGCTACATATACTATGTTCGTTCCCGAGTCTACCTCAGAAGTAATTTATTTATATTTCTGTTCAACTGTTCAGACATATGAAAATGTAAATACCCTTAGCATATCGAATTCCTCGTCTTATATTACGGGTCCATATACTCGTAACTTATTCGAAGCCAATGCATAAAAAAACCAACTACTCATAACAATGGGCTCATTTGCTTAGCATTCAATTAACGCCGATCGTCACAGTGACTTATTAAACATAATTCAATGACTTATCATATCGCACCCTACTCGAAGACATCATGATTATTACTCCACGCTTATCCTTCAATGAACCACCATAAATGGAATTGATCTATCCGCGGACAGTGAAATTTTGCTATAAACAAAGATTAAAAGCCATTCGATGGGAGTACTCTTAATCTAAACCAAGCCATACTCAGTTCCTTCTTTATTCCCATTCCATAATGACCACTTACGATTGATTAACAATTTATTTATTCGGAAGGAAAGAGAGACAGAAAAAACCGCAGCAAAAATCGATGGAATTCCACTCAACCATTTTTTTTTTGCTGCCTTTCACATTTTTACCTACCGGAAATGCGGGTCACTATAACCACTAACTTAGAAAGGGAGCGCAGCATCCCTAGACATCTCCAGTCAACAGCGTCATATTCAAAAAGTATGTAATTACCGCATTTAATGGACCATTGCCACAAAACCTCTACCGGAATTTGTGTACATGCATTACAACGACCAATGGAACACAAAAGTGCCACTTAAAATAGAGAGCGGGTTCTATGGGGGAACATTTTTGTTGCAGTCAACTGAACTAACCCATCATATCATAAGGGGTGGGAACTGATACCATGGGATGCAGATCAAAATATCAGAAAATTTCGATAAAAATAAGGTTTTTTTTTTTTCTTTTCTTGGTGGTTAGTTTAAACTTTGCTAGATTTTGAATAGGTATACGAGTATGAATTTTTGGAGTGGGAGCTTGGTTTAAATATACATAAAAGCCACTTTAAAAGCTTGTTGGAAGAGCATCGAGCTAGAGCTGAGATTTATTCTAAGATACTTTTTTGAAGAAATGAGGTACATTTCAAAGCGTAGACATCTGTAATACCGACTACATACCTATATACATATGTATAAATACACAGGCGTTCTCCCAACCTTACCTCAGATGAATAGTATATACTTCGACTAAATATAGGATATCAACTCCATTGGAAAGTTGTTAGTATCAGTAACGAAAGGGTGTTTCCATATTTTTATGTCCCAGGCCATCGATAAATGAAGTCTTCAAGTGCATATTAGAGGCCTTCACAGGCCTATAAGTTGTGCTAGCAAAAATTTAAAATAGATGTTATTCACTGGAAAGTGCTCTCTTTCGGATCGACTACTTAAAACGATGACAAATCAAAAATATTAGTTATTTTTTCATTATGAAAAATACTCCAATTATGAAAAATACTCTTTGAATTATTAAATATTTCTAAGTATTTTAATACGAAAATTAGGCATAAAGCTCATAACCGCCATAGCCGTGACTTGTTCCCGACTTTGAAATAAAACAAATTAAAAGAAATTTACATACATAAGGGCTTAGAAGGAGGTAAAATTAACCGAATATCCCATTTTGCAGTGTGTGACCCATATTTGCATCATTTCCATGGCAAACATGTAATGTTTCTAAAATTGAAATTTACAATCACCACACATTAATTGTAAATTTCTGTAATTTTGCAAAATTCCTGACAAAACAGTCAGTGTGTGATTGTTTTATGTTACTTACTCCACTTAACTGTGGAGTATGATTACAAATACGTACGATATCTTATCTCTCATATTCTAACCCAACCTAAATAAAGTTAAGGTGGCGTTATGGACTTCTGGTGAAATATTTACAATAAGTAAATAGTCAGGATAAGATATGATTCCACGATTTATATAGTAGTTAGCGTACCCGGATGAAGACGACCAGAAAAAAGAGTTCATACGAAATAAGTTAAGAATCTTAGGGCTAAGTGAAATAACGTCATTAGAGGCGGTTAAGTTCCAATTCCCAACGCCGAGAACTGCAAATGAGCCCAGCGTATTGTATACTTTAAAGGAAAAGTTCCCTTTTTTAGTAAAAGCCTTACGAGAGAACTATCATAAAATCTGCTGGGTGATGGTTAGTTAATTTGCGACGAAGTTTCAACCAAATTAACAACATGCTATTATTTGACAACTTTCGAGTTGTTTTTCATATATTCGAAATAGGCGTCGGAATGAAACAAGAGCAACAGCAACCGTTCGAACATCGAGGAGTCAGGATTGACAACAAAAAATTTAGGTACTATTTTGCTCAAGATATATACCTGTACAATCAGTAGTGCCACATTGCTGAAAGAAACGTATTTGTAACCGGAGCAAAAAGTATTGCCGGGATATCTTGGACAGGAGATAGTACGTACTTGGCTGCAGATACCTGGAGACGGATCGAGAAAAGGAAGTAACTTAAATTTCGCGTTGCACACACCCACGCAGAAGATTGAAACCAGTTTGAGTCCCAGCATCACATAAAAAGGAGAAAAGTCCAGCGCTGGGTGTATATGAGTTTTAGAGCAAGCATCACTATATCAGCGCCTCAAGGTAACACGTAAAGAGCTCAAAAAATCCATCATCTTGGAAACAAAAATTTTCCCTAAGGTATGCAATGAAGTAACCAGAGTCCCCGGGGGTCAGCCACCGATTCCCACCCGCAACAAGTTTCTACACAAATTCGTTACATAACTGTTCGCACATGAACTAGAAACCATTTATGTAGATGAAGAAACTGCAGAAACATCCATTATCACCTTGTTCACAGCAGTTGAATTGATCGAGATGTGTAACTGGTGGCATCCCCAACATAACTTTAAATAAAATGCAGGACTGGGTCGCACGTACTTGATCCACATAGGCAAACCCAAAAAAATAAAAAAAAGATTTTTCCTAAAATGCATTAAAAGCTGAAAACCTTTTTGACCATATTTTAAAAATGTTAATGCCATGTGCTATCAAAAATGACGTGGGTATCGATTTTAAATAAAATCGCGTCAGCCATATCCGAGAAATAATCAATTTCGAAATCCCGCTAATAAAGTTCAGTAAAGTAAAGTACCGCTATTCGAACTTAATCTTGCAATCTTATTGCAATCGTCCATATTACCGCAGATATGAGTTTTTATCGAAGTCGTTGGAGCGGTTTTTCAAAAAATGGTATTTTTTTTTTAATTGGCCTTAAGTGAAGTAACCTTCATTTTGAGCCTAGAATGAATATTCGAATTTCGCCTCTGGACGAGGTTAGGAGGGCTGTATGTAACATGTGCAATTTCACTCAGAGGCTAGTTGGCCCACTGTGATTGCCCTTAAAGTACATGAAGACATTTGACTAACAAAACCATTTGAATCTCTTAATAAAGTTCTTAAGGTCAGATAGAGGTAACTTTGCCAAGTCGTCCAGGCTATCGAAGAATCTTGTGCCTAGGTATATTAGGCGACGTTCCTAGAGAGCCGGAGAGGGGCATAGGAGGTATTCTACTGATTCAATCCCTTCTTCGTCCCTATAATTTCTACAGAAGTCGTTAGTGAAGATACCTAGTCTTCTGGCCATGTTTCCAATGACAGGTTAGGTTAGGTTTGAGGGGCTGTGCGTCTTAAAGAGAGCTTACTCGAACCAGCGTATATTCTTTATGAATCTCGTTAAGTCCATCAACGAAACATCTTGACAGCTCCCCCAGTAGTCCGGGGAGTTTATGCCCAGCCTTTTGCCCATAGTGCCGATTGCACAATGTCCATTGTCAGTACACTTTTCAAGATGCGGATTTCCCTTTTCCCCACAGCTAGTAAGCATTTGGTTCTCGCCTGATTTAATTGTGGCCATAGGCTGCGGGATATAACAAAATCCCCTTTTGATAACCAAGCATTTTTGGTTCGTTCTCTGGTCCTAAGGTTTATATTATCCTTCATTACACCAATATTGATGTCTATTTGTAAGTGTATATGCTCTGTACCTAGTGCTGATCGTTTTCTGGCTAGTTTATCTGCTATTTCATTCCCTTCTATATCACTATGTCCGGGAACCCAGCAGGTGTTGACCCCGTGAATATTACTAAGTTTGCTCAGGGTTTAATGACATTTACATATTGTCCTAGATATTATTGTCTCACTGTCCAGTGCGTTGATTGCTGCCTGACTGTCTACAAAAATTGTGATCCGAGATGGATCTTTGTTAGGATTGTTAACGCTGCTCTGTCAATGGCAAAGATTTCATTTGGTTGGTTTCCCATTCGGACCGGACGCCTTAAGATGGATGTCCAATGATACAGTGTCCGATTATTACACCGACGGATTTGGCTTCTTTCGAAATTCTGCTTCTACCGAGATTTGGCTTCTACCGAGAACAATAGGGACTTTTAACTTTTTAATAAGCTGCGTGGTATCACACAGCCACTAGTGTGCTGCCATTGTTCCACAGTCATATTTATGGTGACACTGTTTATAATGTTCTTAGCTGCATAAAGACCTGCCTGTCTGCAAGCAGTATATTCACGACAGAGTCGTCCTTCCTATTCCTGTATGTCCAGGGACCCAGCCGAGCGAGACTGTGTTGTGATTGATAGCTGCAAGTGCCGTAAGGCAGTCCTTTACACATTTTAAGTTTACGAGATTATAGTTCAGCGCTTTAAGTGCTGCTTGGCTATCCCCAAAGATGGTTATATCCATGGCTGATAGTTCCATTCCTATGTGCTGGCTTTTTAACCGCGTATATCTCATCTTGTAAAACACTGCAGTAGTCTGTTAGTCTGTATGACTTGTTAATACTCAGTGCCTCTGAGAAAACTCCTGCCCCGTTCCTATCTCCGTCTTTGAATCGGGGAATGTCGGCAACGTAAATTATTTTTGGTTGAGGGATTTCTCGAACGTAGTAGTCATCTCAAGTAGTTTCAACGGATATGCCTTTGACATACGCGTAATGTGCACTACATAAGCCTATGTTTCTATCGGGATTGTTCCTTACATGGAGGTCCAACAGTCTTTCTAAAATTTTAAGGAGAAACTATGAGAGGCTTATTGGCCTGTAGTACTTCGCTGTAGAGTGGATAGGTTTTCCGGTTTTGGGAATGAAGACCACATGTACTTCCTCCCATTTGTCTGAGATATAGCTTAGTGTCAAGCATCCTATGTAATGGAGCAATGGAATAGCTGTAACTATGGAATTCTGTAGCCTGGCAGGGATTATTCCGTCCGGTCCTGCTGATCCAAGCAGTTGGAAGGATTTCAGAGCCCATGCTATTTTATCTTCGCTATTTTATCGATCGCTGTCCACCGATTGTCTTCTTTGCAGAGACAACCAGCAGAGGGATGGTTTCTGACAAGAACTTTTCGAAGCCTAGTTGCCTCTGTTGTGAATTCAATGGTGGAAAAGTAATTTGCCCATGTTGTACTTTTGCTGCTCTGATTTCTTTTAAACTCTTTTTAAACTCGTTGAAGCTGTTGCTATATTCGCACCAGTCATCCTCGGTTCTTGTCTACTTAGCTCTATTAAAGAGTTTCCTTATTTTGGTCCTGAATAGTTGGAGTTCCTTGGACAACCAGACTGCGTGGGTTCTTTTAGGAGGGCGACTATCAGGACAGGATAAAGAGAAAATGTCTTTGTAAAAAGATTGACTGCTTCATTAATCGGTGTTGCGCTCGTAAGGTTGCCTATGGGAATAGGTTCTAATTGCTTCGCGATACATTCAGAGAATTTGTTCCAGTCTGTCCTAATGGAGTTCCTGAAATGTTGTGCGTTTCTTGTTTCAACGATCAACGATGTTCAGTGATCCTGAAGTGATCAGGGAATGAGCACTTCGGGAGACTTTCCAGTCATTAACTTTAAAATGATCGGTAGTTTAAGTTAATGTTAAGTCTATTATTTCTTCTCTAATTTTGTTGTGGAAAGTAGGATGAATACCCCCGTTACAAATTACTAGATTGGAGAGAATAATAAAGTCAAAAATAGATTCACCCCTCTTGTTGATGTTCTGGCTGCCCCATTAGGTATTGTGTGCAATGCCATCCATACCTAGTACCAAGTCGGCTATGGTGGTGTTAGCGTGGTGATGGTGGATGCTACCACGGTCAGATAGCTGTTGCTGTAACGATAAGAGAAAAGAAAGTTAATTGGTTTCCTTACCAAAATTCAGCTTATAGGTTTACTTTCGCATTTGGGTTGGAGGAGGTTACAGTGCTTTGCCTCTTGTAAACCATGATTCCTGGATTAAGGCTGCATCTATATTCTCTTCTGTCATGAATAGTAGCAGGCCGTCTGGGGCGACATCCGAGTGTTGCAAATTAATTTGCAGGACCCTGAGGTTTCCGAATTGCACCTATAAAAGCGAGTATTGGTTTCCTAAAAATATTCAATCTCCATATTTGAATCCAACTTGACATTATTATGACAGAGAATCTAAAAAAAAGTGGGTTTCTCAATTAAGTATGGCTGTATGTATGTTCGACAGCAGCCTAAACGGGTAATTTTCTTCAAACTTCATATCTGGGGTCTGTAGAACCACAATTCGAGGCGAAGTCGGAATTTTCATTCTAACCCCAAAATTAAAGATACTTTACTAAGGGCCGATTTTGAAAAACAATGATTTTCTCGAAAACGGCTTCTACGAATTTGTTCAAATTTGATATTTAAGTTATGGTGAATATATGCCAATAGATGGCTTATCAGATTTTTGCAAAAAAAAAACACGTACAACTGTATTTTACTTATTGCAGGGTTTATAAAAATTAGTGATTTTATTCAAAATCGATGTTTAGCAACATTTTACATATGCAATGTATTCGTTTTGGAAAATTGTCAAAATTATTTTTTTCGAATTTTAAAGGATTTTTTGAAACAAATCGTTTTAACGATTTTGTTTAAAATTCAAATCTGAGTTTTGCGGATAAACCACATATATGTAGGTGCAAGTACGTGCGACCCAGTCGTGCACTTTATTTAAGGTCATATTTTGTTTCTACATAATACATATATAGTTCATTGTCCTTTAAGTTTTGGAAATTTTTAAAGGATTTAAAAAAATATATATTTTACCGAATTCATTTAAATTTTGAATATAAGTGGTTTACAGATGAACAACATGTACAACAACATTCATTGTGAATGAATTTATACATACATACATATACAGATGCAGCTTAGAATATTTTTGAACGCGTCATTTGCAACAGGCTGGAAGTAACAATAGGAAACATTGGAGGGTTATCGGAATACCAATACTATTTTCGCAAGGCACACTCAACAGTAGACACAACAAGCATGTTGATTGAATCACCACAAAGGGCTATAAACGATAGATAATGGCAAAGGACTTCAAGAAATACTGCCAATGAGTTTAACACAGCTAACTAGAATCGTATCCTATGATCAAGTTTCAGAAACATTCGAGTACCAGCATATCTCATCAAAATATCTATAGACATCCTGGTTTTCGCTCGTACTTGCATATATTCAAGCATGACAATAGTCCATGATTGCTCGCCGTTCCTCGGCGAAAAGAAGAAAAAATTCATTAGAACAAGAAAACTCTGCTAACCACCAACACCTGAATCCTGAAAACATTAGGAGTGTCCGGTACGGCTTAGCCATGCGCAATTTCTTCATCGCTGCCATCGAATCGTTTGCTGAACACGTTGCTCGCTGCAAGAAATCGCTGCTTAGTCGCTGCAGTGGACGAAATCTATGCTTCATTGTGCTGCAAGATATTTAGATACACTGCTGTGCAAAATAATAAGCACACATGCTCCTGTAAATATTTGTTTTATCTGTTACATTTTAAGTGATAGCAAAATAAGCCAATTTTGCATTATTTTTCTTTGAGCTCAAGTAACGGTTAAAATACGAGACAACAGCCGCTAAATATTATTGAGTTCAGTAGCCTGGGTTTTATAGTAAAATAGATTAAAAACAGAAACAAATTGAATAGTAAGCATTTACTCGTCGTTTTGATTTTAATATTTGGGATTAATTTTTCTGACATGCCTGTGCTTATTGTTTTGCACAGCAGTGTAGCTCTTTTCCCCTTGACTTTACATACTCACAGCACATACATACTACAGCACACCGTTCAGTACTCGCTCTACCCACCGTCCAAACAAATGGACGGACAATTAAACGAACTATGGACTATACGATACCTCGGTATCAACATACTGAAAACGCAGACATATTCCGCAATGCAACAATTGACGCACTACACCAGCACAAAAGTAGACTGCTGTCGAGACTAAAAACCTTGTACAGACAGTTTACTGACAGATACAACACGGAGGCTAGGACGCTGAACTCGTTGATTAAAAACCTCCGGAAATTAATCAAGGAAAACTACAGACTTTCTGTAAATCTGCATTGGAAACATAAAATTCGGGCTGTAAAATCCAACAATGTTGTTGTATGTATGTATGTTGAGAATAATCAAAACGACTTTCCGTGTTTTAAGATCCCCCGAACGACCAACAATGGACATACTGATAACAGCAGGTATAGATCCAGATAACGCAGTAGAGGATGACAACTTCTTTGCGATCGCAGATCCACAGGAGAAGGTAGAGGCTATAGGAGCGACTTTCCAGGAAGTGTACAAGGTGAATGATACCATTTGCCCAAACCATGACCTGGATCGCGTCCTTGTGTACAACTTTTACCTTCGTAATGATATAGAGCACTGGCCATCCGAGAACATAGGTTTTACCGAGTTCAATGACGATAACATGGCAAATAATGCCATCGGCGGTGAAAGGGTACATCCCCCATACATATCGAAGGTGGAGCTCCAAGCGATCTTCGACTCATTGAGGAGGAAAAAGTCTGTGGGAATCGACGGAGTGTCGAACATTGTGCTTCGACATCTCCCTCTAGATCTACACCACTCTGTCTAGCAATGCACTGAATAATGCACATTATCCAGGGCATTGGAAAACAGCAGTGATACAATCCATCCCCAAAAGGGGTAAGGACACCTCCAATCCGGCAAATCTCCGGTCGATAAGTCTCCTGCCGATCAGCAAGGTATTCGAAAAAGTGATCAATAGAGCCCTGATGAAGTGGACTGAGAACAATAATATAATTCCGGATACCCAATTCGGTTTTAAGGCGGGGCATGATACAATACATGCTGCGTCTAAACTGGTATCGGATATCCAATGGAACAAAGGCAAGAACCAATGCACGGGTGCCTGCCTGATTGACTTGGAGAAGGCCTTCGATACCGTATGGCTAGAGGGACTCTTCTACAAGCTGAGCAGGCTGGGCATAAGCAAACCACTGTTGTACATACTTCATAACATGCTCACCAGACAGTTCATCGTCAAAAATGGCAATGTGACATCTGCTGGAACATTTCTTATTAAAAACGGTTTGCAACAAGGTGCGGTTAATTCACCGATCCTTTTCAACATTTACACGAGCGATCTCATAGGATCATTTCACCATGCCATAGCGTACGCAGACGACTTAATTGCGTACAGATCAGGACCGAAAATCGAGGTCATTGCAATTATCTTGCAACGTGACTTCGATAAGATTCAGCGATATTGCGATGACTGGAAGTTGAAGATCAACTTCCAGAAATCGGAAACCATTCTTTTAGAATGCCGTTATCCGGTGCCTCTAGGGATACCTGAAAGAATTGGCGAAAGTTCTCAATCTTAGTACCGCACGGACAGCCACTTACATGTCGAAGTGTAGTCAGATACATGGGGCTCTGGTTAGACTATATCTATATTTTAAATAACATATAGGTGCTGCTCTGGCCAGGGCCAAAGGTGCTTTTGCCCTTACAAAGAGACTTTTTTATAGCAAGCAACTCGATGCGAGGGTAACAGTAATCGGTTACACGGCCCTCATTCGGCCCATACACATATATGGATGCCCCGTGTGGTTCAACGTGGGAGCAAGCTTGTTGGAAAAGATTCGGGTATTTGAGAGGGCTTGCCTTCATTTACACAAAACACCAGAGTCCCTCTATCCCAATGAGGCCCTATACAACAGGGCTAACCTAATAAGAGTGGATAATTTCATTATCAAGCTGATTCGAAGGCACATTGCAAGAGCAATGAGCCCTGATCTCCGGGGCTTATTACCCCAATTACGAGTATCACGAGATAGTGCGCCTTAACGGCTTTGTTCCCCCAACTTTTAACGGCTTTGTTCAACTACGACAGAGACGTTGTACACGGCAGTGTATCACGTTGTATCGACGAAACCAATACTTGACCTTGTGCAATAATAACAATGGATGAACAAAGAGAAGACTAAAGCTAAACTATAAACTAAGGAGAGGATGGAAAGGAGATGCGAGAGTGGAGACTGGGTCAAGAGGAATTGTTGTAAATGTGCGTTTCTGAATGAAAATCTTCAAAAATGAAAATCGAAAGTATTTTGAATGCCTTTAGAAATCCATAACGTTCTGGACATTGGTTTGTTACAACCGTAATCATTCCGGTGAATATTAAGACGGGAAAGGACCTAGAGTTTAGGGAAATCATTTGAAGCTGTGCGGAGCAAGCGATCTTTATATTGTCATTGTACGTTAATTAGTTTCAAGATATCAACATATTTATAGCTGTTAGCCTAAAGAAGGCCGCGCAGAGCAAAACAATTTAACCTGCATTGGATAGCCTTAATTCCTAGGTGACCAAACTTATTTTCATGTGATAAAATTCACATCATTATTTGTCAAGATGAATAAGCGCCGAATGAAAACCAAAAGTTTTGAGTTTGAAAAGGGGAATTCCGTGCGAAATTTTGTCGAAAGCTGAAGAGGCAATTGCATCAACTACTATGAACCTTAATTTACTGTACTTTAAATGTCGCTATAATCCGGGGTGAACCTGGGTCTCCAACCTGCTCAATCTTATGCTAGCCCCCTTCAGTTTTGCACTCCGAGTTGGTTGATGTCCCTTTTCACTTGGTTGTGCGACCTTAGGTGGGCCTCCTTAATCGCGACGTCCCTCTGGGATGGCTGCGAAGCCTTTCCAGATCGATTTTTCGATGGAGTATATAATGTAGGGCTATTTCAACAGACTTTACTTTCTGATAGGCTTAGATAGTAATTGATAGATATTGCTATCTTCACTTTGGTCTGGTGGACGGAATTAGGTGGATTCGAGCATTCTGCCTGACAGCGGATTTAGATCGTCACCGCCTATTAATAGTCTGCAGAAGTGATCTTCGCCTGAGTCTGTTTCCGGAGGTGTTGTCATGCTGCCTGTAATTCCGAAGATGTCGTCCCTTAAATTTTTGCATTAAGATCACCAAAAACTATTTTGATGTCATAACGTGAATATTGATCGTAAGTCCTGTCGAAGAGCTCCTAAAAGTTATCTTTGCTCACGCTGTGTTTTTGAATTTTGACATCAGGCAACTTTTTGCCTAAGTCTGCCTCTGATGACAACTCCGCAACCTAACGGACGCTGCTTCTACTCCTTGTAGCAGTCACCATAGTAGATTCACAATTTTTGCCCGGCCAATCCTACCGCAATTCTTGGATGGCGGTGATATCTGGTTTAATTATTCGACTTCACGTGGCTTGTTAAGGGTCCAAACATTCCACGTGTAGATCCGAAGGTCCTTGTCCTTATTTCATTACTGTTCGTCAACAGTAAAATCATCTTTATCCAAGGCTTGTGGTTGCTTCGTAACGAGCATTTTTACTTGCACTTACATATGAGGGCAGGTACTGGTTTCCTGAAAATGTTCGATCTCGTTATTTTAATCAAACTTTTTTCTTTTTTTTTTTGTCGTAACCGCACAATTTACACAAAGTTATGCTATTTAATCAAATCATACTTGACATTACTATGAAACTCAAAAAAAGTGAGTCTCTAAATTCTGTCAGCCTGTGTCTCTGTGTGTGTATATACGGCAGGAGTGTATGTCCGACTGAAGCCTAAACAGCTGAGCGTATTTTATTCAAACTTCATATCTGGGGTCGGTGAGCTCACAAATCTGAATTTTCATTCTAACCCCAAAATTAACGGTGCCGTAGGTACTAATGTCCGATTTTGTAAAAAATCGATTTTCTCGAAAATGGCTCAACGATTTTATTCGAATTTAATATTTGTGTTACAGCGGATATATGCTAACAGATCGTGTACCAGCTTTTTTGCTAAAAATTCGTATAACGGTATTTTAATGATTAGTTAGTTTCTGAAAATATACTCTTTCTCGGCTATAACTTGGTCGATTTTGTTTGAAATCAATATCTGAACATTATTTGACCTGCACAAGATTATGGCATATACCAAGTTTTGGGAAATTGTTTATTCATTTTCATGATAGAGCAGTTATCTCGACGAAAAATACCAAGGGCCAGATTCTTAGTTAAAAACCCACGACGGGGATATGAGCGCTGCCGTTGGCCCAACCATGTCACCCTGGTTTAATCTTGAACATCCTTATTGACCTGAGCTTCGAATATGTCAAAGTAGGCCAAATAACGAGAGTACTTAATAGTTCTAACTGGAACTGTTGACTCCATCTAGAGAATTCTTCCGCTGCTGTCTGGAACAAGGGAAAAGTGCCTTAGTGGAGAAACTCTAAACACTTCAAATATAATGCCGACAAGTCCTGTCGGTCGCTTTGTTTCCTTTAAGTGCATTTGATTGCGACATCTGTTTTCATCCTTATACCAGAAAGTTTAGTGCGAATTTGGATCTTTGTCTCCATGAGCCGTTTTATCGTTTTACTTATCATCCATGATCCATATAGATCATCTCAATTTTATTGATCAAGAAGCTACTCGTAGTTCTTCGTATTTTCTATTAAGTTATTTCTTTTTATTCTTGAATGTTCGAATGATCTATATTTATTCATTGGTAATAATAAAAAACGACTGTGGTTCGAATCGAGCTAAATTATCTCTACATGATTAATTTACAAGATATAAAGTCATATACCTATACTTATCGCCACTGAGCTGATGTGTTTTAACAATTTTCATTAAATTAGTTCCTAACATTCTTGAGTACTTTATTGGGGCAATAAGCGTACCGAATCATATCATATAACTGCACTAGTATAATAACCTATACCACGCAATACCTAGATTTTGAATTTATGAATAACTTCTTTAGAATCCTTTATTCTACAAAACCTATCAAAAATGTAAAAAAAAAAATTATTGTGATAAACACATCTCTAAGAATAAATCTTCAAATAAGCACCAGGTGCAGAATCCCAATTGAATCCTTCATTTTCAAAAGGTGGCTTCGATACCTTCGCCACCCACTAACATGACAAATAGATCGCACCTCAGCGCGGCGACTCTCGTTACTTATCCTTTAGGAGCACCTACCAACCGACCATAAAAATCTTGATGACGTACGACTTTTTTATTTATATCTTGAACATGATTAATGAGTTAACGATGGTGTATCCCTGTATCCCAGTTCTAAGCAACTCCTAAAAAAATTCGTCACAAGTCCTTTGACTTCTCCACGCAACACAACATAATAAACTGCGCAAAGGACATATGTACGTTCATTGCAAAGCAAAACGGATTCTACCAGGGTACTTGGGGACTATCGCAGGACAATCGGGACACATTGTTACCGCAGACTTAATTTCTTTTTTCGTTTTGTACGTTGCCATTCATAAATCAAGGAGCCCTCAAGGATATTTTTCTTTTTTTTTTTCATTTCATTCTCTATGTTCAGCATTTTTATATATTTTTCCAAGTGGTTAGTGGCACTCTCTTATGAGGAAAATTATTAACAACTCCATAAAACATCCGATGATTTATCGTGCCAACGATTGAACTGCTGATCGAATAAAGACACCAAGTCAAAGGATACTTGCCACCGAAGTAAATTTTAATTTGTTCCGCATTGAAACTCTTTCCAATCGAGAGGTCCTTGAAAATTGGTTGCTAAATTTACATATCACAAACATTTTTTTTTTTTTGCACATTCCATTGTGTCCTGTAGAAGAATGACCCCATGTTGTGCAGTTAATTTGAATCCTTATTTCGAAAATCAGTAAACCGTTGAAAATCCCATGTCAACGAGATGAGACACTTTGGGAAATGTCATCAGTGGTTCGTCACAAAAACTGTTCTGTGTGAGTGGCATGACCGTTGACAGTTTTCCACCTGGAAATCTGATACTTTTCCACACGAAATTCCGAGCAATTTGCCGTTATTCATAGAACTAGTGAGAACGTTATCCCTCTTTGGTGGCTAGAGCTAATCAGTCAATTGCCGCCAAAATCCTGTTTTAAGGTTTCTCAATTGAAATAAAGTCTGAATGTTCGTTACTTGCGGACAAGGCACCTCTAATTGGATCAATATAGAATAAGTGGCAGTGACAGTTAGGTCTACATGTGTAGCGGCTTAGAAGTTTGTAGGGTTTCAATTTTTAGGGGGGGTTTTCTCTTTCATGGGAAGCCGTTATAGCTGACTAAACTTACTGATTGAGCCGGTTAAGGTATGCATTGTTCGTTGCGATGACAGCTTGGCGCCAAAATTCCTTTAATTAAATTTATTTTTCTGAGAAGTGAGGAAATATCTGTATTTGTTTCTCAGAAGTTAAATGTCATAGTGACCAGGTGAGGTTGTATTCTCCAGCTATGTCGGTGAGTCGACAGTCTTTAATTGCAGTTTATTTATTTATTGATTCAAATTATGCAAAGCTTTCAGCCCTTAAATTACTTAAAGTTAGTTCCACTTTCTCCCTTTTCATGTTTAAATCAATATATGTAAGTACATATGCATATATGTACCAATTTAATATAATTGGTTCGATTAGAACGAATATACATATGTACATATGTACAGCAAATCAAAATATCGAGAATTTCTATGATTAATATTAATAGATATCTTATAAAGCAAGTTAGTTAGAATTAAAAAATATTAGATATATTGCGTTGTTTTTGAAGAGTTGGCAAATGTAAAATGAGCAAGCATTGATTATAAGGTGGTGCATAGATGCACCAAATTTCGAAATGCGAATTTCAAAAACTGCTTCTGAACAGATTGAATATCTGTGATGTGATCTTTTTTTTTATAATTTGCACGTGTTAAAGGGGATATGAATACCCTAGTATAATTTTAGGACACAGGCGTTTTGTGGAAAGGAGAAGAGACAGAGGGAACTACAGATTGGTGTAGTTGGTTTGAAACTCAGGTCGTATTAAGTTTCAGTGAACTCCAAGGGTGGCGTCCAGATAACTGGGGAGTATTTTTGATTTGCTGTTATTATCTTTGTTTATGATTCACAGTAATTTTTTTTTTATCCTCCTGATGTCATCATCACGATCAAGTTGCATTTTAGCCACATGACTACCTTACTACGAGTTATTCCTTCGCAGTAGAGTTGATACAAGCTTTCGCAATTGATCGACTTTTTTATTTATTTTATGCGAAATAAATAGATGATTCTTGACATCCGGATTCGAACCATGAACCTGACAAGCAATGATGTTACCACTACACCATGGTCACCTTCATACCAAGGACACCAAACACTACTGCAAGACTGGAATATGGGGCGAACATATAAAGAAAACAACGTATCCAAGCTGTAGTGATTCTTAAATTCTTGTGACCATTTATAAATACTAACATTCCTCTGGTTTTGTTAATCGTTAGTATTAATTAGTTTCTTGAAATTTAATTCACGATCTATCATATATAAATGTCCAAGTATTCAATGTTATTGAGGTAGTATTTCTTAAGTTGAAATGTCATTCGTGTAAATGTCATTTATTAAAATTGATGTACATACCTACATATCATTCTCAAGACTTCAGACGTAAATATCATTACTATCTGACAAATGCGTCGTGAGGGCTACAGACAAGCTGTAAAATGTAGTCAACAAATTGGACGCAAGTTAGATGCTAAAAGTGGAAGGCGAAAAGTTAAATATTAAATATAGAACAATGTACTGCTTACTGGGACGCAACTGAGTGCTCCAATAATTCAAACATTCGAAAATAAATTCCTTCGTGGAATTGTAAATACTCCACGATATATACGAAAAAGCAATCTACACCGTTACCTCCAAATTGATACAGTAACAGAAATTGTAAAGAAGCACGCTGTACTTTACAATCAGCGATTGCACACTCATGCTAACTCAGAAATGAAGATCGTGCTAAATCTACGAAATAACACTAGACGATTGAGCAGAACCAAGCCGGACGAGCTTATGGAATAAAAGCTATGGAAATTTATTTCGAATATTAATAATTCCCGAAATAAGAATTGATAGTAAAAGAAATGAAAATCGTTAGTCAATCTTCCATATATTGGTTATGATAAAGGTGATTTTAGTGAAGTTAAATTCTACACTACAAGTACTATGGTAATCAAACACTACCTATTTTACAATTTAAAAGTATATTTGTTGTATCATTAATGATCGAGATGAACAAAAAAGAGTACCAAGGTGACTTCCTTGCGGTACTCCCGAAGTTACAGAGATGATGTTAGTATTAATTCCTTTGAACTTCTTATAGTGTTGGATTATACGAACTTGATAGCAGATTAGCAGGTTATAAATAATTTATCGATAGCCATACAAATACCAGTGATTTCAACCTGGAAGACACTACAATGTCCAGAGAGTTGACTCCGGCACCAACTCCAACTTCTGTTTTAGAACAATTTGTGAAAATTGAAGATGATTTACATGAAATGTGAGTTGACATCTATGACGCAGCAGCATTATGTTAGGTTACAGCATTTGTGGCCTTCCATTTTCTGCCGAAGTATTTGTCAGTTTTTTCTGCCTACTGATAACGAGTCATATAATTTGCAGCGTGCTAGAAGGCGATCTTCTGCGAGACCCCAGAAGCCACGTACAACTAGCTTGGCGGAGTTCATCTCCAATACACTACTATACCCTAGGTAAAAATTGGTCTTACCTTAGAAGTTTGACCAATGTGCATAATTTGTGTAGTGAGCTAAAGCCCACAGTTTCTTTGCATCCTCAAAATTAGGTTCCTGTCTTTTTTTATATACACGTATGTATGTATAGGTACATAAATATAACTTTCTCCAAGGAGAAACGAACCTATGATGCTGGCCCAACGCCCCAAGTTGCTTGCAGATGCCAGTTGATTATGCTCTTGAATTGTTGGAGATTAAAGACTTCTGGAAATATGTCTCCTGGGAGTAAATTCCTGTATCAGGAAGCAGTTTTAATAAAGGAAAGTCTGCGTAGTTGCTAGATGGGCATAGAGGTGTTGGGCCTTGGTGGCTTGCCTAGTAGAACGCTCAAATGTCGATTTTGTAGTCATCATTAGATTGAGGTTCTTGGAACATCTACCATGATAATATCTGTAATATTGCTATTGGTCTCGTACCAGTCTTTGATGAACTAACAGTTGGAGGTTGGAAGCTATTGCAGGATATTCTATTAAGCGGATTGCTCGTTTCTATATGTTGTCAAGCAGATGAAGGGAACATGACCGAGATCCATACATGAGAAAAAACAATACTCCAGCCTAACTTGTGCTTTGTACAGAAGAAGTAGCTGTACCGCTGTAAAAAAAACTCTCTTTGATGTAAATAGGTAGCTCAACTTCATGGATGCCGATTTTACAATGGTGAACATTTGGCACCGTAACTGGTTATGAGACTTGAATCTACCAGTATGATCTTGATTCCAAAATGCAATCAATGGAGTGGCTGGCATAGGCAAGTTATGGACCTAAAAAATTCAAAACAGAAAGGTCAGTTAATAATGTTATGTCCACAATCTTCTATGATGCCGAAGGAGTTATCCTGGTAGACTTTGTGGAGCATAAGAATTTATTGCGTTGATGTTTTAGGAAAACTGAAAGCCGCAATTCGGAATAAACCTGGAAAATTCAATTCTCAATTCTCGAGATGTTTTAAGGGAATTTCATCAAAGGAAAAGGATAGAAGTCGATAAAAAACGATGAACACCGTTTTGAAGTGGTCTTCGTTGAGGGACGCTGCCTTATATACAGAAGGTCCGATAACAAGTTTGTATGTTCCTCTGCTGGTTTCAGTTGAGGATCAGCTTAGAAGAAGAAGGGCGCTTTTTACTCCATTTTAAGCTACATGTGTTTGGCAGCAAGTATCACCCAAAGGGGAATACCTGCGTCCAGAATCCGAAGACTTTATAAACCTTCGACAACAACCAATGCAGATCTTTTGCACCCATTCATAGAAAAGCCTTTAGTTAATGTAATTAACCTATAATTTTTGTATATGATCCCAGTTTATTTTTCTATTATTAGCAAAATGGACCCAACTGCTGATCTAAGTGAGCCAATGACTGCTGTCACAGGGCGTCGATCTATTTACCTACCCACCTGCCTTGACAGTCTCTGAAAAGTAGTCTGAATATTGTGGTACCTTCTGTTCCTAAAAGCATTGCGAGACTTGGGCTGAGGTAGAGGTGGTAGAAGCCTTTTTGTGAAATTACTTCCCTACTTCTCTGCAATTCTTATTCACCTTCCATGCAAAAAATGCAGAATGTGTCTAACGGCAAATCCACCACTTGAGAGGTCAGTTGAACTGTTTTTTTTTTTTTTTTTATCCCAAGGTAACGATGGGAGAGTAAAGTGGTGATTATCACTTGGGTTGTTTGCTATCCAGGCATGCAACAATCCAAGTGCCAACAAGAACGTAGTACGAGTACTATAAGCTTTGCCATGACTAATGACTTTTTTTGTTAAATTCATTTTAAAAATACAAATATTTCATACCATAAACGATGATAAAAACTTAAAATGTCTTCTTCGAAATATGGTAAAAAGTGAATAGTAAAATCGTGCTGTCAAAGAAAGTACTGATAACTTTGTTAATGCAGATTTTACCTTGCTGTACGTATTTGAAAATATTTTGTAATAAATATTTATTTGAACCTCTATAAATTCTCTCTAATCCACGCAGCTATCATCTGCCATCTATCAGCTCTCTATTAGTAGCCATTATTTGCCAACAAACCTATACAACCTAACAATGCACCTCCAAATCAATTATCCGATTTAAAACCTTACCCTAAGCAATCTTAATTAAGTCATTTTCAAACGCCTTAGGGTTTTGGTCAGTGTGTTGCGAAACAACACTCCTTGCAACTACATTCAATCGTCTGATTGAATTTTAATCCTTATTGCGATTCAGTTCCTTATTCAGTGTGTAAAGAAGGTCTCTGTATTACTTTTTCCGACAAAAGAATTCACAGAAGCGAGCTGCGAGTTTCAATAAAAGCGGAAGGATATTCCTCCTTTAAAAACTGTCAAAATCAAAACCAGGACAGTTAGTCCTTCATCATGTAATATGTCGGCGGTGCACAATACATGTCACCTTATATTCTTGAAGAAGACTTCCTATGAATTTCCATTTTCTTTTTGGTCATCTAAGGACATTTTTGGTCGTTTGGTCGTTTCATCTGTTCGGCTATTGTGTAATTGCCAGTGGGTGTCCTTTATCTTATAGACATATGCAATTTTTTCTATAAATTGAAGAAATATCATAGGATTAAGGATACTTCAATGGTACTTGATTTTTGGGTAGACGTCAGTAGGGAGCGGTTAAAATCCAATCTGGGATCAAAGAGTGGCGAGTTGAAAAATACCAGCTACCTGTGTATATGAGCTATTTCGTGAGGAATTTTCCAGCGTTGATCCTTGTTTTTGGTCAGTTCAGTTTGGCTAGTTTACGAGATACGTACGAGTAAATGTTTAGCTAATACTTCCATATAAACAGCAAAAATGCTGACCACCCAGTTAGGAAGCCAGAGGTTACTCAAACGTTCAGGTAGTGTAAGCCAAAAAAAAGGAGCTAACAAATAAATCTACTTCTGACCATTATAAAGCCAATTTTCGCCTAGTCAGTTGGACTTATCTACCTCATATTGGAACACCGCCAGTCTCTCACCCACAATTCAAGCACTGTTAAGAATGTCTGCCTTTCTGGCTATGAGTAACTTGAAAAGTAGTTATGTAACTAGTCAGCCACTCCAGAAACAAATATATGACTTACCATTTCACCGAATGCTATTTGAATGTACTGAGCAGATATTGGATTTCGAACTTGCAGATCTGGTCTATTTGGCTGTCTTGATGAGTGGTTGTAAGTTAAGTTGCTCGAGGCTAACTGTCTAATTAGCGTGACCTGGTAGAGTGAATTTAGCGTTCAGGGGCTAACTAACAAGCTGGAGGACAGTTGCGCAGCTTACTATTGTAGATAAGGTATGAGATTTATCCACCTTATGAAATTCATATGACTCTTGTGGTAATTTTGTTTAAAATTAATTTGTACAGTGGTTACAACGAAGAAAATGTAAGTTTTATGGTTATTTTTGCTATAAATCAGAAAATGTATCATTTGTTGATAGAAACAAACGGAATGCAGCTGATCGAATTCTTCGATGAATCACTCATATTTTTAACTGAAGAATTATAATGCATAATGTATCTATCGGCCCACTGTACATTGGTTATGAGCAGCCACATAATCCTATTGTATGTTAGAAATGTACGCAGTTCTTCGTAGTACAAGTACTTTTCTAAATAATTCTGCCTCACACTGAAATTATATGTTGAATAATGAGTAATCGTCATGGTGTATAGTCTACCACCTTTAAGTTTTTCAATATTGGGATGGACGAAATTGTTATACAAAGAAAGATTAACGTATGGGTTTTGAACCTCTTTCGACCATCTTTTAATAAAACTCATCACAGCATTGGACTTGTCAGCAAAAAAGTTAATAAACTCGTTCTTCGTAGAGAGAAGATGGGTTTAAAATAAACCTCTACGTTCTTTAAACAATTAAACACGGCTGGCATACGCCTTCTAAAAAATTTTGCATTTTGGTATTTGAGAGGGTTCAGTACTTAGAGTTCAGAATTAGACCACATTGGTTATTAATGCTCTCATAGATTTTTACTCCATTAGTATTTATAAATAAGAATATCGCTAACTAATACATGACACCATAGTATAAAGCCCTTAATGACTACCACGAGGAACACCAGATTGGGTAGCAGAAAACCTCTAAATTTGACCTGATGGGAATTCGTACTAAAGCATGAAATTTGTTGACAATTGTGGTATGCATTGAAAAGTCTGTGTGTGTTATTCGAATTCTTAACAAATAAACTAAGTATTATACCCTATTGCTGACAAACCATATTGCTCTTTGCATATGACAGATGAACAATAACTGATCGCAGACTATTTGCACAAACAGTTTTGAGATACAACACAGCTTTGAAATGGGTATATAGCTCATGGTATTACTTCTGTATTTGAACGCAGGTGTAATAAAAGCTTTATTTCAAAAACAGGAATTTCCCAGTAGTTGGGGTGGTCAAATTCGCAAAAACTTGAAGGCTTATATTATACTGTATTACCTGGTCGGCAAAAATTCTTGAATCTCTCATTATATTCGTCTTTATCATATGATAGGCATAACTAATACCTAATTTCATTGGTTGTGTGAGCGCACATTATGCAAAAATCTGTGGCCCAATAATGGAAGTCTAGGGTTATATCTAATCGCTAGCGAGTTCCTTCAGACCTGAACGAGGTCTGTAGTAAAAAATTGCCTTATACTGATATATCGGCTCTGCCAGGACGGACCTCTCCTTTCCGATTTACTTGTCGGACAAAAATCTATAAAATTAACAAACAAACAGGAAAACAAAAAAAAAAAAACAAGAAAACAACAACGGCAAACAACTTCTACGACCTGACTTAACGCGACAATCACCATTCCAAACGTCAGCACTAACACAGCAAACAGCAGTTTGTACAGGGTGAACCAAAGTCTCTTTCTTTCTCTTTTATTTAAATATATTTTTGAGTTATTTTTTTTTTTTTTTTGTTTCAGTCATAAGGCTTGGGAGATTTAGGATGGAGTACTACACGATCGCACAGCGAACAAAAATTGTTAAATTATTTTTTGAAAATAGCCAGTCAACAATTTGTAACCAACGTGCCTACCGGCAATTTTATGGCGTTAGAAATGTTCCAACAGCACCCACTATTCGTGCTGTGGTGGCCAAATTTGAGCAATATGGGAACGTTGGAGATGTGAGGCGTTCGGGCAGGCCTCGTTTTGGACGTTCGATCGAAAACATCCAAGTCATTAGGGAAAGGGTTGCAACCGATCCTGAAACATCGGCATGACGACGTTCAACACAGTCAGGCATACCGCGTAGCACAATTCATCGGATTTTGAGGAAAGATCTGCACCTACACCCTTACAAGATCCAGTTGGTCCAACAGCTCAATCCTGGTGACCCAGAAAAACGTCTGGAGTACTGCAGAACTGTCCTAAATATCGCCGAGAATGACGAAGAATTTTTGGAAAAGTTTATAATGACCGACGAGGCACATTTTCATCTGAGCGTGAACAAGCAAAATTGCAGATTTTGGGGCACCCAGAATCAGCCCCGTATCCACAGTACGGCGTAGTACTGCTGCGCATGTCCAAAGACCAATTGCGCATGTCCAGGAAAAAATATTCTCGCATGTCCAGATGATAATTTTATAGCTTAAAGCTTATCCACACCAAAGAATCATTACGGAAAATATATCTTAAAAGTTTATATATAAATATTTCTTTAGTGTAGCTGTAGACAAGCCTTAAGACATGAGCCTTTCAAATTTCAATACAAATCACACAGTGTCATATGATCAGGCCTAAAACGATTGAATAAAACCAGATTTTAGAAATGTCGATTTTATTTTACTTTTCTCTATGCTGCTCGATGTCTAGTATTTTCCAGCTGGTTACGGGGCTCCCCAGAATCCCAAAAATCTCCATTAACGTCCCTTACACTTACTTCGTTTTACTGTTTGGTGTGGAATAACCTCGCGTAAGATTTTATATTACAGAACAATGCTTCAGGACTTCCTTTTCCACTTGTGCAAGCAGACAACAATGCTGGGCTGATTTGGTTTCAGCAAGACGGAGCTACCGCTCACACCGCTCGTGAGACAATGAACTTGTTGCGCGAATAATTCCCAAATCGCATTATCTCAAAAAAAGATAAATTTGAATGGCCGCCGTGATCGCCTGATCTGTCGGCTCCGAACTTTTTTTTATGGGGTTACCTGAAGGAAACAAACCACAGACTATACAGGACTGAAACTCAACATTCGCACAGAAAACGCTCAAATTACGCTGGCAACACTTCAAAAAGTCATGGAAAGTGTCATCAAAAGAGCCCATGAGTGCATGCATTCTAATGGTGGCCACTTAACCGATATGATTTTCCATACATAATGTAAAAAATGACTGAAAACGGGCCACCCTGTACTTACTGAATTCACCTCTTCCTTTTTTTGTTATGCTACATATCGATAGTGCAGAGGAAGACTCTCCTCCTCTACTGTATAATCCCCAACCAATCGACGTAGGCTCTGACTGCTGAACGAATCAGAAACCGACAAGATGACACTGAAACCAGCCCAAACCTTCAACCATGAGAGGATTCATGGCTGCATCAAGGCCTCTCGAAGGTTTCTCAAAAAGATGAGTGAAAGAGATCCGTCCTCCCTCAATGAAAGAGACAAGGCCCTTATCAGAAAGCATAAGAAGTCTATAACTAGCTATGAATGACAGGTAAGTCGAAAGACTCCTGAAATCGGATCGATTCAGACTAAAAGAAACCAGCATGTCAAACCCAAGGAAACGGTGACAATATGAACAGAGTGGGTCAAACAAGTAGTATATGACTTTAAGTTAGTTAAGCTAGTTTTAAGCGTCATTGTCTGGCATGTAAGTTTGAAAATGAATTAAAATTATTAAAAAGCTATAAAAAAAAAAAACAAGTACTACACGCCGAACCTGAACCAACCCCTAAAAAAGTCAACCAGGAGCAGGCTCGTAAACTACGATGCAAAAGCCGAAAAGGAAAAGCAGTCCAATTTGAAGATGATCCCTAAAAAGATTGCCCGGGAACAGGATTTCAAAACCCTGCGCCCTCAGCTTCCAGCAGTTCTGGTGCCGCCTCAAAGCGGCAAAGATCAGAGGAATCAAAAGAAGAAAGTAACTGAAAAAGACAAGGCCGGCATTTCTCGCAACCACCCCAACAGAGCTTCAGGTGACCGTTGTGGACCTAAAAGATCCGGATGGCAAAATCACTATGAACGACTGGCTACTGGTGGAAAACGACATCCTGAAAGCTATGATGGCTGACATCGTATATATTATATCGATAATATTATACCTACAATACTTCAACACGCTATAACCAGAGGTAAGAACCTTGGCAGGTAATTTTCCGAAGCTCTATTAAGCTAGGATACGTACCAAAAAACCGGGGAGAGGTGAAAGTGAATTTCATTCTCAAAGCAGGAAGACCTAGCCACTCCACCGCAAAAGATTTTAGACCAATTAGTCGTTCCGCCTTTCCCCTGAAAACAATGGAAAGAATAATTTATCTACACGCGAGAACTTACTCTATAAGCACAACTTATGTAGCATCCAACACGCCTACCTTAAGGGGAAGTCTGTGGAGACAGCCCTACACGAGATTTTCTCATAGATCGAAAAAAGCCTTCGCTACAAAGAATTCACTTTGGCTGCTTTTTTAGGCTGAGCAATTAAAGCAGCTCTTGTTGAACTTGGAGTAGATACAAGATAACAAATTGGATCGATGAAATGCTCAACAGCAGAGTAAACAATTCAGAACTCGGAAAGAGGGCCGTAAGGAAAACGGTAACAAGAGGACCTCCACAATGGAGAATTATCCTCATCGGCGGAACTAAACAGCCTAGGATTAAATCAAATAAAACTGAACTAGATCTACCTTCCAAAGTTGAATGGAATCTCTCCTCAGAAGCCAAGTATCTAGGAAAGATCCTCGATTCGAAGCTGACATGGAAGATAAACTAGAAGAAAGAATGAAGAAGACCCTATATACTTTCTACACATGCAAGAAAATCTTCGGTAAACGATGGGGCCTGCAACCGCCCATAATCCATTGGATGTATACTGCGATTGTAAAACCTATACTTACCTCCTACATACGAGTATATAACAATTGTATGGTGGAATGCAACAGGCAAAGTTAGCTCAATAACCTTATGAAGGTACAAAGATTAGCATGAGTTAGCATAACAGGAGCACAGAGATCAACGCCACAGGCAAGTTTTTCAAAAAAAAAAAACGTAAAATGTTTCAAAATATTGTATGTCACGACGACCTTGCATATGTAAAATATTGCTTGAATGTCGATTTTAAATAAAATCGCCTGACCTATATTTCCGGCTGCAGTCAGACATATGTACATAAAGAGAGACAGTTAGACAGAATTGGGAGACTAACTTTGTTGAGTTTCCCTGTTATTGTAATGTCAACTTTCATCAAAATCTTGAGATCGAACATTTTCAGGAAACCAATACTTGACCTTATAGGTGCAAATAAAAAAAAAACATTTACGATGCCAAAGCATTCTGCGTCCCATATATGTATGTAGTCATTTCTACTGATGACTTGCGTCAATTGCATTTTAATTAAATACAAATCAAGTTACTTTTTCGAAATACGATATAAGGACAATATTTGAAGATTGAAATCATAGACAAGCTTATGAATAGAATATCTCCGATTACCACCTCTTTCAATCAATTCGAAATTTTCTTCAGTTCGTGAGCGAAACGTTTTTCTAAGGAATATTGTTAAATGCACAAAATCGTATACTGAGCGATGGCGAAGGATTCGTTGGCATAGATAACTAACACAACGTATCGACACGATGAACTATTCACGTCATAGCAAGCTCAAAATGCAGTGAACTAAGTGTAGCGGATGAAATAGACGTGTTTACAACATACATATAGCGCATTTTGAATGAAAATAAATTTTAAAGGATTTCTATTTTTAAAGGCAACGGAAAATATTTTTTAAGTTATACAACTAACCAATGCAAATCCGTATCGAAAGCAGCTGCTTAAACAATGACAAAATATCTCCCAAGAATTTGGTCATTTCTGAAAAATACATGCATCTTGAAAGAATGATGTTGTTCATCAGGACTGTTAAATGATACAATAGCTGTGTTAGTATGTAGATATAACAACTTTCAGTTTTTGACAGGTTGATCATCGTATTGATTATTTGTTGTACAAATTTTTTGCAGATTTTTCTGAAGGAGAGCTCGAAAAATCAGCAATTCTCGTTTCAAAAAATAATGTACATTTAGCAGTTATTTTATCTGTGTTCATGTTCCTACAATGATTTCTCACCTGCCCACAACGCAAAACCTTGCGGTTTGCGTTCGAGCAAATAGTGCCTGTCATTTCCTACTAAAACCGTCAAACTAATGCCCTATATCACAAATTTTGTTTACACTGCTGGACATATCCGTACATATACATAATGAAGACCATACAGACCACTTGACCTATTCCGCATCAGCATCCACCTGCTGTACCCGAATTCTCAATCAACAGCGGATGTTTGTCCACCACACATCAGAATCTTGCACCATACTCCACCACTTTACGCAACGCAACTTGCAGGGAAATAAAACACCACAAAGAAAACAAATCCTCGAACGATACAGCACAGCATATGCAACAGCTACTCTCTTTAAGGATCACCGCAAAAAGGCGAGACAAAATCAACTTCCTGTGTATGTGAACCTAACGATGACTTTTCTTTCAACTGGCAAGTGCAGTCGCCACTTTCCTTTTCGTCGAAGGAGAACCGCACAACGTAACAAGAACCGAGAGGTCTTTTTCTCAATGATGCGTTTATTTTTCTGTCATCCTTTGAGTCCTTTGACAAATATGAAATAGGGATAATATTTTCACACGATAATATAGTATTAGTGCAGAAGATTCAGTTGATGGGCAAGCACATAGTTACACTTCCACCTGCAGCGACAACAATCCTTTAGTAAACGCATTGCTGTAACTATAGAACACATTACAGCAAATGATGGTTGGTTAGTGTCTATTGAATTTGTGATTATAAGAATGAGAGAGTTCCCATTATCGTATTTTCTCTGTGAGAAAGTCATTTTGTACTCATGTGGGAACATATGAATGATCAAAAGGTCTGCTTACATCCTTTCATTCTTTTTTCGCATTGGAATGATGATGATGGCATTTTGAAAATATAATGTTATGCTTGTGATGAGGATGATACACAGTTGCATTTTCCCAGGATTAAAGGGATACCTTAAAATGCAAAATAATTTTCTCATATTCCCTCAAGTACACTATATCCTTCTTTTCCCGGTGATTTTCTTTCGGTCATTGTGCAACTTACCCTCCTACCTATACAATGAATTCCCTTGATGGTCAGTATTGAAATCATCCTTACACAATAATTCGCTGGTCATGCGTGAATCCTTTTTAAAAGTGAAAATTGCTCTATTTTTGATGAAAGAAAATCTTTGGGATATTAACAAATTTCCCAAGGGTTCTGCGCCTACTGCTGCTTTCATTGAGAACCGCCATTGGTCTCCAAAGAACTAAAGATTCTAATTGACCCCTATATAAAATGTATCTACGTTAAGGACCAATATTTCCTTCTTCCTTAATTTTTCTTTGATTTCCGATTGATGATACCAGCTAATTGTGAGTTGTTGCTCTCAAGTGCTAGTCAAGATGAAAGGAGAAAGTTATACGCCCATATGGTGGTGGTTTCTTTTGAAGAATACAAATTAAATGATTTCACTTATGAGAGTACCTCTATAGAAATATAATAATTCAAGAATATTTTGTAGCTGGAATAGGATTGCTCATTAATTGCAGCAATTTGAGGTATGCTGAATTTTTGTTAAGCTTACCCATATTGGGGTAATCGGAAAAAAGGAAGAGCAATGATTTTTAAACGCCGTTAATAAGTTAATCCTAGCCTGCAAAATACAGAGCATTTGTTGTCATAATCTTCCAGCAAAATCGAACTTTCCAAATCGGCATTACACAATAAAATATACATATACATACATATGTTCCCTCGAAAGAAGATTTTTTTTTTATTTTTAGAGAAAAGATATTTTAATTATTATAATTTATAATTTACTTTAGCCCCATCAGTTTGATCCCCCGACATGTTTCGCGTGCAGTTTTAGGTTTATAATGCTTCAAACCTTGTAAGGCGTTCAAGACGAGAACTCATAATAAAATGAGTTAGCAGAGATTTCTGTGTTCTTCGGAGACTTTTTGTTTTCCAAATATTATTTCAAAATATTTAAATTTGTCTTCGAATTGCTGTTATGGATTTTATGTAAAGTATTCTCCTCTATGATGGGCGCTGCGGCTCATGATCCCAGCTTCTGCAAACGTCTGATAACCATCCGAAAGTAAAACTCTCATGAGAAGCTTCGAAATAGAAAGAAATGCCCTTCGGAAACTACATAAAACTGTAGGTCCCAACCATTCGTGCTGTGCACAGCACCGTATTGATCCAGGTGTGTTGCCTAAAGCTGGAAAATACATAGTTTAGAAAGATTTCTCTCGGACTATTCTAAACATTCGTCAATCTCGGACAGTAGCAGATAATATACAATTTCAAATCTCTATCCACCTAGCTGCTAGGCTTCATATGCGATAATCGTTTATTCCTTCATTTAGTAAGCGGGAAATAAATAAAAAAAAAAGAACTTCATATACCGGGAACGGACGAGATGATTATATCTGTCTGATTGTTCCTCTCTTGAATTGTTGAAAATATGTTCTGTAGCAGAAGCAGTCTTGATAAAAGGGGGTCTCCACATGATTGCCAGGTGGATATAGAGGTGATGAGCCCTGGTGGCTTTCTCATGAAATATCACATTTTCAGAAATTTAGATATTCACACTAAAAAACATTTGCCATTAACTTTAGGGTAAAGTCTAACATACTCGTAATGGAAGATTGCGTAAATACTCATCCATTCATCGAAGAATTGAATGAAATAAACTGAACAAAGGGAAAGTTCAATGAATTAAACTTTAGAATTCACTGCCAGGAGAGATATTTCCAGAAGCCTTCAATTCAAGAGCGGAATCAACAGGCGTCTATAAACATCTCGGGCGCTGGGTCCTGACATAAGAGTATATTAAAAAATTATAATTTTAATAACTATGCAATGAATGAAGATTTCGATACTATCGAATAAGTCGTTTTTTTACATTTCTCATCACTACTTTAAACAGCAGCTTCAACTTCAAAGCGAAAGTAGTTTATCAACCTCGGTGGGGGAATATGGAGATTCCACTTATTTTGCAAAACAATTTCATTCAAAATGCCTAAATCGGAGAAAATGTTTACCAAAATGTTATGTGGCCGGACGATCAGCAGAGTAAATTGTACGACCTTCTCCATTGAAAGGACCTTCTCCCATGGTAAAGGAGAGTGAATGAGCTTAAGATGCAACCGTCAACTTTTTGGATTCAATGGAGACAAAACATCAGCACCGAACGAGCAGTTAGCATAACTACATTGACTCTGCAGAATCAAGCGAATTTACAAAACCACTCCAGACAAGAATATCTTCGAGTTTCACCGACCAAATTCGGGACGCTAAGGAAAAAAGAGTCACATTTTTAACGAATAAACAGTTCACGCCTTCTAAATTGATTTGAACTCTTTCAGATATTTTTTTTTTCGATTTTGGCATTTGGCTTACTGATCGATTCGTTTGTCATTTATCGCCACCCACCGTATTTATCTTAATACTTATGCTTCGCGATAAAGTGCAACCCGCATTTTCATTACTTGCGGCTGGAACCAATAGAATCCAGGAGTATCGCTTTGTCTCATCACTTCTGCCAATTATTGGCAATTAGAAAAAGGGCTGTGGCGAAAATATAACTTTCCAATATTTAGGTACTTTTAAAGAGACATACTCTTATTCGCGCTTGCCAATACATTAGTGTATACTCTTAGCAGAAATTGATTTAATAGAATGATTGCAGAAAAGGATATATGTAGAACTAAGTGCAAGACTGGGTTGCAAGTATATGCACTTATATCTCGTCAATTTTTAAATTCAAAACTAGGTGTACCATGACATTCCATATGTCTAATATAGCTTAGATATTCATTTTGAACAAAATAGAAACCGCCATTAGTAAAGTATCGTTAATTTCAGGGTGCAAAAATACAGCAGAGATAATTCGGAAGAGGAACTGATGGCGAGGATTACATCGGCAAATAGATTGTATGCGGTATTGAGAAAAATAAATCACATAAATAACTCACACAAAGAAAAAAAATATTAATATTCAACTCGATGTACTTACCTGTTTTGATGCACGGAGGTGACAACTGGAAGCTCACAAGAAGACAAAAAAAAAAAACTAACGAATACAAGATGGGGCAAAAGTAATGTCAATGTCATAATGTGAATTGGCTGCCATTTTGTTAGAAATGAAAAAAATTGGGTTCTGTTTTCACGAAAAGATTATTTGAAGGTGTAAAATTGATGACATTAAGTTGAAAAAATTATGTCGGTAAAATGACCACCTCTTGAGGAGATGTACATTTGTCCTCGTATTATGGCATTTTGAATTGTTGCTCGCAAAATATCTGGGTCAAAATTGGTGATTTCTTCTTCAATGTTGGCTTTCAAGACTTGCAAAGTTTGTGGTTTGTTGTGGTAAACGCGAGATTACAAAAAGCGCCAAAGCAAAATGTCTGGCGCCGTCATATCTGGAGATCTGGCCGGTCAGTTCAAATCGCCAAAACGAGAGGACACACGGCCCGGAAATTGGAGATTCAAAATCTCCATCGTTGCCCCAACTTGTATTCGTTTGTATGAGCTGTTGCTCCATCCCTCTGGAACTTTGAGGGGATGCTATGGCTCTTCGTGAATTTTATGTGGATTCTCCGTGCCCCAGAAGCGCAAATAACCACTTAAGTGGAAATGGGCTTCGTCGCTCATTATGATTTTGGATACGAAATTATCCTCTTCTTGCACCAGGCTTGACAGAGCATGGGAGTAAGTTAACCTCACTTGACGGTCAGCAGGCAGCAATTGGTGGACGGTTTGCACTTTATAAGGGAACATCTACAGGACGTCCTCGGCCACAGCGGTGATTTTCTCGGAATCTCTAGCTTGATTGTACATGGTACAGGACGACGAGGAAAACGACGACGAAATTCACATTCACGCTGCGTTAAACCAACAGAGCGGAAATTGGTCGAATAAGCAGTAACAATAAATCCGCATTCTTCAAGTGTGTATCGCTCCATTGCTTGTTGTCAACTAATTCTCTATCTGTCTACAACATAAATGTCAAAGCACAATGACATTTGACGCCATTTGCAAAAATTATGGCACTTCCACGTTATGACATTACTTTTGTCCCACCTTCTATAAGCTATGTAGATGGAATACATTAGGAGAATTCTAGAAATCAGAAGAATCGACAAGAAAAGAACTGAAGACATTAGAAAGGAACTGCAAATCGGCTAAATTGATCCTCGATGACAAGAAACTGAGATGGTTTGGACACTTAGTGAGTATGGAAGAGCAAGTGAAGACAATTTGGGAATCTCGACTGGAAGGAAAAAACAAAAGTGGAAGACCCAAGACCACATGGAAGACTGCCGTCAAAAAACAGGACCCAGTGGAAAAATATTATGAGGAAATAAAAAGGAGGAAATTACGGTTGCCACCTCGACATTTTAAGGGTAAAAAAGGACCGGATATTGTGTGTATGAATAGAATGTCGGAACTGTGGCTATATAGACCCAGGATATGCTGCAATCGGTAGAACATGCAGACTGTGATACATACAGGCATACAAATAGACAGAATTTAGAGATATATATACATACATACTCCTATATTATTATGTTATTATAGTAATGTTAAGTTTGATCAGAATCTTTGGAAATTTTTACGAAACTAATACTTGCCCTTATGAAAAATAGGATCTTTCGAATAACGACAGACATTGAATTTCTAGCTAACTTTTTCCCATCCATTTCTTTATTAGTATTATTTATCATAGCTAAATTTTACATATAAAAGTAAAAAAAATACTGTTAACACTTTGGTTTAACATCAACAAAAATGTTAAAGCAATTTAGATATCGACTTATCCGTTCATTATTTCCTAAATCCTCCTAAAGGCGTAAGGACAAGGTCAATAACTTGAAATACTCTTTAAAAATCTATCTCCACAATAAAATAAATGACTAGCAACTCATCATTAACTCATGTCATTAAAAAACTATACGAAGAGGAAACTACGGAAAAGGTAGCAGATGACTCGAGCACCAAACAACAAAACTCAGTTAAACAAGATAACCAAAGAACTCAAACGAAAATTAAATGAGATCAAGGAAACTAACCTGGCGAACTATTTAAAAAATCTTACTCCAACATCTGAGACAAATTATTTACTATGGAAATCTACAAGACACATAGCAAAAAGGCAAAACATCTCCCACTACTCAAGAAACCGGACAACACGTGGGCTAGAGATAATTTTGACAAAGTATCAATCCTCGCTCAGTACTTCGAGGTTACCTTCACCAACATGGACGGCGATAAAAATTCAGCAATACTGCACTAAAACAGCATCTCAGAGAAGAAATACATTAACAGGATGACAGCAAAATAAAGAAATCGAGGACTGCGTTAAAAACGAAATAAAAAGTAAAAAAGCACCGGGATACGACTTCTTAACTGGAAAAATATTAAGGGAACTACCACAACTAGCCTTCATATTTCTACGCAACCTATTCAACAGTATAGCAAGACTCAAACACTTTCCAAAACCTTGGAAAGTCGCAGAGGTAATTGCTATTCCAAAGTCAGGGAAGGACGCCACGAACATTACATCGTATAGACCTATCAGTCTACTCCCCCTAATTTCCAACATAGCTGAAAAACTTCTCCAAAACAGACTCCGACCAATATTGACACAATCTAATGCTATTCCCAGTCATCAATTCGGGTTTAGAAGACATCACTCAACTATTGAGGAAATACACAGAGTGGCAAACAAAATATCAACATCCATCGACGAAAAACAATTTTGTGTAGCGGTTTACCTGGACGTTGTGAAAGCATTTGACTCGGTCTGGCATAAAGGACTTTTATACAAACTTAGCAAAACCATTCCAAAAGACCCCTTTTTGCTACTAAAAAGTTATCTAGAAGATTGATCTTTTTATGTAATGTATGATGACAAATGCTCCCAAATTCACCCAATTAATGCAGGAGTACCTCAAGGAAGTATTCTGGGGCCCCTCCTTTATCGACCATGGTTGCAATATTTGCCGACGATACAGTACTACTGACCTCCTGAAGTCATTTCCAAACTACTACATCCCAATTACAAAAAAACACTAGACAAAACGACAGAGTGGTTCTTCAAATGGCATATAAAGATTAACGAAGACAAGGCGGTACAAGTTATTTACACCACCAGATCTACATATACACCTTCACTATTAACTATTGACAACAAACAAGTATCCTTTCAACCAGTAGCTAAATATCTGGGGATTCATCTAGACAGCAAATTAACATCCAACAAAAACGCAACCAAATAAAGAATAAATTCCATCAACTCTATTGGCTATTACGACCTCAATACAAGCTATCCATAAATAACAAACTACTCATTTACAAGAGTATAATTAAGCCTATATGGACATAGGAAAAATTCTGGCACATTCCAACAGCGAAGTCAAAGCCCTACTCGTCCAAGAAACCTAAAAAAGAAGAAGGCTTAAACGTAAAAGACCCACCGACCTAATTTTCCAGTAGTAATATGTCCACATCTGTTAACATATGTATGTTCTTAAAATTGCTATCCGTTTATAAAAATATTACTTGTTATTCTTTAAATGTAAATACATGTTATGTAATTTCACTATATAATTCACGTTATGCAAATTGTATTATATGTAAATCCATTGTATGATTGTAAACAATTATACGCACCACAAAATAAGGGGACAACAACGAGCGAAAAGGGGAGCTCGGAGTGAAACCCCAACGCTTCGGGTGGATTAAATCCCACCTGCGCCAATCATTTTTTTTTTCTTTTCATTTGAAAACAAAGGTGACGTAATTTTAAGGACAAAGGTCCAACGTATATTTAGATCCCAATTCTATAAAACAATTTACTAGATGTCATATTACAGACAGTTGTAAATATTCAAGGAAAATAAAAAAAAAAGTCTATCTACGATAATTAAGAAATTATCGATATGTATACATAAACGAAATACAAATTTCAACATTTAAAATTCATTAGATCTTCGGGTTCGTTCACTTTGTGTTGTTGTTCATTTTTTAAAAAGGCAAGTACATTATGCAATGTTTGCATTTTGTTACGTTATTCCATGTAAAGAGAGTGATATAAAAACTCTGACACAATACCTCGCATATGATCCTCTGGAGCTGAGAGTCCCATGTATTTTGAGTTACAGTACGAGTAGGGTAACTACCCTACGCTACTGACCATCATTTTACACAAACACTCTTTAATCCAAGATGTTAGAGTGCAAAGTTCATAAAATTCGGAATATATTCCTTTCACCCATAAACATTCCGAAAATAGAGAGGTATTTCATTGTATCATTCGAGCAAAAACCTGATTGAAACAGCTTGTATAGCTAATATAATATAAAATATTGCAAAAAAATCGTTTCCTGATAGGATTCGATTGCATATCTTTTCTTTATTCACTGTATATGTAGCTACAAGTGTCTCCAACCAGCTCCATCTTGTGCTAGCCGCCTCCAGTTTTGCGAAGTTGGTTGAGGTTCCTTCCTACTTGTGTTCTGACTACGTGTAGGATTTCGCTGTACATCCGATATTGATCGTTATTATATCTTCTCCATTCCTCGTCGATACAAAAGGGACCAAAAATCACCCGAAGAACTCTTCTTTTAAAACAACACAGATCAGTCAATTAAAATAATGTGTGTCTGTTTTTCGATTGCAAGATTCCAGCTCGGCCACGGATATACTTGTTCTTAGGATACAATTGCATTAATTCACCATACAACATTCCAAAAATAGATTAGCTTTTCGGTCTGATTACACTGGTATAGACAGAGAAAGGATTAATTATGTTTTGAAGATATAAAGAAGGCCCGAATTTCAGTTAAGGAAAGAGTGAGTGATATAGTGATCAAATTTTTGATCATTGGGATGAATACATACGACGGCTCACGTATCGGATAGACATTGAAAATCATACCGAAATTATGTTAGTAAAAATCGACTACAATGAAAACGAGGTGTGCGTATATCTTTCAATTAATACGAAATTATGCTGAGAAACACTGTGTTTTGGCAAAATAAATTTATATTTTATTAACAATTTAGTGCCTACACATCGATAACAAAAAGTGTATTTGTTAAATGACAGATGGTTTCTATGAAATTGTGTTGGAAAACAAAATTATTGCATTTCTAAGCATTTCATTATTTATTTAATTAGATTCACCTTAAGCAATATGAAAATAAAAAAAAATCGAACACTGTTTTCTTCATAAATGCTCCAATACGACAACTTCCTACCTATCGGAAGAATATGACTGAAAAAAGCACTCGATCACTGATGGAGGAATGCTAAATTATGATACTCTAAGTTCGATCTCTTATGCGGTAATGCCAAACACACATGTTTCAGTTCGATCACTAATAGGGTAATCCGGCCCCAAGCGTTTGAAAAATTTCCAGAATTATTATAACCTAGATTCTACATGCCTTCTAAAAATCACCCAAGAGAGAAGATTAGAAGAAAAAAAAAAAACGTTTTACAATTTGCATGGCCAACCAACCATACCTAAAAATAATATCTGCAAAAAATATTTGGCCTTGACTAAAGTGAACCTATTTCCTTTTTTTATGTGCCCCTTCGTCTACCTAAGCAAACACGTTTGCTTTGAATTCATATTTCATATGCAAATAATTTGTTTTGTTATGCACAAATCTGTAACGGTACCGTGGTACGCGGAAAAAACGTATTGCGGGACGCGTTATTTTCATTTCAATACAAACAAAATTCACTCATAAAAATCAACGCAATAAAAATCAAGTAAACAAGACAGGGATTAGAAAGGCGTTCTAGTGGATTTATTTCGATTGCCCATAAAAAGACAGACGCGCCTGAAACTGAAACAATACAAACAAAATTAGATTTATGAAAAACATTCAAAAAATAAGGATAACGACAATTATATCGCGTAGTCAAGGTTATGCTCGGGTCGCCGATACGTATTATCTAATGTCCCTTTGCCGTCAGTGTAACTTAATTTCGTTGCGAAAATGATTGGCGTAAACAACAAAAGGCTGCAACGTAAATAGAACACCTCCAAATTTTGCTAGTCATAAAATGAAGAAGAGAAAAAAAAAATCCAAAATCCTCTTAGCCTTTTTACCTAGACTCGAAGAGCACAGATGATGGACATCACTCTGGGATGTGAATTGTTGTCACTGAAATGACCAATTAAGTGAGACACTGGGAGATGCAAGATAATGGAAAACGTACACTCTAAAGTCCTTTTATGTTCTGTTTTGGGTGTGGGATGGTCAGGACATAATTTTAATTGCAAACATTCCCTGGAAGGGTTTATGCTCCTATACCTGCTGAGGGTAATGGCTACTTTGTGAACAAAAATTATGGTGGGTTTCGCTAACGTATGTACAGGCGGTATTATCAAAGATTTCAATATTTTATTATTCATTTCACCAATGTTTTGGATTATATTTAAGAATTTAATGCAAATTGTTTGCTTAAGTCCTTAATGGCGATGTGACATGTATCATAAAATTATTCTAATTCATCAGCCGGATTTGGATGTTGGATATTTTCAAAGAGTTTTGTGTGAATGATTCAATATGAGTTGGTATGTATGTAGGTATACAAATCTTAGTATTATTTTACTCAAAATGAGTATTAATGGAGTCTCTGCCTGTTGGATGTAGTACATCTTCTACATCCATACATATATATTAATATATCTTATATCTATCTTCTATACATATATATATATATATATATGAGAACACATATTTTGTAATTATCCATACATATTACATTTCAATCAATTTGTCATGAGTAAAAGAAGCTAACAGAATTATATTTAGGGTCCAGAATCAATTAATTTGAGATCTAAACCCTTTTATGCACTTTAAAACACTTTTCGTTTTACTTTACAACACTGATTACTGCGTTAATATGTGAATAGTGAGAATAGTGAACATTTTGACCTGTTGCAGAATCAATAGCTAAAGTATTAAAGTACATTCCATACTTGTTATCCCTTTTGGGTAACAATGGTTTGTTTAAAAGACATGAAATATGGTCTTCAATACAAAAAAGTATTTGGTATGACGGGAGGCTGCTGAGCTAACCTCTGTTAAAACGGCGAAAATCATTTAGATTAAAGAGTGGTCTAGCTTTTTTTCTAATCATTAATCTACAACAGTATTTAGATTTCTCGTCATTCGTGGAATAGAAGGAGCTATGTCATCATATCTGAAATTCAACAAATTTTTGGCTCCTGGTTCGGTTCCGCGTCCCTCTGTTTTTTTGTCTGATAAAAGGGGGCTGGAATGGGGCTATTTGCCTTTGGCCTGAAGTATTGGGCCAAGCGAATAAAGTAGGACCAAAACTTCCGAATGGGCACTTAGCACAACGTTGGTGCTAAGGCGAAACAGCAAGTCGTACTCATGTAATTCCATCATGAATCACTACGCCACCTCGTTTGCTGTAGTTATGCTAAAGAGCGTGTTTTAAAATTATTTTCGCGTAGCGCATAAATAAGTGTCTTAACAATGTCGCGCATATATGTAGATTTTGGGGAGTACAAAATGCCTTATTTACCTCTGGAAAAATAAGCCACTGTTCAGAGTAGGTAAAAAGTGATTCAAGAGTCAAGCTGCGAAATTAAAATTCTCATTTCATGAAATAACTTTGTGCACCAAATACATTTTGCTATATGTCTTAATACTTGACTCTTGATCTCTGCTTCATTATTTTGTAATTTTCGCGCAGCAATTTAACTTCTGGAAAAGAAAGCAGGATACCACTATCAAGCCATTCATCGAGACTATATACATATGTATACATATATATGTAGGTGATTCCACTTATATAGGTCGTAAAACAATGAGATATAAATTGTATGGGAGGGGGCCAGAAGTTTGTTTTGACTCAAACCATTTATACTGCTTTAACTCATGAGATATATTTCGAAAACAAGTTGAATATAGCCATAAGACTTAAAAATCAAATTGTCGTGGAATTTTTTATAAAATGTTTACATTTTACATGTTTTTTTTAAAACAATTTTGCACCAATAATCTAATTATGTACATAGAACGGTTTCTGAGTTCGAAGCCCAAATGTAATTATGAGTACTTAATAGCAAATTCAGATCCCTTAAAGCTGGCGAATGTATGCACAGTAATAGCAACAAAAGAATTGTGATGACCGTAGTAATTTAAAAAGTCATGTGATATGATATGGCTGCTATAGGTTTTAAATAACTTAATAATAAATATTTAGCTTATATTCTGCAAAGGAAACAAAATGAAGAGTTCTAAAAACTATCGCAAGAGATGGTCTGCTTAATAAAGAACTTCTCACTCTCTATACATTTTACTATTTATGTAACTAAAGCTGCAAGATTGTGTTAAAAAACGTTTTAACAGAAATCAATATTGTTTTGTATATAAGAACACAAAGTATTGCAGCTATTGCATTGCCTCAAACTCATTTTTATTATATAAAGGCATGATCATTTTTCAAGTAATAAAAAAAAAACTTCAACAGCGTGCCTCTCATTAAAAAAATGGCCTAAGAAGTATCACACACAAGAAAATATATGTAAATAAAGGGCATGAGTGGGACGCACGTACTTGCTTCATATGTGTAGTTCCGTTGTAAATTGTTCAGATTTAAAATTTAGGAGAAATCGACAAGAAGCGAACAATTGATTTTTCGTAAAATGGGTTAAAAGGCTGAATTATGTCAGCCTTTTGTATGTCAAAAATTTGAATGCCATTGCATATACCCCCATTAACTCATATATGAATTCTTATCGAAACCGTTAGAGCTGTTTTCGAGAAATTTGCAACAACGAAAACTAGCATTTTGTCTCTGGTTTGGAGAAAATCTATTCAGCCGTTTAGGCTGCAACCCGAAGTACAGACAAACGGACAGACAGGCAAAATTGCGAAACCCACATTTTTTAGTTCTACCATTTATAGTGATGTCAAGATTGTCCTATTAATTACTTGCCCTATAAAAAAAAGTAAAAATTGGCTTTTTCGTAAAAAGCGTTAAAAATCTGGAAAAACTTTTTCGACCATATGTCAAAAATTTTAATGCCACGTCCTTACATATGTCAAAAATTACAAATGAATAGATTTAGAATAAAATCAGACGGTAAATAGAATTGCGAGACCGACATTTTTGAGTTCCTCTATTATATAGGATCTATAGGAGGAAGTAAAAAAATCATAAATCCTGCTCACCAAAAAGCAAACAAATCCTAAAAAAAGTCAACTACTGCAATAAAAAACCAGAGACCGTCATTAAAAAACTAGCACGTTTTTTACTGCGCTTTTTTACTTTTTTAAATGTTCATATAGAGGCCTGAGATAAAAAACAAACTTCGAGGTACGACAAAAATTCACGAAGGCATGTGCACATTCCAAATCTATTTATTGTAACTTCGTAATTAGGTGCCATAAACAAATATAAACAACAATTTACTTTTTAGTTGCTAAAATATTAGCATATTAACAAATTTTCAGAAATCCCTAATAAAGTATATTTTCGGTAATTTCCTTTTTTTAGTATTTACAAGGTATTTTTGCATCCTAAATAAACTGTATCATAAAAAAAAATTGACTTTTCGACTCAATATACTAGATTTTTATGACTTGCGTCACACATTTCATATTTTGCAGGGATATGCAGTTTTTTTTAGATCGTCTTGGTCGTCGCCGCAGTAAATAATTTCCAGAACAAAACATTTTTATTTTGAGGACATATTCTCGGAATCAGTTCCACGATTGCAGGCCAAAGGGTGAGCGTAAGTGTATGCGTGAATGCGAATATGGCAGGTAGCACAGGTAGATTGAGCACATTTGCCAGTGATTTTCGGAATGTTTTGGATATTCATAATTATAATCCCACGTTGGTAGTTTAAATATATATGTAGGTATTTAAGTCTCATTTGTTCTAGGAATAGATTTGTTTGCTGTCGTAGGTACTCTTTTTTGGCTTGACAGTATTACAAACCCCACCAAGTTTTCTCTGGTTCATTAGAATATTTCTTGCTGATACAGCAACTCTACCGGCAGTCACGTCTTATACCGTAGGCTAGTAAGGCGGCTGCTTAGGGCCCCCGACATGAGTAAGCCCCCAAAAAATGTCTTACGTCATTTTAAGAAATATAATTAATCACTCACATACTGAGAAATTCATTGCTGACATACAACAGGCAGCCGATGATAGTACACTGACCTATTAACAGAAAAGACAAGCGTCAGTAAAATATCCCACAGAAATTAAAAAAATAATCTTAGAAAAGAGAAGGGCTCGTAGAAAATGGCATATGACTAGATATCCTTGTGATAAAACTATAATAGGCATAAAAAAAGCATAAGTGAATTCAAAAATGATTATCTAAATAAATACCTTCGCAACTTAACGGCTGATAAACCCCTGACTATTCGCTTTGGAGGACTGCTATATTTTTTAGAAGACCCTAACTACAAGATCCCCCACTGAAAACATCTGATGGGAAATGCATCGGAGACCCAAAATGAAAAGTTAGGCTCTTTGGTGAGCACCTAACAAATGTTTTTAAAACTTTTCCACCTGCAATGACGAATGAAAACTTTGAATTTGTTGACAGATGAGGAAAATATACTATATGGTTCGATAAGAGAGGTCATCACTTGGGTACAGAAACTATCTAATAGAAAATCACCTAGCTCTAACCTTATTACTGCTTAGAGCATCAAATAATTGTCATGCATTGGCCTGCTAAAACTTTTAGACTAAGATATGTATGTTGGAAGATAACAGAGATAATTGTTATACCTAAACAAGGTAAGCCACTATCAGAAGTGATTTCATATCGGCCAATCTCACTTTCGCCTATACTATCAAAATTATCGAAGTAAAAAAACCCGAACCACCAATTGGGTTTTAGAAAAAACACTCGCCAATAGAACAATTGGATCGTATAACTGATGTTATAGAAAAGGCACTAGAATAAAAACAAGTTTGCTCTTCGTTATTTTTAGACGCTGCGCAGGCCTTTGATAAAATCTGTTATAAGGGTTTAGGGTTTAAACTATATAGGGATCTACGTAAACAATATTTTCAGATTCTTAAATCTCGTATAGTAAATAGATCCTTTAGAGTACTCGTACGTTATGGAAAAGCGTACTATGAACTTAGAGAAATTAAAGCAGGTGTTCCGCAGGGTAGCGTTCTAGGGCCAACACTGTATTTATTATATACTAGTGATATACCATATAGCAATGATAGAATCTTAGCCACATTCGCAGATGACACTGCAATCTTAGCAACAGATAGGTGTATGGTCAAAGAAACAGGAAAGTTACAAAATGCAGTTAACAAGATAGGAGTTTGGACGCAATTATGACGGATCAAACTAAATGAGGCGAAATCAAGTCAAATCAATTTTACAAACAAAAGAACAACGAATTTCCCTATCGTTATTAAAAATCAAGCTGTACCTTATTCTAACTCAGATAAATACCTGGGTATGAATTAGGACGCCAAATAAAATGGAAGGATCATGTTAAAAAGGAAGGTGAGAAGTTGAATATTAGATATAGAAAACTGTATTGGTTATTGGGACGTAATTCAGAAATGTTTACTGAGAATAAAATCTTATTATATTATACAATCATATATTAAAAACTATCTGGACGTATGGTATCCATCTATGGGGTTGTACAAAACCGAATGCACAAATAGATAGAATGGGACAACTCAGAAACAATTATAGGAAACTTTTCAACAATGCTAAAAGCACGAGAGATGTAACTGACTGGGACTCGTACAGGGAATCCCTAAAAACATATAAAAAAAACTGAAACACGGTAAATCTACATCTAATAACCTAATTTAATTTGTTTTAAGTATATAATTACATATAATATATGCTTAGGAGATAGGAAAGGAAGTGGATGTTATGGTTACCGATTTCAGCAAAACTTTTCATAATATCTCTCACCAAATCAATCCACAAACTAAAAGAGCTTGGTTTTCCTCCGGGTTTTATATTGTTAATTAAGTCCTAATTGGAACTTCGTCAGTATAGAGTTATTTTCAGATCATCCGTATCTAGCCCAATTAGTGCGACTTTGTACCTCAGAATAGCCATATAAGACCCGTACTCTTTATTACTTTATTCATAAGTATCTTCCAAAACCACCGAGATTCTACTTTATCAGGATTTTTCATTCCTGTTGCCACTGTAACCTCAATTCATGACTTGAGTGTTATCTGCGACAGTGAACTTAATTTCCATTCTCAAATTAATTTCGAAAGGGTCATAAGGCCAGGCTTTGTAGATCACGTACCGAAAAAGCAAAACAGGTTAATGACAACTGTGCTAGTGGTTTTCTTTCTCTCTTTTTAAAACTTTATATGTTCCAGATCTCACTTTATATGTTCCAGATCTCTATAAATAAGGCAATGATGAATGGTGTAAATGTTTTCTTTGAGGGCAACAACGCTAGAGTTGTTAATAAAAGCGGACAGCAACTAATGAATGCTAAAAGAAGAGAAGGACTATATTTCGTGTATCCGATGAAAGAAAAGGCCTGTCGTACGAAGGGGATCACAACTACGATGGTAACAGATAGTTTTCAGGTATGGCACAACCGATTGGGACACCTAAATGGAGCATCGTTAAGGCAACTACAACGAGACAATCTTGTTTCTGGATTACCAAAGTTCAAAGATTTTGAGTTAAATTGGACAGCATGTATTGAAGGTAAACAACTAGATTACCGTTTCCAAAAAAAAAAAAAAAACAAAAGAAATGAACATCACACTGCCTGGAAGTGTCGGATATTTGCGGACTATGAAGACTGAGTCTCTGAGTAAGTCGCTTTATTTTGTTTTATATACATAAATCTTATATTACATTGAATACAACTTCACCCTCTTTCTTAACCTTCTTACTAATGTCTTTTTTTGTGAATAAACTTCTGAATAGACTAATTCGCTTTTCTAGAAATGAGAACATGAAACTTCAGATTCTCTTGAGATGATATAACTCTATTTTTATCTCTTATCACTAAGTTCCATTATTTTGACCTTCAATTCATCTGTGTCCATTTATTTTGTCTGTGGTATTTTCTTCATGAAGATACAATGGATGCAACAGCATCTACTTCAAGTTTCGAGTCTAGAGAACTAGATTCTCAAATTTAATATAGCGAATTGACAGCAGTTGCCTTCGATCCTGTTTCCTTACAGAGTGCCTGTTAAAATAAGAATCGCAAAACACTTTCGCAAATATTTGACTTTAGAACTGAAATATAGAGTAAGGTCCATGCTTATGGCTTGTACGGATATATCACTGCTAATGTAGTTGCTGAGTTATTTCAGTTTACTATTCAATCAGGTATTTGCTCATACGATCGCAGCAGCAAATCGTTGATCGTTGCCAAAACCTCAGTGATGAGATTTGTGTAAAATTATTTTTTGCGTGTACGATTAGCGATAGCAATAGTTGTGTGCTTGGAATCAGAAATCCTTGTTACACATCCGTATCGCCATGCATGAGTAAATACAAATCAGTGGCAGGTCTGTGACTCCATCCATTTACATACAAAATCATTAATGATTTTGATTGATTTTCTAGGTATTTCAACTTTTGGCAGCTCGTAGTTTGACTTTAGTTTGCGCCTCACTTTCGTCATAATGTTCCAGCAGTTACAGATGGCAGTATGATCATTTGTGTATACGAGTAACTCGGTACACGACTTCAATCAATTATCAGTTTGATCGAACGGTCTGAGAGTGAAAAGTTTCAGGTATTTATTTCTTCAGGATACAAAACAAAAAATTATTACAATATGCATACATATATTTTTTTTTTCAAAAAGTAGTTTTTAGGTTTTCCACCTACCACCGGGGATAGGTGGAAATCTTGAGAGACAGTAGTGAAGCTATGTAGTAGTATGAGAGACACACACCCACTAAAACCACATTCCAATATTATTACAACTGAAAAAGGTTAGCCTAGTAACTTGTCTCGAAATAATGTGTACTCGTATGTTGGGTTGGCTATCTTTACTTCTTTATTTCGGTTCTATTAGCGTTGATTTAGTTAATCTGTAGGTGGTTGACAAAAACTTAAAGTTGTTACATTTTGGATTTGCTCAACTCCCCGAAATAGTAGAATTTAGCCGAGCAAACTTGGAATTTTAAGTGAAACTTAAGGTTTTTTCTTTATTTCTATTTACGAATTGGCCATCATCTTCTTTGAGCAGTGATCTTTCGAGTTTGAAACAACGACTCGAAAGAGGCCAATTCGAGCATTCGGGCTACACAAATACAAGCTATTTTGCGACGCTTTTCTTGAATCGCAGATTCGCACTCATCGGCAGCCACTGACCACGTCTGCTCTCGATTGGTTCGCACGCATTTTCAGCCGATGTTAGATCGAGCTGAAATCAATCCATTTTCTTTTTCTGCCATTTTTCCAAAAAGCAGTTTATAATTGTAGGCACACAATGAAAATGACGCGCGAAATGCAAATCTAAAGTTGAGAGTGCAAATTGTGTGTCATCTGTCACAAATATCCCAGTCTTTTAAGAAACTGCAAGTAGGTTGACTTTTAAATTTCAATTGTTGAATCGCGAATTGAAATAGTGAATAAAAGCAATTTCCAACTTGTAGTTTAACTTTCGATTTGAAATAAAGCCCGAAGTTCGTCAACTTTGAATTTTTCGGCAAGTTGAACAATAGTGAACAATATATTTGTATTTACTTACACCATGTATTGCATTTCTGGATTAACATGTTCATGTATTTATTGGTAATGCTAAACTGCATATTTTTTAACTATGTCATTAACATACTCTACTTCCAGATGTCCGTGTTTGTCTTGTGGAATTTTATTCTCAATTTGTTCACTGCTTCTTCAGCATTATCGCCAATTGGCATGATTGCAGTGTCGTCGGCAAATATTGCTAGGCTAGCTTCGTCCTGTTCAGGCAAATCTCTGGTATACAAGAGGTGCAAAATTGGTCTCAGGACGCTACATTGTTGCCTGCCGTTATTTTCTTGAAATCGGAGTATTCATTTTCATATCTTACACGAAAATATCTATCTGTAATATATGATTTAAGAATGAGATAGACCTCTTCAGGGAGATCTCTTTTCAGTTTACATTTTAATCCTTGGTACCAAACTTTGTGGGATCTTTTATATAATTGGGAGCAGGGGAATCGGTCTGATTTATTTTCATTTCCATTTATCTGGTTTTAGAATCACGATTACGTCTGCCACCTTCCATTGGCTAGGAACATACATAATTATGTCTGAATACTGCATTAGTTATGTGTAATAGTTTTCGTGTAACCTTTTCAGAAAACTATTTAATGATTTGTCCTGTTATTTTTCGTTCTTTAATTCTTCAAGTGTTGTGTGCTGTATGATTTTGTAATCATTTTTTTCAAGTACAGTCAAATCATCTGTGGTGCATTTTTGGTGCTTGTTTCTGAGGTTTCTTCAGGCCTTTGATTGCTTTCCATAACGAGTATTCTGTATCCTTATGGGCTGAGAGGTTATTTAGATATCTTAAAAAAAATAATTTAAATTTAAATATTGCACTTTGGAAGACATTTTATTTCATAAAAACGTTTGCCTTTGTTGCGTCACGTTGGGTCACAAGTACGTCAAATTTGTAATAGTAAAGTATTGGTGCGTAACTAAGTTCTTTTTGATGCAAATGCAACTTTATTATGAAAAAACGGTTACAAATGAATCATTCAAAGTAATGCCCATCGCTAGCTACAACCTTTTCCCATCTTTCTGGCAGAGCTCGAAGACCGTTACGGTAAAAGTGTTCATCTTTTGAGGCTATCCACGAATCAAGCCATTTTTTGATGTCTTCATATGAGCGGAACTGCTGATCAGCCGGGCCATGTGCCATCGAACGGAACACGTAATAATCGGATGAAATCGGATATCTGGGGAATATGACGGGTGAGGTAGGACTTCCCATTTGAGCGTTTCGAGGTAGGTTTTAACGGTTTGGCATGGCGGTTGCCATGCTGTCGAATCACTTTTTCGTGCATCTGCTAGTATTGTGGCCGTTTTTCGCGCAGTGCTCATCTCATCAATTCATCATCTCATCGCATCAATTGAAGTCGATACCGTTCCCCAGTCATAGTTTCGTTGGGTTTCAACAGTTCATAATAAATAACACCGACCTGGTCCCACCAAATACTCAGCATAATCTTCGCAGCGTGAATATTCGGCTGAGCCGACGACGTAGAAGCATGACCGGCCAGTCCCCATGACTTTCTTTTCTTTGGGTTGCTGTAATGAATCCATTTTTCATTACCCGTCACGATGCGATGAAGAAAACCCTTCCTTTTCTGCCGCTGGAGCAGTTGTTCACAAGCGAAAAAACGACGCTCAACGTCCCTTGGCTTGAAATCATAAGGAACACAAGTTCCTTGTTTTTGAATCATTCCACACGCATGCAATCGCTTGGAAATGGCTTGACGCCTTGGCTTGGCACCTAGAACAGCAAGCTGTTCTTGCATTTGGCACGGATCCTAATCGAGCAATGCTTCCAATTCACCGTCTTCGAAGGATTTTCCGTAAACTTTTTGGAGCTCTCGATGCGCTTCAGCCGCCGTTTTCTTCGAATGAAAGAAGAAAATCAACACTTCCCACAAATGACGATTATTTGGCACAAAATCAGACATTTTCACCCAACCAAAAGTATATGACGCCAAAACAAAATCACTAATGTGTCAATACAGTTTGTTTACCATATGTCTAAGCTCGGTTCATGACGTTTTGGATATGTCAAAATCGACCAGCACTTACTGCTGGAGAGAATTTAGTTGCGCACCTAATATATACTTTTATCAAATGTGGAGCAGCAAAATCTGCAATTAACAGAAAGTTTTGTCCTTACAAAAATCAAGCCAATGTTGATCCTTTAGTATGTAAGGACATTTGCACAGGTATAGTTCCCGTTATATTTTCTTCCAAATATCAATAACCCCAATTTATTCCCATATGTTCACCATACTCACTTCTTACAACGGAAATTTCCTGTCCAGATTTTAGTAAAAGGTTATCAGACCGATCAGACAAAATGTCCTTTAGATTACTCAGTATTTATATAGAAATCTAGACATACTTAATACATATACTCAACGAATGGATTGAATGCATTTAACAAAACAACACTCTTCCTTTACCTGGTTAAACCTAACGACAAAGGCTTTGGAAAACATTATTTCAAAGGATAACTGTTCGCGAGACATCTTCTCTGAATTTTATATCCTGCACCTAGTAAGTGGTTGATTTAAGCACATAATCTATCTTAAAGACTTCCCCCAAGAATTAGTCTTCAAATTCATTAATGCAATTTATAATCCCTAATAATAATCCTGTGGTTTCCTAATACCTCCACTTAAGAACAATCTTTGAAATTTCTCTATTTCCCTAATGAGTGGGAAGTTTTTCCTTCCATTCTTTGTTTGAACACATGAAAGGATTATTATTTTCCATTCAATCTTGCAAAAGAATTAGTTGTCGCGTGTTTTATGTTTACAGTACAACCCCTCTGGCCGATCGTTCAAACAACGTCATCGTAATAAATCGAATGCTACAAATTGGAGTTTGTGGACAAATAAAGGCAAAAACAATACTTTTTCCCCCTTTTTAACTGATCTCTTTATTGTCATCCACTCACACACCTTCCGTTGGAAAGTCTAATTTCCTTCACGCGTGTGTTGACAATCTGAAGCATGTGCTTTTGTGTTTGATTTTGCTAGTACCGCACCCATCATCAAAAAATAAGTTTTTCCCGATTTTTTGCAACTTTTTACCACATAAATGAGACATGCCAGCGTATCTGTCAACTGTCAATAAAAAAAGGTTTTTTTTGTACATATTATTCCTTGCGCCCCTACATACTTTGATTTACTTCCCCTAAGGATATGTGTGTAGCGTAGGGTGCAGATACAAAATTATATATAAAAAAAATCCGAGCGGCGCGCGCAGCATGCGTTTGGCATACGAGGACGAATATTTTCAAACATAGGTCGACGAATTGAAAAGAAATAAAAAATCACATCAAACAACGATCACTTTTTACCTTAATGCCACACATACTAACTCAGGTCTCCTGCTTCGTTTGCATCGCGTGCTTAGAAAATATATTAATCCTAGCGGAATGCAGGAAAATCGAATACCTATTTAGCTACAGATCCGAATACACACGCCAGTGTGTGGAATCTTTATCCTTGGGTGAACCAAAATGCTTGGCTCCAGCAGTGAAAATTTGTAGGGAAAGCATACCGACTTACCTCATCCCCTAGTTAGTTTTTTACAATCGATTTTGTTGTTGTTGAATTTTGTTTAATTCCACCCCAGTGAATAGAAAGGAGATTTCAGTGTGTCTTGAATATGTTTTTTTAATGTTAACTACCGGCACATGACAATCAAAGGTGGTTTTTGAAATACATATGTGTTGCATTTGAATGAAAAAGGACTAAGAACAAAAATCAGAATTAACAGGGGCAGTTGTAGGAACAGGAATCAACATCTTAAGGCGGTTTTTCTGAGGACATTAAGGCACGCGAGTAAAAACACAGCATTTTTTAGGAATAAGGATAGGGAGATTAAATGGTGTACCTAGTCCCTTGGATTCTTGTCTTGAAGATAAACGAATTGCTGGGGGTGCACTTTGACTTTTAGTAATATACGTGGAATGGAAAATTGTTAATGAATAGGATTTTGTAGTTTGGTGGATTGTCAACATTCCTTTGGTTTTTTTTTTTTATTAAGGACGACATACATAATGTTCTTCATACTTCCTGGATTTGTGTACCCCTAGTTTGAACATAGAAATGCTCATGCTCAGCTTGGAGCAGAAGTGATGGAGACTCAAAGCTGTATTTTTGTATTTTTAGGATTCCGTTACTTACAAAAAAGAAAATTATTAAGAGGAGAACCCTTGTGGTGGGAGTCAATTGTTTGTCCGTCAGTCTGTTGTTTTTGCTTATCAGGTTTCCATAAAAATTAAAAAAAACTGCCAAAAAAGGTATGACCCTCCCTTATTTCCAAAACAACTGAGCCAAGAAAATTTTAAATACTCACAAAAATTTGTCACCTTTCAGAAATTACTGTGAAAATATTTCCAATTCGATACATTGTACTTATGCCGATTTTTGAAAAAATTGTTCAAAGATGAGTGATACACATAATCTTGTTTTTTTTCTGAACAGCGGAATACTTATTCTCATTCGCCATCGGTCTAGCCGTTTAGGCACTAGGAAGTGAAACATACACAAATTCTTTGGGTTGGCCGTAGTTGGTTATAACAATAAAACTATAAAAAAATTGAGAACGGTGCATATGGTGCGCATAGTGTAAAGTATAATAACTGCAACAAAAAAAAAAAAAAAAACACCTTCATGCTAGATCGTCTTTTTTTACTTTATTAGGTTTCAAGAAAAAAAAAAAAAAAAACTGCTAAAAAGGTAATAACGACGCTCCCTTGGCCGTCAAGTGACTTGGACTGTAGTTGGCTAAAATCATGAAACTTGGTAGATACAAACAAACATTTTAAACTGTACGTATGGAGTACATAGTATAACAAAAAAAAGTTTAACACTACTTATTTTATATCTAGCAATATATTTATTGCAGTTGTCCGGCACTAAGGATGCCAATATACCCCTTTTGGGGTTAATTCAGACCATCAAATTTGGGATTTGTCAGTAAATCAATTTAGCCCTTTTTAGGTATTTTCAGCCCTTAACCCATTAACGACCGCTGTACACAATTGAGTACACACACTCGATGCTCCGTTACGCGAACAATAATTGACATAACTGAGGAAAATTAAAATCTCTCAAAAACTAAGTGTGCCCTGACTAGGTATCAGACTTAAATTAACCGATTTTTTCAGTCGTTTGTGGCATTGTGCATTATTTATAGTGCGGTTCTAAGGTTACGAATTTTTTAATCAAGTAAGTTCAAATATTATAATATTGATATGTGTTTTTAGTGTGATTTAATTGTTAAATCTATTAACCATTTCAAAGTTTTAAAGTGATAAATGTAAAATTGTTTAGTTCTGCCGCCAATTATCTGCATTTTTTTTTGCGTGTACTCATTCAGTACTTATTTTAGTACTATACAAATCATCTTTTTATAATTTTTCTGTAAAAGATGAATGTACTAGTTTTCAAGTTCTGAAAAACTACAATGGACTGGAAGAAGCTGTAGCTTTCATTTTAGAGGATGAAGAAAAGGTGGAGTATGATATGATACTAATCCCGCCAGAGCCAAGTAATCTTAAAGATGATGAAGAAGGTGTCGATGATGATATCAAAACAGCAAACCTGCCTCACGATGTTACGGGGACAGTAGAAGTTTTTACACATACTCGAGCCTCCGGAGAAAACGATTGGGAAAGCAGTGATGAAGAGTCACTATCGTCTAATAGACGTAAGATAGCGGGAAGTAGTCAAGGCCATCTAAGTTGGAAAAAGTGTTCTCCATCATACACAGCTTGTTTTTCAACCTCAGAAGCAGTGCAATCAAGAAGGGATCAATTGGCAAATGAGCTTAAAAACTTGAATCCCGTACAATTTTTTTAAAAACTGTTTTATGAAGAGGTTGTAGACCTTATAATTAGCAATACAAAGCTTTATGCTAGTCAAAACAACATACACACATTCGATATAAATGTATCTCAATTGAATTTTCAAAGTTAGGCCGTTGGCTTATTTTCTTATCAAAAATTTTCCCAGTGGAATGTTTTCCATACCGATTTGTCGATAGATGAGTCAATGATAAAATACTTTGGCCACCACCCATCTAAGCAATTCATAAAAGGTAAACCTGTACGCTTTGGATACAAGAATTGGGCACTAACAACTTTCACGGGATACTCCTACTGCTACAATTTTGATTTTTACTGTGGCAAAGTGATAGGACCGAACATAAAATAGCCCTTTAGAGTATTAAAGTCTCTTTTAGAAAAGATCCCAGTAAATCCAGCTGAACATTGTTGTTTATTTCGACAATTTTTTCACCAGCCACCAACTGTTAAAAGATTTCGAGCTACGGGTATTGTTCGTGAAAACCGCACCAAAAGTGTTGGAATTTAGAAGGAACATCGCTAGATACTTACTTCGTCAATGCCAAAAGGATACTGTTCCTAATAGACCATCATCATCAGCAATATCTGGCTTGTCAACAGACAGCATTGAGCATTTTCCGAAAAGTTATCTAAGCAGCTCAGGTGTGTAATGTACCATGCAAAAGCACGTTGGACGTGCAAGAAGTGTGATAAAACGCTTTGCATCGAAAGACCTTGTTTCGAAAAATATAATACCATATTTAAGTGTCCATTGTACTAAATCGAGTACACCCCTAAAACTCATGATTTGATTCGTGTCCTTTTCTTTTTTTTCTTACTTACATAAAAGGTTGTATTGTATATGAACTGGAAAATAAATCACTGTAATTTAACTATGGGCATTAATGGGTAAATCTAAATCTCAATGATGAAGTCTTAAATACACCAAAATAAAAGAAACAAAATTAAACGGCCCACGGCCAATATTAGATTTAGATAATGCACAATATTATTGAATGCTCTACAGTACAGTAGTGTTTTACAATACTTCTTCAATTCAGTGTAAAATTAAGAAGTGGAAGGATGCTTTAGAATTAACTAAATTATTATATACCCAGTACATACTACGATACAGTCAAGCGGAAATATACATTTCTATGACACTTGCATCGAATTCCTAAAAGTATCACGACAGCATAGGCAATGCAAAATAGAACAATCATGAAGTTCTTGAATTTTTTTGAATTTAGAAAAAAATATGTCAAAGTCGATTCTAAACGTCATAAAATACAAAACATCGCCAACGTAGAATGTCCAAAAAATGCCAAGAATGCATTATAACTGTATTGATACAGTCAAGATTGAAAACCTATTGACGTTTAAAACTCAAATGAATTTGTATAATAATACATCTCATTTTGTAAAATTATTATAAAATACAAATTAAAGAAAAGAAAAATTAAAACAAACATTAAATAGTTGCAACCATGTAGACTAAGAAGATTAATATAATAAATGAGAGCAACTTCAGTTTAAACTAGAGAAATATGAAAAACACGCCGATTGAAACTGTCTGTATTCGACTTTAGACTTCACCTGGTATGGCAGGTGATTCCAAAATTTCACAGCATGAATGAAAAACTGTCTGCGTGAAGTCAAGCAGGTATATATAGACGATCTTAAAGTTATATTGCGACTAGATCTTGATAGGACAAGCTTACTGTATAGGTACGAGGGTGGGTCAATAAGTCCCTGAAAATTAACACAAATTGTATCGTCACCTTAAATTTAATTTTGTTTGTCAAGAATCATCTTTCAAAAGAACGCACCCAAATTTTCAGACAGATCTGTCAAATAGTTTTGTTGTGGCAGCCATTTTATATAGACGCCTACTAGCATTTTTGGTAAAATGGAAAAAAGTGAATTTCGAGTGCTCATTGAACACTATTTTTTGCGAGAAAAAAAAATCACGTAAACCAAACGTAAAAAGCCTGACAAATATTATGGGGACTCTTCACCATCGATTGGAACCATTCACCACTGGTTTACTCAATATTGGTGCGGTCGTTCAAGCACAAGTGACGCCGAACGTTCTGGTCGCCCAATTGAAGTCACCACACCAGAAACGGTCGACAAAATCCATAGTTTGATAATGGACGATCGGCGAGTGAAAGTGCGCGAGCTTGAAGAGACCACAGGCTTATCACATGGCTCAGTGATTTCGATTTTACATAAATATTTGGACATGAAAAAGCTTTCCGCAAGATGGGTTCCGCGTTTGCTCACAATCGACAACAAACGCATTCGTTTGACAACTTCAAAGGTGTGTTCGGCGATGTTCCAGAAAAATTCGGCTGAGTTTTTGCGCCGTTTCGTAATCGTGGATGAAACTTGGATTCACCACAACACACCAGAAACCAAGGAACAGTCAAAACAATGGACTTCTCCTGGTGAATCGAAGTCGAAGAAGGCCAAGGCGAGTTTGTCAGCAAACAAGGTCATGGCGACAGTTTTTTGGGATGCGCGCGGAGTTATTCACATCGATTACCTTGAAAAGGGTAAAACGATCACCGGCACATATTACGCAGAGCTGCTGGATCGATTCCAAGCCGATTTGAAGCAAAAACGGCCGCATTTGGCGAAGAAAAAAGTTATTTTTTACCAGGACAATGCACAGGCGCACAAATCCGCAGTCGTAATGGCAAAATTGCATGAGTTAGGCTACGAACTCCTCCCTCAACCATCATATTCCCCAGATTAAGCCCCCTGCGACTTATTCTTGTTTCCAAACATGAAGAAATGGCTCGGAGGTAAGAGATTTGGGTCGAATGAAGAGGTAATCGCTGAAACAAACGCTTATTTTGAGGGGCTCGAGAAATCGTATTATTTGGAGGGCATCAAAAAATTGGAGAAACGTTGGATGAAGTGTACAGAGCTAAATGGAGACTATGTTGAAAAATAAAATATTTTTATACCGAAAAGAGTGTTCATTATTTCATTTTTCAGGGACTTATTGACCCACCTTAAACACTATTGAACTTCTGGGGGTCACTTTAAGCTCAAATGTAAGTTTCATCCATTTCTGTCGGTTTATTTAATATCGTTTGATGTCAATTATATTTGGAAGAAAGTTTATTTAAATTTCATTCAGTTGTTCTTGGATTAAAAGTCAAAAAGTCAATTTCGATGATATTCCGAAGGAACCACAAACTCAATTTTATGAAAATTCTTTCAAAGATTGTTAAGCTAACCGTGTCGAGGAGCACCTTTCCACACACCTTTCCCACTACAATCATTTCTGAAGCTAGCATGTACTACGAGTGTACTATAGTTATAGATACCAAACAAAGGAAACAAATTTCATCAAAATCGTTGGCGATACCTGAAGAATCATAGAATAAGGTACTCGTAAGGTATGCTTGTAATTTGAGTTTTGAGTGCAAATCATTGAGAGAGAAAATCTAGCACTTTTGCCTCTAGCCTCGACGCCAAAAATATAATTGGCATCACTGTCCGAAATGCTCGGCTCATAGATGCATAGATTTTCTGCAGTAACAGTTCCATGATATATGTTCGCAAAAGACCTGTGTATTTTGAGAGACCTTATTACTATTATTACATATTATTAACGGGGGGTTAGAAGCACTGCGATTTAAAACATCTACGAGTACTATGACCCCTTTGGTGCTAACCAAAGCTATTCTCGGGCTAGATCGCCTCCTTTAATCCAATATCCCTCAGGAATTTGAGAATCAGGATTGGTTCTAGAGATTGTACACTCCCAGGAAGTGTTTTTGCTTGGCTTATTTGATTTTTTCTAGGTTGTTGAGTTTGCCTAGGCATTCGCAAACCATCCCGGAATTGATTTTATCGATGCCTTGATGCTTAATGGCAGCTTGGCTGTTTAACATACTGTCGAAGTTTTGGCTCCCAGTGTTTGGTTCATGCCCTGAACACTACTACCCCAGTCCCCTCAGCTAAGGATTTCTCCCTAGTTTAGGCAGTTCTTTTTGTTTACTCCCCTGTTCGTAGCTCTTCTCCGATGAAGTACCCACCCTTCCCGCCTAAGGAGTTCAGGCTCTAAGAGAGCGAATGCTGCCTCCTCTTTCGGTAGTCTCGTCGTTACAATTCATTCCAACGTCCCCTAGCACGAAGTATAAAGTAACGCTGTTGATTTTGTCCAGGTTGTTGAGTTTGTCTAGGCATTCCAAAACCTTCCCCGAATTGATTTCATACGAGCTCAATGCCTTGATGGCAGGTTGACTGTTTTGGCTCCGATTCCCCTCTGTCCATCATATTTCAAAGTATGGCCTTCTGTCGCATTGCTTTCGAGGCTATATGTCACTTTCAAATGGATGTGATTAGTACAAGAAAAACAATTATATAAAATAAAAGATACATATAGAACTATACGCGGCGTAGCGTTGCCCTGAGCACCTACATGTAAGGCTGAAGCCCGCAAGGTGTATGAGTCGAAGAGATGTTCATAGTTTTTCTGTTTTTTATCGCCACACAGCTACTATTTTATTCGCCTCGAATTTTAATTTAAAATTTAGTAAAATGTAAGTGAATATAACATTTTCCAATTTTTCAATTGAAGTATTAAAATATGACAAAAGTTGAATAAATTAAAATTTGATGCGAATTAAATAGTACTTGTGTGACGCTACAAAATATTGCAAAGCGTAATAAGGCCTTATGTCACGGCACCGCTCAATTTCGTAGTGAGGCTTTTGGCGAAGCTGTATTTTTTCATAATATGGTCTCTGGCTTGCAGCAGAGGTAGGTACTAAATTGTAGAGGGAATCCTGGTCTCTGAACTCCCAAAAAACACACTAGCCCCAAAAGCTTCGAAATTTTAATTTAGTTTTATTGAAATCGTTTGTACGGATAAATGGTTTATACAGAGTAGTATAGCCTTTACTTTCGTTTGTGCAAGCGCAGTTTTGAATTAAACCAAAATAAATAAAGGACACGACTGGATCACATATACTTGTTTCACATGTGCTGGGCGTCGTTTGTTGGGATTTCAAATTTAAGCAAAATCGATCAGAAGCGAACAAATAGAATGCTTCCTAAAGTGCATTAAAAGGAAGTGCAACTTCTTTTGAACATATCTCAAAAATGTGTATTTGTGTGGCTTAAAATCGCCTTGGCCATATACGAGAAATAGACAATTTCCAAAGTAAATTTTTAGCAGAAAACTTGGTGTGCAGTCTCATTGCAAACGATTGAATTTTTGAAAAAATTGCAAATTTCCAAAATTTGCCCGTAAAAAGTAATAATAATAATAGTAATAACAGTAATAAAATAAATAATATGATTTACATATAAATACATACCATATTTTTAAAGTAATTTTAAATGAATTAAAAATTAAACATTACACATTTTATTTTTGTTAAACTTATAAGGATTTTATTAATCATTTTCGCAACTAAGTTCTCGCTGATTTTTTTTTTGATGAAAATGCGACTTTATTGTGAAAAAATGGTTACAAATGAATCATTCAAAGTATTGCCCATCGCTAGCTATAACCTTTTCCCATCTTTCTGGCAAATCTCGAATACCGTTACGGTAAAAGTATTTATCTTTCGAGGCTTTTTTTTATAATTTGCACGTGTGAAAGGGGTTATGAATACTCTTATACTAATTTCTTAGGACACGGGCGTTTTGAGGAAAGGGGTAGACACAGAGAGATTGGTGTAGTTGGTTTGAAAATCAGCTGGTATTAAGTTTCAGTGAACTCCAAGGGTGGCTGTCCAGATAACTGGGGAGCTTGTTTGTTTTTGCTTTTGTCATTACTCACAAATCAAGCCATTTTTTGATGTCTTCATATGAGCGGAACTGCTGATCAGCCAGGCCATGTGCCATCGAACGGAACAAGTAATAATCGGATGGCGCAATATCTGGGGAATATGGCGGGTGGGGTAGGATTTCCCATTTGAGCGTTTCCAGGTATGTTTTAACGGGGGTTTGGCAACGTTTGGCCGAGCGTTACCATGCTGTAGAATCACTTTTTTTGCTCGTATTGTGGCCGTTTTTCCGGCAGTGCTCGGCTCAATCGGATCAATTGAAGTCGATACCTTTCCCCAGTGATGGTTTCATTGTGTTTCAACAGTTCATAATAAATGACAACGACCTGGTCCCACCAAATACACAGCATAATCTTCGCAGCGTGAATATTCGGCGACGACGTAGAAGCATGACCGGGTAGTCCCCATGACTTTCTTTTCTTTGGGTTGCTGTAATGAATCCATTTTTCATCACCTGCCACGATGCGATGAAGAAAACCCTTCCTTTTTATTACCGCTGGAGCAGTTGTTCACAGGCGAAAAAATGACTCTCAACGTCCCTTGGCTTGTAATCATAAAGAACCCAAGTTCCTTGTTTTTGAATCATTCCAAACGCATGCAATCGCTTGGAAGTGGCTTGACGTGTAACTCCTAATGCTGAAGCAAGCTGTTCTTACGTTTGACACGGATCCTCATCGAGTAATGCTTCCAATTCACCGTCTTCGAAGGATTTTGCGTAAACTTTTTGGAGCTCTCGATGCGCTTCAGCCGCCGTTTTCTTCGAATGAAGGAAGAAAATCAACTCTTCCCGCAAATGACGATTATTTGGCACAAAATCAGACATTTTCACCCTACCAAAAGTATATGACGCTAAAACAAAATCACTAATGTGTCAAAACAGTTTGTTTACCATATGTCTAAGCTCGTTTCATGACGTTTTGGATATGTCAAAATCGACCAGCACTTACTGCTGGAGCCATCTATTGACAAACAGCGAGAACTTAGTTGCGCACCTAATAATACAAATAATTCCGAGATTAGCCTGTATTTATTTATTTATTTATTTTATTGAAATATATATATATATATTTTTTTTCCATGCTCATTGACCAGGCCCTAGGGCCCACACAATTATTCTTAAAGTAAAACTATTCTTAAACTAAAACTAATATTTGAGGGAAGAATGGGAACTTGTTAAGAGTATTACTGGAGGTTAGGCATGATCAAAGTGGAGAAGTGCATTACGGAGTGTGCTTTTGCTGCTATAAAAGTCAAAAATGTATGTCGCATACATGCAAAAATGTTTGCAGCATTCTTGAGATTGGTTCGTAATAATAATGATTGCAGATTAATCAATCTAAGGCGATCGGCATAGGGAGGAAGGTTAACGTTATCAGCCCAACCGAGGCCGCGTAAGGCGAAGCGCATGAACCTGCGCTGCACTGCCTCAATTCTCATGATCTGAGGGGTCTGACGAAGGTAATATAGAGGGATTTAGTTACATATGGGTCAGAAAACTCCTTTGACCAGCGTTTCACAAAGCCAAGTGCTGAGTTAGCTCTATTAATGATACTGTCGATGTGTGAAAAAAAGTTGAGTTCACTATCACAGATGACACCTAAGTCGCGTGCTGAAGTGACTAAGGGTACAGGTGGGTGGGAGACGTTTGCGGGAGTAGGTAATGGAATGACATTTATCGACATTAAGCTCTAAGAAATTTTTGTTACACCAGATGGAGAAACTATTCAGGTCGTCCTGTAGAAGGCGAGAATCAGCGGGAGATGAAATACGTCTAAAGATTTTCATATCATCAGCGTAGACCAGGAGGTTGGAGTTTTGAATGATATGTTCCGCATCGTTTGTCGTAAGGATAAAGATCAGAGGTCCAAGATGGCTACCTTGAGGAACCACCGAAGTTGCTATAATAGGGTCCGATATTGACGATCTGAAACGGACTTTGTATTGGCGATCCACTAGGTATGATTTGATCCAAGATATGAACCGCGGTTGGAAACCAAGGACTTCTAATTTGAAGAGAATGAGTTGGTGAGAAATTTTGTCGAAGGCCTTACTAAAATCAGTGGCTACAACATCAACTTCATTGCCATCTTCCAAAACGTTCAGTGTACCGGAAACGAATTCGGTTAAGTTGGTAGTTGCTGACCTACCTTTAAGAAATCCGCGTTGCTTTGTGGAGAAGATTGGCTTACTGTGAAAGAACATCGCATCATACACAATGCCCTCGAAGAGTTTAGGTATACATGAGAGCTTAACAATAGGCCGATAATTAGAAATTTCACTTCTGCAACCTTTTTTGTGGATAGGTGTAATATAAGCGTCCTTCCATAATTGAGGAAAAACGCCTTGGGAGATTGAGAGTTGAAGAAGGGCAGTGAGAGGTTGTAGTCATTGATACAAACCGATAGATGGACAGAATTACGAGACCCACTTTTTAAGTTCCTCTATTACATATGTACATATGTATATGTTGAAGTAATAGGAATCTCAAGTAATACTAAATGTCAAGATCGAATTTTTTACGAAAACAATATTTCCTCTTTATAGCAGCAAGTAACAAATTATATTATTTTCTACAATTTACTAAATTTTCAATTTGTGAATGAGTTATGTACGAGTATGTTGGTAACGATAACGCTATGTACATGGACAATAAATAATTGTACAATTTAGTGATTAGAAAACCGACTAGACTAGACTAAAATTAAGTCCACTTCAGATTTGTTTATGTCGCTGAGGGCTAAAATAAAAGTATTACTAGAAGTTATCGCGGATTTTTCAAAAAAAAAGTCGGTACTGAACCGATTAATTTGATTATCGCAGTTTGTTCGTAGAATAATATTTCGTATATAGAGGGATGAAACCATACACACATTTTTTTAAAAGCTTGTCAAATTGAAAAAAATCAAAATCGATTATTTTCGACACGATTAAGATGTGATACGAAATTGAGAAAAAATTAAAATTAAATTGGAGATATTGTGGTTAAATGAAATCATGTGAGTAGAGTTCTTCGCTACAGTGCTCTAGAAGCATTTCATGTCCAACAGAAACGCGCTAGGACCTTGGTACTTTTATTTACAGAGGCCTCAGAACTCTCCGAAATTAATACATATTGTTTGTTATTAACATAAATGTAGCATCTATTGGACGGTAATTGTTTAACAAAATGTTTACTTCCATGTTCTAAGCAAATCTAAGTACGGTGATCAGGTCAAAAAAAATCGTGTTTGTTCAAAATGGAAACAAAAGTGTTTTTCTGCGGCTGTATATGTGTCTGCACTTCATAGTGTTTCGTTCGCAATAACTTCTGCAAAATGCACTGATTTGATTTTTTTTCTCTTCCCGAGGGTAGGTGAAAATCTACCATAGACACTGTAAGAACAACAGGCGCGTGCTCAAGTAGGGTGAGATTCTTACTCATCAAAAACACTTCCTCTCGATATAAATTTGTTAGTTACTGCAACTAAGTTAAGACTTATCAAGCAAATTTTTTTTTATCATGAAATAAAGACGTTTGGCATGTATTTTCCCAACGAAAGTTCCTGCTTGCGCATTAAATAAATTTCTCTCGCCCAGAATTTGAAGGACTGTTAAGTCGTATTGTGTGCTTTCCCGTGAAATTTTTGGTTTCATCATCGACTGCAGAAATTCTGAGATCTCTGTGGATGTCGTCGTTTCTTATGTACTACTGTGCATGGCCAATTTCTCTTAGCACTCTATTTTCGAAAGTTTGTAAAATATTGGCATTAGTATTCTTGGTACAACCCCAGAGTTGTATACCATAGGTCCACACTTTCGTCAGCACTTACTCGCATAATAAGCTTGGAATATTTTGCAAATAACTGATACATTTCTCTGTATTTGTTTTCGAGTTCTTTACGTTTCTTTTTCACTTGCGACTTTCATTTACGAGTATGTGCAATATTCAGAGCTTGCAGTTTTACAGTTGTTTCTGCGATCGTTTTACCTATTGCTAGTATAGCAATGTCTTTGACAAATGTAGGTGAGACGGTGCCTTCTTATTGTGGTGTATCACGGTTATATAGGAGATACAGAAACCGACTAAGGATATTTCCTTGCGCTACGACAGCAGAAATTTCTGTAAATTGGGAATATTTGTTGCTGGGTATAAGTTCATGGGATGAACTATTGTCACTATGTTGAGAGTCTGAAAGTGAATTTATTTGAGCCGTATTTTGGAATTGGTCTGGATGGCATATATCGGAGGTTGATGATCGGTAAGTATTTCCACCTTCGCAGAACCATATAGGAAGATGCGTAGCGAGTTCAAAGCTCAAATTATTGGCAGCATCTCCTTCTAATCGGCTGCATAATTTTCTTCTGTCAGAGTACTTGAAATAAGTGTAATAGGCTTGTCATATTGCGATAAAAAAGGAGTCGACTTATAGTTTGAGGCGTCTGTGGTGAGCACGAATTATTTTTCGAGGCTGAGGTAAGTAAACATTATGTTCTCTGAAGTTAGGGAATTTTTTTTCTTAAAATTTTTGTCAGGGGTTTCGCCAGTTTGGCATAATCTCTGACGAAACGATGATAATACCTGAACAAGTCGAGAAAAGAATGTAAGACAGTGATGGTCTTATAATACCCTAATTGAAAAGTATTTCGACATGTCGTTCGTCTTAGTTTTTTAGGGTCATTGGATAGGGGTAAGTTCTAGAACAGACGGGTGAGTCCAATGTAGTTTGTATCTCACCTTTTACGGTAGTCGTAAATGTAAGTTTTAAGTCTGGATCTTCAAATAAGATCGGGAATTCATCTAGTAACAGAATGGTTTCTGCTGAAAGGACATGTGGTCGGTTCTGACTGTTATCGAGTTTACCGAGTGGTAAACTGTTTTATTCGTATTTTCGTTTTGCATTGAATGACCAGTTTATGTTCGGAGTGGAATCTGGTTGTGATGCCCTGGAGCGAAACTTGTATGTTTTTAGGAATAAAACGGTTATATACCAGAGTATAGAAATGGTGGGCTAAATAACTGTTTCTGATTTTTGGAAGAGTGAGGAGCCTTGGCAGATCGCACTTGAGTCCATTGATTCGGCACTGGTATCCATGCAGGAAAGCTTGTGTAATATAAGTGATAAGTGGGAATACACTGCCTGATAAAATTTCTGCATAGTTTTGCTACCTTAGGTAAGAGAGGTCATTTGGTACTCTAAAGTGCTTAAATCCCTCTTATCCGCGTAGTGCATGACCAGACATCTGGAAATTAAACTCCAGTTTAAGGGTGTATTTTATGATTCTAGGGCAGTATCCCTTCCTATATTTTTTGTTGCGTATACCGTTACTGGCTCGTATAGATCCAGGATTTGGTCGATGCTCTTTTCCTGGGTCGCAAAAAAAAATTTGCCCAGCATTTAACAACATCGGGAATCTTATCTAGCTCTGCTATTTTATTCAGATGCTCTGGGTTATCGGCATTCCGGTTCATCACATTTTGTATGATAGCCCGTCCTTGCTTCTGAAAGGCAGAGCAGATGATTGACGTAATAAGTAATTATAGTTCGGGTGTTAAGCCCGCTTCTTAGGGTGGAACTGTGTTTGAAGAGCTCGACTGATAAGAATTGTTGTGGCTATCCCTAAGGAGGATAGGCTAAGGTGAACTAGGAGTTGGGTTAGGTGGAATTTGGTTTTCCTTAGAGGGGTTGGATTCATTTGATCCCGTTCCGGATCTAAGATGCTTTTATACATATGTATTCTTTTATAAATCGTATGGCTTTGATTATCCCTTTCTTGTTTTTATTTAGGGCTTAATTAATTATTAATTTAGTTCAATTAACTTGTTTTTTTCTAACTACAATATTTTCCTATTATATTTTTACTTAGGCTTAATTAACTTACAAAGCTAACAGCAGGATCTGCATCGTCGTCAGTTGGTTACTGGCTGGATGAATCGTTGTGTGGTGGAGCGGTTAGCTAGGTTACAACTTCTTTTTCTTCCGAACACGGCTACTGGAGGGGGACTAGTTTTTCCAGGCAGTTTTTGTAATTAAAAAAAAATTTCGTGGCCTCAGGTGCTACTTGAGGGCGCGGGCACAGACACTACTTAAGGGCAACGGGCGAACTTTTTTAAGTAATAACCAAATCATTGGTACCTACTCGGGCGCCAATTAACAAAACTAGAGTTTTATTTAATAAAAAAAAATATGTTGGCATAGCTTCCGCTAGCACTTCCAATATACTGAATAATGTTTTAGAATTTTTATTTCTTAAATATGTACTAATCCATCGGGGTGTCGTTTATGACCAGGCGACGACGGCGAATTAAGTCACGTACTTGAATGAACAACCGGATGTATTTGTGGGAAAGAATACAATTATTGCCTTAACACCTAAACCCTGTAAAACAAATATTTATTTCCATTTTGCTATTTTCATATCGAATACTTAATCTCCTGAATACCTGTTTATATACGTATAATAGCATTCGTTTAGGACCTAAACTTTAAGTTTTAAGTTACTGAATGCAACAAGCCAACTGTCTTCTCTGAGTAAAATTTGAATAGTCCTACCATAGAAGAATTCTAATTATTTTGTGTAGAAATCTATCATTCCTCACAATTTCCTATCTATTCCCACCCTTTTTAACCGCTAACAATTAAATTTTACAATTTTTTGAGATGCTCCTTAGACAGTTTCCTTACGTTGTTTTCCCTCCAAGTGCCACTGAGAAAGTAAGCAGAGTGTTGAACATTTGCTGAACATCGTAATTCCATCTCCATCCCATCTCATCTGAAAACCTCTACACTTCCTTTCTTCCTATTTGGACTCTCGGGCGAGGAATCATTTATCACAAGCCACATAAATATATTGCTCTGGTATAGTGTTGTGTTACTTTACTTTTATGTATCCATCAAATTTTGAAGCACCCATGTGTTGATATCCTTCTCGTTTGAGTCCTCTATCTACTCTACACAATTTATAAGTGAGCCAAGGAAAATGAAAACAACCCCCAATTGCGTACGCACTCAAGAGCTCTTCAAAAGAGAGCCGTACCATACAAACTCCTATGAAATATCCTTTTTTGTTCTGATTGTGTTTTGTACTCGTACATACCCCTTGGAGGAAAGGAAAGTATGTACTCTCACTTTTCACAGCCTTAAGTATGTATATAAAACGAACAACTCACCCCTAAGAAAATAAAGGGAGAACGGAGAAATTGTAGCGCTCTCTTGTGATAAATGGGGAAGTAGACTCTACAGAAGGAACAAATACATACATACATACTATTATCCCTTTTCTTTTTCGGAATTATATTTTCTTTACTCGATTTAGTACTTTTTATTTTTACTTTTTATGGTAACGCCGTTTTGCGTACTATTTTGTGGTAGGTCAGTGTACTCTAATTGCTACGCATAGGCGCGCGAGCTGATAAGGATTTTCTTGTTTTTCATAAAACTGTTTTTTATAGAAAAACTGTCGAAAATATGTTTTAAAATTATTTGCGGTTGGTTATCTCTATGTGGTAATGGGTTAAGTGATTTAGTTTTTTTTTCTGCTTTTGTAGAACTTTTAATCGAGTGCGGTTATCAACGGAGTCTTGTGGCTTCAAAATATTATTTTTTTTTTTTTTTGCTTTTTGGGTCTCAAAGAAATATACAAATACATATATTATGTTTTTCTTTTATTTTTTGTTGAAGTAAACAAACAGATGTCTGTGTAGGTACCCTCTATGTTTTCAGACACTTTAGTTTTTATTGAATTATCTGTGCGGGTTATTTCTTGAATAACCGGGTGAAAATATTTCTGTGTTTTGGACTTTCGTCGGAGTGCTTATGTGTCAAGGTCAAGTCATAATGGCTAGAAGGCCAAAATGGCAAGCGCTGGGTCAGAAAAGAGTGGTTGTAATGACTTTTGTTGACTCTTCAAAGCTCTTTCTTTCGCTAAGCTCATGCGATTAAGTAATAAGAACGAGTCCGTGAACTTAGATAGGCACGAATTTATTTGCACAAATATGTACATACATAGATGATAGTCTTGAAAATTTATTTTTATTAATTTTTAAATAACGATTATATCAACGCATCAGTCGTAGAAGTTACTTTTTAATGAACAAATGAATAGTAGACATTTCCATTAAATTTTCGGTTTAGCAAACATACATACATAATCATGACTTGCAATCATGTCTAGTTGTTTACAAATATTGTTGATTGAGGCAATCTGCTTAGATGTTTGTAGATGGGTTGGAGAAGTCAAATTTGCTAATGAAATTGGACCTCGGGAACAGATATAAGATTTCAAAAGAACACATTTTTAAACCAAGCAGTAATTGAGGAAAGAAGTAATATATTTCAAGGTCTTAGGTCGATAAAATCCCATAGCAGCTCAGTGCCTCGTTAAGAAATACACTTTTTTCGGGGTAGGAAATACTCAACAGGAGCACTCGTATTCGACATCGGTCCATTGTGAACTAGGAACCAACACCCTGTTAATGAAATTTCTTCGCCTTTCGTAAAGCTTGTGAGATCAGCACTCACCACATGGGTTCCAGAGATTTGCCACCTGATACGAGCATAGGCAGAGGAAGTGACGCAAAGTATTGTCGCCCGTAAGAACGCCAGCAAGTTGTCTGGTGCAGAAATGCATCTAGAGCAGAGCCAGGTGTACTAGAGAAGGCCCCCGTGCTGCCGAGACAAACTGTTCTTTGGAGTACGAGGGCAAGGTGAAAAGTTCTCGGCCTGACGCAGAGATGGTATTCCAATCAGCAAAAATTTATGTTTCCTGCCTGGGTGCTCTTCTCATTAGTTCGTATGACAAGTTTCAACTTGTTCTCTCGAGTAGTTTCTTTACACGAATTTTTGCAGTAGACGTCTTGTATGTGTTTCGTTAAAATGGATGAACTTGAATATCGTGCGGTGATAAAATTCTTCGTTTTGGATGGGTTAACACCTAAGGAAATTCATCCAAAGTTAACAAAAGTTTACGGGGACTCTGCTCCTTCCATGTTAACCGTTAAAAAATGGCCAGCTGAATTTAAACGTGGTCGCACGTCCCTCGAAGATGAATGACGGACACAAACCCCAACCACACCGGAAACCATCGAAAAAGTGCATGATATCGTGTTGGACGATAGGCGAGTGAAGGTGAGTGAGATAGCTGAGGCTGTGTGTATATCGGAAGAGAGGGTGCGAAACATCTTGCACAAAAACTTAGGGGGCCGAAAGATCTGCGCAAGATGGGTGCCGCGTTTGCTGAATGCCGATCAAAAGCAAATGTGCAAACGATTTTCGCGGCAATCTTTGGACCGATTTTGTGCGACGATTTGTCACCATGGATGAGACATGGGTCCACTACTACACGCAAGAAACGAAACAGCAGTGGAAGCATTGGGTGGAAGCCGGTGGTTCAGCGCCAAAGAAAGCGAAGTCGATCGCATCTGCCGGAAAGGTCATGGCCAGCGTGTTTTAGGATGCGAAAGGGATTCTGTTAATTGATTACCTTGAAAAAGGCAGAACAATTACAGGCGAATATTACTCCAACCTTTTTGACCAGCTGGATGCCAAAATTCGCTAGAAGAGGCCTGGCTTGAAGAAGAAAAAAATCATCTTTCATCAGGACAATGCACCTGTACACAAGTGTGCGTTGGCGATGGGAAAACTGCGGGATTTGGGGTACGATTAGCTCGGCCACCCCCCCTATTCACCTGATTGGCACTCTCAGACTTCCATCTGTTCCCAAACTTGAATAAATTTGTTTCTGGGAAGCGCTTCGCATCCAATGCAGAAGTTGAGAGGGCCTAGATGAATATTTTCACAGCCTTCCAGACTCTCACTTCCGAGAAGGAATACTGGTGTTGGAGAAACGCTGGAAAAAGTGTGTTGAAGTCAAGGGTCAGTCATTTTTTAACTGAAAATCGCAGACTTTCATTGTCAGGCCGAGAACTTTTCACCCTGCCCTCGTATACTGAGAGAAGCAGTGACATATTTTCGTGAAATCCAAACCAAACAACCTACATATAAGTATGTATGCTAAGATAGTTCCCATCATTGGCATGTAGAGGACTTGGAATTTTGTTGGTGATAAGCCCTATGTCTTGCCGAAAGCACTCTTACACTGCCAAAAAACTGAGAGCGTCTTGGCTGTCTTCGACTCAACATGTTTTGACCAAAGAAGTGGAGACAGTCCCTATGCATATTCCGACAGAAAGTACGGCAATGTCATTAACATATGCCTAAGCGTAGACGTTAAAACTGTTGATAGTGTTTAGCAGAGAGTCATTACATGTCGGCCACAATTCACATCTGCAACCAAAATTCTTCATTAGTATTTTTTTTTTCTTATAAAAGGAAATTTCCAAAACCCGGAGCACTCAGACTCCATTTTGCTGTGTCCATTGTACTACCAGACAGAAACTCCTTTTTGGTGTAGTGGTTGGAGAAACTTAGATTTTATTCGTTTCTATTACTTATATGATCGGGTGGCTGTTATTGCTGTTCCCCGTCCGGGCTCGAACCTGCACAGTTCGGGTCACAATCTGGTAAGCTGTAAGGCTAGTAAGAATCTGCAGCAGAAGACTAAAAGTTTTTGCTTTCGCCTTAGTAAAGGTACCATCCATTTTATTAAGTGATTCCGGTTTGGCTAATTTTCACTTCTTGAAAACTTTAACCAACCTAGGGAAATTTGCAGGGCTTTTGATTACTGGATACGTCAGTTAAAAACATACATATAAGTAAGGTCGCCAATCAACTTTTGAACAAGATCCTCTACTTTTTGTCTCGTTCTGAGTTTGGGTGGAGTTTTGATAGATTTAACTACATATCTCCTCCCGAAAGTGTATCTAGTTTATTTTCCTCGGATTCCTCCTTTTCTGCAAAAATATGGCTTCACATTAGACTTGGAATTCGATGAACCTATGGGTCTGAGAGAGAGCAGAACCCTCCAGTTAGTAATCGACTTAGAGTACCTGTTAGACAAAGTCAATTTGATCGCCTCCTGTCTTGACGTAATAAAAGTCGGCATTGAGCCAACATTGTTGATTGTTATGCCAGACGATAGTTCTATGTCTTTTGGACTGCTCGTCATAGAAAACCGCGATGTCATCAACACCCACAAAACCACAGATGGGCTTATTTTATTTTTATTTTTTATTTCCATTATTCTTAATATAGTTAACAAAAAGATTTCATACTTATTGATAAGATACAGAATTATTCTAAGAATAGCTAGTGATATTTGTATTTAGCAGTTTAAATAGCGCTAAATGTCGCTTCAAGAACAATTTAATACATTAAATTCAGTTGGATGGGATCATGTGGATTGTACAATATTTTGATACAATGGATAAATAACAATTAAATGTACAGAAAAGATTAGACATTATAGTAAATAAACCAATATTTCAATTTCATTGTGGTCAAAATCTAGAAGCCATATTTTAATTTTTTTTAGGAAGGACAGCATGGATCTAACTACGCGAATCATTGCAGTGGCGGGAAGAAGGTAAGTTTACAGTTGCTTCGTAGATTGTGGATGTCGGAGATTGGGCGCTGTAGGTATTCACCTCTGATAAAAAATATTTTTGAGACCTTGTAATAATACAGGTGTTTAATTGACAGAACTCTTAAAGACGTAAAGAGGGCTAAGGCGTAGGTGGGATGAGAAGCACCATAAATCATTCGAATAACACATTTTCGTAAGACAAAGAGAAGGAAATATAAAATTGTAAGCTCCTCCCCAGCACCCAATACCGTATTGTTATTTCGAATGAAATATTCCAAAATAGAAGGTTCTTAGAGTATTATTTATATAGAATTGACGCAAATGATACAAATATCGGATGGATGAACGCAGGTACTGCTTTAGAGTCAAATTATGATCAGACCATCTCATATTTTGGTCAATGAGAATACGTATGTATTTGAAGTTATTTACAATTTCAACTTTGAAGCAGTTCCCATCACACGTTGTACCAACATCAAACACCAACAGAGAAGATACAGCAGGACATCAGTAACTTCGTAAAGAGAACAACTTAGAAAATGAAAATAGACTTCGACTCCTGCTTCTTAAACTAAAAAACATTAGTTTTGTTTTGTTGCTTACCTTTAGTTTGTGTTTGGCAAACCAGGTTCTCAGTAGGTGAGCATCGTAGTTTATATCATTTACTAAGTTCAAAGGGCAAATATATTCTCGGCATCGCATATGACTCTGCTGTATGCGATGCCGAGAATATCTTCCAAAGCCGTAGCTTTTCCGGCAAAAGGTTGGTCAAACATAGAGTTTATATAGACTAGGACGAAAATAAATTTTTACTTTTTGCGTTCGATCTGAGAAATACGACCCAAACTACCTATGCATAAAGCCCCGAAAACCATCCCGATGCAATTTGCTCAGGTTGGTTAACCATGTCAAAGGCATTGGTTATGTCCACGAACAGATTGGCACAACTTTTTTCTCATTCAGCCCTTTGTTTATTGATGAGCAGAACATTAGAAGTGCATCTTCGATAGAAAGTCCTTCTCTAAAGCCATACTGCATAGGGTTTAAGAAACGAGTTCTCTTAAGAAATTGCAGAATTCTACTCTTGAAAGCTTTTCCAAACATCTGTATAACAATAGCGCATTTTAACCTGTCGAGAAATATTCCACTGGATATGCTTAAGTTAGAGAGATGCTTAAGGTGTCAACTACGTTTAGAGCTATGTTCTATACGGTCAGGTTCAAAATGCCATTGTCTCCACAAGAGTTCGATTAATTAAGAGAATTAATTATAATATTCTGTACTAATGGTCTGCTGTTGATATGTGTCCGTAATTCGCACTTAATCCGCCCAAATTGGGGATGTGAAAGCATTGTTAAGTTCGCAGCTCTTGTCAGTAATAGTCTCCTGGTGCTTCTTCAGCCCCCAACATTCTCGAAACCACCGAGTGTGCATTTGATGACTTCTTTAGTATGCACTCCATGTGGTTACCAAAGTTTACTATCATAGCTCCGAGATATTTTATGCATCTTTTAGAGTGTACTGCGCGACTTCCCAGCTTGACTTTGATGGTCTTGCTATGTCGAAGGCGAAACCAATGATTTGTACTCTATCGGGGATTCGCTGTCTTAGCATACCATCGAAGCGGTCCGAGGACGGAGCTCTCTGAAACGCCAACGGTTTATGGTGTACTCCTTTATCTTTATATCAGTTTCGTATAGCAGCAGCCTTTGGTGGAGATATTTATCAACTATTCGCCGGAAATATCCTGGTGTATTTATATATTTATCAACGCATCCATTATAGCTCCAATTTTCTGCATTAAACGCGTTCTTCATGTCAAGTGTTATCACTTCGCAATATTTGTTACGTCCCATTCTCCAGCTGAAACCCTGTATCGATTACTTATCAATACCATCCATTGTGGGATAGAGCTTTACGGAATCCATATAGTTAGTTCGAGAGACGAGACTATCTTCTGATTCAGTGACCAGGAGTAATCTACTGGATATTCCTGCTTTTGGTAATAAAACTAGCCTCTGAGGGGATTGTACCATTTTAGAAACATATTGCTGCTTTCTGCAGGCATCCAGTATTTCATCTACTGGGAACAGTGTTGTAACAATATTCTTCAGCAGCTCTGGATATTTCTCCTGTGGTAGCTTATGACCCTTGATTTTTGCTATTACCACCCAGTAAACCACGTCCCATGGTGGTCTGACTGCCTCCTCGTATAAGGACCTGAAGCTCGCTTTCTTACTTCTTCGGATTTCGTCACAAAGTTCTTTTCTCAGTTTTACTTCTTTATTCTAATATTTTGGACTTCCGAACGACCGCTGGATTTTTCTTTTGGCTCAAAAACATTCTCCTAAAATATCTGCATTATTATTGTTCCACCAAGACTGCATTTCTTACATTTGTGCGTGTTCTTCTCTGCATTGAGACATCGCATGCAGCTTTTACAGTTTCTTAAGCGTAGCGCAGTATCCTCAGCAGGACTTACTTGAAACTCCTCGTCACTCATCATTTCACAGAAGATCCCTTCGTTAAAACATCTGTCTGCCCTTTGGGTTTTCTAAATTTTATATGTCTGCCTGTACAGACGACTACAGCCTTAACGACTGGACGGATTTTCTTCAAAGTTGATATCTGGGGTCTGTGGGATCACAATTCGGGGTAAAATCGGATTTTTCACTCTAATCACAAAACTAACGGTACTTTACTATTGCCCGTTATAAAAAAAAATTGTTTTGAAAACGGCTATAACGATTTTAATCGTGTTCGATAAATGCATTACGGTGGATGTGCACATGTTAGCTATTAGATGGCGTACCCGGTTTTTGCCAAAAATACGTATAACGGTACTTATTTACTGGTTCTGAAAAATTTACTATTCTATAGCTCAATCGATTTTATTTATGGCACACCAAATTTTGAAAAATTGTCATTTTTTTTGTTAAATTTTAACTTTCAAAAAAAAAAAAAGTTTAATCTGTTCTTGGAGGTAAACGACATACATATATGTATTATACATGTATGCAAGTACGTGCGACCCAGCCATGCACTTAATTTTTTTTTGAAAACCAAATCCCGGGTTTCAAGCATTCAGAGTGTAGTAGTTGTAGAAACTTCGATTTTATTTGTTTCTCTTTTATGCTCAGGTGGTGGTAGGTTGCTATTCGTCGATGGGACTTGAATCTGTGCCACTACACAATACACCGTGGTCACCTTATTAACCTACGGACATAGTTGTCAATAAAGGCACAAAACTTTTGATTGCAAAATACATAGAAACCTCACATACCGCTAGTGTAGGAACATCGAAATTTGACATTGTTAAAGTCATTTGATATGCATTTAAATGCTCACAGGAGTATATTTTGTTAGATATATAAATTCGAAAGTTTACAAACCGTGGCTCAATGATTAAATGCTCGATCACTGAGCAGGAGGTTCAAGGTTCGAAAACCCAGAAAACACCAAATCAAGAAAAAAAAACAAAACAAAACAAGTTCCACACGGTCCTACCTCTTGCGAACGTCTGTCAAACATTCGAGAGTGAATTCGTCATGAGAAGCTTCTCTCAATAGAAAAAATACCGAGCTGAAATCGAGTATAGTTTGTTGACCAACTTAAAAAAAATTGACTTAACAAAATATACTCGGCATCAGAATTGTTATGCGCTAAGGCATAGTGTATTATGCGAATATACAGCACTTCAACAGGGAAACCGAAATTGGATAGTTCTCGATACTTACTATGGAAGACGAATCTGTGCTAACGGGCACGACATGCAGTGGAACTTTATACTGGCTTTATACAGGCACCACGAGCTCTGGGAACTTAACTGATTTTACATCACAGCTACAACAGTTAGCTATTTTTGAGTCAGCTAAGCTCCAGCAGAATATGCATGCTGTTAATCCAAGGAAGTTATTTTGCAACCTATTAACTGAAAAAGTAGATTGATCTGATAAATTGTTCAAATCAGTATCTCAATAAAATGTGTTACAAGACATTCTGATTCATAAAACAAATATGGCGCATTGCCTAATTCAAAAAAAAAAAAAAAATTCACATTAAGTAAAAAAAAAAGTTTCTTCTTCAACTGCAGCAAACTTTGATTTAACGTGCACTGAAAAGTGCCCCTAGAAAATTAGTAAGTTTTTAAGTCACCAACTTTAAATTTTAATATGAGTAGATACTAGCATCCCAAAAACATCATAGTTAAACAATCAACTATGGATGGGGTAATGCATAACACTCACAAAGTAATCAGTAGTAACATTAATGACTTAATTTTATGAGTTTGTGTAAACTACATTACAAAAACTAATCACGGTCCGAAAATTTAAAATTGATCGTTTCCTTCCCACATTCATGGTTCAAAGATTTTTTCCTTTACATGTTTTGAAAATTCCGCAAGTCAATTCATTACTTAGAATACGTACCATAATGTGTCCACCTAACAATTTTCTATATACACATAAATAACTCGCAAATCACATTGTAGGTACTCTCGTCTATCTGCATATCTCAATTTTTTTAAGCAAAAGGAAAACAAAAAATGTCACCAAGAAAGGTAACGTAATACGAAAATGCATATAGCACTTAAACAATGACAAATCCATTATCATTCTTTCAAAAATAAAACAAAGCAAAAAAGTGAAAAACAACTGAAACACCCACTTTCCAAATTGTGGCTCTTCTCCTATAGTTCAGATACCTAGCCTTATACAAGAGATACTTCCACTGAATCACTTTGTTATACTTCTGAATTACACTCTAGGTATTTAGAATTTGCTGCTTTTTCTGAAGTTTCTGGTTTGAAAATATGCAGTATGATAATAATTTGTATTTCAAGAAAAAAAAAAAAAAAAATACATTGTGTTTTATGACTTTATGACTTTATTTTTTTGTTAAACTAGTAACTGTGTCTCCTAGGCAAATAAAAAATAAAATCACAAAAAAAGTCAACTTTAATGAGTCTTTTTTAAGGGTAAACTTTTATAATTGTTTTTTGGAACATCCCAGTCTCTTAATTGCTTGCGTTTTTTTGTTTGTTAAATATACTCGTAAATGACTAGTATTTTTTAGCGGACTGTTTTTTACCTGATTTTCTTCTGTGGGTTTTTTAGTGTTTGTTTAAGATGAAAGAGTTAAATTTTAAAGGAAGATGCATCAGTAGATACATTTATTCAGTTTATTAATAAAGTTTTGCTGTAAATAATTTTGTTAAGGTTGTCGCTCTTATATTGGGTGTGCAGAAAAGATTAGTCATAGTTATAATATTGCGGAAATTTCGAAAAAAAAATGAATCTAGCACGAATTCATTTAAGGCTTTTGTAATAACGAACCTCAGGAAATTGGGGTACAGCGTCTGTTTCTCTAGGTTAGGAGCGGATGGTATTACTAGCCAGAAGGCAGAGCTTGCATCGAATTTTTAATTTGACAAAATTGATCGTTTCCTCTCTTATCGTTAATGCTCTTCTATACCCTTTCCACTCTCAACATCAATGGGTTAATAAATTTTAAGTAATGCAGGAAATTAAGAAAATAATAATACATATACATATGTTTTATTGCAATGAGCTCTCCCTGATTTGACGGGACATGCTGGAATGTATCGGTAGGTTTTCTGTTCACAGCCGCTCAGTACAGTAATCAGTCTCGGCTCGGGATGTACCACCTACATAATGGCGTGAGATGCTTGTGACGACATGTTCTCTCCACTGCGCGGACGATTTCTACTGCACTATTCTAGTCGAAAATATACCGAATAGTAAGGGAATGCACATAGTATAGGTATCTTCTCGGGAACTGCAGTAAGTATGATACCTATACAGAGTACAGATACCGCACCGCTTAAAATTTTATTTTTATTTTCCTAGTCCGAGTAGCTACAGCACTAGATATTAGATAAGCTGTCAAATCCTAGAGAATACTCTGTGGTAATGGTAATGGTAATGAAAAGCAGGTTTCACAAAAATGAAATAGGAAATAAGGCTTCAAAGAATAGTAGGTGAATGTCTTACGTGGGCTGTAAGATATTGAAATGACACTGGAGGATAAATTGTTCTGCCAAAAGGAGTTGAGTGTAAAGAGGTGTTTATTATATGCGGCACTTACAAAGAGATCAGCTTCTTCTTTCGGTATTGTGGCTAGTGATCCGCCGTTTTTCATGTGAGAATGAGGAGTAACTGAACTAGTTGATAATCACTTTTGCAATTGACAAATCGAAATGTAAAGCTCCATTCTAAAGTAAATTACCTTGGAGACAAGATCTGTTGGCGATGGTGATACAGTTGTCATATCATTATTATCATTATTGGGTATATTACTGATATTTGGATATGGCCCGAATTTCCTAAGGGGCTTTGAAAAGAGAAAGAAATCTAGAGTGTTTCCGAAATTGTTATGGATGTCTGAGATTGCTGCTAATGGCAAAGGTTTCAGCTTGTCTTTCTGCCTAATCCGGTTTATTTGATTATTGAAGCCAGTTAGAGTTGTGCACGTTAGATTCGCTAAAACAAAAAATTTCAGCTATATAATATCGAGTGAATAAGGCCGATTCCTCCCTCTGACAAGCCAAGTGTGTTCGAGCAAATATACAGGTGCCACCTGTGAAGCAAAAACATATGCAGTTCATAACCGGGACCAACAAGTAAGGTTTCTTTCCTTCCAGATGTTGGTGGACGCGGTTCAAGTTCATATTGTTGAATCTCAGGCCTCTAATATTCAAAGGATGAGGGTAAAGATGTCTGCTAAGGTAGATTGACATTTGCATGTTGTTTCGCCTGATAGTCTCCTCTAGAGATCCGTGTGGGAGACGAGTACACCTACGGAATCATGACTGTTTTGGCCCCACGCTGGTTGCATCGGCCGATCTGCCTAGTTCCGAGACGTGATCACTACTACTTAACGCAGCCTATAGCAAGATGAAATAACATTAAAAATAAATAGTCTTCACCTTTATTTATCCCAACTGCGACTTCACTTTCTTAATCACCCAATATAACCTCGTCAATTATGAACAGGGCCGCACGCGCGCGATTAAAAAAGCCAATCACTTTTGTTGGTACTCGGTTCATTAAAAACAACACAAAACTTCTAAAAAATAAAAGAATAAAATCACAATGAATAGAAAATTGCGCGCGCCGCCTAATCTACCTAACAAAACACACAAAAAAATATCCTTGCCTCAGTTTTTAATGAGTTTTCCATAAAAAAAAAGGAAGCCAACACATAATATACTCTCTTTTTATCAACTCTAGCCTTTTTTTTCTTCTTTTATTACTTCCATTTGTTTTTTAATGATTCAGGAATTGTAAAAAAAAAATATAAAAAAATGCATTTCCATATGCAACTCTGAAAATAGCCTACCACAGGCTGTAGAAGCATACACCTCAGTAGTACCCCTACGCACCCTATGAATGGTGCCTGCACAAGTTGAATGCTATATACCAAACATAAAAAAGTAAATAAATAATAAAAACTGTCGAAAAAGAGGGAAAGTGAATATGAAAGTGTACCGTTCTCTTTGGATTTCGTGAAAGCATATAACCAGGAGGGATGTGAATGAATGGAGAAATAAACACCAGAAATATGATGTAAAGCAGAAAAATTGTTATGGAGCTCTTTCCTACCCGTAAAAACGTTAAAGGCAAGAAAATGAAAACCACACTGTACATAGACTCACTAGCAGTGATAAAGAGTCTGCGAAAGAGAGTTAAGTGTGAATGAGAGAATCAGAACAGGAACAAAAACTACCACACAAAGGCTTACATAATATCACCCAAAATTTATAATTTTTTTTTTCTCTGATTTCTTTCACTCTATCTCTCTTTCTCTTTGTTCGAGTTCCTCCTTGAGTGCGAAAGTAATAAAAAAAAGACCAACCAACTCACACACACCAAACCAACCCTCTAACCCAGGTATATGCGCGCCTCATAGATACGCATTAGAAATGTATACCAAAAGTGAACAAAAAAAAAATAAATATCTATCACCCTTGTAGTGGTGTAACTCGACTATTTCGAGGGGTTGCTTAGCAAACAGTCTTTCGGATTGATATTTCTTTAGGACCAACGTTCGGAATTATTTCAGTCGTGATTTGGCTCTCACCGAGTTGTGAACCATTGTTCAGAGTTAGTAGAAGTATTGAAAAGGAGAAGACTTGAGTTTCTGTGTGAATTGGAAGGACGGGAAATGTTCAGTTTATTTTTTACACATTTGCTCCATACATATATACAGAAGAAGTATTTATTTTCTTGTTTTCAAACATAAAAGATACAAGCAAGGATGGGAACCAGTTTAAAACTATTTAAGAAAGTGTAAAGGATACTCAAAGAATCACTCGACTAACAAACCTCAAGAAACACGAACGTGTCTTAAATTGAAAGAAAATTGTAAACGGAGTTTTTTTTTTTTAAAGTTAATCAAGTACAGATTTTTTTTTGACTTTTTTTTTTACTGTGCTAACGAAATACCTCAACTTAACTACCTCACACTTTAGAAACAAAAAAAGGATATACACACATCTAGCTCTTTTTTTAATAAAATTAATTTTTAAGTGTTACTTAGTGCAAAATAAAAAATCTACCTCCATTTAAGTACAAAATATACAAAAAAAAATAAATAAAATATAAACAACAACAAAATTATAGTAATAAAACAAGAGAGTTACCAACTGGAATTTAATTGAAACATTGAACTCCAAAGTAAAGGATATTCTACTCCTATGGTGTTGTGAACAAAGACAATTGTGTAATTTTAATTAAAAAATTTATTTTGGTGACAAGAAGGTGGAACAGACATCAAGACAAAACAGCAATCACACTCAACATGGCACTGTCGTTGCTACAGGACGCGCAAACAAGAGGTAAATTGTAAATATGGATCGAGTGTAAGCGACTGTAACAACCCTTTCCAACAGCCGCAAAACTTTGCTTTTAAAATTGTCAGTTGTTTAACAGAACTTGAACACTTAAAAAAAATTATTTAGTGAGCCTAAATCGATATTGAAATAATGTCAACAATTTGGTCATTATTCAAATTTTTGAAGTTCATGATGTAAGCTTATTTTAGGAAGAACCCTAGTGATTTATGTTTAAAATCGAAAACATTTTCTATTATCTCGATTTTTCTGTTTACTTAGCTCAAGTTGTGACAAGCTCACCCTAAAAACGGCTTTCTATGTTATTTTGGAAATTAGATGTCGAATTATTGGTTCAAAAAGTTTTTCAATGTAGTCTTATTTCTTAATTACAATACTAAGCCAAGTTGCTGAATAAACAAAAAAAAGATAGGTGCTCAATGTACAACTCAAAGAAGATTCGATTGATCATTACAAAATTGACTTAAAGTCAAAATGATGGTTTTTTTTACAGCCTCATATTACCTTAATCTGGTCTAAAGAATTAACTATCCTAATATTTTCTGGAGTTAAATCAATATGCAAACCATAACTGATCATATTTACTTGTAACCTTCTCAGTCTTTATAGGTTTAGTTGTGGCCGCTTCTGTCCTAAGGGTAGACCCCTGAGTACGTTTAAGTTTCAATCTTTCATTAGTTAAAGTCTAAAGTATTAGTTTTGCGCTCGAATTTTGTATTTCTTGTGGTTTTATTTTTACTTTTTTGAGATTACAGTAAAGTCTCGATTATCGGAATTAAACGGGACCGAAGTTGATTCGAGAAATCGATAAACTTGCATGATACGGATTAATACTAAATCCGTATTATCTGAACGTCAATGAAATTCCGCATTAATTGAGTGATGATATCGCTTGATTTGTTGACATCGGTATGGATAGATGAAACTTGTGAACACTAGGAAAATATGGATCAGTATAAATCCCACTTGGTTAATACGGAACATAAATTTTCATTCTGTCAACTCGAATAATACGTAAGCTCGAATAACCGGGTTTCGGATAACCGAGATTATACTGCACGTCAAACAAATTTTTAACCACCGCCTCGTTATGAATGAGTTTCTCAGTTTCAAAAACTTACATTTATTTATTGGAAGCTTAAAATGCTTTTAATGCAAAGGTAGTACCTTTTACAAAAAAAAAAAAAAAAAAATCCAATGGTTTTATTTATGTATTTATAAGTCTAAATTTAGCTGAGAAATCCTGAAGAATTTTTCTTGTTTGAGAATAAATCACAGCATTAAAGCAACTTACAACCTTAGATTAGAACTGCTGATGCTGTCATATCGATCTGTTAGGCTTCAAGTAAATCTTAACCAAAGATCACAATGTAAAGGGAGCCGATACGATGTGATACGAAGACTGCTTTTTTAATAATCCCTTTGAAGTCTTTTTTATTCTAAGCAAATTTTGAATGTGATTGTTGGTGTTTTCTGGTACTCAACCCTTCAGTCTCCCGCACAGTGATCATGCATTTAACCACTGAGCCACGGCGCCCACAGCATTCAATCTTCCAAAAATGTATATGCCCGACATTAAATGCTTAATGTGCTAGATTTTTTTAATCAGAATGATTTAATCTTTAAAAAAACCTTAAGCATTAGTCTAGTGGAAATATAAAACAACGAAAGAAGAAATATGCAATTTTCCTCTCGTTTCCTTGCAATTGAAATATTATAAAAAAATCCTTAGGAATAAACAATGAGATATTGCGTTGGTGGATCAAAAATGCTTTATTGGACAGTGCGTGTGATCTTTTAGTCACGTCCGCGAAAGCAGATATATACTAGGACGTAGGATTAAAAATGTAAAAACATTCACTATACATACCAAACACTTTCATGAGTCTTTTTCAAGCATGACAATTATAACACCCTGTATGTACTCCAAATTTCAGTAATCTGTCACTTTTACTCCATTTTATCACTTTTTACAGCTTTATGCGCCAGCCTTTTCACCACCTCCACTTTATAACCATCGCAAAAACTTTGCATTTACTCCTTTCTCTATGTGTAGCAACAATTCAACACAAAAACACCCCCGCCTGCTGCCCATTCAAGGACCGAAACAACACACATGTCTAGCGACAAAGCAATTACGACGTCTCAATGGCAGTCGCTCTCTGGTGCTGTCGCTGCCGGTTGTTGTCTGCTTTGTTTTTTTTATTCTTACTTTTTTTTGTCTTTATTTCTTTTGGGGGAAAGTTTTCGTAACACGCCCCCATTTCACCCCTTATCAACGAAAGACAGCAAGAAAAGAAAGCCTCTCAATCAAAATAAAATTGTTTAAGAGAATGTCTTATATGCACACATATGCAAGTGTTTTCTCTTAAAAATTCCATTCACCCATAAGGATGAGCGAGTGTGTGAATGAACACATTTCCCCTTCTGCTGCTGCAAATTCATTCATTCACATATGACCATATGACACATTCTCACACTCGACTAGAGTACGAGTATATCCTTGAAAAGGGATGATAACGTATGTCTCGCGGTGTATTCCTTTTCCGCCTTTTCTGTTGGGTTCAAAAGGTTAAGGTCCTTTGCACTGTCAGTTACATATGCTCATGATGATTTGCAAACGCACGTGCCATACAGAAAAAAAAAATGCAAAGATGGAAAGAACAGAAGAGAATTTGAGAAAATGAGGTAAAGAGGATAGAAAGTTAGAAACCGCCTGAGGACAGTAACAAAAAAAAATAAAACACTTTCACTCAGGCAGTGTCCTTTTTGTATCATATTACCCAACCAAATCACCCTCAGGTCGGTGACAGTCACAAAATAGGATACAAAGAGAATGAGAAATCATATCCTTGCTACAATTTTCGCAGCAGGTCATCAGCATCCCTTTTGCATCATGCTGGGCTTGCAAATAAAAACCCGAATCACCATTCATTTTCTTTTTTCCATTTCAGGATTAGCTGCCGCCCTAGCCGGTATGAAACGTGAGGATGTTAATAGTCTGTCGATGTCACCGCCAATGTCGGGGAACAACGCATCCGCCATGTACCAGAGTGGTCAAGCGATGCAAGCTGCCGCGGCATCTGCATTCGGAATGTTATCACCACAGCTGTTAGCCGCAAATCGAACTGCAGCGGCGGCATTCATGGCCGCACAACTACCCATGTCTACACTAGCATCCACGCTGTTCCCGCATCATCCGGCGTTGTTCGGTGCATGGCCGCCGGCATCAGCCGCAAATCTGCCTCTAGGACCACATTCACCACCAGCCAGCCCCATTTCACCGCCAATGATGCAGAAATCCAACTCAGTTACACATCTCATGCAATCACCAACGAGTGTGGGTGGTAATAGTGACGCGTCTCAGAAGAAAGCGCGGAAGATTTCCTTGAAAAAGGATCTCCAATCGCCACCGGCGTCCATGGAAATGGGTATGCATGGGGATATGTATCATTCGCCTGGTGGTCCCATTTCGCCTCCATCAAGTGGATCATCACCTAATTCAACGAATGAGGGCCCAGTCACCAAAACGGACGTCTCCCGTGATAAAAGCTTCACCTGCAAGATCTGCAGCCGGTCATTTGGATACAAACACGTTCTGCAAAACCACGAACGCACTCACACCGGCGAGAAGCCATTCGAATGTCCTGAATGTCATAAGCGCTTCACCCGAGATCATCACCTAAAGACCCACATGCGCTTGCACACCGGTGAGAAGCCCTACCACTGCAGTCATTGCGATCGACAGTTCGTGCAGGTTGCTAACTTGAGGCGCCATCTGAGGGTGCACACCGGTGAACGCCCTTACAACTGCGACATCTGCGATGGACGCTTCAGCGACTCAAATCAACTCAAGTCTCATATGCTTATTCATAATGGAGAAAAGCCCTTCGATTGCGATCGTTGTCACATGAAATTCCGTCGACGACACCACCTGATGCACCACAAATGCGGCATTCAGTCTCCTCCAACGCCAGCTATTAGCCCTGCCATGTCCGCCGACTATCCACTGTGCGATCAAAAATCCGCGATCAGTTCGTTTGGAGGATCCGATGAATCAATGTCCACTGCGGCAGCTACACCGGCCACCTACGAAACACCCTTAGATCTCTCTGAGGACGGAGCGATATCAGCGAGTGGCAGCGTGGATGGAGATAAACGATCCAGAAAACCTCATGACATCCGACGAGTTTTTCGCCTGCCACCACAGATCGTGCACATTCCCACAGATATACCGGTTCAAACTGAACCGGAAGACTTGAGCATGCATTCGCCTCGATCACACCGGGAATCAGCCTCACCGATGTCCTCTCACCATGATGATGATCTCGACGACTTGGACGATGCGGCTACACTCTACATGAGACAACAGCAAAAACAAATGGATGAACAGATGATTGCGCTCAAACGGAACGTTCACATCGAATGAGGCACTTAAATAATAAAAATTGTAAATACTTACCTTTAAACGCATACCAAAATTATAAAAATTTCGAAAGACAGGAATTAATCTAAGTACAACCCCTCAAATCACATTAAAAAATAAATTTTTATATATATATAAAAAAAACTATTTATGAATTTAAAATGTACAAAATATTTAATAAGTAAGACGAAGCAAGCAAAGAAAAAAAGTCATTCATTACTTGTGCCATTTTTTTTTTAATTTTTATTTTAATTTATCATAAACACTCTTAGATTAAATCGGAAGACAATTGTACATAAAAAAAAAAAAAAAAAAAAATCAAAATAAATTGTAAATTTTTTCCATCACATTGAACATGATATAAACAAATTATTTTTAAATTTTGTTTAGCCTTATTTTTAGTATTCAGTTTTTTCCGTAAGAAATCAACTGTTGTTAAAGAAAGCAAGCTTGCTCCAAAAAAACGACCATAATCAAAATTAACTATAAGTTATTTAAGAAGAGGAAAATAATTTTTCTTTATTAAATTTGTTTTTACGCCACACTTTGCATTTAATTAAAATTAAATAAATTGTTTTTGTTTTCGGTTATTTTTTTATATATATATATATGAATTTATTGTTTCATAAAATTTGTGAAATAAAATGCGAATTTACGAAAAAAAAAAAAAAAAAAAAATTATAATTTTGTTTTTATTTTGAATTGTTCATTTGATTTCTTGGCACAAGGATCCTTTCTCCATCTCCTCCAGCTTTTTAAAGACAAATTTAGGAATACCAAATACCTCCAACGAAAAATAATTCACTTCATAAAATTATATATATACTTATTAAAAGTCATATTTATATACAAAAGAAACTTATATACATATAATATACATAATATATATATAACAAAAAAATAATAATATAATATATATATTTTAGTTTCACAAAGTTTCATATAAATTTGTTTGTTTTTTTATCTTTTTTGGTTTGTAACGATAAATCCCTTCGTTTCAATCATTCAAAGTATGGTATACAAGTTCCTCAGAAAATAGTGAGAGAAAAATAAAAATTTAAAAAAAAATACTAATCTTTCAAAAATGTATTTAACTATAGAAAAAAAAAAAGAAATATATAAACAAATATAAAATATATAATTTATCTGTTCTTAAGTTTGAAGAGAAAGAAAATGCAAGTGTTATGTTGATTAATTGGGAAAATTTAGAAAGGATCGCTGAGATCTTTTCTAACATTTTTTTTTAATGTACATAAATAAAATTATTCTAGTAAAGTTATTGTGTAACAATTAATGTGCAATACTGAGTCTTTTGTGTAAAGTTGTAAAGATTATTGAATAAATATACTGATAATTGTAATTACTTAGTCAAATTTCAATTTTATTAGAGAGCACTTAAAATGACACACTAATCCACAGAAAAAATAAAAAAATAAATAAATTGTTGATGTTTTAACGTATGTTTAAGTAGTTATAAAACGATATTAATAATTGGTAAGAAATTAACTATATATTTAAAATTAAATAAATTTAACAAATAAATTAAAAATATTGAATACATTGAATGATGGTAATCTACCGAGAAGTAAAAATAAAAAAAGAAAAAAAAAAAAAAATTATGCCTACGTGCTTTTGCTATTATTACTTGAATTCATCCTTGTATTCTGAAGAATTCTATATGATTTATAATTCATTGATTGCATGTATTAGCTGATATATTATGCAGGGGTGCAAGAAGGGTGGGGCTACTAGCACAAATTCTTCCACTTTCGGATACCCGGATACAAGGAAAGCAAAGTAAAGGATATTTATGAAATAGTCATATTTTTTATAATCTCTTCTTGTTATTAAAGTAAATCATTCTGATTCAAATTTTAATTATAATCAGGGTAACAGCACCGCAGAAGCAGCGGCTTTTCGCAATAAAAATACGGGAAATACCTACACATATTCGAATTTTCAGCCAAAAACTAATTAAAATTTCTGGATTTTGAGTTACTGACCCCATGACTCCAAAACAATCCTTTATAATCAACAATATCGTATAGCGTTATACATTGGAAAGTATAATGTGTGCCGTATGTGCTGGATAGAATACATTTCATTCAACATGCAATCAACAAGCATCTCCGGATGCTATCCCAGCGTTATAGGTTCACCTCTCCTAAGACAAGATTGTTAAAAAAGAAGGTCTGATTGTAGTTACTGTTTTTGTGAAAATTTTCCAATCTTGAGATATTAATTAATTTTCACATTGCTGTAATAGAGGAACTCATAAAAGTGAGTCTCCTAATTCTGTCTGTCCGTGCTTTACTTATTAGCGGGATTGCGAAAATTGGCTAATTCTCGTATATGGCTGAGGCAACAATATGGTCTACAAAGTTTTTCAGCTTTTTACGAAAAATACAATTTTTGTTGTTTGATATCTGCTTGGCCTAAATTTTAAAAACATAAATAATTGCAGACGAATAGCATATATGGAGCAAGTAGATGAGTCCCAGTCATGACGTTTATTTTATTTCAACTTTAAATTAATAATTAATGCCAATCAAATAGGTACATTAGCTACAGGTTGTGAGCTTGGTGTTAATCGGGAAAAAATATATCTTATATTCTTCTTTAAGCAAACCAAAATTCCTGTTTTTATCCCTCCCCGGTTGAAAGGACAACGACTTTCGTAATCGCCCAGAGCTACATATCTAACTGGGCATTATTCTCTATAAAAGTTCGACTTGAAACTAAATAGGATGAACAAAGCATGAATAGGCTGCAATGGAACCTTTTTACAGAAATGTGTTCTTCAACCAAAGTGACTCTATAAATGTACACAGCCGTAGTACTAGCAGGGGAATTGAAGAATATGGGGTCGTTATCATTAAATACACACTCGTATATATATATTCCAATCGGATCTAATGCCTATCCGCACGGCTTGTGGTACATTCAAGTACTACCCAATGCCCTAGCGAAGGCTTTTATTGAAGGTTTCGAGCACTGCATGACATTGTCAAAAATAAAACGTAGGGGGCTGTCCATATATTGCGCACACCTATTTTTGCACCTTTTTACAGTCTCCTCTCGACTCATGTAAGAAATTATAAGATCAATATGCTTGCTCATCTCGTTTAAGATGAATGGACAAGTAGTTAACATAGGTCCTTTTCACAGAGTGCAAGCAAATGGTTAGAAATAGGTTGCTGTGCCACTGGTCCAGGTATTGATTTGAACAGTTTAGCAGTTTTTTGACCAATAACCATCCCCATCCCCTACCTCCTAAATAAGAAAGTGCAGTGTAGGTCACGGTTCAGAACCTTATGTCAAGAATGATCTACTTATTTCGCAAAAGGACGGACAAATTTACAGTGAATTATAAAGCAACGACAATGATAAGAAAACAAAATGTTTCCCTGTTATCTGGATGCCACCCTCGAAGTTTACTGAAACTTAATACCACCTGTTCTTCAAACCACTACACCAATCTTTCTTTCTCTCTGTCTGTTTGTCTTTCCAGCTTACGTCGATCAATTAATAACCCAATTAAATACATTCAAGGGATTGCTCCTTAACTAATATCTTCTTTTTTTAAAAAAAATTGAATTCTCAAAATCTTACGCTACGTTGTTAAACTTACAAACTCTGAAGTCACGTCAAGAAATTGGAAAGAAGTACCGATTGCTCTATGCTGTTTCAACAGACCTCATACAATACTAATCGCCGGCATTTAACATAAGTACTAATAATCGGCCTGGCCTACCATCGAACTTATTATGGCCAGTACGAACCTCTTACCAGAATATTACGTAAGACAAATAATGTATCTAACATTTTTGATTTTAATAGTAGCAAGTTCAAAATGAGGAACGGTATACTAGTATATATCGTACTTATTTAGTGTAGTTTTCTTGCTAAATTTTGTTCTAACGTTTTTAAATTAGTCATTATGAATAAAATGGGGGGCCTACCAAATTCAGCACATCTAAAGCACCCAAAGACCATAATACGCCTCTGGATTGTGCTCTTGAATTGCTGGAGATTAAAGTCTCTCAAAGGATAAGTTGAATCACATTTTATTAAATTCATAACTAATGTAATTTATAATATACATTTTTTAACTAAATTGAAAATATGTAAATAAATAAATAAATGCAGAAGGAATTTTGATACAAAGATGTTTGCGCCGTTGCCAAGTGGCAACGCTCAAATGTTGCATTTCTAGGTATCATTCATTCTAGGTCTGCTACCAGTCTTCGTTGAGCCGACGGTTGGACATTGGATGTTAGTGCGGGGTCATCTATTAAGAGAACTGCTCTAGGTGAATACAATATTTAGAGGTCGAGCTTCATACTGGTATATGTGAACAATACGACGCAGAGATGGCGTTCCAATCAGCAAAAATTTATGTTTCCTGCCTGGGTGCTCTTCTCATTAGCTTGTATGACAAGTTTCAACTTGTTCTCTCAAGTAGTTTCTTTACACGAAGTTTTGCAGTAAACGTCTTGCGTGTTTTTCGTTAAAATGAATAAACTTGAATATCGTGCGGTGATAAAATTCTTCGTTTTGGATGGGTTAACCCCTAAGGAAATTCATCAAAAGTTGCCAAAAGTTTACGGGGACTCTGCTCCTTCCATGTTAATGGTTAAAAAATGGCCAACTGAATTTAAACGTGGTCGCACGTCCCTCGAAGATGACACACGTAAAGGACGGACAAAAACCGCAACCACACCCGAAATCATCGAAAAAGTGCATGATATCGTGTTGGACGATAGGCGAGTGAAGGTGAGTGAGATAGCTGAGGCTGTATCGGAAGAGAGGGTGCGAAACATCTTGCACAAAAACTTAGGGATGCGAAAGCTCTGCGCAAGATGGGTGCCGCATTTGCTGAATGCCGATCAAAAGCAAATGTGCAAACGATTTTCGCGGCAACCTTTGGACCGATTCAATAGGGATCCGACCGATTTTGTGCGGCGATTTGTCACCATGGATGGGACATGGGTCCACCACTACTCTCCAGAAACGAAACAGCAGTCGAAGCAGTGGGTGGAAGCCGGTGGTTCAGCGCCAAAGAAAGCGAAGTCGATCGCATCTGCCGGAAAGGTCATGGCCACTGTGTTTTGGGATGCGAAAGGGAGCCTGTTAATTGATTACCTTGAGAAAGGCAGAACAATTACAGGCGAATATTACTCCAACCTTTTTGACCAGCTGGATGCCCAAATTCGCTCGAAGAGGCCTGGCTTGAAGAAGAAAAAAATCATCTTTCATCAGGACAATGCACCTGTACACAAGTGTGCGTTGGCGATGGGAAAACTGTGGGATTTGGGGTACGATTAGCTCGGCCACCCCCCCTATTCACCTGATTGGCACCCTCAGACTTCCATCTGTTCCCAAACTTGAATAAATTTGTTTCTGGGAAGCGCTTCGCATCCAATGCAGAAGTTGAGAGGGCCTAGATGAATATTTTCACAGCCTTCCAGACTCTCACTTCCGAGAAGGAATACTGGTGTTGGAGAAACGCTGGACCAAGTGCGTTGAAGTCAAGGGAGATTATGTAGAAAAATAAAATCATTTATTAACTGAAAATCGCAGTCTTTCATTGTCAGGCCGAGAACTTTTCACCTTGCCCTCGTATTTGAGTAACGCATTGTTTTTTTGGGATGAATTGTTTGCTCGTTCATTTGTAGTTCTGGTGCAATAGACGTGTTCTTTTTGGAAAATGCGATGAATTGGGTGTTACTCGCATAGAAGTGTACTAAGTTAGCTTTTCCCCACTACAAGATTTTCTGCAAGCTTTCGTTTAATGAGTTGATTTGGTCGCATCTCTGACGACGTGATATAATTACATTGCATGTGTTTTTCTAGTAGGATGATATTAAGGTGCTGTCATCGACAGAGCTAAAGATCTTGTTGTTTGTTGATAAGGAGTAGAAAAAGAGTTGGTGAAAGTTGATGAGGAGAAGAAACAGAGTTGGTGAAAGTATAGATCCTTGTGGTACTGCGGCATTTAAAGCCAATGTGTTGGAAGATACAGCATTGGTCAAGTCACAACTTGAATTGATCTGTCCACCCAGACACAGAGCTGCTCTGGTAGCTCATAGGAAGCCTGTTTTCCTAATAGAGCGATCGAACGCTTTAGAAATATCTAGCGCAACATCTCTTGATTCACCGTGGAACCAAATGGCTGAGGTCCATTGGTGGGTTACATAACTCAGCAGGTCTCCAGTTGAACGGCGGCTGAGAAAATCTTATTACCGGTTGCTTATTAGCTAGTGTCCTTCCAGAAATCGGATTATTTCGGCACTCATGGCTCTTTCCATCATTTTGGATAGCTTTATCATATGAATATTATTATTAAGATGGTTGAGTGCAAATGCAGGATGTTTTTTTTTTGCATTTTTCTCGAAAAGTGGTATACTTTTCAAAATGCCAATGTGCAGAACAGAAAGAAAATAACTTTTTGTCCTTTAGTTTTTTGTTCTCCTTCACATGTGCATCCGTCTGCCTGCCATCACTTCCTACCTCCAATGTTATATCTTTGTTTTGAAGGTAGCTCCAGTATTTACGCAAGTAAATACATCATCAAAAGCAAGTAAACAAATATTTTTAGGGCTATTTTTTTCTTTTCTTATTTTTCGAACACAACATAAATTGCTCTGAATGAATATCCTTCCTTAACACTATTAAACAAAATCTTTGGAACCATATTGTTTAACCGCCTCATGGATTGGATCACATCACACAACATTCTCAGCGAGTGTCAAGTTGGATTCAGAAAAGGATACTCAACGGTGGACCATATTTTCACGCTAAATACTATTATTGACATCTTCAGAGAGCAAGGCAAAACATCTATGTACATATGTGTACTTTGTCGACATCAAATCTGCATTGACTGCGTGGATAGGAACTATTATTCTAAAAAATTTTAACCATGGAAATACCAACTAAAATGATAACGCTAAAAGCTATATATCGTAATTGCGTAGCCGTGGTATGGAATGGAGTCAAAATGTCAGAGATCTTTTTGGTTGCCACGGGAGTTCAGCATAGAAGTACTCACAACATATTATTATTTATATTATTCCTGGAAGATATTGTGAATTTCTTAAATGGAGGAGTAACTATTGACGGCGTTACAATTAAGATCCTGATGTTTGCAGATGATATTGTCCTTTTATGGAATACACTTGGGTAGTTACAAAGTTTGATGACAAAACTAGACAAATACTGTAAAATGTGGAATTTAAATGTGAACCAGAGAAAGTCTCAAGTTATGGCTTTTGGCACCGGTGGGAGAAGGTGACCTCAGAGAGAAAGATGGAGATTCGAACGTGATCCGGTTGAATTTGTCAAACAATACAAATACCTCATCGAAATAATATCAGCACGCACCTCAAAGAAAAATTTAAGGAAGCTAAGAAAGGAATGAGTTCTCAATAAAATCATCAGTCTTCCTGCTATATACCATATTTTCGAAGAAACGCACGATCCGTTATACTGTACGCCTCACAGGCATCGAGATGCATTAAAATGCATTTCGATGTTAAAGGTATCTGTAAGGAGACCAGAATAACTGAATGTGCTCTGGTGCATCAGTTTCCTAAGACCGTCCATACGTGCTGAAGAGGTGTCCCTGAATATGTCGAATCTAGAGAGCAATAACTCGATAAAACCCATAATCCCGGGTGTTGAACGACCGTGCCTATAGGATGAATGCCATTACGTTACTGTGTCTTTTTACGGTGAACTTTAGAAAACTGGGGACCTCTAGTTTTAATTAAATTTCCCTTTTCTGTATACAGGGCACAGTATGACCTTCCTTCCCCCTTACTAGTGGATACTAAATTAGTTTAATTTAAAAACAAACAAAAAAAAAAAACTAAAAAGGACTTGTGTAAATAAATCGCGCACCAACAACCTTCAAAAAACCGATTCTAGAACAAGGATGTCAGAGGAGGAGGAGAGCCTCATACTCCAAGAACTGACCAGTAGAGTTGTTTCGGCCGAGGGAAGCGAAGGAACGATTGATATCAAGCTCGAGAAACTATTTCTTGATGATGTCCATTCGCAGCAAAATAGCTAACTGCAAGTTAACGGTTAGAAGATTAGGAAAGAAACTTGCTAAATGAGAGAGAGCAGAAGAGACTTCAGAACATCTGGATCTTCTACAGGAGTGTCACTGGTCAGAAGTGAACAAACAAACTGCTCGTACCTTCCCTGACTTGACTTTATCTAATAAGTACTTCAAGTCGATTACTAACTGAAGAGCTCTACCGGATTTGTCCTTATGAGACCATAGATATATCGCTTTCCAAATCAAATGCAAAGCTATAACTTTGCAGAAGACGAGGAATCCGCGGAGAATCAACTGGATGCGCTTTAGGACAGAGTCAAACAAATCTGTCAAAACTCTACATAAACTCAGAACGAGACAGAATGTAGGTGATGCTATTTAAGACCTGACTCTCACCAGATATTTTGAACTGCCATGCCCAGTGACAAAGAGTCAAAGCAGATTGCCAGTACCCTGGTGGAACCCACAGCTGCAGAGACTAAGAAAGGAAACAAGAAAAATTGGTCACTAAAGACTAACTTGGAGAGGGACTGGAATCTTTTCAGGTCAAAGCAAAAAAAAAAAATATATAAAAATTTAATTCAGAATATAAGAATTTAATTCGGATATAAGTATTTAAACTGGAATCACTTAGGAAATCTGATGGTACCTTCACTGAGACAAAAGCGGAGACTATCAGTCTTATGCTGGAAACTCACTTCCCGGAAAATTAGATTACAACTAGGTCATAGCTCGGCCCGCTTACCCAGGTTGAGCTTGATCTGTGTCATAAAACTTGGCGTAGCTGGTATCTTGCATCGGGTGTGATGGCTTCAAGTCGTAGGGTACCGATGGAATATATGGAACGGGGTATAGACCAGCTTCCTATACCCTGGCTAACAGTTAGAGTGGTTATTAATCAATAATTGGTAAAGATGACTGAGTAGTCATCTCACTCATCAAGAACTTTAGACCTATAAGTCTGACTTCCTTCTTGTTGAAAACATTGAAAGACTAGTTGAGATTCACGTGGGCTACGCGATGGGCATCTTCATCGACATCGAAGGAGCTTTCGACAATGTGACCTTTGACTGCGTGTGTCACTCTGCTAGACAACACGGGGAAGACGAAATATTAGTGTTGTGCATTAAAGCAATGCTAATGAACACAACTTTGCCCGTGGATGCGGATTGTAGCCATCGTTCTACATGATGGCGTTCTGTCTCCACTTCTATGGTGCATGGTAATCGACTCTTTGTTGAACATTCTCAACGACTTTCAGAGATATACGGGTGATGTTGCCGTACTTTCTGTCGGATCAAGCCTAGGGACTTTCTGTGCTAAAGCGCCTGGCTTCCAGGCCATATTGAAATCATGGAGAATGAGATCTCCTATGAGATTGCAAGGCAAGACTCAGAATATTTTTCCTCAGGACTAGGACCTGCGCTGGGTCTTCCTGCGTTCTCGGCTTCCATTGACGATTGGGTTTCTTATAAACTTAATTGTATATGGCACAGTTCTCAAGGAGTAAACGAAAGCTCTCAGAAATCCGCGATATACTTGCTGTCCCTCACTCGAAAAAACTGCAGACAACTTATCGGCGTTCTCACGGGGCACCTTGTTTTTTCTGAACACCTCAGTGAGGTAGGCTTAAGTGATACAATAGTCTGTGACGCTTGTGGAGAGGGCGACAACACTTTTGAACATTTCCTCTGTGATTGTCCTGCCTTTGCTCGTATCAGGTGACAGATTTTCGCTGATGTGGTGAGTTCTGATACCGTAAGCTCCTCATCACTGAAGCGTTTACTGGACTTTCTCCGGAAGAGGAGGGAATTCCATTAGTCTGCTTCTTGGCAGAACAATGGACCAGTTGCGTCTGAGTGCTCCAGAGAAGTCTTTCCTGATCCGACAAAAAAAAAAAAATTGTGGACTAAAGATCTTTTCGAGATCAGAAGAAAAGCAAGAGCGCCCCTTAATGCGCCGAAGGCCACTAATTCCCATATTCCAAAGGAAATTACGGAGCGCAGAATGTACGCCAGGTTGTGCGTTCACTGAACAGTGTTAAACGCACTCCCTGGCGTGCATTCTGCGATGACTTACGAAATACTGCTGAATCAGCTAGACTTAGGAAAATCCTTTCCAAAGAACCCACCGTACTAGGGTATCTTAAAGATATCAATGAGGTCTGGACAGAGACCGGCTCAGAAACTTTGAGCCTTCTCTTATCATACATACACACTTCCTGGGATGTATCCCAGACTAAAGAGTCAATTTAAGTGTAGATGTTGTTTACCCAGTAACAAAATCGACAGTTCTAGAAGAGATAATAACGAAAGACTGGGCGATTGATACTTTCTCTCCCTTCAAATCCCCGGAGATGATGGAATGTTCCCCAATATGCTGCCCCAGTTTGCTGCAGCAAACAAAGACCGTAATTACACCGGTCATTAAGAGATTATTTATTCGCAGTCTAGAATACTGCCACATACCGTCGGCTTGGAGGGAGGTAAAAGTAGTGTTCATCCCAAAATCTTAACATATCTCATTCTTAATACATTTGAGAAACTAATGAATGTCTACATTCGTAGCAGACTTGACCGCAATGTTATCGGAAGGTGTAAAAACTGCATAACACCACGTCGTTAGTACAATAGAAAGGTCGTTAAAAGATAAGGAATAAACGCTTGCTGCATTTTTAAATATTGAAGGAGCATTCAACAACGTCAAAATATGCGCAGTGAAAAGGGCACTTGAAAATTTCAACGTTGACCAAACTCTCATCAATGTGATCATGAGTTTGCTCAACAAAAAGAATATATGTAAATGCGAAACTAGGTTACGCCCATTTAAAGGTCATTGCCTACAGAGGCACGCCACAGTTAGGAGTCGTCTCTCCCTTGCTGTGCGTCCTAGTTTCTTTAACGAAATACTGAAATTACTCGTGTATATACAAATCATATTCGACTGGAAGCTTAATGTCAATGAAAGAGTAAAAAAAAGCAGCGACTGCTTTCTAAAGTAATAACGCTAAGGTAATTCTGTGGATGTACATATATGTCAATCGTGAGACAAATACTCACGTATGGCAACGTAGTATGGTGGAGAGCTGCAGTCAAAGCAACCAATCTTAAGGCAATGATAAAAATACAAGAACAAAAAATCGCGATGAGAACAACGCTGGCAGCAGGGCTGGAAACAATTCTCAACATGTTATCCCTAGACCTGTATATGCAGGAATTTGCCGCCAAGAGTGTCTTAAGGATCGGTCAGTCAAGCAGCTGGAACTCAAATCTCGAAGGAAATCCACAAAAACTCGAAGGCGAAGACGTAATCAGAGTCTACATGTCATCATATCTCGACTTTGAAAAACCATTCTACTGCACTTTCACTAATAGAGAACAAGCAACAAAAGACAAATCTATATTTATCTACACGGATGGGTCAAAGATGGATATAGGAATGGGTGCCGGTGTATTCCCCGAAAAACTAAACATACACAGCTCAATCAGACTTCCACAGCAGTGTCTTCCTAGCGGAGGTCCTGGCAGTGACAGAAGCAGCCAGTATGGTGTCAATGAGGGCAATACCACGAGATATTAATACCATTTTTTATTGACAGTCAGGCGACCATTAAAGCATTTTTTGTCCAATCTTGTTCGATGCTGTCGCAAACAACTTAACGCAGCACAATATTACTCTCTGCTGCGTCTCTGGTCACAGGGATAAAAGGGTCTGGCATAGACCACAATCGAGCACTCCAATGGATTAAGTCTCCACTCTGTAACCTCGGAGAGCGAGTTGAGTGTGAGGTCATAATGACTGCCAAAATTAGGTGGAACTCGTTTACCTCCGGTGATATATCAAGGAAGCTTCGGCCAAAATACGATAAAGCCAGAACCAAAAAATTTCTAATAAATGACAGAAAATCGCTGTCAATGAAGATAGGGGCGCTCGCTAGACACAAACTTCTAAGAAACCACATAATGCAACTAAAACTCAATGATACAATATACTCGTATGTAGATGCTGCTGTGAAGAAGAGGCTCAAGAGGATACACCTCACTTCCTCTGCTTCTGTCTAAGCCTATGTCACTTAAGACACTAAACTTTAGGAACATATTATTTCCAGGACATTTAAGAACTATCTGACGTTCTTAATCAAATGGAATATATTATCATATTCTTTTTGTGACGGATGACTATGAGAACGTTTTTCCGAAAAAAAAAAAAAAAAATATTCATACATACGTATTAACACGATACTCACCCTAAGAAAAGTTCAACACGCATGTATAATATGTGCATTTTTTTACGAATCAAACTATCGACATCTATGGCAAAAAGAAAATAACTACTTCATAATGTTAGAAGATGGTTTGTAACCACGCTAATATTGCTTCTGTAATTGTGGGTTGATTTGTTAACACAATGGAAATATGCAATTTTCCATTGCAATTTTGGCATTTATAAGCTCTTACTGGAGCAAATATGTAGGTAAAAATTTAGTAATATACGTAAGTTAGTTTTTATGTTCTATATATGAGCACCATGCCGAGAAACCACATCTTTAAAATTTTGAAATTTAAGCTTCCGATTAAAAAATAAATTCAGTTGACTTTGGTGTCTGCAATGTCGAACACATTAATTGAAAACTTGACATCTGTACTAGGAAGGAAGATGGGTAAACTCACCAACAAAATTTTGACATCGGGCATATTAATAATCCGAATAATATTTATTTAAATAGAACGAACTTTGTAAGATTATTATAAAACTTTATTGCATATTATGCAGGATCGTTCTCTGCCCTTGGATGAAATGCATTCTTATTTGTGCAATTCTCCAGTATAAATCATTCTTTTCACTTGAGATTCACCGATTTAAAAGAATGGTTAGTATGACTGATTTGTTGATATAAAATTGTTGAATATAGAGGGTGAGACATCTATTGGTTTCGTTATGGAAAATAATTTAATTTAAATGGCTCCCACGGCAGTAGCCCATCCTGTCAACCCAATTTTGTGGTATATTTTCGATGGTTTGGGGCTCTATTCCACAAATACCTCGATCAATTTTGTGCTTAAGTGCCTGAATTGTCAGTATAACATCGACCTTTAATGACATCCCACAAAAAAAGTCCAACGGGGTCAAATAGTAGCTCCGCGGAAGCCAAGCAACATCACCAAAACGGCTGATTACACAATTATTGAATTTAGTCTACAAAAGATCTATTGTTGGGCGGCTTATGAGGCATGTAGCGCCGTCTTGCTGTAACCAGAGATAGTGCAAGTTCATTTCCACAGTTTCTGGTGAAAGAAAATCGGTTATCATTGGCCGTAATATTGTTGCCATGTTCATCTTCGAAGAAAAATGGGCCATTCCACAAACCACACCAAACAGTAATGCTCTGAGGATGCATTCGCTTCTCTACAACTACGTGTGAGTTTTCCGAGCCCTAAATACGATAGTTTTGCTTTTTTACATAGCCGGCGAGATAAAAATGCGCCTCATTAGAAAAAACGATTTTTTTTTTTTTAGAAAAATCGACATTAATTTCGAGCTGCTCTAGAAGCCCAAACAGAGAAGCGAATAATACTCTAGCATATGAAATAGGTGAATAAATAAAAGAATAAATAAGTATATAGATAAACAGTTAAATATTAGATAAAAGAATAAATAAATATCAAATAATAAATAAAACAAAATAATAAGTAAAAAATAAACGAACAGTAAAAATACATTAACGCAAAGCATTATGGGTGTATAAAGGCCACTATACCATCATGGAAGCTGAAAAGCGTTTCAGAAGTTATGGCAGTTATGGAATATAAGTTGCTGAAAACACGATCTATCTGCGTTGATGCAGTTGTAGAGGCGCAACCAGTAGGGAGAACAGAGGAAGGTACTTATCAGCTCATTACATTTGGTCTTTTGATACTCCTCAAATAACTTTTCTATTTCTGCATTCAATGCATGCTTTGTAAAATATACATTCTTGTAGAGAACCAAATGCGAATATCTTTATATTTGAAGAGTACGAGTATTTTTAAGCTTAAAGTGGCCTGTTTTTAATTTTTTTACTTGGCTACAAATGGCGGATTTAGCACTACTTACTCGTAATAGTGGATCCCGTTTTTCCCCTCTGAGTAGTGGATGCATTATCGACTCTTGCAAATACTTCGAAACTATCAATTTCATATGATTCCGATGGCAGTTCCACAGAGCAAAGTATTTTAGACATCAATAAGATTTTATCTGACTTAATAACAGCGTAATGAGCGTGTAAGCTCGGCACGTTATGGTATCCCACAATGAGCCTATCTGTGGAATTGAACATGTGTTCATGAAATGTCCTTAAAGCTTTCTTATTTGAAAGAGATATCCGAAACAAAGGCAGGTTAAAGGTTGCAGCCCTAACTGGAATTGAGTTGTTCCCGTTATTGGTGCCGTCATTCCATCCAGAGTATTAGTGTTTGCTATTTTGCGCCTGATTTGAGCAGCAACTTCATTGGAAGGCCTTGTGTTTCAGAGGTCTTAAATCGTTTTAAGGATCTGAGAATATTCTCTCCATTTGCCACTGAAACGGGCTTTTTAATTTTGTCCTTCTGTTGATGGCAATTCTCTTAGCTTAATACAATTGAACGCATCTGCTTCAGAGTTAGACCAAAATAGTTAGATTGTTTCCAAACGTATATACGTATAAGTGGAAGGTGATTCGCAATTCGCTGCCTAATAAGAAGGACATCTTCCTCTGTCAGTTGACTTATGGCCATATTATTGAGAGCAACAGCAAATGCAAGATCATTTCTTTGTTGCATTAATTCTGTTAGCTTGAAGTATCTGAAGCGGTCCTAAAGAAATTCCCGCAATTAGGGCGTATGGATCTGACCGATTAGGGGCAAATACCCATCGACTTCCCACTGCCGGCAATTGATTTAAATCGCCAAATATTACCATGTAAATACCAGCGAAAGCCAAAGTACCTTTGGAAATTTGTTTGAGCCAAGCATCCAAATATGCAAACATTGTTCAAATTACTTTGGATACAAAGTACATACATATACATCCTTTGATAGCCGTTACTGAGCTAGGAAATCAGAAAAGCTGATATCTTCGGTTGAAGGAGAGTTTATGAAAAGTTCTGTCTTGTCCAAACTCTTTTTCAAACCATTCACATCACATTGTTAGGCTGCTTTGAGTGTTTTTAAAATGTGGGTTTTTTTTCATTGGGAAATAAATATGGCATTCCATACTGGCAGAATGCGTTCCCTCTTACCATCCTCCTGCATGAACGGACATGGCGCTGATAAACGGTGAAATCCTTCAGTTCCTGATTATCTCCTTCAGTCAAACAATATTGATCTACAAAGTCCTGAATAGCCTTAAGACTCTCTTCATTCTAAAAGTTCTGCTTGGGACTCCCTCTAGCCACTATACTCCATGAACATGCGGCGATACTCTCTGTTGAAATTCTATGCTGTAGTGCAGTAACTCAGACCGAGCTATTTTGCTGTAGGACATCTGTTGGAAGGAAGCTCTTCAGGGTGGTTGTCCATGATCATGGACGTAGGTCATCTTTCTTCACCTGGAGCAATTACGATTTGATCAGTTTGTACAAGTATGTATATTTTTTATTTGGATATATGCAACAGTGTTTCTTGGCCCCAGGATGCAAGTTTTCTGGAGCTAATAAATAAGTTAAGAGTTCTTCCACTATTGATCGATCTTCTCCAGCTGCAACAAATGAAATTTCGTCCACGTTTTGCACATTCGACATCCAATCCTGGGCCAAAGGGCATTCAGAACTACAGCAGGGCGAATGGTTTCACTCATGAAACTATGAAAATTCAGCATTCTTCACTTTTGATGCAGCTAAATGACGTGAGATTGCTCGAATGTGCGTGGAAGTGCAAAAATATTGTCACCAATATTTAAGGGAATATTTACAAAAGCACCTTTTAGACGACATTGTCTATCACAAACCAGACACCTTATGGTATGCGAGAAGCCACAAGTCGTTGTTCGAGACTGGTCAAATATTTCAAACAGTTTGGAATCATAGAAAATTTAAGGCTATTTGCTAAACGGATATTCGGAAACTTTCCATTCTATATGTGACTCTTGCAATATAAGCAGAACAAACATGTATTGGTATCAGAAGGGCATTCAGAAGCAAGGCAAAATACTTTGTTTGTAAAATCAGAGGAGAACTGCTTTTTAATGAAAGATTTATTTTAACTTGTGCCTCAAACCAAAGTCCACCACAGCAGTTACATACTTTTGTGGGTACTGTTTAATTACATTGTTATATTCGCGAAGGGACTGTTGTATCAGAGTATTTGTTGCTTGAACTAAGTATTCAGCCAATTGATCTGATGACATATCGCGCCGGATTTTCTGATTGCGTCTCGACTGACGAATACTAGCATTTACTCTGTTGGTGGTATCGATCCGATGAAGCCCAACTCTGACAGCAGAATATAAACATAGTTCTTCTCGATTTCTCCGATTTTATAAACGAAATTCCTTCCCATTCTGCAGGAATTTTTAACTGTTCAAAGTACTAGAATTCCGGATTGGCCCACAACAGTGAATGGGATATAGTATCTTGAGCCTGTTCTACCTAGTGATACTCGGTATTCTGACATCTAATTGCATGTTTCCATGTATTCCGTGCCTGTTCGTTTAACCTGTATCCGGCGTCTTGGCGTCTCAATCTATGTTACAGTGTGTTTCGTTGCTGTTTCCTAGACCTGTGTTAGATATTCTGGCATCTCGTTGTATGTCCCTGTGTGTTTCGTTGTTGTCCATCTGTTCTATATTCGTTTTGGTGTCTCGTTGTATGTTGTTCCAGTGTGTTTCGATGTTGTTCCCCCGACCTATGTCCGGGATTCTGCCGTCTTGCTGAATGTTCCAGTACGTTTCGCTGTTCCTGTCTTGCTGAATGTTTCTGTGTGTTTCCTTCTTGTTCGTCTAACCTGTGTGTTCCAGTATGTTTCGTTGTTGTTCCTTTTACCTATTTTTTTTATTTTTTTAATTAAATTTTTTTGTTTTATTGTTATCTACCTACATATACCTACATACCTTCTCATCAAGATAGAGGAACGCCTCTGGGGGAACAAAGCCGTTAAAGCGCACTATCTCGTGATACTCATAATTAGGGTAATAAGCCCCGGGGATCAAGTTGTTCATCGAGCTCATTGCTCTTACATCGTGCCTTCGAAACAGCTTGATAACGAAATTATAAACTCTTATTAGGTTAGCCCTGTTGTACAGGACCTCATTAGGATAGAATTTTATGTACTATGACTCTGGTGTTCTGTATAAATGAAGGTAAGCCCGAAGGCAAGCCCTAACAAACACCCGAATCTTTTCCAACAAGCTTGCTCCCACGTTGAACCACACGGGGCATCCATACACGAGCATGGGCCTAATGAGGGCCATGTAGCAGATTACCTTTACCCTTGCATCGAGTTGCTTGCTATAAAAAAGTCTCTTTGTAAGGGCAAAAGCACCTCTGGAGCAGCATCTATATCAATATCTGCCACACGCCTAATCCAGGGTGTCATGCGAGACCGTGCCCATTGGATGGTTTGCAGTCGGGGGCGGTCAAAAGAATAAGGGCAGTAGTCCTTCAGTTCTTCCAAAGCAGTATCCCATGATAACCATGGGGGAATTAACATTGCTAGAGGGCGATATAATAGAAGAAGTAGCCCTGGGGTGGACAACGAAACACCAGTTTGAAGGAATTTACTTCAGATGAGGACTGATACTAGTAGATTGTGTTAACGAGTAAGCAGAACAGTAGCTGTTAACAGTAATTCCATGACTTAGTACGTGGAGGGGGATTTTTTTTTTTGGTTGCGCCAAGGGATATGTAATCATCTAAAGATACCAGTAGCCCGGGCTACTGGCATGCACGATTCGCAATCCTGAATACTCGATGCCAGGAATACGCCTACGAACTAAACTACACCCTTCACACTTCAACCACACTCCCCGCGGGACTACCTAAGTTATTACTTTGCGGGCTGGTTTGCAATTTGTGCTCTTCTTTCCCAATTTGCTGCTGCAAAAATGGGTTCAGCGTTTGCCGTTCTTTACTCTATGAGAAATGTTGTCTGGGCTTCATTTTCACTGTTGCTTTTCCTGACTCTTTTCAACCGCCGAACTTCCTTTGTGATTACTGCTGTAACTTGTTTCACAACATCTCATTGTGTGCTCGATGCTATCATGAGGTTTACAATAATCTCTCAAGTTGGTGTTTCTCCAATTCTTTCCTCTAGTTCTCTGCGCTCTATATCAAAACGTGGAAGGGAATGGAACCGACAGCGTACATGGGAGACGAAATCCCCAAAATGCACTACATAACTGTCTTTCTCCCAGGAAGCACGGGGCAAGACCAGAAAAACTCGCTGGCACTTGTAGAGGCACAGAATGAGGGACTAAACACTCATCTCTGGTAGGTAGCAACTTGCCCAGAGGAAGGTAAGAGCCAAATTATCTCGATCCTTATCGACAAGCAATCGGTAGGGACGATTGTCAAGGAAAACTACACCATACTATATAGGTTTGGCAGAGTCCCTGTAATTAGTATAGAAAACAGGCTGCGAAGAACACCGGAGAATAGAAAATACCACCTTCATCCGCTCCACAACCTGTAAAGGATACGGAAAAAGAACCAGCCCACACTGAACCACCCGCAAAACCAACTGCGATTGTGGAGATCTCACTTAGAGAGCAGGATCTTGATGGCATAGACATCGCCATCCTCAACATGGAGTAAAATTACCAGCAGAAGGAACCCCCGCAACATTGACTGGAGATGTATAGAACATTGGATTGGAACTTAGGGAATGTTAAAGGGAAGAAATGTGCAGTACACCAATTATAACTAGAAAGGGCCACAACGCAGGAGTATGAAACTAACTGCCCTATTAGCAACAGCGAAAGGCAAAACAATACTATATGGTGGAACAGGACGCTAGGCGAACTAAAATCAAAGATGCACAGGCTATTCAACAAAGCCAAGCGCGATGGAGACTGGCAACAGTACACTGCGAAGCTAACAGAGCTAAAAGAAATAGCTTCGAATATTCTGTGAAAACATCGCATCTACCCCTGCAGCAGCTAGACTACATAAGGCGCTCTCAAGGAGAGGAGTAAATGCATCGTGTACACTGAAAAGGCAGGATAGCAGCTACACTCCGAGCGAGGAGAAAAAAGCTCACCTCCTACTCGAAACTCTCTTTCCGGGTAGCAGAGCACTACAGAGGTAACGGGAAAGGACAAAAGGTCCAGCAGAGAAGAATGGGCAACAGCGGCTAACATCTGTACAGAACAACGGTTGGCCATACTGCCTTACTGCAAAAAGAACAGGATGTGATTATGCCGCACATCCTTGGACTTATCAGAAGTAGTTTGGCTCTCGGAGAAGGGCAAAGCTAATTTTTATTCCGAAAGTGGGTAAGTAAAGCATAATTTCATCAAAATCCTTCAGACCAATAAGCTTTACCTCATTCATATTAGAGACAATGGAAAGGGTCATAGACACTCATATAAGAACAACGGTGTTAGAAAGAATATCTCTCCACCACAGTCAACATGCGTATAGAGTCGGGAAATCCACCGAAACCACACTATACCAATTGACAAGTATAGTTCAAGACACCATAGACTGCAGAGAAACGACCATCTGCGCTTTCTTGAACATCGAAGATGGTATCCATACCTAGAAAGGAAAGGAGTAAACCAAACGACATCTAACTGGATGTGGGAGATGTTAAGGACTAGAACAGCTGAAACTGTGGTGGCACTAGAAACCATTACAATAAACACAACTAGAGGCGGTCCACAAGGAGGGGTTCACCACTCATGTGGAGCCTGGTGGTAGATGAGTTACTGTAAATGCTAACTAATATCGGTGCCAAGGATACTCCGACATAGTTATTATTGCGATTGGGACTAAGAGTTACAAGGGAGAGGTGCTTAACGGTAGTACCTTTCACCACAAAAAGACAGCTAAAACACATGCAAGCAATAACACTGGATAGAATTAAAGTCGATCCACAACAACAGGTCAAGTATCTAAGTATAACACTAGATAACAGACTTTTCTCGAAAAAAAAAACACGAAGAAGCTGTGGTAGCCAAAGGCAACTAGAGTACTCATTGTATACAAAAACATGTATCAGAAGAACCAAACTGAGCACGACAAGAAAATCCCTTGGTAAAGTACAAAGGCTGTCTAGCTTATGCATTACAAGGGCTATGAGAACCTGTTCCCCAGCGGCACTAGAAGTAATATTGGGACTCACTCCTATATACCTAGTTCTAGAAAGAACTGCCAAATAAACCATACTTGGAATAATTAAAAAGGAAATCTGGAAAGGAAAATGCATCGCACATAAAGAGCAAGAAAAACTTTCCAAATCAATCATAATTCTGGACTCGCCCAGAGATGATATAGTAAGAAGATACTGCTTCGAGAGGAAATTCAACTTAAAGCTAAGTAGTAAAGGAGAATGGACCAATGAATCAGAGAAGTACCAAATCAAACGAAACACCATAAAATTGTATACGGATGGATCTAAAACATCCACGGGAACTGGGTCAGGTCCCAGAACTAAGTAATCAGAAGCCATGGGAACTTCCCCTAGTATCTCTCAAGCAGACGGACATGCAATTGAAAGATGCCCCTAATTTAACATCGACAAGAAGTACAACGAAAAAGATATCGCATTACTGCCGGACTGCCAGACCGCCATAAAAGCACTGATATTGCATGAAATTAGGTTAAAACTCGACCAGAATAACAGAAGCACCCTCTACTGGGTACCAGGTCACGTGCGTGTGGAGGGTAATGAAGCAGCTGATGAACTAGCAAGAGAGGGATCTGAGACCGCCTTCGTCGGACCAGAACCATTCTGCGGGCTGGGACAGCATAAAATACGGGAAGAACTAAGAAGAGAAGAAAACCACAAGGGAGCCAATCTTTGGAAGGAATTCCCGAAGTTAAGACAGGCTAAAGAACTTCTCGGGAAAAATAACGCGAAAAGAAGTAACGTCTGTATCAACATCAATAAAAATCAGCTCTGCATTATAACAGGCTTCCTGACGGGTCACTGCAGACTTATGGAACGTCTCAGGAAACTGCAGATAGATCAAAACTTAAAGAATGCGGAGCATTGATCCACGAAAGAAGGAACCACATGGACGCCCACTAACTATCAGAAGAAAATCTACCGTCGTTGGATCCGTTCATCAATGCAATTGGACTGGAGGACGTGATCTAAGTCCAGTATGTCATCGACTTGAGCTCCAAGTTGGGGGAGCACAATAGATCTATAAAGGTCGCTGTGCACGTACGCCCCTATAACCAATCTAAAATCTACAAGACAAATAATAAAACATCTTTATTCCTTGGAAATATAATTAGTATTATGTATGTATGTATGTATAAAATTAGTATAAAATATTGTATAAAAACTAATTTTCTTAAAGCTAAAGTTCTGCCTACAAATGTGATATAAGCCGCACCTTATTAGAATCTGCCAATATTTCCGAACAATGATAAAGGGGTTTTTATTAAGCGCGTCCTATCTTTAAATTTAAATAAAACAAATTATGTTTGAGATATCATCGAAACTTTTTATTCATTTGAAAGGCCTATTGATGCCATTATGTATGAAGTATAACAACGTTCAAATGTTCGCCGCAGCTTCTCTGGGTGGAGCGCATCCAAAATGTCCAATTTTCCATGACTCTGGTGCATAAATCAGGCTGAATTTGACCGATGGCATGGGTTATGTTGGCTTTGAGAGCCGCTGTGGTTTGGGCTTATTCGCATAGACCTTCGAGTTCAGAAAACCCCACAAGAAAAAGTCCAACGGGGTCAAATGGCATGATGTCGGTGGACAGTTCACATCACCTCCACGTGAGATGACCATGCCCTCGAATCGCTCGTGCAGAATTTCCAATGTGGCGTGAGCTATGTGGCACGTAGCGCCGTCCTGTTCAAACCACATGTCGTTGGTGTCAATATGATCCAATTCAGGCCAAAAGAAGTTGGTAATCATCGACCTATAGCGCTCGCCCTTGACGGTGATGGCCTGGCCAACGTCGTTCTCAAAGAAATATGGACCGATGACGCCGCCACACCAAGGAGTGACTTTTTCGGGATGCATTGGACGCTCTTGGATCTCATGTGGATTGGTATCATCCCAAATTCGACAATTTTGTTTGTTGACGTACCCATTCATCCAGAAATACGCCTCATCGCCGCAGATGATTTTTCGATGAAAATTATGGTCAGTTTCCAACTGCTCCAGAGCCCATTCAGCGAACACACGTCGTTGTCACACGGCTAACACGCCTATATAATGTACGGGTGAATTATAGGGAAAGCTGATGCCTACATATTATGTTAAGATATATTTCTAGTAAAAATATTTAAACAAGTATATTTTTATTACATTCGCATTCTCAAAAGCTAACACACATATGAAATTTAATCTTCTTATATACATAATCTAATTTAATCCTTGCTCAAAATTAAATGCCCAAATTGGGTCCTAAGCGCGGGCGGATGGACATAGCTAAATCAATGTTGCTTTAGTTGCTGATTTTTTGTTTTGGGGATCCTTGGTGGTTATTTCTCTCTGTATCAAAATTAATATATATATATATATTGTAGCATAATAATAACTACGCCCCTAAAAGTATGATGCAACAAATTCCGAAGTGTCTTTTCATTCTGGCAGAATTTTGGTTCGAAGTGTCCTTTCATTCGAGGTTCGTGTCTGCGGTTTCCACAGTTCATGTCTACGAAAGAGACGGATAATATCACGGATGAGAGGGAATTATAACTGCAAGAATGATTGTCATCTTGGAATTTCTCTTGTTCCAGTGGTCGAAGAATTTGCTAGAAGTTTCTGGCTATCAGAAACTTCTGCTATATAAGGACAGATGTCGATCAAAAAGGGGGCAGTAGTTTTTAAACTGTGGCGAAGAGATTAGAAAAGTGATAATGGGCGAAGTTGTAATTTTGTGATAAATTGAAAGTTGAGATTTAACGAGAAGAAGTAATTAGTTTGGATTTGTGAATTAAGTAATTGAAAGAGATAAAGTGATTTGAGAGGACAGAGACCTTGTAAGAAAAGAATTGCGAAGATTAGTATAGTGTGAACCTGAATTGTTCTATAGACTAGTATATAAAGAAATAATTTCTCAGAATATTGTTTTATCTACTCGAGCCGTAGCTTGCATATTACATTGGTGTCAGAAGTGGGATAAAACTTATTCTGTGAATAACTATTTCCGTGGTGTGAAATTGCACAATAAAAAAAAAAAAAAAACCATTTCTGTGTTGAGTTAATTAGCTGCGCAAAATGGGCCGCAAATTGGGAAAACTAACTATAACTCAACTAAAGGCAGAACTCAGTAAGCGGAACCTCGACACAACTGGGGGAAAAGATGCCCTACTGATTCGTCTGGAAGAAGCAGTAACGCAGGATGGACGAACAAAAGAAAGCAATGGACGAACAAAAGAAAGCAATAGAAGATCAAAGGAATTCTCTAGAACTTAAGCTGGACGAACAAAAGAAAGCGATGGACGAACAAAAGAAAGCAATGGACGAACAAAAGAAAGCAATGGGCGACCAAAGGAATTCTCTAGAACTTAAGATGGACGAACAAAAGAAAGCAATGGACGAACAAAAGAATTCTCTAGATGCTCTGGAAAGCAAACTTGATGAGCAAAACAGGAACTTGGAATCTAAATTCGAAGCGATCGAAGAGAAAGTCGAAACTAGATTCGATGAAAACTTTGAGAAACATGAAACTCAGTTAGGGAAGATAGAGACTCAGTTTGGAAAAGTGGATATGCAATTCGAGATAGTAGGAAAGCAAGTCGAAAATCTTGTTAAGGAGCTCAGCAACGTGAAGAGACAGAAAGCACGGGAATATTCCACTGACGGCTGCATCTCCTTTCTTCGATGGCCAAACATCATGGCCAATTTATAAAAGGCAATTCGAAGCGGCCGCAATGACCAATAGCTGGGATGATGAAGAGAAGTCCATTGCACTCACACTTGCACTGAGGGGTCCAGCTGCGGAGCTCTTGCAGACCATCCCGGAAGATAAACAGCAGAACTACGACTCTCTGGTTCAGGCTATCGAGATGCGGTTTGGGGATGAACACACGCAGCAGGTGTACAGGGTTCAGCTGCGTAGTCGAGTCCAGAAAAGGGGGGAAACGCTCCAACAGTTGCAAGCGGATATAGAGCGACTAGCCCATCTTTCATACCCTAAAGCCGGTGAGGAGCTTATCAACGAAATGGCGGTGGAAGCTTTTATTCAGGCCATAGAGGACAGACAACTGCAAATGGCTGTAAGGATGGCTGAAAAGCGAACACTCCCCGAGGCATTGGCATTCGCTTTGTCAATGAAGGCTGCGGACCAAGTATACCAGGGAATACACCGTGTCAGGGAAATGTCCGTCGTGGAATGCTCATGCCAGAGAACAGCCGTCATGGATGAAGACAAAGCTCGCGGAAGTCAAATCTGTTGCTGGAATTACAACCAAACCGGACACCTACAACGGCAGTGCAGAAGTGCACCTAGACGAGGAAATTGTCCACATTGCGGAAGTAGGAGAAGCAGAGAGGAAGCATCTGGCTGTCAGTCAGACTTACCAAAACCAGCAGTCGGGAAATGCGTAAGGACCAACTTCGCGGGGCAGAAGTTGGTTACTGGAATCGAGGCCCCCAGGACCACCATTCAAGTTTCGCAAACCAAACGGGGTAACAAGAGCCTGACAGTGGAGGCACTAATCAACAAGAAGAAGTGCGTAGCCACCATCGACACAGGCGCCACTGCCTCCATTGTAAGAAGAGATATCGTCAGAAGCGCCTGGCTGCACAACACCAACAGCTACTGCCTGAAGACTGCAACAGGGGAAATGGAAAAAGTGTTTGGAGAAGTTCGTCTTACGATTACTCTGGCGGGACTGACGTTCTCCCATGCGTTTCTGGTGGCAGATATATGCGACGAGTGCATCATCGGAATAGACTTCATGAAAGCAAATGAAGTAATTTTGGACATCAGGATGCAAGTACTGAGGTATCGAAATGTGGAGATTCCGATGGTGTACGGAAACGAGAATGCCGTAACTCTCAGGACAGTCATCAGCAAAGACGAAGTTTTGCCGCCGTCTTCAGAGACAATCATTTGGACGAAGCTGGAAGGTGATCTTGGGAGCCACCGATTCTACATAGTAGAACCAGACCCAGAGAAGAATTCTCAAGACTAGATCGTGGGAAAGACGTTAGTCGAACCAAAGAACACCATGGTTCCAGTGAGAGTTTTGAACGCAAGACCGCACACTGTCAAACTAAGGCGAGGGGAGGTGACTGGAAAATGCACGCCGATTACCGCCGTCGCAACAATATCTGAACGTGATGCTCCAAAACCTCTCCCATCACCTTGGACAGCGGAAACGAGAGACACGATTCTCCAGTCCAGTGAGCTGAATCAGGAGCAGCGAACTATGGCAGAGAATCTTATCAATGAGTACGCTGATGTATTTGCCTCACAGGACGGAGAATACGGCCGAACACACCTGGTACAACATCGAATAGACACTGGTGATACTAGACCAATTCGTCAGCCTGCTAGGCGCCTTCCATTGGCAAAGCAGACATAAGTTGCAGAGATGGTGTCGGCAATGGAGAAAGAAGGTCTGATTGAAAGTTCCAAAAGTCCGTGGGCATCACCGGTTGTACTGGTTAAGAAGAAAGATGGCAGCACGCGGTTCTGCGTGGACTATCGGCAGCTCAATTACGTCACCAAGAAAGACAGCTATCCTCTGCCACGGATTGACGACACGCTAGACACACTATCAGGAGCCCGATGGTTTTCCACTCTCGATTTGAAGAGTGGCTACTGGCAGGTACAGATCCATCCAGAAGACCGGGAGAAAACCGCCTTCACCGCAGGAAATGGGCTATGGCAATTCACGGTAATGCCATTCGGGCTGTGCAATGCTCCGGCGACTTTCGAGCGATTGATGGAATGTGTCCTGCAAGGTTTAACATGGAAAACCTGTTTGGTATACTTGGATGATGTCATCGTCGTAGGAAAAACGTTTGCGCAACACCGAGACAATCTAAGGGATGTGTTTCAAAGGCTTCGAAGTGCCCACCTGAAGCTCAACCCCAAGAAGTGCGCCCTGTTTAGAGCGGAAGTCAAGTACCTGGGACACATAATTTCAGCGAAAGGAGTGAGAACCGACCCAGAGAAGGTCGAAGCGGTGAAAAACTGGCCAGTCCCCAAAGACAAACACCAACTAAGGAGCTTCTTGGGCCTAGCCACCTACTACAGACGGTTCGTGAAGGATTTTGCCGGGATCGCAAAGAGCCTGCACCAGTTGACGGAAAAGGAAAAACAATTCAAATGGTCAATTGAGTGCGAGAAGAGCTTCAAGGCACTTAAACAACGGCTATGCGATGCCCCGATACTGGCTTACCCCACTGCCGGGGAAACGTTGCAGATGCTAGTAATGTCGGGGTAGGAGCCGTACTCTCCCAGGTGCATGATGGCCAAGAGAAGGTGGTTGCGTACTTCAGCAAGGTGCTCTCTAAGCCAGAAAGGAACTACTGCGTGACAAGGCGGGAACTTCTAGCTTTGATCTTGGCTACGAAGCATTTTCACAAATACCTCTACGGGAGGAAGTTCGTTCTTCGCACAGACCATGCAGCCTTAAAATGGCTATTACAGTTCAAGAGTCCTGAGGGTCAGGTCGCAAGATGGATCGAAAGGCTGCAAATCTACAACTACGAAATACAGCATCGTAAAGGAAGGCTCCACTCTAATGCGGATGCACTGTCCCGGAGACCATGCAGAACGGATTGTAAACATTGTGCGCGTCAGGAAGAACGGGAGCTGGTTTCCATCCAAAGAATGAGAGCCGAACCTATCGCCGGCTGGAGCGTAGATGAGATCCGGAACGCTCAGAAGGAAGACCCGGATATCGAGCCGATTCTGGCCTGGAAGGAGAACATGGAGAAACCGGATCATCAGGACATGTCTCACAGAAGCCCGACCTTAAAGGCATATTTTGCGCAGTGGGACTCCCTCCATGTCCAAGAAGGTGTTCTGAGAAGAAAATGGGAATCCTCCGACGGAAAGTCGTTTGTAATGCAGCTTGTCGTACCGCGGACGAGGGTCAAGGAGGTGTTACAGGAAATGCATGGCGGGGCGACCGGAGGCCACTTGGGAGTGAATAAGACGCTAGAAAAGGTGCGAGAACGTTTTTATTGGTTAAAAGCGAAGGAAGATATCGAAGACTGGTGCAGAAAATGCGACGTGTGTGCAGCTAGCAAGGGTCCGAGAATCAAAACTCGAGGTAAGATGCACCAATACAACGTGGGAGCACCTTTCGAACGAATCGCCATTGACATCGCAGGGCCCTTTCCGGAAACCGACAATGGTAATCGGTATATACTCGTAGTGATGGACTACTTCAGTAAGTGGCCGGAAGCGTTTCCGATCCCTAACCAGGAAGCCAGAACCGTGGCGGAGCAGATCGTCTACAATTGGGTTAGCAGATTCGGTGTGCCCTTGGAATTGCATTCTGACCAAGGGCGGAACTTCGAGTCAAGAATCTTCCAAGAGATGTGTCAACTACTCGGAATCAAAAAGACAAGGACAACCCCGCTTCATCCACAGTCGGCCTGTATGGTGGAGCGTTTCAATAGGACTTTGGACGAACATCTCTCGAAGGTCGTATGTGACTACCAACGGGATTGGGACCGGCAGATTCCCTTGTTTTTGATGGCCTATAGAAGTGCCGTGCATAGCACTACTCGACATATGCCGTTCGAAATCTTATTTGGTGGAATAGCTCGTTTACCCAGTGAGGTGAAATTTGGATCTCCTACCAATGAGCCCAGAAATGAAGAAGAGTACGTGGCGGACCTTAGGGAAAGGCTTAGGGACATACACCAAAGGACCAGAAGCCAGATTAAGATGACGAGCGACCGCATGAAGACCAGGTATGATGCCAAGGCAACAACGTCAGGATTCCAGGAAGGAGATCTGGTGTGGCTGTATAATCCCCATCGCCAAAAGGGGAAATCACCTAAATTACAGCGGAACTGGTAAGGTCCCTACAGAATAGTAACCCGCATCAACGATGTTGTCTACCGCATCCAGCGAGGACCAAGAGCCAAAATGAAAGTGGTTCATGTGGGCCGACTGAGTCGATACAATGGCCGAAATGAGGATGCACTTGTTCGGGACGAACACGTCTAAGAGGGGGGCAGTGTAGCATAATAATAACTACGCCCCTAAAAGTATGATGCAACAAATTCCGAAGTGTCTTTTCATTCTGGCAGAATTTTGGTTCGAAGTGTCCTTTCATTCGAGGTTCGTGTCTGCGGATTACACAGTTCATGTCTACGAAAGAGACGGATAATATCACGGATGAGAGGGAATTATAACTGCAAGAATGATTGTCATCTTGGAATTTCTCTTATTCCAGTGGTCGAAGAATTTGCTAGAAGTTTCTGGCTATCAGAAACTTCTGCTATATAAGGACAGATGTCGATCAAAAAGGAGGCAGTAGTTTTTAAACTGTGGCGAAGAGATTAGAAAAGTGATAATGGGCGAAGTTGTAATTTTGTGATAAATTGAAAGTTGAGATTTAACGAGAAGAAGTAATTAGTTTGGATTTGTGAATTAAGTAATTGAAAGGAGATAAAGTGATTTGAGAGGACAGAGACCTTGTAAGAAAAGAATTGCGAAGATTAGTATAGTGTGAACCTGAATTGTTCTATAGACTAGTAAATAAAGAAATAATTTCTCAGAATATTGTCTTATCTACTCGAGCCGTAGCTTGCATATTACAATATATAAAAACTTATTTTATGACTTCTTCTTAAAAGAAAGTGGGCATTTTTGTCGCTATTTTCTACCGAAGTTAGTAGATTCTAATGAGAAATAAATTTTGAAAATAAGGCTTACCGCCGACAAAAGTGGGTGTGGCATTATATAATGTAGAGATGAATTGTAGAGAGTGTAAACATCTACATATATATTTCGTAAAGGCGAAAATTTTCAGATTCTAGTAAAATTATTGATAAAAGCGTATTTTTTTTTTTAAATGGACATGTTTGTGGGTGGATCTTAAACATTTTTATACTTGTACTAATTAAATTTTAAACAATTATACAAAAATTGACAATCAGTGAGCTTGACCCGACCGGTAGTGTGATGTGCAAACGACTGACCAAAGAGATGACTGCAGTGCAGTTGGTAAACAATTCTTTTTCTGTCTACAGCTTATGATGAACGGTTATCGCCTGATACAAATTAATGCGGACAAATATTAGAATATAAAATTATACATAAAAAATTAAAACAATTTAGCTTATAGGGCAAAGCGTACGCATTTGCTTGGTCTGTTTTTTGCTGCTGAGCTAGACGAAGGCTGTGGATTTGTTGCATGCTCGTCATGCTGAGAGGATTGACGGTCATTGTTCTCCAAGTCATCTTGCAGAATATACGCAGGTTTTATCCGATCAACGCAGATGGAAGTGTTTTTACCCTTAAAGAAAACCATATACTTATTATGTTTTTCTACGACTGGGTAGGGACCATCATAGGGTGTAGCAAATGACTGTCAAATGTGGTCGTGTCGAAATGTGATGTAACATGAGATGTTCTTAAATACAAAAAGGTTCTTAAATACAAAAGTTCCACGTTGGCCATGACGAGACATCTGTTTATTTGTTAGTTTTTATTAGCAAATTAGCAAATTAGTATGTTAGAATTTATTAGCAAAATGCTAATAAATTCAGGAGCTGGAATGTCTTTAGTTGATGGATGCAGGAATTTACCTGGTAGCCGAAATGGTCCACCGTTAGCTAGCTCTGCGTTACTTGCATGTATGGCAAGGACACTATCTAAAAATGATTGACTATATATTCTGGCAACATCCTCTTCGATTACTTTGTTGTGGTGGGGATGCTCAGTAGGATCTAGGGATCCTGGAGGGCGATTGCACCAAGGTCACCCAAGCTGTAAGGTCTCCAGGGGAAGGTCCGAAGCTAAAGAATAATCTAGAGGGTAAAATCAGTCGCCAACGAGCTCCTTCAGGTGTCCTGGCAAGGGCCTGTCATAAGTTGCCTTATCGCAGTAGAACCGGCTATGTTGCGATGGACATTTCCCATACCGGCTTACTCGTGGGAACATGAACAAAACTGAAAGTAGTAAAGATGAGACCGGTGCTGCTTTAAAACCGGACTGTAGCACGGCGATCAAGATGTTTACCGGAAATACTCATACAAAAAATAGCAGTAGCAATCAAGATGAGACCGGTCCTCCTTTACTACCGGACGGTAGGACTGCGATTAAGCTGTTTACCTGTAAAACTCCAAAGGCATTAAATAGCAAAAGGATTGTGGATTCATATGATCCTTCTGCTGCCAAAAGTCGCACGAAGCCTAGCTAAGATATTTTACAATCCAATAAGGACTCTTTGGGATCGGGTTGTGGCTACGGCTCACGACAAGTCGCTCCCTCAAAATGCACGTATAAAGATCGTCGCTCAGCTGGTCGTATACTCCAGAAACTGCGCAAAATTCCGGAGGACAAAATGAATGATAGGGTGAAAACACTAGTCGATTAGGCCAAAAAGATCATTAGTACTCAACCTGGTAAGACTAACAGAGACTTCACGTCTTAAAGACAAAAATCGTTGGAGGAGACCTAAGGTGCACAACACCAGCACCTCCTCCAGGCCATCTATCGTCACATCCAAGTCTTACAGTGAAGTCCTCAAAAAGAGAGGTTTGTACTGGATGTCATCGATAAGAACGACATCGATGGTAATCACTCCAGATAAATGAAGGATGATCCCAGCCAAACTGGCAACTTGCTTCTTAGACATCATGAATAGGAATCCCGGCCCTCCTCCGAACTGTCGTGACGGCGGTTGGCATCAAGGTCATGTCAAGCTGATCGCTTGTGCTGATAAGAGATCCAGTGATCTCTGTAAGCTAGTGATTGACAAACTAGGGGAGGTTTGGCCTGATGCTAAGCTTGAGGTTGTAGCTGGGGAGAATATCCCATGCAAACCAAGAATTCGCACCAGGTTCACAGCCGAACCATCTAACACGGAGGATATTATCCGGATCCTCCAAATCAGCAACCCGTCGGTTCTTACTCACAACTGGAAAGTCGCTAAGCTGGAGGAGAATAGAGGCCTTTACAGATGCGCGCTCATTGTGATTAAAGGAATAAGGAATCTCTTGCTCCTTTGGCGAAGACTGAAGGTGTGATTAGCTATGGTTTCGATGCTATTACCCTGAAAGTGTACAAAAAGGGCGAGGTGGATGTTGAGAATCTTCCCCCCTATCCTTCAGACCTTACTACAGGTATCAAAGACCCTGAGACATCAATCTCCTTCCTTTCCACTGAAGATGATGATTCTCAGTCTACCAGTCTACCATACAACCATCTTTATTCGATGACGGTTCGCTATCAGACATGAAGATGGGTGACATTTCAGAGTGAGGATGAAATTCTTGGCTTGTCCTCAGACTCGGAGGGCTTGAATATTACTGTGGTGGAGGTTTCTCTGCCTGATTGTAGCAACAATGCTGCAGTTAGTTCAGATTAACCCCCATCACTCCAAAACGGCTACGGCCGGCCTTCTTCTTCGTTTCTCAAAGGGGTGTTAACAACCTGGTTTTGTGGACTCAGGACTCCCGGATACGATTCCCTATATGTCAAGGATAAAGGTAAACCTAGATCGTGCATATTGGTAAAAAGTAGCATTAAAGTAATTTTACTTTCTAATTACAGTGATCGGAATATAACCGTAGCATTGCTAGAAACAAGCAAGCGCTCCTATTATCTAGCATCGGCTTATCTCGCCCACAACATCATAGACTTTCCTGGACCCAATATGGCAAGACTGGTCGCAGGCGCTGAAAGAAGTAAGACTGGAATCATAGTTGGTTGTAATGCTAATGCTCACCACTCCGCTTGGGGTAGCTCTGACATTAACGAAAGGGGTGAGTTGCTTTTTGACTATATTCTAAAAAAATAACATCATTTTGTGTAACATCGACAACCAACCCACATTTATAACTAGAAACCGACAGGAGGTTCTAGACACAACCCTCGTCTCCGACAACATTAATCAAATGATCAAGAACTGGAAGTTATCTGGTGAACACTCTTTTTCTGACCACCGATACCTTCAATTTAGTCTTGACGACGATCCTCCAAGCCAATTGGTTTACAGAAATATCCGTAAAACTAACTGGCTCAAATATAGGGAAACTTTAAAAAAAATTGCTTAATTTCGACACTCTAAAGTCCCCGAGCAATCCTCAAGAGCTTGACTGAATAGTTAAAGACCTTACCTTGGCCCTCAATAAAGTGTTGTCGTCCTCTTGTCCATTGGTTAGGGTTAGGGGCAAGAAAAAAACACACTGGTGGAACTCTAATCTATGATAGAACCACTCAGAAATACTTGCAGGAAACTTTTCAACAAAGGCAAAAGCACTAGAGATGCATCTGACTGGGACTCATACATAGAATCGCTAAAAACATATAAAAAAGAATTGAGGAAAGCCAAACGTAACTCTTGGATTTTGTGGTAAAATAGAAAAATCTTCTGAGGTGCCTAGGCGGAGAAAAATCCTCTCTACAAATCCTTCAGTTCCCAGCTATTTATTAAAAACAGATGGATCTTGGACAACTTCTAGTGTAGATACGTTAAATTTACTTATTGATAAACACTTCCCAAGTAATTCCCTGACTGCCAACAATATTGACCCTAACAAGTCAAATACTCAAAAAACCAACCTCTTAAGTCTAATTGCGCAAGACAAACTCCTTTGGGCGCTACATAGCTTCAAACCATACAAATCCGCTGCACCAGATGGCATAACAACTGCTGAACTACAAATGTCATCTGAGATTATCCTGCCAGTTCTAAAAAATAAAAGCTCCTATAAAACGCTTTGAATAAGCTATCTAGATGGACAGCTCGGTGTGGTCCAGGAGTGAATCCCCACAAAATCGAACTAGTCCTCTTCTCAAGGAAATATAAAATTCTACTTATTGACCCTCTATCCCTTAATGGAACAAGCTTAACTCTGTCCAACGAAGCAAAATATTTGGGTCTTATTTTGGATATTAAACTAAGCTGGAAACCTAATATACATGGAAGAGTTAAGAAAGCCACTGTCGCACTCTTCTCTTGCAAAAAGCCATTGGGAACAAATGGGGCTTACAACCCAGATTAACTCACTGGCTCTATATCTCGATCATTAGGCCGATCCTTATGTACGTGGTAGTTGTCTGGTGAATTGCCTTGGACAAGGCGACAAACCAGAAGTTATTAAGCAAAGCCCAACGTTCAGTTTGTCTGTGCTTAGTGGAGCACTGCGAACGACACTTTAAGCAGCTATGGACATTCTTTTTCATTTAACACCCCTTTGCATTTATGGTAGGCAAATGGTAGCTAACTCAGTTATTCGCCTAGAGCTACTTCACAGTGGTTCAAAAAGATATAATATATGGACGCCTTCATCTTAAACAAGTTTAATATCTTCTCTGAAGACATTGACTACACTATACCCAAGTTAAATTTTGACAAAAACTTTCAAGTTACCATCCCTTCCAGAGCATTCTGGGAAGAAGGTGATTTTACGGAAAATAAGTCGGTACATTTCTATATCGACGGTTCAAAAACTAACGACGGGGTGGGTGGTAGTGTCTTCTCTAATAGGCTTAATTTAAACCCCTCTTTTCGTCTCTCAAACCATTGTAGCGTGTTCCAGGCGGAGATAATGGCAATAAGGGAAGACTTCTCTTGGCTAAAGAAAAAAGTGATCATGTCATGTGTCGTCCATTGATATCCGCATCTTTTCAGACAGCCAAGCAGCAATCAAATCTTTGGAATCATCCTCAACAATTCCTTTAACAGCTCTAGACTGCCGATCGTCTCTTATAGAGATGGCGGAGCAGTTTAATATTCACCTAATTTGGGTGGTTCAACGAGTAGGCTAGAGGTCGCATCCCAAACCCACGTGGTATCACAATGGAACTATTACTGCTCTGGAAAAAAAACCGACGCAACCGCTCTGGTGCTGGTAACTAACAAAAACCTTTCAGCGCAGATGGTCAGAATAAAGCAGCAGATCCATTGGCCTTGGCACACCATCGCGTTTGTTGACCTCAGCCAGGTCCTTGCACTGCTACGAAGAAACCCACCGTCATCTTCACTGCAATCGGTCATTGCCCAGTTCCTCTAGCTTACCACGGGCACACACCTCCCGCTTACATTTATGGTATCTGCTATTTGATGTGCGATCAGTGGGAGATGGAGATGACGAAAATATAGAATTTGTTTTATCTATGCATTTGTTGTTGCTTTTTTTGTAGAGTTTCTTTCCTTATCTCTACTCCACTTGTCGTGATTGGTTTTGGTCATTTGCCGACGACGGCAAATGCAATTCGATAATACTTTGATCGGTTGCGTTGCAACATTGCATCTAGATCTTCTTTCCACACAGCGCACAGCCCAAGAAGTACTGATGGTAGAGCATCGTACCAAGATTCTTCATGACATAATAAAGCTGATTTTAGCTGCCTGTGCAAACGTTCTATGAGTCCGTTGGCTGGCGGGTGGTATGAAGTTGTTTTGATGTGTTTGCAACCGAGAATCTTCATGAGTCGTCTAAAAATATCTGATTCGAATTGACGACCAAGATCCGATGTGATTCGAAGTGGAACGCCGAAACGAGAGATGCATGAAAAAACCAATGGTCGAGCAACAGTGTCTGTGGTTCCATTTTCTAAAGCGACAGCCTCAGGAAATCGCGTGAATCAGTCAATGATGCTCAGGCATTGGTTAAATCCTTTTGAAGATGATAGAGTAATCAAATCTGCATGGATGTATTCGAATCGTTCTGAGGGTGACTCAAAATTCCCTGTCGACGAGATTGTGTGGTGCGTGATTTTACTTGCCTTGCATGGGATGCAGCACTTAGTTCTTTTTTGCACAATCTTTATTCATCGATGGCCACACGTAGCGTTGAGCGATGAGTTTTCGTGAAGCGTGCTGACCAGGGCTTGCCAAGGAGTGCAGTGAATCAAAAACTTGTTTTCTTAACTGCTTAGGTACGAATGGGCGAACTGATCCTTACGAAACGTCACAATACAGTTCGACATCAGGATTCTGCAGTGTTAGTCGCCGGAGTTGCAGTGACGAGTTTGGGTTGTTGCGGATTTCACGAAGTTGCTCATCATTAGACTGAGCTTCTGACAATGTTTCTGTAAAAACTGCCACAGCCATCTCATCTATCCGCGAAAAAAGTATCTGCAACAATGTTGTCGGCGACGGCGACGGGTCTGATATCAGTTGTGAACTGATTTATGAAGTCGAATCTTCTGAACTATCACGGCCAGGCCCTTTCCGGTCTTTGTTTAAATGCTTGAATTAGTTGTTTATGATCCGTGTATATGGCCACGTATCGTTCCTCCGAGATGTACCGAAATTTATGTACTGCTTCATTCCCGGTCGTACATTGATTGTTTCTTGACCGAAGTAAACAGCTTGCGACTAAAGAAAGCTTGCGGTTGCCAAGCAACCTGACAGCGCTGCTGCAGTACTGCTCCGATTGCTTCTTCTGATGCATTTGTGAATATTGACCAGTCAGAGTTAATGTTAGGGTGAGCCAATAGAGAGGCGGATGCAAGAGCTTGCTTGCAATCCGCGAAGGTCATTTCTAAAACGGGCGTCCATGTTACTGGTTGTGAGCTTTTTACCTTCGGACCCTCGAGCTTTTTATTCATCGGTGCTAGTAGTTTTGCAGCTCTCTTTATGAACTTTCGGTAAAAATTAATAGAAAATAGAAATCCACGAACTTTTTTTTAACTGCCTGAGGTTTTGGGAAATTCGAAATTGCAGAAACTCTCTCAGGGAGAAAAGAAATTCCGCTTGATGATACTTGATGTCCTAGGAAAGGTACTTCAGCTTTACCGAAGAGTGATTTTGCAACCTTTATAATAACTCCGGCGTCTTCGAGACGCTGAAACAAGGTGTTAAGATGCTCGAGGTGTTGTGTTTGGCTATCTGATAGAACTAAGATATCATCGAAGCACGTAAAAACGAATGAGAGGTCCCTAATTACCTCATCCATAAATCTTTAAAATGTTTGCGCGGCGTTGCGCAGACTAAACGCCATCGGTCAGAACTTGAAGAGTCCAAAGGGGGTGATAATTGCTGTTTTTTGTATGTCGCCCGGCTCTACCGGTAACTAAATCAATAGTTGAAACAATTTGCTTCCCATGCAAATTATCTGCAAAGTCTTCCAGATAATGTATGGGGTACGAGTCAGGTATTGTGTGGTCGGTTAAGCGCCTTTAGTCACCGCAGGGACGTCAGTCAACAAATTTTTTGGGTGCGAGATATACTGCCCGAGCGACGCACAATACCGAGCTTAAGCATTTTTTTCAAACTCCATTTTGCCAATCTTTAACCGGTTAGGTGCGAGTCATTTGGCTCTGCTCGAAACCGCGGGATCGTTAGTGGTTTTTATATGATGTTTAGTAGAATATTGTTTTATTCTAAAGGCATGACCAGGTTGAGTAATTAAGCGAAATTGTAGTAAAAGTGATGTCGTGGATAGACGGAGACCTCCGACCTTGTGCCGACCAGAAATTGGTGCCTAGATGATTTATGCGGAACGAAGAGGCGGTAAGAAATTAACTGAGAGTCGTGTACCACCAGGTTGGCACTTCCGCGTCCTTTGGTCCAATTTAAAATGATGCCAAAATAATATTGAATTTTTGTTCTTGCCTGATTCGAGAGATGCTCCTGAATCTGCCTTGGCGGTTTGAGTTTCTTGATCTTGATGCTCGATTTGAAGTTTGGAAGGCCGCAACTGTCGAAGAAAGAGCGGTTACTTGTTTGGTGATGTCAGATAGCTATTGGTGAAGGTCGAAGGTTGCTACTGCGGCTACACTGTGGGGTGAGAAGACTTCATGCAATTTGCTTGCAAGATTATCAAGCGCGGTGACGGAAGATGATGTCTGCATCACGAGGCAGGCCTGTGTTTGTGCTGGAAGATGGGACAACCAGCAAGCTCTCAACACTTTTTCGTCCATGTCTGGTACCAAGCTTCGGAGACATCGTAGATGTTGAGACAGAGCATAGTCCCCTAGGTTTTCCTTATCCAATAGCTGGCGAATTTTGAAAAGCGGGATATAAGTGTGTTTTTAAAAGTTTGGTACGGCGTGTCTACCGGCGGTTTGAAAATTAAATCCTCAACTTCGGATGTAAACAATTACAAAAAAATATTTTAAACTGCAAACAAACAATCAGTGAGTTTGACCCGACCGACGGCGCCCCCAAAATATTCCGAAATGCTGGTCATTCCCGATAATTTCCAGAGAATGATTAAGAATTTCATATTCGTTGCCTAAAAATTAGATTTATTCAAAGTCTGAATTAAAATTTGTTGTTGATAAGCTAATCTACTAACGACGTCCTTGCTTTCCTTAGCTTTTTAACGATTCAAAAGAGGTTCTTCTTAACATTTGGTGACGCCGACCACTTCTTACAATATTTGCTACCCTCCACCAGAGGTAAGGAACAAAACTCTGTAGCATTACCAGAGCTAAAACACTGGCAACTACTCTAACTTCAATCGCGTACAGCGCTACCAGGGCTACAACACTAGTAAAAATCCAACGTATTAGTAGATTACCAACATCTACTAACAAGAGTCATAAGACGAAGAGTTGGATGAAGAGTTATTTTACTAGTATCCTAACTTGCATTCTACGCTAATACGGAGAATTGGATTATACTTATATACATACATATGTAGGATTCTAGGGTTTGGTGGCCACTTTCCTTTTGTTAAAAAACACAACTCATACTTTAGTTGAAATTACTTTACTTTAATAATTATTTAATATTTAGTACATGTGTATTATACTAAACTTGATATGAAAACTATACTGTTGGCTGCTACTTCTTACTTCGATGGCGTTTACTTTCAACTAACCGTATTCTACTCTACCGATCAAGCGGGAAAACTCTTTGTTGTTTCTTTATCTGTCCTTCGTATGTATCCCTTCGTTAAGTTAAAGGTCATGTCCAATCGTTCAGTAAGCGGTAGCGTTGGTTCGTTATCGGTATCGTGTAATGTGCTAGATCCCACATACGTATACATATATGATCGTCTTTTTAAGGGTCAAATCAAAATAAGCACTTTTTGTTCTATGTCTACATGTCTGTTTGTGGTGCCGTGAAATAAGGCTAATTTGGCATTATTTCACTTTCCATTGTTTCTAATTTTGCTTAAAAAATTAAAATTTGATGTGAATCAAACAGTACTTGGGTGGCACAAAAAAAAAAAAACTATGGACATCTCTTTGACTCATACACCAGATGACCTTCGACCTCACATGCAGGTGCTCAGGGCGTGTAGTTCCTTTAAGGCTACTTTAAAGATTTCATCATGAAAGACTTTAGGATTTGGCCTTGTTTCACTTTGGGTTAGTGAATTCTTTTGGCCTTATATCACTTACACAAAGCGAAATAAGGCCAAATGCAAGAATTTGTTTGTTTCTCTTGTTTCTTACATGTCTCGCTTGAGAACCACTGAAGAAATTTTGATGAAGTTTGATTTGTGTTTTTTTTTTCCGTTGGGAGGGGTAATCAAAGGACGAGACTCAGCACGTACTTAGTAACATTGTGGGAGTTTTACCCACTAAACCCCCATCCAAATGCCGTCCTTCTTGGCCGTGCTTCTTGGCTTTTTAGCATTTCACCAACGATGTTTTCTGGCATCAGTGGCTGGTCGAGTTCACTTATTAGTGCATTCCTTTCATCGAGGAATATTGGCCATTGAAAAAACACGTGTTCTACATTTTCAATGCAGTCAGTGCAACGCGGACAGAAGCGGCGATTGCCGTATTTATATTTAAATAGGTACGCGCGAAAACATCCATGGCCCGTTAGGAGCTGCGTTAAGTAAAAATAAAATTCTCTATGGCGTCTATCAACCCATGCTGTATTTGGTGTGTGACCTATGAGGCCCCCTGCATTTCTCAGAAGCATTACAGCGTTCTTGCCACCCTCTTAGGCTTTATGTTCTGCCGATTTTCGCTGGCCTCATTTCTTTCTCTTCCTGCGCAGCACTGACGTTGCTGTTCTGCTATCAGAATAATAGTATTGTAAAACATTCTCGCTACCACGTAAGCTGCATCGCTAGAAGTAGTGCGGATTTTTATTTTTTTTTATAATCTGCACATGTTAAAGGGGATATGAATACCCTTATACTAATTTTTTAGGACACGGGCGTTTTTGTGGAAAGGGGAAGAGACAGAGAGAAAGACAGATTGGTGTAGTTGGTTTGAAACTCAGGTTTTAGTTAAGTTTCAGTGAACTCCAAGGGTGGCTGTCCAGATAACTGGGGAGTATTTTTTTTTTTGTTTTCGCTGTTATTGTTGTTGATTATGATGCACAGCATTTTTATCCGTCCTCCTGATGTCATCATCACGATCAAGTTGCATTTTAGCCATATGACTAATGCGCAGCATAGGTGTGATATGTGATTTGTATGTTTTAATTGCCATGGCCCCGACACAAATCGACGTGGCGTATACTATCATCGACCACTCTAGTGAACAGTAACCTACGGCTATATCTTGGCCATTCTATGTTGGACATGATACACGCTAGTGCAGAACTTGTTATTTCACCTTTTCGGCTTACATACTTAAGCTGATCTTTAAATGAGAGCCTCGTATCTATCACAATGCCTCGCACTCGTATTTTATATGCGATTTAGATTTCGATTTTATGGCCGCCGAATGTAATACTGACAGTTTCTATCTTTTTTCTACTGCTTATTAGCCAGCTGAGGTAAGCCATTTTCGTATCATCCTTATTGTCGCATTGCTCTTCACCTCCTCTTACAGTTTAGCAGTGACAATAATGGCGACGTCGACAGTAAATCCCACTATTTTTGTTTCGCCTGGTATAGGGATTCGCAGTATATCCTCGTACATAACGTTCCACAGCAGTGGACCAAGGATTGAGCCTTGTGGTGCTCCGCCTGTTATCTTGTGTTCTTTGGGGCCGCGGTCGATTTTGTATACTAAAATTCAGTGCCTAAAGTAGTCTACAACAACGGCTATGAAAAGGCGATTTTTATGTCGAGGGTTATGACCAAGTAATACTTTTGAGTACCGACTCTTCATCTTCTTCCTTGTATAGCTTCCTGTGCCATTTCAACTACAACGTTAATTGCGCCTGTTCTTGAGCGAGCTTTCCGAAAACCGTATTGGTGTTTGAAAGTCCTCCAGATTCATGAATTGCTGCCTCTAGCCTGCTGCAAATCATTCGCTCCAAGGTTTTGCCAGGCGTATCTAACATACAGAGTGGGCGGTATGATGATAGCTCATCTGGTGGTTTGTTACCTTTGGGAAGAAACACTAGGTTTTGTCATTTCCACTGGTTCGAGAAGACTCATTCCTTCAGGTAGGAGTTGTAGATATTAACGAACATATCTGGGCTTGCTTTTATTGCTGCTTTGAGTGCTATATTTGGGTGCTTATATATCCCCAATTTTATTGCAGATCTCGAGTATTTCCTCTGCGGTGACCTCTCGGATTGTTAATGTTTCTACTGTGGAATCATTTGAGAATGCGTTCTCTTATTGATAGAGGAATAGTCCGGCAGGTGGAAATCTGCGGCTGCCAGTTTTTCACTTTTCTCATGACGATTTGGTAGGCTCTGCTCCAAGGATTTTTGTCAGCTGCATTATACAATTCGGCAAAACACTTCCGTTTGCTCTCGAGTATGGCTGTTTTTAGTTCCTTTCGAGCAACCCTGTAGTATTCTTGAAGTTCGCTGGAAGCGGCTCTAGATCGCGTATACACCATTCTCACTCGATGGCAATTGGCACGTAACTGTGCGATTTCTTCGTTCCACCAGCAACCTAGGGGATCATAATCCATGGCCTTTCTTCTCATCATTGAGGCGGCACATGCTCGTGTCACCTCATTTATTACCTGTATTGCCTTACTGCCTGCACGACCCGTAAGTACTGCGTCTCTGTTAAAGATGCATGTGAATGCATCCACATAGAAAGAGTCTGATTTCCAGTCTTTTTTCTGGGTTGACCTAGTTAGAGGTGTTTGTCTTCTTGCTTCCGGAGCTATTTGACATATTATCGCCTGATGGTTGCTATGAGTGTAGTGGTCGCTGACTTCCATCTTTCCTACTAAGTAGCTACGTACGTGATGCCGATAATCAAAGCGGTACTTCTTCTGCAGAGCGTGGGTTTATTTTCAATGTTTACTAGTACCACGTCTAGGGTTGTAAAAGCCACCAGTTGAGAAATTCCTTGTCTGTTCGTTTCTCTGCATCCCCATTCAGCGAACCATGCATTAAAGTCACCGGCAATGATCATAGGTTTTCGACCTAAGGCGTCATTTACAAGTCTGTCCAGTAGCTCTTCGACGTCTGCTATTGATAGACTTGGCGGTGCATAGCAACTATAAATATGTATGCCGATTTTTGCCCATATAAAACCATCTTCTGGTGTTGGCATTCTCTCTTGGAAGGCGGTTTTCCTGCAGATCCATATGGCAGTTCCCCGTAGTGTCCGTTGTCCACAATTGTGCATCCATACCCTTGTAGGATTCACTAAAGATTACGAAGTCCATTTTATGTTCCCCCACAGAGTGACGAAGTCTAATTTTAAAATTTCAATTTGATTTGTGTGATTGTCCTGATGCGTATGTATTCATAGGTACATATGTAACGTAGCTTCGTTCAAAAATTGTCAAAATCGGATGGAGTGTGAGTAAGATGCTGGGGGGCGGGGTATGAATATTCATCTAATATTATATTTATTGGCCGCCTAACTCAAGAAGTTTCGGCTGGTAAGCTAAGACTGATTTGTTATTCAGGTTTCTTGCCACCATGTCTTTAGTCTTTTATTTTGTGTGTAAAATTTCAGCTCTGCAGATCTAACGGTTCAAAAGTTACAATCGTGTGACATACTGACAGACAGACAGAGAGAAACCGTGTCTAATCTATTAGTGTTCCATTTTATACCATTCTGGTATGGAACACTAAAAAAAATTACAGACTACTCCTTTTACTGGAAAATCCTCTGAAAGCCTGCGAATTCCATGTTCTTTCACTTCCTTAAAATATATGTTATTCTGTTCGTGTGAATTTGCAGGAGCAGTGACCTGTTGTTTTACGAAGCTTTTAGTTCTCCTCTAAAATTATGTACTTGCAATGGAATGCAGACTTTTTATATTTGGAGGATTGGATTTTCTCAATTAAATGTATACCAATATATATGGGGTCATGTGCTGCGTCTTTTACCACAATTCTTCGGATGAAAATTATATGTTTGTTGGTCCTCTTCTCAATCGCAATATACAATATAGTATGTACATCCATAATAGAAAGATGCTCTTGGGCGTCCTTTGGTGTTATCTTCTCAGACCGCTGCCATGACGACGATGCTGCTTGATACATAGTCAGCAAAGATAGCGTGCCTCGAATAACGTTCTCTTGTTTTTCAGTTTGATATTTTATGTTAATAAAAATTCTCTATATTGAATATTGTTTATTAAATTTTTTTATAAATAAAAAATTGTTGTAAAGGAAATCAAAAATTATTGTATTGTAATATATTGCATGCTTAGCCGGTCTTGTTATTATTTTATTTGGCTAAATATTATTTAGCTTTTAATTTTGATGGCTTTCATTTCGCACGAATTGAAATAAAAAAATAAAATGAAGCGAAATAAGGGAATGCCAAATAAAATAAAGTGAGAGTAAGTAAAGCCAAGTAATTTAAGGGAGAAAAAATTACAAATCTAAATAAAATTGGGAAAAAATATAATGCGAGTTGTTGAAATGCAAAATAATAAATTGCGAAATAACATAATAAAAATAAAATGCTTTAATAAATCGCTATTTGTACCATACCCATTTGAAGGTCTCTACTAACGACAGTATTGGACATTCTGAATGAATTTATTGGAATTCATCAGTGGGATAAGTACATCTAGCCCTCCCCACCTAAGTATAGGACTTAGTCAACGATTTGTTGTTCAACCTTCAATTCCAAGTATCATTTTATCATAATTCAACTGAAACCCCATACAACCTTCTTAAAACTGTTCCCTTTGAAATTGCATCGAAATCTACAATTCATTCCAAAAATCCTGTCAGAAAAAAAAAAAAAAAAAATTAATGAAACGCCAGCCGAAAGAAAGGAAAACAAAAAAAATCAATACTTTCTTTTAATAAAACAACCCCTATTAATAATGCCCATTCCCCTGAAGCTCCCCAACAACAAAAATCGAGCAAGTTAAAGGGAAAAAAATTAAATTCTAATTCTAATCTAGACAAATACTTGAACATTTTTTCGCCGCCCAAAGCTAAGCGAGGGCTTCGGCAAAAGCAACAAAAAGTACTCAAAATGATAAACAACACGCCAAATACAAAAAAAGAGGAAATTGTCAACCCTTGGAGCTCATCAAAACCTTGCTCCCCCACTGCTGCTGCTCCTTTGCTGATTGTCTCTTATTACCGTTGCGTAGAATTCTCGCCCCAAAGAAGGTTTTACTCCTTTCAAATCGCGAAATTGTAGCTGTATATTCGTGTACCAACACCAGGATGTCAACCTCCAACCACCCATCCAACCACCCACGTTCACCCTTATTTATATCCGAAAAAAGAATGGCAACGCGTAATCATCGTCCTAATTTAAATAAATTTCCCGTTGTCGTCCTTTGAGAGAGCAAGTTTCTCTCACTCTTTCTCTCTTTCTTATTGCTCTGCTTTCGGTGGTGTTGTTTTTTTTTTATTTTCATTTTCTCATCTACCCTTTTCGGCGAAAACGTTCTCACCATTCATTTGCATTAGCCGTACTAAAAGTACCTAAAACCATTACCACTACAATCAAAAATTCATCTCGGCACAGACATTGCGCGTCTCCTTTACTTTCAGAGGCACTTGCTTTCCTGCTTTAATTTCTCCAAATGTCCCCCGCTTTGAAGAGGGAGGCTAGCGAATTTTTGAGAATAAAAAAAAAAAAAAAAACCCTTTAGTGCAACCCGACTTTGGATATTTAAAGTAGTAGCGGGGATTTGTTTTTTAAAGTATCAGATTATACCTATAATAACCAACCTTTATCCTCTAATTATTATAATAAGACACCCATGAGATAGTAAATTCTTCAATTGCTACACTAAAATCTAGCACCTTCACACAAATTTTAACATGTCATCGTTTACGGTTTCTACTAATGCGGCTTAAGAGTCCTCTGCCAAGACCTACTATCCAGTCCAGTCTCATAGCATTGCTTCTGGCATTCTAAATCTTTTATAAGAAAGTTGTATCTATAATTAAGCGTAGAAATGCTATTTCAATGTTATCTGTCTATTACGATAGTGCACAGTTCATAGCTTCAAAGGGCACAAAATAACTAATATTCGTTTAAATTTAATTTGTTGTCCATTTATTTCTCAGAGATGGCTCCTCTTTTAATTCTATGAGAAGGGGAACATAACCTTAGGCACTTAGGCACGATGTTCGATGCCGTATATGTGTGAAACGGGGTTTAGGTGATGAGAATTTAACTATGCTGTTTTTAAAATCTTGGTCGGTATTTATTTAAAAAAGTGTGGCCTTTGCTAGTAAAGTTTCGTTAATTTTGGGGCTAAAATTAAATTTCCAATTTCGACTCAAATTTACTTTAGCACTGCTTTGACCGATCCCGTATCGTTTATTTTATTCCTCGATTTCTTCGTTTTAGATTCAGCTCATTGTAGATAGTGCTGCCAATAAAGAAAATAATTCTGAAACTAAAAAGTGTTAAAGTGAAAAATAGTAAAAAAAAAAGTGTAGCCGAAGTAGTAGTATGGTAATATTCACGTTTATTGCAGCACAAACAATTTTTAAAGTAAAAAAACAAAGATAACAAACTTTAATTTGTATAAAAACAAAACGAGTTTTCTATTTCACTTAACTTCATACATGAATAAAAATTACTGTCGACGCTTTTTCCTAAAAGGTGCGCTGGCAATATGTTTACAAAGATCTGTTGCTTGCTTAGGCTATTGAGTGAAGTGTGTTTTAATATTCGTCTTGAAGGAGCGAAAAGATGGATTTAATTTGGGAAAGTGTGACACATTTGATAAAAAATTAAAAGTGTAGCCAAATGCTGGCGCTCAGCTAGTTTATTAAGAATTAATACGCCATGTTTTATTTTTTACACGTGTCCTGTATTTTATATTCTACTTGTAAAATGCTGAAAATAGTATACAAAGAAAGAAAAACAAAAATAAAAAAAAAAATTAAAATAATAATGCAATTTTTCAGCATAGTACCATATATTTTATACATAATAGGTACATATGTAGGTCGCTATAACCTCCAGGGTTGTTAAAATATTTTTCAGTGCAAAGTGAAAAGTAAAAAACTGAAATTTTTTGTTTTTACATATAGATAAAGGGGGAGCATTTACCGTATGGGAGGATTTGCCACCCCTCCCATTTGTCATGAACTATCAAATCAAAAATTAACAAAAACAATTTTTAGATGCTTATATTCACAGCAAGTTTGACGGCTCCGTTGTAGATGCCGTTATATTCAGGCGTTATAAAGTGTTTTGAATTCTTTTATATAAATGTTTTCCATATGGAATTTTGTTTTCATGTTATTTATTTGTAATTTGTTTATATTATTGACTGCGGCCGTGTTTCGGTATAATATCGAGTTACTTAATTCATCTTACACCTTTAAGTATATGTGGACAAACAAAATGTACCCGCAGTTTTTACGCTACACAGCACATGGGAAAGATTTGACAATAAAGTCAATATAAATTCTGTTTTTAATTTTTACAATCAAATGATAAATTTCCTGTACAGCATTCATTACAATCCAAAAAATGCATACCAAGTGTGAACAAATTATGTACATATGTATATCCTTACTGGAGAAATGTGCCCCAAGATCAAATCAATGATTTCTTTACTTTTCTTCAAATAAACCAATAAATATGTTAAAAATGTATTTTATTGTTGTATATTATTTAAATAATAGCTACTTCGCACTTCTTCTCCCACTCCCTGAAAAAGCGTCCCCACACATGGGGCGGTATTATCACTTAGTAGTACTTATTAATATTAAAAATTAAAAGTAGAAAGTATTTATGTATTTGAAGCTAATAAAAATGTATGTATGTCTCAAATAAAAGGTACGAGTACACACTGAAAACATACAAGGTTGTGTATCAAGGAGGGTTTGAAAAGTGAGTACACAAATTTTATTTGAATGAGATCTAAGATTATACGAGTAGTATTTTTGGAATATCTATATTATGTTATTGAAATGCATCCTGCTTAAATGAAAATAATTTGCTTACGTGGCAAGAACTTGTGGAGAGATATGATCCACTGGCTTCTAATTCAAGAATTACCACAGATTTCAATGAAATCTGGTTTACAGATGACCTTGCCTAAATCTAATCAAAATCGATCTGAGTGGGGGCAGTATACAGTTAAAAGTCATCAAATATAATGAAAATTTCTAAATAATATTTAAATTTGAAATATTATTTATTATACATAGCCTTTTCCCCAACAAAATAAGGTATGGTAATGTCTGCCCAACTGGTGGTTCACGTCTGCCAACCATGATAACTTGAGCTAAATCTTTTTATAAAAAAACTATCCTGGACACGAAGAGTGTTGCCAAAATATTACTTTTGTATCAAAACTGGTACTTTTTTCTCAATTTTGATGTGATCCTTCAGTTTTGAAATTATAATCGATAGGCTCGTAGTTTGCACTTGATATATAAGAGGGAAAAGTAATTGGACGCTTCAAGTATCTAAGTTTTAATGAAAACACATAAACTGCAAGATAAGTACATTCCTTCCTGCTTAATTTATTTATTATTTCCATATTCTTAGATCATGGAAATATGGCAATGGGGTCGACATATTACATCCGAAATAAGGTCTCAAAATGTAGAGAAAAAAGAATGTGTCTGATTGTATGTCTGTTGATTATTCGGTGGTCCGTCTTTCTGGATGTACCTATATGTCTGCATCGAAAACGCACCTGTTTGAATGATTTTTTTGTAAAATATTTACCTAAGTGGTACTCAAGATCTGTTCATTATGATTACGTCATTGCTAAGTCAAACTCTATGTTAGGCAACATAATAGCAAAAACTTTCGAGATGTGTACAGTTTTAAAGCTCTCTTTCATAAATATGTTTGATGAACATATTAAGGCTTGCACCTTGAGTATTAGACGGAAAATAACTTCTGTTATGTTTATTCGCGATATAATTAATTATCATATAAATTCACTGGATTTAACTTCTCTAGTCAAAGGTCACTTCGTGTGAGGAATTTATTTTTCCCAAATGAGCCAATTATATTATGTGTTTCAAACGCACGCAAATCACGAGTAGAATTTGAAAGCAGCGTGTATTCATTGGTTTTTGATTAAAATATTATTGTTTGTTTGGAGTAATATGTAAGATTGAAGATCGTCGGATTGATTAGTAGCGCAATAAAAAACCTGTTGTGTAAAGTGATATTCAGTGTTGGGTGATCTATGATGGGAAAAAAAATAACAGATCAGCTAACTTATGAAAAATGTAATCGACAAAATAGCGATTTCTAGCAAGGATGAAGCGGATATTTGACGGATATTCACCATTAGGTGTAAAATACTACATATTTTAAGAGCGGCGAAAGTTTAAAATTCTTGCATGATATTTCCTCTTACAAAAGTAGCAAAATAAGAGTGTTGTAGTAGTATATAGGTATAGTTGTACTACTTTGATTTCTATTAATCCAATATTTTTCACTTTTTTCTTGGCATTTTCAACAATATTATTACAACAGAATTGTTGAAATAATACACTATACAATATAATATTTTATATCGATTCTAGCAAGTAAAACTACAAGGTACGATATTGATGTAAAATGTAATGTAAAGGTACACACCTAGGTACATATGTAGATCTATACTCTTTGCAATGATATCTGAATAGACTTAATATTTCTTACTTATCCATAAAATGCACTGGTATTATCAATTGCTATAAAATGATTAAATTGCTTTATATATATTAGACAAAACAAAAATGGTGTCTCTTATTGGATCACCTTGTATACGTAGGAACTGTATTATCTAGCACCGATTTTCTGGTAGATTCTACAGTAATTTTGCTTATTAAATATCCATGAAACTAATGCATGGTTCCCCTATACCGATTTTTTCTTAAACTTGAAAATGCTATTTTGCAATTAACTATAAATTACAATTTAAATTCTACTTGAAATTTCGGTTTTTAAAGATGTAATACTCGTATTATACTTTTTTTCATTTTCTACGCAATACTTTTTATTATTATATTAGATGTTAGTTATACTGCTCGTACATTAACAAAGCTTTTGAATGATGTCAAATTAGCCAAATGATGTCCCACACATTAACACACATGAACACTTGAACACGTCAGAGACCAAGGTCATTCATGTTATGGAGTTCCTCAAGTTAAGGAATCCTTAAGATCTCACTAAAAAGAGAATCAGCAATTCTTCAACATGAGATTTATTCTGATATTTTATTGATAATACAGAATGAATAAGAAAATTAAGCAAAACTACCACGACACGCCAACACCGGCACAATTGCAATTCTTGGGATTTTTCTCTAACCCTATTGAATTGTTCTACTTACCGTGTACTCAAGTTGGCGAGAACAGTGGAGTCTCGCTTTACTTACTTTAATTATGTACATATATACTTACACAAGGAGATAATGAAAGATGAACAGTTTTCATAAAATCTGTTTATACCTAATTGTTTGTTTCGTTGCTCATGGTCTTCATAGTATCGGTGTCCGCGGAGCCTCTGGAAGTGGAGGATGTCTTTAGAGGTGCCCTTGTGGTTAAGGCCAGAAAACCTTAAGTTTGGCAATGGATCTGACCTGTCCACTGCTCTCTCTTCCCCTTTTGCGCCAGCTCTTATTTAGCATCCGCTCCCAGTTCGAGAGTCTACTAACCTCTTGGTACCAAATATACCTGTCCGTTTTCGATGGCAATTGACAATTTGCTCTGTCAGTGTCCTTTGTGATTCTGACACAACTTTTCGAGCTGCGTTGCAGTCGTTTCAGTTCTGTCCAATATCACCTGCTCGGCTTCTTCGAATGTTTCGGCCCCACTTTTTTTTTTTTTATTATTGAAGTCAATTCTGTGCCTTCTGCGTAGGTACATGAACATAATTTACTTAAATCAATTTCTTTTAATTTAAGGTGTCTCATACGTAGGTACTCTTACTAGAACGAATGGTTCAAGAATTTCCTGGCGAGACTAGTGAAGGTCGCCCACATCAAAAACACCTGCTGCTTCCGATTTACTTTACAACTGACAGATCGAAACCTACTTCGGAAGAATATATTCAAATTCTATGTTGCTATCAGCTACAATTTATTGTATAGGGAGAGTGCGTCAGAGTTGAACCACTACTCGTATTTATTCAAATTCATGTATAAATCGATGCGTGAGACATAATTTTACTTGTATGGCATTATTAGGAATGTAGTATAATTAATATTTAACAACATTTAAATATTAATAATAGAATAATATTTTGTATAGCAATCAGTTTGGCTCAAGTGTTCCGACCATGAACGAAATAACACGAAACTAAAAAAATATTCTAAAACTAAATATCATATTCTCAGATCTCATGGAAATAAAATGTCTGTACTAACTTACTCGTAATCACGAAAAAAAAGACTTGACGACCAAGACGTCATACCAGGACATTGTCCACAACTCATACACTAGTAATCGTTCACTTGGCGTGAAATACCTAAGACTGAAATATCTCGATTTGTTTAAGTCTCCCCTATGATCAACTATCTCATACTCCCCGTATCACTAAAGAAAGTTCGGATAAATGCGAATGTACTCAAAAAGACCAGTGTAAGTGAATTGTTGGAGTTGATCAAATTTAGTTGTGTTGTGTTGCTAGTGTTTCCAATCAACAGTTTGACCAACTGAGCCAACGACAATTTTACACGTAAGTGTAAATATGGTATGAATATTTTTCTGAGAAGTGGTAGCCGAAAAAGAGTTTCAGAAAAGTTGAAAATAATATGAGCGTAGGTACCTACTTGGTTGCAGCTTATAACTTTTTAGTAGCTATTAGTCCGCACCTTTGATATGAAATGTTTTGCCTGAATAAATATTTTGGGTTATCAGAATTAGCAATTTCAGACTAAGATCAGTGTATTGTTCAAAGTGCCGGATAAAGATCAATAACCTGAGAGTTTATATCAGTGACTGCAAGATCATATCTTGATATAGATACAAGCTAAAACTTCTTTGAACTCCCTAAAAGTCTGCAGGCTCACCATAGAATCCTTCGCAAGAACCCTTTCCCACCCTCAGAATACTTTCATCCTATCCCATCATGTACTCTTCCCGCGGCTCCCATTAACCCCATTTGCATAGAAATGAATACAAACATAAAGAAGAAGACGAAAAAAAAAAAAAAACAGCGCAAGCGGCTTGAGAATCGCAAAACCAAAAAGGAACAAAGAAAAAATCCTTCAGAAAACTTTCTCATTTAAATTTAATGAAAATGTCCTTCCCTTTTCGTTTGTTTTTTTTTTTTTTTTTCATTTCCTCTTATACTTTGGTAAAAACACCACCAGCAGCATTTCAAGAATTCTTAATATATATCCTTTTCCACTTTTTACTTGCACCTATAGGGGCAAGTATTGGTTTCCTGGAAATTTTCGTACCTGGGATTTTGATCACCATGATAGGGAAACTCATAAAGTAGGTCCCTCAATTTTATCTGTCTGTCTGTATGTACATATGGTGCATATACGGCTAAATGGAATTTGGTCAAACTTCATGTCTAGGATCAGTAGGGTCACAATTCAAGGCGAAATCGAAATTTTCATTCTAACCCCAAAAATTACGGTACTTTACTAATGGCCGATGTTGAAAAAAATCAATTTTCTCGAAAATCAAATTCGGTATTTGTGCAATGGTGAACATGGGCTATTACATGGCGTAGCAGGTTTTCGCCAAAAAATACGTTTAACGGTGCTTTGCTTATTACCTGGTTTCAGAAAATTGGCTATTTTTCGGTTAATGATTCGTTCGATTTCACTCGAAATGAATATTTGCAAGTTTTGGAAAATGTTAAACAAAATTATTTTAACGGATTTTTCTTTAAAATAAAAAAAAACTTTTTAACGATTTTGTTTAAATTTGAAATTTGAGCGGTTTGCAATTAAACAACATATGTATATATATGTATATATAGGTGCAAGTACATGCGACCCAGTGGTGTACTTTATTTTTCTTGTCTAACTCAACTGTCTTACTCCTTCACTCCTTCATTTGCACTTTTCCGTGGCTCTTGCAGACCCACCCCCTCCACCGAGCGGCAGTTTATCCTGCTATCATTGATTATGATGGTGTGCGTTCCACTTCTTTTGCTTCTTTCTCATCATCATCAGGTTATGCAAAGCAGCCCTTTCGTTTACTTTCTCTCTACAATCAGGACAAAATATATTTCTACTCCTATACACATTAAGCAGAAAGGACTTCTTTCTTTCGTGCGCGCGTTTTTTTTTATTTTTCTTCTTTCTTTTAATTCGAACTTTTTTTTATGAAACCATCTAGATGGAGTTTGTGTTGGTGATTATACCACCGGCGATGCAGGATAACAGGCAACAGAAAGGAAAGCATCCTTTGAAGTTAGGATTCCACAAAGGAGACCAGCGAGCCGTGTGTAACCAACCTGAGCTCACGACCTGGTACTACAAAAGGATATGGGTACCGAACAGCAGACAGAGGGGTTTTGCAATTTTAAATAATTTTTCTCTATGTCTACTCATTTACATCGGTCACAGTGTCCCTGTGTTGGTGTGGAATTTGAATAGATGTATATGACACAGAGCAGAAACTGTGGAAAGTCCTGTAATGAATCCTTACGGGATCATGATGTAATGTAAGAAGAATTTCAAAATTAAGAAAACGAACCGTGTGGAAGACAGGATAGGCATGTATAATAAGGAAGTTGATACATGGAAGGATACTGCTGGAAAGAAGGGTGAAATGCTATGCGGGGTACAGTTGCGGGGGTTGTTTTTCTTTAGCTCGAAAGGGGTGGCACGTGGTAATTTTAGGACTTTCTTTAAGTCGAGCGAGAAGAGATAAAGGATTTTTTTTGCTCATTTATCTTTCATGTGGATGCAAATTGGGATGGGGGTAATTGTGACGTAAATTATCCTTGCTGCAATACTCTAATGATGAATATTTTCTGGTAAGCATTTATATAAGTGCCTTGAAATTTATATGTATGTACATATGTACATATACATAGCTAAGGCCAGCGAAATAAGATCGAATTTTCAAGTTCATTTTTATTTAACTTTATGAGAGTGAAGGAAACCAATTTCCAGCATTCGACACGCACTGCAAAATAGGTAAAATAGACTTTAAAGTTGATAAAATAAAGAATAAAGAAATAGGTCGTACTAATATAAAATAATTTCATCTTGAAAAATACTAGTAGGCCCGTGCCCAAAAGCCACCAGGCTCACTATGTACAATGATATTGTTTTATTTCTTGAGAAATGTTGTATATCACTTCTGTTCACTATTAGGTTCATAAGGTATCACTTAATATTTGTTTAATGACTCAAATTTCCATGTAAATACATTGACAGAGTACCTAGTCTAAGAATGAAAAAAAGAGTACACGAAGTCATAAGATATGACGAACAGACAAAACAATCAGGATCGTGTAATTTGTGCAATTTTCCAACAATGTTTTATTCTTTACACTGACATTCACTCAATCAAACGAATGGCTTGGGATCACACTTTATTACAATTTTAGTAGAATTACTACACTTTTTTAATCTTAAGAGTTTCATTACGCAGTGATAAGTAATGAGGAACGTAGTGCAAAGAAAACTTTTAGGAATAGCAATTCATGAACATTACTTTACTATGCGTAGAAATAACAGAAAAGAGAACAATAACAAAAAAAAAAATATATATATATAAATTTAGTAGATATGCATATGTCATTATTCACTAGTGAAAGCAAAGTAGCCAATCATTCCGACGTCTAATGCTCTCTTGAATGCACAGCACAGAAAGATGCTATGCGTTGTAGGGTGCATTATTTAGTATAAATTGATTACAATAAATGAATAATAAAAATAATAAATAAATAATAACAGTAGTAAAAAAAATAAATACTTACACACAAATTCACAGTTTAAATAAACAAAAATTTAAAGAAGTAAAATAGAATGAAAGATAGTAGTAATTTTTATTGAAACAGAGAGAAGTGATTTAGAAGAGATACTTTGATGTATGACTTTGAAGTATACAGAAACCGAATTTCATAACTTTGTAGCGTTAACGAAGAAGAGATGTGCGAAATTCAGGTATTTGAAGCTAGAACACTTAAGTTTATTGTACAGATAGGATGGCGATTTATATTTAATGATATTGTTTAGAAATATCGTTTATATATTGTTTTAGTGTGCAGCTTAGAATATTTTCAATGTATTCCGAAATTTGTATGGCTTCATATTCGAATTTCGGAGATCCAAATATTGGATAAATTTCAATTTTAATACTCGTATTTTAAGCTAAATTTGTTTGCTCCTCGCCAAGTGGGTAAAACTATTGGTTACTTAAAAAGATCCTATTTCCATGAGGAAATAGAAATAAAACAATTTGCTGTGCAGACTACGCACACACGCAATAAAACTATTGGTCTTTTTCTAGGTCATTTTCACCTTCAGGATAACGTTCAAAGACAATTGTTAGCTTTCAATTTTTGTGCGATGCTAAAAATTAAAATAAAGTAAGGTGGTATAAAGTTCTGTGTGTGTGCCTTATTTTATTTACTTCCCTTATTAATAAAATATGAATGACACAAACTGCATTCAGTTTTGCGTTATACGATGAACATAATTTTGTTTGTAGAGTACTAAAACAGCCTAAAATAGCAGAACATTTTCTAATATTTGAAATTCTAGAATTCGAATATGGACCGTCCAGCTTGATCACATAATTAGGCTTCATTCTAAGTTTTAGTGAAAGGATTGTCCGACTAAGTTGAAATTATGTATTTTCCTTAGGAGTCGAAAAATAGGAGCCAGCTTGACAATCAAGATGTTGCTTAGAGTACTAAAATAGTCCAAAAATAGCCGAAATATCAACCACTAGTAGGAGTATGAGTCAAATGGCCTATTGGAAATTGGTATAGCCTGACACTTTTCTGGATTTAGGAGAAGTCCATTTGCAATTGACCAATTTTGCATTGATAACAAGTCATCATTAACCTTAGAAGCAAAATCAACAAGGATACCCATAGGTCGAGACAAATACAGTTGGATATCATCTGTTTATAAATAGACAGACACATGTTTACACACAGAAGGCAGGTCGTTGATAAACTATGCAAAAGACAACATGTCCTAGAACTGGTCCTTGCGGAATACCTTGATTGATAGATCTTAACACAGATTGTCTGCGTTAAGATCCACTACTTTGCAGCCTATTTGAAAGAAAATAAATTAAGTCTGGCAGCCCTTTGGCTATGTGTTCTAGTCTACAGTAAAGGATATTGTTATTTACTTTATCAAAGGCTTTTGAGAAATAAATCAAACAAAGAAGAGCCACATAGTTCTTATTAACATGCTTCTTAATACCATTCATGAGATATGCATTAGGCTTTTTCGTTATAGGTACAATTTTCCAGCATTGGGGGAATGCATGAGTTAATAATATGAGTTAGATGACCAATTATTTGATATTTTCGCCAAATGCATTCGACTTTATAGCTGAAATGTTCTGAAGTTCATCGTCAATATCAAAGTTGTTAGTTAGATAGTGTAGCGTTGTCTGTATCTATAACACAGCTACTTTTGCCCTTCACTTGTATACCATTCTGGCATAAGATTCGCCAAAGTATTTTAGGTAGCAGCGATATACTGAGCTTAGAGCAGTAGTAAGTTCTCTTAGCAGTTCTTGTGCATTGCTTACGTAGTAACTAAATTAACAATTTGTGAACAACAAAATAATACATGTATTTGCCGATGTCCGGCAGTCCAAAAATAATGTGGGAATAGTTTTAGAAATCTATGTCAGGCAAAGTACGATATTTTAAAATTTTTGTATGATAGAACAAATTCAGTGGGAATACTTTTAAGAGAAAATGTTTTTTAAATTCCTTCTGACGGGATAATGTTTCCTAAGTGGGAATGAAAATATGGGGTAAGAACAGGTATGGGGTAGTAAAAGGAGCGCGCATATTAGATTGCTATGTACAGAGTACGCTATCAGTATGGCAAGCATTTTGTGGCAATATAACATTTTACTGAAGGAGGAAATCTCATTTCAATTACTTAGTAGTACGCAACTTGCCAAAGTCATCATTCAGCGTGGTGTTAGTTGTAACACCGTAAACAAAAGATTGCGCAAGTAAATAAATAATTGAAATACATACTAAATAAATACAGGTATGGACTGAAAGAGTTGATATGCTATGCATAAATTAAAACAGAAATTATAAAATAAATAAACAAAAAACTATATTATAAATGTTAAAAATGCTCTAAGATGTTTCGTGCATATAAGTTGGCAGTGCATAAGTTGCTGGAGAACTTGGCAGTGCACTACCATGCACATTGATGTTTTAATTTAAATTTATTATAATACTCTTACGCTGTTCATTACAAACGTAGTAATTTTGTAATGTATGTAAGATGGTAATTTACGTGGAAATTGTTAATGTTTTGTAGAACTGTGGCGCCCTACATTTAATCCGATTTCTTTTAGCAGCAACCAATTGTAAGTTGATGCAAAAACTTTATATAGGAGGAATCCGTCCCTACATGCTGGAAGATCTATAGAATCATTCCAGTCCAGGCGACGTGGTGCAAAGCGAAACAAATTGCGCTAAGCGGATTCAATACGATCAATATATTCTGAGTACATCTAACGAAGATCCTGTATAATAACCTCTAGTTGAAGTATGTATCTAACATACTCTAATTGGGGGTTATTATACAGGATGATTCAGAGGAATCAGTAAATCGATCTAACGGGAGGTAAAATTTGGTCAAAATCGGTCTAGAAGTTTGCCCACAACTGCATTTTGAGTGAGACAAGTTTTTCGCTCTACTATATGCAAATTTCAGTGCATTTTGCCAAATTACTAACAAAACTCAAAATTGGTAAACCATTGGACTGCAAAGTTGTAGCCCCTGAAAAAATACAATTTGAGTTATAATTAATAATGCGAAAAAAAAAACAACGGCCAAATCATTTTCAACAGTTTGTACATGTATGAGTGAGTTATTTTTGCGATATTGATACATTTAGATTAGACGCTCAATTACGTATAGATTTTATTGGCATTCCGTTTCTAATTAGTTTTGTTTTTGTATGAATGTTTCAAGTGACAACCATGCTACTCACGCAAGCTTATAATTAACGCATGCAAAAACGTATTATTATTGCGAAATAAAAGCAGTGAGTTTTGGAAAATAGTAAATCTTCGATTAATTTTAAAATTGTGCATTAGTTTTTAAGCAACTGTGCAGCCTGCATGAAACAGTACGAAGTTTCCATTCAATTTGTCATTAATTTTAATTGTGTCCAGTTTTCAAATTACAACCACGTTTCATCTAAAAGAAGCGACTACAATTTCTCGTACGCCTTGCCTTCGAAATCGCCATCAACAAAGCGCGAGGGCAATCGTTAGCCACTGCTGGATCAAATTTAGAAAATGCATGCTTTTCTCACGGCCAATTGTACTCGTATGTCTCTTGGTCTAGAGTTGGAACACTAAAAAATTTATACATTTACACACCAAATGAAATAACCAAAAATATTGTGTATCCGCTCGGATTATAAAGTATTGTAAAATAGAAAAATTTTAATAAAAGTTATATTTTTTTAGTACTAGAAATTTATTTCTTTTTTTTTAGGCGCAGCAACGCACGCCGGGTACTATAAGTGTGTAAAGTTTAATCTTTCTAGGGTTCTGAAAGTAATTTCGTATTTTGAAAGTTGATGGTTTGGCCACGTAATATTCTACTCCATAGTTGTGGAAAGTTTTAACTTTTTAAGCAGTCAGAGATTCCGGTAATTGTGGAAAGGGCTTACATGTATATTTTGAAATTTAATTAAAGAGATACAAAAGTGTTACTTTTAACAGCACGAATTTCGAAAATCGTAAATTCTCCCCATTGTGTTCATTCCCATAGACAAGTCGTATTTTGAAGAGTTCTGTGTTGTGTCTGGGTAAGTAAATAGTAAATGGAAATATGCAAATGCACACTGGGAAATCTTTTTAAATTAATAAAAGTGGATGGTTTTTCGAGAAAATAATCAAAAACCGTATTTTGGCCGTCCTTTTCCAAGATGGTGGCACGAGCACAACTTTTTTTTCAAAGTACATATATTCGTACTATATAATTCCAATTCTAACGTGGGTGTTGTGACTCAGTGGTTAAGTGCGCCATCACTGAGCGGAAAACTATAGGTTGGAGTTCCGAAAAATGCCAACTATTTTTTCCACGATCCTACCTGTCGCGAATGTCTGACAAACATCCGAAAGTAAAATTGTCATAAACTTCCTTCAGTAGCGAGAAGTCTGTATGACCTGTTAGCGCCAAAATATTTAAATGACTGGTCTGTATTCCAAATAAGGTTGCTAGTTATAACATCTTTACTTGCACCTTTAGGGCAGGTATTGATTTCGTGAAAATTTCCCCAAATTTCATATAGTATAACCGTATTTTATTTATTTACGAACTTTAGAAAATTTGTATTTCTTGGTTATGACTCAAACGATTTTGTTGAAAATCGATATCTAAGCAACATTTAACATATGCAGGGACATGGCATACCAAGTTTTGAGAAATTGTCAAAATAATTTCTTTGATTTTAAACGCATTTTAATAAAAAAATTATATTAACAATTTCCTCTAAATTTAAAACATGTATAATTTCCAGCACATAACTGCAAGTGCGCGCGACCCAGTGGTGTACCTTATTCATGTCAACACCTAATTATTTCTCACGCATTTAAAGGTAGAACCGAAAAGTCCTTTAAGCAAACTAGGTTCTATAACTGAGAATTTAGAATTGTTAAAAGAAAACGACCGCCAGAACGCCCTACTTGTTTTTTGAATGGATTAATAATATACAATTTTACTTGGAGGGTAGCTTGTTGCGAGTGGACAAGCTATACTCGAAGCACGCTTCTATCACAGGACCTGCCTTGTCCTTCTAATCTATCTAGCCAGCTTAGCAATTGATTCGCTTTAAGAACTTCTCCCAAATAAGTAGGTAGCTATCTACTACCTGCCTTCATAAAATTCACTTCTAAAGTTCAGAAAAAGAATAGTAGAAAATTATGAAGCCCATTTGTCTGTTTTTCTTGTGAAAACACGGGAACGTTACACATCGGAATGGGCTACGCGAAACGAAGAAATTAGCATGCATCTTGTTATCGTGATTCACGCAACCGATTGCAGTGGTTGATGAATAGAAGGGTCATGAAGAAGCGGGTTATTGATTTTATTAAACACATCCCAATTCAGACTATCCCAGGGATCTCTGACGTTATCATTCTGCTTATGATTTTGAAGCACACGTATGAGCAGGTGTATAACCCTAACTACATATTATGTATGCGCATAGGTACTTTGGTTCTGGCTTAGAACTTTTTGATTACAAACTGTAGCTATGTACGTACCTACTTAAAGGTAAACTAGTCGACTCTGCTCAAACTAAAAACTAACATAAAATATGGATCATGTACCTAATTACTCTTCCCTTAGGCTAAAACAAATTCCCCCATTCCTCATTTTAAGTACATTCTTGTTCCTTTACAATTTCCATAGAAATTAGCATTTCATTAGAAGAACCTTCCCATCCATCCTTATGGGAGGCAACAGTGGAATCATAATGGGGCTACAATCTAAATTACAATTTTTAATTGAATTATAAAAAAAAGTCTGAAAAGCACAACCCTCATCTCAGTCAAATGAAAGAAGAACAAGAAATCCACTTAGCCTCCTCTAACTAGCAAGGATCATCATCCTTTCCTTTCATCCTTTCATTAATTATGATAAAATAAAATGAGAAGCAAAAATGTAATGAAAATTTCCCTGGCTCCTTTCAGCGGCCATTAAAAAGCTTACTTACATTTAAATTACACGAAGCACAACATCCAGTCACCATTGCCCACCTCCCCCGAAGCCCAGCAAACAGCAAACATCCGTCGTCGTACTCTGCTGGTAGCTAAGTTATGATGATAATAACAAGAAAAGGATATGGCCGTATCTTTCTCGTTATCGTCCACCCCTTTCCTTTTACTTTGCGTTAATCCAGACATTTTAACTTGAGCACAAGACACTCATACCATCCTCTCATTACACCATCTCTTTAGCCCCTCATCCATTTGATCATCTTGCATTTTTGTGTGTGTAATGAATACCCAAGAGTTCGCTGAAGTTGTCGCGTCCTCCAGCAGCAACCCCCATTTTTGTGTGTGCGTTAAACCCTAAAAATGGAATCTCTCATAACTTGGAAATTAACACAACGAATGAAGGAGAAGAAGATGAGCTCTCGAATATAATACATACAATACCGGGAATATGCGGGATGAATTACAGAAACATGCTAAGGGCGGCTAAAAACTCAAGTATACTCGTACCTTGCCATAGTCCTCCTTGTGTACAGCAGACTCTTCTCGGGCCATTGTATTGTAGTTGCTGAGTTTGTGTTGCCTTCCCTTTTAATCCATTAAAACAACAAGCGCGTAATTTAATATTCCCATTAAGCCGCCATTAAAGAATGCAGAAAATGAACCATAGAAGGAGCCTCGCTCTCTTAGTGTTAAGCAAGGATAATGGTGGTGGTTGTGGGTGATTTAGAATGTTTGCTTGTGTGTGCGTGAAAAGCTGATACAGCATCAACCCCTTTCATTACAATCGGCTGATTTTGCCTTTTGTTTTATGTTGGAAAGTTGTGTTTGCCCGTGTTTTAAGGAATGCTAGGACGAGGGTCCCCTTGAGTAAGCAAAATCTTTGCAAAAATTCGTTCCGGATGCAAACTTGTAACCCAGTCTTAGGGATAACAGAAAAACTGGAAAGAGTCAGTCTATTATATTATATATTTAATGATTTGACATTGATGTTAATAGATATGATTATTGTTCACTGTTCCCAAGAAACCACATACTTTCAAATGTAAAGACCAGTGGCTTCGCTACTTTCTCTGAAGCATTAGTCGATATTGTATGAATTTTCGTAAAGAAGTTTGGCTCTTTCTGGGAACACAATAAATAAATAAATCCTAAGTTAGGACAAAAGATAAATTATTGCGATGAAATAACAACCATCCTCTGAATAGGATAACTTTTCTGCTGACCTCGTCAATTGAACAAAAGACAATGACATTTGAATATGCTCACAGAACCTTCCGATCCTTAACAGGTTAAATGCTCTAGAATATTATTTTTCTCACGGGTATTTTTTTTTTATTATATGTTCCAGAGGTGAAATCCGGGACTTTACGTAAAAAAATGTAGATAGGTGTAAAATAACATACACACGTGTACTAAAATTCCCTTTTGATAAGACCATGACATAAGTCCACACAAATTTTTAAAGAGGATAACATATTGTCATCAATTTATGAAAATTGCATTGATTTTAGTTTCGGAACCTTTTACGAATTTCTGAAGCTCTAACATCTCGCGAAATAAATAAATTTCTTCGTAGTTCCAGGTTTGACGGAACAGCTGTCAGTGATTGATAATAAAACAGAAAATTTGGACATTTTTTAAAATAATTTTTTAGATTTTGAAAATTTCATCAAAATTATTTGATTTAAAAAAATTATTTTCCGCCAAATAGGTGACAAAATTTAAAAAAATTGGGAAATAATCTGAAGGTTCTTCGTTACCAAGTAGTGTGAGACTCTAAGGCCACGGATCCCATACATCTGTGCCACATGCACAGCGAACTCGGCTAGGCTAGGTGGTCTTTGGTCGAGCATCAGCTGCAAGTTCTAAACCCACCCCTCAAACTTTTTGCTCACCGGTCAATGTTTAGAAGAGTTGGTCCGCCGCTTTTGGAAGCTAGAAGAGGTAGCTGACGGTGAGGTAGCAGACAATGAGTTCGACCGCATATTTACAGCTACGCACTCGCGTACAGAGGACGGTCGTTAGACGGTGCAGAGCATTCCGTAGCAATGCTCAGAAGCTGGGAGATTCGCACATGAATGCGTTGCGACGATTTCATTCCCTGGCTAACAACGATGAGGTGAGGGAGAAATACATTGCCTTTATGTGTCAATACAGCGCCCTTAACCATATGGGACTTATTGATCAACCTGGCGATCATACTAATTGCTATTACATTCCTCATCACGTAGTCAGTGGCAAATTCCGAATGGTGTTCGATGCATCGGCGCGCAGTAATAATCGTGTCTCACTGAACGACATCCAATTGGCGGGTCCAACCATCCAGGACTGATTGGTAAACATTATTTTTCGTTTTCGTCACTACTGTGTTGCACTCACTGCAGATGTGGAGAATATGTTCCGGCAAGTGTTGGTGATCCCGGAACATAGAGATTTTCAACTTATTCTCTGGCGAGAATGACAGATGATATTGCTGTCTTCCGATTGACGACGGTTACCTATGTCATGGTTACTAGTCCACACAACTCTATATGTACGTGCCATACACCAATGCACTTACAACATGTCAGATCAGGGGCAGGCTTGTGAGGCTCAAAATACTGTCTTATCCTTATTTAACGTGGGTGATTTGCTAACCAGTTGGTGCAGCGCTACAGAAGCAGTGCGACTAGCCAACAATGTTGACAGGATTCTCTCGAAGGGACAATTTAGGCTGAGAAAGTGGAATTCAAATCACATTGAGGTATTCAGCCAAATAACCGGAAACATTTCTTCAGCAGTTCTGGCGACGATTTAGTGAGGAGTATTTGCCGACGTTACATACGAGGAGTAAGTGGCAGCGGTGTCAAGGTAACATCAAGATGGGGGGTATCGTCGCCGTCCGACAAGAAAATCTACTACTGGTTTTTGGAACGAGTAGCTGAGATTCACCCGGGCAGCGATGGGCTAGTTCGAAACGTTACCCCCCGAACAGCACATGGGACATGTAGCAGAGCAGCGCAGGAACTATGCCTCCTACTGGAGGCAGACCATTTCGAAACGACCGGGCAAGATGTCTAAGATCTTTTTATTCTTCTTCTTTTTTCTTTTGTGTTTCCTTTTCTTTTGGAGATCTGCACATATGCACATGTTTGCAAGTTAATAAAAATCGATTACCGACAAATTGAATCGGGTTTCATTTCTTATAACCCTACAAATACAATTCTTAGTAAGACTGACTATATTGTCCCTTACATTAAAAATGTCAGATTCAAGACAAGACCCCAGGAAAATGGCTTGGGAATCTGTAGAAATCTTGAACGATTCTGCTATAGAGATATACACAGATCTAATGCAGAGTATGGTACGGATGCAGGAGTCCTCTCCAGTGCACCTATCTGACGACTACCAGATAATTGTAGTGTATTACAAGCGAAAATTACGGCAATCCGTGAAGCTGGGGCTTGACTTTCAATTAACGCGGTAGAGGGTAGTGCTATTGTACTATATATAGATATTCAGGTAGCGATAAAAGCCTTGGAATCGCCCACAATACGATCCAAGTTGGTAAAGCAATACCGCAGGTCTGTTAATGATATTCGCTGAACATTTCTCTGTGCTGCATTCTAAGACACAGCGACTTTTTGGGCAACTGCAGTGCGGATGAGCTGGCAAAAGAGGGTGCGGGTCGCAACTTCACTGAAAATAGAGAGGAACCGTCCGCTCCCTTAGAATCGATAAATTTCCGCCTTGATACTGAAGCCAGAAAAATGGCAAATGGCAGGTGGAATAGCATCAGTATTTGACTTTCGCCGAAACAGATCTGATCGGAAACGCATTAATATAATAATAGGAGCCCTCGAGGGGCACTGCTTGATAAGTAAACATGCCATTAGAATGGGTGTCCCCTCCAAAGATTTCTAACCGAATGTAGAAGCTGTAGAGACAAGAGAAGGAGGAAACTATTACCCACCTTTTGTGCACTTGTCCTGCCTTATCAATGTTGAGAATGAAAACCTTAGGGGAATACTTCTATGAAGATCTTAATAGAGAGTTTGTCTTTGGATCTAGATGGTTCTTCACATAGATGCAGAGCAGAAAAGGGTTCACACCGCAATGGTTACCCATTTTGATCTTGCTTTTGAAAGAAACTAATCATGTAGGGTTCCTGGTGTAGGTAATCTGGAAACATCTCCATCGTTAACCTGTATGGACTGTAAGAATATGCTGAAGCTGCACTTGGTGCAACGAAGAACCAAGATCGAATTATGGAGGATATAAGCACTTTAAAAGAAAGTTTATATTCTCAATATTCTCAGATTATTAACAATTAGTTTTGAATAATCTAAGTAGTTTTTTGATTCTAAAATTAAAATAAATTGTAGCGGCCCAAGTTGTACAATAAATTATTACATTAGAAATTCAACCCATAAAAACATCGGTCATGACAACTTTAATTTGAAAATTGTCAGGGATAGAAAACAAGTCAGTAATTTTCAATCGGAAAATAATTCAGGATAATTTCGGCATAATTAACTATTCAGAACAATCACGATATATTCGCAATAATTCTAGTAATAGTTCAGGGTAGTTTCGAAATAGGTTTTAGTCGGCAGTCCAGAAATTAGCAAAATTGTAAGAATCATAACAATAATGCGACGCATAAGCAACAGAAACGAAGTTAGGAGAGCCCAAGTTGTTTAAAAACTAAGCTCGTATCATTGTAAAATATACAATATACATATCATACGAGTATATTATTTCCACCATTAGTAAAAGGAAGTATGTTGGGTAGATAGATACATGAGCTACTATTAGTTTACTGAACCTAAACACATTAAATATATGAAAGTTTAGGAGGGCAATTACAGATTAACACTATAGAAGGATAAGTAAGAAAAAACACGGAATTTAAACAACCTAAAAATGCCAGCATGAGATGGGTAAAGAAAAGGAATATGTTTTACGTTCTTAGTTTTGCTCCTTAAGCTACTCGTATCTACAGACGAGCAACTAATCGGCCAACTGGTTGATAGACTGGTTGCAAATGACCCGTTTGTAGGCCAAGTCTGACGATAAGCTGAACGATTTCATCCAGTTTGCCAACCAGTCGTTGAAAAATCAAAATGTTTAGATTTTCGGCGTGTGTTTACCGCTTTCTCCAACCAATTGGAATGTGTGTAGCGAAATCAGCAACCAAACATTCTACAAATTTTGATGTTGAGTGCAGTTCAATTAAGTTTTTTTCCTGGTGCTCTGCCGCTATTTGGTTTTCCGTGTGTTCATGTGTTTTTTCGACGAATGCATTGCAATTGCAAACAATGAAGTGTGGAAAGAATTTTTTGCAAAATTCGAGAGCTTGCCGGCGTTGTGGAAAATTAAGGCAGAGATTTATAAAAATAGGGTAGCAAAAACAAAAGCCTGCGAAGAATTACTAACAAAATATAAACAGTTAGATGTAAACGCCTATGTTGAAACATTGAAAAAAAGAATTAATAATATTAGAACCGTTTTCCGAAGAGAACTGAAAAAAGTTGAAAAAAGTGTTAGTAGAACAGAGAAGCTCATCATAAGCAGAATATATTCCCGATATATGGTATTACGACGATGTTTTTGAAAGATCAAGAGCCTCAAATCACCGGCTTGATTCCTGGACGATTCCTGTACAGGTGACGAAGTTGAAGATGTACAGGTAAACATTAGCTGAAGTCAATATCTATTGTTTGTTAAATTTACTATTTATTTATAGGAAATCACAACCAACGAAACCAGCTCAAGGAAACGTAAGACTTTAGGATGAAAAAAATAAAATCTTAAAAGCTGCCGAAATTAAAAATTTAAATAACGATGGGACTAAATCTGACTGAGATGACGCAAGCATTTGTGCAGAAGGTTGGGCATTCTTGTTTAGAAAATTGTCAAATGAACAACAAATTTTCACAAAAAAAATGGTTGATGAAGTTTACAAACAGATTTACTTGTTTGTTACTTTTCTGTATTTTTGTTTTTGTTTGTTTTTTTTTTGAGAAGTAAATAAGAAAATAAGATATCTTTAAAAATAAAATATGAATTATGTACAAGAAAAATATTATTTTGTTTAATTCTTATTCTGAAGATACAAACCCTCCATGGAACTGCACCGACACCATTGAAATAGTTACAGAACTTGCGTCTAACATCTTTTGCTGAAGTTTTTGAGTTTCTAGCGTGTGGTGACTGTAGGTTTACGAGTTGTGTTTCTTCCCTCCACTGCCCTGGTATGACTTTTCCCTTATTCGTGTCTTCCATGTCCACACTTCCTTTAATATAATGTTCATGGTTTTTACGCCTCAGATAATTATGTAAATAACATGATGCCAACACAAGTTTCGCGAATTTATCGGGATGAAAGTTGATTGGTTTTTGAAAAATTCTATACCTTGATCTAAATGCCAAAAGCATTTTCGACAATCCTTCTGGCTCGTGACAATCGGTAATTAAATATAATTTCTTCACCGCTTAAATTATCATTACTAAACGGCTTAAGAAGATTTTCTCCAAGAGGGAAGGCGTCATCCCCTAGAAACACAAGTGGCATATTTTCCGAATTAGGCAATCCATTATACAGCGGAATATTTAGCAAGTTTTGGAAAATTTGTCATAAAATTTACTATTAGTAAATAAGCCACTATCTGAAATTCGTCCATTAGCCCCGCACTCAAAGATAATAAACTCATAATTCGCATAAACAATTGCCAACAAAACAATACTAAAACGCTTATAATTGTAATAGTAAGAACTTGTAATTGTAATAGTAAGATCTTTTGAATGCCTACGTGTTTCCCATCTATCGCCACCAGGCAATTTGGAAAATTTCATTTCCTTCCAAATTCATTGGCAATGGATAACCATTCATCTTCTGTTTGAGGGATCTAAAATAAACAGTAAATAAAGATAAATAGATAATAATTTTTTTTACCTGTATGTAGTCTTTCAAAGCCTTAATTATGGCGCAACAAGTCTCCATTACAATATAACCCAAGCTTTGTGGAGAAATAGCCGTCAAAAATTTCATATCCTCGTACGATCCACCACTTGCCAAAAAACGAAGCGTTGTAAATAGTCTTTTATTCGGACTTATTGCGCTTCGCATAACCTTGTTTTTTTATTTATTTTTTTTTTTTTTCAATATATGGCTTAACCATTTCCAAAAGTTCTTCATAAGTATCCATTCTTAAAAAGTTTTGAATTTTTTTGAATTTTTTTTTAATTTTATTTTGGTGGGGGCGAAAGCCCCCATTTATTTGGCTTATTACAAGCTACAACTAACTTAAAACTAAAACTTAAACCTAAAACTTAGAACTAAAACTTAAAACTAAGACTTAAAGTTAAGGAGAATGGTGAAGGAGTTCGGTCTTGAGGCAGGGAGTGTTGAGGTTAAATCAAACTGGGTGAGGTTTGAGTTCACTTTTCGCAGCATACGGGAAATTGGTTCATTAGATCCATATGAAGTGCGGTGGGACGGTAGATATAAAAGACGAGGGCATCGTAAATTCGTGGGTTGGTATTGAAAAAAATTGAATTATAAAGAGATGCGCAATCGACAGAGCCTGAAAGAAGTCGATGAATGAATAGAATGCCTGCAACATCTCTGCGTTTCTCTAGAGTACTCAGGTTGATGAGGTTAAGGCGGTCTTGATAGGGAGGCAAGCTAAATGGATCGTTCCAAGGAAGACCTCGAAGGGCAAATCGAAGAAATCGACGTTGAACATTCTCGATTCTGGTCACATGAACTTGCTGAAAGGGTGACCACGCTTGACTGGCATATTCAAGGAGGGGGCGCACAAAGGTAATGTAGAGGGATCTGGTCACGTAAGGGTCGGAGAATTCTTTGGACCATCGTTTGACAAGCCAAGTGATGCGTTAGCTTTACGAATTATCTCATCAATATGTGAACGAAAATTTAGTTCCCTATCGTACAATATTCCAAGATCACGGAGAGATTGAACGATGGATATAGGTTGACCCTGAAGAAGGTAAAGGCGGGCGGAGGACACGTGGTGCTTACGTGATAAGGTAATGGATTGACATTTGGCGATATTGAGCTCTAGGCGATTTTGTAGGCACCAGTTCGAAAAACTATCAAGGTCTTGTTGAAGGAGGCAGTAGTCATGTGGTGAAGAGATGGCTTTGAAAAATTTGGTATCATCAGCGTACAGAGAGAGGGAAGAGTGTTTAATAACCCTCTCGACATCGTTTATGCTTAGAATAAAGAGAAGGGGACATAGATGGCTGCCTTGCGGAACATCAGAGGTGGCCAAGAAGGGAGTCGATAAGATGGATCTGAAGCGATCTCTGTAAGAACGGTTTTCCAGGTAAGAATATTAATTATTTAATTAATAATTAACAATATGGGTTCGAAACCGAGGGCAGACAATTTGAAGAGGATTAAGTTATGAGATATCTTATCAAAAGCCTTACTAAAATTTGTTGCAATAACGTCGACTTCTTTGCCATTCTCTAAGGCAGACAGGGCGAAGGACACGAATTCGACTAAGTTAGTGGCAGTTGATCTACCTTTCAGAAAGCCGTGTTGGGTGGGAGAGATAAGAGACTTGCACTGAAAGCTTCCGAAAAGTTTGGGTAGATGAGAAAGTTTAGCAATGGGGCGATAGTTTGTTACCTCGTTCTTTGATCCCTTTTTGTGAATGGGGGTTATAAAAGAGGTCTTCCAAATCTGAGGGAATTCTCCCAGTGATAGAGACAAACGGAAGAGGTGAGAGATGGGGAGGGAGAGAATGGAAGAGCATTTTTTAAGAAAAATGGCAGGGAGACCATCTGGGCCGGGTGAGAATTCATCATTAAGATTTTGTAGTTTATTTTCAATTACAGCAGGATCAAAAGGCAGGGACAGAAAGGGGCCAACGGAGAAGTTAAGAAGGTGAGTGAAGTAAGAGGGGTCTGGTTCAAAAGAATTGTTTAAAATAGGTGGCAAAAAAGTTGGCAATGGTTTGCGGATTAGTTGAAGATATGTTTTCAAAAGAGAGGGACAGAGGGTAACCGTCAGATTTTTTTTTTATAGTTGACGAATTGAAAAAATGACTTAGGGTCGATTATAAGATTTGCTTTCGCGTTAATTGGGTGCCGCTGGTAGAGAGAGTTATAAAGATTATTGAATTGAAGGTAGGAACCTAGATAGTTGGAATAGTCGAAAACAGAATTGGTACGAAGGAAAGCTGCCCATAACTTGTTTCTCTTGTTACGTAAGGCGCGAAGTTTGCGATTATACCAAGGGGGGGATGAAGATGAAGTTTTATAACGAGAAAGGGGGACATAAAGAGAAATACAATTAAACATTTCTCTGTAAAAAATTGTGAGGGATTCGTTTAAGGATAAGTTAGCAAACTCAAAGGAACATCTACTCAGATAGGTATTTATTTTGCGAAAATTAGCTTTATGAAAGTCGTAAGAAGTGTGAAATGCAGGAGGTGTAGATTGAAGTGGAGAATTGAGGAAAAGTGAAAGAAGAAGGGGAGGATGAAAGTTATCAATAGTTGACAGAGTTAGGGGACAAAGCGAGACTGAGGAGTTAACGGGATCAGTTGTGAATATAAGGTCTAATTGCCTTCCCATGTAATTTAAGACATTACTAACTTGACATAGACTTGAATCAGTTAGCCGATCTATGCAGAGACATTCCTTAGTGGAGTTGGCATTTGAAGTGATAAAAAAGGATTCATCATCGGAAGGACTCCACTGCAGCAGAGGTAGATTAAAGTCGCCAAAAATGAGGATGTCATCGAGGGAATCAGATAGGTCGATTATTTGATCAATCGCGTCTATAGCAAGTTGATAAGATTCGATAGATTGATTTGGTAGAATGTAACAACACATAACGTACAGGGATCGGTGTGGAAAAGTTATTTTTATTGTAATAAAGTCGACCTTAGAAGAGGAAGAAATGACAATGAGAGAAGAGTCAAGGTCTTTATGAATGGCCAGTAGCACGCCTCGAGAGGGAGAGTCAACCAAGGGTTGTTTAGGAAGTCCATTGGAGCAGTTTTTAACAATCGCGTATGCGTCAATTCCGGTCTTGCACTCAACCAATCTTTTACCCAAATTCTTTTCTTTTTAACAACATTTAACACCTCTTCGTCTTCTGAAAGTTTGTCTATTATTATACTCGTTAATAAAATTTTAGCTGCAACCATTTTCACTCAGCACGATTCCATTTCAATGAAAAAGAAAGAACAACTGAAATTTGAAGACTGGTCTTTGCCTCTGTAGGGAAATGATTACAACCAGTCTGTCAACCAGTTGGCCGATTAGTTGCTCGTCTGTAGATAACTTTACATATTTGGCATTGTTTTACTATATTATAAATGCGAGACTTAATTTTTGGAAAATAGCATTTTTGAAGTACATAATTGAATTTTGTTTTCGTTAGAGTTTCTATTTATGTGCTCAATTACGTTTTTTGTTATTTCCTCTTCTTGTTCAGTTTGATTTTCAAAAACTTTCACTTGGGTTTGCATAAATCGTACTTTGTAAGAGGTAAAATGCTATGGGTAGATTTCTTGTATTTTTTCCATTATAGTTTGAGTTGTGTAGATTCCGTTCAGGGTTAAGAAAACGTTTAAAAATTGAAAGTATTTCTTCGCTAGAGCAGTCAGGTTGAACGAATATAGTATATGTCTAACGCTAGTGGTAAAGGTTATTTTAAATATGTAAATTGATTCATTTCCAATAAGTAGGGTGATTTGTTTTTTAAAGACGTTGATAGGACTTTCAACGGTATGAATTAAACCATGTGCTGAGCTTTGGGCACTGTGCTGGGAAGCAGTCATAGAGTATACTTAGGAGTTTTGTGGGAGGGGGGAGAGTGCGTCCGCGACCACATTGATCATTCCCGGTTTATAATTTATTTCGTAATTATACTCTTTGAGAATTGCTTCCTTGCGCTTCGTTTTAGAGTCGTTTTTATTACTGAGTGCGTATGTCAACGGTTGGTGGTCGGTGTAAATTTTGGCGTGAGCCGTACCGTATGGACAATTTCTAAAGGTGTTTAATACCTAAATGATGGCTAGCATCTCTTTCTTCTCAGCCGCATAATATTCCTTGATTTGAAGATGAATATTATGGGTTTATATTTTTGCGAAAGTACGGCACCGATTGCAAAGTTGGTAGCATCGGTTGTTAGCTCGAATGGTCGGGATAAATGAGTAGTAGTCCCGATTGATTAAGGAATTTTGTATCTTATTGAAGGCCTTAACCTTCCCATCTTTCAGCTGCCTTGTCGTGGCGGGAAGGCTTAAGAGTCAAAGATCCTAAGGGTCTGAAAAGATCCCAGGTGAGACATCAAAGTAAGCGCTGAAGGCGTCCGACTTTGACGTTAAAAGAAGAAAAAGTATGAATGGAGAAAACAAATGATATGACTACTCCAGGTGGCACTCACAAAAGCGAAAATCCACCCGTGGTCTTCTCGACTGCGGCTAGGGCAAGGATTCTGGAGGCCCTACCCATCATACCCTCCCCCGCCAACACTGGTGCTTATATAGGAGTAGTAAGAATTCTGGATTCTGAAGACTCCTGCAGCTCTCTTCCCGACACGTTCGGTAAGTTGAGCTGGCAAGGTGGAGAAAGTAGTGGAGAGGTCCAACCAGATACGCTTAATCTTCATCCTAATGGACAGAAGGTTGATTGTAGCGCTGCTGCTGAAGGCTTGCCTCGGGAAACTGGAAAAGTTGAACGAGCTCCAGAAGCGGCACACTCTGATGGGCTCCCGTCCAAAAGCAAGAAGAAGAGGAAACGAAGAAAACTGGCGGTGGCGCGGCGCAAAGAGACTGCAGAAGGCGCAAGTGCTGACAACAGTCCTTTGGCAGAGACAGCAAAAAGAAGCAGGTCGGTGGAAATTACCCCAACCGAAACCGGCAAAGTCACTTGGACCCGACGCTGCCTCCTCTTCTAATAGCTTGAACCGGAGGAAACGAAGGAAGAAGGTTTCAAGCTCTCCTGCCGGTAGGCACATGTGCGCACCTCATGCGCGTGTGTCTTCCGAGAGACCTCAAGCCGGTGGCGTTGCATGGGCACAAGGTCTGAAGACGGGCGCAACGGCCAGTAATGGCAGTAGTGCCGGTGGACAGAAACTGGATGTCGCAGGGAAATCCACTGACTTGAATGTCTCTAAAGCCCCTCTTATTGGTAGTGTTGCCCGCGCCCAAATTCCGAATGACACCGATGATACAACTAGTTGTATTCCCAGTGGACGGAAGATGGCTGTCGCGGACAAACCTACTGAGAAAGAGAAAAACCCGGTGGTTAGGTAGCGAGAAAAGCAGGTTTCTTACAAGAAAGTTGTTATCTCCTCTTTAACTGTCCGTTGGGAAGGCTGGCAATGACAACAGCATGACCGACGCGGAGTGCAAACACTGCGAAGTTCATCTGTTAGAGCTGGCTCAAGCAACGAATGCTTTCATTCAGGTGGAGGGCTGTGAGTTAAAGAGCGGAACCTTTATGGTAAAGTGCTCTTCACAGCAAACCTCAGAATGGATTAGCATGTCGGTGCCGAAAATCCCCTCCCCCCCCCACCCCTTGAGACCACTACTTTTGAGGTATTCAGGACAACTAAACAGACGCGCGCCGTTTACTGGATCCCGGGAAAACTTGGGAAAACGGCTGATGTGCTAGCGCGCCTGCGTATCCAGAATCCTGGACTCGAGACAACCAAGTGGACTGTTCATTCACACAGGGAGAGACAGAATCGTCAAAATAAAGATGGTTCTACTCTGGTTGTGAGTTTGGACAAGGGTTCGGCCGAGGCCATTAAGTCTAGGTACGAAATGCGACCATATTTGCATCTTGGTGGGATTCAGTTCCGCTTCGATACTAAGTTGTGCGAACAATGGTCGAAAAAAACCCCTAGTATTTAATGATATTTACTCAGATCAACCTACAACACTGCAAGGCTGCTACCGCTCTTATAAGTAGCAGACTTGCAGCTAGTAGAACAAAACCTCACATAATATCTATCCAGGAGCCTTGGGTGCGGAACAAGCGCATTTGTGGCCTTGGAGGTATGCGTGATAACACGGTACTTTATGATGAGTGGTCCGAAAGGCCTAGGGCTTGTCTTATTGTACCAAATTCCCTCTCAGCAACTAAGCTTGGACAATTTTGTGGCCAGGACTTAGTCGCTGCAGCTATAAGCTACAAGACGAACGAAAAATGGGAAACTTACGTCGCTGCGTCTGCTTACTTCCCATATGACTCGATACTCTATCAAAGATCTACCTAAACTTAGAACGAGGCAAAAGGTAGAGGAAGCCGTTCAAGACCTGAATAGCACCCTTACCAGATGTTTTGAACTAAGGTGTCCGCTGACAAAAAACCCCTGCAGAAGGTCAGTTCCGTGGTGGAACCCAGATCTGCAACGAATTCGTAGGGAAATCAGAAAACTTCTAAATAGGTCACTCAAGACAAATTCGGAGGTGGACTGAAATCTTTACCGATCAAAGCAAAGAGAATATAAGAGGTTAATTCGAACTTCGAAAAGTACCTCGTATAGAGATTTTTGTGGTAAGATCGAAACTCTCGGAGAAACCAGTAGTTTGGTCAAAGTTCTCAAGAATGGAAAACCAATCAAGCCGGAATCACTCAGGAAACCTGATGGTACTTTCACTGAGTCGAAAGCGGATGCTTTCAGTCTTCTGCTGGAGACTTACTTCCCAGGAAATCAGGTCACCATCGGTTCGCAACCGGTTTCAACTAGTGAAGCTGTTAGCGAGCTGAGCCGAACAACTCGGGACAGCTGGTATACTGCATCGGGCGTGGCGACGGATGAAGCTATCAAATATGCTGTCGCATCTTTTGACAGCTTCAAGTCACCTGGCACTGACGGAATATACCTAGCTATGCTGAAACAAGGTATTAGTCAGTTGCTGCCAACTCTGAAGAGAATTTTCACTGCTGGGTTAGCACTGGCATATATACCAACCCCCTGGCAAACAGAGTTGCTTTCATACCGAAAATCGGCAGAGATGACTACTCTCTCGCCAAGAGCTTCAGACCAATTAGTCTGACGTCCTTCCTGCTGAAAAGCATGGAAAGACTGGTTGAGCTACATGTGCGCAAAGTTGCTTTGAGGGTACATCCTCTGTCATCCTCTGCTCTTCAAAATCTGGTCAGCAGAATATAATGTGCGCTTGACGGGAAAGAATACGCGATAGGCGTTTTCATAGACATTGAGGGTGCCTTTGACAATGCGACTTTTGACAGCATGTGTAGCTCCGCCAGAAGTCACGGCGTAGAAGAATCACTAGTCTTGTGGATAAAAGCAATGCTGGTGAACAGAACATTGACTGTAGATGCGGATTGTGGCCGGCGTGTCAAAGCAGGTGTAAATAGGGGCTGCCCACAAGGCGGTGTTCTGTCTCCACTGCTTTGGTGCATGCTGGTTGACTCCCTGTTGAACACACTCAATAGTTCTAACGTCTACGCTCAAGCACACGCAGATGATGTCGCCGTTCTGTCTGTCGGATCGTGCCTAGCGACTGTTTGCTCTAAGGTGCAGATAGCCCTAGACGCAATCGACGATTGGTGCGCTAGGAATGGGCTTTCAGTTAATCCTCTCAAAACCGAAGTGGTTCTCTTTACGAGAAGGAGGAAATTGACTGGTCTGACTCAGCCAGTTCTAAAAGGCGTCTCTATCGCATTCTCCAAGGAAGCCAAATATTTAGGAGTTATCTTAGATAGCAAGCTTCTTTGGACGAAACATGTCGAGCTGAAAACTTCCAAAGCCCTGTCAGTCTTCCGGCAATGCAAAGGTGTTTTCGGCAAGACATGGGGCTTGTCGCCAAGGAAAGTCCTTTGGATATACACGGCAATGATAAGACCTTTCCTCTCATATGCGTCAGTTGTTTGGTGGAATAAGCTCTCACGTAAATACGTTACTGCTGCTTTCGCCAAACTCCAAAGAACGGTCTGTCTCGGCTGCTTGGGAGCTTTCCCCAGTACGCCTGGCTCTGCTCTAGACGCCTTCATGACCATTTTAGAATAAACTATTTTCCACGACAGTGGAAAGTAGCGGAAATAATAATGATACATAAAACTGGAAAACCGGCAAATGATAAAAAATCGTATCGTCCTATTTCTCTGCTACCAGTTATGTCTAAAATATTCGAAAAGTTGCTTCTTAGAAGACTACAGCCCGTCATTGAAGAAAGAAACCTTATACCGACACATCAATTAGGGTTTCGTGAAAGACATTCTACAATCGAACAAGTCCATCGAATCGTAAATACAATAGAAAACAGCATACAAAGCAAAAAAGTGTGCTCAGCCATATTTTTAGATGTAGCACAAGCCTTTGACAAAGTCTGGCGTAAGGGGCTACTGTTTAAACTGCAAAGGGATCTACCAAAACAATTATACTCCGTGCTTAAATCATATATCTCTGAACACAATTTTAGAGTGAAATATGAAGAAGAGTACTCTGAACTTAAGAAAATAGCGGCGGGGGTTCCTCAAGGTAGTGTCCTAGGTCCTGTGCTTTACCTACTCTACACAAGAGACTTACCTGAACCAACCGAAAGAAGCATAGCAACATTTGCAGATGATACTGCAATTCTGGCAACGGGAAGTGATGCAGCAGAAGCAGCCAGAAAAGTACAAAAAAAAAACGGATGAAATACTCAACTGGACAAAAAATTGGAGAATAAACCTAAATGAATCAAAGTCAACGCACACTAACTTCACAAATAAAAATATAAATGTGGTACCAATTACAATAAATTCACATCAAATACCATATGCAAACACGGCGAAATATTTAGGCATGACTTTGGATGCTAAACTAAAGTGGAAAGAGCATGTCAAAAAGAATTAAATATCAAATTCAGGAAAATATATTGGTTGCTAGGAAGAAATTCTGAACTCTCCACATACAACAAATTGCTCATATATCAGCAAATTCTAAAACCCATATGGATGTATGGAATACAGCTCTGGGGCTGTACAAAGAAAACTAACTACGAAATTATACAGAGATTCCAAAATAAGATATTGAGGTGTATTACAAATGCGCCTTGGTACGTGCGTAATGATAACCTCCATAGAGACCTAAGCATTAAACTAGTGAAAGAAGAAATCACCAATGCCGCAACAAAACATCTGCAGCGCATCTCGCAACACACAAATGCAGAACTACGTCAAATGGTAGAAAACCCGAATAGAATCAGAAAACTACGTAGGATAGATCCATTAGACCTAGCAACTATTTCAAGAACGAGCTGAAGACAGATGTAAATATATATGTACATATACATACTAAAAACTAATGCAGGGTGTAACCATTGGGTTATATCCCTTAAATATATAGATACATACTATTAAATGTAAATTACTAAATGAATTTTTCAGTCGTAATAAAAATATAAAAAAAAAAAAAAATTTCATCTGTGGTTAATGGAATTGGGATTTTATTTGAGATCAGCCAGTTTTGCATAGTCTTTCACAAAACGGCGGTAATATCCAGAAATTCTCGTATTCACTGAAAACAATGATGTAGTCAATATAGACGTAAGAGAAAGCAGTCTTGTATCTGATTCCTTCAGAGGAATCTGATGGAAGCCACTTTTCAAGTCCAGAACCGTGTAGTACTTACTCTTCCCTAGTTGGGAGTAGGGTGGCCGTGGTGTAGTGGTATCATCATCGCTTGTCACGCTGTTGGTTCACGGTTAAAATCCTGATGACAAGAATCATCTATTTATTTCGCATGAAATAAATAAAAAAGTCGAGAGTTTACAGAAACTTTATATCATCTCAATTTCAAACCACTACACTAAATCTTTCTTTCTCTCTCTCTCTCTTCTTCACAACGCCCGTGTCCTGTAATAGTATAAGAGTATTAATATCCTCTTTGGCGCGCGCAAATTATAAAAAAAAACGTCATTTATCTCCGGAATAAGACTGCGGTCCGAGATCATGGTGTTAAGCCTACGAGTCTGTATTGTTTTTTCCCCTTGAGTCAGCTTTTTTCGGGACAATCGAATCGGGATTTTATTATAATTTTGTCATCCAAAAGTTTCTGCACTTGATTTTCCACTTCGAAACGAAATTGTCTAAGGGTAGTATTTAGAGTACACTGGAGAATCTGTACTCGTTCGGATCTCACCTATGACTTTTGTCGTGAATGTAAGCTTTTCGTTAGGCTCGGAAAAAATAGAAGGGTACGCATTAACGAGGAAATTAATCGTTTTTGACATGTGGTTATTTTATTTGTATAAAAAGTTAACCGATTGGGATTTCAGCTGTATTATTTTGATAATTACGTTATTAAGTATCGTCATTAAATTTTCTTTTGTGTGAGTGATGGCCGATAGTTTCACAGTGGGTAGTAGGAGGAATTTTAACTTTATATCATTTAGACCAAATAGATTTAGAAAAGTGTGGTAGGTAACCTTGACATTGCCTGTATATCCAAATCTGGTGGCGGATTGGTGACGTCTATGTAAAAATTCCTTTGAAATTTCATAGGAATATTAGCTTGGAGTGAACGGTTTAGGTGCCGTTTACTAGCGTATTTAAAAGGACGGGGCCTATTTTGGTAATTAACTCTAGAAGACCTTATTGTTGATGTTTCCATTGGCTCTAGCCTAGGTTGGGGCTTTGGTGCATTTGGTCTAGGTGGAACGAAATTTGGTTGGCTAAATGATTTGTTTTGGAAAGGTAGCAAATAGGCAAGTTGTGGGTAGAATGGTTGGTGATGAGATTGATAAAAACGGGAACGGATAAATACGAACCTTCCGATTCGGAGTAACTACCCCGCAAGTTAATGGAGAGCTCTCCTAGGGATCAAATTTTGATTGTTCCAAATGAATAGAAATTAACTAAAAAATAAAGATACCAAAATAAGCCTTAACTTAAATAAGGCCACAAATATTACTAGAACTCGTTGTTGTAAAGATAAAATTATTAATTAAATAAAGAAATTAACAGGAAAATTGTATACACAAAACAAGAATATAATTAAGGGTTAGTACAAAAAAGTAACCAAGGTGAAAGCCTATTTACGTAAAAATTAAAATGATCTTATTTTTTAATCAAAAATAATTAATACTTCTGTCGCTGTACACCCTTAAACTTTTGCTAGTAACTCAACCAAATCGTACTCCACCGAGACGGTGGATTCCTGCAGTAGAAACCTACCAAAATCGCCCACTAGACGTCTTTGTGCGGGGACTGAATGACCCTGCCGGAGGCATACCACCTTGCTTAAAAATGCAAAATCTTAATTCAGGGACAATTCGGTGCACATCCAGGCGCCGAATACAATATCATCCCACGTCTACTATAATTTTAAGAATGCCAGAGGGTACTCCCCCTTCTAGAAATCTAACTAAACCATTTAATGACAGAAACAATTTTAGTCAGAGGCCACGTTCCTCCTGGAACTCATGATTTCAACGACAACACCCTCCTTAAAGACCGGCAGGTGCAAAGCCTGCAATTAAGATGAAAGTGGATAATTTCGTTCAGTCAAAAAAATGTGAATTATATGAATTGGCCCAACAATCCATTCAATCAAGAATTCTGACAACTACCCAAGGAAACAGCAACGGTGTTACCACATGGAATCGATCACCGACTAGGATCCTGAAGCGCCAGAGATCGCAGACACCTCTGCTGAGAGGCCTGGTGACGAATATTTTATGGTAGGCGCCCCATTTCTAGCGTACCATACATAGAATATTTCGCGCGGGACGGGAAAATCCTGAATTTCCTCGTGGATATCGGTGCAAATAAAAATTTCTTTAAATCCAATTTAGCACCAAATGCAAAAACCATTTTACATCGATAGTCCTGCTGGGAAGATATTAGTTTATTATTGAAACCAAAATTTGAGGTAAATTCTTCACATCCCTAGGATGCGATTTAGATATCACATTTTTCATTCTTCCGAGTTTGGAATCATTCGATGGAATAATCGGTGATGACACTCTTAAACAACTTAAAGCTATAATAGATAGGGAAAAAAATGAGCTAATTATAGACTCCAACAAGAAAATAATTTTAAAAAATATGGCTTCCACCATCGTTAACCACTTGTTTATCTCTAATAAATATGTCTCCGAACCCCTTACATACGGATGTGTTCTTACCAGAATCTCTTAAATATCCGTTCAAAACGAAATATGGAAGCTAGGAACATTAGACAGAATCTAAAAAGAACGGCGCCGAAAATGTATTGCGAGGGTGACGTGGTGTACATGGCTGCAAATGGTAAACAAAGCAAAAATAAGCCGTTATACAGAAAAGAAATTGTAGCAAAAAATAACCAGGTGACTATACCGACAGCAAGTGGTAAAAGAATTCACAAAACCCATTTGAAAAACATACAGTTGCCAAATACAAACAAAATGTAAATAAAGAGGAAACAAAATATTAAAATAAAAAAAAGAGAATATAAGAAAGAAAACAAGAATGATTAGAAATGATATGTATAAGTCTTAAGCCTTTCAAACCTCATTGTAATCCGGAAAATTTAAGATAAACTATAATCGCATTACAGATTAGTTACTCTTATAACTCCCATGCAGGCCCTTCATATTTTCGCCTATAAATCTCGCGAAGGCAACGCCTGGGTGACAAGCGACTACTTTAAAACGTAATCGATTTGACGAAGTATGACGCAACTTATTCCCTGATTTCCATTTGTACCTGATGAAAGGCCACCTTGACGAACTGAGACACGCGAGGACGAGAAAAACTATGTCAATCAATTGGATAGGATCCGCCTGGAAATGGCTGGCAGGTTATCCCGTCGCAACCGACTGGGACAACCTCTTAGAGACACAGACAAATATTGTACAGAACAGTAATCAACAGTACAGAATCAATGAAAAACTGATTGACACAACACGTGAGATTACAGAAAGAATTAACAAAATAATTGACCGCTTCAACAACGCTGTACAGGTAGGGGGGACGGACAAACTTAAACACGACTTACTGAATAAGGTACTCATATTAAAGGAAGGGATAAATGAAATAATAAGGGCCTGTCAAATGGCTAAAAAGGACATAGCCAAAAGCAACCTCTTGGACTATGAAGAGATCAACGCGATTGTAAATGAACTGAAACCTTGCCCTATCAAAATATTGTAGATGCTATGGAATATGGTCGACCTTCACTGTACAACAATGGAACACTGATGCTATATATCTTATTGATCCCTAAAATTAAACCGGAAGTATATCATCTGGTGACAGCTCGTGCCGCCATCAAACACGCCAAGCAGATCAACTTAGATTATCTTAAACTTCTAATTAACCATGACAAAACGTACAGACTAAACGGGAAATGTCTCAACATAGGTAACACATCCGTGTGTGAAGAGAGCGTTCTAAAATGAATACCAGAAGACTCTTGCCTACCCAAAATCATTAAAGGCGGTAATGCACTTTGCGATTACTATGACTACAGTCGAATTGATCGGAGAAAGCACTATTTTCATTACAAATTTTAATGGGTCCCTCGTAAATAAAAATTCTTCTATCCTTTTAGAAGGTACCTACTTGATCCAGCTGGATAACGACACGGTTCTCATAAAACATAGAACATACTACAGCAAGGTGACCATCGGTCCGCAGGCACTATCTCCCGTCCTGGTTAACGTAACCAGCAACAGAGTAAAACCTAACATGGAATACGGGAATACGTGCATGACCTCAGCGCAAAAAATATTGAACACATTAACATTGTAAGGAAGAATTTTAATTGCTCTACGAGTATTCTTACAAAAATTCTTATCATCATAGCGTTACTAGTTGCCATCTATCTGAAGAAGATTTTCGGCAAAACCAGCATCCCTGAGCTCCACCTATCCCTTCGACGAAAACCTGTCCCACGTCCTACACCACGACCTTCTCAGGGACCCAATGACACCAGTAGAAACCCAAACTCTTCCACATGTTCAGCAAGTGATCTGCGGGAGGCAGATATTTGAAGGGGCGGCAGTTAACATGATCGGCTGCAGGCAATGTTGTGCAGGCAAAAGTGCAGCAATCCAGTTGCACGCGCATCCGTTATAGATACTTACGCACTTCAAGTGAACCGGACAATGGGTCTGCATGGGAAATGCAACCCAGCAGTTTAGGTTTAAGAAGAATATTGTAAAGTAGAATAGGCAACTCAGCATTTTTAGGGTGGCCATGGTGTAGTGGTAACATCATCGCTTGTCACGCTGCAGGTTCACGGTTCGAATCCTGAGGTCAAGAACCATCTATTTATTTCGCATGAATATTGTGAGTACCATTAAGCACTCGATGCTAGAACTGAGCAGTTGGCTCTCGTAAATAAATTAAATAATTTTATAACGTGCACTTAAGTTTTACTTGAACCGGTTGGAGGTTTTTAACTGCATTTTTTTTATACTGTCATGGAAGGACTTCGTTAACTTTGATGATGAAATCATTTTGTTGATAAATATTTACAAATAAACTATTGTATAATAATAAACATTACAGAAAGCTATTTAAATAAAATAAACAATAAATTCTATAATAAAAAAAGTGTATTGTGTTAGACAAGTACTACTACCCATCTAATCTTCTTCTTCTTACGGCGAAGTTATGATCCGGAGTAGAAGGATCACAACCTTCCCACTTTACTGCATCCCTACTGGTCCGCTTGTGGGGTTTCCCGGTTTGACCTCAGAAAGTACCGGCAGAGTTTCCGGTTTCGGATCACTTCGTCACTGAGGCCAATCAAATGCTGGTGTTTTTGCATTTGTGTGATCCAGTTGTTTTTTGGTCTGCCTTTTTTGCGCGATTGCGTAAGAACGTTGATTGATATTGCCTATTTGACGGGGTTCGAAGGATCTCTCCTTTGAACATGACAATACCAACTGAGCCGGTCGTGCTCTGTCTTGCTTGTGATGGGTTCTTTTACATGAAGGGTTCCTCGAATCTTTGAACTTCTTATTCTATCAATCTTCGTTACTCCTGTTGTCATGCGAAGCATCTTCATCTCAGCTGCCGTTAATTTGCCCTCATACTTTTTGTACATTGTCCAGCATTGTGAACCGTATGTGAGCGCCGGACGTACAACTGCGGTGTAGAGTCTTCCTTTAAGCTTAGGGGGCATTTTTCGATCACAGAAGATAGCGGAGTTTTCCCGCCACTTCATCCACCCTACGCTTACGCGATGATTGATGTCATCATCACAAGTTGCTTCGCTATTGATCATAGATCCCAGATATTTGAACTTTTCACACTTGGGAAGCACTTTTCCATTCAAGTAAATGTCTGGAATAGGCCGGTGTGGAACTTCGCTTATGATAGCTCCATAGTCAGCAAAGAATAACTGATGCACTTTGGGGTCCGTCACTTTTCCTTCAAGCAGATAATCAAGGACTGCAATAAATAGCAAAGGACTAAGGACGCTTCCCTGGTGTACACCGACTTTGATTGGGAACTCTTCGGTGACTCCTGCGGGACATCTTACTCTCTTGTCCTTGCTCCCTCATACATGTCTATGATCATGCGCACGTAAGTTTCTGGAACTCCTCGTTGTCTTAGCGCCACCCATAAGAGATCTCTTGGTTGTCTATCAAAGGCTTTTTCAAAATCAACCAACACCATATGCAAGTCCTTTAAGAAATCACGATTTTTTTCCATTATGATCCTTATACCTTGGATTGCATCTGTTGTTGATTTACCCGAGACAAACCCGCACTGGTCATCAGATAGCCGTATTATTTTCCGCAGTCGGCCATCTAATACCCGTTCAACGATCTTCATGGTGTGTGACATCAGCTTGACAGAATGGTAGATATCGCAGTTTCGCGTATCGCCCTTCCCTTTGTGCAAAGGAAGAAGATAACTTTCCCTTCACTGTTTAGGCATTGAATCACCGGTCATAAGTTTGGAGATAAGAATACTGAGCCATTTTTACCCGATGTCTCCCATCTTTTTCCAGAACTCAGAGGGTATCTCGTCTGGCCCAACCACTTTTCTTTTTTTGGAGTATTTGATGGCATTCCTAACTTCTTCGACAGTAATGTCGGATATTTCGTCATGGTTAGGAGCGGCTCTTGGAAAGTATAGCCGGGGAAACTGTTCGTTCAGAAGTCTTTCACAATACTGTCGCCATCTGTGGAGAATTTTGTCGTCTTCCACAAGAAGCTGGCCTTGAGCATTGTTAATGAACTTTGGGGAACGAATCTCCTGAGCATTTCTTCTTCTCTGGGCGGCTATTTTGAAGATAGTTGCTCCCTTATTCAAGTTGTTTTGTCGAAGCTCCTGGATAGCCTGGTTCCTATCAGACGCCGAAGACGATATTTCCTCCAACTCCCGATAGAGGGCTTCCATACTTTTTGCTTGTAATTGGGCGCACTTCTTCTTCGCGAGACCTTTGCAACATCTATATATCACTTCAAGGCGAGCTTTTTCATCTCTATTAGTAGAAGAGCACTTTCACCAAGCCTTGAAAGCCGTTTTCTTTTCCCGTATCACTACTTCAGCTTCATCTGTCCACCACCATGTTTCTTTGGCGTGTTGGCAGGGGCCTTTCGACATTCCAAGCAGTGATTTGGCTCTCTCCAAGCAAGATCGCTGTAGGGAATCCCACATATCTTGTGCTCTGCACTCCTCATCACCGACCTCATCGATGATGGTAAAGAAGTAATTTGTCATGTTGGTAATAAAAACTTCGCCTTCTCCTTTGTCCAGCTTGTACCAATTGATTTTCTCAGCCACCTTTGGTTGCTTATTTGTTTTCTTCCCAGTCTCCATAAAAATTTCTGTCAGGAGGAGACGGTGTTGCTGGGCGATCGCCTCTCCCAGGATCACTTTGCAATCTTTAACCCGGGGCTTCATGAAACTGGCTACCAAACGGTAGTTAATATGTGCTTCATTTCAACCACTGCTGTAAGTGATCAAGTGCCGGCTTTGTTTAACGAACATGGTATTTAGCACGATAAGACTGTATGACTTGCACATGCTTAGAATGTCTTCACCTGGAGAATTCCTGGTGCCGTACCCCAGTCCTCCATGGCAGTCTTCAAATCTCCGCCAACAAACAAAAGCTCTTCCTTTGGGATGTTTTTGATGAGGTTGTGAAAATCCAGCCAGAATGCATCTTTTTCTCTCTGTTCGCATCCGACTTGGGGAGCATATGCGCTTACAATATTCCACACAATATTCCCTGTATCACCTATTTGAGAGACATCAAACGGTCACTGAATTTTTAAATGGTCAAGATGTTGCCAAGTAGCTCTGCCGCGAGGATTATAGCAATTCCGTTTTTACCTTGTTCCGATCCATAGTAGAACATCTTGTAAGCTTTTGTCTTAACGTCCAAGAAACGCGCCCAATTCCCGGTGTTTCGCCATTTCTTTTCTTGTACACACAAGATGTCCACTCGCCTTCTAATCATCATTTCTTCAAGCTCGTATCTGCGACCTTTCATACTTCCAAGGTTCCAACTCGCGACTCTTAGGTTACGCCTAAGCCGTTGCAATATTTTGCTATCCCCCGGAAACCGAATAGCTTTGACCCGAGCATTTCTGCTCGTCCCAGGATCACAGCCATGCGTAGCATTGGTAGTGCCTGGCGGGGTAGTGCTTTCTTTTTAACGTACTTTTCCATAATGCTAGGGTTTAAGCGTTTTTTTGGTTTTGACACGTGCATGCTCCTGATTTTTTGATTTATGTTCGATCTTACTTTTACAACACCGGTGATCTCCAGTCGTGGCAACCCACGGATTCGCATTCACACTTGCGGGACAGTTTTAAGATGATATATGTGTCGCTAGGCTCACCTGGATATTTTAAAAATTGCCTAGATTTGATTTTCCCCTTACACCTCTCTACGACAAGCGCTATATATTTGTGGGGGGCGCTGCAGTGATATTCTTAACCCGTCCCTGCACGAGTAACTACTACCCATCTAATAATATCACAAAAATGTTTGTAAGATCTAATAATTTTTATCAAATTATCATGGAGAATATAAGAAACAGCACAGTCAATAATATGAAGCCAGACACTACTCAATTAAAGCAGGGAGAAGTGACATACGGCAATGTATTCACCAGTGCATGCGAAATCAATCAAAAGCAAAACCGCTTGCTTGGTAATTTGTATAGTACAAATGTCGGTCAATTTCCCAGCAACGTACTATGTGCTGAGCGATTTCCGCTTGATGGTATCGACTGTGTTGACCAAATTTTTTGTTTTGTGTTTTCCAAAGACTAAAAAGTGCAACTCGCATAATAACGGCCACAAATATGTTTATTTAAGTGCAACAGAACAATGAGCCAGAAACGGGATACTTCTAAGAGATTTTACTTGTGAAACCCAAAGCCTAAGCATAAGAAAACCTGAATTATTTTCAGCTAGTGCCCTAGTTATTGAAGTTTAGACTCATTTTATGGGAAACATGCGGCCGTCACTCTTTACGTTCATCCGTTTTCTTACACACTACTTATAAGCATAGACTCAAAAATGAGTGTTCAATCCTTTCGTTTCATTTATTTTACTTTCGAACTTTATTATGGAACCTCGAACTTTACGATGGAAACATAAAGCAATGTCCATCAATAAGTCTTAAAATGTAGTTACCCCTGAGGATGAAAACTTTAAAATTTGAAAAACTTTTTACTTACATATGTATGTACCTACACACGTAGTAATAGGAGAATATATTTGGGTTCCCTTGTATATTCCATCACAGGAACTCCCCACGGCCAAGTTAGTACACTAGGTACACAATTATCATCATGAAGCATTGCCTGTACATTTGGCAACAACAGTCAATAGTCCATATATCAATCAAATATTGACAACCAACTTTTGCACACACTCAGAAAATACATACCGGAACTCTTGGACTTTTGTTTTCCGTTCAATCTTCAAACAATCACACAGCATCGCTTCAAAAGACTTTCTTCTCCTCGAAATCAACAACCAACATTCGTGCTCCATTAGTCATGGACCCTTAATATGGATACACGCAGAAATTTCTATCATCCGTTTCCATACACTAAGCACATTACTCTCCATCAATTTTTCGCAATTCCATGCGAATGTCAACCTGTCTATGGACTACCTATGCCCCCGGTCTCAGGGGCACTGTGTTGATATAAAAGCAAATAATTGTCCACCATTAACATATTGCGAATCCACCTCCATATGCCAAAAATTACATTCAACATCTCACGTCCTTCAATCTTGAATGTCAGTGGAGTGGGTGGGGTGGAAACACAAATATCATATGTCGTCGAGACGACGACACACTAGTTGCGATGTAAACAACCCAGCAAGAATACGAACAAAAAAAATTGAAAAAAGGAACAAGCGAAGGAGTCATTCAGGAATTGGTCCTGTCGCATGGCTTTTACTCACAACACTGGTGGAAGGAGAATGTGTGTGGTTGTATTTTACGCGACTACTTTCACAGATTTGCACTACTGACTGATTGAACTGACAGACAAAAATCCACAAAAAAAGGGGAAAAAAAAAAACTCCGGCAGCAAATGTCCTTGGCCCCCATTTCGATTTTTTTTATCTAAAGCATTCTTTGCAAACACAAATAAGGATGAGAATGTAAAATGTGTGGTTCTGAGGGTGGTGAGGCAGTGGTTTTTCACGATTTTTGGAAAATCCTTACCACATGTTGTGTGAGGTATCTACATATGCACATCAAATGGGGTGGAAGACGGATATGTGTTTGGAAAGGAAGACGATGACCTAGTGCAATGGTGTTTGAATTTTTTTTCCAATTTTTGCAGTTTTTCTTTTAAAGTAATGTGTCACCCTTCGCAACCCTCAAATTTGAAAATTCAGAATTTTATGGAAAAAGGATATATTCTTCCTTTTTCCCAGGAATTGTTGTATTTTGGTGGTTTTGTTGGAAAGTATGTTGTTCACTAGGTCAGTGTTTCCACACATGATGAATATGTATTTATTGTGGGGGAAGGACAGAGAAATCTCATGATGTGTATGTTTGTAGTGACACGTGTACAATTCTCTTGTTGAGTGAGTGGTTATTATTGAGAGGACTAAGTGCAAAAAGGATTCGCTTTCTTTTCTAATGTAATGGCCATGTTATTATGGGCTTTTTGATGTTAAAGGAGTTATTAGTTGGATTCCTGCTTGGGAAATTGAATTTTTTTGTCTTACGCGTATGCTTGTTCGTAGTGATTTTATTATCACATTTTTCTATGTGTAGTGGTCACTTCAAAGGGAATAACAGAGTAGAGCGTTGATCAAGGATTAAAAGCTTTTTCTCTGTTGCATTTGGATAATAGGGTTATGTATGAAATTTGATTGATGTGTGTCGTGTTATGGTTGTGCATTAAAGTGTCTACTCACACATCAATTTACAGGGACCAATTTGTAAGAACACTCCAAATTGGCATACGAGTATGAGGAGGCTCATCAGATGATTTTTTTTATTGCTCTCCTGACATCAGGACTGATATCCAGACGACGGACGAATTTCAAAACTCCTCCCCTTATTTCATGAATTGGGGTGATTTTCTTTAGTTGCCATCGGACGGTCAAGGAATATGGTGGATGGTGCGACACATTGTCATAATGAATGTTGGAAAAGAGAAGGATTGTCTTCGTAAATTGCAACTTGTGGAGGATGGCATATGATTTCCCCCACTCTTATACCCTACAGATTTGCTCTGTAAATTGGCGTGTGAGTAGGTTGAAATATATACATACATATACATGTACATATGCTCATGTGTTATGTATGTATGAATGAAAACAAGGATATTTTCAAGCGATGGGGCAGATGATTTTCTAAGACGAAGAAATTGTATGATTCTCACTCAACAGGGACTGTTTATGTCACAAAATACGCATTGAAAATAAAACAATAACTTGGTCGTACTTCTAATTCAAAATATTTTGTCCGACGCCGCAAATATGCAGGTGTGTATGTTTGTAGGTTGTATATTGCAGAGACCCATAGTGTTTAAAACGCGTCATAGGAGTTTTTTTTTGATATACTAATTGTTTCTCAAGAGAGGCTAACCTATTAAGCTGGGACAGTACCCGGATATGCTTGTAGATGCTTGTTAATTCTGTTCTTGAATAGCTGAGGATTAAAAGCTATTAGAAATATGTTTCTAGGGAGGAAATTCCAAAGTTTAGTTGTCCTGTATGGAGGGAATTCCAAAGTGTAGTTGTTTATATGCTCACAAGGATGCCGCATATCGCATATTGCAGAGACCCCCAGTGTTTAAAACGCGTCATAGGAGTTTTTTTTGATATACTAATTGTTTCTCAAGATAGGCTAACCTATTAAGCTGGAACAGTACCCGGATATGCTTGTAGATGCCTGTTAATTCTGTTCTTGAATAGCTGGGGATTAAAAGCTTTTTAGAAATATGTCTCTGAGGAGGAAATTCCAAAGTTTAGTTATCCTGCAGGGAGGAAATTCCAAAGTGTGGTTGTTTATATGCTCACACGGATGCCAGGTGGAGTCGGTGGGCCCTAGCGAGACTTGCCTAATATAGAATGCTTAAATGTCGTTTTTCTACTTTTATTTTATTTTTTTAATTTTTTTTATTTCTACATTATATTAAGGCCTTCGGAATACCTGCCATGATAGTATGCGTATATGTAGGTAGAATAGGTATAGGACTGCTTTTTGCCTACGGTAATCCCTCGACACACCATGCCATATACCTGTTAGACAGAATGGGTAAAATACTGGAGCGAATCATATTCTAAGGCTTGGAATCCCAAATGAAGAAAATCTCATAGGCTTTACCGATGATATTGCAATTATTGTGGCGGCGAAACACCTGGAAGAAATAGAGGATATTGGTAATGAAATATCCGAAAAGTGAAGTGGTGGATGGCAGCAGTTGGTCACAGAACATAAAACAGAAACAGTACTAGTAAACAGTGGAAAGAAAAGAGAGACAATCACCAATAAGGCAAGGTGATCACAACATAACCGGTTATCAGATACCTACGTATGATGATCGACGTCAGCCTTATCCAGAATAATGATGAAGGTTGGAGGACCTAGACAGCAGAGAAGAAAAGTTTTGTCAAGGGTGGTACATCATAATGTATACGGCACTATGTGCCCTGAGGGTATACTGTGCATTTCGGACTATGTCAGATGATGCTATATGTGTCATCACGGGAATGCTACCAGCATATATCTTAGCTAGCGAACTACAAAGGACCTACGATGCCAAAAGTCAGGAACTCCGATGTTCAGTTAAAAATATTAAACTGGAAGAAAGACAGGGAATCATGAGAGTATGGCAGAAGAGATGGAAATAGTCGTCGAGGGAAGATGGACCCACCAACTTATAACAGACATTCAAAAATGGAGGGATCGACACCACGGACAAGTAGATTTCTACCTCAGCCAGCTTTTAACCGGACATGGCTGCTTTCAAGCGTATCTGAACAAGTTTGAGCTTAATGAATCCCCTGTTTAATCTGTTTAAATTGCAGAGAGGCCAGATAAGATGCGCAGCACATATTTTTTCAGTGCCCACCTTTCCGAATAGAGCGGAGAGAACTAGAGGAAAGAATTGGAGAAACACCAACTCCCGAGAATATTGTAAACCTTATGATAACATCGAACGCAATATGGGATGAAATAGGTTACAGCAATAATCATGAAGGAACTCGGAAAGAGTCAGGAAGAGCAGCAGTGAAAACCAAGCTCAGGCGGCATCTGTCATGGGATAAAGAACAACAAACGCTGAACCCAATCAACATTTTTCAAACAGAAAAAGAGAAGCATAAATGGTTAACCAGCAAAGCGAAGTAATACCTAATAGTAGTCCCGCGGGGAGAGTGGTTAAAGTGTGTAAAGTGTGGGTTAGTACGTAGGCGTATCGAGTGTTCAGATTTGCAAATCGTGCATGCATGTAATCTTCTAAAGATACCAAATAGCCTCCTTTGGCGCAACCAAAAAAAGTCTATAATTGGAACTCTCTACGAAAAAAAAAAATTGGTAGTTTTTTTTTTTGTCATTTTATTAGTCAATAGCAGACCCGCCCGGCTTTGCTCATGCCATAAAAGCCACTAGGCACACTTCCGCGACCTTTCTTTTTAGAGATTGTAGCCTATTTTAGAAATTCCTAAATCATGGTAATGTTTAATTTTCTACGGTTAAGGTGAGAAATTTTCATTCATTATTAGGTACATACATAATTATGTGTCATCTCCCTAATATTTGTTTAATGGCTCATCTTTTCGTGCATATACAAAAAGAGAGTTAGCTACTCTCTTTAAGGACGAATAAAGAGCACGTAAATCCATGATACAGACAAAACTATCAACAAATGTTTCACGCAGTTGCAGTGACAAAAAAAAAATGATTACTTTCCGCTTCGTCTGACTCGTGAAATACATTTCTTGAGTGTTCAGTTCCCTGATGCTATCTAGTGACAGTAGATCTTTTTGAACAGTCAGTCAGTCAGTCTGTAGTCAGACTATAATAAACTAATGATATTGTTCATATTTTATTATAGCGCTTGGTGATTAACCCTAATCCTACCGCAGCTTTCAAAACACTCATATGTAAAGTCCAAATTATTTACTAAGAGTTTTTTTTTTTTTTTTTTGTTTGTTTATTTGGTGCTAAATTGATTGAAACAATGGGCGTAACATGCTATTCGAAGACATTCCAGAGTATGCAAATTGGTAGTTTCTCACATATGTTCCTGACGTTTTTCTTATGCACAGCTTTTGTTAATTCTCACTTTTCTCTAAGAGAATTTACCCCCACTCCTTGTAATTTATGATTTTATGAATTTTAGTGCAAATAGTAAGCGCACAGATCTGGTTAATCTTCTCCCTTCCCACCCAGTAGTAGCCTGCTAAATTTTCTCTTCTGCTATCTAATGCTGGACATTAATACAATATATATATTTGCTGGTGTCTCAACGTCCTCTAGACATAACCTGCCTTCCACAAATTCTATCTTCTTTAAATGTTACTTAAATTAACCATATCGCTGTTATTTATTTGAGAGTTTCTCGCTTTAAGCTTAGAACTTCTTTCTTGGTACAGTTTACCGACATTCTAATTACTAGGTCTGTTGCCTGTCGTCGTGCGCGCACGTATTTTAAGATCTTGCTCCTTATTAAAAAAATAATATCTATAATAATATTAATAACTGATTGCGCGAGTTAAGTTATTGAAAATGTGTTGATTACAAAAACATATTATACTTTATTTACAACCGGTCGGTCCGAAGATTTAAAATAGAATGATCTCTTTACAATTTTTCTGTTTGCAAATCATTATTTGCAGTTTCAGGAGTACTCAAAGGTCTTTACTTATACAAATCCGCTGGTCCAGATGATATCTCCCCCATAGTTTTGAAAAGGTGTTCTTCTACGCTGGCAAAACCTCTGCGTAAGCTTTTCTGTCTATCTTACTTTTCAGGGCTCTTTCCGAGCAGATGGAAAGCAGCATTTAACCATCCCATCCCTAAAGAAAGGCGAATCTTCCTCCCTGTCCTATTACCGACCCATTGCACTTACGTCCCTTCTTTCCAAGGTTGTGGAAACGCTGATAAATCGTTAGCTTATGAAATATATATATTCACGAAAACTCCTTAATGACCTGCAGTATGGTTTTCGTAGCAACAGGTCCACTGATGATTTGATGACATATCTCACCGAGAAGTAGAAGCAATCTCTCCATCACTTCAGCGAAACTAAGATGGATGCCTTTCGGGGCGTTCAATACAAGTTGTTTTGGACGGCTTCAAGTATGCAATTCACCAAATAAATGGTGGTGTTCCCCAAGGCTCTGTTTTGTCTCCGATGCTCTTTCTTATTTTTATAAATGATCTCCTGTCTGCATTTTCTTATCCAATCCATCATTCCTGCGCTGATGACAGTACCCTCATTTTTCATATTCGTTTCCTAACTCACGTCTTTGCTCTTCGGCCTTAAAAGAGGAAAGGCGACACATGTTAAACTCATTAAATTCCGACCTGGACACCATAATAAAATGGGGTTCAACCAACAGAGTGGGATTTAATTCCTAACACAATGCTGTCTTCTGTCTCTCAAGCGAAACAAAAACCCTCAACCATTATCCATGGATGGTACTTGCATCATTGACACCGACAGACTTGCCATTCTCGGTATGTGTATTAATAACCATCTTCGATGAAACGATCACATATTCGAGGTCGCCAGAAATGCTAAAAAATGTCAAGGATTCCTTAAACGGTGTAAAAAATATTTTATCCCGTCTGATCTGGTCTGAATTTATAAGGCATTCATCCTCCACCCAAAGCTGGAATATAACGCCCATACCTGGTCTGGTGCACCCAAGACCGTTCTGCACATACTAGACAGGGTACAGTATCGCGCGTTAAAACTCCATTTTCCTAAACGCCTGTGCCCTGAAAAAATATAAGGGTATTCATATTCCCTTTGGCTCGCGCAGATTATAAAAAAAAAAACATTTCGGGTTATTTACACTTCTTCACGGCTGACCTCCAAGTGACCTTGCAAGTGATCCAGTGCGTGAACCAGAGCCACCATCTTGAAAAGTTATGGTTTTTGTCCTCAGACTAAGATGACTTGTTGAAATAAGTTCCTCCGGAAAAGCACCTGCTTCGGAAATGCCACCGATCATGGATAAATCCGTGAAAATTGTTATTTCTCCTTATTCGGAACTGATCCATCCATAATTAGAGTTTTTCGATACCTCACTCTCATTATCCCATCCATAGGCATATTCAGCTCCTATTATTTATTTTAATTACTACGTTTATAGTACCTTATATTAAGTTCCATAATAAGGTTACAATTAGGCTTAAAACTGCTTATCTGCACTTCTTCACGTCTGACCATTGTTACAACCCGGTAATACCAGGGTTAAACAAAAATGGTAAATTTTCTCCAATATGAAAAACTTTCACAGAAAAGAGTTGAAATAAGATTTGCAAAAGGCTTTCCTCCTTTATCCTTATTAGCTCATTGTTTGTTGGTCTACACACATTGCAGACTAATCAATATAACTTTCCTTAATTTGTTCCTTCAGTGAAAGTCAATGAATACTACAGCGAAGCAACGAAAAAAAAAAAAAAATGAATTTGAACAAAAATAAAATTAAAATATCGATCACTCTCCAACCCCTTTTGTCTACAAGAAAAAATCGTCCTGCTCCAAGCTAAGTACGAAAAAAAGAAATAAACGCCTGAGAGCAGCAAGAAAAGGACTCCCCAACCAGAAAATAGTTCAACAAAAAATAAAATGTACGACTGGGTCGCACGTACTTGCACCTATGTATGATACATATTCTCGTATGTTAACAACATCTGTAAAACTAAGATTTAACTTTTTTTTTTGTAAATTCTTTAAAATTAAAAAAAAAATGCTTACAATATTCCAAAAGTTGGTATGCATATGTATATCAAATATTGTTTAGATATTAATTTCGAACAAAGTAGATTCAGCCATAGCCGAGAAAATTCTTAAGAACCAGTTAATAAGTGTAAAGTACTGTTATACGTATTTTTGGCGAAAACTGGTACGCCATCTGATAGCATATGTTCAAATCAAGAATTTGATCAAAATCGTTGAACCCGTTTTCGAGAAAATAGATTTTTTTTTTTTTCAAAATGATCTAAATTTGGAATTAGAATGAAAATTGCGACTTCGCCTCGAATTGTGACCTCATACGAGTAGACCTAAGACATGAAGTTTGAAGAAAATTCGTCCAGCCATTTAGGCTGCGGTAGTGCGTACAGACAGACAGAGAGACAGAATTGAGAGACCCACTTTGTTGAGTTTCTCTACCTTAGTAATGCTAAGTCTTGTTAAAATTTCACGATCGAAAATTTTCAGAAAACCAATACTTGGCCTATAGGTACAAATCATTTTTACTCCTTGTGTCTTTTCTTCTTCACCCCAGAGTTGAAAAAAAAATCTACGAGTCAAAAACACAAGCAACAAATTCACCAACAACGAAAAACGGATACGGATGCGTTCGATGTCTCAAAGCGGGGTAAAGGGTAACAAGTTTAAATGAGGAAAAAAACATCAGCCACCCCACAATTTTTTTTTTTTTGCTGTTCCCTTTCTATACCTACTTAATTTCGTTCACCCCTTAAGACTCAGCTCTCAGGACATGCTGGTTACGATGAAAAAAAAAGAGAAAACAACAACACTCACCCAAATCTTCGTTGATGCTTTTACTTTTTAATAGCAAACATTTTTTTCGTTTTAAATTTTTTTTTTTCTGTTCTTTTACTGTTTGCATGAGGGGCGTTGGTGGATGGGGTGGTACTGAGTTGATGGGGTTGTGTTGCTGGGTTGGGGGTGCGCGATTGATGATGATGACTGAACGGTGAGGCTCGCGGATAAGCGTTCTACTGGTGACATACAACAACTACAGCGACACAGTTAAGAGCAAATGAAATTTCTATGTGTGGGGTTAGAGACCGCGGAACGGAGCAAAGCTATCACAACTCTCAGAATTACAAGTCTGGGCACCACCATTATATGGGTAATCGTGGGCTATGTAAATTTGATATTTGAAATTTCTTTTCGTCTTTCACATCAATATTTGAGGTGAGTAGCTGGAGGGGATATTCCGCTCTATCAATGGAAAATGCGGTCTTCCCAGACCCAGAGGGAGTAAGCAGTGCACCAGTGTTTCGAATTTTTTAAATGTTCAAATTATGCAAAAAGTATTTTCCGTCTGTTTGGCGGTAAATCAAAATTAATGAAATTTTCATTTCACAACGGAATGGTGAAGAAATTGAGGCGGACACCCTGAGCTGGGTATTCGATTGATGTTTGTTAAGAGAGAAAAATCGATTTGAATTAAATGCGCTTTGAATTATATATTTAAAAGCATTATTGTTAAGGGTTGTTAGTATCTCATGAAGTGGAAATGATGTTAGAGCTGACATTTTATAATTTAGTTTTAGATGATGAAGCTTTTAGGACTGTTTTTTGAATGTCTGACCACGACGGCGTCTTTAGACGGCAGCAACTTGTCAATTACAAGCTGTTAACTATCTTTTCGCAGTATATCTAAACATATCTACCAGTTCCTCTAATAACAATAACATCAAACGAAAACATGTATCGTAAAACGTACAGCAGAATCTTTTTACAATTAGAGGGTTTTAAAAGATGAACAAGGCATAATTCTAGGGTCCAAAAAGCTGCACGCATCTTGCTTAACCTCGTTTGGTTTCGTTCAGTTGTTTGCGATTATTTCCATTGTGCTTCTTTTTCAGTTGGAAGTAAATTTTTATAGATATAGTTTTAGCCACCAACTATTAACTGAGCTTTCCCTTCTTCTTTGATCAGTTTTCCAACAATTCACTGCCTTATGTGTCCCTTACTACTACAGTACTACAGTAATGCATAGGCAACAGAGTGACGTTTCGTATGCATCTGTGTCTAATGTCATTTAATTTTGATTATTTATTTGTTAAGTGCATCGCGTCTCTATTCGTGGATCGAAGCCAGGCTAGTTACTAACAACGCCAAATTTAAGCGAAAACCTAAAAACCTAGAGCGGAAGATGTAACTATTTTACATCGAAAAAAAAAACCTTTGTTACTGAAAAAGAAATGATCGAAGCCTCGGAGCCAATCTGATTTGATGCATGCGGATTTGGCGTGAGAGGTCGGGTATCAAGAGTTATTAGCTTTAAGCTATGGATTGGATGAGAAATGCAAAAATTGTATAGGATTCAATAAAACACTGTACATAAGGTTCAGAATTGCCCATGGAAGATCTATGAAACATGTACATGCAGATGTGAAGGCATGACTGTGAACTGCTTCAAAGTCATATTCTAAGGTTAGGTTAGGTAGCTGCTCCGCTAGGCAGAAACATGCTTATACCACAAGGTAGGTCCATTGTGATACCATAATGAGTATCGGATTATCTGCACCAAAAACCTTACATCGTATCGGTATTAACCCTTTTTGTACCTCATTTATGTGCAGAACCACTTAGATCTGGAGACGAAGCTCTTTATTTTGTAAATATCGAGCCTGGATAAGTCACCGAGATCTTCATAGAAGTATTCCTTCTCAACATTGATAGGGTAGAACAGGTGTTCAAAAGGCGAATTATTGTTTCCTCCTCGTCTTTACAACTTCTACAAAAATTGTTGGAGGGGTCACCCAGCCTAATAGGAGGCCTATCTATCAAGCAGTGCCCGTGAGAGTTCGTATTATAAGGCTTAAGCATTTCTTATTTATGGACAAAAGTCTTTTCGTTCCCTTCGGATTCAGGTTAAGCTAGATCTGGTTCGACATAAAACAAGTGCTGATATTGTTCCACCTGCTGTTTGTCATTCTTCTGGTTCCTGTCTCAAGGCGAACCTTTATCAATTCTGTAGGAGCAGATGGTAGTTCCTTATTTTCAGTTATGTTCCGTCCTGCACCTTCCTTTGCCAGATCGTCCGTTCTGCAGTTTCCCGGAACAGCCTACTAGTACTAGTAGTACGTACATAAGGATGGGCCTCACTATTGCCGTATAGATCTAATGGATTAATTTAGGCTGAAGGGCCAATTCGGGCTCAAAGCCCTTCGACAGAAATAAAGGGCAACGGAGAACCTCCTGGTACGGTTCTATAGGGCCGCTATCTCCGACTTGTATTTCTTCAGAATGTTCTTATACAGAATCCAATCTTATAGGTCCCTTGAAGGTAGAATTTTATTTATTGCTTCGGTTAAAACGTCCGCCATCCGGTCAATATTAGATAGCGAGTGGAGATGGATTAAGGCAACGTTCTAGAGTCATCATTCAAACTTGCTTTATACCTCACCCTAATTGATTTCCTAACATTCCTAAAAACAGGTTGTGGAGGAGTTTTAACGTACATACTGAATTGTATGTAGCAGTGATCCGGGAAAGACGTGTCTCTAGATACCATCTAGTTTTTGACCTTTTACTTAGGAGTTGTTAGTAATAAAGTTGGGATCTGATACCCTATTACATATAATTAGATCAGTTTCCATTAAGTGATCAAATGGAGACTCACCTCGATCCAGTGGTGAGCACTGGAATCACTACTTATCGCCCTGCGTATATTTTCCGACGGCCGGAGCCCCATATTTTTATAAGGCATATACGCAGAGGAGATCCGTATTGATTCTTCTATTTCCTATTTTAACCTCATGTACACGAATTTTTTTTTTTTTAATTTTCAAATCTGAGTGTGCACATTATTTATGATGGTGCGTTAATAAATTTGCTAACAGATGGCATTAAAATCTCATTTTCGTCAAAAACTGGAGTTACTACGTTTTGTTATTAAATCAATGTTTCAGCGAAATTTTATTATTTATCACTTCAATTCATCAATTTTGTGTAAGACATTTGTTTTATCAAAATGGATTCATTGCGTTGAATAAGGGTATCTTAAAAAAAAAATATTTTAATGTCGTTTATAACGACCACATTTGTTTCGCTCCTGGAAGGTCGTTATATCCCGTTTCCACTATGTTTTCGAATGGAAGAAGCATAGAATATGTTGGTGCTACTAACCAAAAGCTAAAAAACAACAAAGTCATCTTTTCTAGTAACTTTTCACAGAGTCTTAACAAATTAGGTGCGACACTTTATTACGTTGGCTGGAATATCAGCTCTGTACATGCTCCATCTACAAAAAGAGTAGCCTTATATATCCTGTAAGAGTATAGAAGGTGCCATCTGTTGTAAAATAACGTTACTATTTTAGACAAGAATGAATTTTAAACTTCCCTGTAACAACATTTCATAAGAAAACGTCATATGCGAAAGTATTAATTGGTCCTCTGGTAATTTTCAAATTTTTAATATATATGTACATACTTTTGTTGTGGTGTAGTTAGAAGCCATATCCACATATATTACGAGATTATGTTTTATAATGTTTTCAAATTACTTATAAAAATTAATAAAAATGTTTAACTTCTCCTTGATTTTAATATACAACCCGATATCTGATATGGATTGAAAGATCTCAAGATTTGTTCACACTTTACATACATCCCTATCGTTATTAATTTTTGTCACGGTCGTGTTCTATCTTAGTTTCATCTAAGACAACGGGTTACAATTTTGACAACCCAACTCATCTGTATCTCTCGTGTGTCACTTGATTCAACAGAATCTATTCAAATCTCTGAAAGTGTCTTTCTTTTCATAAAGTGAATTGAAAGGATTTCATTTATGATCCGATAAATTTTCAAACTCTATTCCTCATCACGAACCATCACTCAACACTTTCCCACTCCACTATTCTCCCAAACAAATTCCTTCCATTCTTCAAAAACTCAAGTAGGTACCTTACTTGGAATTGCTAATAACCCCAATAAAAGAACGCATGTAGTCTGATTAAAGTTTGGTAGCCCGCCGTCATTTTTTTCTACACAAAGATCAGTATTAACTCTTTCGTTATGTGTAAGTTCATCAAAATTAATTCATATCCTTCGTCCTTTTTAGCTGTGAAATGTGTAGATTAAGTTGAAGGGAGAAAGATATACATATATTCTAGGTGGCCCTCAATTCATCAAGATACACTGAAAATTTGTGCGCATATTTTTCACATTAAAAAATCGGTTGCATAGCTAACGAATTTTTTTTTGTCAATTTCAATCTACCCCTAGAGATTGTATTATAGATGCTTACCCTGAAGGCACGACGTTCGCGTGGATGTCGGTTTTTTTTTTGTATGCAGATATGGATTTTTTTTTACCCTGCTTGGAAATTGCTGGGTGAAGTCGGTTGCTTTTTTTCATTATTAACTCAGATGGATAATTTTTTACTTTTTTTAAGATCTAACCCTCTCACACAACCCTTTGTCTGGGTGAAATTATATATATATTTTTTTTTTTTGATTTCTACCCTGTATTTTTGCTGGGATTTGCTAGTGCACCGAGACAAAGAGAATTCAAGAGAGGTGAAGATTATAGAAGGATTTATACAGGGTGCCGAGAAAATCAATAGCACCCAAACTCCGAAACATAATCACAACAACCTACTTCACGAAGCTTATAGCAAAATATGGTGGTGTCACTCCAGGCGCCAAGCAACAACCTGTCATTCTTCAAAATAGAAGTATCAATTAAAAAAACATAAATATTTTGCTATCTGTTCACAACAAAGCTGCTGGAGCCGACGGCCTTGCCGCCGAATTTTTTTAGGCAGGAAGTGATGGCTACTAAGGAGCATGCACCAGCTTATTTGTAAAATCTGGTCGGAAGAATGCATGCCCGACGAATGGAACCTCAGCATCGTTTGCCCGATCTTGAAAAAAGGAGACCCTCTGAACTGCGCCAACTATAGAGGTATAAGTCTTCTCAACATCGCATATAAGATCTTATCTGCCGTATTATGTGAACGTCTTAAACCGATCGTCAACAACCTGATAGGTGCTTATCAGTGCGGTTTCAGGCCTGGTAAATCCACCATTGACCAAATATTCACACTACGGCAGATCTTGGAAAAAACCCATGAATATGAAATCGATATGCACCACCTTTTCATCGATTTCAAAGTTGCCTATGATAGAGTGTATAGAGACGAGTTATATAGAGCCATGTCGAGTCTTGGCATCCCTGCCAAACTTGTCCGTTTATGCAGGATGACGATGGAGAACTCTCGCTGGACAGAACGCCACAGTAGACAGATATAATTTTGTGCTGGTAAAGGAATTTGTCTACCTAGGCTCTATGGTGGGGAGATCAAAAGAAGAATTACTCTTGCCAATCGTTGTTTCTATGGGCTAAGAAGGCAACTGAGTAACAAAGCCCTATCTCGAATTACTAAGGTAACTCTTTATAAGACGCTAATCATCCCAGTCCTGCTGTATGGTGCAGAGGCATGGACTTTGTCAAAATCGGATGAGGATGCCCTTACTTTGAGAGAACAGTTCTTCGAGTGATCTTTGGTCCCGTCTGCATAGACGGCGAGTGGAGGAGTAGATATAACGCCGAGCTATACGGCCTTTACAATGACATCAACTTTGCCAGAAGAGTTCATATACAACGACTAAGATGGCTGGGTCTTGTAGAGCGGATGGAGCCCAACGTTTCAGCCCGGAAAGTCTTCGAATCCACCCCGGATGGACGGCGCAGTAGAGGACGACCTCGCGGAAGGTGGCGCAAACAAGTGTAGAGGGACCTCAACCAACTTGGCGTGCGCAACTGGTGGCAGCTGCCTCATAACCGGGCTGGCTGGAGAGGTTTGTTGCTTGAGGCCCAGGTCCACCCCGGACTGTAGCGCCACCTAAGTAAGTAAGAAAGTTCACTTGTGAAAAGTGAATAAACTATTGTTTTACAAATAGGTTAAATCGACCTTATTGTTTACCAGTGGATCTGCCTGGCTCCTCTGAACGAAGAAAGAAAAGAAAACACGATGTTCTAAATTTCATTATGCATACAAAAGCCAACTTTAAAATGTGAGGATGTGCGGAATATCACGTACGTGTTTTTTGATTGAACAGATACAGGACAGGTGGAAGGGACACAACCATCGGGCTCACTGTTTGGTGATTGAGTCATAGGGTACATTATAGCTAGCATTGGTTGTAGAAGTGCATCTATCTAATACAACTTGTAATGATCTAAGTAATCAATCGAAAAGTTAGCAATCATTTTCGGGCTTGATAATAAGGACAACTAAAACATAGTGTGAATAAAGAAAACCCGAGATGAATTGAAATATTCGTAGCTATACGTACATGTTTAGAGGTGGTAATGTTGAGCGAAGGAATCGCAGTTTATCGAACAAGTAGGAAGGCATTTTGATTATTATACCCAAATATACCATTTCCTTCGTTCGAATATTGTTTCACTGTACAACGTAAGTTGTTGTATATACAAGTCTTTTACTAGTCGGAACTAGTTACTATTGTTAGCTAAAGCTTGAGGAGCAAGTCATAAATTTGACTAATAACCAGATTTATATGATTATAACAAGACAAATTTCGATTAATAATAATTCTACAAGCTTCAGTTTGGAATCAGAGAGCATTATATCTGGCAGAAGATCGAGGCTGAAAGGCCTATTAGTTGTAGGAATAGCTTGAGACTTTGTTGGATTTAACATCAATTCATTTACTGCCGAATAATTGAAAATTGGTGGCAGGTCTTCATTTATCTGAGAAGCAAGGTCATCTGAATTCGCCAGTGGTTTAGCCAAATGTAATTGTAATATGAAGCTTGGCACATTTGTATACAGTAGGCATATTATTAATAAATATACAGAACAGGATAGGTCCGAGAATTGAACCCTATGGTACACATTGCTTAGAAGAAGACCTTTCGTCAATAATAACTTTTTGCAACCTATCCGATAAGAAATTTCGCGAAAGTTTGACGACCATTTGGATGAAGTCAAAACCAGCAGAGAATGTCAAGTAGGCAAAGAAGGGTAATGCAACTCTTGTCATAATCTTGTCTTGTTGTATTTACTATAGCAGTTGAACAGCTATGATTTCTTCTAACAAAGAAATTTGTATGCAGATGATTACCTATTTGCACTGATGTGTCTAGTAACCGATTATTTGCGGCAGTAACAGTTTTATAAATCTGAGTGGAATGCTGTCTACAGAATTAGACTTTAGGTGTTAATGATGTGTCCGGTGACGATTATTTGTGGCAGTAACAGTTTTATAAATCTGAGTGGAATGCCGTCTTCACCTACAGAATTAGACTTTACTGCAATAATGTTATTTAATACATAATTTTCAGTAATCTCCTTAAAGTCTACATGATGCATGATGCACATTATTTGCATTGTTAACATAACAGTCAAATTCGTTAGATTGTGGCATCAGAGAAGAACAAGTTATTTAACTCGTCAGTGTTGAGCGAACAATTGTTGTTATTTTTTGGGTTAAAACAGCCAAAGGATTTTAGAGAGAAGCGCTTAATTTGGAGCAGTAAAAATGTTTCTTATAGGAAACCATTTTTTTTTTTTTGAAGGATTATGTTTCCATTTGTTGTAGAGTTTATTTCTACATTTGAGTTCATAGAGGACTTCAGAAGTGAACCATGGACAGCTCATGTTGCGAACAAACACAGTTTTGATTGGACATGCTGGTCGAATAAATAATATATAAAAGTCTGGAGTTTTCATTTGGGTCACGGAAAACTGGTTCAAAAGAACAGCTTCTGTCTAGACTATGTATAAACACAAGCAAATACACATTTTACATTGCCATCAAATATTTCCACTACAGTAGAGTCAAATGTGGAGTATTTACTCCACTCTTTTGATTTACAGATTGCTTTGCAATTTAAGGAAGATTTGCAATAAATTGCAACACCGCTTCCCATAGTAAGCGTTGATATAACGTTCGGTAGATACTTTGTCGGGATAGAAGGTAGAAGAGCACTTTAAAAAAAACAAATTGTAAAAAAAATCTATTGTAACAAAAGTGTGATTTACATGCACCCTGTCCTGGACTCATCTGCAAATGAATGACTTTAAAAAAAGGGTTAATACGGAGAAAAAAAAGTAAGCACTTAGGCATACGGAGCACATGCTGCAGTACCCACATTTTTTTGTCGTTCTTCAAAAACGGGATATGAGTAAAATACTGCCAGGGGTCCTTATTCACCCAGACAACCTCTTTTTTTCATATTCAACCCTCCACACGCATTCACTTGTCAAATACAAAGCCAGTTGTAGAATAGAAAAAAAAATTAATATCCTTTTTCCACACTGTAAAATGCAAATTAAAAAGATTCACAGTGAAATTTCATATTAACCCTTCAAAGAAAGGGTTGCAAATCTCCCCAGGACTACACGCATACTCACTCTTTGTTTAGTGTCAGCTGATGGCATATCTAAAAAAATCATACCCTAGCTGTGAGGGGTGGCCGATTTTTGTATAACAGGAAAAAACTGTACGGACTTTTTGTTACGTTGTTAGCAGAAAGAGTTGAAAGCTGAGCTCCATTGTTGATCTTCTGTTCATTATAAAGTGACTCTTTGAAACGTATTTGCATATAACGGCGAAGGACAGTATTTGAATATGGATTTTGGGTTATGCCAACCTTTGAGAGAATTCTAAAGCTGTCTTACGGATGTAAATTATGAAGCATTTTATCCATTCCTATTTTTTTCCCATTGTAAGTAGGTCTAGTTTTGTTTTGTAAATCCATGCAGGTGTGATGCTTTTTTTTTTTTTTGGGAAAGAATAAACAAAATTTGGGAATGCTTTAGGATTAAATTGGATTTTGGTGATTTGCGGTAGGAAAGGGATTTTAGAGTGAACGTTGGTGACTTAATTAATTAAACATGGGTATTTGTATGTATGCTTCTTTTGTTCTCTTTACTCGCTTGATAAGCAGAAGCTCGATATTGGTAAAAGAATTAGGTTTTTATTAAAAAAAAATAGAACAGTTATTTTGGTCATCATTGAGGTATTTTTGATTTAAAAAACCGGGTTTACACATGCAATGAGTTATTCGCTGACGACATTAATTATTGGAACCACAGTAAAAATTCATATGTAAAAAAAGTTTAACTGTCGTTACATGAATATCGAGAATAGTGCCAGCAGCACATCAGCTCTCCACAGTTTTCCCAAGTTGCTGAACAATGAAGTCCGGCTTCTGTAACTTCATTCGGTTTAGAAAAATGCTTCTATGATAAGATACTCTTTTGATTTGCTTTCATTCTTAGGTTAGGTTAAGTTAAGTGGCTGCCCCCGTTCAGTCAGAGACATATGTATGTATATACTTATGTCAAAAAGTAGGTCAATCGGGTTGTGATAAGACAAATAATATCAAATTACCAGCACAAATGTGGATAGTTTTGGGTAACCGTAACGATATTAAATAGTTACTTCCTGTTACACGTTTATACGAGGAACCACCTTGACCCGTAAACCAAGTTCTTTTTAAAGTTCCGTACCAGAATGGTATAAAACGGAACACTAATTGTTTTAATGAGGTGTCTGTCTGTCTGTCCATCAGTATGTCACACCCTTGTAACTTTTGAACTGTTAGACCTAGAAGCACAAAAAAATAGTATGTAGCGGACCGAAAATAAATGAAAACAAATTATTTGGATGGACTTTTGGGAGCATAATATACCCCACTATACTCCAACATCCAACCAAAGTTGAATTTCCAAGGAATTTGAACACATAAAAAATATTTGTTTTGAATAAAAATTTTTAAACAAAAAAACCACCAGGCGTGAGGTTAAAAATCACCCTACTATACTCGTATCTTAGCTTCATCCGATGTTGATGACTTTGCACATGAAGTTGGTTGAGGTCTGTTTCCAATTGTGTACTCCACTTTAGAGGAGGTCTTCCTTTACCGCATCGTCCCGCCGGGGTGAATTCGGAAGACTTTCCGGGTCGGAGGATTGATGTCTATGCGCTCTACATGTTCTAGTCATCTCGATGTCGCTATACAACCGGTATAGTTCGTTGTTGCATCTTCTCCTCCATTCCCCATTCTATTCCATTTGATAATTTCCATGCTTCTGCGCCATATAGCAGGACTGAGATAATGAAGTTCTTATATAAATTAATCTTAGTTGTCTGTGAGAGGATTTTGCTACTTAATTGCGTTCTAAGCCCAAAGAAACAGCAATTGGCAATGGCGATTCTCCGCTTGATCTCTGCGCTGGTGTCATTGTTTTAATTTACAGCGGAGCCTAGGTAGACAAAGTCCTTCACTACCTCAAAACTCTGGCTGTCTGCTATGATGTTCTGTCCAAGTCGCTGATGTTCACTGTCCTTTTTTAATGAAAACAAATAATTTGTTTTGCCCTTGTTAACAGCTAAAAACATTTTCGCTGCTTCTGTTTGACTACTCACAAAGCACCACTTCCATCCCGCTGCGTTCTTGGAATTATGTCAATGTCGTCGGAGTACCCAAATAGTTGTACAGGCTTTTGAAAGTTTGTTAGCTTGAGAATTTTATACAATCCGTTCAAGTAAGCTGTTAAAGAAATCACATGACAGCGCGTCACCTTGTCGTAATTTTTTTCTGACATCAAAAGCCTCTGTGATGTTGTTACCCACCTTGATGGAGGATCGTGCATTCTTCATCGTCATGATACATATACGAACAAGCTTAGCAGAGATGCCAAAACTAGACATGGCTTTGTATAGTTCGTCTCTATATGCGCTATTATAGGCGACTTTAAAATAGATGAAAAGGTGGTGGGTATCGATTTGGAGTTCCTGGGTTTTTTCCAAGATCTGCGGCAATATGAATGTCTGATCTATGGTGGACTTTCCTGGCCTAAAACCGTAGTTAGACCATCGGCTCCAACAATCCTGTTGGATTTAAGCTTATATATTGCTATCTTCATTTCACTTTGGTTGGGTGGACGAAATTTCTGCCCGTCATCATCCGATTTGAATGGAGCATTCTGCCTGACAGCGGAGTTTTAACCGTCACCGCCGTTTAGAAGTGATCTTTCCAAATTCTCAGCACAGCTTGTGACTCTACTACTAGATTTCCTTCTTCATCCCTACAGGTTTCTGTTCGGGCTTTGTAGCCTTGGCATGCTCTTTTTACCTTCTCTCCATTGACTCGATCTCGCTTTTTTCACGTTATTTCTTCTTGTGTCTCTTCTCTTTATAGATGTCTTAAGCTCCTCTGGTCGCCCTATGCAGCTTCGCTTTATAAGTCTCTTGCTTTGCTGCGTACGCTTGGCGATAATCTTCATCAAACCAGGTTTTTTTTTTCGTGGTGGATGCGAGACATCAGAGGCGGCGTTCAATGATGCCATTGCTCATCTGCGCTTAATATTGACGGCATGGAACTTCTTGAGAGGATCAGGGACACTCGAGTGGGAAAGGCTCTGGCAGTCTCTTGCGATTGTAGCCGTTAGATGTTAAAATTTCACACAAAGAAGTATCTTTGGTGTTGTTTAGTTTGGGATATCCTCATTCGTGCCTTGGCAGCACCAAGGTAGGGATCCGAGTCATTTCTGCACGGAAGGTGCGAACATCCAAAATACTGGAGGAGTGCCTTGCATCAATCGCGAGATCATCAACGTGGTTAATAGTAAGTTGATCTGTATATCGCCAGGTGCCCCTATGAACATTGGGGCGCAGGAATCATGTGCTATTTACAGTAATGTTTCGCGGCACTGAAAAGTCAATTTACCTCATTTCGCCAAGCACTATTTTGGCGTCATAACATGAACATCTGTCTTATGTCCTATCAAGGAGCTCAAAAAGCAATCATTGGTCACGCCGTTCAAGTGGGTGCGTGAGCGGATATTAGGAAGATGTTTCAGGTATTCGCTCACATCGTCGTCGTCGACAAATCCGCATACAAATAAACTCTGCCTGCTCGGTCCCGTAGTAGATGTCGTAGTTTTTCATCCGCTTTTTGCACGACTCACCCCACCGCACTTCTTAGATGTGGGTAGGCCACGGAGGCGTCTTCGGTGTAAGTAAAGAAGACTGTGGCACGCTCTCTGTTGCACGGCTCAGCTCGACGGACGGGGTGGTTCTTGTCCATCTCACTTTGCCACTCCTGCTCAGCACACAAAATCTCGTGCCAGAATAATAATAATAAAAAAAAAAAATCCAAAAGAGAATAAAGTTACTTTACGCTGACGGCGGACTGACTTCGAAAAGGATAGTAAAAGAAAAGCAAAAGAAGGAAACGAAAAACCCAAGGACTTATGCCCATGGACAGGTGAAAGATCGGGAAGAACTACGCGAAACTTACCCTAACTAGCCTAAATTAAACCTAAACCAACCTATCGACTTAAGCTAAACCCTAACCTAAACCTAATGGAATGTCGAGTTCGTTGATGAATTTCGGAGCAACCTTAAATATTTTCCAAAAGTTTATCCCCAAATAAAAGACTTGCTGTAAGTTTGGCACAACGAATATTTCTACCTCATACGAACTGCCACCCAGGAGGCTACTATCTTGAATCGTCTTGGTGGTTTCCGGCTGCCGTTCGTATGTCCATATTCATATTAGCCATTCTGATGTTGTTCTTGGCAGCTAATTGAAGCTCCACTATCCATGAGCTCATACCCGTCTATCCTAACTTTAGCATATGGCCTATTGTCGCCTGAAATGTTTATTGTCGTTCGAAATGTTTATTTCGCTATTATGTCCCTCTTTCGTTGTCTATTGTACATATTTCCCTTAGCCTTCTAATTTAAAAATAATTCCAGCTCTTCTCTACCGGCGCTGTCACTTCCTCCCCAAAGATTCGCGTTCTGGCGGCTTTGAACTCCTATAGGCGTACGTGCAGACTCTTCCCTTGAGGGATTACCTTCGTGGTTGAGGTATCATCACCTTTTGAAACCCTCTTAAAAATTTGAACGTCTTGTTCTCGCTTTCCGGAAGAGTAGTCTTGGTCGGTTGCTTCGTTCCGGTCGCACTGCCGACTCTCAGGTTTTTCTGGCACTGTACGCAACTGAAATTTATATTTCTTTGACCACAACTAAAACACATCAGACTATGAAAGGTGAACTGACACGCCGACGGAGCTGAAACAGGGTTCCTAGTCGGTTCGGTTCTGTTAGTAGAGTCGTTGTTCTTATTGTTCTGTCAGTCCGGTTACGTTGAAGCACACCAATTGCCACTTCTTCGTCCTATAATTCCCTAAAAGTTCCCTGGTCTTCAAGTTCGTTCACGTGTCGTCTGAATTTCATCTCTCAATTCTTGGATGCTTGTTTTAGAGCATCTGAAAATTAGCGTCGCTACCCTGTCCTTTATATTGATCCTAAGTATGTCTACTAAGTCTATGTAGTTCGTTTGGTCGACTCGTCATCTGTAGTACCATCATCCATACGTCGCTGTAGAATGTCGAATGATTTCTGGGGTTGCTGTCTCCTATCCATGATGTCATGATCCCTGACGTTATTTTTAAATTGTTTCAGCAATTCCCTCCTAAGTTGTTGATAGCTCAGGTACCTATCGCCTTCATTTTCCTCCAGAAACTGCCAGAATCACCTCTCACCAGGACTGCTTACGAGGTGAAGGAAGTGGGTAAATAGCTGGTAGTTCCTAATACCGTCCCGTCGAAATTAATTCCCCACTTATGGATATCGACCTTCCTATCTGAAAACCGTGAAGCCAATGGTTCAGTGTTCATTGGAAGGTCATCATCATGTCCTTTATACTATCGGCGAACACCGACATGATCTCAACTTGATTCTTCCTCACCGCTTGAGAGATCACCTTTTGAATTTGTTGTGTTACCCGTCTTGTGTCCCTGTCTTACTTCGCAAGTCAGTTAGGTCGTCTTCGTTAGCAGAAGTTTGTTGTTCGACCCTTGTCTCTGTTACAGTTGCTGTCGCTTGGATGCCTAGTGACACACTAAAGCATTGGCTGTGATGTCCTTCCCGTTCTTTAGCTTGTAGTCTTGCGTCTGACCATCTGTTCTGTATGCCGTATAAGTCTAGTAGGTCTTGTTCGATTGGAAGGAATCTTTGCTCCAGGCCCTCCCGCAATTCTACTGTGGACCGAGTTACCTTCTGTCTTGTAGTTGCTGTATGGTCTGTCATGTTTAAGTTTGTAGGGTAGTTCCTGTCGTTTTGGAAAATAACAGATAGTCGTCTGTCGTTCCTTGTTCGTAATTGCCGTTAGTCCTTGTAGCAGGTGGCAAGTCATATCTGTCAGTCCCTTGGTGGCGTTTCATCCTTGCCCTTAAACGTGTTACCCGCATTCCTGACGGAGCGGCTCCTTGGGATCCAGGTTTTTTCAGAGTTCTCAGTTTTTACTCGTTGCTTCACTTCTTTCGGGAAGTCTTCCAGAAGTGACATCACTGAGTGGGACTACGAACATATTAGTCCAGTGCTCTAAACATAAAATTTGCGGGCTAGATTTTAAATTTGAATAAAGTTCTTCTCCTAATTCATCAATTTACACTGAACATGCCGTCGCAACGTTCTTTGACAAATTAAAATTTAGAGCTGATAATTTTGTAATATGCATGAAATGAATGCATACAATGTGAAATTTTACTTTGAAGCTTTCACGAGGAACACACGAAAATTTCAGGATTTGTATAAAACTGTAGAAATAAAAAAAACCGACTCCGTTCGCACATAGAGGATTCCGTTCTTCGCATATAAACCTCCACTCTGAAGTTTAAAATGTTTAATTCGAAAAAAAATTGTTGGATTTTGCACAAGGAGCTCTTTTTCAACGACATGTCACATATTAAATTCAACTTACCGAGTCAATAATGATAACAATCAAGTAAAAAAAACTAATTGTAAAATAAGCAGTAGGAAATTGTTCAAAAATCAACAGGCAACCAAGCAATAAATCAAACATCCCCCACATACGACACGTTGTCATGTATCCTGCTCTTCTGCGTTATAAACTAAACCTCAAGATAAAACACAAGCCACCCCTTTTATTTAATCCAACATATCACGTAACTGCCACTTACCGCCCAACACGCGACAAAGATTAATGCAATGTTTTCCACAATTTTCCTCAAAATTCTGTAAAAAAAAGAAACTCTAAACCGACAAAATGGTGACAACATGAAACTAACAAAAAAACATAAGACAAACCAACCCTTCTATGATTCATCCCCTCGTTCGTTCACTTCTTATATCCTTCTTGAATCCTTTCCAAGAAAAGTATATTCTTACAAAAAATTATTCTCCACTGTGGTACAATATCTTGCACCACATATTTGAGTCTATTAAGAGCTCTCATAACATCTAATCAAATATGGAACAAACCGTTATTACTGTTATTATACCACACACATTCATGTGTTATTGAGCGAGCACGAAACCCCTTTAGCACGAGTTACCGTACGGGTTGCTTAACAGTTCCTTCGTGTAACTAAACACATTCTTTTTGCAGTCTGTGGGAACCCCTATTTCAAAGATTAATTTTAAGGATAAAAGCCAGCAGAAGATAAAGCGGAAATCGAAAAAGTGTCGAGTGCCTAGCGCGAGTTAATTGTGACTGAGTATAAAGATAGAATATAGTATTAACCCCAGGACTGACACACGTGGTAGTGGTGTTTACTCATACTTCGAATTACCCTCGTGACCTTAAGCCATCTAATCATTTCGGAATTTGTTTCATCTTATTAAGCGGCTCGTTTGTTTGTTTTTTTTTTTTTTTTTTTAATTTAATAAAAGAATAGTGTCGACTTTTTTAAAATGATCTCATCCCTAAGTGATATCGTATGGTTGAGATCTACTTTTAGGGTTGGGCATGATCACATAATCAGAAGATCGGGCGTCACTGTAGTAACAAAGTGAGTGACGGAATGTGGACATCTGTTTATAATTTCAGGGACGCACCCTTTAAGGATAAATGAGAATGTTGTCCTGGAAGAAGATGGGATTGAGTAATCACCAGATCAATAAATTTTCATCAAATAGAACATTATCACGGTAATATTATGAATGTAAGTGTTTAACGAGCCATTGACAAAAAATGGTTACACCTTGCCGATTTTGGGTCATTTTTGACTCTGGCTGAGTAAGTATAGTTCCATCCTTTAAGAATAAATTTTCAGATAAGTGCTAAGGTGACCTATTAGAAAGTTCAATTTTCATAAAATGCTTATGTAGGCTATGAAAAAATGTGCGATATTTAGACGAAGGAAAAAGTAGCTTAGAATTCACTAGCAATCAAAGGAGAATGACGGGTTCCCATAGTAAGTAAGTTGAGTTTGTAAAGCTACAGCGCTATAAACTCAAAAAAAAATTTATTTGAACTGTTTTTTACAGTTTTAATTTTCAAAGAATTCGCTATAAGAGCGTTTTTTACCTATAACCGAATGGAAAGATATTAAGTCGCATTGCTTGTTGAAAGGAAAGAGGTTAACAAATTCCCATAGCAATTGCACACCCAAGGTGTTCTAGATTTTAACGACATTTTACCCGAAAATGATTCCTTAAAAGTGTGGAAGTCGGATGGAATGAACGTCGGAGTTTTTCTCTTTTTGTTTGTTCGGATGGCGTTCTTTTTCCCCCAGAAGCGCTGGTGTTGTCGTTTTGCACTGTGGTATTCTGCGCGTAGTCTCGAGAGATTTCTTCATTCCACCAGTTGGTCAATGTGTACCTTTCTTCTTTCGCTGCATCGCAGAATTACATGTCCTTATACCTTGTATGAGCTGCTTTGTTCTAGCGGCTACGGTCCCGGTTAATGATACTTCTTTGAAAATAAGTTTGAAAAGATCACCATCAAAGGTGATCCAATCCCCCTTTGTGGTTCTAATTGCATATCTGGATGTATGTTAGTGACTAGTATGAATGTTTCGCTATTTACAAGTTATCTAATTTTCTGATTAAGTCCTTTTGAAAATATATTGTCATAAATCGTGAATTTGCCTGCCACCTAATTTTTCTTAAGGCAATATTTTAAGTAAAAGATGATCCAATTGGAGGTTACAATTTCAATTTGAAATAAAATACATTGGTTTTTGATAAACTGCCCATATTTTTATGTCAATATAATGATGAGACATTGACAGTAAATATGAAAAATAATATCGGCCAAATGGGCGCCACTACTTCCTCCCTTTTGATGAAATTTTCCATTACTGTTCGGCATAAATTCTGCGGTAGTTCATAAATAACGCGTCGAATCTCGTCCTTTAGCTCTGGAATCGTTTTGGGGGTCATTGGCACACACCTTCTGCTAAACTAATTTCATCAAAAGGGAGGAAGTCTGCAAAACCAGCCATGTGACCGATATAATTATTCATGCTTAATGTCAATATCTCAACACTACCAATAAAATTATTAGTAGTTTAAATTAAATTTAAATTGTAACCTCCAATTGACTCATCCTAAACCTTAAGAAAAACACTGGGGTAGTTATTAATACTAGCCCCACCCTTTCAAAAATTAAGTGTCAATACTTGTCCCTATCTCCTCTTCTTAGATGGCTAGGTCATGTACATCAGATGAACACCAATATTACGGACCAGATGGGATCTTCGAATTCATCCCAGAACTAACAGAAAAGCAGACCTTAATCAACTTGGCATACAGATTGTGCTTGCCAAACAAGCTTGTTAATTGAGGCACATGTCTACTCTAGACTGTAGCGTCATCTAAAGTGCTACCACATTCATATTTTTGTTCAGAAATCGTTAATTTTGATAAGACCATACAGAATAACCCCACTGATTGACGTCGTTAGAAAAATTCATCAAAAATAGCATATAACAATGTCCGATCAGAAACTGAAACCCACAATGTAAACCAAATCTTTAATTCTGTCAGGAAAAGGATGATCGTTTGCCTTCGAAAGTGTTATCCTTTCCTTTATATGTACATACATGCATAACAAAAATTTAGACCAATCCACTGCGTTCTTAAGTAATTTTGGGTGTATTAGTTTATTCATTTATTAAGCGTGCATTTGATTACTCCTAAGGAGATTTTCAAGATATCATTCAGGGCAGGATACTCTTTCAACAAAAAAGTAAGCAGAAAAAAAAAATGAACTGCTACGAAATTGAATTCTATTGAATGTCAGGAGAAAAACAGAGAAAGAATATTCACAAAGTATAAATCTTTCCTTAAACACTCCTCAGCGCTCACCCATCAAATGATTCAGAAATAAATGCCGTTAAGTTATCCTTCAGTGCAAATATGTGGACTACAATGAGTGTAGAGTTGCTGTAGAGGAAGAGAAATGCAGTGGCCAGGTGAAATGAATTATGACCCTTCGTCCTACCTTCGCGATTCCCAATGACATATATTATGGCATGAAATGACACAATTTCACATTTCGCCCTCACTATAATCCTTTGTACTCCTATTCGGATTTTTTTTCTTATTGTGTCTTCAAAGAGATCTGTTGTGAAGGACACCCGTTACCTGATGTCTCTTCTCCTCAAAATGTCCCTGTAATTGCGTCGTGTTGAATTCGAACGGGACAATAATGGAAAATATGCTTTTATTTATGTTTGTATGCATTTATGGTTTTGTTTCCTTTTTGGTTGAGTAACATCAATCTTTAAATTAACAAAAGGAGTTTACGTACATATGAGTGTACATCTTTTATGCTACTCGTACATGAAATGATTGTCCTTGAATTTTTATATTTTTTATTCAAGAAAAATTGTCATTTTCCTTGAAGAATAACATGTCTTTAAATATATGTATGTACATATGTATGTAATACTATGTATTTCTTTGACGTAAATCGTCGTATCCCCAAGAGAGAATTTACACAAAACCTCCAACGGCAATAATGGTGTCAAAGATTGTCCACCACAACACGTTGCAAAAGATCAATCAAACGTTATCCTTCTCATAAATATCCTTTATTAAATGATGATAAATTCAAAATTATTGAAATCCTTCTATTTGTATCCTTTTTGCATTGAGATAGAGTAACCGCACAAATATAATTTTCTTTAATCCTTTCTTCCTATTTTCATTCTTACTTGTTTCCGTTATAAAAAAGAGAGGAATAGAACGGAAAAAACGATAACGATTGATCCTTAAAAAATAATCTCTGTAATAAGGAACATTTTTATTCTGACGTTGTAAGTTGTAAAAGGGGCGATATGTGCCATTTCGTGAACGTTCATATGAACATACATATATGTATGTAGCTATTGGTATGTACAATATCTGCTTTTATATATATGTAATGGTGGTTTTGAAATCCTTTTTGCAAAAACATGATCCAATTTGTGTGGGTTTTAATTTTCTTGAGCGTTTTCTTTTCACTAACGGAGAAAAGAATGAAATGAGGTTGATTGTGCGATTATGGTCTAATAATCCGGAACTGACAATTTGGAAGTGCTGTCAAATTTTGAACACACGTTAGGTAATATTTTGATCCGTGAAAGAATAAGAGAAAGCTAACAATAACTATATTTATACTGGGCTGACCTGTCAAATTTTTTTTGCCTGCTTGAAGTCTCAACGTAAATGTAATCTGCATAACTCAAGCGAAATGGACCGAAAGAAACGTCAAATGACGAAACGGAGTATCCCCGAGCATTTCATGTGCAGAATTCAATTCACAATAATCAATCAATATAACCAATTTATATTATACAGTAGTCATTATGTGTGTACATATGTGGGCTGCCCCTCGACAATCCGCATGAATACAGATGACGTTGGTCCCAATGAATACAAAGATGACTTACGCCTTTTCTTCGCATTCGAATAATCTACCGAATAACAGTCTGAGATGTAAAAGTTATGTATCAGATAAAGAAATATGTTTTTTTTTTAACCTGATCTGACTGTTGACATACTGACAGTTGAAACTGGATTTGCCAGTTGATGTTGTCTTTCATCCAGTTTTTTAGTTTTCCCACTAAAAATGACAGTTTTTACTTGCACCAAAATACCTACATATAAGGCAAGTATTCTTTTCCTGAAAATGTTGGATCTCGAAATTTTTATCAAACTTGACACTACTATGATAGAGAAACTTAATAAAGTGGGTCTCTCAATTCTCTTTGTCTGTCCGTCTATCTGTATGTATAGGTACATATGACTGCAGCTTAAACGGCTGGGCGGATTTGACAGTTTTTACTTGCACCTAAATACCTACATTCTTTTGCTGAAAATGTTGGATCTCGAAATTTTTATCAAACTTGACACTACTATGATAGAGAAACTTAGTAAAGTGGGTCTCTCAATTCTCTTTGTCTGTCCGTCTATCTGTATGTATAGGTACATATGACTGCAGCTTAAACGGCTGGGCGGATTTTCTTCAAACATTATATCTGGAGTCTGTGGGCTTACAATTCGAGGCGAAATCGGAATTTTTATTCTAACCCCAAAATTAACGGTAGGTAAATAAAATATAGCTGATTTTGAAAAAAAACAAAATAAATAAAATCAATCAATCGATTTTTATCAAATTCGATATTTGAGTTTAGGTGGGCATATGCTTTCAGATGTCGTACCAGGTTTTAGTCAAAAAATACGTATATCGGCTTACTAACTAGTTCTTAAAAATTTTAATCGATTTTGTTCGAAATTAATATCTTAACTATATTCCATATCCTCAAGGTCATGGTATACCAAGTTTTGGAAATCGTCAAATTTTTTCTTAAATTTGAACGGATTGCCAAACGTTTTTTTCAATTTTAACGGATTTAAAAAAAAAAAAATTGTTTCAAATATTAGTTTTTGCAGATAAACACCATTAAATACAAATACACTTGCACTTTAATTTTTCTTCAATTCTCCCAAATTAATAATTCTATCTTTAACTCTCATTGCTTAAGTAGTTTTACACCAATTTAATTGTAAAAGCATGTCAATCGAAATATTATTTTAAATTTTAAGTCATTTCTTATAGCTTTCCGTATTGCTCAAAAATTAAGTTCAGAATATTATAAGTTGAAATGCAAAACGTCAATAAACTTTGCCTCATGACTGTTTCATTACCGCCGTTATTCAAAATCTCGATAATATTTTTCTCCCTATGTCTATAATGTACTTTATTTCGCTACTTTTTGAGAAAGCAATTAACGTTATTTCATATTTTAGTTTTACAAACATAATTGTCATTTTACATTTAAAGCAAAACTACCCGGTTCTGAGTTAGACAGCATGGTTTGAAATGTTTTGCACGCTGTGGTGCCATCTAATCTGAACCTAATTTTACTTCTTTATTAATTCGCAGCATAACAGATGTAATATTTTTAGAAGGTTACTACAAGTTTTCGATTTCGAATTTAAAAATATCGGGTCAAAAGAAAATCCTTTTGGTCCCGTGTACTATTGTCCTTTTATTTTCATACTCCTTATTTAAGTCAAAAACAATTAATCTAATTTTTTTAAATTTGGCTTGTAAGTTCTGCTTTAAAGTCATCTACATCGGATGCAGTGGAGCCAACTCAAGAATCACTGAACAGATTTTGATGAAATTTTATTTGCAAGTTTGGGCTGTCGTGTCTGAAAATTATTGCAATGTGGCTGAAATACGTTTTTTTTATATTACTCAAATTTATATATTGAATACGTCAAACTCTATTTTTACAATAATTAGTCAAATCTGAATAGCTAAGTACAATGAAATTCTCTATCAGTGTATTGAACAACAAAATTAGATTTACCAAGTTAAGCAAAAAATATTAAATCCAGACTGTCTTTTTCTTTTAAAGCTTATGCCTTTCTGTAAATAAAAGATTTTTACCAGGAGATTGGTATAAATTTCAAGTTTACTTATGTATTTAGTTGTAGTTCTTAGAATTTCTTCTAGCATAGCAGGGATTTTCAGGTCACGTAAGATATTGACACGGTGCGCCGGTGAAGATTCGTAGTATCTTTGACTGTCTTCTTTCTAGTTTGACAATTTTGGAGGATGACAAAGTGCCCCAAAGTGTGATCAAATTAGTTTAATGATGGTTTAACGTGTCATCACTTTATTTTTCAAGCTAAGATTTGCAATTCTGTTTAGTAACCAGTAGAATTGTTTAAATTTGAGTTGAACTTGAGCTGATTTCATATCTACCTATACGAGTATATGATCACTCCCAACGGCGATCGAGATGGATGCCAAAATATTTAACCTCCGAGTGTTGAGGGATAGTGAGACCATTGATTTTGACACTGCCCAGTTATCCTTCACAGTTTTAAGTTTACTTTATTTCTCCTAGTTTCCAGTAATTTTTTTTTTTTTAGATCTTGCGACGTGATGTGGTGAGTTGGTGAGTTACATATCATATCCTATTCGGATCGCATATCAAGTTATGGGTAAAAGTATAATAAAAAAAAAATAAAAAGTTATGCAAAAATAAAAATATTTTTTTAAGGAAATAATTAATATAATTTGTATATTTTGGTAGGTATCATATTTTCAATATATTCCCAAAACTTGCTATACCTCGCTAAATATTTGTGCAATAGCTTTTTAACATTCTCTGCTGTAGAAAAAAAGGATCCCATAATTCTCTTCGTCTATCCTATCGACGGATATTTTCATTTCAGTAATTGTTTTAAAAAAATCTCAGTCAAGAAAAGATTTAATCATACTCTCTTCGGGTTGGGGTTAGAAACCCGAGGTAGGCGTGTCTGTTGTGAGAGGCAACTTAAATCCGCCGAGTACGTAGTGTGTATCAAACAGGTTATAAAAAAACAAAAATATTTAATACATCAGATGGCAGTTGACCGGATAATCCACCCTCTTCGGAGGTCAGCTCCAGCAATTTTGGAGAGAGCCAATTATTATAATCATGTGACCATTTTATAGAAATTTCAAGGGTATCTCGATATCCACTACCAAGATAGAATATCTCCGCAAGTGCCAGCGCTCGAGAAATGGGGCTCAGTTAAGTGCAAAAGCTTTTTAGGAGGAAAACAACGAGCTCTGTACCAAGCTTAACGAAATGGAGCTACTCTACCTAGAGCTTAAAAAAGAGTTAGAGAACTCACATCCTAAAAAAGAACGCGAACGTAGCCCATACCGATAAACTAGTCGGGAATATCATACAGACGAAGAAGAGCTAGCATGTGAAACGACTTGGGTCCTAGAAAGAAACGAAGAACCGTTACTTCACCCGAAGTCGAGCCACAAAACGAAGACTAGCGCAACGAGTCGCGAGGGAAACAAATTCAAGTAAAATTAAGTCCTCTGCCTCTAATAACCGTCGTCGGGATTACGGACTATAATAAGTTATACTTTTTACTTTTAAAGGGAAGTCGGCATCGACATTTAAGGTAACATTATTTCGTAATATTGTGCAGAAAATCAACGTCGATGACCCCGACGGCTACAGAGCAGTGTCCCAAAAATAAAATACCGAGGAGATAACGGAAAATAAGTCAGAAAAGCCACTGTGTATTGTAGGAAGGGGACTCCACCCCTCGTGCACTAAAGAAGTAGTTATGAACGACTTTCAAGCCAAAGGCTTGGCGCTGTTTACATTATCAATAAGGAGAAACAACAAACGGAACGAGATCAGGAAATCCTGATTAGGCGTGTACTTCAGTTTTTTATGCTTACTTACATACTTAATTGGCTTGCAACCCTTGGAGGTTCAGAGCCTGAACTGCTGCCTTCCATCCATCAAGTTCCCGATCTCGCTGCTTCCAGTTGACAAGATCAAGATTTCTTGCGTCCGTGATCAGTTGGTCCTTAAACCGAAGGTTCGGTCTCCCTTGTCATCTCGAACTAGTTGGCTGGGATTTGAAGACTCGCTTAGCTGGAGCGCTGTCTTCCATTCGCTCGACGTGGCAAGCCGGTGTAGTCGACGAATTTTTGCCTTCCGGACTGCATCCACATCTTTGTATGTTGTATTATGTTTTCTCCTCCATTCGCCCTCCTCACAGATAGGGCCGAATATCCGGTCGAGGATTTTTTTTCGAAGGAGCCCAAAATCTCTGCACAAGATCTCCTCTGATATCCTTATCGTACAGTTTTCGGCTCCGTAAAGCACGACTAGCAAGACCAATGTTCTGTAGCATGATTTTGGTCTTCCGTGTTAGGGGTTTGGACCCTACTTACTTAGACAGGCCGACGTAGCAATGGTTGCTTAGGATTATCCTGGGCCGGATCTCCACCAGGGTGTCTTTTTTGGAGTTTACGTTTCCCCCGAGGTAGGTAAACGACTTTAATACCTGAAAATTGTGGCTGTCGATGGTGAGATTTCGTCCAATGCGGTGTGAGACGGACTTGTTTCTGGTCGACAGCATGTACTTCGTTTTAATCTCATTGATCTCAAGACCAACCCGTCTAGCCTCTTCTTCAATCCCCGTAAATGCTTCAATAGCTGCACGTTGGGAGCTCGCGATTATATCTATATCGTCAGCATATCCTAACAGCTGCACAGATTTGAAAAATATAGTGCTCTCCGTGTTAACACCTGCAAGCCGCACTATACTTTCTAAGACGAGATTGAAGAAGTCATATGACAGCGCATCTCCTTGCCGAAATCCAGTGCGTGTTTGAAAAAATTCGGAGGTTCTACTTCCAAGTGCATCACGAGTTTTCAAGCGTGCGACACAACCGGATCAGTTTTTTCGGGATCCCGAAATCGGTCATCGCAATGTATAGCTCGATGAATGCTGTCATAAGAGGCTTTGAAGATGGTGGGTATCGACTTGGAACTCGTTGATCTTTTCCAAGATTTGCCGAAATGTGAAAATTTAGTCAGTTGTTGATTTACCGGGCCAAAAGCCACATGATATCGGCAAATTTGTGTGATTTGCCCTCGTACATTTTTATACGGGAAAAACATAGTGGTGGAGACAGATCATAAGCCATTGGTACCTCTTTCGATAAGGCTTTGCATAAAGTGCCTGCACGCTTACAGCGGTTTATGCTTAGGATCCTAACTTATGATCTAAATGCTGTTTTTAGGCCAGACAATTGTATAACCATTGCCGATACTTTGTCCCGTGCAGCTTTACCTCAAGAAACATTAACGGCTTTCGACAATGTCATTAGCTTGCATTGTAATTTAGTAATGTCCTGTCTTCCTATTTCGATGAGTAAGTCAAAAGAAGAAGGAATTCGTCGTGAGACTAGAAATGATTTTGTTCTGTCCAAAGTCCTTCATTGCCATTTAAATGGTTGGCTCAGTAGCAAAAAATCCCTTGCAGAATATGTTATGCCATATTATAATACACGTAATGAGCTGGGCATGTTTAATTATATTCTATTCAAATCGAATCGTCTTATAATTCCATCAAAATTACGTCATAACATACTTCTCCTACTGCATGAAGGGCACATGGGTATGGAGAGATGTACAAATTTAGCCAAAAGCTCAATTTATTGGCCTAATATATACCACGATATTTCAAATATTGTAAACAATTGTGATGTTTGCATACGTCATCGCTTACAAAGGAACCAATTAAAATGCACTCCATCGTTGCTATTCCATGGTTTAAGATCGGCATGGATTTGTTTGAATTTAACAGAAAGATGTACCTTCTTGTGGTCGAGTATTTTCAAAATACATTGAGATAACTCACTTGAATAAAAGTTATTCTAGTGATGTAATTGTTACGCACTTAAAGTCCATCTTTTCCCGACATGGGATTCCGCAAATTATAGTTAGCGACAATGGACTACCCTTCAACTCAGTGGAATATAAACAATTTGCTAGCAGTTGGGAAATGGAACATATTACATCCAGTCCGTATTTCTCAAGGTCAAATGGGTTAGCAGAATGCTCTATTCAGACTATCAAGAAGCTGTTTTATAAATGTCATGAAAGTAATTCCGATCCTTATATCGCTCTTTTACATTACAGAACTACATAGAAAGGAAATTTGAATTCGCCTTCTGAGTTGCTAATGTCCCATAAGTTACGAACAGAGATACCTGTATTGACATTTGACAAATAATTTGAAACCAATACAAGCTGATATTAAGGAATACAGAGAAAAACTTAAACTGAGACAAAACAAAACCATTTCTTATTACAATAAAAGTACCAAACCTTTACCACCGTTAACACAAGACCAACACGTTTATTACAAGAAAACACCTACATACTGACAACCTGATATAATTTTATCACAGTGTAAAGAGCCTCGTTCTTATATAGTCGCAAATAAAGATATTAATAATAATAATAATAATAATAATAATAATAATAATATCACAACTAACCGCGATATAGAAAAAGAAGAAGGAATAAAAACACCCGATTTAGAAAAGGAGGATAGCTGTGAACAAAGAACAGAATCAGGATCAAGTTATGCTACACGATACGGTAGACAGGTAGTGCCACCAAATCGATTTACCCATGAAGATGATGGCATATAACTATAATGACATTTTCCTTTCTTACTGAATTTATTAAAATACAGAAAAACAATATATCGTACATTATCATTGAATTAACTGAATTTGAATTTGTACATAATGTACAATAGTTTATAAAGAGGGAGATGTTGTATAATGTAGAGCTTTCAAGTATAATATTACATCAAGCACATGCACTATTATATTATATACCTATACTTCCATATACTATATTATAATCTATACCTATATATACTACACTTGTCACATTAATCTTAAGTCTTCTTTAATCTTTCTTACAATAAAGAACTATCATATAACAGATGTCTAATAGAAAGGCCACACTACAGGAAATAAAAATGAATCTGGGATATTTTATTCATAAAACCCGCAAAGTACCTACGTTTTGGCTTATTTTAAAAATATGTCGCTTTTTACATACAGGATCATTTTTCATTTGAAAATACCTACTATTCTCCTGTAAAAATAAAAAAATACTGAGCTTATCACGTATACCGACCATTTGAAAGGGCGAGTCCAAGCGAAAACACCAAACGTTTTTCACGGTACCACAAGTCACAAATATTTTACAAACCTCCAAAAGCATAAATTTCATCAGAAGCTTCTTAATTCGTCGTTCGAATTTATCGATAAAAACTTTTGCTCGAATACCAAGCAAAACTCTAACGAGTTAGCCAGATAATGCTAACAGCACAGCAGAAAATTCTGTTTGTGCCATAGATCTATTATAGATGGTGTGACTTTTCCACTTGAAATATACATATCTAGGCAAACTCGGCACATGTGGGACCGTAGTAAATTCAAACGATACATGACCAGAAGATCAAACAAAGGACATTATGAATACCATGGCTGGAGACTTTGAAGACGTTCTTTTCCTGAAATATGAATAGATATGTGTTAGGACAGGGCCTATCGTACAAGAAAAAAAAAATCTCAGCGAATAATATGATAGAGAACTATCATGCTTAATCAGCAGAATGGTTTCTAGTGAACAAAATTCTGCACCTACGATTATTACACCAAATGAACTCAATGGAACGTGTTGAATCAGTATCTCAATTCAGAGAGATTATAGTGATTTAAATGAATGGCTAAACTTGTAGGTGTGGAAAGCTTTTCCTTTGTTTTCTCTCACTTCTGACCTGTCCCCATATACTACAGACTCACACTTACAAACATCAAGGACGGCACACTACTGACTGACAAAGAAAAAAACAACAACCGAAAGCAGAAAACAAATACGAAAAACTTGGAGTACGTCTCGTAATCTTCTCTCACCCACATACATATGTATACATATAAATCTAATGACCAAGCAGGACCTAATAAAGATCATCCTTAAAAGATATATTGCAATGAAATTAATTAAGTTGTTAATTTCTCATTAGGGATGCCACCAGGATCTGGTGAAGTGAAGTAGAGTCGAGTGTATTCTGTTAACCCCCAACTCTTCTCAAACTGGAAGAGATGCTTTTGCTGGATGGAGTGTGTGTGAAATTCTTGTGTGATATGTTTGTACACTAGGACATACTCGTAGCTCTTGGCTGGGGAGATGTTTTTGTTTCTGCCAAAGGACTTGTTTTTTTTTCACTTTGTGATGACATTTTTGTTTATTGCTTGCAAGTGACTACTACACTGACAGTGAGTGGAATGGGTTCAACAAAATTAATTGGTAGTCACATCGGATTTTTCTTACTCCTCTGACTGAGTCATAACACGCATGTGAAGGACATCCGAATGAATTTTTGTGCATGTAAGTACCAAAAAGACTGTTATTGCCACGTTGAATCAGCGGAATACAGCGAAATGCTTTCAAATTGTAAAAAAAAAAAACTAAAAACACCAAAAGTGGGCTCAATGCAAGGACGGCCGGAAAAAATGTTGCTGTCAGCAGGGATGACAGGGTAAATGGGCTTACATTATCTTTTTGGTGGCGTATAGTCCTGGTTGGGGTAAGACCTATCATAAAGGAGACATGGTGGATACAAAAGTGGAAAACAGCATCCGGGAATGTCATCGAATTGTCAGTTTATTGTCGTAAGTGACGTGATAAGTGTCAGCCGTGTGTTGGGTATTATATAATGTGTGTGACGCGATTTTTATGACAAAATCTGTGTAACCCGCCTTGGGTTTTCGAGTGATGAAACCCAGTTAGTATCAAAGCGAACATTTAGTTTTATTGTCAGTTGGATGCAACGTGGCCTAATGGAATCTAGAGTGGTTTTTGGCTTTGCTCCCCAATTTATTATCTGACATGTAAACCAGGTAGACTATAGAGTTTAGCATTTGTACTTCTCACTATGATTTTGTTTGTGTTTTAACTTGCAGCCATTATTCATTACAATTGTTTTCATTCGGTGCAATATATAACGCGCGGAAAAACGATGATTTTTAAGCATAATTTTTCTTGACACCAATGTACACATTTTTACATAAAGTCCAGGGTTCCACAAATTTTTTTTAGTAACCGCTATTTTCGGGTCTAATTTTACTGGTACCGGTTTCGATTTAAAGAAGGCCTCTGTATATTTACTAGAGTAGTCTTGGGTTGTCGGAGGAAAAAGTCCATGGAGCCTGGTGCGCCCGACGTTATATTGCGGAAACTCGTACCAAAATTGTTTCTACTGTTCACCAAACGATATCCAAACTATTTTAACATCTATCTGACAAGATCGGCCCAATACAGATTTATTAACCGACTTCCAACTTTAACGTCCACAACTCAAACTCTTGAAATAGGAAAGCAAGCTGAGCCAGCCATACTCGTAGATGGCAGGCATAAAATTTTGACCTAGTGCAATACGGCGGTTCTTTAAGTAACTGGATCGCAAAAAGGCAGCAGAACCTGATGAACCTGCCATAGTCCTCAAGAGCTTTGCACCAGAACTATCATCTACACTATGTAGACTTTAGTATATGCCTTAAGAGCAGAGCATGTTTCCTCCATGCAGCAAAACTGCCTGCATTTAACCGATTTCTAAAAAGGAAAGAAATGCTAGTTGCCAAACTAACGTTCCCCAGCTATCCAAAGTGATACAAAAGACATTCAATTCTGAAATAATCAGATATCTGGAGTGACACTGATTAATAAACGACCAGCAGTATTGTTTTCGCAGCCGCCTTTGAACTGGGGATCTATTGAGCTACTAGTATGTAACAAACCTATGCACGTCAGCCACCGAACAAAGTGGGAAATCAAGAGCCATTGACTCGCATAGTACCCTATTAAACAGACTAGTCTCCTGTGGAATATCGCAAAAGCTATGCCTTTAGATGAAAAGTTTTCACCGTAACATTTCAATTCAATTTGTGATCTATGATGTATCTGTCGATACCTTTGCTATAAGCGCTGGAGTACCTAGGTTAGGCTAGGTGGCTATCCCCACTCAGGCAGTGACACATTTAGACCAACGATAGGTTCGATTGTGATACCACAAGAAGAACCGGATCACCAGCACCTGGAACCCTACATGACTAATTTTTTCCTAAATGAAGATAAAATAGGTAACCGTTGCGATGTCAACCTTTTTCTGCTTCGTATCTATGTATATCTAGATCCGTAGACAAAACTGTATAATTTATAAATATTAAGTCCGGTTAAGTCGTTAAGGTCTTCATAGAAGTATTTCCCTATAGTTTTCAGTCTCAACATTGATAAGGCCGGACAGGTGCACAATAGGTGGGTAATAGTTTCCCTCCTCCTCGTCTGTACAGTTTCTACAGAAAACGTTGGAGCGGACACCCATTCCAATAGCATGTTTCAATTTTTGCACAATTCACAGCTGGTGAGAAACTGAAAGGATACATCAATAGCGAAAAGGTGATGCGTTCTTAAAAGTATGCATCATTTTTGAGACTTTTATGGCACTGCAAATCCCCTATGTGAATATATATCGAATATATGCACATATGTACATACATATATTAAATTAGGAAGAGGTTGAAGCTATATATACATATTATTACATTTCATGACTGATAACTGATGACCCCACAATTTTACCAAATCTGTAGGTAGTTCTTGAACTGTCCGAAATAGTAATAAAAACCTAAAGAATTTTATGAAAAGTCGAAAAGTTCGTTTTCGCATTTTTCATAACTATATTGCCACGAGCTGCGTATGCGTAGTAGTCGATAGTTTGAGTTAAAGTTTTTCTCCAAATCCGTTTTAAAATAAGGTTTTTTTTTTAACAAAATGCCGCGCGGAAAATATTTATCAGAAGAATAAAAATCTGCAATTATTGCTTATTGCAATGGCTGTTTTTACGTAAATTTGGTAGACGTGATCACGTAACGGTTTGAAATTTTTTGAAAAATCAAGACTCGTATGGCTCTAAGAAAACTAGTGGTTCGAAAAAAAGTTATCCTTAAGACAAGAGCGTTGTCAGGGTGGTAAGAAATTTAACAAAGAGCTTAAATCAGTTGAAGAATGAACTCTATTTAAATGTGTCGTGTTCAACTATTTACCGAGTTACCAAGAACTGTAATCACCTGAAGAACCAAGAAAATGAAGGCTACACCGCGGTTGACAATGCGTCATAAGGCTGTTCGCCGAGAATTCGCTCGAAAAAACATGAATGTGTTCCCTTTCTACTCTGCATATGCTTATTATTGCTGCTTTTTTCCTTAAATTTATAATAACTTTTTCTGACGAAAAGAAATTCAATCTTGACGGTCCAGGTGGTTTCCAATACTACTGTAGAGATCTGCGGAAAGATTCCGTGCACTTTTCAAGAAGAAATTTTGGGCGTGAAAGTCTGATGGTGTGGGGCGGTTTTTCCTTAGCGGGAACATTATCATTACCCAACCACTAGGCCGATTAGTGATGAATACATTGGTGTCCTTGAAACCCAACTTTTGCAATTTTTGGTAAACAATCAAGACACGGAATGGGTTTTCCAGCAGGACAACTCTACTATTCACACCAGCAGATTGATCGATATGAGATCAATGTTCTTGAATGGCCTGTGTTATTGCGGTATAACAAGTAAAACAAAACTGGATCTTGATATTTTTAAAATAAAGAACTTCACCTGATTGCTTTAGCAAATTACTAAAAATTTTGTTCAATTTTCCTCTCGTACCAAAAACAAAATGCGTTATTGGCCATTATGGTGAAACCGACACTCAAAAAAGGACAGCATACTGTCGACATCTCGTTGTCATCTTTACTCTCGCACAGTGGTGCCAAATCGTTGGGTATTTTGGTGATACCAGACGTGCCAACACTCCCCCCTGGTAAGCTGGATCCATGGTCCGGTTTACATCCTTCGCTGGTGGTCTGGGATAGAACATCAAGTTTAGCGAGTTTAGTATCTGGGCGAGTGTAAAGGCCTGTTGAAATCCGCACGGTTGCGCTACGAACTTGCCCGTCTCTACCTGGAAAGATGTCGCATATAATTCCTTTTGGCCAGTAGTTTTTGTTTGGGTCTACAATAATGACGACCTCACCTTTTGCAAGAGAGCATGATGGTGTATGCCACTTGGTACGGAAAGTCAGCGTAGGTAAATATTGTTGAACCGAACGCTTCCAAAATGAGTTAGAAAACTGTTCTGACATCATCCAGTTCTTTCTCAGTACAATACCATCACCATTAGCTTCAGCAAAGTTGTTTGTGCCGTTCGAAGATCCCATAAGGAAGTGGTTTGGCGCCGCTGGTAGTTTAAAGTTCCATTTCAGATTTGCTCCAACAAATTCACTTGCAATTTTACTATGGTCAAACTGTGTAACAGCATCCTTCAGTTCCTGACTTGCCCCTTTAAAATTGGTACCATTGTCGCTGAATATTTCTAAGGGAATGCCGCTTCGCGCCATGAACCTCTTGAGACACAAGATGCAGGAATCTGCAGAGAGACTGTGTGCGATTTCGATGTGTACCTATATAGCTCAAACTGTAAGTCACGTAATTAACATACCCCATCTTTTCTCGGAATGTCTGCCAACTCGTACGCTGATTGGACCAAAATAGTCAATTCCAATATACGAGTAAAAGACTTCAATCTACTGGGTGGCAGCTCTTCCATCAGAGGCGGTATGGGTCTTGCCCTCATGTTTTTGCAATGCTGACATTTTGTCCTTACCTTCTTTTCGATGGTTCTAAGATTTGGAATATAGTATAGTTGCTTGAACTCATTTACTGAACTGTTGACTATTAACTCCGTTATGTGATATTGTTTAGGTAGAATAATCAGTCGCTTCATGTCCTGTAAAGCACTAGCAGCGTTATCAATACGACCACTTATTCTTATTATCCCGTTCTCATCAATGTATGGTGATAGCTTATACAATGAATGCTGTTTGTCCAACGTCCTTGATTTTAAAATATTCATCTCTTCGGGAAAGTCTTCTTGTTGGCATTTAAGATACAAATAGTTTTGCGCACGTTCTATATCGTAGGCTTTGAAGCAACTCCATTTCGACCCAGCTCGTTTTTTCAACTTTAGATCTACGAACATGAAAACATAAGCAAGAGTACGCAGTAATCGATTCCATTTTGAAAAACGGTCGAAATCGATTACTCGTACTTTGAATATTACACCTTGAGTGAAGTGTACTCTTACTTCTTCTGTTGAGCTAAAATCTAAAGAATCATCTCGTGGCCATTCGTTCTGATTTGCATATAAAAATGCTGGACCTCGATACCACCGACTGTTTGACTCGAACTTTTGTTAACCTTTCCATTTTGTACCGTCATCTGCCACATTCTCCTTACTAGGAAGCCATCTCCAGCTATTTACATCGGTTTCCTGCAGAATTTCACCGATCTTGAATGCAACGTAGTGTTTGTATCTGCGTTGTTCTGATCGCATCCAAAAGAGAACTGTTTAAGAGTCAGTCCAGAACGTATAGTTTGTTATTCGTACAGAATGATGTATGCATATATATTTATACGTACAACCGCACCCCCTCCAACTCAAGCCTTGGTACGGACATATCCTTTAGTGGCGCAACTTTCGACTTCGCACTAACGAGGGAACATTCAAGCGGAGGTAAGTTGCCGCTGCGTAGGCATTCTCACTTGCGCCTACGAATATGTGCAATTGCACGGTGTCATTGAAGTGAAGAGATTCAGGATATGGACGCCTAATCGTTATAAGTTCAATTACTGGTAAATAACTTAACCATAATAATATACCAGGCTTGAGCTTGTGGGCTTTAAAGAGAAAAGAAAATGTGTCTTTCATGGGTGATCACCACATACCAAGAATTTTTTCAGCATCATTGATTCCGTAAGAAGCTTCGAAGTTAATTTTGCTCAGAACCTTTTTGGAGTTCGACATAAAGTTGTGGATCTCAAATCCAGCTTGTGAGTGAAGATATTTAACTATTCTAGCCAGGTCTATAGCTTCTTCTTCTGATCTCACTCTATCGAGATAGTCGTCCACATAATGGTTTCTAACCAATGCCTTTGCTGCCCTGCGATACTCACTTGCGAATTCATTTGCATTTCTATTTTTCACATATTGTGCGCAATATGGTGAACAAGTAGAACCAAATGTCATCACCGTCATGACGTATTCGTCAATCGCCTTCGTTGGGGTATTCCTCCAAAGAAATCGTTGAGAGTCCTGATCGGACTTGGCAATTCTTACTTGGTGAAACATATCCCTTATATCTGCACATATGGTTATCTTTTATTGTCGAAATTTGTACAGAACTCCAACCAGCGATGTTAACGTATCCGGTCCACTCAGCAAAAGTGAGTTGAGAGAAATTCCTTTAATTTTTGCTGCAGCATCCCACACAATGCGTATCTTGCTCGGTTTGTTTGGATTCATCACGACAAAATGATTTGCTTCACGATACGAATGTAGTTCTAATAATTTCTGGGCTCGTTCTTCATCCTTCATTGTTCTACTCGTTTTAGTTCCAACGTTCTCAGTTGTGAAATACTCTTTTACTAAACGATGAAATTTTTCATCCGAATAGACCTCGCAGTTTAATTCTCATTTCATTTTGTTTATGTTTGTCATGCGCAACTCAGCCTAGCCTGGTTTTGGTAATGACAACATTGTTTGCTCTAGGAGTACTTGTACCTTCTCGTGTTCGAAGTGAGAACACAAAGTTCCAGTGGTCTAGACCAATCAAAATCAATGGTCTTGCGGCGCTGTACGACGCAATTGGAATTCCTTTTAGATGGCTGTATTGCTCTTTTAATTTGGTTGCGTTTATAGATTGTATTGGTAAGTTAAGATTTTTAATTGTTCTAATGTTAGAGAGTTCATACATCTTCTCCATTCCAGTACCCGAAATTTTTACGCTGACCTTCATTGACATTTCTTTTCTGTGGTGTGTATCTGATGTCCATTGAAAACATAAAGGTTGGACTTCACCTTCAAGGTTAAGGAGCAATGCCAACTCTTGATCGATAAGTGTCACCGTGGATCCGTCGTCAAGAAATGCACACGTTTTATAAGTATGTTGCAGTTCGACTGTCCAGCATCACTGCGAGGATTCTAAATAAAGTTGAACTATTATTACCTTTATGGACATAACAATTGTCATTTGCGTTGTTGCTACTACTGTACTGGATTATTTGAGGTTTATTATTTTCCGGATTTACTTCGATTTTATGAAGCAGTTTGTTGTGTTGAAAAATAAATCCGTTCTGTCCACATTTTTTGTTCGATCTGCATCACATATTTCCATGAGGGCGAAGGCAACGTCTGCATAGTTGGTATTGTTTTACGGTGATCCAGTTATCGTTCAGACTCATGGTAATAAACTTTGGGCACTGTTCTGCATTAATGCAATTACTTTTACAAATCTAGCAACTCGTTACTTGTTTGTTGCTTAAGGAATTGTTGATTTGCTGATGTGTATTGACAAATTTATTGGATGCTGAACGTTTGTCACTCCTCTTCTCATTACGTTCGGTATATGATGGTGGTGAGACCTCGACCGCTGCCTGAGCAATCATATGTAGCAATGTGCTGAAGGATGAAAAATTCACTTGTCCATTCTGTTGTTTATATATACCCCAATTAAGTCTGATGTGAGGCAGCAGTCGTTCAACGATCTCTTGAATGAGACAAGGATTTTCGAGATGTGTTCTTAGGCCGTTGGATTCCATAATGGCGCATATATTTTGAAAAATGAAATAAGAGTGTCAAGTTTAACGGCTCTTGGAAATGGCTCTTTGCGAATTTTCGTAAGAAGAGAATTGATTATGGCATCAGGCCTTCCATAGAGCAAACGAAGAGTCTCGATAATCGCTGGAACATGTTCAGGATATAGCAGTTTGTAGCGAGCAGCTTCTAGAGCTTTGTCTTTTAGACTTCTTAGTAGTCGGACTAGGTTCTCATGCATGTGTATACCCACACACACGGCTTGAGTTCTGATAAGAACTGATAAAAAGTGGCCATTCTTCTGGATTTCCACCAAAACTGGGTAGCTCCCTAGATATTCCGTGTCTTGCAGCAAGTTGCTTAGAAGTCAATCCGTACTGAGTCCTCTCTGTGCACTTCACATGTTTATCGTTAGGTTTGATTGAGTATTGCCGTGGCAATGTTCGGCTTAGTGATTGTCTTTTCAGGGCTATGTAGCTCGTTAAAAAAAAATAACCTTTTTTTGTGGAAATGGTGTCAGCACCTTGCCATGTGGGTTTGCACATTCGGTATTCACCTCTGATTTTTTTTTTTTTTTATAATTTGCACGTGTGAAAGGGGTTATGAATACCCTTATACTAATTTTAGGACACGGGCGTTTTGAGGAAAGGGGAAGAAACAGAGAGAAAGACAGATTGGTGTAGTTGGTTTGAAACTCAGCTGGTATTAAGTTTCAGTGAATTCCAAGGGTGGCTGTCCAGATAACTGGGGAGTTTGTTTGTTTTTGCTTTTGTCGTTGCTCATGATTCACAGTATTTTTTTCCGACCTCCTGATGTCATCATCACGATCAAGTTGCATTTTAGCCATATGACCGCCCTACTGCCAGTGTTATGCCTTCGCAGTAGAGTTAACATAAGCTTTTGCAATTGATCGACTTTTTATTTATTTCATGCGAAATAAATAGATGATTATTGACATCAGTGGTAGCTTGGGGTGTGTCCTCATATTCCGGTTAATCACTGTCGGATTCTAAACCACCAAGAAGTTCGTATTTTCGACAAATGATCTTTTGGGATAGTTTAAAGGCATTTTTAGAATTCTTTGACATTTACGCTTCCCTGTACCGTAATTATAGCGACAACGATGAGCACTCCTTAGACAGCGATATGCTATTGGCTGGGCTATGCACTATGCACTTTGAAGTCTTCAATTTTTTCTCTTTTGGCCAGGCAGGATGATGTATGAGATCCTTTTTTCCTTTTATTTTGACGATCCAAACGGCAGTCGATTGGTCACGGTGGATGTCGTCTTATGAATTGTAACGTTTTCACGTGGAGAGATTATAGTTTTTCTTAATTTTTTTTAGAATGTTATTGCGGTGTAACAAGCAAAACAAGACTGGATCTTGATATTTTTAAAATAAAGAACTTCAACTGATTGCTTTAGTAAATTACTTTTATTTTGAACTCTTTTTATTTTTTTAATGCTTTAGACTTTAGACCTTAGATCGATGGACTACAAATTTTGTTCAATTTTCCTCTCGTACCAAAGACAAAATGCAAAAGGAACGGTTATTGGCTCCTTTTGGGCCACAATCCTGCAGGATATGTTGAAAAACTTAATCGACGGTATGTCAACTAGGATTTTCGCTTTTGTGGAAAACAAAGGATAACCCTTTGAAACTCAGAGTGTAATATATAAATTTGTATCCAATTAAAACTGAAGTGGTGATATAGTTATGAAAAATGCGAAAAAAATGTTTTCTTGTCTTTTATCTTAGAAAGGATAACGGAACTTTTCGACATTTCATAAAATTGTTTGCGTTTTTATTACTCTATTTTAATATTAAAAAATGCAAATACGGGAATGGTGATATAGTTAGGAAATGGAGTGTATATCCTAAAACTACGCAATCAAAGATCTTATGCAAATAAGATTTAAGCAAAATCTGCGTTTGGAATGCTATCCATAGTTTGGCGAACTAATGCAATTAGCTTAAACACCAAGCTACGACTGTTCCATTCCAACGTTGAATCCGTGCTGCTATATGGATGTGGTACCTGGAGAGTGACCGTCACTATCACGCTACATCTTAAGGATATTCTGGCCAAACCGTATCTCTAACAAACAGCTTTATCAGAGAACGGGCCATAAACCTATAGGCACAACCATACGACGACGAAGTGGCAGTGGATCGGTCACACTCTCCGAAAGGGTGACAGGTCCATAGCTAACCAAGCGATGCAATGGAACCCGCTTACCCAGGATGGCAGGATACGCGGCGGTCCTAGGAGTACGTGGCGCAGAACAGTTGAGAAGGAAGCACGACAACTGGGAAAGAGTTGGGGAGAGCTGAGGCACATTTCCAGAAAACACACACAATGGTGCGTAGGCGTTGTAGAGGCCCTAGGACCTACAAGGGGATACAGGATATAAGTAAGTAATAAGTAAATAAGATGTATGTACTAACTTGATCAAAAAGTAACTATAAACAAAAACAAAATTTTTTTTTAAATTTTTTGCACTGAAAAACACTTTAACATCCCTGAATGGCACGGCGACCTGGCGACAAATACATTGTCGAGGGGCGTCATAGCGGGACACTGCAAAACCTCACGCACTAAAAATCGTTCACTTCGCATGAAAAACAAGTAAAACAACTATTTTTTGTGAGGAAAGCATAACTTAAGCCAACATTGGCAGCGAACGTAAAGGCTTTTTAAAACAATTGCCTTTACATAAATACTCGTACGCTCTATTAAAAAAGAAAAGAAACATAATACGTATATAAGAAAATTTAATCTTTTAGCAATTTTCTCCTTCTCTCTTCTCTTTGGAATAACATGAGTCTACATGGAAGGAAAAAAGTGACAACTACCTCTCGCTGCTCCCAAGGCTAAGTTCATTACACCAATGCATTTGCATATATTCGTACTAGTACATATAGAAGGTACCATTTGTATGTTAACTCCTCGCCTATTAGTATAAAGAAAGGTTTATGCAACAGGTATTTTCACGAACTTGTGTCCTGCTTTACTGACCCGAACCATGTTTTGGTCAGTCAGTAGTTACCCGACCCATCGCCACCGTGTCCCTTTCATCACATAGAATGCCAAGTATCAATTATTGTAAAATTAGGACAATTTGCAATTAACTGTAATACGACAAAAAGCCTTTCCTGCTGTTGACCATAAAAGTTTGTACGTTTCCACCTAATTTTCCTAACTTATAATATTTGCACAGAGACAACATCTAAATGGTCAATTCACACGTAAAGTTAACCAAAAATATTCTCCACCAATTACAACCCGAATTTGTATCGTTTCTGCAGCTTAACCCCACCATGCGTTTTCGTTGTCGCCATGAATATATAATAGCACGCGGAAATCACGACAATTACATCAATTACCAACAACAACAGTAAAAACTCCAATTGTGAACAGAGAAACAAACATGTAATTGCAAAGAAAAATGAAAATTAACTCCTTAATGTGATCCGTGGACAAAATACTCTATAGGTGGAATAAATTTTAATTGCGTTTTTCGTCTCCATAAATTCATTTTTCTGCAGGACTTTCGCCCCTGTTACTTCGGTCTTACTAACTTTGTACAGCGATTTAATTCAATTATGAAATTCTAAGATCCCCTTTTATTCATGCTCATTCCTTTCGTCCTTGTTTGTCGTTTGAGAAGAAAGCTCATTAGCATTTGAAGTAACTTTTGGCCTTTTATTCATATTTCTGCATTTACTTGTGTAATTTTCTTTTTGTTCAACATTTTTTTAATTATCAGAATTAGCAGAAAAGGATACGTAGTTCTTCTCCGAATTTGATTTGAATACGAAATAATAACTAGTTGTGCACCGGTGAAGGGATATGCTCAAATTACCAGATTATTAGAGCCCTGTTTCTGAGGTACCTACCACCTGCGTAAAAAAGGAGAAAAAACCGAAGAAAGAAAAAGGACTTGCAGTTACGAACAATTGCAAATGAAACGACGTTACATGATGCCACAGCAGATGAAGTATTTGATTTTATCAACAATACGTAAACGACGAAAGCCATAGGTAAAATAATGTTGCCATTAAATAATCCTTAAATGATCCTTTTGGCATATGCCAACATCTAGTCGCATAGTATAGAGAGACACGCAAATCCTGAAATCAGTCCTCGTCTGTTCTGGGTTGGCGTGTAAAAATTTGAATATGGTTTTTCGGTATATTATTACTCATTTGGCAATTTATCATTTGACAGTAGACAAGTACTACAAAGACCCAAAATTATGAAAAATTCGATATAATACTTTAGATTTGATTGTGTACTCCCGTTATGATTGATCGAGATCGCTATTCAGAAGATTCCCCATGCCCTCTCTTGATCGACTAAGGAGACTCTGTACAAGATTCCCAGTCCTACACGGCGTAAAAGCATGGACGTTAACAAAAGATGATAAAAGTACTCTCGGTTGTTTCGAAAGGAAGATTCTTAGTGTGATGTATGGTCAAGTTTGTGTGGACGGTTTGTGGAAAAGAAGACCCAAGACACTTAATCAAAAAGGTAGGAATCCAGTGCTGTTGTAAGCCAAATGACTGGGGTTAGATCTGCCGGTAAGAGGATCAGAGAAGTAAAGTTATTCGACTCAATCTTCTAAGATCGTGAATATGTATGTGGTGATGAGCCACATCCTGGGCGAAATAACAACTGCGCCCATGAAATGAATGGCACTACGTTTGTGTATCTTATAGCGATCAACATCGAATACCTTGGGCACCGGGGCCATGTATGCGAGGCTCTACTACCGGTGTCCTCCATTTCCATAGCTACTCGTGGATCCAAAATTTAATTACCAAAATAAATAAAAAAAAACAGACCAGACCTTAACAAAAACAGGCGGAACCCGCCACTACACGTGTTAAGGAGCACTTGTGTAATCTCTCTTTATAGGATACCACCAGCGACTGCTGCTCATTGCTTTCAAATGAGCTACCACAGAATCGGGCACTGTGGGTAAAGTCAGTCAGGCTAGGTCTTCGCTTCCCAAACTGTCTCACATCCGTGACTCTCGCCAGTTCTCGATCAAAGGAGCTAATCCCTCTCCGAGGAGTCGCTCCCATGCCACTGGTGCATCGAACCAGCTGGCGGACAGTTGCGGCTTTAGCTCTTTTCTGTCCGTATCTATGTGCAAAACCATCTAGATCCAATGACAAACGCTCTATTTTGTAAATATCAAGCCTGGCCAAGTTGTTAAGATCTTCATAGAAGTATTCCGCTAAGGTTCCCTTCTCAACATTGACAAGGCAGGACAGGTTCACAAAAGGTGAGTAATAGTTCCCTCCTCCTCTTCGTCTCTACAGTTGGACACTCATTCTAATAGTATGTCTACTTACCAAGCAGTACTCCGTGAGGGTTCCTATTATTATACTAATGTATTTCCTATTTATGTACAGAAGTCTTTCCGTTTCCTTCAGATCCAGGTTACGCTATTATAATACTATTCCACCTGTTCTTTGCTTTGAGGTGGAACTTTATCGATTATAAGGGAGCGGATGGTTTCTCTCAATTTCCAGTGAAGTTGTGACCCTCATCCTCTTTTGCCAGCTCATCTACTTTGCAGTTCCCCGGAAAGTGAAATCCAGCACAGAGAAATGCCGCAACTGTCAGCGATCTCATTAAGAGATCTGTGGCATTGCTTCACCAACTTGGATCGTATTGTAGGCGATTTCAAGGCTTTTATCGCTACCTGACTATCTATATACTTGTATAGTACAATAGCGCTATCCTCTACAGCGTTAATTGAAAGTAAAGCCGCAGCTTCACGGATTGCCGTAATTTTCGCTTGAAATACACTACAGTTGTCCGGTAATCGTTAGATAATGTTTACATAATGTGCACTGGAGAAGACTCCTGCACCCATACCATACACTGTATTAGATCCATCTGTGTATATCTCTATCACAGAATAGTTCAAGATTTCTCCAGATTCCCAAGCGCTTCTGCTAGGGATTCTAGTCTTGAATCTGACATCAAAGCCAATGTGAGGGGCAATATAGTTAGTCTTAACGATAAGGATGTTGGAGTGGCCCGTATTAGCTTTAACCAACTGTGAGAATCCACTAAGCTGCTTTTGCCGCCTTTTGTTCCCAAAGATATCAGCAGGAAGCAAGTGGAGCATTATTTCTAGCGCAAAGGTAGGAGTTGTTTTTAAACCACCCGTTATAAAGACGCATGAAGTTCCCTTAAAAGATCAGAATTTGTTTTCTTATCCAGTGCTGTTCACCATCCTGAGGTCTTCCCGACATCTTCTTGTGTATTCTGTTTCCAATCGAGTTTCTTGTCGAGAATAACCCCCAAGTATCTGGGCATGATCTGCGAAACGAAGCATCGTGCCATACATGGTACCTTGTACCTTCTTGTGAACAGATCAAGTTCGGTTTCTCAGGCGTTAATGAGAGACCAACCATTTCCGTCCATTTTACAACTTTATTGAGAGCTGATTCCATCAGGCCTATTATAGTATGAGGAAATTTTCGTTCATTACTTCGTCTTTAGTGCACCAGGGGTGGAGTACCCTTGCTATAACACGCAGTGGTCTTTTTAACTTATGTTCTTAAGTGTACCACTGGATCTTTTCCGTGTTTAATTTTTGTGATATTGCTCGGTAGCCGTCGGAGTCATTGACGTTAATTTCTCAAGCATTGTTCCGGAGTGACGTTACTTTAAATTTCGGTGTCATTGTTCTTTTGAGGAGGCAATGCAACTTAAACTTAAAACTATTACTAATGAACATACAGCCAATATTAAAATATTGCGTAAATTTACAGATCTTAATGCTCATAATACGTATCTGTGCATGTTGTGATAAGAAAAATCTAACCGACTAATGGATATATAAAAGTAAACATGGAAACCACGGAAATAATCACAATTCTTCATCTAATTACCCCAAAGATATAATAAAACCATTTCAAAAAGTAGAAGAAAATTTAAGAAAAACATGTGAAATAAATAGATGACTCTTGACACCAGTATTTGAACCGAGAACCTGCAGCGTGACAAGCGATGATGTTACCACTACACCATGGCCACCCTTACTTAATTAAATTTTTAATTGAATTGTTTGAATATATCTTACCAGTGGTTCTCTGGGAGAGCCACAGAATTCTTGAAGTGAGTCATGACAGAACAATTTTAAAATTGGGGACATAGTATATTTCAGTGAGCGATGAGCCGCACTGACACTTTGCTAATATCGTAGCAAATTTGCTAAATTTTGTTAAAAAAAATAATTCATGGATTTTGCTCGTTTCAGTCTTTGTCTTGCTTAGATATTTTTGTTTACTTTTCTCGCAATCTCTGCCTCTGATAATACATATTTTCCATAAGTCAACAAACCAGCTCAGAAAACAAATAAAAGAAGTGAGCGTTTATGAATTCATGAAAATTATAGGCTATTTGATTTTTAGTGCCAGATTACCAATACACTTTCAATTTTCGTATAGTTTGTGTGCATGGAAAGGACGCTCAAGAAACTAAGGTGCAAAAAAATATCAATTATAGTGTTAATCTCTGTCTCACAAACGAACGCACTGTAATTGGAACATTTTTTTTGTTATTTTCATGGCCGTGGCAATGTAAGAGGCGAAAAAGAATATGTTCATACGTATGCACGTAAAGATACAATTTTGTCTTCGAAATTAACAAGTCAATCCCACCAATTTCTCGACAGTTGGGAGAGAAAAATGATCCTAGTGGACCGCACGATATTATTTGTTGCAGGATTGACTAGCAAATTTCGAAAGCCGTAGCAATAATTCACAGAGAAGGGTGCTTCCTGGAGAAAATTTGCTGATACCAGGAAAAACATATTTATTTCCCATGTGGACTCTACTGCGAAGGCATAACACTGGCAGTGGGGTGGTAATGTTTCTGAAAATGCAACTTGATCGTGATGATATCAGGAGGACTAAAAAAATACTGTGAATCATAAGCAACGTTAATAGCAACAAAACTAAAATGCTTTCTTGGAGTTTACTGCAACTTAATACTACCTGAGTTTCAAACCATTACACCAATCTTTCTTTCTCTCTCACTGTGAACACTCATTAGTCATTTTAAACGCCCGTGCCCTGAAATAATTTAAGGGTATTCATATCCTCTTTGGCGCGCAAATTATAAAAAAAAAAATACATTTGAGGTAAGAGCATTTTTGAATGTAATCAAACCACTGGCCACTGGCCGATTGCTAACCAACAATTTTCTACAAACAAATTTCTTTGTTTAGTTTCGCCTGCTCAAAAGGGACGTGGAATCATATGCAAATGCAAATATCCTGCCAGATGCAAGAAAGGATATATCCTTTTTCAATTTGAAGGTAAAATTAACTTCAATTTACTTTTTGCATACATTTCGCATGCACCAACTGCTAAGGATTAACATAAGGCACAAGAATTTCGTTCGACTACGGTGTGCGTTTGCAAATAACATGCTCAAGATGTTTCTTATTCTTACGGTGGTAAAAGCAAAATAAAGAGGAAAATAACAAGAGAACACGTGCTAAGGACGGGAAACATTACTCATTTAATGCAGTTGTAGTACCTCTCGTGTCAGCGTAAGTCTCAGGATACGAAACGAAGTATAGTTTTCGTTGTTAAAGTAGCCCATGGCTCTCGTCAGTGGTTTGATTCTTATGCCAAATTTCAGACATTTTGTCTTTATACTTTGACCATGAGGTACCTCCTTTTACTGAACTTTGCGTAAAAAATTCTACCATTCTCCGTTTTAGAGCACATTTTTTTACGTTACTATCACTGTTGTGTGATGAAAGACAAATGAAAAGAAAAGGAGTAAGTATAGGATTTGCGATTGAATTCATTCTTCAGTTCCTCTTATTACATCCGTGGTATTAACGCACACATGGATCTATTCTTAATTTGTGTGCAATATATTTCTTTGTAGATTATCAACAAATTGCATCATAAACTGGATATTGTGTATAACTTAGTATGTATCCAAGAACAAGAACCTCTGAATATTCTAAGACAATACTAGATTTGCAAAACCTGCAGAATTTAATCGTGCTTCCAGCAGAATACCCAGAGCTTGCTTGGACACCATTTTCCCGCAAGATAAATTCGAAAATTTAACCCTTTCATCCTCCTTCTATGAAAAGTCTGAAGTAACCCTTTTGATTCAATGCCACCACCATTTTAATGAATCTACCAACCACAGCTCGCGCATTGGTCACTGGTCCAATGGGTCAAACATAGTAACCCCTTCAATATACCAAATTCCATCGAACCTGTTCCGAAACGTTATTTCAAAACAATAAACCCTCATCGCCAAAGGACGTTCAGTATAATGACCTGAGCTATAAAAATGACAGTGTCACCAGTCACCACTGTCAAACTTTCTCAGCCTGTCTGTTCTGTATAATAACCAAAAATAGATAGATAACATTGCACAGGAGAGAAGATATGTCAGAAAGGCGCAAGGGAGAACGCAAATGAATTTAGCTGAGCTTAGGGAAAATCGTGCGCCGCCGTTCTTTTTCGATCTTTCGTCGTTGTTGGTCTCCTTGCTCTGAATCAAAGGACATTAAAATAATTTTTCACTAGCACCCTTCCACCCTCAACGATGATGGTTTCTCTGCTTTTTTTGTTGTTCATTCCTTTTCCTAATTTGCATACTAAACTCTGGCAGGGCTACAAGGACTAACCCTCATTTTCCATCTTGCTTACACTCAGTTATTCGTACTTCATCCCCTTTGGTTTCATTATTTAAATTTGCTTTCGGTATTAATTTACCACCACATGTACAAGTACAACACTCCTCTCGTTTTAATTCATTCATAGACACGAACTAAGACGACGACAAAGACCGAGAAAGCGAATGCAATAGAAAAGAAGCAGAAATTCCACCCACGCGACTAACCCCCCGCTTCGAACCCTTTTTCCCCTCCAATTGTATCCTCATTCGGGTTGATGTTTTCTCATCAACATTAAAAAAAAAGAAAAAGAAGAAAAGGGGAGAGAAGCGGGAGGAAATTCCAAGCCGTTGAAGCAGGCTGTTGGAAAATTAAGGTAATGGGGGGTTGATGGAGATAAAGAAGCGTGGGGGTTTGTTGGAACAAGAGCTTGGCATGGTAAAATGAGTACGGAAAAGAAGAAATCCGATTCTGGGGTAATTATGAGCCAGAGTTTAGTTGTGTTTGTTGCTTCTTTGTTCAGAAATTGCTTTACAGAAAACAATTGTCTCTCTTGAAGCTCCACTGCATTGCTCTGTGTAATCAATAGTAATCTAGGTACTTATAAACGACACATGTATGTAACTATCAACTCTTCTATAAAAACGGATCTAATTAGAAAGTTAGTTTTCAGATTGGGAATTATGCTACATTCTCGACCACATATAATAAATTCTGTTTTACAATAAGACAGTAAGACTCGGATAAGGACGATGATCCACGCTATCGAAGCAAGGACAACGACCTTCGAATCTGAACATGGAATGTTCGGTTTCTTAACAGGCCGGATGCAGCCAAACGGTGGCAATTGGATAGGGATTGGTCATCAAAGGAAGAATTAGGTAAAACGTTTTGAGCTTCATGACAATACGCATTAAGTTAAAATTCACCAACATTAGCGATGGGCGATGTGACCAAAGATTGATTATTAAAAATCGTGCTTGGCGCAAACATTTTAAAGGAGGGCTCAATATTCATAAGGGGAGCTGGCGCTCTCCGGATCAAATAACTGTCAACCAGATTGTTGAACGCATTGCGTTTACTGAAAGGCACCCATCCGGTAGTTATTTGGGATGTTTGCATCTTATAAGAGGGCACTTGACCACTACCTTGACTGGGACCACTACCTTGTTGCTTGTTCTTGTTACTCACAAGAAGTACTGTGAACAAATTTAATATTCAACAGCTACAATCGCAAGAAACTGCCAGAGCCTTCACTGATCGAGTGTTCCTAAAGCTCTCAAATTGTTCAAGGCGGCCAACGTTAAATGCAGATGACCAATGATATTATTGTCAGCAAGCCATCAACAACGATGTGATGTATTTCTCGCAACCATCACAAAGAAACCCCTGGTTTGATGAAGATTATCACCAAGCGCACGCAGCAAAATAAAAGGCTTATAAAGCGTCACTGCATTGAATAGAGTGACGAGAGGAGCTTACGATATCTACAAGGGGAAGAGAAGGGAATGGCACCAGCTTCTTCCATCCTTCTTCTTTATTTCATTGAACCAAAATGGTGACGATTAAGAATTCTGTCCATTGTGAAGCAATATCTAAATTTAAATTTAAATCCAACAAGGCTGCTGTCTAATTTTCCGAGCTATTTAGAGTAGCTTGGGATCTGTAAAATATGGACTTTCATCCGTCCGATGAGTCAACATATACATATACGATAAGTTAAATCTCAGTATCGTTTACCCAATCTACAAGAAATAAGACGCTATGAAATGCACCAACTACAGGGGCATCAATCTCCTCAACATAGCGTATAAGATTCATATTATGTGAACGCCTTAAAGTTTCTAAAGTTTCCAACTTAGGCGAATAAAATGGCTAGGCATATAGAACGAGAATTAATATCAACGCTTAGTCCTCGAATCCATATGGTAAAAGTAAAATAACTTTCTTACTAAAGTAGCAAAAATCCTGCTCAGCGGGGCAACAACATTTTGGTTTTTGGTTGGCTGGCTCACTCTCTGATGAGGATTAGGCAGAGACAGCCTGCCTCCGCGGCTGGTGCTAGCTTACCGATGAGAATGTACTAATCTAGTATGCATTCAGGTTATTGGAATAGATATAGACGCGATTTTCTCTATGCATAAGATTGTGCCTATATAAATTGCGAAATTAACGGATTACGTACCTGGATATTGAACTTTCCCGATTTCTCATTCATTACGGGGATCACCTTTTTCTTAAAGAAATTTATTGTTTTCGTGAAAACATTCGATCTCGAGATTTTAATTAATCTTGGTATTACAATACTAGAGAAACTCGAAAAAGTGAGTCTCTCAATTCTGTCCGTCTATCTGTCTGTTCGTGTGTCTGTCCATTTGCCTGTCTTTCTGTTCGTCTGTATATCGGACTGGTGCCCAAATGGTTGAACGGATTTACTTCAAACTTCATATCTGGAGTCTGTCGGTTAATGCTCAGACAAAAAAAATCGGAATTTTCATTCTAACCTTAAAATTAACGGTACTTTACTTATTAGCGGCTATTTGTCGGATATTGCTAAGACAATTTTGTTCAAAATTAATATCTAAATCACTTTCAGCATATTAAGGATATGGCATTAAAATTTTGGACATGTGGTCAAACAAATTCAACAAATCCATTGTTTTTTTTTATCAATTGTGGGTTGTAGTAGTAGTGCCCACACGGTTTTACCGATACAGGGCGATCGAACATCTTCAATATCCAAGTTTTTTGGGCAAGTTTCGTACGACACAGTTGTGCACTTTATTTATAAATATTTTCCTGAATTCAGGTAGCTTATCACCAAATGAACTTACAGTCGTCATATGGCCTACATGTATGTATGTGGTCGCAAAGGAGACTAAACTTCCCACGAAATTCAAATAAAAGATCAAATATTCTTATACATATAATTTATGTCATCTACCAAAATTTTAAATTCAAAACTTATGCCGGAAAACTTTCATTGCCATCGCACAATTTTCCATGGATATAGGTTTCATATTCCCTAATGAATTTTCCATAATAAAGTGAGGGCTATGTATATCATAGCACGATGCCGCATTTCTTGCCATTGTAATGCAAATAAAATCCATCCCGACGGCAATTGCACCTTTCAAAATATGCCGAGTGTTCAATTTTGCATTTAGTTTTTTATACACGAGTTTATTTTTTTTAAATCTAACACGCGTCACTATCTGGGCTGATTTTTTGTCATTCAAATTTGAAATATTAAACCCTTTCCTTGGAAAAAAACCTATTCAAACAATTTTGTTTGCATCTGATTAAAAAAAAAATTTGCATTTGACTATTCGTATGCTCACCCTGTCATACTGAAAAAAAAAACCTGAGGGTGACGTTGTGGCGCGTGTGCAATATAATTACCCCTCAGAATGAAATTATAATACACAAAATTCTGTGAAACCCTTTATCCACAAATAAATGTCACCCCAGAAATTGTTTGTTACACGTTTTTTTTTCAAAATAAATTTTTTCATTGAAGGGTTAACAGATGCAAGTTTGCCGTGTAAATTTTTTTATAGGAAACATTTTTTTTGTTAATTTTTTTTTTGTAGTTAATCTGATAACGGTTTCTTAATAAATTAATTATTCTAATTAAATTTTTTTAGACCTTAAAAGTGCCAATGCTTCAGCGCCTTAATGAATTTTAGCTGTGAGGGTGATTTTTTTTAAGAGAACTTTTTTTGTAAGGTGTGTTAGGGCTTTTTTTTTAGGATAGGTATTAAGTGAGGTTGTAGTGAGAAGTTTATTTGATTTTTTTTTCTAGCGTTAAGTTTTAAGGTAATTTAAGACGACGCAGCTGCGCGGCTATGAAGTCAAGTGGGGAGTTAAATGGATTTGAGTTATAGATGGTATTTGTGGGGGGTGATAAATGATCGCGAGGGCTCGTTATATGAGGGATGAAGGTGGTTATATCGTAAGTATTTGGAAAAAAAACACAGAGTTCTTTTAATGCCACTGAAGCAATATTATTTTTTAATCATATATATGTATATAGGTAAATAGTTGTATATACCGAACGGAATTAACCAAAGGAAGTACGATTGAAAAGCTTAGAAAATATCCTTTGTGTCATGTACATATGATATTATCGATTTCTATAATCTTTTTGCGAACTGAGTTGTGTCTCTTTCTGGATGGGTCTAGACTAGAATAACACTCTCACAGATAAGAAAAAAAAAACATTCGGTGAAGTGTGAAAAGAACCTTAAGAGTTTTGGCACGGCGCTAGAGCAGTGTTATTCCTGTTTTATACGTGGAGCTTAGATTAGGTTAGGTATTGGTGGCGCCTACAGAAATCTATTGATTGAAAAGAGGCTCCGACTTTTAGCGTGTAGATCTATAGGACAGTGATACCGTGCGGACACCGATGACAGTGCTGATCGGAGGTCGTTTTAACAAAACCAATTTATTGCACCGTTTTTGATTTAAGGCTAGATCTGTCTAGAGACTCCCCACGCATCCAGCATGCATATCTTCATTTCGACAATCTGATAGAGTTCTGATGGTGGTGCTTTTTTTGGGGAACTCAACCTGGTAGTTTCCCGAAATACTTCTGTGGTCTGGCACCCAGCATAAGTTAATTTGATATTGCTTCGTTATCGCCCTTTGAAGTAAATGAGCATTATAACAGGAACTTTATTGCCGCTTGACAGTCCATGAAAATACTTATATCCTAATAGATATTACACCACATTTCAGCCAGGAGAGGACTTCCTTAATAGCCATTATTTTCGGCTAAAATTCGATGCAGTGAACCATGAGGCGCCTTTCGGATAAACACCTTCACTCATCTTATCGCCACTCCACTTTTGGAACCGTCTGTGTAGAAGTGAAGTTAATGGCAACATTTTCCCATTCATTACGGATGGGAATTGATGCCCGGAAGATGCGATCAAATCTCAGTTTCGGAGGGATTTATTCGTATGTAATGTATGGGACTCTCTTATGTGAAAGCTGAACCACATTGAGGAAAATGAAATTAAAAAAAACATTTTAAAGCAAAGGAACGCATTTAAAACTCACTTTTTATTTATTTATAATAATAAATTAATTAATTGCTGCAAAAAAGTCAAAATTAAATATTAATTTTTATTAATTCAAAGCTTTACGACTATTAAGCACATATTTATGCAAATCAAATACTTGCACCTATATGTTGTTTATCTACAAAAACTCAGATTTGAACTTTTTGGTTTTTTAAATCGGTTATAATTCGAAAAAAAATTATTTTGAAAATTAAAAAAAAAAAACTTGGTACGCCATGAGAGTTAATAATTGATGTACCGTTATATGTATTTCTTGACAACAATTTGGTATGCCATGTATTCCCCACAATTTTTAATTTTAATTTAGGTGGGGGCGAAAACCCCCATTTATTTAGCTTATTACAAGCTACAACTAACTTAAGGCTAAAACTTAAAACTAAAAATTAAATTTAGGACTTAAAGCTAAGGAGAATGGTGAAGGAGTGCGGTTTTGATGCAGTGCTAAGGTTAAAATTAAAAGGTTTGAGGTTTGAGTTAACTTTTCGCAGCATACTGGAAATTGGTTCATTAGATCCATATGAAGTGCGGTGGGACGGTAGATAGAAAAGACGAGGGTATCGTAAATTTCGTGGGTTGGCATTGAAGAAAATTGAATTATAAAGAGATGCGCAATCGACAGAGCCTGAAAGAAGTCGATGAATGAAAAGAATGCCTGCAAAATCTGTGCGTTTCTCTAGAGTACTCAGGTTGATGAGGTTGAGGCGGTATTGATAGGGAGGCAAGATAAATGGATCGTTCCAAGGAAGACCTCGAAGGACAAATCGAAGAAATCGACGTTGAACATTCTCGATTCTGGTCACATGAACTTGCTGAAAGGGTGGCCACTCTTGACTGGCATATTCAAGGAGGGGGCGCACAAATGTAATGTAGAGGGATCTGGTCACGTAAGGGTCGGAGAATTCTTTGGACCATCGTTGGAAAAATAAAAATAATGAGTTAGCATTACGAATTATCTCATCAATATGTGAACGGAAATTTAGTTCCCTTTGGTACAATATTCAAAGATCACTGTGGATATAGGTTGACCAGAGGAAGGTAAAGGCGGGCGGAGGACACATGGTGCATACGTGATAAGGTAATGAATTGGCATTTGGCGATATTGAGCTCTGAGCGATTTTGTAGGTACCAGTTCGAAAAACTATCAAGTTCTTGTTGAGAGAGACAGTAATCATGTGGTGAAAAATTTGGTATCATCAGCGTACAGAGAGAGGAAATAGTGTTTAATAACCCTCTCGACATCGTTTATGCTTAGAATGAAGAGAAGGGGACCTAGATGGCTGCCTTGCGGAACACCAGAGGTAGCCAAGAAAGGAGTCGATAAGTCGGATCTAAAGCGAACTCTGTAAGAACGGTTTTCTAGGTAAGAAGATATCCATTCTAATAACATGGGTTCGAAACCGAGGGCAGACAATTTGAAAAGGATTAAGTTATGAGATATCTTATCAAAAGCCTTACTAAAATCAGTTGCAATAACGTCGACTTCTTTGCCATTCTCTAAGGGAGACAGAGCGAAGGACACGAATTCGACTAAGTTAGTGGTAGTTAATCTACCTTTCAGAAAGCCGTGTTGAGTGGGAGAGATTAGAGACTTGCACTGAAAGATCAAGGCTTCGTATAAGATACTTTCGAAAAGTTTGGGTAAATGACAAAGTTTGGCAATGGGGCGATAGTTTGTTACTTCGTTCTTTGATCCCTTTTTGTGTATGGGGGTTATGAAAGAGGTCCAAATCTGAGGAAATTCTCCTAGTATTGAGAAGAGATGAGAGAGGGGGATGAAAAGAATGGAATTCCTATTCCGCTTCGAATTGTCCTACAGCCTCCGATATGAAGTTTGAAGTAAATCCGTTAAGCCGTTTGATGTTCCGTATAGTCATTTTAATTTACACTGATATACAAAGTGTATGTTTGTGTTTCACGGCTCGCTCGGGAACCAATTCAGACATTTTTATGAAATTTAATTTGCATGTACACCTTAACACGTAAGTTATTTTGTCTACAAACTGTCAAAATTAGATCAAGTTGGAGTGGGATGTGGGGAGCGGGTTTTCAAAAATTGTTAAATGATCTTTGTTAGCTGCCTGAACTGACTTTTCACCCCACGTACTGCAATATTTGTCAGCAGATTTGTTATAATTTTCTAATTACATCCTTATAAAATTACATGCTCCTAATTTTCTTTTCAAATTGTTCGAATTAGTAGTTTTAGCGTTGTGGGCTATGTCCGCATATACCTCGTTTTTTGGGTTTGTTGTTCAAGAAACTTTATCCAAAAGTACACTTATATTTACATTTTTGGACTCCTTGGCGCTCAAAAGCCTCCCCACAAAAATCTTTTTTAGAAATTTCTTTTTCTGATTGTTTGTGATCCACAACGTACTATTTTTGCGCAAAATTTCAGTTCTTTAGTTTGAAAGCTTCCGAAGTTACAGACCTGTGACAGACTCACCAACAGACGGACAGACAGACACCGTGCTGAATCCATTAGTGTTCTGTTTATGCCATTCTGGTACGAAACACTTAAAAATGTTTTTTATGTTGTTTTTCTTCATCTTTCCGTTTTTAATATCTATGAAACATAAATGACTTAGGGAGAAATGTTCTGTGGTGTAAAATGGATATTCATTTATTTTTCTGAAACATTAGTGCGAAAAGGAGAAAACAACAATAGACATCTTGCCATCAAATCATATACATATTTTTTCGCGCACTCATGGGTTTCAATAATTTTCAACTTTTACAATTAATTCAAAAAACCTATACAGTCAACCTATAGACTGCAAGATTCCGTGAAGTCAGTTTACAAATATTAAAACATACTTGTAGGCTGAGCTATGACAAGTACAAAACATAAAAAACATATAAAACCATAAAAAAAACAATATGGCGGGCATAAAATGGCAGCCCAATCAGTCTGAAAAAAAAAAAAAAAAAATAAATTACTAACATATTTAAATATTCAAGACAAACGCATGTCATAAACGCAAGCGGTTTTCTTAAACAAAAAGAGCAAGTTGAGGACGTTTCTGGAAAGATCAAGCTATAAAAAATCTAAGATAGCGGATACAATATGGCAGTCTGATTTTTGTAATATTTGTTGATTGCGATTGACACAAACTCGGCAATTTTGTATGTTAATGAAGCTATTTAAGCGGAAATGAGCTCCATTACATTAATTTTGGATAACAGCGGTTTGAATAGTGGCGTTTATCGGAGACGGACACTTAACAAGGAAGGGGACCGCCTTTATGTAAATTTTTTTAACAATTGGCTTTGTGCTTGTAAATGAAAATTTAAATTCAATTCAATTTGAATGCATATTTCATATATTATTGATATTCATTATACTGTTAAAGAGTTCGAACGGTTTAAGTCAAATCGGACTCCTAGCCTCTATAGCTAAGAACGGAGGGTAGATGAGCAGATTCTCATACGACAAGTAAATACAGAAGCCACAAGTTGTAAATTTAGTGTTAATCAAAATAAAATAGAACTTATGTTTATCACTAACAAAACCAAAATACCTGACTTCATCCTTGGTATCCTCCTGGGCTACCTATCTCGACATTGATGTATCTCTCGCTATGAATGTAGCAACACAATGGTGTCCAAATCGTGCACACTGTTTTAATTTACTATACAGGTATTTACAAACCGTTCACGAGTTCGGTACTCCGGTGCTCAGTAGAAGTGGCCGTGAAAGTATGCAAGCCATGCAGTCACATCCACGTTCCGTACTCCTTACCACAAGAATTGGCTAAATATGCAACTGACTACTTCACACCTAAACTAAATTACTAAATTTCAGTTCAATCATTCACAGTTCTTTCACATAAAAAGTGAGGAGCTAATAAGGGGACAATTGTTTTCGCACTACCTATAAAAGGCCAACTTGCCAACTTGGTGAATTGCTGCATCATAACTAGAAAGATTACGAATCACGCAGTTGAGCTAAATATCGAAAAGAAGGAATACCTGCAATATACGAGGGCAAAGTGAAAAGTTCTCGGCCTGGCGCAGAGATGGCGTTTCAATCAACAAAAATTTATATTTCCTGCCTGGGTGCAGTTCTCATTAATCCGTATGACAAGTTTCAACTTGTTCTCTCAAGTAGTTTCTTTACACGAATTTTTGCATATCGTGCGGTGATAAAATTCTTCGTTTTGAATGGGTTAACCCCTAAGGAAATTCATTCAAAGTTGACAAAGGTTTACGGGGACTCTGCTCCTTCCATGTCAACCGTTAAAAAATGGCCAGCTGAATTTAAACGTGGTCGCCCGCCCCTCGAAGATGACCCACGTGAAGGACGGCCAAAAACCGCAACCACACCCGAAACCATCGAAAAAGTGCATGATATCGTGTTGGACGATAGGCGAGTGAAGGTGAGTGAGATAGCTGAGGCTGTATCGGAAGAGAGGGTGCGAAACATCTTGCACAAAAACTTAGGGATGCGAAAGCTCTGCGCAAGATGGGTGCCGCATTTGCTGAATGCCGATCAAAAGCAAATGTGCAAACGATTTTCGCGGCAACCTTTGGACCGATTCAATAGGGATCCGACCGATTTTGTGCGGCGATTTGTCACCATGGATGAGACATGGGTCCACCACTATACGCCAGAATCGAAACAGCAGTCGAAGCAGTGGGTGGAAGCCTGTGGTTCAGCGCCAAAGAAAGCGAAGTCGATCGCATCTGCCGGAAAGGTCATGGCCAGTGTGTTTTATGATGCGAATGGGATCCTGTTAATTGAACACCTTGCGAAAGGAGGAACAATTATAGGCGAATATTACTCCAACCTTCTTGACCAGCTTGATGCCAAAATTCGCTAGAAGAGGCCACCTATACACAAGTGTGCGTTGGCGATGAGAAAACTGCGGGATTTGGGGTACGATTTGCCCGGTCATCCCCCCTATTTACCTGATTTGACACCCTCAGACTTTCATCTGTTCCCAAACTTGAAGAAATTTGTTTCTGGGAAGCGCTTCGCATCCAATGCAGAAGTTGAGAGGGCTGTAGATTAATATTTTCACAGCCTTCCAGACTCTCACTTCCGAGAAGCAATACTGATGTTGGAGAAACGCTGGACCAAGTGTGTTGAAGTCAAGGGAGATTATGTAGAAAAATAAAATCATTTTTTAACTAAAATCGCAGTCTTTCATTGTCAGGCCGAGAACATTGCCGCAGTTGCAAGAATGGAAATGAGTAGAAAACTCTTACTCACTTCTTTTGTAGATTTCCCGCCATCGAACAAAATATTGGACATTTTTAACAAGACACGATATTGTCAAAGACAAAACATCGAATTCGGGGCTGTGCAAATATTACGCTAGAGCATTTTCGCCTCCCTCAACTCACGTAAGAGTGCATACAATTTTGGTATTCATCTCCTATTTTGTTAAAGGTGAGTGAATAAATAATGAACTTGACACATGTCCTGGAATCCCTTCCATAGAATCTAAACAAATGTGTCGAAATTGGATGTTGTGCTATTTGGTCAATCACTGATTTTTGGCAGTTTTCTGACCAATCCTGGCCTTCAGAAGAATCATAAGGTCGAGTGAAAATTGGTATCACATTACGTACAGAAGGTAGTATTTAAATAAAAACTCACGAAAAAAATCGTTTTTGGTTTTTGGTTTCAGCCTTTAAATTATGTTAATTTTTAGCAATTGCGAATGTACAAATGGTACAAATTTAGAAAAAGTTCAACAATTGCGATAGGAGAAAAAAATTAGTACAAATTTAGATCCGCTGCATAAATAGCGGGTGCGATTTTTAAAGCCATACAATTTTTTAGCTTTTTTTTTTTTTTTTTACGTATTGACATTTTAAACGGTTTCCTGTTTTTGCACATAATAGTCCAACACTGAACTAGAGCCACTGTCTAGGGCTTAGAACTTAGGCTAACTAGATTCTACGTCAGCTCTTACCTGTGGCGACAGCGCAAAAGTTGTTCAACTTGCAGATTTCTGATTCCGTAACGAGGTCCTTGAACGCTACAGACCTGTCGCCTATATACATACTTATGTAGCTATTTTGAAAACGTCTTAGAGAAATATCAACAGGTATACGTATCTATACTAGATGCTTATATGTATAAGGCAATAGTGAGAGGTATGATTTGGACCACAAGAATTAGAGCATGCACTTTGCAAAAAGATAGAATGCAAATGTGTTTCCGGGCCAAGAATATTGGGGTCCTAATGATTTCAGTGTTTTCACCGTATGAGTCTGTATTTTTTTTTTTTTTATTATTCTTTATTAATATTTCTTAATCTTAATGTAAACTAACAATATGTGCATGAAGTAAGAATAAATTAGTGACATTTTATATTTATATGATAAATAGAGTTAGTTGTTAATTCAATAACCAAAAAAAAAAAAAAAAAATAAAACATAACTTTGGTGGAAACTTGATTTTAAATATCTTCAGATTAACAAATTTTGTTTTGTTAGTGGGGTGAACAATTATTAAAAAAATATATAATATAAATAATAATTTTCAAAAAATAGACGAAATTCTGAGGCAACGTATATCTGCAGGAAGCTTATTAAACAATTTGCAGATTATAATCGATTAGGAGCTTCTGAAATGAGTACTGACAACAGAATCAGAGTTACTACGCAAATTACGGACTTATGAGATTGGGTTTTGTTGGTAGCCACTTCTTATAGAGAAAATTTGCAAGACTTTATAGTAGTACAAATGTTTTACTGGTAGAATATTCAAACCCAAATAGTTTCATTGGAGAGCACATTTTTTTGTAAGACGACAATTGGTTGCATTTTTTATTGGTAAGCACTTCCCCAACAGCTCATTTCATACTCTAATCTTGAGTGAAATACACCATTCTTAGAATTTTACTGTTGACGAATTTTTTAAGACGATAGAGACTGCGAATGGAAGAACGCAGATATTGTTTTAAGGTTGAGATGTGATCAAACCAACCCATATTCTGGTCAATTAGAATACCCAAGTATTTAAATTGCTTAACTACTTCAATCTTAAAACAAGTTGCTTCGCAAATTGAATCGTTGTAAAACAAAACCTTGGAGCTCTCAGCTTGAAAATAAATTTCAATCTCAGGAAACTCTAGCGAGTTCAGATTAAAGTACATCAGTTTGGTTTTATTACTGACGACTAATTTGTGTTCCGCAAACCATATTCGCAATAAACTAGCATCATTGTTAATGTCAGCAATTAAATTTAAAGGGCTAGGTGAATCATATGCAATATCCAAATTATTTGCAAAAGCTTTAACTTTTCCGACAAACCGTTGAGTAAAGAGAAAAATAATATAAATAAGGAACAATGTAAGACCAAGAACAGATCCTTGGGGTACCCCTAAATTAATAATCTTACAGTTACTGTAGTATTCCCCAATGTTCACTTTTTGTTTTCTATCCTTTAGGTAGGATTCGAACCAACTGAACATAAAACTACGGAATCCTGCACAATACAATTTATTCAGAAGAATAGTGTGGTTAGCCATATCAAAAGCTTTGGATACGAGTATGTCAACAAAGAGGCCAGCGCAACACTTTTTATCATCTAATACTTTGTTTATTATAAGAGCAAAAGGCCAGGAGAGCATCTTCTGTAGATAGGCCCTCTCTAAAACCAAACTCATCAGAACTAAAAAAAAAATTTTTTTTAAGTAATCAAGTACTCGGCTTTTTACAGCTTTTCAAAAATTTTCGAAATACATAGAAGATAGCAGGGAAATTGGCCTATAATTATTCTTATCCTTTCTGTTGCCCTTTTTAAAAAGAGGTATCACGTGAGCAATCCGGATAAACTAAAATCCGGAAAGTTTCCACTGGAGATACCTAAATTAAAAATATGTGCCAGTACATCAACTATATTGAAAGCTATTTTCTTAAGGGTGAGATTAAAAATGCCATCACCCCCATATGAATTTGAGTTGTCTAATAAATGATTAAAGCGTATGAGTTCTAGACCACAAATTTGATCAAAAAAGAAACTTTCACTACAAAATGCGATATTCACTGAAAAAGGATTAACGCATCGTACCCAGTTCGCATCACTAACACTCAAAAAAGACGTTGGCAATCATTGTAGGATCTACTATATCAGTACCTTTATAACTTAGTACAATAGGGTTGGGAATACTGGAAGAATTATTATTAATGATACCATTAATTACCTTCCATTCCTTCTAGGGTTGGCAAGTGAGTTTTGTGTTTTCGAAAAATAATATTTGTCACGGCACAACTTAATCTCCTTGTTTACTTCTTTACTTAATTTCTTAAAACGAAACTTCAAATTTAAATTGAGTGGGTGTTTAAAACATTTTTTTGCGCATATTATTTTTGAGTTTAATTTTTTTTAAGTATATAACTATTTTCCCAAGGCTTTAGTCTAACTTCGCATTTTCTCAACACAATGTACTGACTATAGAATTCTAAATATTTTTTCAATATTATTAAAAATTTATCGTAAGCTGTAGGAGCGTTACGTACAGCAAAAATATCCACCCTGTTTTCAAAACGAAGCGCATTATTTAGGAGATCAAATAATATATTTTTTACAGTAGGTGCAGGAGTATTACTTACATTTTCTATTTTTTATACTACTGAACAAAGTTTCAGTCATGTAATGATCTGTGATATTTAAATCAAAGTTGACGCCAACGCAATGATTTATAGATATTTTGCAAAACCTACCCAAAAACATGATCAAGACATGTGCTTGAAATTTGTCTAGTTATTTCATTAATAAAAGAAGTAAGGCCATGTTCAGCTATTAACGCAAGGTAAGAATCATATGTAGGATTTGCCTCCAGAATATCGATATTTAGGTCACCTGAAATTACCAGATTTCCCTCTTTTTCATTAGATACAAAATTTTAAAATTCATCAAGAAACAAACGACTTTATTGAAAATGTAATCTATAAATACAAACAAAGTTTAAGGCAACATCACACACTTTGACATATATTTTTAATATGTTAGCACTAGACCAACTGTTACAACTTACCACAAACCCAAAGACTCACGAACGAAAACCCCAACTCCGCCTGCAGAATAAGATACATTGGTGAAGTTTGATGTGCAATAAAAAATAAATTACATTCGTTAGAATTTGAATAAAAGATGCGATCATTAATGCTTGGAATATTAACGGTAGGGGTATTGCTTAAAAGATCGAGATTAAGACTACATGGCGAGCGACAGAGAATTAGTCCACCAATGCCTCCAAGTCATTAAAAGATTTAATAGCAATAACCCAACCTTTATCTACATTTCTCATTAGAACTTGCGAATTTTAAAACCATACATACTCGTATGTAGTATTTGTAACCTTTTTCAATTTTCCTTTTTGTTGCTGCTATCAAAGCCCTAGTGTAAGTTGTGAGACAATCATTGATAAAAACACTATTAATACTACCCTCGACAAATAAAGAAGAATTAAGTTTCTTAATTTCAGTCCTCTTGCTTTCATTACCTTTTTTTAGCAAATTGTGAAGAAAAATTAACGCAGAGAACTTCATTGCACTTCTTAGCATCGCCATCAGTTGTATTATTCATTCTTTTCCAGGTGCGTAACATCGCTGAATATCATCGTGAGAAATGGACACCTCTAAAGCATTTTCAAAAATTGTTTGAACGCAGTCGGCTGCGTTATTGTTGTTAAGTCCAGGTACACCAGTTATGTCAATTACTTGCTCCACATTCTTCTGCTCTCCCTAGTTTAATTTGCTCTCAAGAGACAATACCATTCTCTGCAATTCTTTACTTTCCTCTCTCAGTTAATTAACGGTGGTGAGAAAATCACAATTAATTTGTTTTTATTGTTCTTCTGATGACGTGGTTTCGTTCCGTGGTTTCGATGATGTTTGTTGAATGTGTTTCGGTTTGAGTTAATCGCTGATGCTGCTGATATATGTACCCCTGTTGACTACTACACTGATAGTGATGGTGTTTTTGGCGTTGTTGCTGCCATTGCCCATATAGTCGAGATCACCTGGAGTGAGATTTACACACGAACAGTGAAAGTAAGAATTGCAACCCGCACATGCAATTTTAGAATCACAGCTGCGCTCAATTTTATTACTGCAAACTAGGCAGTGCATTTTGAAATAATAATAATTTGACTTAGGGTGAACTTAACCTTAAAGCCAAGACAAAATATATATATATATGATATATATAATATATATCTCAACCTCATTGCGATGAGAATCGGAATTCAAAAAGTAAAAATTCAAAATGACGGCTTCAAAATGGCACCCAAATTATTATATATTTGTAGGTACATGTTTTCGATGTTGCTAAGTTGAAAGTCCTGGCGCAGTTTTGTATTTCATTTTAAATCACCATTTTTGGCTCCATATCTATTGAATTCGAAAATCTGACTTCCAATTCGGATTCAGCGACCTTAAAAATATGTGTATATATACTTAGGTACATATGTTATGTACTTTCAACTTTAACAGTTTATTTTAATTTGTGAGGTTTCATTTTGAATTAGCCTTTTTGAATTTTATCGGTTTTAGTGACCTCGTTTACAAGGACATTGAATTTGGTTACATTTTGTTTTGTGCGCCATTTTCAATTCGTTATTTTAAGTTTTAATATTTTGACTTCGGACTCGGGTTCAGCAACCCAGAAAACTGTCCATTCATTTACTTGACTAGCATAGGAGAACAATTACTTTGATTGATAACAAATTACCATAATTCTGCTTTGCTGACGTTTGGTATTTTATTTTTTGTTTTCTCTAAGAAGTTTTGAAAGCAAATCTCAATCTCATAACTGAGAAGCTACATTGGAATCTTGTTACCAAACTTGCGGGTATTGCAAACTTAGCAAAGGGCAAGTGTATGTTTAGACAAAAAGTTAGTTTTGGTGTAAATACGTAGATTCCGGCAATTGGGGCTTCTCATATCGGAAGTATCAACACTAGGTATGTATACTATTATTAGTACGTGCTTGCAGTACACCAGGCCGTCCTCGAATCAAATGTATATCATTATCACGACATTACAATACTGTTCCTTTCATAGATGACCATGAGCGCTAGTGATGTGAGAATATGGTCTTACCGAATTTTACAAATGCTTTACAAATTTCAAAATCTTCCAAAAGTTAGTTTGCATTTAATTACATGTTAACATACTCGTATCTACTTCGCAAAAAGTTTAGTAGTAGAAATGCAAGTCTACTAATGACAAATTGCTAAATAACCAAGCGTCCAATAAAAGGTAGCAAAATGGGGATGTGGCTATTACAAAATCTGATCACTAGAAAGAAAATGCCACATGAAATTCACAAATATCGTTTTAGGAGAAAGAATGGTAAATAAGAAATGTTATGCCTAAGATACGCCTTATATCATTCATAACGATAAGTCTTTTAGCTACGAGAGCAAATAATGTATGGAGCTGTATCACAATATGATTTTTTTTTTTATAATTTGCACGTGTTAAAGGGGATATGAATACCCTTATACTAACGTGCGTTTTGTGAAAAGGGGAAGAGACAGAGAGAAAGACAGAGTGGTTTAGTTTGAAATTCAGGTGGTATTAATTTTCTGTAAACTCCAAGGGTGGCTGTCCAGATAACTGGGGAGTATTTTGTTTGTTTTTCGCTATTATTGTCGTTGCTTATGATTCACAGTATTTTTTTCCGTCCTCCTGATGTCATCATCACAATCAAGTTGCATTTTAGCCATATGACCACCCTACTGCCAGTGTTATGACTTCACAGTAGAGTTGACTTAGCTTTCGCAAGTGATCGACTTTTTTATTTATTTCATGCGAAATAAATAGATGATTCTTGACATCAGGACTCGAACCGTGAATCAACAGCGTGACAAGCGATGATGTTACCACTACACCACGGCCACCCTAATTATGTTTTATAAAAGTTTTCTTGCAAATGCAAATTCAATTTATGTGTGTAGCGAATAAAATGCTCTAAGCTTACAAGCCAATAACTACAAACTTGTAACTACAAATTTAGATTAGATTTGCAGAGCTACAAGTCCACTGACTTAAACTTCTTAACTGAGCGTTCTTATACTTCTACTTTTATGAATCAAAAATATTCACCGCAGTTGTAAATTCACTTGCTCTTTGTAATTGTACCTATTAGTCAATTAGCAATCTTTATGAAACACAAATCTGCCAATAACTTATTATTTCTTCTTTTTATAAATGATCTCTTGTCTGTAACTTCTAATCTAATCCATTCCTTCGCTGATGACAGTACCGTCAGTTTTCCATATTCGTTTCCTAACTTACGTCCTTTCTCTTCGGCCGTTGAAGGGGAACGGCAACGTATGTTAAACACATTAAATTCCGACCTAGACAGCATAATTAAATGGGGTTCAACCAACAGAGTGAAATTTAATGCTTCCAAAACACAATGCTGTCTTCTGTCTCTCAAGCGAAACCAAAAACCTCAACCATTGTCCATGGATGGTACTTGCATCATTGAAACCGAAAGACTTGCCATTGTCGGCATGTGTATTAATAACCATCTTCGATGGAACGATCACATATTCGAGGTCGCCAAAAATGTTGCAAAATGTCTAGGATTCCTAAAGCGGTGCAAGAAATATTTTACCCCGTCTGATCAGGCCTCAATTTATAAGGCATTCATCCACCCTACAGAATCGCGTACAGAATCGCACGTTAAAACTTATATGTGATAGAGACATTGTGAATTCCATTCATTCACTAGAACATCGGCGAAATGTCTCCTGTTTTATCGTTTTTTTAATAAAAAATGCTCCAGTGAAATAGCCAGTTGCATTCCTCCCCTTCAAATGCTTTGCATGCTTTGAATCAGTTTACCCTAAAGCCAAACTTCGGTCGTATTGTCAAATATAGGGTTTCATTTATAAGCCGAACAACACGAATGTGGAATGATCTACCAAGCTTTGTATTTCCCCATCACTACAACCTTCAAACATTCAAAGCCAACATGCATAGGCTCCTCCTCTGTTCCTCTACCCCTTTTTCCTCGACGCCCGTGCCCTGAAACAGTTTAAGGGTATTCATATCCCCTTCTGCGCGCAGATTATAAAAAAAAAAAAGTTACAAGTGAATTTACATACAAATAATTATTAGTGTTTTAGTTTCACGCTGTTACGCGAAGACTTTGCATGATAATGGTACGAAACTACCCCGACGTACATAAGCAATCCACATTGAAGTCACTTCTACCAGAGATAATAAAGTTACATAGATATCGCATGCAAAAATGCGATGTGAGGGTGGCCGTGGTGTAATGGTAACAGAATCGCTTGTCACACTGTTGATTCACTGTTCGAATCCTGATGTCAAGAATCATCTATTTATTTCGCATGAAATAAATAAAAAAGTTGATCACTTGCTAAAGCTAAGTCAACTCTACTGTGAAGGCATAACATTTTCATTCATTTTTAATGCATTTTTATTATTACTTCATTAAACTTATAGCTAGACAAAAAACGCTTAAAACTAGCTTAACTAACTTAACTATTCCTATTCTAACTTACTGGCCCTATGCGGGCGCTCTAAGTTAATCCTAATACTTAAAACTGTCTTTCGACGTCACTGACTTTATTTGTTTATTCATTTTATTAATCAATTATCTATTGATACTAAGAGAAACTTTAAATAAATGGAAAAAACTTAGTACATGAACTTATTTTTGAATCTTCTTATATATAAAACTTACAATCTACCTTAAAATAAATCTTAAACTACCTTAATCTAAATTACTCTATCTTATTCTATGTTACGTATTTTCTACGTAAATTTTTTTTTTGTTTTTTTTTTTTATCTAGTGCTGTTTTCGTTTTTTATTTATTTTTTTTTTTTCATCCAAGTGCTGTGGAAATATATGTATATTTTTTTTTTTTTGTTTTTTTTTTTTTAAATTATTACCAACACCTACCTAAACCTAAAAACTACCTAAACCTAAACTATGTAAGTCGGCCATGGGCAAGAACAGCCAACTTTCAACATCAAACAGGCTACCCTGGATTAGGAGGAAACGACGAAGGAGTTTCCTCTCTTTCGGCCAGCCACCAGAAATAACCGTACTGACGTTGTACGTCATCAACATCCCGACCCGATACCGCCCTACTAAACCGGAGACGCTCCACACTGCCATGTGCAACGTCTCTGTCGTAGTTGAGTCGCCTATCCACAGCTGTCCGAGCAACGTGGAAGATTAGCGGCACTGCCAATCTGTCCTGGATCAGACCTTTCTCATCAAAATAGAGGAACGCCTCTTGGGGAACAAAGCCGTTAAGGCGCACTCTCTCGTGATACTCATAATTGGGGTAATAAGCCCCGAAGATCAGGTTGTTCGTCGAGCTCATTGCTCTTGCAATGTGCCTTCGAATCAGCTTGATAACGAAATTATCCACTCTTATTAGATTAGCCCTGTTGTATAGGACCTCATTGGGATAGAATTTTATGTACTGGGACTCCGGTGTTCTGTATAAATGAAGGCAAGCCCGAAGGCAAGCCCTCTCAAACACCCGAATCTTTTCCAACAAGCTTGCTCCCACGTTGAACCACACGGGACATACATATACGAGCATGGGCCGGATGAGGGCCATGTAGCAGATTACCTTTACCCTTGCATCGAGTTGCTTGCTATAAAAAAGTCTCTTTGTAAGGGCAAAAGCACCTTTGGCTCTGGCCAGAGCAGCATCTATATGTTTGTTAAAATATAGATACTGGTCTAACCAGAGCCCCTGGTATCTGACTACACTTCGACTCGCAAGTGCCTGTGCGTGCGGTCCAACTATTGAGAACTTTCGCCAATTCTTTCTGGTATCCCTAGAGGCACCAGACAACGGCGTCCTAAAAAGAATGGTTTCCGATTTCTGGAAGTTGATCATCAACTTCCAGTCATCGCAATATCGCTGAATCTTATCGAAGTCACGTTGCAACAGAATTGCAATGACCTCGATTTTTGGTCCTGATCTGTACGCGATCAAGTCGTCTGCGTACGCTATGGCATGGTGTAGTGATCCTATGAGATCGCTCGTGTAAATGTTGAAAAGGATCGGTGAATTAACCGCACCTTGTTGCAGACCGTTTTTAATTAGAAATGTTCCAGTAGAAGTCACATTGCCATTTTTGACAATGAACTGTCTACTGGTGAGCATGTTATGAAGTATATACAGCAGTGGTTTGCTTATGCCCCTCTAACCATACGGTGTCGAAGGCCTACTCCAAGTCAATCAGGCAGGCACCCGTGCATTGGTTCTTGCTTTTGTTCCATTGGATATCCGATACCAGTTTAGACGCGGCATGTATTGTATCATGCCCCGCCTTAAAACCGAATTGGTTATCCGGAATTATATTACTGTTCTCAGTCCACTTAAGCAGAGCTCTATTGATCACTTTCTCGAATACCTTGTTATTGGTTATTGGATTTTACAGCCCGAATTTTGTTGTTCCAATGCAAATTTACAGAAAGTCTGTAATTTTCTCTAATTAATTTTTGGAGGTTTTTAATCAACGACTTCAGCGTCCTAACCTCCGAGTTTTGTCTGTCAGTAAACTGTCTGTACAAGGTTTTTAGTCTCGACAGCAGTCTACTTTTGTGTTGGTGTAGTGCGTCAATTGTTGCATTGCGGAATATGTTTGCATTGTCAGTATGTTGATACCGAGGTATCGTATTTTCCATAGTTCGTTTAATTGTCTCGTCCATTTGTTTTAGGTACCAGTCAATCTCCTCGTTTGACAGGTTCCTATTGGACGGTGGGTAGAGCGAATTCGAGGAGAGTGCTCTTGTCAAAGTTCTTGAGAAGCGAGTCCAACGCGTCCTACTATAATTGTAAGAGTACGTTTGGACAAACTCCTCTAACTCCGCAATTTCGTTGGGAATCGTTATTACGGCACTGAGTCCGTAATGGTCACTGTCATACACAAATGTGTGCAGACAGTTTATAGTTTGTCGGTCCATGTCGGTCCGTTGTAACCGTACGTCGAACAGCATAAGATCCAGATAGGAGCCGCTTCTAGGAAACGACGGACTATCTGTAGCTTTCAAATCGAGTTTATACTCGACACTGTACCGACCCCACCAATTGAATAGTAGGTTCCCTCTAGGATTAGGTGTGTTGTTTCCCCAATCTCTATGTTTGGCGTTTAGATCTCCGGCCATGATGAAATAATTCTCCTCCGACTCCAGCCTTAGGCATCGAAAAAGTGTCTCGAGCTCTGAAATAAATAAAGTAGATTGAGCAGCTTCAGGTGCATAGAGTGCGACCAAGTACATCCTCTTTCCACTACGGAGAGGGATGCACACGATACACGCTTCCAGCTCCTGGAACCTTCGCACTTCACCGCTGTACATAACTTTAAATTGCAGTTGTTTGCGTATGAAGATCGCAACACCTCCTCCTTGTGTGGAGTTGGGTCGGTCTCTTCTGACAATATTGTATTTATTGTGCCCCAATTTGTGCTTCTGGGATAGCTTTGTTTCGCTAACCATAAGCACATCAGGGGTTTGGTCTTCAAGCAACCTAAACAATACGGCTCTTCGCTCGATCCTAATCAGTGAATTCACATTCACCGCAAGGATCTTCAAGGATTGCTCCTCCATGTTCGTACCCATTACGACTGAAGGTACGTTAAGCCCGGCAGAAGTGCGTAGATCTGGTCCACCCGCTTCGCCTGCTCCTGTACCTGACGTTGAAGCTGCTCCATCTGCCCTTGGATAGAAAGCAAGATGGCCAGCAAGTCATTTTGAGCCTCCGGTGCTCTAGGCGCTGGGGCCTGAGAAGCAACCTTCGGTCTTTTCTGTTCCGCGTTTCCCCGACCTGCCGCCTTTTGGGCGTAGGTCACTTGGGGAGTCACGGATTGTGTTTGAATTGGAGCAGGTGGACGTTACACTACGACCTTCTCCTGGCGAACTAGATTTACTTTCTTAATGTACTGGAACTTAGGACAACCCCGATAGTTTGCGGTGTGTCCCGAGTTCCTGCATAAAGCACACGAGAGCTGGCTCTTATCTGCAACTCCATCCTTACCTAGAGTGCATTCCTCTGCTTTGTGGTTCTTTCCACACTTGACACATCGAGGCTGCATTTCGCAGTTCGACGCGGCGTGACCGAACCTTTGGCAGCGAACACATTGTAAAATGTTTTCGCTCCTTCTTAATTTTTCCCATGCGACAACCTGGTAGTCTAGGACTTTAATACTCCTTAGACCATCCAGCTTGCTATTGGGTGAAAGCTGAACCAGGAAAAACGGCAATTTCCGCTTCTCCCTTTTTGCCTTAGCTGTGGTGAATGGCTTGACCCCTACAAATTCGAGCTCGTTGCACTCTTTCTCTTTAAGCAGCGCAAGGAGCGTCTCCGGATCAGTAGACGGGTCTATCCCCCTCAGCAGCATTGTTTGCCGCTTTTCCCCCTTCGGGGTGAAGGAGAAGAACTCCGTCGTCGTGTCCTTTAACAAATCTTTAATTTTTTTATACTGTTTCACTGTATTGAAGTGGATAGCGTGCCTGTCTTCATTTAAACGTTTAATAGAAAAATTGTTGCCTATGGCCGACTTACATAGTTTAATGGTGTCCATAAGCTCAATCTTATAGGTGTTAATTGGCGGTACCCTCGCTTTTATCGTCGTCTTCGGTTTCGGTTGTTGTTGCTGTTGGTTCTGCTGCGGTTGTTGTTGCTGTTGTTTCTGCTGCTGCTGCTGCTGTTTCTGCTGCTGTTGTTTCTGCTGCTGCTGCGGTTGTTGTTGTCTGTCCTGCTTCTGTTTTTTCAGCTGTTGTTGTTGCTGCTGCTTCTGCTGCAGTATTTGCGGCTGAACTTGGCTTTGAGGCTGGCTTTCTGGCGGCTGCTTCTGTAGTTGTTGTTGTTGTTGTTGTTGAGCGCGCTGTACCTCTAGCTGCCGCTCCCTCTCTCGCCTGGCCATTTGTTTGGCCTTTATGGCACGCACCCTCTGTTCGAGCTGCCTGATGCTTGTTGTCAGACTCTCCACTTCTTCTTCTTCGTCATCCGATTCGGAGGCCGCCAGAACTGCGAAGCTGTTGTTTTTGTCTCCAACGAAGTGGCCTTCCCCACCGTCGGAGACGTATGCTAATTCGACAGAGTCATCTGACCTCTGCCGCTTTTTCTCTGCTGCTACTGTTGCTGCTGTGGTCGGCGCCCCTTCCCTCACTCCACCTGGCAGCTGTACAGCTGAAGCTGATGTGGAGGGGCGCTTTACCAAATTGGGAGACGGTTTCAACTTCCTTCTCCGCTTAGATGTACCATCTGCAGCCACTGTTACTGGGTGGCCTGTTTTGGCCGACTCATCGGCTGATGCTTTGTTATCAGCAGGTCCCGCTAATGGGAGCGCGGACCGCTCACTTTCCATCGCCTGATTGTTATTTTTTTTGTGTACACTATTGTATTTAATTAAAAAAAAAAAAAAAGTCCAAATTGAAATCTTTCCTGGCTGCGGATTGAACCCAAGCCCCCGGGTTGACGGTTCACTACCACTTCTATTAGGCTAACTACTCGCCACTTGAAATTACACTGTCTATTAATCTACTTCAAAGCACTACTGATTTAAAGGAGAAGCCGAAACACGTCTGCACACTGTGAAAGTCTGTGAACGACTGAGAAGGCATAACACTGGGAGTAGGGTGGTCATATGGCTAAAATGCAACTTGATCGTGATGATGACATCAGGAGGATGGAAAAAAATACTGTGAATCATAAGCAACGACAACAATAGCGAAAAAACAAACAAAATACTCCCCAGTTATCTGAACAGCCACCCTGGGAGTTTACAGAAACTTAATACCACCTGAGTTTCAAACTACACCACTCTGTCTTTCTCTCTGTCTCTTCCCCTTTCCGCAAAAACGCCCGTGTTCTAAAAATTAGTATAAGGGTATTCATATCCCCTTTAACACGTGCAAATTATAAAAAAAAAAAAAAAAAAATGCGATTTTAAGAGAGAAGGAAAATATTTTGTTTGTCAAAATCATTTTTCTTCTGAATTTATTGGCAGAAAAATGCTTAAAAGGGACGCTGTTCCCTCCTTAAATCTAAATTGTAATTTAAATTTAGACTTAATTTTAGAAAATCTTTCATCTGTGCTACCAAGACGGATAAGGGCCCCTAGTAGTTCAAATATTTCTTGCGTTAGATGCAATAAATTATTAGAAAAATACGCACAAGAGGAGAAAACAAATTCTTAATTAAAAAAAAAAATATGTGTTAAGCTGCAGACTTAAAATTCAAAGCTTGAATCGCAAATTCAAGTACTTGATATTTCAGAGCATTCAAACATTTTTTGCGGTATATTGAAGGGGCTGTCCAAGTCCAAAAAATATAATGTTGCCGAAAGAGAACATTCCCAAAACATTTTTTACAGATTTCAGAACGCTTATAAATTTTTTCGAGATAGACTGGGGTTTAGACTTCCCCACGTATCCACATTTTATCGTTGGGCTCCTGTTAAAGGCTTACAACCTGGATTCCAAAACAATGCCTACTGTTTTCTGAAAGCAAAGTTTGCATCATTAAGCCAACGTGAACGGAATGTGGTACTGCTATTTGATGAAATTAGAATTCGTCCAAATCTCACGTACAATATCAAAAATGACTTAATTGATGGATTTGAAGATCAAGGAGTGGATCGAAAAAGATTGTACTGCAATGAAATTTGTGTTTTCATGGTAAACGGCCTGTTTGATAGCTGGAAAAGTATTTTAAATTATTTTGTTTCAACAAACTCTGTCAAAGGGGTTAACCTGAAGTCTATTTTAGAAAATAATTTGACAATTTGCCAAGAACTTGGTCTGAAAGTGTGCTCTATAGTTTGCGAAAAAGGACCTAACAACAGGAAAGCTTACCAATTATTAGGTGTTACAGAAGAAAAGCCTTTTACAATTTTCAATAATGAAACAAATATTTTGTTTTTATGATTTTCCTGATTTATTAAAATCCATGCGTAATGTTTTACTCGAATCTGATATGCTAACTCCAGATGGTAATGCTTCCTTTGATGTTTTCAAGAAATATTCAATTTAGAAAGAGATAATGTGGCTAAAACATGCTTGAAATTTACAAGTTCACACATAGCCCCAAATGCATTTGAAAAAATGAGTGTTCGCTTGGCAACGGAAACCTTTAGTAGGACAACGGCAGCATCAATACAAACTGCTCATCAACTTAATTGCCTAAAAAATAGTTCAAATAAAGCTCTAGCAACACAAGCGATTACATTAAAAATGAATAATGCTTTCGACTGTATGGATATGGGTCTCATTACGATAAAAATATTTTAAAGCGTGGAATTCAGGTCGGAAATCCAGCTTATAATGGACCTTAAACCATTCTTGTCTTACTTAAGATCAATGCAAGGGTCTACTAATCTTCGTTATTTAACAGGATATCTGGCGTTTAAAATGCTCTTAAAAAACAAGTGTGCAAATTGTTCGAAATTATTTTCAAAAAGTGATGAACAAATAACATGTCCGTCAGAATTTTTCATTTTTGCTAAGAATTTTTCCCAAAATAGTGATTTTGGAAGTCTCTTAGCACCAACTGATGAATTTTTCAATATTTGTAAGCTCTATTTCAAAGTATTCCATACAATTTTTAGAGATCGTCCGCATATTAGAAATATAAGGGGGATAATGGCATGAGAATAACAAACCTTAGAGACTCGAACTGGTTTGACGAGCAAAACCAATGCTTTGAGCATCACAATGAAATTTTTTACATTGCACTTCTTATTCTCTTGCGAAAACATTGTGCCTGGAAATCCAAAAAAGAATTACCAGTAAAAATCAAAAAATTCAAATTTTGTCAGGAAAGCAAATGCAAAATAATCACGAAATTGAACCAATACGCCAGAGTGAGAGGCATGGGGACCTCACTATAAACCAACACCCCAAGAGTACATTGGTGAATCCAATCTATGACTTGCGTCTATGTATTCAAATGAAATAATTTAATAATCCACTTCTGTAGGCCAGCAAAAGCAACAAGCAATTTGTTGTTCCTACCAAATTTGAAAGAACATCATGTCTTATCCACGATTCGAACGAGTTCGATCAAACTGGGATGTACTTAGTAGTAAATCCCATTCGCCTGAAAAAGTGACATATTTTTTTACTCTGCATGCGATATCTATGTAACTTTATTATCTCTGCTTCTACCAACTTATCTCAACTTAATGCCGTTAATCCAAGACCCTAAGTATACACATCTCGAAAACAAATAAAAGTGAAAGAAAGTCAATTTGATATCATTAATTTATAAATTTTCAAATTATTGTACTTGTCTTAACTCCAACCAACCAGCAAACGGCAATTTAATTTTAAAAATTTGTTTACCTGATACTTTAATTTTTATATTTATTTTGAGTGAATTGTCTTTGATCTAAGTTAATGAGTTTTCGCCCGCTGCTCCCTGTAGCTAACAAATTACCTGGCTACCTGGCAATAAACGTCTTAATTCCATGAACTGACTATGCTTCTTGTGTAAACAACATATCTCTTTGTCCTGCTTGTTTATTATGTTCTTTGAAGTTAATTTTTGAATTCTAAAAGTGTTTTTTATGGACCTCCCATCACATCGTCCATCTGTGACATATTTTTTATGGATTCACATTTAGAAACAGTTAGTTTAATATTTCACATTCTGTCAATCATCCACAAGAAGCTTAGAGCATCTCGTTTTAGAGACCCTTTAATAATAAATGACGTCTGTGTTCCGTGCGGGAGGCACCCTCTAAATCTTGTGAACTACCATAAACTCTCCTGAAAGCAATTATGAAATTATTAATTTATCAGACCAGCTACAAATTCTCCTATTGATAAGGACACGCACCATTTTAATCGCAACGAGGCGAATCGAATTATACTCCATCCTACCATCGAGTAGAGGGCATATTTCGTAAACTTATCGAAAAATAATTGAATTTTGCTTTTCTTTGGAGCCGATTTAAAAGGAGTTTCTCTCATCGTCTTCTTAATTAATTGATGGAAATTTTCAACTTTCTACTTCAGCTTTAAATCGGCCGTTTGTTAGTTAAAGGGAAAAGTAATTAAAAAGGACATACGCCGAAACTTCAATAAAGACGTTGTATATGGCTTAAGGCGCTTCCGGTCGGTTGATTGAAAAGAAGAACCCGTATCTCAACTCCTTTCGGATTGCTATCAACAACATACTCGTACTAACAGCTCATCATCGCAGCAGAAAGCAGATTAAAATCTGAAACGACAAGTGCGTCCTTAGCTTTCAAGTATTCGTTTCTTTCAAAAAGTCGCTGAAAAATCAAAGTCGACGGAAGTTCCTTTTTTATGTGTGTTGCTTGGATCCTCATCAAAATGAAGGGTCGTCCGGTAAATTAATTTGCCTCAAAGCGTATCCTGTGAGATGGTGAAGCAAAGCTTTTGAAGGCAAAGGATGAGATGTGAAAAAAAAAAACTCTTAACACAGCAAAGGAGGGAAGAAAAAGGATTTTTTTTCTTTTTCATAATTTTAAGAATTATTTTATTTTTTTCTTACTAAGAGATGAAAAAGGGTATGGCTCGGCATTACTTTTAGTATTCCCCTCTTTGTGGTTGCTGTGTTGACATTTAGAAAAGTGCATAGGGTTGTGTACGGACAGCTTAAGAGTTTGGGTAACAGACAGAATATTGCTTTTGACATCCTTTAGCCAGAGGCCCTGTTGTCAATGAGCTTTTTTCCATTAAAAAAAAATTAAATTAAATATGGCGGCATTAAAGGTTAATTAGGTACCTCAAGTGGGAAAAGAATGGAAATTTACTATCATTTTGAATTTGTATTGTACTTCTTTTAATGTTTAATTTAGTTTATTTCTGATTTCTTCTTGGTGGTTGGTGTTTTTTTTTTATAATTGTTTTGTACTGCTAATGTTATTTATTTATAAACACAGTGATGATGCATCATATTTCTACGGTGACTTCTAGATAGCTGTTTCAATAGTATGTAATAAATCTCCATATACCAGAGTACCTAATCTTATTTCTGGACTTAGCCACGAATGAGAACTTCTTATACTATATATACTGGATGGGCCAAATAAGACCAACCAAATAACTTTTTTATTTTCCAATATAATTGTTTTTTTTTTTTTTTGCAGGTTATAATCGAGTTCTTGGAAATTTATAATGGATACATACAGTACACAACAACGCGTTCAAATTATTGATTGTTTCTATTATTGTCAACGATCAATTGTTATGACGCAGCGAAAATATCACCAAATTTTAATTCAAGAACAGCTCCCACAGCCTTTATGATTAGGTGTTTGGTCGACCGTTTTGAGGAACGGGGTTCAGTGGCCGACCATCCTGGAAGAGGCGCTCATCAAAATATTCGCACTGAAGTTAACGTGGAAGCTGTGCGGTAGAGTGTTGCAAATGATCCATCTGTGTCAACTCGTCGTTGTTAAGGCAATTGGGCATGTCCAGAACAACATTACGGAGAATTTTAAAGTTGGATCTTAAGATGTACCCATACAAAATTCAAATTGTGCAAACACTGCTACTGCAAGACCACCGACAACGACTACAATACGCTATTCGATTTACACAATTAGCCACACAAATTGATTTTTTAAATAATGTTTTGATGTCGGATGAAGCGCATTCCATTTAAGTAGATCTGTCAACAAGCAAAACTGTAGATTGTGGGGCTCCGAAAATCCAAGGGCAACACACCAGTATCAGTTACACCCATTACGAGTAAGATGCACTGTTTGGTGCGGTGTTATGGCCGAAAAAGTTATCGGTCCATATTTCTTCGAGAATGAGGATGAAACGCCAGAAACGATTTCCGGGGCTTCTTACAGAACAATGATCTACAACTTTTTGCGGCCAATGGCGGAGCAGCATCCTAATTTGTGGTTGCAACAAGATGGAGCGACTGCGCACACTGCTAGGCAAACTATGAACCTGCTGCGTAAAATTTTTGGCGAACGTTTGATTTCAAAAAATACAGATTTCCCCTGGCCACCTCGTTCACCAGATTTAACTGCGCCCGACTTTTTTATGGAGATATTTAAATGACAAAGTGTATGCTAATAAACCAGAGACTACGAATATTAGACAGCTAAAACAGAATATTCGCGACGAAATCCGGAGCCTGCAATCAGAAACATTATGTGGTCTAATGGGAAACGCGCTAAAAAGAGCCAATGTCTGTATCGAGCAAAATGGTAGACATTTGTCTGATGTCATATTTCATACTTAATTTCCATAAAATGTATTTCATATTTAAAAAAAAATAATTAAAACAAATGATTATTACAAGAGTTATACGTGTTTAGCATTGGTAGGTCTTATTTGGCCCCCCTTCTGCGCTATATATAATAGCGCAGAAGTCCGAACATGTAAGGAGTTAAAAATTTTTGAAGAACAGTTAAATAATATAAAATAAATAGAAAAATAATCTTCGGATTTCGCCATTTGCTGGCAATGCAAATTTGCAAAGCTCGAAAACTCATGGTTTGGTAAAGTCTGGTTGAAGATAGTCCAGTAAAACTACGAAAAATAGAATGTGAACCCCAGGGTATCTGCAACTTTTTGCTCTCTAAAATTCTTAAAAAGTACAAGAAATTGCATTATAAAAATATCCCAATAATCAGAATTTCAGAATTCAAAATGGCGTATTCAGATTGGCAGTAAATCCATAAATAATAAACAAATCCAAATTCTGCGCAAAATAATTTAATAATCAAAGAAACATATAGCCAAGGGACTTTGAAGTTGTTGAATCCGTAGTTATAAATTCAAAATTTCGGTTCCAAAATGGCATCCAAACAAATTAAAAGACTGCACAAATTGACGACGATTACTCGTAATCTAGGAAACACATCCCAAATTCTATTACCGATTTCCAGGATTTTTAAGTTTTTTTTTAATTTACTCGTACATACTAGGTAAACTCAGAAATCCAATTTCGTTTAAACTCATGGGTCATAAGTTAGACGAGTAATTAGCTCGATTTTTTAAACCCCAAGAGATCTTATCTTTTTCAATTCGATGTTGCGATTTAGAAAATGTAAGAAATTTGAAACAAAATCCTAAGAAGGTGTAGTACTAGAATATATATTTATATATATTCATACATATGGATGTATATATCATATAAAGGGCATGACTGTTAAAAATTAGAAGTCCTGATAAAGAATGCCATCCCACCCATTCCCAGTGGCAAATAAAAGGAGTAAAAAAAAGAAGGTAACTAATTTGGGTCAATATATGATAGTAGGGTCTCCTTGTGGTGGTGGAGATGCTCAGTTCGACCTTATGATTCCAGAGGACGATTGCAGCAGGGCTACCCAAGCGGTAAGATCTCTGGAGGAGGGCCTGAAGCTAAAGAGTAGTGAACGGGATTCCAGTGGTAGTGTCAGCGTATAGGAAACCATGCCCAGGTGATGCAAGACTGAGGATCGAATCAGACACATACAAGCTCCTTCAAGTGCTTTGGCGTGGGAACAAAATATGAATTCAAATAGTACAAAGAAAACTATTTCGAGGCTAGTCCTCAACAAAAACTGACCTACAAGGGAGAGACATCAACAGACAAAACGAAGATGGTGGAGAATCAGCTGTATGGGCTAACTTCGTCGTAACATACGTTCAGCTCCATCGTCCTTACGGATAGCAACTCTCTGACGATGAAGGCAGGAACAATGCGGAGGACTGGAGGCTCATCAAGGCGAAAGTGTCTACGAGCATCCTTTCGCACTGCTTAGCTAATGCCACGTTAGCCCCACTGACCTTTAAGGATGGTGGTTGGCATCAGACTGGTGCCAAGTACATTATTTGCAGCGAACAGAACTCGGCTAACTTTACACAGTCGGCCATTGCCAAAGTCGGCGCTGGTGCTAACCTGAAGGCCATGAGAAATGAGAAAATCCCTTTTCGGCCTATAACTACGCCTTGGATCCTCCAGGCCCTGCTGACCAAATGTACATATTACGGTTCATAAAGATCCAAAATCCGCACCTTCTTGTGTAGAATTGGAGGATGATCAAGGCTGGGGAGCCAAATGGAACTGGGCGATTACTATTAAACCAGGAATCTAGTGAGACCCTTAGCACGAGGGATCTCAAGATCTTTTATGGTCTGGAGTTACTTTATCTGCAGGTTTTTTTTTATATAATTTGTGCGCGCCAAATGGGATATGAATACCATTCAATTATTTCAGGGCACGAGCGTTTGTATAAATTGAGAGAGAGAGAAAGATAGATTGGTGTAGTGGGTTTGAAACTTAGGTGGTATTAAGTTTCAGTGAACTCCAAGGGTGGCGTCCAGATAACTGGGGAGTTTGTTTGTTTTGCTTTTTTTGTCGTTGCTCTTGATTCACAATATTTTTTCCCTCCACCTGATGACATCATCACGATCAAGTAGTTTAAGCCATATGACCACCCTACTGCCAGTGTTATGCCTTCGCAGTAGAGTTGACTAAGCTTTCGCAATTGATCGACTTTTTTTTTTCATTTATTTCAGACGAAATAAATAGATGTCTGTTGAGATCAGGATTCGAACCGTGAACCAAGAGCGTGACAAGCGTTGATGTTACCACTACACCACGGCCACCCTCCATACAGGAAAGAAAAAACTAGTTTCTGGCTTAGCTGAGAAATCGGTCGAATCTCTGGTTAAGATTTTTAAGAAGCAAGAAGGTGGCAGTCAGACTTCTGAATCAATGGGCTGTGACGTCGCTGTCTGTATTAGTTAGTACCAATACTCTGACTTGTACGGATTGATCTACATCATTCGAAACAATCTTTGCTAATTTGTTGTCCTTATCCAAAAGCCGTGGGACACCAAGGGTAGATTGAGGGTAAAGAATTACACGTTGTTCTATGCAAGGGGAGCAGGTAAATCCAGGGCCTGTATTCTAACTAAGAGCAACCTTTGTATGTTTCTTCTATCTTATTTTAGTGATACAGACTTTGCATGCGTGAGGTTAGATCGTGGAATTGAAGAATCAATACGTATCTCTTCTACGTGTATGACTTTTGAAGACATGATATTGAGATTAAAACTCCTCCACAATTTGGTTTTAGGAATAATAGGAAAACGGATTGCGTTAAGTAAAGGGCGGTTAAATTTTAAGGGCCGATGTTGAATGTGAACCACACCTAAACGTCAAGTTTTTTTCTGCATTTCATTTGACATTTCTCAATTTCAGACTAACTCAATTTGAACCATGGAAAGATACACAATCGAGCAACGCGTTAAAGTTATTCAGGCTTATTATGAAAATGGGCGTTCAAATCAAAATGCATATCGTGCATTTCGTGATTCTTTCGGTCAATTTAATCGTCCAAATGTGCGTACAATCGGAAAAATCGTGCAAAAATTTGTGCAAACCGGGTCTGTAGGAGATGTGAAAACACCAGTGCATGCTCGTACAGCTCGTACTGCAGAAAATATTGTTGCTGTTCGCGATAGTGTGGCTGAAGAGCCGTCCACCTCAACTCGTCGTCGTGCCCAACAATTGCATCTCTCACGCTCGTCGTTGATGAACATTATGCATAAAGACTTGCATTTACGCGCTTACAAGGTGCAATTGACTCAAGAACTAAAGCCTCTTGACCATATCAAGCGTCGTCAATGGTCACAATGGTGGCAAGAAATGGCAACAGTGGATGATCAATTTTCGAAGAAAATCATCTTCAGTGATGAGGCACATTTTCACCTCAGTGGATTCGTCAATAAGCAGAATTGCCGCATTTGGGCGAATGATAATCCAAGAGTGATTGTCGAAAAACCAATGCACCCACAAAGAGTGACTGTTTGGTGCGGTTTATGGGCTGGCGGCATCATCGGGCCGTATTTTTCCAAAATGAGGCCGGTCAGGCAGTTACTGTGAATGGTGTTCGCTATCGTGAGATGATAACGAACTTTTTATGGCCCGAATTGGAAGATATGGATGTGGGCGATATGTGGTTTCAACAGGATGGTGCTACTTGCCACACACCTAACGAAACAATGGCTCTTTTGCGCGACAAATTCAATGGCCGTGTTATCTCACGTAGTGGCGATGTTAATTGGCCGCCAAGATCATGTGATTTGACACCGTTGGACTTCTTTCTTTGGGGTTATTTGAAAGAAAAGGTGTACGTCGATAAGCCAGCAACAATTCAAGAGCTAAAGGATGAGATAATTCGGCACACTAACGGCATAGAACCTCAATTATGCCTCAGCGTCATCGAAAATTTGGACCATCGGATGGAGGTGTGCCGCCGAGGTCGCGGCGGCCATTTGGCCGATATTTTGTTCCATACATAATTGAACCATACCAATATTATCATAATAAAAAGAAATAACAGTAATTTCCTAAATAATTTGTGTTTTATTCAAAATCAACATCGGCCCTTAAAACTTAACCACCCTTTATAAGGCAAAGTTGACTGATTATCTTAAGAACGTTACTTAATTCAATCAAACTTGCCATCTGATAAAGAAAGCGCAGGGGAATGCATGGCATCTTTTCTATAAAAATATAGAAATAATGAGCGACTCCTCTCGGATAAGGAAAATCTTGTCTATATCTAGGTTAAGTTAGCTTGGGTTCGAGTGGTTCCTAACGTTCGAGTTAACCAACTCATCGATGTTGTCATAGAAGTAAGCTCCTAAGTGAAGAATTCTTCTGACAGACAGAGCTGGACAAGTGTAGAGGAGATGGAGAGTTGTATTTCCTCTTGCTCGTCCCTACAGCTTCTACAGAAGTCATTCGAGAAGACGCCAAGCCTTTTGCCATGCCTTTCAATAAGACAGTGTCCCGTAATGACAGTATTTGTTACGATGATACGCTTCCTAGTAGGGGGTGACCAGATTATTTGAGCATTTCTGATCCTAGTGACGTCTAGTGACGTAATCTGTCTAGTGACGTAAGACTTGATGCCAGCTTCCCACATGAATTTGATCTCCTTGATTGCATTCAGTTTGAGCAATTGCTTGCATATAGCAAATGTCATGAGGATATTTCCCTTTTCTTGCAATTCCTTAGAATATCCCTATGCCAGTACAGTTTTTTTTTTTTTTTAAGAAAAAGCCAGAGGGACTTTAACTCTAACCTACCTCTGCTTCCAACCCCATTTCCCGATGCTACCAAGGCGATAAAGTCTTCCGGAGGGATTGCATAGCGTGGGAAAATACCCCAAACAGAAAACACCTCCTATTGTTACAACTGAGAGGAGGTCCTATCCAGTAACTTTTCTCTAATACATTATTAACGTTTTGGGGGGAAGAAGATCATTAGCTGACCTCGAAATTAATTTTGTGACTAAGTGTACTTAAAATTTTATTTATAAATTTTAAATATACCTGTGTATGTACATATATATAATAAGTTTTTATATTTATATCTAAATTTTCGTTAAGAAATTAAGTCATACGGTCTTAATCTTTTAAGCCGCCTAATACTCGTAGTATTGGTGTTTTCTTTCACCATGTATTGTATATATTTGAGGATTTACATGGACTTGGAGTTATTGGTAGTGCGTAAATGCATATTTTTTAATGATTTCACTAACATTTTCTACTTGTAAATTCCTGTGCAGGTTGTCATTTCTTATATACCAAGGTGCATTAACAATGCCTCTTTGTACTTGTTTATTTATTTATTTATTTAGCTTAATTCAAGCAGAACTTAATAACTACACTAGACTATTACTAAACACATCTTAAGACTAGTACTTAAGAACTAAACTTAAAACTAAAACTAAAGTTATTAGGGCGGAGGAGTGGAAGTGGAATTCTGGAGGGCGTTTCTAAGTGCAAATCTGCTGCAGTGAAAATCAAAAGAGAGTGCGCGCCGTTGGCCAAACGTAGCATTCTAGACATTGACTCGTTACAACCATAATTGGTGTGATGAAAATTGAGACGGAAGATGGGTACAGACCTCAGGAGGCGTGGGTTAGTGTTAAGGGAGATCATTTGGAGCAGATTAGGGCAGTCGATGTTTTCTGCTAACAGCTGATGTACAAAGAGTATGTCAGCAATTTCTCGACGTATTTCAAGTGGCTGTACGTTAATTAATTTCAAACGATTCTCATAGGGGGGTAAGTTATGCCTGTCAGACCAAGGAGGACCGCGAAGAGCAAATCGGATGAACCTGCGTTGAACAGCCTCTATTCGAAGGGAATGGGCATCATGATAGGGGGACCATACTTGGCTAGCATATTCGAGGATTGGCCGAACAAATGTGAAGTAGAGAGATTTCGTGACGTAGGGGTTCGAGAATTCTTTAGACCAGGGTTTTACGAAACCGAGCGCAGAGTTGGCTCTGCTAATAATGTTGTCAATATGGCAGCGGAAATTTAGTTCTCTGTCGCAGATAACACCCAAATCGCGTAATAAAGTTACAGAAGGGATGAGCTCGTCAGAGATGAAATAGGATCTAGGGGCTGGAAGACGCTTTCGGGAATATGTAATAGCTTGACATTTGTTGACGTTGAGCTCAAGAACATTTTTTTGACACCAGGTTGAAAAGTTTTTCAAGTCAGCTTGAAGTGGGCAAGAGTCGGCGGGGTTTAATATGTGCCTAAAGATTTTCATGTCATCAGCGTAGATGGATAGATAAGAGTCTTTGATGATGAAGTCAACGTCGTTAATTGACAAAATGAAAATCAGGGGACCAAGATGGCTACCTTGAGGGACCCCGGAAGTGGCTTTAATGGGGTCGGATACAGCCGATCTAAATAGTATTTTGTATTGGCGTTCCTCAAGGTAGAATTTAATCCACCCAATGGAACTTAGTTGGAAGCCAAGGGATTTGAGTTTAAAAAGAATGATTCTGTGCGAGATTTTATCGAAGGCCTTACTAAAATCTGTGGCAATTACATCAACTTATTTGCCATCCTCTAATGCACACAGAGTCGTAGATACGAATTCCGTTAAGTTAGTAGTTGTTGACCTTCTCTTAAGAAATCCGTGCTGGTTAGGGGAAAAGATAGACTTACAACATTGTATCGTAAATAATGCTTTCAAAGAGCTTAGGAACGCAGGAGAGATTAGCAATGGGCCGGTAGTTGGAGATTTCATTCTTGGGACCCTTTTTGTGAAAGGGAATTATGTAAGAGCTCTTCCAAAGCTTGGGGAAAACTCCTTGTGCGATAGATATCTGGAAGAGAGCCATGAGGGGTTGGGCCAGGTGGTTCAAGCAATTTTTCAGTACTATTGAAGGGATACCAACAGGACCAGGAGAGTATTCGTTCTTGAGTTTTTTTTATCCTTTCTTTCACGTGTTCCCCGGTTATGTCAACGGAGACTAACGAGGTTTGGGCACAGCTTTTCATGTAGGAGAAGTATTCAAGATCAACTTCAAGCCCATGGTTGCAAAATGATTGGCTGAAAAAGTGGGCAAATAAATTTGCGATTATCTTAGGATCACCGGAGGAAGTTTTAGACAATTTTATAGTAGCTGGATAGTTGTCAGATTTTCTTTTTGTGTTGATGAATTGGAAAAATGCTGGATTTGGTTTAAATATTCGAGATATAGAGATTCACAGAGTTCGGAAAAGTGGGTATATGCGTGAAGGTAATTGGAAAAGTCAGAGTGCGAACGAGATTTAAGGTACGTGTGCCGGGTGGGGACGACGAAGAGATCTTCTGGAGCACGAATGGAACGGATTGTGTGAAACAGTTGAAGATTTCGGCGTAGAACAAAGCAAGAGCACCGTCGATAGTAATTCTAGGATTTTCAAAAATAACATTGAAATTAACGTTACCCAAAAGGTTACTCAGTTTTATGAAGTCTGCTTTACGAAAATTAAAACTGTATGAGTTTTCAGAGTATACAGTTTTATTACCGTTGTTGTAAAAAAAATGTGAGAGACAGAGGTGGGTGGTAGCGGTCTAATTTGGAGAGAAGGTGGTTGCTCGCTGATACGACGCAGTTGTCGGCATCTGATGAGAAAATAAGGTCGAGTTGTCTACCTAAGTAGTTAGTAACGCCGCTTAACTGGTAAAGGCCGGAGTCAGAGACACAGTCGATGAATAGGACCTCGTAATCTGAGGAGGGATTTGTAGCGGCAAAGTGAGTTTCATCGTCAAAAAGAACCCATCGAAGATCTGGGAAATTAAAATCCTCCAAAATTATGACGACGTCGAGGGGTCTACAATGTTAAACCGGGAATCAATCGCATCAATGGCAAGTTGGCAGCATTGGATTGGTTGAGATGGACGAATGTAGCAGCAGAAGATGTAGATGTTGCTACCAGCGATAGTTATTTTGACGCAAATGAACTCGAAATTAGCGGTGTGCGAGGTTTTAAAGAGTGTGAAGTCGAGGCGATTGTGTATTGCCAAGAGAACACCGTTTGTATCATTCTTAGATTTGTCTTTTTGGTACAGCTCTAAAGCTGTATCCCATACGTTGATACAGGTCTCAGAACTTGCTTGTATAATAGCAGTTTGTTCTCAATTGATAGCGGGAAATTCCTATTAGTCTAATATTTTGGTTCTCTTTTTTTCTTTTTGACATGCAATACCCAAATATTTAGCAGTATTTGAGTACGGAACTTCTTTTCCATCAATATTAACTCTTACAGTATTTATTCTTCTGTTAGTAAAGTTAATATGGATAGATTTAGTTTCAAGAAGCTTAATTCTCCATTTTTTAATTAATGGCCTTTAAGATTTAAGAATTAAGTAGAACTCTTCGGGGAGATCTCTTTGCAATTTAAATTCTAATCCTCGATGCAAGACTTTATCAAGCGCTTGTGCTACGTCTAGAAAGATGGCTGAGCAGACTTTTTTATTCTCAAGTGCTTTTACTACAGTACTCACGATTATATGCACTTGTACAGTAGAGCGTTTCCCTCTAAAATCAAATTGGTGGGAAGGTACAAGATTTCTTTCTTCTATCATTGGCTTGAGTCTTTTCAAAAGCAGTTTTTTAAGTAGCTTCTATATTACGGGTCTATATGTCATTTGGAGACTTATCCCGTTTCAGAATCATGATTATTTCTGCCACCTTCCATCGGAACATACTTTAGCCTGAGTGCTGCATTAATTATATGTACTATAATTGTTTACATTTAGCTTTATCTGGCAACTCCTTAAGTACTTGCCCAGTTACGAAAAGGTTAGCCTTTTCCTTGGCATTTCATGTCCAATACCCGTTTTCTTATTGAATGCTTGTTTAGCTTTTCATAGTGAATATTCTGTATCCTTGTGGGCTGATAGATTATTCAAGTATCTGCCAACTGATTCATTCTTTACAATTTTTAGAAGTCTCTTGAGTTCATTGAACAATGCGTTACGAATCTTTTTATTGTCAGGTGTTCGGATTGTTTGTCAAGTTTTAAGAGCTTTGCTTTAACTGCATATGGGTAGTTTATGTCTACATTCCTCTTTTTTTTGACAAATAGGAGTGCTTATCCATGCTGCTTGCTGGATATTTGTATTAAATAGCTCAATTTCTTCTTCTAGTTGAAATTAGGTTTTTATCGGGACTTGTAGGTTTATGGTATCTTCTAATGTTTGCCTGAATAGGAGTCAGTTTGTTTTATGATTTACGAGACGTGGTTGACTTTCAGTTTTCAGTATACTAACACTAATCGTCATAACAACAGGAGAATGATCTGACGACAGATCATCTTTATTTTCCACATAAATGTAGTTATCAGATATTCCTTTTCCTACATAGAAGTCTATTAGGTCTGCGATTTTATCCTGATCCACCGGTCAATGTGTTGGCATAGCACTTAAATGGAAATCATAATTTTATAATTGCCCTGCTGAATATAGCTCTCTACCTTTGGTGTTCATTAGTCTTGAGCCCCAAAAGATATTTTTGGCATTAAAGTCACCTCCGACTATAAAGTAACTTCCCAATGTTTGGAAAAATCTAATATACGTCGTCGTCTTTTTTTGGATTATGCTTTGGTGTTTAGTATGTGTACATTTATAGTTGTAGCTTGCATTTTTTTCTTCCTCAATGTTTGAGTCTTCGTAATGTTTGATTGAGTCTTTTACGAGTAACGAAGGTCCTCCTCTTGCCCTATCTGCTGGATGAATACGATTTTGCTTAGTACTCTCTTTTGCGTGTTGTTTTTTTTAGTAGTAATTTCTTCATTAGTCCCTTTTTTAATAATTTCTGCGTATGTTTTGGCCACTATTTTTCTATTTGTTATGTTGTTTGACCTTGTTTGATGGGGTAGCTCCTTTTCTAATATCCTTTTCTTTTGTATTTGTGATTTTCGTTGCTGGTTTCTGATTTTTTGCAATTCTTGGGGTACCTCACATCCCCCATAGCTTGCAGGATGGTGTTTCTTGCAGTTGATGCAGTAGGGTGGTGTGTTTTTGCTGGCAGTACAATTTTGTGTTAAGTGTTTTCCGGCACATCTGACACATCTTGCTTCACGCGAGCAATATTTCTGGGTGTGGTTAAAGCCTTGACACTTCTTGCACTGTGGTATTTCGTCAGTTATTTTTCGCAGTGGTTCAATTTGTACTCTCATATTAAGAATGGAGCATAGTTTGTATACGTTTTCTGCTTATTTCTTTCTCTTTGCTGTCAAATGTCAGCATAAAGGGTGGAAGTGCTCTATTGGATACCACTTGCTTTCCTTCTTAATTTTTTTTTTTTTTTCTCTCTTTTTTTAAGATATTGACTGCATCGAGCAAGTGCATGCTTTTCTGTTGCAAATCTTTTATAATACTTTGCCTATCACATTTTGGATGGAGGCACCTAGCTATAACTTTGATTCTGTTATTTTTGTCTTCATGGGTAAACCATTGAATTGGAGTTTCACTAAGTTGTGGCGATTCGCCTGGACTTATGACTGCTGATGACACTGCTTTACGCTTTTTGCTTGGTCTCTCTTTATCTTTTCCAATCAGTTTTTCTAAGGAGTTTCTCCTCGTCCATGAGGTACTCACTTTCTTGCAGTTTTGACTTAAGTTCCTTTTTGAGGTCCTTATTTTCTGTAACTAGCCCTTTTACTTCATTTTGTAAATGGCTTGTGAGAAATTCTATATTTTTAAGTTTTTTCATTTCATTCATTCATTTTCAGCCTGCATTTTTTCATCTCCGCCAGCAGTGCTGCTGTGAAATTCTTTGCATTGATTGGTTTGTTACCCTGAGGTGTTGTGGTTATTATTTTGGAGCTTCTACTAGATTCCACTGGCAGTTATCTAGATACTTTAGTTCTTCTTATGAATGGGTTGGTCCTCCCCAGAATCCGTACGACCGAACTCGTTAGGGTGTGGATTTTCCAGTAAGCCTGGTCTGCCACTTGGAGTATTATTTCCTGTTGTTTTGTTCATGGCATAGTTTTTTTTGTTTTAAAAGTTTGAAAATCTGGACTTTAGTCGCTTCTTATGTCAGGCATACCTACCTCTGGTAAATTCTAGCCCCCATTCCGAAGGGGAAAGTGCAAGTGAATGTTGAATTGCACAGTCATCTCGTTAAAAGGCGAGCGACAATCTAAAGTGACTTTTGATGTAGAAGAGATCGATTCCAGAGATTTTATATAAGCTGTGAAGATGCTAAAATCCTTGGTAGTTATTACATTTCATTTCATCCAAGATAGAGCTTCTTTAATCCTCATTATCTCCGGCTGGAAAGAGATGCTAAGGTTTAGCCTGTCGGAGGAAACCCCACCATCCACCCCATTGTCTTTGAGCCATTCTTTTAGAAGTGTACGACCACCTTGCAGCGATGGAGGTTTTTAAAACGGAATATGTTAGACTTATTGGTTTGAGGTCTTTGGGACAGACGTGAGAGCTTTTTCCCGCTTAGGAATTCAACTATACCTAAATACAACTTTTACTTCTGTCCATAACCTGGACCAAACTTCCTCCAGTTGAGCTTTAGCTATCTTAAATAGTTCAGCAGACCTTTGGTCAAAGCATGTGACCAACTTGACATTACCCTGATCCCAATCGCCGTCTCGGCAGTAGGAAGCTGAACCAGGATGGTTCCTAAGTATCTGGAGGAAGCTAGTAGCTAACTTGACCTCTACCTGCCAGCAGAGATGCTGCCACCCATATCGCTTTTATCGGTGACGGCCAGCACGAGATGATCCGTGATGATTTCGTTGAAGGGTTTAGGTCCGATATTGGTACATGTCTTCACTCTCTTCATTGTATTAGGCATATTACCAGTTATTTGATCAGAGGACCTCAGTCGCTTGGGTGAAGTATCCCTGCCAAAGTCTTTTCTGCAAACACTTCAGGAGCTATTGTGCAAGCAAGCGAGGGGGCACTGCTTCCCACCGTTTTATTAAGAGTCCCGGCATAGAATTCATTGTTGTTAATGTGTCTATTTTTGTTGTGTTAGGCGCAGTAGGTCTCACAAGTAACAGGGAATAGCACCCACAGGAACTCGTTGCGGCTGACTTAACCCTCACCCTCCAATCCTTCAGCACGGTTCTAGAGCTCATACTACTAGGAAGTTGGACATCTATCAACAAATTTGGGACAAGATAGTATTGACTTCTTCTTTTGTCATTCTGATTATATAGGTACAATAAAATGCGCTTACGATTTTGAGTCCGTTGCTTTAGCGCTTGTGACTGTTAATGCTACCACTGCTACTTATCATTATTCCCTTTGCACTGAACATAGTTGCGATTTGTCTGCTCAGCTGCTCAATGCATTTTAACACTTCGACCTTACACTAAACACACACACAGCTACTCAATAACATTTTACAGGTAGGTACATACTAAACCTCAGTCCACATGCTTTGCGATGCAATAGTTTCTATCACTCTAGCAAAAATCATATACTCTCACCGTACGCACACTTATCTACGATTCTAGAGAGATAGATAATTTTACTCTTCGCCGTTCGTTTGTGTAGATTTGTTATTGTTGCCACTTGTAATTCATATATTTTCTAATTTTTTTTCAAATAAATATTCCTCTTTTTATTATATTTATTTTTGTTTAACCTACCATCTTCCGCGACGCTGTTTGTTTCTGTATTCAATAGACTTAAACAACAGCTCTTAACAATGCAGCAGTTGTATAGCGCATAGACGGGGTGTAGAGATAGTTGAGATAGTTCGCCTCTCCGTGGTTCACCTTGAGTAAAGCTAAGTGAACTACATATCAACAAGGAGTTAGCTCAACTTTCTAAGCAACACCTACATCAACTCCCGGATTTCACAATGAACTAAAATTAAACAAAAAATAAATAAAGCAACACTAACAAAATGGCCACACACAGCCAACCAACCGATACATTTAAGAACCACAGATATCGGATCTCCAGACATTAATCAAATAACAATGTACACTCAGTCACCATCACTGTTGCAGGCCTAGTAGTTGTTAACATCTATAAACCACCAAATACACTCCGCCCCAACCCATCCTTACCTGACCTCTGTTTCGTCACTTTGAACAATAATCGCCGTGCCGTGCATTCATACATAAGGGTCCTTCAAGACTTTCCCCATAGTCAACATAGACCTGTTTTTCTGGAAATCTGCATTAAAGTTCTCTTAGTTAATTCTACTCACCGCCCCAGGTGGAACTTTAACAAAGCGAAGTGGCTGCAATTCTCCAGCTAACTGGATGCTAACACACGCTGGTTCCCTCCCGTTGCCAGAAACTACGGCCGATTTGTTGGAGTTGTCAACTGTACTTAGTATTGCCAAAAAATATATACCTATAGGACACCGAAAAGAATACATTCCAGATTGGAGAAGAGAAAGCGACACGCTCTATAAAGGATTCATAGAAAGTGGCGATAACGACATTACAACAGAACTTCTAGATTCCCTTGATAAAGCCAGATTGGAGAAATGGAGATCAAACACTAACAATTTTCTTTTACTCACGACGGTACCAAAGCGTGAAGTCTTCTAAGGAAACTTTGGGGTAGTAATTCCTTACAGCTCGCCAAGCCAAATATAGATCCCAATCTTATTGCCAACCGAATCATGGATGTCTTCAGAATTAAATTGGAAAAACCACTCAAGATCAATCAGAAAAGTATTAAGGGACCTAAAAGCCTCATAAGCTCCATGCCGAGACTTTTCAAAACTTTTCGCGCTAGCCGAAATCGAAGCAGCTTTGGACCTCCTCAAAGATCGCAAAGCAGCAGGCCTTGCAACATTCTTGAAACTGGCCATCTACCAATTGCTTTTAAACGCACCAAGTAATAGCGTTACTGAAATCTGGAAAATGGAGTGACAAAGGTGATAGCTACCGTCCGATAGCTTTACGCAGCGAGTGTTACAAACTCCTAGAGAGACTGCTGTATTGAGGCGACCATTAATACGCGTATCCCAGAAGAACAAGGACGAAGCTGTATAGGCTAATCCCTCGCACTAACAACCTTCATCGAATCAGATTTCCAGAAGGGACTAAAAACATCTGCTGTTTTCGTGAAGCTAACAGCCTCTTATGATAGGGTTTGGTGGGATTGCCTCTTATACAAATTATTCAAGGTCATCAAATATACTTGGAAACAACATGCTTTCCAACCGTTTATATCAAGTTTTTCTGACAACGCTTCCAGTAAGATTAGGAAACTTAACAATGGCTTACCGCAGGAATCAGTGTTGGTTCCCTTACTTACTTACTTACTAGTCCAGGTGTTGAATAAATACTTGATCATAAATACTACATCATAATTTTAAAGTACTTTGAATTATTTTGACAGAAAGTTAGAATTTATTTGTTAAAGTAAACCAATAAATTTCGATTTTGACACTAAGACCCTAGTGTCAAAGTCGAAAATTATTCCAGAAAAAAAAACCGTTAGTAATTTTAACCATTTAAAAATTAATTTATGGTCTGTGTGTTTTATTGTTTTATAACTTACAAAATATGTAGACCTAACATTAATTTGTTGGTTTTGTAAAAATCACAAAAAAATATTCCTTTTTTAAAAGGCATGTGGTCGAAAAATCGATTAAACACATCGTAAAGATTGATAAAATTATCAGAATAACAGTGGAAAATTCATGGTTTACTAACGGTCTCTTAGCACGATGGTAAGGTACGGAAAAGTCCTGAAACATAACACCCGTGTAGTACTGGCTCACTTCTTCCATAGTGGAAACTACTCCATTTTCTATGACCTCTTTGTATTTTACAGCATCTATGGATCCAGCCAACTCCACCGGTAGTTACGATTCCCCAAACCATGACACATTTGGACGCATTCTTCCTTCAACCGTTATCCAAATTCCAGATTCCAGATTGAATTTGGGCTCATCTGAGAATATGTATATCCTTTTGCTAATCCACTCGGGTCAATTCTGCCTTTCACGTGCCTTCTCGTTGATTTTTTCTTATCCTAGGCGTAAGAAGTGTTTTTTTTTTTTCCGTCCGGTAGGCAAACAAACCTGCTTCGTTAAGACGTCTTTGAGCTATTGTCACAGAGATGTCTATTCTGGTGGATTCCACAATATCTCTTTTTACTTAAGGTGCAATAACGAACCGGTTCCTTAGAGTTGTCCTCTTGATATGGTTGTCGATTCTAAGAGTAGTGCTTCTTTTGCGACCGGTCCAACGTTTTCGCTCTAAAATACCAATTTCTTGGTATTTTTTTAAGAATCTTCTTATGATCGACTGGTTGAATCCTAATCGACGAGAAATTTCTCTCATCGATACACCTTCCTCCTTAAAGATTAAACCCTTTTCAAATTTTGTTAACTACCTCCTACTCACTGCGCACTTTCAACTTCACGGTAAAAAAAAGCGGTTTTTTTTACATTTAAGTTAAGAATTATTTGTTTAATAGATACAAGGAAGAAGGAAAAACATAAAACAAGCAAATTCTGAAACTCATCATATTATTGGAACATTATCTAGAATATCATTCTTACTTTAAAAAACGATACTCTCTGACGTGAACCTATGAGCTTCACTTTCAATTAATAAACCCCAGAAGTACAAAATATCCTTAAAAGAAACCAAAGAATGAGAAGCATAGCCTTAAGCAGATAGTATATAATAACGAATAACTGAAAATAATCTCATAAGTACACTTCACCAAATCACATTGTATCCTTCCAAAGTGCGTCATACATTAATAGCAACCTAATAAGTGTGAAATTCGCATCCAGTCCCGATACCCATACTCAACGTGCTCCAACCCCTTTTTTGCGAGCGCACGTACCGAGAATTCTCCCCAATCATTGTTGCAAATCATCATCGCGAATAAAAAGGAAAATCATAATCAAGGATACGTACTCAGTGAGCGAGTGCGTGTAGCACAGTGACACTGCCTTCCCTGGAGCGTAATGTTTTCATTCTGATTAAAATTTTAATGCACAACTCAGCAAAGGTACACACAAAACAGCAGAATCGACGAAGGCACTGAAACAAGAAGGGCTAAAAAGTCCTTCATCAGGAGGGAGTAGGCTATGGATATGCATATGCAAAGAATTCGAGTGGAGCGTACGTACTCACCAGCAGCCCGTTCGGGAAATATGTATGTATGTATGCCGCGCAACTCGCATATAATCATAATAAATATGCGTGCAAAGTTAAGAAGCGATACCTACTGGTACATACTTTATTCGTACGTTGAGACGACGACGACACGTAGCACCATCGTCTCATTCTCCGTCACTGAATGGATATGAAGGGGTTGTATGTTACCACCAAAAAAGCAGCTTGATGCGTGTGCACAGTACACTAAGAAGTGATGATAGTGGGTGGATGGCAAAATGAATGAATGTGTCTCCTTCAGCGCATAATGAATGAAGTATTGCATTACTTTCATTTAGGATTCATCCATCCACCTCGGTTTCTCGGGTATCCTTGCCGTGGCTTCACCAACCAAAGCATATTTGCCTATTATTATTTAAAAATCTAATACAAAAGCGCGCCTCGTGTATACGCACACACACCGTTGGGTGGCCATAAATAATTCCACCCCTTGCCGGAGCGAAAAAAAAAAATACATTTGTAAAAATTAACTGATGGGGTACGCGAAGCTAAGAGAGATGAAAAGGATACACAACAGCCAGGATCACACTGAAGTTACATCTCTGGTACGGTACACAGTAATAATAAATGTAAAAAAGAAAAAAAAAAAAAAAAAAATTTTGCATATCGCTTTTTTTTTCTTGTTACTCCGTTACTCACTCCCTGAACGCGATACCTGATGAATTAGAAATTTCATGCCAAGGGTTGTTTTTTATGAGAGAGACGAGAGTTTTCGGCGAAATTCTCTGAGTTTAATTGGAAGTTGGGCTTTAATTTAGGAAATGTGTTCATTTAATTTTTAATTTTTGCGTCCTTGTATTGTATTGGTGAATGCGCGATGTTAGACGTTGTTGGTTGAACCCGTTTTTTTATTTAACCCACCTACATTTTTAAAGAATTCAACAGGGGAGGGGACATTATTTTTTTTTTGTTGAAAATATTATATTTCTGCAGGAAAATAAGGATAGAATGTGTAAAATTTAACCCTTTTCCTTGAATGCCTCATACAGAAAACGACCAATAGCTATTGCTTTCCCTTTGGTACAACATGCGTATAAGCTTCAGGAAAAGTAAGTAGAGGATGTCTATAGATATATCCTGAAAGAGTTAAGGGTTAGTTTTTTCATTGGTTTTGGGAATAAGGACATTTTAACCCTTTCATTTATAGGGTGGGACATTGTGTTATGCGCAGTTCTTGCAGTTAAAATGTGTTCACCAATTTTTGTTCTATGCTAGGTACGTATGCCTATATATGTACATGCTTACATATCTAAATCAAAGTATGTACAGCTATCAGTGTTAAGTGCAAGCCGACTATAACTTAGTTTACACCACTCCGCAAGTGCTTACTTCTTTGGCATTGGAAACTAGAAAAATGAAATTCCTTAAAAAATTAATTAAGGCAGAAGCTAATGCACCGTCAAGTTCTCCAGCAATTACTATCTTATCTAAACTGAACCACTTGGGGTACTTTTACCACCCTCTATCTCCGAATAACGATAGGAATATAAAAATTTTATTGAGATGAGCCATATTAGTAATTTTTTCAAAATTGAACATTTTGAGCAAGACTCCAAAATACATACGAGTACTCGTATTTCCCGCGACGTGAACATACAGTGGTAGGTGTTTCGGGTGTACATCCGTATGGTGTAATGTCCTGTAGCATGGGCGTACGCAAGGGTGGTAACACGGATCGGGACTGCTGTCCCCCACTGAGACAGCCGGTAAAATACTAATGAAAAATTAGTAGAAACATGGCGAGAGAATATTATAGTTATTGCGAGTGAATATCATTTTTGGAGAAAATCTGAGAAGTACATATGTAGATACCTAACTAATTTACAAAATTCATCTATTTATTTTGAAAACTTTCCTTACACATGAATTGTATATCTGAAATTGGGTAGGCCACTTACAAAGTACTTAAGTGGCTCCTGTACCTACCAAACTTGAACCTCTTTAAAAAAAATCAGAACAAAACACACTCCAAGATGTATGCAGTTAAAGAAGCTGAATATCGATGAATTTTACAAAAAAAAAAATAACGCATTTTAGAGATGTTCAGGGTCCGGGTATGTACACACTTAAAATGTAACAAAAAGTAAGAAGGAACTCTTATTGTGAGAGTAAGTTGATCTTATGACCATCTGAACGTCTCTCTATCCGTCCGACTATACATCTGTACCACTAACTACAGCCTAAACGGTTGGATGGATTCAACCCCCGTGGGGCCATGTTTCGAGACGAAATCTGAGTTTTCGTTCTACCCGCAACGGTACTTTACTTAAAGCCAATTTTGAAAAGTTCAATTTAATGTAATGTAGATATTTGTAATTAGACTACATACTCTGATTTTGCAAACAAATTGAATAACGTTACTTTACTTATTAGCAAACTTTGGTAAATTGGCTATATCTCGGTCACGGCTAAGACGATTTTATTCAAAATTGTTATCTAAGTCAAGATATATGTATGCGAGAGTGAGCACGTGATATTAAAATTTTCGGACATATGGTTGAAAAAAAAAATGTTTTTTAGCCTTTTAATACAATTTTCGAAAATTTAACTTTTGTCACCTATTGTCGACTTTGAACAAATTCGAAATCTGAACAATTTACAATATAACAGCACATGTATATGGAACAAATTCGTGCTACCGAGTGTGTGCTTTATTTTCAATTGCTTGTAATGGAAATAAAAATTTACAAAAAATTATACTTTATCAAATGATCAAATGACTTTATGGATGCTTTGTATAACACAAAAAAAATGTTTGACTATTTGCTGGCTTCGGAAACAAATGTTATATATTTGCATAGTTTTTCAATGTTCTAACATCTCAATACTCAATTTAGCTAGGTGTTAATATTCACATTTTATTACAAACGAAATTTAAAATAAAAAATTATTACTATGCACATTTTTATACGACGAACTGTCTTATTGAAAATCGAAGTTCTTACATATTACGCCCGAGTTGGACAGCGCTTATTGTTCTTTAGGTACAATAGATGCGTTGCTGATGAACTTTATGTTGAATCCATATTTCGATAACGCGAAAATTTGGACAACCCTAATGTAGGTACATGTTATGGACAAAATAAGCCTTCAAAGTAAAGTAGTTCATTTGAATTTACGTCAAGGTAAACGTAACTGACTGCGAAAAATCTTATTACTTTCGTTTGAAAAAAAACTAAAATTGGGCTCTTATAAATCGCAGGGAACAATTGTTGCAGGGTCAGCGATCCTGCCATGCCAGGGCTTAACGATTAGCAGCGGGGAAGCTATGCAGATGCAAAACCTGTTTAAAAGAAAAAATTATTATCCGTCGGATATCCATTCGTGTGGGCAGGGCTACCGTCTCAATTTGATTCTTTTTTCACTACATCGCACCTATGAGACCACTTTTCTTAAATTAACCAAATTTGCCTCTTTTTCTTAGTTCCTTGCGGTTTTTTACCCTTTTTGAAATGATTTACTAAACTGAATCAATTTATGTACATCTTTTAACGTTTTTTTACACACTTATGTAAATCTGAAAATCTGATTAAGTCTGTAGACTTTTAAGTAATCGATTTAATAACTAATACCTGTATTAATCAAGGCTCTGTTCATCCTCCGACCACTTTTCTGATTTAAATCACAGACTTTTCTTTTATTTGCAATTCCATCAATTCAAATTGTGGAATGCCAGCGGCAATGAATTTCTATCAAACCCAGCTTTAATGAGTTGAAGGCAACCAAACCCATGCGTTGTCTTCTGTCAGTGTACTAGCATACACCAAAATGAGCGGCATAACGATAGGAATATATGTTAGCTCAGACCTTCCTTGAAATCAGCGGACCATTGATGCTGCAAATGCTGGTTCTAGGTTCGATTTCCAAAAAACTTTGCTATGTACGATCTATTAAGATTATATGTGCCTGAAACCTGAATATAAGACGGAAGTTTGGGTGGAAACTCCCTTTTTGAGATAATTAATTCGGGCTTGTTTAGCGACAAACTTGTAGTTAATATGCGATCAGTCTATTTACAGTCAAATTCTTACACATGGGCCAAACTTTGGATTCTTAGTACTCCTTTATCGAAAGTTCCATCACAAATGTTGTAACTAAATTTAAAGTTTAATGTCCCACCTGTCAGTTCCTTTAGTCACATTCGCAGTACATATGTAGTTTCCTCTGCAAATGAATTTTAAAGAATTCTTTCAGTAGCACCGTAAAATTTAGGATCTACGAATGCGAATTGATTTGACTTTATCAGTATTCTCTGAAAGCTATTACTCATATCTACAGGGACTCAAAAGTAATGTGCTTCGCGGCCTCATTCTCCTTTTTTTTCCAGACCAATCTTGTTATTCATTTTTCCCTTTCTTCACTAAGTCTTACATACTTTAAAAAAGCTGTTCTAAGTGGTGTGTCTGTGCTTCTATGTCTTTCATTTCGTCCCCAGCGAATTACCACCAGATGGCGTACCACGTTTTTGGTAGAAAAACGGTATTTTGCTTACTAACTGGTTCTAAAAATTGGCTATTTCTCGGATATGACTTAATAGATTATGTTAAAAATTAATAACTCAACAATATTTGGCATAACAAGTTTTTTTAAAATTGTCAATATAACTTCTTTCGATTTTTAACATAACATATATAGTTCATAACATAGAGAAACAATAACGAAAGCAGATATTTAATTTCTCTGCAGACACCTAATAATGGATCCGGTACTATACAAGTATGTAGGTAACTGACAAAAGAGGTCAGAATGGGTCTCTAAGAACAATTTAATAAAATCTAACTATTATCTAAAAACAATAATCCAAAGTTTCTGAAAAAGAGTAACCTAGTTATAGTATAGAACTCACGATATGACTATTGTTTCGGATCTTACATACAGTCACTACTTTAGATGCAAATCTCTTCCGGAACTCCTTGCCTGAATACTTGTATGTACTGGAACTAACCATCCACTAGTTTCTCCCCTGTGCATATTATCTGAACTAGGTTCATCTGTGTAAATAGGAGACATTTTTCCGGTTGAAAAAAGCTTTGAAATAATTTGCTTGCTTTTCATAATTCCTTGAATATACATTTCCATTATTTATTTTCATTACACTCATTATTTAATCTCTACAGTAAAAGTACGTAGACATTTTCTCGAGAATAAATTATTGGAGGACCTCATTTTATTCAATGGACAGGCGAGCCGAGAAGCGAAAGGAGACAAAGGAAGTTCGTGCTTAAGTGCTCGCACTGTAAAAGGATTTTAAGAAGGAATTTCAGTTTTTTTTTCATCTCTCCTTCTGCTATCCTTTATCTGTGCGTTATCCTTCCCCCGCTGCCGAAAGTTTCGATCCGACCATCGTCGTCGCCCTAATGGAAATTAGAAAATGTTAAGATGATGTGAAAAAAGGAAAGCCCGTTGAGAAGTTGGAGGAGGGCGAGAGAAAAATTCTTAAAAGTTGCTGATGCCCATTAGTTGAGAAGAGTTTTGTGTTCCATAAGATGTCGCGAACCGCGATGGGGTGCGGATTTCACTGACTCTTTTATGTACATACTTATATAGGTGAAACAAGCGGGGGTTGTTTTTACTCCATGGTTGTTGTTTGTTGTTGGTTGCTAGAATTATCCTTAATGATGGTAAGACCGCGAAGGCGCCATTCAATCTCAACCACGATTTCCTTTCATTCGTTTTTTTTTTTTTTTTTTTGTTACTACTGTTGTTGTTAGGAAAAAGGAAGAAGAAAATTTATTAAAGAAGAATTATGTGCCGTGCGTTCGTTTGTGCGTTCAAGTGAAGAAGGGGTGTTGGATTTGTCATTTCTCTGTAGACCTCAAAACTGTGCTCTCTAGAAAGTTTGTTTCATTTGGTGTAAATGTTATAAACGGGGACAGGGGATCCTTGTCTTTTTTTACTCTTTTAAGTGCAAATGGGTTCATTGGTAGTGGAGTCGGTAGCTGGGTGCTGATTGAAATAATTTCAACCAACTCTTTTGAATTGGGGTGTTGTAATTCGTAAGGAGTATCACATCTCTTATGGTTGAAACATACTTCTATAGAAAGGCCGATTTCTTGTACCTTTGTACTACTATGTACAACAAAACAAAAACAAAAAACAGGATGGTTTCTACGTCTTTCCATCTTTGGTTTGACATTATTTCTTGATGACGGAAATTGAAGAAATGGATAAACCTCTGTTGTACGAGTACCTACTAAAAAAAATAGTTTATTGCAAACGGTTCAATATAATAATAACACAAGGAGGTATTTTATGATACTTTACCTTTTCTCAAAAGTGGCTCTATCAATTTCAACAAAAATATATCTGCTGTAATATGGACGTCCTCAATAAGACTGCGTACCTAGTTTTCTGCAAAAAAAAAAGTCTAATAACGGTACTTTACTTTGTATGTATTAAAAATTGACCATATGTACATATGGCTTAGACAATTTTATTCAAAATTTATATCTGAGTCATTTGACATTACTATTAGAAACTTAAAAAAGCGTGTCTCTTAATTCTGTCTCTAGAGCTTAAACAGATGGATGAATTTTTATCAAACTTCATGTCGAAATTAAATGCGCTTTACTAATGACTGATTTTGAGAAAATTCGATTTGCTCGAAAACGACTCTAATGATTTTTGATTAAATTTCATATTTCAGAGAGGGAGATACATGCTATCAGGTGGCATATCAGGTTTTTAGCAGAAAATACGTATAACAGTACTTTACTTATTAACTGTTATTAAAAAATGGGTACTTCTCGGATATGACTCAATCGATTTTGTTCAAAATCAATATTTAAACAAGATTCAACACATATTGGTATGCCAACAACAGTGTAATAGCATACCAAGTTTTTAGAAATTGTCGAAATATTTCTTTTGATTTTTAACGGATTTAAAAAAAAAAAAAATTCTAACGATTATGTTTAAATTTCAAATTGAGACATTTTTAAATAGACATTACCTAGATAGGTACATCACTTAAGACACACACTTTTTATTATCCCAGTGGGGGAGAGCGAGGAAAGGGTAACGGTATAGAGGAGAAATAGAAAGTAGAGAAGAAAGGATGGATTGTGGCAGAATAAAAGTGCGGTGCCAGCCCTGCGTGTTTTTTGAGTTCGTGATTTCAGCAGCTTCGTTTTATCTGTTTTCTTATTATTATATTCATATGGCCGATATATATATATAAGAGGATATGAATACTCTTACACTATTACAGGACACAGGCGTTGTGAAGAAGAGAGAGAGAGAGAGAACGAAAGATTTAGTGTAGATGGTATTAAGCTTCTGTAAACTCCAAGGGTAGCGTCCAGATAACCGATAAATACATACATAAATTATTTATCGTAAACATTATGAAGAATAGGAAAAAATAAAAGTATTGTACTAAATTCAAATTGTTCATATTACTTTGCATAATAGAAAAAAAAAAAAGTGCAAACAGAGAAAAATCGTTTTCGCCGTTCCATTATACATATCTACGTATTCTACGATTTCCTTTCATATTTGAAATTTATGCGTACCTTTGGTATACATTTTGAAAGCCAATCAATTGGCTTTATTAGAAAATTATAGAAAATGCATACTAGATAACAATGTTTTTGCGTAAGATTGCGCAAATTCCCAAAAAGTATGCGGTCAGCTAAGACGTCAAAGGCCTAGGACGATAAGCTGTATAGATTTGTCAGTTATCTTTCATTTGCATGCTAAAATATTTACACCCAATGCAATATTTCAAAACTAAACAAACCGAATCAGCGTATCTCAAAATGCTTGTATTTATCAATTTAATTTTGATACCCTTTAGCGTTAATAGACAATTCACCAAATTTCTGATTTTATTGTTTATTTATTTGTTTTGTATTACAATTTTCAATTTACACATTTTACAATTCAGAGATATGATATAATAATAACTTACTGCTGAAACATTATATATTTAGAAAACAAAGTTATATATACAGGAAAATATGCAATTTTAGAGGAAAATACGAACACAATCTCTAATTTAAGAAAGAGGAAAAGGAAAATAGATAACAAATTAGTAACAGTAAAAAACTAACAATAGTCCAATATTGTAACAGTGTGGCTCTGTTATGAAATTCGTGGTGCAATATGAGGATTGCGTGTTAAAAGAAAATCAAAGGCGTGCGTCTTTACCAAAAACTAAAATTGAATTCTTTATTACGTAGTAATATGACATAGTAAAATACACAGAAACCAATGGTGCCTAATGGCAAGAAAAAAAGGAGGAAAATAATCGACAGGTAGATGTCGTTGCGCTCACACGACCCCTTCTTGTAAAATTGACTCCTGGCAATTTACCTCTCATAGTCTTGGAGCCATCTTGGTGGTTTTCGGGAGCGAACCGGTGCTGTATCCTTCCGGTCGACGATTTCCTCAATGTCTTTTTCTTTGTCACTATCTTCCATTTGATATACTGATGACCCATCACTCGTAGAATATTGTTCAGTTGGCAACTCTTCCTCATCGCCGGTATTTGTCTCAATGATGTTTTGTAATCCATTGTGAGTGTCAGTTAGCAGCTGATTGTTGTTTCTTTCTTTATATCTTTTTATCTGTCCGGTGTGAACGATTCTTATTATTTCTTGTCCAAGTTCGTTGTACTTCCGAATTTTTATAACGTTGTCGCCGAGAGTATTTGTTATTTCATATGGTGTCGGTTCATATATTGGGCATAATTTGCTATTTTTATTGGGATTTAATGCTAGTACCAGATCACCCTCTTTCATGGTAAAGTTTAGTCTATGTTGATCGATACTGGTTTTTGCTTGACTTTGTGATTTGTTTAGCTTTTCTATTGCTGTTTGGCGGGCTGAGTTAAGTTGTGCAATTTGTTGTGGTCTATTGACTTGGCACTCTACCGTACCCAAAAGAAGTTCGTCCCGAATTCTGGCTTCGAATCCATGGAGTAGATAGAAGGGTGATTCTTGAAGTGATGAATGTTTGCTTGCGTTAATTGCTTGTACTATTTCAGGAATGTAAGATGACCAGTGTGCGATGTCCCTTTCGGAAATGTATTTTCGGAGAATTGAAGAAACTGTTTTAACTTCGCGCTCGATAAGTCCATTCGATTCGGGCCAATATGGTGGAGTCGTGCGACTTTGGATTCCGTAATCTTTGAAGAAATTTTGAACTTCGAGTGAGGTGAAGCTGGTAGCATTATCATTGATGATGGTTTTCGGTGCGCCGTAAATTAGAATGATTCTGTTTTTTATTAGGTTCGTAACATGGCGCGAACTAACGTCGGGGACACATTTTGCAACAATGTATCGAGTTGTGTGATCAATTAAAATTAGAATATTAGTGTTACCTTTGTTGTCTTTTGGGAAGCTGCAGTGATCCATTGAAATAACGTCAAACGGTCTTTCCGGGATTGTTCTTGGTTTCAAGAGGCCCAGTCTCTTGGTGGTCCTGTGGTTAAATTGCTGACATGTGCTACAGCTAGATACGTAATCCTTGCAGTCCTTGAAGTATGATGGCCAGAAATAGCGTTTGGATAGTTTTGAGAATGTCTTTTCATTGTCCATGTGTCCACTGTTGTCGTGACACATTTCCAGAATGGTTGTTTGAAGCGATTTCGGTATTTGGATGCATCCGCGGCCTTTATTGTCTTTGTGCATCAGGATGTTATTCTGGATGCAGTATTTTTCTTTGATTTTTTTGTCGTTTTTCGTATTAGAGTCTCTAGTTAGAATTTGTAATATATCGTTGCATTCCGGGTCGTTGATTTGGGCTATTGAAATTCGCGATTCATCGTTTGATTTTAAAATTAGTTGGGCTATTGTATTTTCCGAAATTCTTGAAAGTGCATCCGCGCAGATATTTTGTTTGGTTGATTTGTGTTTTATTGTGAAATTGTATGATTGTAAATCTAGGAGCCATCGCGCGAATTTACGATTAAATTTGCTGTTTTGTAATAAACAAGCGGTGGTCCAATTGTCCGTAATTATTGTGAACGATTTTAATCCGTATAAATAAATATGAAATTTATTAGTAACCGCCCAGTGTACTGCTAGGCTTTCTATTTGGTTAATATGTAAATTTTTTTCACTATCGGCAAGCGCACGGCTAGCATATGCGATTACTACTTGCTGATTTTGTTTTTGTAGAAGGATTGCTCCCAAGCCGGTTAATGATGCGTCAATTTGAACTTCCGTTGGACAATTATTCCTAAAATGTCCCAGTATTGGTGGAGATTTTAATTTTTGTTTTAAAATTTCGACTGCTGCTGCTGCTTCTTCTGTCCAGATGAATGGGGATGAATTATATGCGTTGCGGATTGGTAATGATAACTTTGAAAAGTCTTTGATGAACTTTCTGTGATGAGATGCAAATGCATGGAATGATTTAGCGTCTGTTTTTGTTTTGAAAATTTTGTTGTATCTGTCGATGGAGTTTGTACGGGAAGGATCTGGTGGACGTATGCCGTGTGCTGAAATACCATAGCCCAAGAAGAATATTTCCATTTGGAAAAGCTGACTCTTTTGTAGAGAAATACGTAGTCCGCTTTTGATTATTTGTTTAAGTGCGTTTTCGAAATTTCTAATAGCTATGTCAATGTTCGGAGCTGATTGACCTACGTCGTCCATGTATGTAATAGTGTTTTCGGTGTTATCGAATGTTTGCTTCATTATACGTTCCATGGTCTTTGGCGCATTGGTCAGTCCAAATGGCATTCTCATAAATTCGTATATACCGTCTTGAGTTATAAATGCTGTTTTGTGAATGTCCTCTGGTTTGACAGCAACCGTCATAAATGCTGTTTTAATGTCCATTGTGTTGAAAATTTGTGCATCCTGTTGAACCAGTTTCTCTATGATGTCGTCGATGTGTGGAGGTGGAAAATTATCTTTATATAATTTTTTGTTAAGCTGTGTATAATCTATTGTCAATCTGCGTGGGGTACTTGGATGATGAGGCTGGTTAACTATTACAACTGGAGAGGCATATTCAGATTGCGAATCTCTTGCAATGTTTAGTTTTTTCCAATTTTCTACTGTTTCGTTTATAAACTGGCGGTCGCTCCATGAATAGCGGTAGGGCTTTCTGCGAACTGGTATATCATCTACTGTACGTAAGGAATGTTGATCTATGGTGCAGTATCCTAAAATCTCGTTGTCTGTCGAGAAGGCTTGTAAATTGTTGCTGACTATTTCTCGAAATTTTTGAATTTGTGTTGGAGATATAGATTTCGGAAATGTTGAGATTTGATGTTCGACTTCTTTTAGAATACATGGTGGTATAGTCTGGCTTTGTTTTAATATGCAGGAATTTATATTTGTGTGTGTGGTGTAGCCTGAGTTCGTATTTTGTTTTAATTGGACATCTCCGTTCGTTTCGACAGTTATGGTAATGTTATTGGCCTTTCTCCAATCGCTGCCGAGTATCAGTGGTATTGGTGCATTGTTTACCACCGCTACAGGACCAAATGTGCAACATATGTCGCCTACTGCAACGAATAGGTCAATTTGTCCTACAGGTCTACACTCATTGTCAATGGAAGTTATTGCTGAGCCTTCGTATTTTTGAACTGTATAATCAGGTGGTATAGAACGACGATCGATTACTGACTGTTCAGCACCGCTATCGATAAGAGTGGAAATAGGTTTTCCATCGAATGCATAGGCATCTACGATGGGTAAGCCTCGATCACCACCTTTTGACTTCAATGCGCAGTTTGCTTGTTTTGGAGATGGTTTATTTGGGCAGTTGCTCAGTGAATGACCAGTTCTATTGCATGTGTAACAGGGTATTGGACATTGCGAAACGGGGTGTTGACCTTTTTTACAGCGTGGGCATACATAAGTATTTATTTTTGTATTTTCTGTGTATGCTGGTTTCTTGAAATTATTGTCTGTAAACTGTGGCGTTCTAGTGTTGCGATACATTGTTGTTGTGTTGTGGAACTGTTTGCTGGTGTGTTTTGTGTCATCGTCAAGTTTTTGCCCCAGTTCGAATAGTTCGGTTATGGTCGAAGGTGTGCCAATGCGTAGAATACGGCGGTCTGTATTGTCAGCAACACCCTCGAGTAAATACGCAATTTGATCTTCCGTAGGAATATTTACATTCTTTGGGGGCTTAGAAATAATATCTAACTTACTGCTGAAGTACTGGATTATAGATTCGTTCGGCCGTTGGATACGTGCATTTACTCTGTCATTCCATTCGCGTAATGTTGGTGTCTTTATGAATCGTTTCCTGAATGAATTGAGCCATATATTCCAGTCGTCCCTTGAATCGCCTTCGAAGTTTTGCCAGTTTCTTGCAATGCCCGTTAATTTGCTGGTGCAGAATACTAATTTAACCTCGTCACTCCATCCGTTTATTTTTGCGGCTTTTTCGATGGATTTTATGAATTGCTCGGTGGAGTTGCTATCTTCCCCGTTGCATTCCAAAATCGTTTGCGTCATGTCTGGGTTGATGACGACAGTCTGAATAACTGCTGGACAAGTCCCTACCGAACTAGAAGTACCTGCTGATGGTTCGATTTTCCTTGCTTTAAGGGTAGATAGGATTTTATTGTGTTTGATTATGATTTGAATTAACTCATCTTTTGTTGTTGCTGTTGTTTCCAGTCCTCTTGATTTGACTTCTGTTTGGAGTGCATCCTTCGTGAACTGGTTCAGAATTTCTTCGTCGATGGTCGTTTCTAAGAGTTGCTGGACGAGAGACATTTTGTTGTCGGGTGTTGGTTGTTTCTTTATTGTATGTAGGTTGAGATACCGGCTGCGCCATGTAACAGTGTGGCTCTGTTATGAAATTCGTGGTGCAATATGAGGATTGCGTGTTAAAAGAAAATCAAAGGCGTGCGTCTTTACCAAAAACTAAAATTGAATTCTTTATTACGTAGTAATATGACATAGTAAAATACACAGAAACCAATGGTGCCTAATGGCAAGAAAAAAAGGAGGAAAATAATCGACAGGTAGATGTCGTTGCGCTCACAAATATACTTATGGAAGTTTGTTCTATGTTTCAAAAACTAAAAATAAGCAGGTAATTTTACAAAAATAGAACAAAGTGTAAATAAGTAGATATCACAGATATTTTCGTCCTGGAAGTAAACAAGGTGTTGCGTGACAAGAACGTGACGAAACCTTGATTACAGGTCAAGATAAATAACACCAATACAGGGTGGGCCAAATAAGACCAACCAATGTTAATCACGAATAACTTTTTTGTTTTAAAATATAATTGTTTTATTTTTTCTTTTTAAGGTTATAAACGAGTTCTTGGAAATTTATAATGGTTACATACAGTACACAACAACGCGTTAAAATTATTGATTTTTTTTATTCTTGTCAACAATCAATTGTTATGACGCAGCGAAAATATCGCCAATATTTTAATTCAAGATCAGCTCCCACACCCTTTATGATTAGGAGTTTGGTCGACCGTTTTGAGGAACGGGGTTCAGTGGCCGACCGTCCTGGAAGAGGTGCTCATCGAAATATTCGCACTAAAGACAACGTGGAAGTTATGCGGCAGAGTGTTGCAAGTGATCCATCTGTCTCAACTCGTCGTTGTTCGGGCCATTTGGGTATGTTCAGAACAATATTGGGGAGAATTTTAAAGTTGGATCTTAAGATGTACCCATACAAAATTCAAATTGTGCAAACACTGCTACTGCAAGACCACCGACAACGACTGCAATACGCTATTCGTTTTACACAATTAGCCACACAAATTGATTTTTTAAATAATGTTTTGATGTCGGATGAAGCGCATTTCCATTTAAGTGGATCTGTCAACTAGCAAAACTGTAGATTGTGGGGCTACGAAAATCCAAGGGCATCATACCAGCATCAGTTACACCCATTATGATGCACTGTTTGGTGCGGTGTTATGGCCGAAAAAGTTATCGGCCCATATTTCTTCAAGAATGAGGATGAAACGCCTGAAACGATTTCCGGGGCTTCTTACAGAACAATGATCAACAACTTTTTCCTAATTTGTGGTTCCAACAAGATGGAGTGATTGCGCACACTGCTAGGTAAACTATGGACCTGCTGCGTGAAGTTTTTGGCGAACGTTTGATTTCAAAAAATTCAGATTTCCCTTGGCCACCGCGTACGCCATATTTAACTGCGCCCGACTTTTTTTATGGGGATATTTAAATGACAAAGTGTATGTTAATAAACCAGAGACTAGTAGACAGCTAAAGCAGAATATTCGAGACGAAATACGGAGCCTGCAACAAGAAACATTACGTGGTGTAACGGAAATCGCGCTAAAAAGAGCCAATGTCTGTATCGAGCAAAATGGTGGACATTTGTCTGATGTCATATTTCATACTTAATTTCCATAAAATGTATTTCATATATAAACAAAATTAATTAAAACAAATGATTATTACAAGTGTTATACGTGTTTAACATTGGTAGGTCTTATTTGGCCCACCATGTATAATAACTATTTTAAGGTACAACTAACAATCAGGAAAGTAAATAAATAAATAAATAAATAATTAAATAAATAAATAAATAAATAAATAATTAAATAAATAAATAAATAGATAAATAAATTATTTAATTGTTATAACAGACCTGATATCAACGATTTATCCGATGAGCTGCAAGGCCAACAATAGCGTTTATACAATCTTGCTAGTCTTACGGGTATTTTTTCAATATTAGAAAGTTCATGTCATTCATCGGTTGAAAAGTACCAAGGTAGATTTGATGTTATTTTAAGTACTTTATTCTGTTTTATTTGCAATTTACGAATATGTCTCTTGGCACAATTTCCCAATACAGGTGAGACATAGAACATAATATCCGGAAAAATAACTTTAAATATAAAAAGCTTGTTTTCATTGCTCAGTTTTGATTTTCGATTTATAAAGGGATACATTATTTTATTTATGTGTAAACTGTAAGTTAACGTTTTATCTAAGTATTCGCCAAGATATTTAGCGCTGGTCTTCCAATCCGTTTCTATATTATTTAAAGTTATTTTGTTGCTTAGTAAGAAACAGGCTTTTATTTTCCTAGTAAAAAAGACACCCGGAGACTTTGAAGCATTAATTTTAATCATCCAGTTCTCAAAATATCTTTGAACTACATTTAGTCTCGATTGCAAATTGGTTTCAATAGTGAGGCCAAGTGAATCTGATGAATAAATGCATGTATCGTCCGCAAAAATTGCAAAGTCGCAGTTACTAAGTCTAGGAAAGTCGAATGTATATATATAAAAGCAGATTTGACCAAGCACCGAACCTTGGGGTACTCCCGCTTCTACAATAAAGTCTTTCGAAAGAGAGTTACTTACAATAACTTTAAACGTTCGCCCCGATAAAAAGGATTGAATGACTCTGACTAGATTGGAAAATTTAACCTGAAAAGTTTGTGCAGTAGGCCATTGTGCCATACTGTATCGAGAGCTTTTTCAACATCAAGAAGGACCATAGCCGTGCTGTTACATATGGCAAAATTCATTTTAATATGTTTCGTGATGCGATTAATTCAGTGATGTGGTCTGAAGCCAAACTGCTCTGCGGGCAAAATGTTATTTTCGCTAAGGTGAAGAGAAAGTTTATTCTTTATTATTTTTTCGAAGCACTTGCTTAAAGAATTTAATAATTGGCCTATAGCTTTTAGGCAAATTAACATTCTTTCCTGGCTTCAAAATAGGAACTACTTCAGCAGTTTTCCAAGCTTTGGGAAAGTTTCAAATTACCAGACAGCAGTTAAAAAGTGGATGAATTTTATGCCGATTTTGGGCAAATATTTAATAAAAAAATATTTTTTATGCCATCAAATTCAGGGGACTTCGAATTTTTGAGATCATGAATGATAGATACTACGTCATTATAAGTAATAGCCTCATTATCAATGTTAATAACATGAGAGTTGATCAAATGAATGGAGTGCTCCACTGCTTGCTCATCGCTACTCATAAGATTACTTGAAATGGAGTGGTTAGCATAAAACACATTCGCTAAAACATTCGACTTTTCAGCGCTAGACAACAAAAGTGTATTACCTACTCTAAAAGCTGGAATAAATCCATTTGTCCTTTTAATAACGTTTGCGATATTCCAGAATGGTTTGCTCTTTTTGTCTATACTCTGAAGTTTCGAGTTCCACTTTCTATTCCTAAAGCACAAGATTAAGTCTTTAGTAATTGAAGTTAGTATTTTAGTCTCTTTTTTGGAACTGATTGATCAATACTATCTTGCACAGACGCCGTAAATAAACTAACAGCTTCGTCAATTTGATTTAAACTTATTTCACTGTTTAAGAGTACTTGTGTATTTGCTAATTTTTGACGTATTTTTGTTTTAAAATAATTGCAATTAGTATTTTTGTAAGGTGTCTAGAGTTTAAATCCGCTAACATATTTTCCCACGAGTTTGCTCTAAAGCATCCCCAATTTGTGTGCCTACAATTAAAATCACCTCCTATAAAAAAAGAAGTCACTTAAACTAACAAATTTTCGTAAGTCGCTGCTTAATGCAAAATGCTTTTCCACCGAAATACGACCACCAGGAAAATAAACAGAAAATATTTTAATAGAACGACCATTGATAAAAGGAATTTCAATGCCTGTGTTCTCAATAACTTTTTTTTTATAATTGGAAGTATTTTATGTTTTATACTCCTTTGATGATGGCAACACCGCCACCCCTTCTCTCATTCCTATCAAGACGATAACATTTATGTATTGAGTTAGATACGAGTAATTTGATCGAATTTTGATTCAAGCCAGTTTCGCTAACTAAACCTACATCAATGCTGAATTAGGCTTAAAATGGCAAACAATTCTACAGTTTTACTTCGAATTAGAGGCATTCCAACATACTCGTATAACATTAAGACTAACATTCATTATTTAGCTTCTTGCTACAAATACTTAACAGCTAATTGTGCAATAGTATTGAATTGTTCTGCGCTGGTGTTGCATTTTCCAAGTAATGTAATTAATTCTGCAGTTAACGCGTAAATTTCTTTTGTAGAGTAAAGTGATTAGTTGTTGCTTTCCTTTGGTTTAGTAGCAGTGATGGTATTGTTGTTGGTCCATACGTTCGAATAGTTGGTTCAGTTGATAGCGTGTTACTGATGAGTTTCGTTGCGATTTCAGAGCGGGGAAATCTGTGTCGGTTGATGTGAAAGTATTTTGTGTAACTCTCTTCGCCGGATAAGTTTTGTTTTTGTTAGAGAGTCTCTCCCTAATTTCGTAGAAACTTTTTCGGTTTTCGCAGATTAGGTCAGTAGACTTATGAGTATCACTGCATTTAGTGCACTTGAAGTTGTTAGACTTGCAATCGTTAGTGGGATGATTTTCAGAGCAGTTGTCACAATGTGTTTTTATACGGATATTTTTTTCACCATGGCCGTACATTTGGCAATTATAACACTGAGTTACTTTGTTTCGTTGCCTGCGGGCGAAATCCCATTTGACATGGGTTTTAAATACAGATCGTATATTTTTCTTAATATAGTTTAGTTTGATTGACCCGCACTCAAGGAAAATTAGGTAAAAGATGTCAGTGAAATTGGAGCACTGTTTTTTAATAGTTTTTATGTTTTGCACTTTAAGACCCACTGATATTAGTTCGTTTTTAGACTTTCAACTGGTAATTCATTCGGACCGTACAACATAACTTTGAACGACCTTGTAGAAGGGAGATCATATGAGAAGAATTGCCAATTTTTGTTTTTTAACACTGTTCATATAGCGTTAAATGAATCTAAGGTGTGACTTATAATTTTAATGTCAATTGGCATTTTTTTGATAGCATAGTTTTCTGATTTCCACTTCGCGGAAAAGGCTATGAATATTTTCACTGCTTTTCTGAAGAACACAGATAGATGGGAATCTGTTTTTGGGTGAGAGTTAGGTTATGTTTGGAATTCATCATCACAATCAATTTCGTTGTCCGAATCGGGTAGTCATTGAAGTGGTGTAAAATAATTGGTTCTAGAGTTATTTTCTCTAGGGAACATTTCGGGGTGTTTAGTGATTGAAGATAAATTGTCTTCAGCACTAGACGAACGAGTTCTTTTAGGAATTTTACTTTTTAACTTTGTAGTACCGCACAAAAAGAAAAGAACGTCATGCGAGTTCAAAGCGCCGATTAGTACTGATCTGATTTTATAGAATTTTACCCTTCCTTGCCTTCTGATAAAAATTAGATATGAACGAACCCAAAAAGATCCCAACTTTATCAGTGGCGATAAAGAATGAGTAAACCAACAACATATAGACAAATTTTAAAAAAATCCCGTTTTGAGATATTTAAGTATTTAATATAAGAACGTTACTCTTGAATATCCACCGTCCTTAAAAATGATGTTTTTATTTTTATTTTAAAGCTTAACTATTTCTTAACAAATTTCTTTATTCTAGCACTAGGCTAGAGTTATTATTTTTTGAAATAAAAGAAAAGTATTCAAATATAGCTTTCCTTCGTAGCAGGGTGTGGTGGTAACGTCATCGGTTGTCACGCCGAAGGTTCACGGTTCAAATCTGATGTCAAGAATAATCTCTTTATTTCGCATGAAATAAATAAAAAAGTTCATCAATTGCGAAAGCTTGTGCCAATTCTACAGTGAAAGAATACAACTGACAGTGGGGTGGTAATATGGTTGGAAGTACAAGTTGATCGTGGTGATGACATCAGGAAGACGGAAAAAATATTGTGAATCATAAAGCAACGACAATAACAGCAAAATAAAATGCTCCCAAATTATCTCGACGCCACCCTCGGAGTTTACTGAAACACCAATCTTTTGTTTACTCCCTCTATCTATCTTTGTAGCTTCGGTGGTGTAATCCAATTAATTGGATTCAAGGGATTACTCTCTGGACGTAAGCGAATATTGAAAAATAAAATAAAAAACCTTGGGACCCCTTTTCTCGCAACCCAAATAGAATCCTGTAAAAATATTTTACTCTGAGTATCACAACACAACAGGTGTATTCTTACCAATTTTGAACCAAATGGTAGGGGGGTCGTTCAGAACGTTGGGCGATCTTTGAGGGAATGACACACCAACCTTTATACCTAAAGGCCGTTCCAAAACTTACGAGGGTCTGTATCTCTATCACCTAAACGATTTTTTGAAGAATACGTTTTTTTGAAGAATAAACTTTTTTTTAAGATGCCACGAAAACCAGTCTTGCGACGTAAAAAAGGAACTCATACGAAAGACCAGGTGAGAGGAGCACTTACGAAAATCGATGGCGGAATGTCTCTCCGAGGAGCTGCAAAAGAATTTGGTCTGTCGTATCATACTGTTCGGCGATATTATCAAAAATATAAGAGCTGTCCAACTTCAACAATCTCTTTAACAACAAATTATACGCATAGAAAGCTTTTTTCTGACTAGCAGGAGGAATCTCTCAAATCCTATATAACATATTGTGCTAATATTTTGTATGCGATCACAGCAACCGAATGCCGTAAGTTGGCTTTTCAACTAGCTTCCATTAACCAGATGGAAAACTCATTCAATGGCTGGCTTAATTTGGCTTCGGGGCTTCCGGGGAAGGCACCCAGAATTGTCGTTGAAAAAACCTGAAGCATGCAGCTTAAGGCTCCGTCAAACAGAGAGCGTTTTTAACGCCGCGGTGAGATTATTTTACGCAGCGGTTAGATTATTTTGACGTGGCGTCTTTAACGCCGCGGTTAAGAACGTCAAACAGAGAGCGGTAAAAAATAATTAAGATTTTAATTTCAATAAAATGTCAAGCAGCTCGGATGAAGAATTATTATTATTTGCCGTGCTACGTTCTCGAAAAAGAAAAAAAATTTGGGTTCACGACATAAATAAAAAGAGAAATGAAGTAGGAGAATACCACCGATCTCATATCCCATATCTCAGCCTTTAAAATTATGTTTTTGTAATTTTCATCACCCATGTCGTACAAACATGGTAATTTTCTGACAAATTCGATTAATTCTTCCATTTTTATGACACAAAACTTCAAAACACTTTTCATACGCCGCGCGTCAACACCGAATGATGAAAATAATCTGTAATTTCATACAACACCGCGTTTCACCGTAGCGTTCCAACGCCGCGTTGAATTTAACGTAACGTTCAAAATGCGCTCTGTGTGAAAGGGGCTATGTGTTGTAATATAATACAACGCGACGGTGGAACGTGGCGGTAAAATGCGACGTTAAAACGCTCTCTGTTTGACGGAGCCTTTAGCTCGAGCGACATCATTCAACAAGTAATCAGTTCAAGTGTTTGTCGACAACCTATTTAATATTCTTCAGAGGCATCCTGAATTTTCCGACGGAACAAGAATTTTTAACTTAGATGAAACTTCTACTACAACAGTGCAAAAACCGTAAATGGTCCTTACACCAAAAAATAAAAAAAATTTATGCAAAGTGACTAATGGAGAGAGGGGTATTTTAGTTACAACTTGCTGCATTGTCAGTGACACTGATACTTCACAGCAACTCGTTGATTCGGGCGACAGCAGCTTTGACTTTTCTGATCCAGAAGGTATGGTAAACTGGGGCACATTCGTCGTCGGGGCACATTCGTCTTTGCAATTTTCTCGAAAACTGTGATCTGACCCATAATTTAAAGGACGAACGGACCCTTTTGTAAACCTATGCCTTATGTTGTAGTTTGACAGTTCTAGTTAGTCAGCAAAAAGAGTTAGAAGTCATTGGGTGTTTTTTTCTAGTAGGTAAGCATTTTTTAATATTATTTCTTTGCAAAAATCAGCGAAATTTTTTGAGGAATATTTATAAATATTCGTCTTTAAGCTGAATAGGATGAATCTGCAATTCATAAATTTGTTATTGTTAAAAGAGTTGATAAATAGAAATTTTGTACATCGGGGCACATTCGTCGTTTAAGCCAGGGGCAGATTCGGCAGCTGACGAATGTACCCCGAGGATGTTATTTATACAGAATTATTTATGTTTCTGTATTCTGTTGTAGATATGGTTCATAATTACAAAAAAACAGACAGAGTTAACATAAGAGAAGATCTAATGAAAAAATTGCAAGATTGCCGATGTAAAACACGATGGGGAAACTATAACTTCAGCTGCCTTGAAGTACGGTATAAAACGAACAACGTTACAATCCAGAATCATAAAGGAGGACCCTTTGAAATTAACTAATTCCGATTCAGAAGGTCAAGAAGACATGATTTTCAATCAAAGTATACGTCAAACCAGGTTTTAACAAAAACCCAAGAAGAAGAGATAGTCATATATGTACGTAAAAAAATGTGCATTTTACCAGCACGGATTGACCTACCATATGTTCAGAAAGTTTGTTTCTGAATATGTGACTATAAATTCAATAACTCATCCAAAAAATTGGGATAACGGCAAAGCAGCTATCGAGGACTGGCTCTTTGGTTTCTTAAAAAGAAATAGATCCCTTTCTCTGCCAAAACCAGAAAGGATAAGCATAGCCTGTGTGAGGAGCCTCAACAAAGCAGCTATTGATACTTTCTTTGAGAATTTAAAAGCATTGTACTAGAAACATTCTTTTGAACCAAAGGACATTTACAATTTGGACGAATCCGGTGTATCCACGGTGTTGGAGAATCCCAAATTCTCCAATCAATTTTCTTCTCAATTCTCTCTATCAATTTTTTTCATGTACGGTCAATTTATTTTGCATTTTTAGGTACTTGCTCAGAGAGGTCAGCGTTGACTAGTGAAAAATTAGTGAAATTAGTGAAACTGAGGAAATGCAAGTTTCCAAAAATAATTTGGCCGATAACGACTCTGTTGCCGTAGGAGACTTTGTTCTCGTGAAGTTTATTGGAAATTTAAAAAACAAGCCTTTTATGTCGGCGAAATCATTGAGAAATTTTCCGAATCTACTTTTAACGTAAGTTATCTCCGAAGAGAGAGGGTTTTTGTAAAACCCTAAATTGAAAACATTTCTTCCTAACCTACTAATCCAGCATTGACATCCCGCAGTCGAACCAAATATTGCTTTAATATTGATATATCTAATTATAACATTAAGTAACGTTCATGTGAAACTTTTGAAACTCTTTTAATTATTTAGTTCCTTATGTGTTTTTTTTTTTTTATTTTGTTTTTAATAAACGAAATTTTATTTTTTGTCATGAATTGCTGTTATGTTTGTTTATGTTTGTTATGTTATGAAATAAATAAAATTAATACAATGAATAAATTAAGTTTTGAGTACTCTTTGCGGTAAAAAGCATTGGCGCCGAAAGTGCCCCAGGCATTGACGAAAGTGCACATTCGGCGAAATGACTTCTTTTATTAAAATAAAAAATAAAAAATGCCTTGAAGTTATACGAAAAAGTTTCCTACTTCAGATTAAAGACAAAATATCAACATTTTATACAATACCTTAACATTTAGAAAAAGTTCAATAGTTTAGTTCTTATGATGCTTTGAAATTTTGATGACGAATGTGCCCCAGTTTACCATACTGTAACAAATCCACATGTAATTTTAACTAAAAAAAATTCTTTGCCAACCGATAAATGAATTGCCTTCACTAAACAAATTTGTATTATTGACATTTAAAGCAAAAAAAAACAAAAATTGACGTTTACTATGTCGGTAAAATATTAGAACCCAAAAAAGCTGTAATTAGTGGTTCATTTCATTTTTGCGACTCAAATCAAAAAGAAATGAGCTTTTTTGTACGCCACAAGTACCAGACTTTGCTTTGGTTAAAGAGGATGATATTAAATACGTCTTGAAAGATCTTGATGTGTTGGGGCTAACTAAACGGCAGCAATCATCGTACAAATTTGCCGGCAATTTAAATATTCGTTAATTTTATTTATTTTTGAGGGTTTTTGATGTTCGAATAATTCATTTTTGTTAATTTTTTTGATTTGTGATATGGAGTCTTTTTATTTATTTATTTTTTTTTTTGAATAATTTATTTTTGTTAATTTTCTGTATTTAACATGAATTTTTCTATTTATTTGTGTTTAAAGAATCTCATATGTTATTTTTGTTCTAATAAAACTCAATATATTAACTGAAATTGTGTTTTTAATTCTTAAAATCAATCCGTGATGCAATTAGCACCCTCCTGGTGCATTGTGCACACACGATTGGTGCATTTAGTACATACCATAGTGCACCAAAAAGTGCTATCAAAAATTAAGAAGTTAGGGTCAGTTGTTGGCAGACGTACGAGTTTATTCCAATACCTGGTAAATTACCATTACGTAAAAGGTTACAACGCAAAGTTGAGTCGCGATCGCTAACAAATTTGAATCGCGAGATAACCAATATGTAGTACACACATTTTTTTAAAAAAAGAGATGAAAACTAAACAGTTCATATGACCCTCCAAAGTGAAATGAATGGATGGTAAAAAAAAAACCAGCACAGAACCAAGCTTCTGAAAATATTAACAATATGTGGTATTAATCTGTGCAAAGAACTGCAATTCACAAAATTATAATTTTAGTTTCATTACTCTTTACCCATAACCGAGAACTAGACGCAAGCTAAAGCACACTTGCATAGACCAAAAAGTAGGTCCATCATATTGCTTTCCTGTTCTTGAGAGAGAATGTTGGGTATCCGTTTCGGTCTTAGCTCATGCTAATCGATGATTTCTAACTAGATGGCTGACAAGGAAAGTTTTATTAAGTCTTTAGCAGTAAATCGCTATAGACGTTTGGCGAGTAATTAAATATCTAATCATATTCCCTGAGTCTTTTGTTACCACGATCTTTTCTGACAAAGACCTTTCTTATCAGCAGCTCATCTTGGTATATCAGTATATCAGCATATACCAAGATGAGCTACTAATATTTAAAAATAATTTTAATTGAATTTAATTTAATTTTAATTTAATTTTTAATTTTGGTGGGGGCGAAAGCCCCCATTTATTTGGCTTATTACAAGCTACAACTAACTTAAGGTTAAAACTTAAACCTAAAACTTAAAACTAAAACTTAAAACTAAAACTTAAAACTAAGACTTAAAGTTAAGGAGAATGGTGAAGGAGTTCGGTTTTGAGGCAGGGAGTGCTGAGGTTAAAATCAAACTGGGTGAGGTTTGAGTTCACTTTTCGCAGCATACTGGAAATTGGTTCATTAGATCCATATGAAGTGCGGTGGGACGGTAAATAGAAAAGACGAGGGCATCGTAAATTTCGAGGGTTGGTATTGAAAAAAATTGAATTATAAAGAGATGCGCAATCGACAAAGCCTGAAAGAAGTCGATGAATGAAAAGAATGTCTGCAACATCTCTGCGTTTCTCTAGAGTACTCAGGTTGATGAGGTTGAGGCGGTCTTGATAGGGAGGCAAGATAAATGGATAAAGGAAGACCTCGAAGGGCAAATCGAAGAAATCGACGTTGAACATTCTCGATTCTGGTCACATGAACTTGCTGAAAGGGTGACCACGCTTGACTGGCATATTCAAGGAGGAGGCGCACAAAGGTAATGTAGAGGGATCTGGTCACGTAAGGGTCGGAGAATTCTTTGGACCGTCGTTTGACAAAGCCAAGTGATGAGTTAGCTTTACGAATTATCTCATCAATATGTGAACGAAAATTTAGTTCCCTATCGTACAATATTCCAAGATCACGGAGAGATTGAACGATGGATATAGGTTGACCATGAAGAAGGTAAAGGCGGGCGGAGGACACGTGGTGCTTACGTGATAAGGTAATGGATTGACATTTGGCGATATTGAGCTCTAAGCGATTTTGTAGGCACCAGTTCGAAAAACTATCAAGGTCTTGTTGAAGGAGGCAGTAGTCATGTGGTGAAGAGATGGCTTTGAAAAATTTGGTATCATCAGCGTACAGAGAGAGGGAAGAGTGTTTAATAACCCTCTCGACATAGTTTATGGTTATAATGAAGAGAAGGGGACCTAGATGGCTGCCTTGCGGAACACCAGAGGTGGCCAAGAAAGGAGTCGATAAGATGGATCTGAAGCGATCTCTGTAAGAACGATTTTCCAGGTAAGAAGATATCCATTTTAACAATATGGGTTCGAAACCGAGGGCAGACAATTTGAAGAGGATTAAGTTATGAGATATCTTATCAAAAGCCTTACTAAAATCAGTTTCAATAACGTCGACTTCTTTGCCATTCTCTAAGGCAGACAGAGCGAAGGACACGAATTCGACTAAGTTAGTGGTAGTTGATCTACCTTTCAGAAAGCCGTGTTGGGTGGGAGAGATAAGAGACTTGCACTGAAAGCTTAAGGCTTCGTGTAAAATACTTTCGAAAAGTTTGGGTAGATGAGAAAGTTTAGCAATGGGCCGATAGTTTGTTACCTCGTTCTTTGATCCCTTTTTGTGAATGGGGGTTATGAAAGAGGTCTTCCAAATCTGAGGGAATTTTCCAAGTGATAGAGACAAACGGAAGAGGTGAGAGAGAGGGAGGGAGAGAATGGAAGAGCATTTTTTGAGAAAAATGGCAGGGAGACCATCTGGGCCGGGTGAGAATTCATCATTAAGATTTTGTAGTTTATTTTCAATTACAGCAGGATCAAAAGGCAGGGACAGAAAGGGGCCAACGGAGAAGTTAAGAAGGTGAGTGAAGTAAGAGGGGTCTGGTTCAAAAGAGTTGTCTTCGAAGGATTGTTTAAAATAGGTGGCAAAAAAGTTGGCAATGGTTTGCGGATTAGTTGAAGATATGTTTTCAAAAGAGAGGGACAGAGGGTAACCGTCAGATTTTTTTTTATTGTTGACGAATTGAAAAAATGACTTAGGGTCGTTTATAAGATTTGCTTTCGCGTTAATTAGGTGCCGCTGGTAGAGAGAGTTATAAAGATGATTGAATTGGAGGTAGGAACCTAGATAGTTGGAATAGTCGAAAACAGAATTGGTACGAAGGAAAGCTGCCCATAACTTGTTTCTCTTGTTACGTAAGGCGCGAAGTTTGCGATTATACCAAGGGGGGGGATGAAGATGAAGTTTTATGACGAGAAAAGGGGACATAAAGAGAAATGGAATTAAACATTTCGCTGTAAAAAATAACTTTCATTGGGGTGATTTCCTTGAGCCTATTGCGTTAAAATTGGGTAGAAGTAGAATAAAAACCGACTAGGACCAAGCGAATAATTTCCTGCCATGCCTGTTTATGACAACATTGATTTCTCCTGACCCTACCGGCCATGGCTGCCATTAATTGAATCTACCGCCGAAGAGTTCCGCATTGTAAACAAAACTTTGCATCAACTAAAAGCTAAGAAAATTCTTCAACGCACTTTTTCAAAAGGAGCAAACCTGAAACTTCTGGTAAAAGTTTTCCATTCTGTTTGTTTGTCCATCACAGAGGAAAATGAAAGGAAAACTCAAAGCAATGCAAAAGAAGGAAATGTTGATTTATTTTTTGGAAAGGGAAAAATCGCAAAACTCCAAACTGCGAAGCAATTAAAAATTTCCATCTCAGTTGAATTTCGATTGCTCATTTACACTGAATTTAACCTCCCCAATTTGATTAAGCCCCATTCGGCCTTTGCTTGGTTGGGTGGTCCTTGTTTTTATTTTTCGTAGAAGGAAACCCTGGGCGCCTGTCACTTGCAATCATCACTCACAAAAAGGATACCTCTGCCATAGAAAGGAGAAAACAAAACTTTTTTTCGGTCTGCCTCGAAAAACCTGCAAAGAGAAAATTGCGTTAATTCCGCATGTGGTAAATTAATCAAAATACGGATATCCCTAATTAATGATTTGGCCGATGAGACTGACACCCGTGGATTTTTTTCTATTTCATTATGCGGCGGTATCGAAGTGCCTAATGTACCTGGTTGTGTATAATTCATTTGTCGCTGTCGTTGGCTGCTTACTTCGCCGATGTTGTCATTGTCGTAGTCGTGTGGATTATTCGAGTGTAAAGAGCTTAATCGATTATTAATGCCGCTATTGATAGGGGTAGTCATTGTGGATGTACATATGTAGGCTGCTCAACCCCACCAATGAGTTCAGTACGGGAGATAAATAAACAAGCTCCAGGAAAGCCCTAATAATTATTTCGAAATCAATTAGAGGGACAACTTTGATTGTTTGACGGTTGACATGGACCATTTGTGGGCTCACATTTGCTAAGTTATACTCGTCGAAACCTGCTACTTCTTATGTGTAGTGTGGGAAGAATAATTTATCACAGTCGACGTATTAGCGAGTAAATAATCGAAAACATCGCAAATGACGTAAATAATGAAATAATGGATGAAAACAAATAAATGATTCTGGTATGAAAATATTTGAAGTCTGGGTGGAACTATTCTGTAAGGGTTCAGATTATGCTTGTTGGTGCTGTGAAATAATCCCAAATGAGAAAAGACCAAATTTTACAACATCGTTTGACATTTTCCCGAAATATTTATTATTTTTTGCTTAATTAAATTTAACTGTAAACCAAAATTGTCTTTGCTGTATCATATCCTGCTTTAGAACGGTTTCTTATTTTGTGAATCTCGTCTAAAGTGTTTTCCTACGAGTTTTGTGAAGGATCCAAAAAATCCTCCTATAATTGTGATATTAAACAATTAATTACATCTATCTTATTCGAACTCTAAAATTCTCAAAAGCGCGATATTTTATCTACGTTTAAGAACAATGTTAAAGTATATAAATAACCAAACTGGAGTTTTAAATATTAAACCAATTTATTTTGGCATATCTTCCGCTAGTACTTCTAATGTACTGAACAATGTTTTACAATTGGTATGTCTTAAATACTAATCTATTGGCACGTCGCTCATGACTAGGTGATGACGGCATGTTGTCACAGATAGCTCCTAAATTCCTTACCGGGCGCAGTTTTATGCTCCTTAAGTACTACAGAACGAGCATGGCATTTATTGCCTTAAAGCATACATTGACTCAGTTTTCGATAACTTTATATGTTACTAGTTGACCCGTACTCACCTTGTTTCGCCTCTTGTCACTTTAAACTCAAAAATAGTATTTTCTTCTCCCTAAGACATTTTATCGCCCATAGATACCCATATTGGATATTTAGACATGCACCTCTGCTTTCTATTGCAGATCACCATTATCACTAAAGTTCCAACTTTCACCACAATCGTAATGTTTCACTATACTTTCTTCGTTTTCTATTTATTTCATTACATTGCTACGAAAATATGTAAACCACTACTATTTTTCAGGAAAGACAAATCGATGCCAAAATCAAAACAATTGTATGTAGTTGCACAAGCTTTGTCGGTCTACCTATTCAAAAGTGCAGTGCAGGGTACTACTTAATTCCAAGCTTAATTGAGCCCGATAGACTGCTAACATGAATCACCATTTCATTACCTTACGATTTCTAAGCCAACACTACGCTTTTTTACCCGATTCATTTCGCTTTTAAAATATATGAAGTAGGAACTACTTCTATCATACAACTCAACTTCCCTGCCAGAGCACCTACACACATGGAGGTAAAACAGAAAAGGAAGCAGAAGAGAACATGAACTGCACCATCCATTCTGCTCATCCGTCAGCCAATAGCTCTCAAAGAAAGCAAAGAGTCAGTGAATGAAGAAAAAGAAATTATCGTCACCACTGAATGCATATTCGGGACCATGCAAAAGAAAAAATTCTTTGAATTCTGAATTTTGCAAAGTATATTTTTGATATTGTTCAGCTTCCAGATAACGTCCAAATATGATTTTGGGCTTGAAATCTTATTTATTAAAATCAACAAATTCGAAGTTGAAGTTGTTTTTGTAACAATTTTTTGTGATTTTTTGTTTAAATACTACCTTTTGTACATATTATATACAAGTATGTATATACATAAGTATATAAATTTAACTTTTTAAATTTAAAAATTCGACCGAGAATCTCAAAAAAGTTTGTCTCGCAATTCTGTCCATGTGTATGGTCGACCGCAGCCAAACTTCACATCTGAGGGGGTTCACAATTCGTGGAAAAATCAAAATTTTCATTCCAAGCCCAGAATTAACGGTACTTTACTAATGGCTCATTTTGTAAAAAACAATCTATTTTCTCCAAACTATATCTATAACGATTTTGTTCTAATGGACATATGCCAACAGATGGCGTACCAGATTTTGGCTAAAAAGGCTTATAACGGTCCTATACTTATTAGCTGGTTTTTGAAAATTTTCTATTTCTCGGCTATGACTGAATCGCTTTTGTTCGAGGTCTATTCTCCTTGAACAATATCTGATATATACAAGATTATGGCGTACCAAGTTTTTTAAAATGTTAATTTTTTATTATTTTTTAAGTGATTTAAAAAAAAAATGTTTTAACGATTTTGTTTAAATTTTCCTGCACTCTATTTTTTACACAATTTTCTCAGAAAAGTTGAAACTATAACTCTGTAACAGGGTCCCGAGATGATTGTAATACCATCCTGTATACCAAGTTCCAAAAGGAATTCACGACTGCTTCACGGAGCCTATAGCGTGCTGTAGCGGTATTTCATTTCCAAATGTGAAATAAGGCTTAAGTATTATTATTACTTTAATTCATGATATTGTTTAAAAAAACAGCTGACTGCTCAAATCGATGTTTGGGTTAGTGGCAACCATGTCGACGGAGATTCTAGGACCTGTGTTAAGTTCATTATTTGTCCATTCACCTTAAAGAATGGAAATCTTATGGCAAATATATTGAAATCTTATAATTTCTTATTTTAGTCGACGGGCTGTAAAAACGGACGAGGGCTGTAGTTTTAAACAATGTATGTACAGGTTATAATCCAGTTTTATGTTCTATGACAATATCATGCAGTGTTCTATTTTCTGATGTTTTGTTCTATTTCTGATAGGTCAGTAATTAGTACTCATAGCCATAATCCAGGCATTATGCACAAGAAGCATAATCAGTTGAATTGTACTTGTCTTGTAACAGGTGGGTCATATCTTCATCTTTATGACGCAGCTAGTTGATTTACTTCACCAAGTTGATAGGTAGTGGCAAAATAACTGTTGCCTTATAAGCTCCACCTTTCTTTTGCGACTGAACTGTAAAGATTAATCCCTGCCTCTTGCTAATCCATCAGTTAGCTCCTTTCCCTTTATGTCACTATGGCCACGGCAAAACGAACTTAAGCTGATCATTTGTGACTTTGATAGCAACCTGGCTATCAATAAATATAGCAATTTTTCGCTAGAGCGTTGGGTCGTACTCAAAAGCCCTGCTAATTAGCAGAAGTTCCGGTTGGAAGACGATGACAGAATTCTGCAGATAATAGGACTTTGATACTCGTATATCTAATATTTTGTGTTTGAATTATCGTTATTATGAGTCTACACTTTTCACCAACCCACCGTTCTCCATTTTTTTTCCATTGGAAAATCCTGAAGTTCAGTCTAAAGCTGAGGTGGTCAGTAAGGGACTTAGCCAGTTCTTGTGGTAATAAATTCGGAAAGTAACTGCACGGCAGCCAGAATCATTGAGCCTGTACGAGTATTCACTGCACCATTCGATGCAAAAAAATAAGGTGACAACTAAAAATTTCTATTCTTTTAGTCGATTCAAGTGACACACAAAAGTGAGACCAGTTCCCAAATTGAAAGTTTGTATAATATTGCTAAAATAAAGTGAGATGACAATGTGTCACTTCCATTATGACAACAAGGGTGCATACATAGATCAGAGACTATAAGATGTAAGAGAACACTTAGCAACTTCAAACAACAAACTTTATTCAGCGTGGTCCATCAGACTAGTTACCTATATTTAAGAATTGGACGTACAACAACTGTGTACATTTATAAAGTTGCTCTTTGGTTGAAACCCACATTTCTTTGACAAGGTTCCATTGCAGACTCTATTTAAGTTATATTTGGAAGAATCCATTATAAAAAAAATCTTTATTTTATTTTTTTCTTTATTACAACAAAGAACTCTTAAGCTAAAATTAAAAGTAACAAAAAATAACTTAACTCCATGACTTGCAACTAAGAACTGATTTTTTCTTTCTTCACTTGAACTTTTCTACAAGTAAATTATAATTCTAATTTTGATGACACTTCACCAAGCCATTTTCCTGTGGAATCGAATGCAGGTGTCAAGTTATTATTTTTCGTCTGTGGGTGAAGCGCAAATATGCGTATGCATGTTAAAAATGTTTACGCGTGTTTCTATGAGCATGTGCAGAATATGCAACACACATGACGTAACTCTCTGCTGGGTTCCTGGACATAGCAATATAAAGACAGCAGATGAACTAGCTAAAAAGGGATCAGCATTGCATTTTCAACATACTCTGATATCAGTAGAAACTCCAATAGGTGAACTAAAAAGGAAAATAGACCTAAAAGCAAGAGAACTGATTAACTCCGCATGGTCCGCCAGAAGTGAGTGTGTCATATCTCGCAGCTTACGACCACTGCAGGAGCTGTCAAGATATAGACGAGACAGAAACTATCAAAACCGCCGCCTCCGTCATATGGGAAACAGTCTTTTTGATGAACTAGGGGATAGGGGGTACAAGTTCCACTTAGGAACATGATAGGCTTCATAAAGAACGCAGGCTGGTTTGGTAAGACAAAGATTTTAAATATAGGTTACACACAACAAAAAGGGAAAAACAATGGACCGTATGGCCCCGTGATAAGCACTTAGGTGCACTTCCCTCCAACCTAACCTAATCTAACCTATGAGCATGTGAGATGCGCGTGCACCGAATCACGTTGGCTCTGCATGCTATTGGCTTATGCTGAGGAGGGGTGGGAAGAAGGCGATATAAAATGGCGCATAATAAGGCGAGTGGGGAGGGCCAGCTAAGGCGAAAGGAAGTGTAATCTCTTATGTAACTTCTCCTTCCTTACGATTCTTCTCCGGAGAATCTATATTCTAATTTTGAATCTCTACTTTTACATTAGTTTTATCATTTATAGTTTGTTATGAATGATCGTTATTATAATCAAGGTGAAAATTATGAAAAAGGTTACCCCATCATTTATGTATTCATGCGTTTCGTTTCTTACGTTTATTTTTTCAATCAGCTTTTGATTTTCTGAATGTTTTATATGTATTTCTTCTGTAGAAAAGTTCATCACAATATTCTTAATTGATAAATTATTAAAATTTGGAATCAAAAAATTGTCACAGTACATAACATTTTCATAGCTAATATCATTAATTTTTACGTTACAATTTTCAAAACTTATTAAATTTGCACCCATTAAATTTATGCTGTAATTATGACAGTTGTGAAAAACTTGGATGTAGGGAATATTTTTATATTTACCTAAAGTTACCTAAAGTACTTAACTGTTTTTGTATTACGAGTTGTTGTCCGTTGATGTTGTCTATAACCTTATTGAAATGGTTATTTATATGTATTTGTTCGTTTAGTCCGTCTATTAATCGTTCGTTTTTTTTTCGTCTGTCTCTAAATTTTTCTTTATTTCTTGTTCGTCATCGTAGTCCATGGTACCTGCCAAATATCTTAGCCCTTTTCCAACTATATTTACTAAACCTCTTTTAGTTTTACATATTACAATATTTGCACTGAAGACAACTTGGAAGCAGAGTGTTATAAATGATCCATCTGTCTCAACTCGTCGTCGTTCCGGCCTTTTGGGCATGCCCAGAACAATATTGTGGAGAATTTTAAAGTTGGATCTTAAGATGTACCTATACAAAATTCAAATTGTGCAAACACTGCTACTGGAAGACCACCGACAACGACTACAATACGCTATTCGTTTTACACAATTAGCCACACAAATTGATTTTTTAAATAATGTTTTGATGTCGGATGAAGCGCATTTCCATTTAAGTGGTTATGTCAACAAGCAAAACTGTAGATTGTGGGGCTCCGAAAATCCAAGGGCAACACACCAGCATCAGTTACACCCATTAAGATGCACTGTTATTAAGCCCATATTTCTTTGAGAATGAAACGCCAGAAACGATTTAGGGGGTTTCTTACTGAACGATGATCTACAACTTTTTGCGGGGAATGGCGGAGCAGCATCCTAATTTGTGGTTCCAACAAGATGGAGCGACTGCGCACACTGCTAGGCAAACTATGGACCTGCTGCGTGAAATTTTTGGTGAACGTTTGATTTCAAAAAATTAGATTTCCCTTGGCCACCTCGTTCACCAGATTTAACTGCGCCCGACTTTTTTTATGGGGATATTTAAATGACAAAGTGTATGTTAATAAACCAGAGACTATTAGACAGCTTAATCAGAATATTCGAGACGAAATACGGAGCATGCAACCAGAAACATTGCGTGGTGTAATGGAAAACGCGCTATTTGATATTTGTTTGATGTCATATTTCATACTTAATTTCCATAAAATTTATTTCATATTTAAAAAAAAAATTAATTAAAACAAATTAATTTTAATTTAATTTTAAATTTAATTTTGAATCTTTGCAGATTTTACAAGTTTCAGGAAATAGCGAGGGAATTTGATTACAAATGAACTGATCACCAATCAGCCAACATGCTTGTCGCTGAACACGATCGAGTGACCTCAAGCATGTGGTGGGTTTCAGGAAATAGCGAGGGAATTTGATTACAAATGAACTGATCACCAATCAGCCAACATGCTTGTCGCTGAACACGATCGAGTGACCTCAGGCATGTGGTGGGTGCACCCACCCAAATATGCGAGTTATATTCAAGTTTCGGAGGAATGTAAGCTTTATAGATTTCAACCATGTCTATGGGAGTGAAAAATCGTTTACATTTTTTGAGAAATCCGAGGCATTTAGCTCCAGCTTTAGCAGCATCTGCTATCTGCTGATTTCAACGAAGGTCTGAGCTAACATGCATGCCAAGCATTGACAAACCATTAGATTCCTCAATATCAACTCCGTTTATTTTGAGTTTGGCTACGTTAGTATCCCGCTTGAGAGACATGAGACAGCAATGAGTTTTTGACGCGTTGAACTCAACTCGGTTTTTCAAACCCCAATTAATGTTTGCATCAATGTCAGAGTTGAGTTCGGTAGACATTCGCTGTCGCTCAGATTCGACAACTTGAGGCCTTAGTCGTGGAGTCGATAATGAATAAGCGAATTCAAGGGTGCTGCCATCCGCGAAAGAATGGATTATATTGCGAGTAAGAGAGAGAAGGTCGTTGATAAATATTAGAAACAGGGTCGGAGAGAGGACTGAAACCTGGGGTGCACCAGCATTAGTTGAGAAGGGTTTTATCGCCCTTTTTGGGAATTGGCTGGACTCGCGCAAGTTTTCACGTATCAGGAAAGACGCCTGTAGAGTACGATAAGTGGAAGAGCTTTCGTAGAGGTTTGGCCAGGGTAGAAGAATACCTTTTCAAAACAAGGGGAGGTATCCCATCTGGACCTGATGATTTGTTGCAATTGAGATCTTCAAGAACTCAGGTAAGGTGGAATTTGCTGCGAATATTGCAGCTAGCAGTTTATTTTTCTCTTTCGAGTCCGTGATTTGATTGTCGTTGAAGACAAGCTCTGGTCGACGAGGCAGAGCCTTTAATTCTTTTAACGAAAGACCAACGAAAGCAATATTTTTTGCCTCACTTTTTGGTCTCGTTGGAATTTCGCATATCGTAGAATGACGCTGCAGTCATTTCGAGCCCGTTTAAAGAGATTACGCTTTTCCCCAGATGGTGTTTGCGGCCATAGCTTAAAAGCCTCTTCTTCTTCCGGACGTCAGCTTCACAAGTCGAATTAAACCATTCTTCTTCTTTTGGTTTAAGGCTAACTGCTTTACTTGGAATGAAGGAGCGCATTCCAAGTAATATTAGGTCTATTATCATATCAGCTGCGGCATTCACGTCTCTATCGAGGAAGCATAGAGACAAATAGTGTAGAATAGTGTTGTTATAGATTTTGATTGTAACTAGAATAATATTTCGGAGTGTGTTCTTGTTATTTTCATTTGTTGCAAAGGTTCTTAGATGTTCGTTTAATGTGGAGTGGAACCTTTCGATATCCGCGTTACCTGTCTTCTTATATGGAGTTGTGACATAATTCTACTTCGTTTTCTTTTAAGAATACTTTTATCTGAATTGAAGAAAAACCGGATTCACCATTGGTTACGATTTTTTTGGGAATCCCAAAATTAGCATATCTATACCTGAGAGTGTTTAGAAGAAATATCTATGTTTTATGCTTGGTCTCTTGGACTGTTACATGTTTGGAAAATTTATCTATCATGGTAACGGACATGAGATTAATGTTCGCATACCAGATATCGATGTGGATAATTTCAATTGTTTTTTCGGGTGTTTCTGTTACTACAAATAGAGTTTTATGGGGTTGGCGTTCATATTTTGATTTATTGCATATTTCGCAATTATTGATAAACTGTCCTATTCTTTCTTTGAGTTTTGGACTTTTTTTCTAAATGCTGACTGGTGAATCAATAATGGGAATCTAAATCAAATAATGGGAATCAAATTAAATTCTTCCAATTTAATTTTCCACCTCTGGAGCTTTGCATTTGGCGCTTTGAGGGAGCTTAACCGAAGTAGTGGTCTATGATCTGTACGTACAGTAAATTTCCTTCCGTTGTGACTACATGTCCTAGGAACTCTGTTTTCTTTTTTAAAAATTCACTCTTATCGAGTTGGACTTTTAAATTGGCAGCTTTTAATGTTTTAAAGATTTTCGAAAGTTAATCGGTGTGTTCTTGAAGACTTGTCGATCTGCAAGGATGGAGTCCATGAAGGTTGCCGGAACATTCTTGAGACCAAATGGCATGCGAACAAATTCATAGTGGCCAATATCTGTTAAGAACGCAGTTTTTCGTATAATAAAAAATAAAAAACAGCACTTGATAAAACAAAAAAGAAAAATTAAAAAAAAAATACAAAAAAGTACGTACATATATAATTACGTAAGGTAGAGTAAGATAGATTAAAGTAGAATAAGGTAGTCTAAGATTTATTGGGTTAACCCATATGTGCTCACCGCCCCATTTTTAAAACGACGAATTATTTATTATCTGTTTCGAACAAAAGCAATGTATTCATTTTTAACGGTACTATTCCCTTTGTTTACAATTTGACAACACAAAAAAAACAAAAACGTCAAAGTTTTGGCTCCATTTTTGCTGACATTTGACAAAAGAAAAAGTGCAAGTGTGGTGTTCACGATGTCGCGCAGTGAAAAGTAAGTTTCTTATTATTTTATTACTAGAAAGACTATGTAAAGCAGTTTGTTTTATTGATTGATCTATTTGCAACGAGTTTTTTGCCATAAATTGATTGTTTCTGTTGAGATATAGATTTTTAGAGCCATTGTTTATAGCGCCCCATTATTGAGGCGCTGAGCGCGAACTCGCACATATATCATATAGGGTTTATATTTTTTTTACATTGATTATAGTATCTATAACTTACGTTTGTGCAATAATGTGTTATATTTACAATTGAATTTTAAACAATTTCTGATTTAGGTTGTCTTTAGCTGAAATTGTAGACATACTAGAGACAGTAGATGACATTATTAAAGGTACCATCTATACATGCCCACCCAACAACCATATGTTGAGTGATGGTGATAGTGACGAGGAAGATGCGCTTCTGCGGGATTTGAATCATTTGACAGGTAATTAACTTCGGGCTGGGGCGCAACTTTCATGCGTGCGGAAATCAGGACCAGCGTTACAATCAGGAAAAATAGGGCAAGAAGATTCAAGCGATGATGATGGCGTACCTCTGTCGGAGATCGCATCCAGTTCAACGGCTAAAAGCAAATAAGAAAAAAGAAAATGGAAAGAATTTGATTTACCGGAACATCAAAGAAGGGAATGGAATCGTCCTGAGTTTTTGGATACTAATAGGTCGCCTGTTGAATGGTTTGAATTGTTTTACGATGAAGGCATAATGGATTTGTTTGTAGAAAATTCAAAAAGGTATGCGGTATTTGAAGGCAAGCAATTTAACACAACAAAAGATGAAGTTCGCCTTGTACTAGCAATATTTTTGCTAAGTGGATGTAACGTTCAAGCCAGGAATCGCATGTACTGGGATACTGGAGCCAACACCTATCACCCTGGCGTAGCTAATGCAATATCGCGATCGCGATTTGAACAAATACTTCGGTTTATGCATGTTTCTGATAATGCGGCTTTAGACGTCCGAGATAGGTTTACAAAAGTGCGACGTTTTTGGGAGAAATTGAATGAAAAATGGATGAAGTATTGACCTCAGTACAACGAAGTTAGCATTGATGAATCAATGATTCCGTATTATGGACATCACAGTAAAAAACTGCACATTCATGGTAAGCCAATACGTTTTGGCTTCAAATATTGCTGTATGGCTACACATCTCGGCTATCTCATACAAGCTATTCCTTATCAAGGAGCTAGCACAGGCAACTTTAATCCTGATCTAGGGGTTGCCATAAAAATACTACAAATAAATGCCGAAAATGTGATGTCGGCTGCCACGCTAATTGCTTTGAAACTTTCCACTCGTAAATCCTAAAGAAAATGCTCATTGTATTCCTATACTTGCAGATAAATATTGAATAAAAATGTTATTTTGAATATAATACTCTAAAAAGTCATTTTATTGAAATTACCCTCTAATATGGACGGAATTGAACAATTTTGGAAGATTTCTTCGCGTGGTTAACGGTGCTCAGCGCCCCAAAATTAGGGCGGTGTAAATTTATTATAAATTTTCAGAAAAACTTATTTTTTATGCCACTTACACTTATAATAAAATAATAAAAGTATGTACTGGTTTTTTCGAAAAAAAAAAGTTGAGCACATACGTAGTTTTTTAAGTTATACATATACTCGTATATAAGAATACAAAAAAAAAGTTCATTGACAAAGTTTTATTATTCTTAGTAACAATTAAAAATAAAAGAATGAAATAAATAAAGATTTAAGTACTCTACGTCGAAAGACATAGTTTTAAGTATTAGGATTAGCTTAGAGCCCCAGCATGGGCCAGTAAGTTAGATTAAGAAAGTTAGTTAAGCTAGTTTTAAACAATTTAGTAAAGTAATTAGGAAATTCTTCAATAAAACTTTTTTTTTGACTAGATGTTGTGGATTCGAAAGGTTTACATAGTGTTTCAGTATATCAATTTCTAAAGGGTGACCAGATAGCAATGATAGTTCTTCCAATTGTTATGTTTCAGCAGCTGTTAAAGTTACCAAAAATGTCAAAATATTCAGTAAGGTTTGCTATTTCTTCATGCACCGTCTGACACTTCCCGAACGTGTGGAAATTATTAAAAAATATTTTCGAAATTCCGGCTCAGTTGTAAATATGCAACGTGAATTTCGTCGTGAGTCGGTCGTCATCATGGCTTCAGTGCGCAGGCAATTCGTCGCACCGTGGAAAAGTTTGAGCGTAAGTACACTCTTTTGGACCTTAAGCCACCAACCAAACAGAGATCGGTGCGAAGTGAAGAAAACATAGGCGCCGTAGCGGCCAGTATCGAACAAGACCCAGAAATGTCGATTCGGCGCCGATCAGCTGAATTGGGCATCGCCAAAAAGTCAACCAGGCTTATTTTGCGGTTGGATTATAAGATTGTGCTGACTCAAGAATTGAAGCCGGTCGACCATAGACAACTCCGTGAGTTAGCTAATTGGGCGCTGGAAATGTTGGCCGGAGATCCGGATTTTGGCCAAAAAATCATCTTCTCGGACGAGCCCAATTTTTGGTTCAGCGGCTTGTCAACAAGCAAAATTGCCGTTATTGGAGCGACTACAACCCACAAGAGTTCAATGCATTAATGCATCCACAATGATTGATGGTTTGGTGCCGCTAATTCATCGGACGTTATTTCTTTCGAAATGAGGAAGGAGGCACCGTTACCGTCAATGGTCCTCAGTAGAGAGGGCTGTTAACCGACTTTTTGTGGCCAGAGCTCGACAATATCGATATATTCGAGCTGTGGTTCCAACAAGATGGCGCTGCATACTATACAAGCCATGCAACGCTCGAAGTGGCGAAGGAGAAATTTGGCGACTGGGTCATCTCACGGCGAGCGTTCATCAATTATTTTCTCGGGGGCTACGTCAAGTCCTTAGTCTACGCTAACAAACCAACCACTTTGGATGAGCTCGAGGCCAACATTCGAGACGCTATTGCCGGAATAACGCCGCACATATTGGACCGAGTCATCAAAAATTGGACCAACCGCTTGAAGCACAGCCAGCGAAAAAGGCGGCCATTTAAAGGATGTGCTATTCCATAAATAATGGCATGAATGTAGCTTCAAAATAAAGCCAGAATCAATTTGATATCTTATACAGTTGTTGTTTTATTTAAATTTCTTTTCCTATCGTTCATATTTGGTCACCCTATATTAATAACTCCCGTTTCCTCGTACTCCACAACCCATAGAAGTGGCATCTTTCCGAACCGATTCTAAATAATAATCCAAATTTCACAACTTCGTTCATTGTCGGAATCATTTTCTGAAAAACTACTTTATTCCTGCTGTTGTATTGTTCTTCTTTATTATCTACCCATTATTGTAGTAAGAGCAACAGCAAGTACGGATTATTACTATGATCATACAAATTCTCTTAGCTTGTGCTCGCTGTAATATACCGCAAAAGTGATGTACCTATACGTATATGTACGAGTAGCTTTGATATTCTTATGAGCACTGCATCTTTATAGTTATAGGCTTGAAATGCTGCTGCAAGGATTTCCTCCAGGTTGGAAGTTGCTTTGGATGTCTGTGTATGTTCTTATTCCTAAAAATCGGTTGTCTGGTATGATTTTCACTGATTTTTTCTGTTTTCTTACAAAATGCAGCTTTTTGTTTTGTCGCCTTGCGGTTTGTGAAATAACCAACTCAATAAATTTCTTAATTCTCCACATCGACTCATCGTTGTGGATAACAATATTTTGCTCTAGGTGTAAGTGGATTTTAGCAAAATTTTATAATTCAGCACAGGGCGGTTAAAAACGTCGGGCCCATAGTGTCAGTGCACTTTAATTCGAGTGAATTATAGCGGTCAGCTGAACAGCCACCCATTGGGGTGGCTCAGCCTTCTATCTTAAGATTAATATTCCAAAGTTGTTCAAGAACTAGATGGTGTCCTTACTACTACCACATGTATACCTTTATAGCGCTTTCAGTCAGTGTTTTTATTGGAATTATGATAGCCATGTTTCGCATTTACTTTGATTTTTTAATCCATACCGTCAAAGTAAAATTCCGTAGATTCTTAAAGGATGGCAATTTCAGATATTAAATTTAAATTTTTCCCGTTAAGCTGTTCTTTTTATTTAAGTAATAAATGTCGATTAAAATTATTCACGTGATAATGGAATTTTTGACCAATAATTAAGAACCGCGGCTCACCCTCATCCATGCCCTTCTCATGTTATTATCTAATTTCCAAGTTACAGTTAGTCATTATTATCCTTCGTGCCCTAGAGGAGGCGTTCTACAGTGCCAGCTTTGTGGTGTGCATTTGTTTGTGGTGGTTGTGCGGTACCTTAATGACATTAATTTTTCTTATCGACTAACTCCATTTAAAACTTTTTAATCTGTGACACAAAAACCCAAAAAACCAAGCAAGAGGGACAACCCAACAATGAAAAAGGACGAAGAATGAGTGAGTAGGTTAAAAAAAATACACGATGACGAACTCTAAGGATTTTGCAACCAAAAAAAAAAAAAAAAAAACAGAAAAAGAAAACTTCCACAAAATAAAGGACACAATGTCCTTTGATTAATCACTTTGGCCGCTGGTGTATTTTTTCGTCTTATTTTTTCATTATCCTATTCCGCAAGTTCCTAATATTTAGAACGCCCCATTCCAAAAAAAAAACACGCAAACTTTCTTCACATTTTTCGTAACTGTACTTGTGTCTTTTCTTTTTTTTTTACTTAAACAAAAATCCAAAATAGGTTCCCGTGTTCCCGGGCATCACAACACTTTTTGTTCTCCCTCGATGGAAACTTTCTAATGACTTACTTTGAGGGAAGAAGAAATACTACCTACTTGTACTTTGAAATTCCTTGAACGTGGGCACTTTTAAGGATTCCCGGTAGTAGTATAAAGGTGAATGAAGTATGTATTTTTGTGACCATGGTAAGTAGGTGACAGGACAAAAAATGAATAGATAAATTAAAAAAAAAAGAATAAAAGAAAGGAAGTCACTGTGCGTCGTCCATTGTATTTCGTTTCGTTGAAGCCATTCAAGATTAAATTAAGCAACCTTCGAGAAGCCTTGAATGACGACCGAGATGGATTAGGTGCACGTCCTCATGGTCTGGCAAAAACGTCCATTACGCATTCATGGCGTAATGAAACATGAAACTTTGGTCCTGGTACTTAATCACGGGTTCTTTTTGGAATACCTTAAGAATGTTAAACTTTTTTTTTTCATTCGGGTTCGCCAGTCTAAAGAGCATTTATAATGAAGCTTAAGAAACTGTTAAAAAAAAATTCCAACCCTGGTATTCAGCGCAACCATGCAAATATTTAAGAAAAGATGTGAAGTTTGTAACTCAAAACGTGCAGGACAACAGTAGAAGAGGTCCGAAAAATATTAAAATAGGGGGCAACGATGGTAAACAAGGGGTCAGAACATTCAAATTGATCTTTCAATTTCAGGTGAAAACAAACACTTTTGGTCCCATGTCTGTCTGCATATCCTTTTCGTTCTTTTTATACTTCTAGTTAATTCAAGAAACACCAAATAGATTGCAATGAAATTTAGTCAGGTCTGGTGCGTTTGTACATATGTATGTAGATGATATCTTAAAAATGTCAATAAATTGGACTGAGTGTAGGTACGATATAGAGGGAAGAGTGCTAAAAGAAATAAATTCATGTCACACGTATAGCTCAGGAATTGATGGACTTTGATAATATTTAGCTAGTTATCATAAATATTGCGTTATTTCGTTAGTTTAGTTTGGTGCGTAAAAGGTACTATTTAGATATCATCAAAATCGGATAGAGTGCTGGTAAGACTTTCGGGGTGCGGTGTCAAAAATGTAAATAATTTGATGAAACGGAGATAAAATGTAAGGTGTGGGGTTTCAGAAATCCGTATTAAATACTGAACGTATGTACAAAACCTTATGGTTTTAACGAGTTCCAATACCATACTCAACCGTCACCATCTTCAGTTTTTGCTCCGCAAGTTAATGTTATTATTCAATTTGTCCATAAGCAATTCCCGATAATAATCAATATTTTGACCCACTCCGTATTCGTTCTATAGTACCTTGTTTTCAGTGACGCGCTCCTAAAGACATCGACCTACATTTCTCGCAATTTGTTAATCTTTTGCTTACCTTTTCGTTTACCTTACAATTGCCATGTCTTGCGGAATCTGTAACTGTCCAATCGTTGATACTGATTGGGTTGCTTGTAAGAGTAGCTAATAAAAGAAATACGGTATTCATTAAAGAGTTTTCTGATAACCTCTTTTTCTTTTGTGATGAATGCAAGAATGCCCTCTCACACGTGCTTCTACCGATAAAGTGCCTCAGTGACTCCAATGACTCTTAATAAAAATGTCTCATTAAAAAGATCACGGACAAACTTTAGAAAGTAGTGTTAGATGTGTTGGTGACTTAGACAACTTGGTTCAGACCTCAACCAACCTAATCAAATCCAAACTCATCAACATCGAAAAACACATTGCTGATCTGATCGAGTTGGTTTTAGCAGAGTCCAAGAGCGATAAAACCACCATGCGCCACCTCCAAATAGCGTAAAGTGATTTCAAAGCTAATTTGTCCGCGCAAAACATCTCCAACCATAAAATGTGTGAAAATATAGACATTTAATTCCAATTCTCTGCAAACAAACAACCATCTCCTAATAGTGGGAGAGCTGGTAAACGTTTTTTGAACGTCATTTGAGCAAGGAAAATTTATATAATTTCTTATTATTCTTAGGCCAATGATTACAAAAGTCAACGTCTGGCAGTTTTCTGTTGGTGCTTTTGGAGAGGGGAAGCCCTAAAGGCGTCAAAAAAGATCGAGGCGGTCACGCCATTTGACGAAAGCTGATTTTTTTTTTACGAATACTCGACTTTATTATATGTCATAATCGTTAATTGAGATCTTTCTGAGTAATTATACACAACTATCAGACGATAATCCCGGGTCTAACATCCTGCTAGACGTAAGAGAAGATTCAATACCGCTACTAAAATCATGTGCGACATATGTATTTAATAGCCTTTTCCATCAAATCGAACTTTAAGTTCGTCTTACAGGAAATTTAATTTTGAATAAAATAATATACAACATTTTCATACACCCAGTAGTATAGAAGAAAAAAAATAGTCGGTAGACGCGACACCAAACCCTTTGTTTCTTAGCAAGATATCGTTTTCATAAAAAAATGCATCGTATTTCTTCGTCGAATTTTTAACCTGAGAAAAAGAAAATAATCATACCTCAATAATTAATAAATTTATTTTATTAAATCAGATAAATGATTTTGAACAATGTAACAAGATGGACTGTTTCTATAACAAAACTACCTGTACTATCATACACGTGTTAAACGTCTACATAATCATCTTCTTCATTGTGAAGTTCAGATGCATCAACATCTAAATATAATATATATAAATAGTTTTATTAGTTTGCATGGCATATATATTTGCTAGCAATTCCAATTTTTTTTTTTGTTGTATTATATCAACACCAGGAGGTTGGATTACAATGTCTTTTACTAAAGCAGGTAATTGATCACCGTCGAACCAATGCAACTAATGGTGGTGGTGGGCCACCCATCCATTTCCAATTGGCAATAGGTTGGTTAAAATTTTCAAATATGCATTTATCCAAATATTAGTAATGTAATGCGCGCGTTAGAAATGTTGCCGAAGCTTTGAATTGCATGGCGGCAAATTTCCAGCGCAAAAATTCCTAAACTTGATATGAAAATCGTCATTGACGTTGTGTTATATGTTCTTGTAAATATCTCATATCTCAAACTTCTCCAATATTTGAAAAACTTTTTGCCTCGACCCTTGTGCATCCAAAGTACCAAGTTCAGCAAATACTTTCTGATACTTTTGAGACTGCTGCAGTTGCTTAAAAGGTCTTCGCTTACCATTTCTGCAAAAGACAGCATTATTGTCACACCCGGTTGTTGCATGAAAGCCTGGTAAAGAATTACACAAAAACTTTCCTAGAGCATTAAATGATCATTGCGAATTTCCAACGCCAACCTCCATCCAAATATTCAGAGAGCTCTTTAAATGTTCCATGTTACTTAACGTGATAACAATAATGTTTGTATCTGAGCATTTTATTAGATCATTGTCATCTTGATCGATGTTGCAAATATGGTAAACGATTTTGGTATCAGCTTCTTAATGTTTTTCACAAGATAAATTGTCTACGATAGTTTTAATCACTTCTCCATTGTCAGTTTGAAAGCAGTAACATAAGTCATAATTCATGTATTGGTTAGGTTGCTATAAATGGTGCCATGTTATCATTAGCTATGAAATTAGCCATCGTTTTCTTAAACTTAATATTTTTCTGATGTTATGTAGTTGTGATTGATCTCTCAGGAGATGCTCGATATCTTTGATAGATAGTGAAAAATTACGATTGAAAATGATATCGATTCTGGGCGCAGAATGCCTAGTAGCCATTTGTAAATTTTTTCTTGAGATGTTACCAAATGTTTTTGGAACTTCCTTTAATAGATGCAGCATGAAAAAAACATCGATAATGACAACGACAATGTTGCGTACGGCCTGACTCTCGACTTTTGCCTCCAAGAGAACAGATTTGTCGGTTTTACAAATTGTTCCATCTAAATGGTACATTGATAAAGGAACAGGCGTCAAAGGATAAGATAAAACTTTTCCAATATCTACATATATTTTGTTCCATTGAAGTACACAAAAGTCGTCTGAATAGATCTCGCTGCACACGAATTTCTTGTACCTTACCAGCATCTTTGACCTTTTTCTTTTTCCCTGCAGTAGAAACCGTTATTATTTAATTTTACCTGACCGATTTTTCAAAACGGTCAAGGTTTTCAGCACATTCAGAAATTAATTTCTGACGTAGAACACTTCCTTTCTTTTCAATGTTCAACAACAAATCAGCTATAGGATTTGGTGCTGCTCGTCCTATTGCACTATACAAAAAATCTCTGTTCAACCAACGTGCGTAGTTGGGTTGGTTGAATATAAAAAGTAAATTTGCGATTTTGGGCAAAATGTATTTAAACAATTCGAAATCTGCAGTACGAATGCTTCTATAGCAATTAATAAGATTTATGCACATAAATCATGTAGAATTGAGCGATTTTGCCAAACTAAGAAACAAAGGGTTTGTGGTTGCGGCTATCGACGCTTTATTCCTATAAGACGAACTTAGTTAAAGTTAAATTTCTTTGATAGTTTTGATGGAAAAATGTTGTTAAATACATTTGTCGCACATAATTTTAGTAACGATATTAAATCTTCTCTTGCGTTAGGGGTGTTAGACCCGGGATTTTCGTCTAGCAGTCATGTACAATTACTCAGGGAGATCTCAATTAAAAAGCGTTGCCATTATAACGTTACCGACCCTGATTTTTATGCGGGTTTGTGCCTGTCTGGCACCCTTTCAGCCCCAACTAAAACGTCTGGCATTGATAAATTATGACATATAATAAAGTCGACTATTCATAAAATAAAATATCAGCTTCGGACGAATGACGTAACCTCATCGATTTTTTGACGCCGTTAGGGCTTCCCCCTCTCCAAAAGCACCAACAGAAAACTGTCAGACGTTGATTTTTGTGATCATTGGCCTAAGAATAACAAGAAATTATATACATTTTCTTTGCTCAAATGACGTTTTAAAAACTTTCACCATCTCTTTTCGATAGAAGCAACGGTGTCATCGATGAATTTGCAGAGGCACGATCAATTATTTTCGACACTGAGAACTACATTGGAATGGTAAGAAACAAAATTGACGAATTTCCAATCCATACCCAACATAACCCGAATGTCCACTGCAACACATTAATTTGGGCTGAATTATTGGAAACCGAAGTCGACTTTCTCTCACTCCCACCTCCTCGTCTAAATTTCCCGCTGCTCCTGCAATCCAAGAGTCCGAAACCGATCCAACGTCGACTCCTCCCGTCGCCGCCCCTAGCAAGCTCACCAAACATTTTGGTACAATATGGACACCTTCTGAGTGGCGGTGTAGGCTGGATAAACTAAGATCAGAAATCCATTAGGTTATCACCCTCCTCATCAAAGGAGGGTTATAACCTCGTAACGCCGATGATTATTAGATCACGAAATTCTTCGAAAAGAATTTTGATATCACTATCAGCAAATGTCTCTGCGATCTCACCACATTCATTTCACTTTTAATTTTTTTTTTTTTTCACCACAATCTAGATATGAATGGTTATTCCGAAATCCTATCTGTGCTAATTTCAACTTTGGAAAGATGTGTATCTATAAATAGACGGACCTACCAAGAAACAGGGTACAATTAATCTTAGCTATAAACTTGTTGCAAACGACCGTTTGGTACAAACGTTCTAGAGGAACTGTATTTCAAAAGTTCTAGTTAACAAAAACGAATGATAAAATAGTACTATAATTGCTTAGAGCTTAGACTCTTTCACATGAGTGAGTATAAAAGAAACTGTTTGACATATTACATAAAAGAGTTCAGCAATTTGTCTAAATGAAAAAAAAAAAAAAAAAAACTAATCTGAAAACAAGGTACACTGTCTTATTTAAAAAATTAAATACAACTTTTAACATTCCCCCTTTTATAAATGTTTTAAACAAAACAGACTCATTAAATTATTTTAAGAATATTTCAAATTTATACGAAAGCTAAATTTGAAAATTCAAAGCTACTGTTCTCATCAACAACACAACTCCCCTCATATTTGTGAAACTAAGTGTTTTATATTAGTCTGATGGACCCCTGATTATCAAAATATAAAACGGGTTTTACACCTTGGTCTCTCATCAAATGGTGCTACAAACTCAGCTTCAGATGTCGTTGCGAAGCTCAAGTGATGAAGCTTCTCACCGTCAAAAAAACAAAACCAGTGGTAGAACATCCTGTAATATATCTACAGCATAGTCTGCATCACCAAAACAATATTATAAAATTTTATTACTCGTGTTTAAATATTACACAACAGGCTCGGTTTTATTTATTGGAAAAAAGAATAAAAACAAAGAAAGAACAAAAATGGTGTCTCTTTATCGACCGCGTTACTTCTGATGAATATATAGGTATATACATATTAGGAAACTCTAATTCTCTCTCTCTTCTATATCTCCTCCCTTCGGCTTTAATTCAATTGTACTAGATTTCACATCTAATAGTTCAGCCGTCCTGACCTCTTATCTGATAAGTTTGAACCGGGGACCATAGACGTAGGGATGAAACCCTTTCAATGCCTTAACCACCGCAAGGGTTTCCAATTCAAACGAATGATATTTTCCCTCAGCCGGTGTCGTTCGGACACTATAGTACATAACGGGATACGTTTTGCCGTCCTGCATCCCCCCATTACCGTAGACGCATCCGTGTGTACCTCAGCGGGTAAATTTACATTAAAAATCTTTAAACGGGGCTGTTCGCACAATCGATTTTTCAAATTTCGTCTTCCCCAAATTTAAACATCTGGGTTTTGCGTAAATTATAAAGCATAAGTCCTTATAAATAACTAAATCCCCTCGTTCTGCGAGATCTTTAAAAATTTTGTGAACAAACCGTGAAAAAACCGATGGACCGTTGTTCAAACCGAAAGGAAGCTTGTTAAATTCGAATTGTCCAGTGGGACCAGTAAAAGACGTGTACTTCTTAGAATTCTCATCAAGCTTTACATGAAAGAATCCGTGTTTCAAATCTATTAATGAATAAACAGATATATCTTTTAAACGATCTAACAAATTCTCGATCGCACCGTTAACGTGTTTAGCTTCTTATAGTCAATATACATTCTGAAGCATCCGTCGTGCTTCCTACCCATAACAATTCTACTAGTGTACCGTGATTCGCTTTCTCGTATTATGACTCGCCTCAGCCAGTCGTCAATAGTATTCGTAATGTACTTACGTTGTGAGCATGCTACCGAAGTTCTATCATCCATCAAGGAAATCGTCATGGTGTACTCTGTAATCGGCTTATCAGCTTTATCCTGCATAACTTGGTGAAATTGAATCGGTAGTTCTGGATCGATCGTTTCATCTACATCTAACACAAGTTCTGTTTCTATTTCAAAATCGATGCTCAAAATGTTGTTCCGCATTGGAATGCTCTCAGCATCTTCAACGTTGCTCTTGCTCGTAACTTTTATTAAGCCATTCTCATCAACTCCCACTTGCAATCCGTTCGCCCTCAAATAATCTCTCCCAAGGATCAAATCAGGTCGCATCGAGTCGTCGGCCAGTACAGAAACAACTATCCTGCAACTAACATCACAGACAATAAATAGTAGTAGTAGTAGGTAGTTTATTATCTGTTCTAACATTAACATCAATTCAACGTTACCGAGAATAACGAGAGGTGAATTATTGATGCCTCTGTAAGTCGTTGTATTAGGATCGAATTTGAATGGTCCCAAGACGCTGGACACCTTAATCAGATTGATACCACAACCGGTATCGATAAATGCGCGAGCATCAACTATTCCCCTTCAAATTTCAAATACAATTCCAAATGTGTTCATGCGTTACTAGTTCTTCCTTCTGTGCAGCGGTTACTCGTTTTGGCTATTCTAGTATGTTGACTCCAGTGGTGGTCGTCGATGGTGCCTTGCGGTTGGGACAATTTGTGGCCGTATGTCCTGTTCTCTTGCAGACGTCACATCTCTGTTTCTTGGCTGGCTCCCTCTTCCCTCTTTTCGATCCGTTCGTTAGCAACCCCGGATCCTTGCAGCGTCCGCCATGCTCATTTTGCTAATTTTCGGCGTCGTTTTTTATCTCCAGGTTTCGTGGTTGTTTATTTGTTTAATCATCGCTCTCTGAATTGCCGCAGAATCCCACTTTTGATTTATAAAAGTTTATTACTCGTGTTTAGACAGACTCGGTTACAACAGACTCGATTTTATTTATTGTAAAAAAGAATAAAAATAATAAAAAGTATAAAAAAAAAACAAATGGTGTCTCTTCATCGACCGCGTTTCTTCTGATGAATATATTGTAATAAGGGAGCTACGGCTCGAGTAGATAAAACGATATTCTGTGAAATTTATTTCTTTATTTATTTTAGTCTATAGAACAATTCAGGTTCACACTATACTATTCTTCGAAATTCTTTTCTTACAAGGTCTCTTTCCTTTTAAATCACTTTATCTCCTTTCAATTACTTAATTCACAAATCCAAACTAATTACTTCTCAATCTCAACTTTCAATTTATCACAAAATTACCACTTCGCCCATTATCACTTTTCCAATCTCTTCGCCACGGTTCTAAACCAACTGCCTTTTTTTGATCGCCATCTGTCCTTATATAGCAGAAGTTTCTGATAGCCAGAAACTTCTAGCAAATTCTTCGACCACTGGAACAAGAAAAATTCTGATGTAATAATTCCAAGATGACAATCATTTCGTGTAGTTATAATTCTCTCTTGTTCTCTTTTATCCGTGATATTATCCGAGCTGTGGTGACTAATTTCAGACACGAACCTCAAATGAAAAGACACTTCGGAATTTGTTGCCTGTTCGAGGGCGTAGTTATTATGCTACATTATGTTACAATATGTATATACAAGTAAATACATACGAGGAAACTCTACTTCGTATAAGGAAACTATACTTCTCTCCCTTCTCTACCTCCTATCTTCTTCTCTAATCGAGTACGGCTTTAATTATACTGTACTAGATTTCACATCTTATAATATAAAACAAATTTAGTACTTTTAAAGGATACGAGTATACCGTAATCAGCTGAACAAAATTCGGTTGACCATGTTGACATGTAGTTGACTTAGATTCTGCAAGTAGGGACTGACACAGCCTACTGCAAACGCTATTTCTGGTTTAGTAGCGACCATTAAGCACATTAAACTGCCTACCGCTTGCCGAAAAGGAAATTTGATCTCTTATGATAAATTCTCAGAACCACCGATTGAACTGTTCGAAGTATCTGCAGGCGTTGATACAGAAACAGCGTCCTTCACACTGAATTTAGCTATCAATCTTTTAACGTTTTGCGATTGATTTAAGTGAATAGATCCGACCGATAGTCTTCTAATCTCCAAACCCAAATGTTTTGTGGGAAAAACTTTCACTTTCAATTGTTGTTTCAGATATTTACAGAGTTTTGAAAATTAATTATTATTAGTTGATGCGACTAAACCATCATCTATGTAAATGGCTGAAATCATTTTGTCGACTATATGCATATACGCACAGAGATAGCCATGGTGTAGTAGGCAGTGTGTTCGCTTGTGACCCGAACTGTGCAGGTTCGAGCCCGGACGGGGGACAGCAATCACAGCCACCCGAACATAAAAGGGAAACGAATAAAATCTAAATTTCTCCAACCTCTACACCAAAAAGGAGTTTCTGCCTAGTAGTACAATGGACACAGCAAAATGGAGTCTGAGTGTTCCGGGATTTGGAAATTTCCTTTATTTATCAAAAAAAAAAAAAATTAAAAATGTATACGCACGGATCAGCATCACATGGACGAACAAGAAAGCTCCTAAAAAGTTGTGTTCAACCACCTTGATGACTGTCGAAGTCCATATAAGCTTTTATTTGAATTACAAATCCGACCTGTCCTGTCATCGTATCCTTTCAGTTGACGAACGTAAATTTCTTCCTTAATGTTACCATTCAAAAAAGCTGTTTTAATGTCAAATTAGTTAATAATACTCGTAATCAAAATAATTGTTGAAAACGTTGCCACTGGATTGAAGGTTTCAAAGTAATCGATTTCAAGTTGCTTGGCTAAACCACGAGCAACTAATCCGACTTAAAATCGTTCCCATTCATTCTCCGTCGCACTTTTAACTTGATATATCAATTTGGTATCTACCAACTCACTATTTTTAGGTAAATGTAGTAAGGCCTAGGTGTCATTTTTATTAAGCGAATTAATTTCTTCGTCCATTGATGCTATTCACCTTTTAGAGACCTTGCACTTGATTGCGTTTTTAAAAGTTCCCCTTTCGGATTAAGGGGTAGAATATATCCGTGGTAAAACAAAGACGCAAAAAACAAAATGAATAATTTAACTACCCCAGGTGGTGTGCCAGATGGTCTGGTAAATTTTCGGACGTCTATTCCATGGATTCTGGGGAGACCATTTATTGCTTGAGGATGACCGTTTCACAAAGAGTCGTAAAGTGGTAAGAACACCGGCATCCTAACCAACAAAAGATAATACAGCGTTGGAGTCTAAGTACAGAAAAGTCTGTGAAGAAAGAAATAAGTTTAAGCAACTCAGTGAAAAGCTGGCAAGCGAGATTGAAAACTTAAAACTTGACCTACAGCTGCTGAAAGAACATATGAACAATAGAAATGAACAGGTCACCAAGTCTGTCGTATATTCTACGAATGAAGAAGAATTACACAGAGAGACAGAGACATCCTCTAGTAGAGGGAAAAGAAACAAAAAAAGAAAAGTGAGTATGTTTCCCTAGCTTTCACCACCAAAAGAAAGCCTGAAAATGCCAGAAAAGGTCCAAAACAAAATTATGAAACCACTCAAGCCAAGGTTTTCGTTTGAAATAAACAAAGCTGGGAAACTACCCAGTGCAAAAATTGTCAAAAAATTTGATCACATACACAAATACTTTAACTCTAACACAAAATGCGTTAAATGTGCATACAGAAAACTGTAATGAAAGGCACTCAGCCAACTACAGAGGCTGCGTAAAGCAAAAGAGTTGCAACAGGCAAAAGACAGCAAGCAAAAGAAAATGCAAAAGCCTGTAAAAAAAAAGACGCATCTAACGACAAAGAAAAACAAAGCAACACAAACCAAAGGCGAAACCCAAACAAATAATATCATTAAAAAGCTAAAAAAAATATAACCTTAAGCGAAAATGAAAACGCAAGTCCCAAAGCCGGGACTAAGTAACAGGTTACTTCAAAGAGTATCACAAAACCAGTCGAACACTTTAAATCCAGCAATGTCATGGAACATTTTACACAGAAAATTCTTACCAGGTCGGAAGATATGGAAAAAAATAATAAGAAAATTCTGGAAAGAATATCTTTCCTTGAAAAACAAAACAGCAATAACAAAGCTGTCTCTAAAATATCATAATGACTAGAAACATACAAATTTTGGTACGGAATGCCAATGTTCTCGAGAAACGCAAGGAAGAATTGCAAGTGACTCTCGCCATAAAAAAAATAGACATACGAGTATGTCTTGTGTCCGAGACGCATTTCAAATTTGAATCAAATTATAACTGCACCGATACAAGCTATACCATACCCCACATCCTTATAATACAGCAAGAGTGGGGACTGCAGTTACAATTAAAGAAAACATTGATCAACATGAAGATGAAAAGTATCAATCGTGTGAAATACAAGCCACAGCAGTAAAAAATAAAAACAAACAGCGGCCATGTAACTGTAGCCGCAGTATACTGTTCTCCTAGCTACAGATTGAAACAAAATGATTTCAATAACATTTTCCGTATATTCGGAAATACGAGTCAGTTCATAGTAGGAGGAGATTTCAATGCTAAGAACAAATTTTGGAGATCAAGATTAACAAATGCAAGACGATGAGAACTTCTTGAAACTATTAAAGAAATCAACGCTAAATATCACTCAACGCGAAAACCTACCTACTGGCCTACAGACAGGAATAAAATTCCGGATGTTGTTGACTTCTTTAGAACTAAGAATAAATACTACCAAAGTAGAAGAAGGGTCTGATCTTGATTCAGATCACTCTGACTTGAACCACAGAAGCAATTGTAGGTTTTTGTTCCGCCTCCATTACATATTTAAACAGATTCGAGGCTCTCAAAATAATTTTAATTTGTAACTTCCACACATTCCATTGATCTCCATTTATTAATTTTTCAACCCTATTTGTATAACTTTTGTTTAACATTATACCATATATAATTTGGCAAAAAAAAAAAAAATAACTGGCGTAAAGAAAAGCGCTAAAGCAAATCTTTTCCCCTCTAGGCCTTTTTCAATTTCATAGGTCACCCTATAAACCTGGCCAATTGTGGAATGCTTGATTTTGAACCAGAATTGGTGGTCAGTCGTCTTTCTTCAATTATCGGTTGAATGCGTTTCAATAGGAGTTTTTCAAATACCTTTGATATTAATGGGAGTAGCGATATCGATATTGTATCGCAAGGACACTAGCAAAAAAAATTACTGACTGTTTAGACCGATAGACGCGACTGAACCCTAGACAGTAAAACCGAACACACAATTAAAAGTCCAACTTATTACTTTGTTTTCTCTTTATTTTAACCGACTAACTTCGGTGCTGGTAACTTTGAGAATAAAAACCTTCTTCTCAAATGGTTACAAAGAAAGCAGCAGATTCAATGGCCTTGGCACTGCATTGCTTTTGTTGAACTCCGAATCCCGCATCTAGTCCAGGTTCATGCACTGCTATGAAGAACCACCATCATCGTCACTGCAATCGGTCATTGCCCAGTTCCTCTAGCTGACCACCAACATCCCCCGCTAACATTTGTTTGTGACGGCTAGTTGATGTGCGTGCATAAGCTACCAACGACACACGCATTGCTTGCCTTTGATTTGTGTGTCGATCGCGATTAGTGGGAGATGGAGATGACGCAATCATAGAATTTTGCTTGTCTATGCATTTGTTGTTACACTTTTATTTGATTTGTTTGATGTTCTTGTTGTAAAGCTTTTTTACGACGGCAAATGCAAATTCGATATTTCTTGCAACAGATATGTACGAATTTTTGTCGTTTGGAGATTTTCCTGGTTTCGGGACCATTATAACCTCTGCGACTTTCCATTGATTTGGAACATAAGCGAAATATTTATTAAATAAATTAGCACTTTTTGGCAATTCATTGAGGATTTGTCCGATTTTGATTTCAGTAAATGAAAAACTGCACGAAAAAAATGCAAAAAACAACTTTGTTTTCCTTGACCCAAATGTGAAATTGAGCCTGGTTGTTCTAGATTTGTTCCAAATTGTTCTAAATTTGTATACTTTCGAGTCCCATAGTCCGCAAGATATGACATAATTTTCGAAAATTACCTGAATAACATTTGTCGAAAATCAAACTTTCTGTTTTGAAATATGAAATTCTAAAAGTTATTCCCGATTGTTCTATGTATGCTTCTTAAAAATTCTTCGGAATTATTATTGCAATAAATGAAAAACTGCAAGAATAAATGCAAAAATAAAACTACTTTGTTTTCCTTGCCCCAATTATGAAGTTACCCCCCTTTTTTCCCAAAACTGACATTTTGAAAGTTGTTTCCGATTGTTCTGGATTTGTTCTAAATTGTTCCACTGTGAGATACCGTGTAGTCATAGTAGTGGCAAATTTCTACTAACTAAAAGCACCCTTCCTTTCTTGTTGTTTACTACAGCTAAGTTATGTACCTTATCAAGTAGTAATCTTCAACAAAAAAATATTCGCGTGAGGAAGAAAGATTTCCAGCAAAAGCACCTGCTGATACCGTCATTACATGTGGCAACTTCTTATTAAGCTAAATCGAACGGTTTCGTTATTTGAAGTCGGGGCACAAGGTTTGTCACGTACAAAGTTTGGAGTATGACATCGTTGCAAAGACCACGAAGACGAATGCGGAGCTTGCGAGCGAAGTTTGTTATTTCATCTTCCACTGTGGTGAAATATACCAGGGAGCATTCACGATTGCTCTTATAACTTTATTTTAGAATGATTGTACAAAATTTCTATTGCTTAATTTGGTACAACCCCAGAGCTGTATATCGTGCCTCCACATACATTGGTCTAAGCACTTGCTTATATAAAAGCAGTTTGTTATAATATACTTAGCTTGGGATATCTTCCAATTAGCCAATATTTCCCTAAGTCGATTTGTGAGCTCGCCGCCTTTCTTTTTAACGTGCGGCAGATATTTATTTTCATTTGCATATGGTATTTGTACCGAGTTAATAAAAATGGGTAGGTTGATTATTTTCTTCTATGTGAAGTTAACATGAGTCGATTTGGTCTCATTTTATTCAAAGCTCTTTGGAGTTGTAGAACGTTGTTGACTCGATTGAACTTTCCGTTGCCAGAATAGCCGTATCATCCGCGAACGTGTCTACAACGGTGCCTTCAATTTGAGGTATGTCCCAAGTGTACAGCAACAATACAGTTCCATATTTAACACGAAATAGTCTGTTTTTAAGGTAAGCTTCTAAAATCTTATGTAGGTGCTCCGGAAGAACCCGTCTTAGCGTATACTTCAAGCCATCGTGCAAAACCTTGTCGGAGGCTTGAGAGGCGTAAAGAAAAGCAAATTTTTTCCCTTCTAGACCTTTTTCAATTTCATCGGTTACCCTATAAATCTGGCCGATTGTGGAATGCTTGATTTTGAATTGGTGGTCAGTCGTCTTTCTTCAATTATCGGTTGAATGCGTTTCAATATGAGTTTTTCAAATACCTTTGGTATTATTGGGAGTAACGACATCGATATTTACGAATTTTTTCCTGGTTTCGGGAATCTTCGACTTTCTATTGATTTGGAACGTAAGCGAAATATTTATTAAATAAAGGAGTTTAATTAGCACTTTTCTGGCAATTCGTTAAGGATTTGTCCGGTTTTTAAATCATAGCCAAGGGCTTTATTATTTTTCAGGTTTTTTATTGTCTGGCAAAGTTCGCTAAACGACACATTTTTTATTCTAAAGTTGTCAGATGTCGTTGTCGTATCGCTAAGATCGTCTATCAATGCTTGTCCATCAAATGGCTTGAACGTTTCTTCTAAGTCCCCGGCAAATAGATCCGCCCTTTTCTTTGTCACCTTTTGCCCATTCGCCATTGGTTTTTCTGATCAGTGGCGATTGCATTTGGGGTTTTTTGATACCTTTCATGGCTTTCCAGAGGCAGTAATTTGTGCTTCTTTCGTCGGTTAATCTTTCAAGATAAGCAAAAGTCTCGCGGTTTTTTAGGTATTGGATCGCTTTTTTTGAGCTTATTACATTGGTAGTTCAAATATGATTTATGTTGGGGAGCGCGGGTTTATTGCCATATATTGCGTACTCTCCTCATATCGCGAATAATATCTTTTATTTACGGCGGATTATTATTAGCTTTGCTGCTTGTGGCTTCCTTTTTTTCCACGAGGCGCTTTGAATAGAATTAATAAATTTGCCGAGTTTAACTTTTATTTTGAATGGTGATTTAAGCGACACATTTAAGACAATATTTTCTTCATAATCATTTTTAAAGCCGTCCCAGTTTTGTTTGTTGCTAGTTAATCTAGATGCACCTTCTATTTTCATTAGTCTAATTTCTATTTTCTAGTTCTAATTATCGGTTAGTGATCTGAGGAGAGATCAAAGCTTCCTTTGCTTTCGCAAAATTTGTAGATACTCCCTTTGCTACGAAGTAGTCTATTAGGTCAGATGTTTTTGCTGTGTCGGAGGGCCAATATGTCGCTTTCCCGAATTGCATGCCGACTTCGTACAAAAGTTTAAGAAGAACATTTGAACTAACTAGCTAGAAAAAAAAAAAAAAATAAAAAATTTACAGGATTACACGAAAAGAGTGATTGAAAATATCTACATACTCAAAAGAAACTGATAATATGCAGTTTCTTAATTCAAGAATTGCTAATTAGTTTGATGACTAGGTGCTATAATTGGAAGGATGACCTAAATCAAGCCTTCCCCGGGTGTTTTTAGTAGATTAAAGTCTCACACTATCGCTTGCGATGTCTTTCGATGATTTTCACCTTGTTAAACGCCAAAAAAGAAAAGGAATTGGATCTTGAACCCCAAAAGTGTTTGAGTTGAAATCGCCATCAATAATGAACTTGGATCCGAGTGACTCAAAGAGACGTACAAATTTACTTTTAAACGTGCATCGCGGAGGACAATAAATGGACGCAATGTTGAAATACTCAAACTGAACTTGTTTGCATTGTACCGATTTCGATCGTTGTATTCATGGAGTGCTCAATGAAGCCTTTAATGAATAGGGAGTATCTGCCACTAGCTCTTCCATAAGGGCGGCGTGCGTGATAAGCACGATATCCTCTTATTTTTGCTCGAGACTTTACTTTGTTCGCCTTCGACTTTTCTTTGACGGGTGTACTTACGTTCATAACCTTTTCGTTAGTGGTTTCACGTCTATCTTTAATCGGTTTTGCGTTCTGGTGTAGAGTATTTTTAAATGTGTCGCGCCTATTTTAAAGCTCTTTTGCTACTTTGCAACCTCGATAGTTGGCTGGGTGCTTTCCTTTGCAGTTCATACAGGTCGCCAGGCCGACTTATTTATATTTAAGTCACATCTTTCCGAGATATGGGTACCGGCACATTTTACGCATCTCGGCTCTTTTTGGCAATATGACTATGTGATTGAAGCCTTGGCAGCGTACCGATCTTTTACTCATTGCTCGATTTTGAATAGTTTTAACGTTGTAAATTATGCACCTATCAAAAGTAAGCATAAAAAGCGGAAGTCCATGCTTGACCTTGCTATAATAAGTGAACCACTGGATCTTTTCCGTGTTTATTTTTAATGATATTGCTCGGTAGCCATCGGAGTCACCGACGTTAATTTTCCAAGCAATGTTCCGGAGTGACATTACCTTAAATTTCGATGTCATCGTTCCTTTGAGGAGGCAATGCAACTTATTGTAGTGTGTAATGCCAACGACGTTTATTGCAGATGGAGGACGTAGCTTGAGTTTGATTTTTATTTCGACTCATTTTGCTTGTCTTCTTTTCTTGACTACGAGTTTTTCGAGTGAAGATCTGGCTATTGATTTTTTGCTAGGTCTTTCTTTGAGACGCAATTCATTGCTATTCGCTTGCTAGCTCTTCTTCGTCTGTGTGATGTCTGGGACTAGCTGCACTGGGATTGGTAAATTCGTGTTCATTTTAAAAAAGCTTGCTTGCCTCTCTTAGTATATCTACCTCTCTCTTAAGCTCTTGGTAGAATAGATTCATTTAATTAAGGTTAATACGGAGTTTGTTGTTTCCTTACTCTAAGCTTTTACATTTCACTGAGTCCTGTTCCTCGCGTCCTTTCCCTTCCGGCTGACTTCTTTTTCCGGAGATATTCGCTCTTGATGGTCCACACCGAGATAACCTTGAATTTCTTGCAAAGGGGTTTATTAACTGGCTCTCCCCAGAATCCCTATAATCTATTTCCAAAGACGGTGGATTTTCCAGTGAACTTGGATCGCCACCTTGGGTATTAAATCTTTATACACTTTACACCGGTATACGGAGGGAGGTTTTTAGTCGCCTCTTGCGACAGGCATGCCGACCTCGGGTGTATTCTAACCCCTATCCAAAAGGGGTACCAAAAATTTAAATTCTAATAGTTGTTCCCAGTTATTCCATGTTTCTTAAAAGTTCTTCGAAATTTTTATTGTGATAAATGGAAAACTGCAAGAAAACATGTTAGAAAAAACCACTTTGTTTTTCTTGACTCAAGTGTGAAGTTAATCCCTCTTGTTTCTAGATTTGTTCTAAATTATAATTGGTGTAATGGTTTGAAACTCAGGTTGTATTAAGTTTCAGTAAACACCAAGGGTGGTTGCCCAGATAACTGGGGAGCATTTGTTTTATTGTTATTGTCGGTGCTTATGATTCACAGTATTTTTTCATTCCTCCTAATGTCATCATCACGATCAAATTAACGTGTCATAAGCTTTCGCAATTGATCGTTTTTTTTGTTTATTTCAGGATTTGAATCGAGAACCTGCAGCGTGAGAAGCGATGATATTACCACTACACCGCGGCCACTCTTATCACAATGTATGAATATGGACCTACCTTTTGGTTAAAGTATTTCTCTGCCTAGCGGAGACAGCCACCTAACCTAGAGAGGACATATACATAAGTAAGTCAACTAGACATGTTTTTAAAAAAAAATAAGTTTATCTCTTAGGTACACGTGTATTTTTTTCCAACATATGCTTACTCGTAACTGTCAACAACAAGAAACCGAATATTGACTCTTATCGGCTAGTATACCTGCGATACTATAATGCGGAGCCATAAACTCTATCTTCCCGATAAACGGGTGAACTTCAGCACCCTCGGTGCACGTTTGGTGCACTTGTTCTAAATCTAATTTTCATAATTTTAATCAACTAGTTTGTTATTCAAAAATTGCTTATTCAGCAAATACTCGTATAGTATTAGCCAACCAATTCAAATACACAACGAACAGTGAACGATTCCGTGAGGTATAAAAATCAATGTTAAAACTTTCTTTTTCCTAGCCGTTTCACGTAACCATTGTTTCAATCCATTAGTGACCCGTCATCTTATCTGCGAAATGGAAACAAAACGCGCAGCAGCAACCCAAATTTTTTAGGGAAGCATTTTCAAACCTCATCTAATGGATGTCCTCAAACCTCATCTAATGGATGTCAGCAAAGGGGGGGTGTGGGACAAAACGAATGCAAAATATGAGGTGGGGAGCAAAGACTTGTTCTATTGTTTTGTTTTCTTTCTTCTCATTCATTAAATTAACAAGAAGGAAACCGAATAAAATTACGGGGACAAAAGAATCACCACCAATCAATACGAGGACCAGGAGCAGTTGCCACACGGAAAAGAGTAGAAGTACACTGAACTAGGTTTGTGTGCGTGTTATAGACAACGATGCGATTGTGTAAACAGACTCCCCAATTAAATTCCTGCATAAATTGTGTTTGTTCAGTCTTTTGGCCGTGGCCGCCAAAGGATCTTTCACAAGGATGTAGGAATTTATTTTTCATCGCAATCAAATCAAATGGCGAAATCTATGTAAAATGTTTATAGTGGGTGGCCTGCACTTCCCTTTTATATGTTTTATATGTAGGTATACATTTTCTAAATAATGAATCAAATGAACGAAATCATGGTTTTTTCTATTATTATTATTTTTTTTTTTTTAGAATGTGGTATGGAAGTTTTACAATAAATTTAAATATGTAATAACTCCAGCTGTTAGGCAAATGATGTCGCAGAGGTCAGATTGAAAAGAGATACCACATGGTATGTGGTATGTACAGTGATGAACAAAACTTGATCCAACTTCGAAGATTTATTTCCATAAAACAATTTATATAGTGCAGCCAAGGCCAAGCTTTTCAATTTGTTTGTTCTCTTATTATTGAAAATAATGATAGATAAATTGTTGTTATAGAATAATGTAAAGGTTATGCTACAGTTCTTCAAAGAACATAAAAACTGGGCTGTTGAAAACTAGAAAGTCATTATCTGACCAAATGAAACAAAAATAAACTTATTTCAGTTAGATGAAAAGGAGTATTACTGACGCCGACCACGCGAAACTATTCAAAAGTCCAAAGTCAAACAAACCGTGAAACACGGTGGTGGAGCTTAATGGTGTGGGGATATAACTCGGCGGCATGTAACCGAGAGCTTATACACTTAACATAAATCAACCATTTGAACAAACAAGATTCAAACAGTCTTTATCTACCGCAAACCATTTACAAGCTCAACCAACTTCGAGAGAAGAATAGATAAGACAATCTCACACTATAGGTATGTTTTGTCGTTATTGACTTCAAAAAAGCATTTGACACCATGGAACATAAGTTTTTATGAACAGCTTTAAAAAAGCATACATAACACTAGGGATCCAGACAACCAAGAATACAATATTATTAGTAGAAGAAGAATTCGAATATGTGTAAACTATACATAATCGTATATGCTTTGGACAAATTATATCATTAACAAAAAGCAATTGATGAACAAATAACAAAAACATAGACAATTCTGGGACATAAAAACGCTGCTTAATTTGACCTTATCGTCTAACACCAGGAAATATCTGTTTGACAAATATCTGTCACATCGTATGTCAGCGATCGATGGAAAGAGCAATTTTAAAAATTACGAAATGAAACAATTAGATGTATGACACAATTTACTGACGCCATACAAAGAGTAAACTTCTCGAGGTGTGCGGAAAGACTCATAAAGAAATTTTGCGGATGTTTCCTTATTTTTTGCACTAATATTCGTAAGATCACAAGTAAGTAAAGTGGAAAATCTCAGAGAAATGTGAAAATTATACTAATTTTCGCAGACTAAAAAAAACAAAAAAACTGTACGGTGAACACTTCTATTGCTGTTTGGAATCGCGGCCGCAACTTCTCCTTCGGATGAATATGCGTAAGAAATAAGTAAGCTCTGAATGCAGTACCTTTTATTTAGAAAAAAAAAAGACGATATTACCATTTGCTTATATTTTCGGGGGGAAATGAGGGACAACCGGAACAATATAAAAAACTAGTGGAATCTGAACAGAACTAACTACGAGTATGTACACGCAATGAATAATAGCAATGAAATATTTTAAAGTATTCGCTGTGGTGAAAGTTCTAATAAGTTTTTCTTTACATAAGTTCATATTCAAAAGAATGATCGTAATCATCGTTCCCATAAGATTAAAAGCAGAATTAAATATTAATTTAATCTATCCCTAAAATTAGGCCAAATATGTTATTTGTTTTTATGTAAACACTAAATATTTTAATGAAGTAAAAAGTTCCGTGGTCTGTACAAGGAATCCCGCAAAGTACAAGTACGGAAACACGTTGAATAATAAAATCTGTGTACGAATTCGTACGAATTTTCCTTGTGCATAAGTCAGAAGGAAAATGCTCGCTGTAAGTTGTAAGGCCAAAAGATGCATTGTTTTCTGGAACTGAATGGTTTGTTCGTTCATTTAAAGTTCTGGAACAGACAATGTGTTCTTTTGAAAAAGGCGGTAAATTGGGTTTTCTCCGCTTTGAAGTTTAATAAGTTAACATTTTCCCACTGCAAAATTTTCTACAGGTCTTTAATTAATAAGTTGATTTGGTTGCAATTGTTGTAAAACAAGAATATATTAATGTGCTGTTATCGGCAAAACAAAAGATGTTGTTGTTTGTTGACAGTTGAGTAGGTCGTTGATATGGAGTAGAAAAAGAGTTGGTGAAAATGTAGATCCACGTTGCATTCCAGCATTTACAGCAAAGGTGTCGAAAGACACACCTATAACCACAACTTGAATTGATCAGCAATGAAGAAAATGCCACCCTGTCACAGAGCTATTCTAGCAGTTCGTAGGAAGCTAGTTTACCTAATAGCGTTCTATGCTAAACTTGATCGAACGCTTTTCAGATATCCAGGGCAACAGCTTTCGATTCCCCGTAGTGGTCAATGGTCGAGTTGAACGGTGGATGCGAAAACCATACTAATGGTCACTTATTACCTCGTGTTCCACCAGATATTTGATTATTTCGGCACTCATGGCCTTTGCATAAACAACAACGCTATGGTTAGCATTTCTTTCCATTTTCAAGCTGTTTCTTGAATAAAGGAAATGTTTTCTCTATGTAAGACATGGAGACGTTCGTGGCTGGTATTCCGTTGGGACCAGGTAACTTTTTGCAACGCAAATTATTAAGGACGCATCGGATTAAACGGGATCAAAACTTTATATCTATGACTACACTTCCGAGAGAGTCGGTGACTTCGCATGAGTTAGAAAGTAGAATTTCTTATTATTTATTTTAATTAAACCAAACAACAACTTTCCTTTTGCAACAACTTTATTCTTTATTTTAGTTAAATTAAACAACAACTTTCTGTTTGCCACAACTTTATTCTTTGATGACCGCACAATAACACATCTTTTAATTTTATTTAAAACTATCTCATGCCATTTCAGTGTCTTCCCACACAAGTTACAAATACCCCATTGCAACTCAAGTTACTCAGACGGAATTCGCAGAAGCACGAATGTACCGTCGGCGAGTTGCTGAACTTTGCAATTGGGTTTATCTGCAACTTGAGTCACCTCATTATGTGCATTCATCTCAAAATTCTCCTGAATTTTATTATTTCCAGGCTTTACTGTTTCAAGGAAGTTTTTGATTACAACTTTTAAGTTCTTATGTTTCCTCATAATACAAAAAATTATTATTACAACTATGACCAATGCAATTATTAAGAGTGTACATATACTCGTAACATAACTATTATTTTTATGGTAATGAAGCTCTTGAATTTTTCTAAGTTTTTTTTATTTGAAATGTTTTCATCATATTTTCAAAATTAATTTTTTCTTTTATTGAGATATTTTCCTCATCTCCATACCAAAATTTATTTATAAACTCCAGATTATAATTCATAATTGTAACATTTAAAATATTAATTGGGCAATTGTTGGCATTTATTACATAGTTTCCATTTAGGTTAAGTTTTCTATCGTCACATTTATTGATTACAATTTCATCGTGCAATTTTTTACAAATGACGATATTTTCATCAATTTTTATTATTTCACTTTTATTATTTTGTCTACAATTACATTCAAATTTGGTTAGACAGTTATTACTTATATTTAAATCTTTCAGGTAAATATTATCTGGATCATATTCAAACTTTGTGCTATTTATTTCAAGAAATGATATTTCATTTATATGTTGTTCTTTAAATTCGTCATTCGGTACTGAAACAACTATTTTAAGGTCTACTTGTATATTTTCTTTTGGAAGTTTTATTGCTAAAATTAACGTTTCCCTATTGTATTGCATTAATACTAATCCAGAATGTTTCAATTTATAAAAGTCGAAGCCTGAAGATAATATTTCTTTTCCAGTTAATATGCTTGGATGCAAAATCCCCTGCTTAGCAGATACTATATTAACTATGTAGAATGTTATCTATTTTGCCCTCTAAAATTGTTAATTTCAATAATTGATCTGTTTTTAGTTGTTTTAAATTTGTATTTCTTTGAGCATCTACTACATTACTATATACGTCAGACATTTGCTTTCTATCTTTTTGTATTGTAATTCTAAAATTATTAATATTAAGCATGAGCTGTTTATTGATATCTATTTGCTTATTTAAATTGTCAATACCAGCACGATTATTTGAATTTATGACTTTCAAACGCTCGAGAATAACCTCCCTGTCTGTGCTATCCATGGTTCCAAATAACCATTTCTGACCAGTTAATATAAAATTCATTAATCCTCGTTTTTGTCTAGTTGATGGAACTATAGCTTTTAAATTTGCTTTTATGTTTATAATTTCGTTTAGAATTTCCGAATTATTCATTAAATGTAATTTGTGTAAATTATTTTCTATTGCCTCAACATCAAAAGTATTTATTATATGTAATATTGTTTGACTCTGTTAATTAATTCTACTGGACCTCTATTTAATATAATAAATCCTTTGTTAATGTTGATCGGTGTCACCATAAGTGTTGTATCTGTTGGTGCTATGATCATTCCGACAATTGTCACCATCATTAGCCAATTGGTCTTTTAACAGTTGTAGGGTGAACGTTTTTAAGGTTATGTTTTCTATAGTAGGTTTCATCTTTATGCCTAAGGTGCTCATAATTTCTAATATATCCTTCAGTTCGATTTTCTTGATAGTTTTCCCTATTTTTATTTCTCTTACCTATCACATTCTGTTTATGTTTTTCTAGTTTGTCTTTTAAATGCTCAGCGTTTGTTCCTTCTGCCCTATTGGGACTCATTCCAAGAGTTGAGTGATACCTACTGTTATATATTTGAATTGCTCTATACATTTTCGTATTTGTTGAAATGTAGTCATCTTTGATCGTTAACAAAATTTCAAGTAAGGTTGAATGTAATCGCTCTAGTCCGTATTACCGGTATGGGATTTTGGTTTGGTTGTATGAACTCTATTTCATGTTTTCTTAGATACTCTCTTATATTTTCGGACTTGAACTCATTATCACAAATGATTTTGTTTCTCCATACATTCAATTTTGTTAACCGAGTTTTTGCTGACTAAAGAAGAAAAGAGTTTTTTGAAATGATAAATATCCATACGAGTATGTAAAATTTCATTTTGTTGGGATGGTGTTTCTGTAATTTTAAACTTCGGTTTTAAGGGTTTTCTATCATACTGTAGTATGCGAGCTACGGCTCGAGTAGATAAAACAATATTCTGTGAAATTATTTCTTTATTTTCTAGTCTCTAGAACAATTCAGGTTCACACTATACTATTCTTCGCAATTCTTTTCTTACAAGGTCTCTGTCCTCTCAAATCACTTTATTTCCTTTCTATTACTTAATTCACAAATCCAAAGTAATTACTTCTTCTTGTTAAATCTCAACTTTCAATTTATCACAAAATTACAACTTCGCCCACTATCACTTTTCTAATCTCTTCGCCACAGTTTAGAAACTACTGCTCCCTTTTTGATCGCCATCTGTCCTTATATAGCAGAAGTTTCTGATAGCCAGAAACTTCTAGCAAATTCTTCGACCACTGGAACAAGAGAAATTCCAAGATGACAATCATTCTTGCAGTTATAATTCCCTCTCATCCGTGATATTATCCGTCTCTTTCGTAGACATGAACTGTGGAAACCGCGGACACGAACCTCGAATGAAAGGACATTTCGAACCAAAATTCTGCCAGAATGAAAAGTCACTTCGGAATTTGTTGCATTATACTTTTAGGGAGCGTAGTTATTATTATGCTACACTTCCCCCCTCTTAGACGTGTTCGTCCCGAACAAGTGCATCCTCATTTCGGCCATTGTATCGACTCAGTCGGTCCACATGAACCACTTTCATTTTGGCCCTCGGTCCTGGCTGGATGCGGTAGAAAACATCATTGATGCGGGTTACTATTCTGTAGGGACCTTCCCAGTTCCGCTGCAATTTGGGTGATTTCCCCTTTTGGCGATGGGGATTATACAGCCACACCAGATCTCCTTCCTGGAATCCTGACGTTGTTGCCTTGGCATCATACCTGGTCTTCATGCGGTCGCTCGTCATCTTAATCTGGCTTCTGGTCCTTTGGTGTATGTCCCTAAGCCTTTCCCTAAGGTCCGCCACGTATTCTTCTTCATTTCTGGGCTCACTGGTAGGAGATCCAAATTTCACCTCACTGGGTAAACGAGCTATTCCACCAAATAAGATTTCGAACGGCGTATGTCGAGTAGTGCTATGCACGGCATTTCTATAGGCCATCAAAAACAAGGGAATCTGCCGGTCCCAATCCCGTTGGTAGTCACCTACGACCTTCGAGAGATGTTCGTCCAAAGTCCTATTGAAACGCTCCACCATACCGTCCGACTGTGGATGAAGCGGAGTTGTCCTTGTCTTTTTGATTCCGAGTAGTTGACACATCTCTTGGAAGACTCTTGACTCGAAGTTCCGCCCATTCCAAGGGCACACCGAATCTGCTCACCCAATTGTAGACGATCTGCTCCGCCACGGTTCTGACTTCCTGGTTAGGGATCGGAAACGCTTCCGGCCACTTACTGAAGTAGTCCATTACTACGAGTATATACCGATTACCATTGTCGGTTTCCGGAAAGGGCCCTTCGATGTCAATGGCGATTCGTTCGAAAGGTGCTCCCACGTTGTATTGGTGCATCTTACCTCGAGTTTTGATTCTCGGACCCTTGCAAGCTGCACACACGTCTCATTTTCTGCACCAGTCTTCGATATCTTCCTTCGCTTTTAACCAATAAAAACGTTCTCGTACCTTTTCTAGCGTCTTATTCACTCCCAAGTGGCCTCCGGAGGCCCCGCCATGCATTTCCTGTAACACCTCCTTGACCCTCGTCCGCGGTACGACAAGCTGCATTCCCATTTTCTTCTCAGAACACCTTCTTGGACATGGAGGGAGTCCCACTGCGCAAAATATGCCTTTAAGGTCGGGCTTCTGTGAGACATGTCCTGATGATCCGGTTTCTCCATGTTCTCCTTCCAGGCCAGAATCGGCTCGATATCCGGGTCTTCCTTCTGAGCGTTCCGGATCTCATCTAAGCTCCAGCCGGCGATAGGTTCGGCTCTCATTCTTTGGATGGAAACCAGCTCCCGTTCTTCCTGACGCGCACAATGTTTACAATCCGTTCTGCATGGTCTCCGGGACAGTGCATCCGCATTAGAGTGGAGCCTTCCTTTACGATGCTGTATTTCGTAGTCGTAGATTTGCAGCCTTTCGATCCATCTTGCGACCTGACCCTCAGGACTCTTGAACTGTAATAGCCATTTTAAGGCTGCATGGTCTGTGCGAAGAACGAACTTCCTCCCGTAGAGGTATTTGTGAAAATGCTTCGTAGCCAAGATCAAAGCTAGAAGTTCCCGCCTTGTCACGCAGTAGCTCCTTTCTGGCTTAGAGAGCACCTTGCTGAAGTACGCAACCACCTTCTCTTGGCCGTCATGCACCTGGGAGAGTACGGCTCCTACCCCGACATTACTAGAATCTGCATCCACAATGAACGTTTCCCCGGGAGTGGGATAAGCCAGTATCGGGGCATCACATAGCCGTTGTTTAAGTGCCTTGAAGCTCTTCTCACACTCAATTGACCATTTGAATTGTTTTCCCTTTTCCGTCAACTGGTGCAGGCTCTTTGCGATCCCGGCAAAATCCTTCACGAACCGTCTGTAGTATTTGGCTAGGCCCAGGAAGCTCCTTAGTTGGTGTTTATCCTTGGGGACTGGCCAGTTTTTCACCGCTTCGACCTTCTCTGGGTCGGTTCTCACTCCTTTCGCTGAAATTATGTGCCCCAAGTACTTGACTTCCGCTCTAAACAGGGCGCACTTCTTGGGGTTGAGCTTCAGGTGGGCACTTCGAAGCCTTTGAAACACATCCCTTAGATTGTCTCGGTGTTGCGCAAACGTTTCCCCTACGACAATGACATCATCCAAGTATACCAAACAGGTTTTCCATGTTAACCCTTGCAGGACACATTCCATCAATCGCTCGAAAGTCGCCGGAGCATTGCACAGCCCGAATGGCATTACCGTGAATTGCCATAGCCCATTTCCTGCGGTGAAGGCGGTTTTCTCCCGGTCTTCTGGATGGATCTGTACCTGCCAGTAGCCACTCTTCAAGTCGAGAGTGGAAAACTATCGGGCTCCTGATAGTGTGTCTAGCGTGTCGTCAATCCGTGGCAGAGGATAGCTGTCTTTCTTGGTGACGTAATTGAGCTGCCGATAGTCCACGCAGAACCGCGTGCTGCCATCTTTCTTTTTAACCAGTACAACCGGTGATGCCCACGGACTTTTGGAACTTTCAATCAGACCTTCTTTCTCCATTGCCGACACCATCTCTGCAACTTCTGTCTGCTTTGCCAATGGAAGGCGCCTAGCAGGCTGACGAATTGGTCTAGTATCACCAGTGTCTATTCGATATTGTACCAGGTGTGTTCGGCCGTATTCTCCGTCCTGTGAGGCAAATACATCAGCGTACTCATTGATAAGATTCTTTGCCATAGTTCGCTGCTCCTGATTCAGCTCACTGGACTGGAGAATCGTCTCTCTCGTTTCCGCTGTCCAAGGTGATGGGAGAGGTTTTGGAGCATCACGTTCAGATATTGTTGCGACGGCGGTAATCGGCGTGCATTTTCCAGTCACCTCCCCTCGCCTTAGTTTGACAGTGTGTGGTCTTGCGTTCAAAACCCTCATTGGAACCATGGTGTTCTTTGGTTCGACTAACGTCTTTCCCACGATGTAGTCTTGAGAATTCTTCTCTGGGTCTGGTTCTACTATGTAGAATCGGTGGCTCCCAAGATCACCTTCCAGCTTCGTCCAAATGATTGTCTCTGAAGACGGCGGCAAAACTTCGTCTTTGCTGATGACTGTCCTGAGAGTTACGGCATTCTCGTTTCCGTACACCATCGGAATCTCCACATTTCGATACCTCAGTACTTGCATCCCGATGTCCAAGATTACTTCATTTGCTTTCATGAAGTCTATTCCGATGATGCACTCGTCGCATATATCTGCCACCAGAAACGCATGGGAGAACGTCAGTCCTGCCAGAGTAATCGTAAGACGAACTTCTCCAAACACCTTCGCCATTTCCCCTGTTGCAGTCTTCAGGCAGTAGCTGTTGGTGTTGTGCAGCCAGGAGCTTTTGACGATATCTCTTCTTACAATGGAGGCAGTGGCACCTGTGTCGATGGTGGCTACGCACTTCTTCTTGTTGATTAGTGCCTCCACTGTCAGGCTCTTGTTACCCCGTTTGGTTTGAAAAACTTGATCTTCTATTGCTTTCTTTTGTTCGTCCATGACTAACTTAAGTTGCAGGAGCAGACTTGTTATACCCGGGTCGGCTGCTGTACTTGCTGGTTCCTCTTCCACGTCAAACTCTACGTCGTGCGGATTTTCACCTTCCTGCGTTACTGCTTCTTCCAGACGAATCAGTAGGGCATCTTTTCCCCCAGTTGTGTCGAGGTTCCGCTTACTGAGTTCTGCCTTTAGTTGAGTTATAGTTAGTTTTCCCAATTTGCGACCCATTTTGCGCAACTAATTAACTCAACACAGAAATCGTTTTTTTTTTTTTTTTTTGCTTGTGCAATTTCACACCACGGAAATAGTTATTCACAGAATAAGTTTTATCCCGCTTCTGACACCAATGTAGTATGCGAGCTACTGCTCGAGTAGATAAAACAATATTCTGTGAAATTATTTCTTTATTTGCTAGTCTCTAGAACAATTCAGGTTCACACTATACTATTCTTCGCAATTCTTTTCTTACAAGGTCTCTGTCCTCTCAAATCACTTTATTTCCTTTCTATTACTTAATTCACAAATCCAAAGTAATTACTTCTTCTTGTTAAATCTCAACTTTCAATTTATCACAAAATTACAACTTCGCCCACTATCACTTTTCTAATCTCTTCGCCACAGTTTAGAAACTACTGCTCCCTTTTTGATCGCCATCTGTCCTTATATAGCAGAAGTTTCTGATAGCCAGAAACTTCTAGCAAATTCTTCGACTACTGGAACAAGAGAAATTCCAAGATGACAATCATTCTTGCAGTTATAATTCCCTCTCATCCGTGATATTATCCGTCTCTTTCGTAGACATGAACTGTGGAAACCGCAGACACGAACCTCGAATGAAAGGACAGTTCGAACCAAAATTCTGCCAGAATGAAAAGTCACTTCGGAATTTGTTGCATCATATTTTTAGGGAGCGTAGTTATTATTATGCTACAATACATACAATTCCTCCTAATATCACTGATTTTTAGTCATATCAACTTGAACTATTTTTCTTCCATGAACTGTGTTTATTTCCATGGTTATGATATTAGTAAATATTAGCTGTAACTTATATTTATTAACTATTTCTTCCTTGATAGGGAAATGATCAAGTTGTTGTTCAGGTGCAGAGTGAACAGTTGCTTGGTCTGAAGCTGTGTCGTCTTCTAAATTCTCTACGTTCTCTATCCTATTCAAAAAGTCTGCTAGCTAGTTTTAATTTAACATTTATTTATACAAATATTTTTCTTTATTCGTGATTTATGTATGAAACCCAATAATTTCGTTGTTAAATGTAATAAATTTGATGGAATTGTACTTGTGTACAAAAGCATAGGCGATTGTATCGAAAACGTACAATTGTACCGACTTTTTCATATCTGCTGCGACTTTGTTTTCTCTTCCTTTAAGATATTCTATATCAAAGTTAAACTCGGATAGTTTTAATAACCATCTTTAGTTTCTCGCTGAAAACTCTTTTCCATTATATTTTTTATTTATATATTTACGAGTAATTGGTTGGTGATCTGTCACTATTTTGAATTTATTTCCCCAGAGGTATGGTCGGAAGTAAGTGACTGACCAGACTTTGGCCAAGAATTCCTTGTCTGTTGCTGAGTAATTTTTTTCATGGTCATTCAGCGACCTTGAAGCAAAGCAAACAGGTTGACCTTCTTGAGTGAGAACTGCCCGAATTGCATAGTTGGATACACCCGTAAACAGCGTAAAAGATTTATCAAAATTTGGAAATTTAAGTACGGCGTGATTGATTATATTTTGTTTAAGTGTTTCGAACGCTTGGGTCATTTATATTAATTTTTGACCCTTTCTTTAGAAATTTGATCATGGGATAGGCTATTCTGGAATAATTTTTGACAAATTTTCTATAAAATCCGGTTAATCCGAGAAAACCCTTTAACTGTTTTGCCACTATTGGAAGGGAAAATTTTACTATGCATTTAATTTTATCTGGATTAGGTTTCATACCCTCTCTGGTTAAAACATGTCCCAAATATTCAGTGTCGTACTTTAGGAAGGAGCATTTGTCAAATTGTACCTACATTTAGATTGTGCTTAGCCAACACATTAAAAGTTATTTTAATTGCTGCCAGGTGTTCTTCTAGACTCTTGGAAAATATAAGTATATCGTCTAGATATACTACACAGATCTTGGTGAGATGATCTCTTAGTATTTCATTCATCAGCCTCTGGAACGTGGCTGGAGCATATTTTAACACAAAGGGTATCCGAGTAAACTCATACAGACCAATTGGCGTAACAAATGCTGTCTTATACTTATCTCGAGGATGCATTTTTATTTTTATTGGCTAAATCCAGCGCTGTGTCCGCCATAACTTATCTAATATATTTTGTATATTAGGAAGAGGGTATTTGTCATCTAGTGTGATGTCATTAAGCTTTTGATAGTAGACACATAATCTAAATTTTTGATTCCCGGAACCATCTGTTTTTTTTTTGGTACTACGACTATTGGAGAGGAGTATCTGCTATTAGATTTTCTTATAATTTTTTGTCTTTCCATTTCCTCTATTTGATTTCTAACTTGCTGCTCATGCTTTGGAGGTAATCTATATTAACGAGAATTTATTTGTTGGTCGGTTATAGTCCTGATTTCTTGCATTATTGTGTCGGTGTTGGTTAATTGATCCCCATTTTTACGAGTGTAGACTAAGTGTTTAAACTGGTTCAAGATTTTTCTAATTTCTTCCCTTTCCTGATTATTTAGATGTAATAAGTCTATTTCTCTATTGTCCTGATTTGTCAATTCATCGCATTCTACTGTTTCGTAGTTTTCTGAGTACAGTTTAATATTAATTGTATTAATTAACTTCAGATACATTTGGTTAATATTTATTTCCATAACACTTTTCCTTATAAAATCCATACCTATAAGCTTTGTTATTCAAACTCATCTGGTACCATTTCATTTTACACTGTGGTCTCATTCAGAATTCCTTAGGGGCATCAGTAACTATTATTTTAACTTTTTCTGTTGTTACATTATTTATAGTATTAAATGACATATTTTTTTCTTCCAATATATCAGAACAAGACCTTTAATGAGTTTATAAGACTAATGGTGGAACCCGTATCTAATAACGCTTTGTACGCTTTGCCTTTAATTGTAAGGTTGCGAAAAATTTTATCTCCGAGGCCTAATTTAGAAAATTTAGCAGTTCTACATTATTTATTTCTTATGAGTTTTGGTTGAAATTTGGTATTTCGTTAGATAAAATATTATTCACATCCATAGAACGTGAGTTTTGGCTACTTTTTCTACTTTGTCCTGAGGTGTTGTGTCTAAACTGCCCTGATCTATTGCTGAAGTTATTTACCGGATTAAAATTGTTTCTGCCTATATTTCTATTCTGGTTGTCATGATTTTGATTTTGACTATGGGTGTTGAAATACGATGATCCTGATGATTCTACGTTTCTTCTGAAATCATTTCTATTATGGTTTGAACTAAAGTTATTTTGATTTATTGACTTAAACTGTCTTGAATTTAAATTTGACTTGGCACTTTGATTACTGAATATATGGTTGTTCACATTTACGTTAATTTTTGTATTTTTCTTTAAATTCCACTCACTGTCCGATGTAAGAATATAAAATTGATCGTATTTTATTTAAGTCAAATTCAGTTCTAAGTTCTCTGGATAGCTGTCCAGTTGTGATTTCTTTAATTTTTACAACTATTAACTGGTTAATTGAATTGACTATTTCTGTAGAATATGGTTCGTAAACCGCATATTCATACAATTCGTTATGTATTGAGTCTAATTTGTTGCATAATTCTAGTATACTATTTACCTTTACATAATTTATTTTATTGAAGATGCTGCTAAGGTCGATTATGGGCCAGAAATGTTGCACCAGTAGCTGCTTTGCCTCCTCCCAGGTTGCTGGTTGAAATTGGTAAATGCAGTTTTTCGCCTGGCCGGTAATTTTGGAGTTGAAAATGGCATTGTACACCTCCGTTGTCCTTGCGTCTTCGGTAGATGCTAGGTGGTTCTCAACCACCGCTATAAACTGAGTTAATTCCCTCTTGTTCCCGGAAAACTCTGAGATGTATGCAATCTCTTTCTCCACCCGGATTCCTTGTCCCTGTTGCTGTTGAATCTGCTGCTGCAATTGCTGCTGTTGGTTTTGGACATTGGCCAAAGTGTTCAACGCCGTCACCATCGTTTGTAGTAATTGTTTCATTTTCTTTGAACTTTTCGTCTATTTTTTTCGAACATTTCTTTTTTTTTCAACTTGCTAATTCCTTTGTTTTTATATTTTTTTTTGTTTTTTGCACTTTACACTTCACGTTTAAACTCGATCACTGGATCCCTTTTCACGAATGGAAACCTACCGACTGCGCCAGTTAGAAAGTAGAATTTCTTATTATTTATTTTATTTAAACCAAACAACAACTTTCTGTTTGCCACAACTTTATTCTTTGATGACCGCACAATAACTCATCTTTTAATTTTATTTAAAACTATCTCATACACCGCTTGGTCGTAGCTGCCGCTCCAGTGTCTTCCCACACAAGTTACAAATACCCCATTGCAACTCAAATTACTCAGACGGAATTCGCAGAAGCACGAATGTACCGTCGGAGAGTTGCTGAACTTTGCAAATGGGTTTATGTATCTGCAACTTGAATCACCTCATTATGTGCATTCATAACTTATGTGCCGGATCTAGAGTCGGATTGCATAAAAGCATATTTGCAGACATTTGGTTTCGCGGCTAATAATTCGTCCTTTTTCCACTAAAGGTAGGAATCAACAGTGACTGAAGTTGAGCCACTGGTACATTGTAGAAGCTGGTTAGTGACTCTCTCATTATAGCTTTTCTTCGTGGAATCGACAGTTAAATTACGCGCGTTTCGTAGGCTAATGTAGCTAGATCTTGTTTGCCCTTTTGGATTGGAATGCACAATTCCTGTTGAACCAACGTTTACTGAAAATTGATTTTTGTGCTAGAATGGAGAATGCAAAGCTTTCCTATTCCGAGGTGAATTATCTTGGTGACAGTTTCTGTTCAAACATAACATGACGTTGACGTTGTTGGCAAAGGCTTCAGCTTGTTTTCCTGTCTTCTCATTTGAGTATCAATTTCCATTTTAGTTGTGGACGTAGACATTTGCATGGGAGACGAGGTTACCCCCGTAATATTTCATCCCAGGAAGTGGCAACTTGACTTTTTTGGTACTTCCGAAACGTGATCATGACTACTTCATGGAATATAAACCAAGATGTGATGGTATCTTGCCGAACGACAGGTGTGTAGGTTCCGTCTACCGCCCTAGTATAAGGCGCCGAGTAAACCTATGCGGTCTTCGAAAAATATCAACTTTCAAACCTATTTACATATTACGGATCATTACAGAATAATTTTCAAAAACCATGGCGCGCTAATGCAAGTAAAAAGACCGTGTATTTTAATTCCATGTTAAAGAATAATCAACTTTTCGAGAAAAATATATCATACTCAAGAAAACTTTGATAAAATTTGACCCTCGATGATAAAGGTATCTCCAAGGAAACCAAAAAGATTTTTAGCACATCCCTAAGACCCCCTTAAGAATTCATAACAAAATTGTAAACAAAAATTATTATTTCCACACCCCCTCTCAACTGATGAGTTCTTTAACACTTGTTATTTCAAAAACAAGAACAAAAAAACGTACCTATAACAATGTGCGTTGAAAAGCGTAGGAGCTTCTTTGAAGTGAAGACATTTTAATTCCTTAACAAAAATTCTTTAAAAATGATGGAAACAATTTTTTAATCCTACTTATGAACATTTCCCTGTGTACTTCAGGTGAGTTACAAACAATTCCATTGAATTTCGTGCAGCGAAACAATGTGATTCGTTTGTGCGATGAGGTGAATATGAATGTACCTCTAAAAGAGTGGTACACAGACGAATACTCCCAAAAATAAAGCATAAAAAACCGTAATGGTATTAATTTCATTTATTAATTTGCCAACCTTCTTACTACTACGCATCCAACCACCTCCATTGCCAGCTTGAATGGTCCAGAAAGAAGGATAAAAGTCCAGTCGAAGAGAAAGCAGAGGAATAGAGATACGCAGAATTCGTAAGGATAAAGCATATCTATGGAGGCACGTGAACCTCTCTACGTTGTGTGTGTGGGTAGGAGTAAGAGAGAGAGACCCACTAGGTACCTTTTTACGCCCCAATTCAGTTAAAAAAAATTAATTTCTCCTAGAGTGGTTTCCATTAAAATAAACGCGCGTAGATAATTTGATGGAGGAGGCAACAGAACGCGAACGGGGATTCTGTTTTGTCCCGCCATGGGTGCACGCAGGAAGACAGGGCTGTTCAAACTTGTTGAAATATTTCAGCTGTACTTGAATTTGGTTGAGTTTATTATTGAGGATACTCGTATTTGTTTATTCATTTTAGAACTTATTCCAATTTTAGATCTAGGAATATATACAGTGGCGTCCATTTTTGCATAAAAGTCATAAAGTCATTTACTTACAAAAACAACTTTTGTTGACAGAAAAAGTAATTTATTTATAATAAATGCTTTTCCCGACTGCGGAGAAGTCAAAAGGAGGGTTATGTGTAGATCCTGTCTGTATGTAATTATGTACATATTTAGTTACTATGATTACATGTTAGCATCTAGAGTCTAAACTGTTGCACCAATTTTCTGAAAAGGGGTGTCAAATAATTCGTCTGGGCCCGTACCCAGTAGCAGTGTGAGACTTTTACAAACTAACCCCTTCTCGTTCTGCTTGCTCTCCTGCCAGGATGTCTATTGGTAGCATTTTTTCTATCACACAGGCTGCGTTGCTGGAGTTGGTACGGTATGTGCAGCACACTCTCTGTGCAGAAATTTGGTACAGCGTTACCCAGTTTGCACTAATATCGATGGCCCTCGCCCAGACTGGTGCGGGGTACAGGTGGGTTAATTTACTTACAATGCGCTAGGCATCACACACTATAATAGCATATAGTGCTGTACTTTTGAAAATTAAGTTTTCATACAAATATTTTATATATACATATACTGAGATACAAAAGGTAATTACATTTCTATATTCTAACCTATTATTATTGAACAAATTTTACACTTGTTTTCTTATAGAATTTAAAACAGAATACCGTAAATCTAGCACTAGGTATATAATAGAGAAACTAAAAAAGCCGGTTTTTCAATTCTGTCTGTCTGCCTGTCTGTCTGTTAGTCTGTATGTATGTCCGACTGCACGACTAAACGGCTGTATATATTTTCTTTAAACTTCATATCTGGGGTCTGTCGGGCCACAATTTCATTCTAACCCCAAAATTAAATTAAAATCTAAATAACATTTGATACGAAGTTTCTGGTGTGTTGTGGTGAATCTAGGTTTCATCCACGGTAAAGAAACGGCGCAAAAACTCAGCCAAATTTATCTGAAACATTGCACAAACACACCTTTGAAGTTGTCAAACGGATGCGTTTGTTGTCTATTGTGAGCAAATGCGGCACCCATCTTGCGGTAAGCTTTTTCATGCCTGTGGCCTCTTCAAGCTCGCGCACTTTCACTCCGATCGTCCATTATCAAACCATGGATTTTGTCGACCATTTCTGGTGTGGTGACCTCAATTGGACGACCAGAACGTTCGGCGTCACTTGTGCTTGAACGACCGCACCGAAATTGAGTAAACCAGTGGTGAATGGTTCCAATCGATGGTGAAGAGTCCCAATAATATTTGTCAAGCTTTTGTTTGGTTTTCGTGATAGTTTTTTCTCGCAAAAAATAATGTTTAATGAGCACTCGAAATTCACTTTTTTTCCATTTTAACGGAAATGCTAGTTGGCGTCTGTATAAAATGGCTGCCACAACAAAACTATTTGACAGATCTGTCTGAAAATTTGGGTGCGTTCTTTTGAAAGATTATTCTTGACAAAACAAAATTAAATTTAAGGTGGCGACACAATTGGTGATCATTTTCAGGGACTTATTAACCCACCTATCATCATACCAATTCTTTTAAAAATTGTGATTTTTTTTCTTTTCAGATTTTTTAAACTATTGAACTAGGCAATTACATTGCTGCTCGAGTGGCACCGCATAGCAGTGTTACTGCACCGCTACGCTTCTATCATCCTTCAATAAATATATATATTTATACATTGCCTACCTTAATGTCGACGTCTTCATTATTGGGTAGAATATTCACTATTTCTAAAATTTTATGCCTGTGTATTTGAGCCATTAGAATTTTATCTGTGAGGTTTATGGTTTCTTGAGTTCGGTTTTCTGGGCATTTGGCCCTTCGAGGATTTCGGTTTCTATAGATTTGTTTTTTTGTTTATAATTGTCACTTGCAATGTCCGTGGCACAGCAAATATTCGCGTTAGAATGACCGTCAAATGATTTGAAAGTTTCTTCTAAATGCATGGCAAATATTTCAGCCTTTCTCTGTATGACATTCAGATCACTTCCCATCCCAAAGGAAGAGCTTTTGTATGTTGGCGGAGATTTGAACGGACTTGTCGGGAAAACAAATGAAGACTATGAAGACTGCCATGGAGGACTGGGGTACGGCACCAGGAATTCTACAGGTGAAGACATCCTAAGCATGTTCGTCAAACAAAGCCGGCACCTGATCACTTACAGCAGTGGTGGAAATGAAACCCAGATTGACTACCATTTGGTAGCCAGTTTCATGAAGCCCCGGGTTAAAGATTGCAAAGTGATCTTGGGAGAGGCGTCGCCCAGCAACACCGTCTCCTCCTGACAGGAATTTTTCTGGAGACGGAGAAGAAAACAAATAAGCAAACAAAGGTGGCTGAGGAAATCAATTGGTACAAGCTGGACAAAGGGAAAGGCGAAGTTTTTATTACCAGCATGACAAATTACCTCTTTACCATCATCGATGAGGTCGGGGATGAGGAGTGCAGAGCACAAGATATGTGGGACTCCCTACAGCGATCTTGCTTGGAGAGAGCCAAATCACTGCTTGGAATGTCGAAAGGCCCCTGCCAACACGCCAAAGAAACATGGTGGTGGACAGATGAAGCTGAAGTAGTGATACGGGAAAAGAAAACGGCTTTCAAGGCTTGGTCAAAGTGCTCTTCTACTAATAGAGATGAAAAAGCTCGCCTTGAAGTGATATATAGATGTTGCAAAGGTCTCGCGAAGTGCGCCCAATTTCAAGCAAAAAGTATGGAAGGCCTCTATCGGGAGTTGGAGGAAATATCGTCTTCGGCGTCTGATAGGAACCAGGCTATCCAGGAGCTTCGACAAAACAACTTGAATAAGGGAGCAACTATCTTCAAAATAGCCGCCCAGAGAAGAAGAAATGCGCAGGAGATTCGTTCCCCAAAGTTCATTAACAATGCTCAAGGCCAGCTTCTTGTGGAAGGCGACAAAATTTTTCACAGATGGCAACAGTATTGTGAAAGACTTCTGAACGAACAGTTTCCCCGGCTATACTTTCCAAGAGCCGCTCCTAACCATGACGAAATATCCGACATTACTGTCGAAGAAGTTAGGAATGCCGTCAAATACTCCAAAAAAAGGAAAAGAGGTTGGGCCAGACGAGATACCCTCTGAGTTCTGGAAAATACGGGAGACATCGGGTCCAGAGGGGCTCATGATTCTTATCTCCAAACTTATGAGTGGTGATCCAATGCCGAATCAGTGGAGGGAAAGTTATCTTCTTCCTTTGCACAAAGGGAAGGGCGATACGCGAAACTGCGGTAACTACCGTTCTGTCAAGCTGTAGTCACACACCATGAAGATCGTTGAGCGGGTATTAGATGGCCGACTGCGGAAAATAATAAGGCTATCTGATAACCAGTGCGGGTTTGTCTCGGGTAAATCAACAACAGATGCAATCCAAAGTATAAGGATCATAATGGAAAAACATCGTGATTCCTTAAAGGACTTGCATATGGTGTTGGTTGATTTTGAAAAAGCCTTTGATAGACAACCAAGAGATCTCTTATGGGTGGCTCTAAGATAACGATGAGTTCCAGAAACCTACGTGCGCATGATCATAGACATGTATGAGGGAGCAAGGACAAGAGTAAGATGTCCCGCAGGAGTCACCGAAGTGTTCCCAATCAAAGTCGGTGTACACCATGGAAGCGTCCTTAGTCCTTTGCTATTTATTGCAGTTCTTGAAGGAAAGTGACGGACCCCAAAGTACATCAGTTATTCTTTGCTGACGATGGAGCTTTCATAAGCGAAGATCAAATGGCCTTGCAACGAGCACTTCATGTATGGGTGGATGTTTTGGAGGGAAATGGGTACCGCATTAGTTCGAGAAAGACAGAGTATCTGTGCTGCCCGTTCTCTGATCCACACCGGCCTATTCCAGACATTTACTTGAATGGAAAAGTGCTTCCCAAGTGTGAAAAGTTCAAATATCTGGGATCTATGATCAATAGCGAAGCAACTTGTGATGATGACATCAATCATCGCGTAAGCGTAAGGTGGATGAAGTGGCGGGAAAACTCCGCTATCTTCTGTGATCGAAAAATGCCCCCTAAGCTTAAAGGAAGACTCTACACCGCAGTTGTACGTCTGGCGCTCACATACGGTTCACAATGCTGGACAATGTACAAAAAGTATGAGGGCAAATTAACGGCAGCTGAGATGAAGATGCAGGATAGAATAAGAAGTTCAAAGATTCGAGGAAGCTTTCATGTAAAAGAACCCATCACAAGCAAGATAGAGCACGACCGGCTCAGTTGGTATTGTCATGTTCAAAGGAGAGATCCTTCGAACCCCGTCAAAAAGGCAATATCAGTCAACGTTCACTGGATCACACAAATGCAAAAACACCAGCATTCGATTGGCCTCAGTGACGAAGTGATCCGAAACCGAGAAGGCTGCCGGTACTTTCTGAGGTCAAACCGGCAAACCCCACAGGCGGACCAGTAGGGATGCAGTAAAGTGGGAGGGTTGTGATCCTTCTACTCCGGATCATAACTTCGCCGTAAGAAGAAGAAGAAGACATTCAGATCACTCCCCGTTGGCTTTCTTTATTGGCGGTGCTTGCTTTTGGGGTTTTTTAACACCCTTCATGGTTTTCCAGAGTGAATAATTTTTTTTTTTTTATCGGCGGTTACCCCTTGGAGATAATTAATTGTCTTCTGATTTTTAAAATAAATTCCTTATCGTTTCTTTGAGTTTATTGAAATGACGTGCTCGCCTCTTTTCGTTTACCAATTCTACATAGAATCTCTGACGGGTACTTAATGTCATAATTGGTAGGGTGTGTTACTCCACGCAAGTGTTACTCCAAATGTATTTTTAATGGAACCTTTAATTCGATGTTGCGCTCGGTTTCGTTTATCAAGTTCTACCAATTAGTTCCACCGTTGACTAGTCTAGGAGGTACTTATTTTTTTTTTAGTGAAAGTTCACTCATAGTCAGTGTAATCGGGTAATGGTCTGAGAATATATCAAAGCTTTCTTCGACTTCTATATAAAGTTTAAATATCTCTTTAACAACAAAGAAATCTATGAGATCGGGTATTTTATTTGGATCCGACGGCCAAAAGGTTGGTTTACCGGTTGAGTGAAAGTTCAAGTTATATTCAATTCCCGCATTGTGTAATGCTCTACTCTTCGCTGATATCAGTTATGTTGTAGTTTGACAGTTCTAGTTAGTCGTTAAAAAGAGTTAGAAGTAATTGGGTGTTTTTTGTGTCTTCATGTAATTTTCTACGTCTAGTAAGTAAGCATTTTTTAATATTATTTTTTTGCAAAAATCAGAGAACACCAGAACCTATTGTTACAAAATTGGGGAACGACCGAGTCCAACCACCACCACTACTAGTACTACTACTAAAAACTACAAGAGAAGAAGAAAAAAAGACTCAAATCATCAGTTAGCATTGCTAATAAACCGCTGCCATTCTCGCCGTCCACCGTTCTCGAATATAATCCGCCCGGGTATCTGCAGCCATCCGCAGTGAAATTCTCCTCTCGCCTTCACTTCGCAATCCTAAGGAGACATGAGATTAAAATAAAATTAGCATACAGGTAATTAATCTCACCTCCGACTTTAGGCACCTTCCAATGCTCCACCAACACACCACTTCTCCAGAATCATCTTGCTTGCCCTTGAAAGCATCACCATCAACCCTCAGCGCCGAACCAGCGGGTTACCTCCAGCGCCTCCGTCATGTCCATCAGCCGTCGCCTATCGGAAGAAAAATTCATTAAAAAGGTAATTTAACAAGTACCTGTTCTCTCCCCCCAAGGTTTACCTGCAATGCTTTATGCAGTATCCATCACATCGTCTAAGCGTAGTCGCCTGAAAAGAAACCCATCCTCAATATCTACCTAGGCAAAAGCTTCACCGCACAGAAGACAACAACCCCGATTCTGACAAAGATTACTTGCGCAATTGGACATGGCTGCACCTGCGCTGGCACAACCGCAGAGCCCTAGATTCACAGCAACGATATCGGCTCTCCCCATGGCATAGGCCACCGAGGAATACAATTTAATTTACTGAAACAAATGGATCGAATACACCCGCGAAAAACTCAACCGAGAAAGGTAATAATGGCAACAAAAAAAGGTAAACAAAGATCTCAATCACTCACCTGTTGCAGAGGGTATCCAAATATATTGTAGCTGACAGCAAATTGTGGCGTGTGGACAATTATCCTTAGATTGAAGTGCGGGTGGAATTCGCACTCCTCCCAGTCGGAAAAACACCCGGATTTATCGACCCGAAGAACGAACACTCCAAGTAGATGCAGTACACCACGCGGAACTGCTGCTAAGAGGAACTGCACTCTCCTGTCCGAACGTTTTCCTGTAGGGATGATCGGACGAATGGTAAAGCATAACACACACACCCGAATCAAAACAGATCACTTTTATGGAAACGAAAACTACCGAAAAACACAAAAAAACATGAAAAATACCCGGGGCGGTGGAAAGAAAAAAACAAATTGCCGAAAAAAAGGGAATTCTGACGTCTGTCAGCAATGTCATCCAGGGCACGTTCAGTGCACTTTTTGATGCGGCGCTCCCATTCAGATATCTTGCGGGTTGGGTTACATTGATGTGCCGTGGGATAAAAGGGAAAATAGTTGAGAATTATTGGGAAAATACAGGAGCGCGTTTTAATTTTTTTTTTTTTTTTTTTATAATTTGCACGTGTTAAAGGGGATATGAATACCCTTAAACTAATTTTTAGAACACGTGCGTTTTGCGGAAGAGGAAGAGACAGAGAAAGACAGAGTGGTGTAGTTTGAAACTCAAGTGGTATTAAGTTTCTGTAAACTCCAAGGGTGGCTGTCCAGATAACTGGGGAGTATTTTGTTTGTTTTTTCGCTATTGTTGTCGTTGCTTATGATTCACAGTATTTTTTTCCGTCCACCTGATGTCATCACCACGATCAAGTTGCATTTTAGCCATACCACCCTACTGCCAGTGTTATGCCTTCACAGTAGAGTTGACTTAGCTTTAGCAAGTGATCGACTTTTTTATTTATTTCATGCGAAATAAATAAATGATTCTTGACATCAGGATTCGAACCGTGAATCAAAACTGTGACAAGCGATGATGTTACCACTACACCACGGCCACCCTCAGCAACAAAACGACGAAAAGTGGCAAAACAAATTAAAAAAAAGCCATTACAAGGGCAACTCCAGGTTCTCCGAGACAAGAGACCCCTCGTTGGAAAGGGAAAATTACGGGCAATCCGGGGAAATGGGTGCCGATGGCAAGGAAAAGGTGGACAGTGGAAAATTTTGACAGAAAATTTTCCAAAATGGCGGAGGAAAATCCGAAATGCTGGAAGGTAATTGGAAATTTTCATAAATTTTTTTGGAATCTTTCCAGGCGCAAGTGAGATGACATGAGAGGACGGATAGTTTCAACGAGGGAAATTTTGGTGGAGAGTTGGAAGCCTTTAAAAGGAGCGCGTTGGGCATAAAAGAGTGCCTTTTTGCTGGTGATAGTCATCGTGGAAAAATCAAAAGTTCGTCGCGGTTTTAATCGAAGAAATACCGAAGTAGCGGGAATAAAAGCTAAGACCATAACGTGAAAGTACCGGATTAGCGCATTAACGGGTCAACGAGCAAACACGGGGCAGCCAAAGAAAAGACGCAGCACGACGATCAACAAATTTTTAAAATTAACAAAAAAAAACCTCTCGTTAACCAGAAATAAATCAAGTGAAATTTAACTAAGAAGTGTTTTTCTCTTTCCTCCCTCTCCCAGCTACAGCCCGGTGTCGCCATCGATACCCCCCTCTGGGAGTGTAACAATATGTTCCGATAAATTTCGGACCGAGTGAATCGAATACGTTGGTGAATTCGATTTTTTGAAGTTTCCCTTAATTCAGCGTAGGAGTCTTCTTGTTTAATTCGGAAGTGTCTACCTTTAAGATATGATTTCAGGATTTCGGCATAATGTTTAGGAATGAGCATTCTCAGCTTATGATTAAGTCCCTCATGCCAAATTTTATCAAAAACTTGTACCACATCTAAGAAGATAGCAGAGCCGACTCTTTTTTCTTCTAATGCCTTTTCAATTGCTTGGTTTCGAAAACCGAACTGGTGATTAGGAATCAGATTCTTCCTTTCTATGATTGCGTTTAATCTTTTGACTAATAGTTTCTCGAAGACTATAGATATAATTGACAGTAGCGCGTTTGGTCTATATGACTCTGTTTCATTGGGTGGTTTACCTGGCTTGAAGATCATAATAACTTTTGCAATTTTCCACAAACTGGGTACATATTTTAATACAAAAGATGCATTTATAAGATTGGTGATCTTAACTAATGCTTTTATCGGTAGATACTTCAGAACATCTCCTGTTATAAGGTCATATGCAGGAGTTTTTTTCGGTTTTATATTTGACATAATTATATTCTTTACTTCAGTTGGTGTCGTGTAAGTATTATATAATTTCTTCATTTTCTTGTTCGAGCACTTTCGCTGTTATTTCGTTTTCATCTGCTTCATGTAGTTGAAATATATTTTTAAAACGCTGTGCGATATTACGAGCTTTATCTTCGTTCCTTCTAGCCCACCATCAGCTCTTTTAATTGGGAAAATATGCATAATAAGTTTTTTGACACCTTTGGATAATTTCCATAAGGAATAACATTATTGCTAACTTTCCTCAAAATTGTGTTATTCTTCAGTTCTTTGATTTCACTTCTTAGTAAGGTTGTTTAGATGAGTTTTGTCTCTCTGGGATACGTGTTTCTCTTTGTCTTACGTTTAATTAGGTGTGTTTTTCCAAGCTGACTATTGAACATCGTTTATGAATTTTTTGTTTGCAGGTTTTTTGTTTGCTTCATCTAACTCTTCTGCATTTCTTAGGGGGGTATTTAGACTAATTTTATTTTCTACTGACGGTTTAAAACCATTCCAATTAGTTCGTTTGTAAGTTAATGTTGGATTAGATTCCTTTTGTATTATGTTTTCGCTTAATGTTAGAAATATTGGCGTCTGATCAGAGCTTAAATCCTGACTTTCATCTATTTTTATATAGCTAGGAGATATGTTCTTGATTACAAAGAAATCAATTAAGTCTGGTATTTTATTCGGGTCGGTTAGCCAATAGGTTGGTTTTTCAGTTGACAATGCTTCGCATCTGAATGTTGAATGGCTCTTTGCTTTTTATAGTTATTAACTTGGATTCTCAGTGCGTATTTTGTGCATTGAATTCTCCTCCAATAATAAATCGATTTCCCAGTCTTTTAAAATTTTAGGTAATCTTCTTCTTTCAGCGAGTGTTTAAAGGGGCAGATGATTCCCACGAAACTGATTGAATAATTGTTAGTGTTAATATTTACTTCTTTTTTTTTTTTTGGTTGCGCCTGGAGGTGCAGGAATCTTCAAAAGATACCAATGGCCCGTACCATTGGTTATGCCCGATTCATATATCTGACCTGATGATTCATAAGCGTCTGCCAGTATATGCCTACGGGCTAAACCTCACCCCCCAGAGAGGCACTATGAGAACCGGCCGCTCGTGCTCATAGTAGTAGGAAATTCGTTCCTCCCATTTTTTCGTTTTGTGGTGACTACGACTAAGTTGCCTTAACAAGTAGTTTACGCTTCTGTAATGTTAATCGCGTTAGGTAGGTAGCTTTCCAGCGAAGGCACCTACTAATACCGTCATTACATGCGGTTTTCCCTTACTGCGCCAGATCGTACGGTCTTTTTCTTTGTAGTCGGCGCTCGAGGTTTGTCACGTCCAGAGTACGGATTATTTCATTATTGCAATAATCATGAAGGCGAGTACGAAGTTTGTGAGCAAAGTTTGTTACTTCATCCCTCACGGTAGCAATTCCTAGATCTCTGTGAATATCACTATTCCTTATATACCATGGAGCATTCACAATTGCTCTTAGTGTTTTGTTTTGGAATGTTTGCAGAACAGTCATATTGCTTGGCTTGGTACAACCCCAAAGTTGTATACCGTATGTCCAAGATGGTTTCAGCACTTGCTTGTACAGAAGCAGTTTGTTGTATACGCTTAACTTCGAGTATCTCCCGAGTAGCCAGTACATTTCTCTAAGTCTGATTTCGAGCTCGTCGCGCTTCTTTTTAACATGTGGCTTCCACTTAAGTTTTGCGTCTAGTGTCATTCCTAGATATTTTGCCTCGTTTGCGTACGGTATTTGTACCGAGTTAATGGAAATAGGTAAGTTGTTTATCTTTTTGTACGTAAAATTGACATGCGTTGACTTGGTCTCGTTAAGGACGATTCTCCAGGTCTTGTCCACTCGCATACTTTGTTTAAAGCTCGTTGGAGTTTTCCAGTTGATGATTCGACTGACTCATCTGTTGCGAGGATAGCCGTGTCGTCTGCGAACGTTGGTACGACAGTCCCTTCATCTTGTGGTATATCTCTTGTGTAGAGGAGGAACAAGATTGGGCCGAGAACGCTTCCTTGCGGAACACCGGCATGGATTTCTTTGAATTTCGAATATTCTGCCCCATGTTTAAAACGAAAGAGTCTGTTATTAAGGTAAGATTCCAATATTCTGTAGAATTTATCTGGTAAGATTTCCCTTAGCTTATATCTCAGGCCTTCGTGCCATACCTTGTCGAACGCTTGCGATACGTCGAGAAAAGCGGTAGAGCATATCTTTTTCCCTTCTAGAGCTTTTTCAATTTCATTTGTAATTCGATACACCTGATCGATTGTGGAATGTTTAACCCGAAACCCGAATTGATGATCCGGGATCAATCGCCTTTCTTCAATTACTGGGTGCAATCTTTTTAGCAGAAGTTTCTCAAAGACTTTAGATATTATCGGCAGAAGCGAAATGGGTCTATATGATTTCTTGTCGTTTGCACATTTCCCCGGTTTCGGAACCACTATTACTTCGGCGACTTTCCATTGCCTTGGAACATATAGAAGTCTCAATGAAGCATTTATAATGTAGAGTAACTTAACTAACGCTTTTTTCGGTAGCTCCTTCAAAACTTCGCCAGTGATTAAATCATATCCTGGAGCCTTGTTATTTTTCAGTTTTCTTATTGTCATTCGAAGTTCAGACAGGGATACAGTTTTTAATTTAAAGTTGTCGGGTGCCGTATTTGCATTCGGATCTTCGATCAATGGTTGTCCATCGAATGGCTTGAACGTTTCCTCTAAATGTTCGGCAAATAATTCCGATTTATCTTTGTCTCCTTTTGCCCATTCGCCGTTAGCTTTTCTTATTGGTGGCGAGTGCATTACGGGTTTCCTTATGACTTTAAGGCTTTCCATAGAGAGTAGTTTGAACACTTATCAGCGGTCAAGCTCTCGAGGTAAGTAGAAGTCTCGCGATTTCTTAAGTCCTGCAGCACATTTTTTAGCTTGTTGCAAAGGTGGTTAAGATAAGTTTTATGCGGTGGCGCGCGGGATTGTTGCCATTTCTTGCGCGCTCTTCTCTTTTCACGTATGAGGTCTTCGATATCAGGCTGGTATTTGACTTTGCTGTTCCGTGTTGCTGTTTTTCGAAAAGGGGTATTTTTCCATGCTGCGCACTGAATGGCTACCACGAGCTTGTCATTTTCGTCTTCTATTTCAAGTGGTGTCTTTAGCGGCACATTTAGAGCAATATTTTCCTTGCAGTCTTTTCTGAAAACGTCCCAGTTTGTTTTGTTACTAGTTAACTTAGGCGGTCCTTCTTTTTTTGCTAGACTTCCACCGATTTTCAGAATGACTGCTGAGTGGTCTGAGCATAAATCATAACATTCTTCTACTTCCGTTAGATTTTTAGTTAGCGCTTTTGCGATAAAGAAGTCGACGAGGTCAGGGATTTTATTATTGTCAGTTGGCCAATACGTTGGCTTTCCCGTCGAAAAAAATTCCAAACCACGTTTCATACTGGCTTTGTACAATAATCTGCCTTTCGTTGAATTACATCTTGAACCCCAGAAAGTGTGTTTCGCGTTAAAGTCACCACCGATGATAAAATTAGGCCCGAGTGAGTCAAAGAGGCGAGCGAGGTCGTCGTCCACCAACCTATATCCCGGAGGGAAGTAACACGATCCGATCTGGTAGTCTAAATGATTTATTTTTACGGAAACTGAGCTTATTTGCATAGAATCCAGTTCTACTTTTATGTTTTCGGAGTGCTTAATGTATTCTTTAATGTACATAGAGGAACCGCCTCTCGCATTTTCCGAAGGATGATGCGCGTGATAATCACTGTAGTCTTTTATTCTGGGTCCAGGTCCTTTTTTTAAGTGGGTTTCCGATATCAAGCATATATCAATATTGTTTTTCCGTAAAAAGATTTCTAATTCGTCTATTTTTGCCAGAATGCCGTTTGCATTCCACGTTAGTATCTTTAGCAGCTGTTTCATATTCATGTTTTGTTGTTTGTCTTGCGAGGCTTGAACTCGAGTATATAGAATATTTACTGCTGTTGTTTGTATTTCTTCTGTTTCGTATTCCATTACAATATTGAAGGCGCCTTTAGCTATGTGACTATCGATGTAGTTTCAAGAGCCGAATTTAATCAACTTCTCTACAGATGGGATACCAAGTTTCTAAGTAGCCGCACCATAACTGCAGAATGGGGCCTAGTTCGCTCCATAGGAAGAGCTTTGTCACCTCTCTTATGGATCCTCATGGTCGACTGGATAGCCATATTCTCAGCGAAAAGAGCATCAAAGTGGTTGCGTATGCCGATGATCTAGTGTGATTTTCAATAAGTTGATGAAAATAGCGCTTTCTTCCATAAGCAACTGGGCGCCACACAAGGGGTTGAACATAAACTCACAAAAATCCAAACTGATATTATTCTCGAGAAAGTGTAAAATTCCTAAATTTAGAAATATCAAGATAAATAATACGGCCCTACCAGTTTCAAACTAAGCTAAATTTCTTAGAATAATTTTAGATGGAAAATTTAACTGGAAATCTAATGTCGAGGACTGTTTGGAACAAAATGTGGATTAGAACTGAAAGTGACTCAGAAGATGTTAAGATCAATCTTACCAAATTAAGGTGCAGTATGGTGGAAAGTTCTGGATATCACGGGAATATAGGAGACCAAGAGAAGTGGACCAAGAGCGCTTCCTCGCAGTACACCAGCTTAAATTTCTTTGAATTGCGAGTATTCGTTGCCATGTCTGACATGGAAGAATCTATTTTCGAGATATTTTGTCAGTATGTTATAAAGGCGTACACGCAACCTGTCGTAATTTAAATGTCAGGCCTTCATGCCACACCTCATCACATGCTTGCGAGGCATCAAGAAATATGCTTGAGTAAATCTATTTTTCTTCAAGAGCTTTCTCAATTACGTCAGTGATTCTATGTACCTGGTCAATGGTTGAATGTTTGCTTTTGAACTCAAATTGGTGATCAGGGATAAGATTTTGTTCTTCAATAACCAGCTGTAAGCGCTTAAGCGCGTAAGTAACCATTGACTTCCATTGACTCGGGACGTATTCCACTTTAAGCGTAGCATTTATAATATTGGGAAACTTAATTAATGATTTTGCTCTTTTACAGCTTTTCAAAGCGAATAATTGCATTCTTCATCCGCTGTCAAGCTTTCGTTGTAATAATCTATTACACGGTTTTTAAAATTCGTCTGTTTGCCATTTCTTACGCGCTTTTGTTTTCTTTATCATTTCTTTTATTTCCGGTGGATATTTTAGGCCTCAGTTTGTGGGCGTTTTCCTTTGATGGGGAGTATTATTCTACGCGGCGCACTGCACGATTTCAACGAGGCGATCAACTTCGACTTTAAGTTCATAGGATGTCTTTAGTCTTAGGTGATACAGTCAGTTCAATATTTTCTTCAATTTCTTTCTTGAAACCTTCCCAATTAGTATTTATGTCAGTTAGTCCCGCTGGTTCTTGTTTTTTAATTAGCGTTTCGCTCGTTGTCAGAATGACTAGAAAATAGCCAGAGGAAAGATCAAAGCTTTGTTATGAAATTGGTATATATTCCTTTTATAATAATGAAATTGATTAGATCGGGTATCAGTCGGTCAGTAGTCTGTTTGCCCGTCGAATCGAAGTCCGACTGTACTTCATACCTGCTTCGTAGAGCACTATAACTTTTTGTGAGATGTATCTTGAACCCCAAAAGTGTGTCTAAGCGAGTTGAATATATTTGTAAAAATACTTTTTTCAAGCGCGCATTGCGGTGGACAATAGATAGACGCTTACTTGCATAGTTTGAAGCTCTGTTTCAAGCTCTACAAATATGATCCGCCTCTCGATTCCTGAAATGCGTGTGTTACGGCAATTATTTTTGATCTTAACTAACCTCTCAAAATTGGTTTATTTAAATTACTTTGGTTCTCAAGTTTCGCAAAAATAACAGAGAAAACGTGATGTACAGGGTACGCTGAACTTTTCATTCTTCCATTTTCTGATGATGATGATGAACGTATGTTTGCGCGTCCGATGTCCGACGTCCTAAGACCTAAGATGGCTTTCCTTTGCTACTTTTTCTTTGACGTTCTTAGGCCTTAAGAATTTATCCCACCTTTTATGCAGTTCATTAGCAGCCTCAATAGTTATTCGAGTGTTTTCCTTCACAATTAATACACGTTGCAGCGAATTGTTTCATTACTCCAAAATCTTTGGAGAGGTGATTTCCGAAGGAATTTACCAATCGCGGCTCTTTCTGACAATATGTTGGTATGTGATTCAATCTTTGGCAACCTGGGATTAATCTACATTCGATTTTGACTACGATATTGAGACTAGTTTCTATTTCATAAATTTTATCTAGATAGATTTCCGGCCTTATCGAACGTTAGCATAAAAAGAAGAAGACTACGCTTAACCGTAGTTTTTTCGCCTTCCGATTGTTGATTTTCTTGTTTAACGATATTTTCAGCCGTGGTGTAGTGGTAACATCAACACTTGTCACGCTCTTGGTTCACGGTTCAAATCCTGATCTCAACAATCATCTATTTTTATTTTTATATTATTTTATTTCATTTGAAATAAATAAAAAAGTCGATCAATTGCGAAAGCTTAGTCAACTCTACTGTGAAGGCATAACACTGGCAGTAGGGTGGTCATATGGCTTAAATGCAACTTGATCGTGATGATGACATCAGGTGGAGCGAATGACGTGACTACCTTGAGGACACCGGAGTGCACGATTATTTCTTTACAATTTGTTCTTAAAGAGTACGAACTGAGTCCGATTACATATATGTATATGATCCTAGCCAGGCAATGCACCAATTCGCCAAAATTCAAGAGGTCCTTAACTTGACATGTAGGCTTAGACTAATACCTTATTAGTTCCACTTCAAATTGATCGAAATCGAATGAAGTGAAAGTAAAATAAGAGAAGGGGTTTAAGACATTTTCGAATCATATATCTCATATGCCCAACTCAAGATCCACCCAATGAATTTTGATGAAATTTGTTTTTGGTTTCTATAGCAGTAGAGGAGGCAGCCCTGGTGAGGATCTTTCATGGGACAGATAAGTAACTCATATTTGTGAAAGCGTTTTCCTATTACATAAAAGATTGTACTGTCTTTAGTATTTTATCCTTTATTATTCCTCACTGTATAGGTTGAAATATTTTTAGCGGCTAAACAAAAAAAATAATCTGTAAATTTTTTTAGTTCATTCTTTAGGGTGCAGAAGCCATATTTCTCAACATGTTGGTACCATTATCGGAACAGATCTTTAAATGTATTTCCGAGTGCTTCTATTATTGTTAAAAATTATAAGGTCCAAGCTTCATTTATGAAGATTTAGTATTGGGATATTCTTCTCGATGACATAATTTATTACTTCCACGTTTTCCACCATACAAACGAATCCTTTAATGTGAGGTGCAAAAAGTTCTGGGATAATGGTATAATAAATAGCTGACTATTTCTAGATTTCAAATTGAATTTTTCAGATTTCTCAATGGTTCTTCGTGACTCTTCTCAATTTGTTGTTTTACGAATGAATGTCATTCCAAAAATGTACAAAATGGGGATTAATTGTTGTTTAGCGGGTCTTGAATATGGATAATACCTACATATATAATATGGTGACTTTCCTAATCTTTTATTTATTTATTTATTTATTTAGTTTCAAATGTATTAAATTTATTATATTTGATTTTTTATTGCTATGAATTAACATCATTTTCATCTACTATGTGCAAGTTGTATAAGGTTTTTGTTGCCTTCTTGGTCAGCTTTCTAAGTCATTCGGGAATTCTTAATGGGTGTGGGAAGACATGCGAAAGTTAAGAAAGTTAAGTAATGTTAAGAAATTCTTCATAAGTCAGGAGAAAAATGTTCACTGTAAAGCCCTATATTTCTTAAACCAAAACTAATTTTGCGTGGTACTTGATATAAAACTGCAAAGTTTCAGATTTTGCGGAAGCTTCTAAAGTAGTGCGGGCAACGCTCACACAGAGAAAGATTGTATACAAATCGAAAGAAAAACGTGCTGTGCAAAGCCCTGTATTTCGAAAATGGGTTTCATTTTGTTTGACCATACAAGAACTTTCGGTGGGGCGCAGGAAGAGGTAAAGACGCATATTCTATAAAAAATAATACAAGAAAAATGTTCCGTGTAACACCCTGTACTTTGAAATTGAATGATTTGGCTGAATTGTGTTCTTCTGCGTAATATGAGGTTGCTGAGTTCCACTTTTTTAAAAAAAATGTTACACTTTTAAAAAAAAAGATGCATTATATAAAATCAGTTCATATGAACTCCCATGATTTTCAGGAACTAAGTCCCAATATGAGAATGAATTAAATCCCAAGAGCGGGATTTTGTTCTTTATGAACTAAGTCCCAAATGAACTTATTCCGAAGTTATTTAAAATAAAACCAAAATTAACAATTTGAAATGAACTACTCGTAAGTCCCAAAAATGTTTAATCCAGCATGTATACATTTGTTACAAAGGGTATTTACGTATAATAGAATACTTATTGTACGTAAACGTGAATCATATCAATGATCTTTGTGCGGCACAAAGGACATGTATATCCATCGTCAGAACCTTTGGCGACGCTGTCGGCTCGCAACTTCAAATGATACTCGCTGCAAATCATCATATGCTTGCATGAAAGAAGGACTATGTTTGGCTTCATAGTTTCCTACGCTGAATCTCTGTAGGTACAATGGCGCTGCGAAATTACGCCGCAGGAAATGAAACCCCAAAAACAAAAATTAAATAATGCTCCAAAATTATACTCGCAGTGAAATAGTAATTTAATTTTTTGGGGTATTATTTCATTTTTCGAATTTGGGTGCTATTTCATTATGAAATAAGAATGACAGAAGTTTAATAAATTAAAATTCGATGTGAATCAAACAGTACTGCTTGGGTGGCGCCAAAAAAAAAAAAAAAAACTATGGACATCTCTTCGACTCATACACCAGATGGCCTTCGGCCTCACATGCAGGTGCTCAGGACATTTCATTTCTTTTTGGGGCCTTATTTCATTTCATTGGGGCCTTATTTCCGTTTTAGAATTGGGCATAATTTCATTATGAAAAATTACCCCAAATTTGGGACCTTATTCCACTTTTACTTTTGCGGGCTTATTTCCTTGGGCCTAACTTCGCGGTAGGAGTTAGCTCCATTTGGGACTTAGTTCGTAATGCCTATTTGTACACCACACTAAAATTATTGACCAGATTTCATGAAAATCTGTTGAGTTAGGGGCGTTATAAGTGGCGTTTATGAAGTCTCACACTTAAAAATTGTTCGACTTTCAGAAATCATCCTTATTTCCTCGGATATACCATGAAGTAATAATTTGTTTAATTTAACAGGGCAGTAATTATTTTTTTTATTTTTTATTTTAGCATTAATTGTATACATTTTTTCTAATTAAAACTATTGCACAATGTACAGAGTTATGGTACTTACAGCTGAATAAATTACTAAAGCTATTAACTAAATATCACAGATAAAAATTAAATTCTGAAGGAAAATTTTAACTAAGACTTTCACAAAAACAACTATAACATAATTTAGAAAAAGAGAAGAGGAACCGATAAGGACAGTATCCGACTCAGATCAGCTTTACAATGGGTATAACATTAAAGGTGACAAAAATAAATAAGTATATAAACAAGTAAACAAGTGCGTAAATATATATAAAATAACATAAAGAAATAAATATATGAAAACAAATAATGTGCAACAAAATAAGTAAATTAATATATAACAAATAAAAGAAAAACAAATAATATACATAAATAAAGTAGGAAAAAAACAAGAATTATAAATAAATAAAGAAATAAATAAATAAGTTAATAAATGAAAAAATATACAAATAATAATATACTCGTAATATGCAATTATAAGGTGTGCAACTAAGTCAAACTAAGTCAATAGATGGCTCCAGCAGTAAGTGCTGGTCGATTTTGACACATCCAAAACGTGTTGATTTTCTTCTTTCATTCGAAGAAAACGGCGGCTGAAGCGCATCGAGAGCTCCGAAAAGTTTAGGGAGATGCTGCTCTAAGTGAAACAACGTACCGCGATTAGTTTCGTCGCTTCAAAAACGGTGATTTCGATGTTGACGACCGTCCGCGTGAAGGAAGGCCAAAATCCTTCGAAGACGCTGAATTGTAGGCATTGCTCGATGAGGATCCGTGCCAAACGCAAGAACAGCTTGCTTCAGCATAACGAGTTACCCATCAAGCCATTTCCAAGCGATTGCATGCGTTTGGAATGATTCAAAAACAAGGAACTTGGGTTCCTTATGATTTGAAGCCAAGGGACGTTGAGCGTCGTTTTTTCGCCTGTGAACAACTGCGGCAAAAAAGAAAATAATTTCTTTATCGCATCGTGACGGGTGATGAAAAATGGATTCATTACAGCAACCCAAAGAAAAGAAAGTCATAGGGTCTGCCCGGTCATGCTTCTACGTCGTCGGCTCTGCCGAATATTCACGCTGCGAAGATTATGCTGTGTATTTGGTGGGACCAGGCCGGGGTCATTTATTATGAACTGTTGAATCCCAACAAAACCATCACTGGGGAACGGTATCGACTTCAATTGATGCGATTGAGCCGAGCACTGCCGGAAAAACGGCCACAATACGAGCTGAGGCACGAAAAAGTGATTCTACAGCATAACAACGCTCGGTCTCACGTTGCCAAACCCGTTAAAACCTACCTGGAGACGCTCAAATAGATATTGCGCCATCCGATTATTACTTGTTCCGTTTTATGGCACATGGTCTGGCTGATCAGCAGTTCCGCTCATATGAAGACATCAAAAAATGGCTTGTTTCGTGGATAGCCTCAAAAGATGAACATTTTTACCGTAACGGTATTCGAGCTCTGCCACAAAGATGGGAAAAGTTGTAGCTAGCGATGGGCAATACTTTTAATGATTCATTTGTAACCATTTTTTCACAATAAAGTTGCATTTTCATCAAAACGAACTTTTTTGCGCACCTAATATATTAAATTAATAAAAGACTAAATAAATAAATGAATAAATATGCAGATAAATCAATAAATTAATAAATGATTAAAATAAATAAATTAGTTAATATGTTTAATTAAACATTTTGATCGGAAATCAAGTTATTATCGTATAAGCTACATGACAAGTTATACTGATCAAATAATTTCGTGATTCTAGGAGTTATGTTTTCAACATTTGCCAAGGAGTGTAACTCATCTGTCGGAAAATGCCACGGAAGATTTAAAATCAGTTTTTGCCAGCGGTAATGGCAATTAGTGAAACCCAGCTGCGCAATGACACTGATCCCCGTGAATTTGCCATAGTGGGTTATACACTGGTGTCATTCATTGTGTAACATAGCGGAATCGCGCACTATGTTTAAAACAAAGTGAACTTTAACAGTATTAATTTTAATTTCCAAGCTCTTAAAATATGTTTCAGTGACATTTAATTCCGACTGCATTTTGATTTCAATGTGGAAACTAATCAAATCTGACGAAACGGTGCATAGCGGATTGGCAGCTTATCAAACGAGGGAAGCTCGATATGTACATAGATAATATAAATGAGGGTCAAAACAGATCCTTGGGGCACACCGGTGTTCACAGAAAAACTGTTAGATATCCAGCTATTTATAAACACCTTGTATAATTTTAATTAGGTAAGGTGAAAAATTTAAAACGAAAAATTTTTTAAATAGTCCCTCGGTCACACATTATCGAATATTTTCTCAACATCATGAAAAACCATACTTGTTATTTCACCTAAATTCAAGTTTGTTTTTTTAATATGTCTTGTAATGCGGTGAATTTGATTAACAGTATTGTGGTAGAGTCTAGACCGAATTGTTCCTGCAGAAGAATATTGTTTACTTCACTGTGCAGTAATAGATTTGCCTTAATAATCCTTTTAAAACATTTGCTTATTGAAATATGTGAGCTAATAGGCTTGTGGTTACAAGGCATGCTGCCGATCCTTACCAGTTTTAATATGGGGACGGTTTTTGCTTTGGTAAGTAGGTAAGAACTGTTACACAGCTTTTACAAGTACTTTAGGCCTATTCTAAAAAGATGCTTTAAGTACAAGTTTTCGACTCCATCAAAACCAGGTTAAAAGGTCTTAATGGAGATGAAATATTTTTCAAATTACTTACCGAAACAATGGTATTATCCCGATTTTCAGGAAGTAAATTAATCAAATCCTTTAATAGATTGACAGCAGTTTCTGTACTTGTGCTACAAAAAATGTTGCTGGCTATGGAATGATTTGCATTGGCCTTTTCGCGACTAGAAAACGATAGCGAATTTCTCATTTTTAAAGCAGGGACAGCCAAGTATTTCTTTTTATCACCTTAATCATATTCCAGAAAGGATTACTATCTTTCTATAAGCTTCGAAGTTTGACATTTCATTCACGATTTATAAAAGTAACAATTTGATCTTTTAATATCGCACTTAGATCCTTGGTCAGAGATAAATAATGGTAATCACGAGTTCTAGCCCCACAAATATCTGTAACTATTATTCAGCTTAATTAGTTGAAGAATATTCGGCGGCAGTCTTTTTGGCCGGCTGTAATTTGATGCTATTTTAGGAAATGAATGGTCCACGCAATGAAAAAGCCAACACGTTCATCTATTTGAGACTCAGTTACTCCCTCGAGAAGTGATTCACGATTTTTTCGCACTTTTGAACCTAGAACATTGTACGAGAAGAGTTGAAAAGCGAATTAATTTGCCTTAGTCTTAAATATTATAATATTAAAATAATTAAATGGAAATATGAAAAGTTCGTCTATGTCTTCTGTTTGCATTGAATGCGGATCCATACTACTAAATCGATATTCAAAACCCAAGTCAAATGCGAATTCACTCGTAGTCGGGGAAATAAGCTTACGCAGTGCTAGATGATGTGATGATATGATGTTCCTACGAGTATACATATTTCTGTAGTAATAAGTGAGTATAGCATATTTAACCGGAAAATGGTCTGAGTTTAATTCATTTATCATTTTAGGTTGACTAAATAGGTCTGGCATATTCGAGAAAAAGATGTCTAAATTTGACGGCTTAGATCGTCATTTGATGGGATAAAGATAAAAGTAGCCTGAGCTGGGTACAGAATATTGAACGGATGTCTAGTGCTTAAGTTTGCAAGTAAGTTGCCAGTAATTCGATCTGAGATAAATGACAATAATGTTAAATATAATATCATCGTACCTTTAACTTCTTTACTTACTTTTATTATACATACATACATGTTTTTATTATCAACTACATTCACACAATTATTTGGCATTGAATTCTCTCTATACTTTGTATCTTGAATAAACCGCCGTTGAGTGCACTTTAAAAATATCGTGGCTGCCTTTTTATTTAACCTTAAACCTAACAGCAAGCCCAGTTTCTGTACCGGCAATTAAAATCTCCGCATATCAAAAAAGTTTCATTAAAGTTAACAAGTTTCCGTAAATCACGTTTTCAAACGTTTTCTTGCTAATGCAGGAGTGCCAGGAAAGTAAACAGAAAATATTTTTACTCAATTTCCACCAAGAGATTAATTTTCAGTACTTTATTGTTTTTTTTTCTAACGACAGTGGCAACACCGCCTACCCTTCTGTCTTCTCGAACTAAGCGATAGCATTTCTAGGTGATTGTTCATTCCTTTGGTTCGACGGTAGTGTTGTTGTTCCAAACGTTTAAGTTGTACATAAGTATATTCCAATTAGGGCTGGTGCAGGTGGTATAACACTCTTTGATTTCTGGAACCGATTTGCTGCTATTCCTCAAAGAAAATTTCCCTCTGATAGCGAAAAAGTTTAGTAGACTTGTAAATGACAGATCGGTCAATTTGTGAGTGCCATTACAGATAGCATAATTGTTATTCTTTAAAGTTATTCTTTAGTTTCGTGGATTGCCCAAATATATGGCAATTGTAGCACTGGGTAAGCTTATTATCCGACTACTTTAATATTTAAAACGAAGGCGAATTAGTTCGCTTTTCAACACTTCTAGTGGAAGTTCATGTGGAAAACTGCCAGTTATTCGTTTTTAATAAGACACAAATATTTTTATGAGTTTCAACACTTTCGCACTTTATTTTAATGCCAATAATCATTATTGAACACTATATTCTTGAATGTCGTTGTGACGTAAGAGTACATGAATATTTTCACTTGTTTTTTGCAAAACAGATGGATGGTGTTTTAGATGTTTTAATCGAAGTTGGGGTTAGAACAACATCATATTCTATATCACTGTCCGAATCAGGTAGACATGTAGTTCTTGAGATATTAGAACAAGGAACGTCAACCGAATTCAAAGCACGATACTGACTTGAAAATGTATTATTTCTCCGAAAAATATCAACTTTCAAGCTAAATCACTTAACTAAGGTTTACATATTTCTACATTTTCAGCCATACTTAATTTAGGGTTTTGGGTTTGACCCAAATTTCGCCTAAAATTCCCGGTTCCATAAAGCATTAAGTGCAGAAAAATTAGTATGTATAATAGGTATACGCATTCCTGGAAATTGTAAATATTTTACATAACACTGTAGTACTAGAATACCATGTTATTAAAACTACGAAACTACGGATGTACTGGACTTGCCTAACGTAATTATTATATCGGTAATTATTATTTATTATTACTGGTTAGCTGGCTGCAAACTTCTTCGCTGATTATATTCCAAGTCCGAATAATCTCCGAAGTTTGAAGAATCAGTATAAGAGACTAAAAGAGCGTGTCTACTGTAATACATGGACGCATAGAGCCTTTCTAAATATTGTCACTTGATTTTAGGCCAAGAAAATCCATTATTGAATGATTTTGGCATTCCTGTTAAACTCGCCACTGCAAAGAATGATGTTGCAAAATGCGCCCTGAATTGTCCCGAATTAGCTACGGTTACGGCCCGCGATCCATTCTTTCCCAAGCTCTGCTTTCCACGATAACCGTTGCGGCTGGTGATGGTCGAGTAGGAATTATTTTGCACAGTTCGGGTACCTCTGAGCTTGTTGTGTAGGTAGGTGACTAAGGTGTGTGCGTAACTATGTACAAAAATTCACATTAAAACATTTTTTCCCTCCGGTCGCTTCGTCCTTTTTTATTTTTTGCTTCTTATGATAAAGGACGAAATGGCCATTAAAATAATTTCCAGCCAAACAAGCTGATGAGGAAGGAAAGGGCAATCCGACGCGCAACGATGCCTCTGATGAAGGGGTGCGTACTTTATGCCCGATGAATCCAATGAACAGCGAAAGGCAACGGAGGCGAGGTTCTTACGTGTACAACCCGCCGCACCCCCATAACTGTTACTAGCCGGGGTGTAATTTTAAGGATATTAATTATTCATCTCAAGTGTATGTACAAGGAGATTCCATTGCTGACGCGAATGGTGGACCAAAAGGGGGTTGTTAAATATTTTTTTTGCAGCTCGCGGACTAGTTATCTCCTTTTTGGCTCGTTCCTTTTCAGTGCGTGGCTACTTAGAAATTTAATTTAAAAGCAAGGCACTGTAGAAAAAAAGGACTAAATCTGAAGATGGAAAATCTGCAGGACACGCATTACACGGGCTGTAACAGTTTTCATTTTTCTCTTACCTTCTTTTGTTGAACACTTCACTTGTTGGGCTAAAATGGACGAAAAACACAAAAGAACAAAAAAAAAAAGAGGGAAAATAGGCAACGCACTTAATTTGCTTCCCTCCATCTTCTGGTACTCAATGTTGCTGAAGGCAGAGTTAAAGGGCAACGCGAAGACAGTCCGTTAAAAGGATACGAAATTAACGTATACAGCTGTAGAGTTTTTCAAGGATTTCTTTTCTTTTTTTCACGAAGTGCCGAAAGCAATTAAAATTTTATGACAAAGAAAACTGCGAGAAAGCGCAAAAATAAAAATAAAAAACGCTATACGTACATATACGAGTACATAGTATACTGCTGAGAAATTTATTTTTGTCATTTTCCGTGAGAGGGATAAGCTCGCGGGGCCCAAGATAGCAAACATGAGAAGAAATAAACTTGAAGAAGTCTTGAAAACACATTTTCCATAAATTTGGAGGTGTACGAGAGGTACTTAGGTAAGTATCACAGCAATTGCTGATTGAACTCATCAAAGCAGTCCAAGTTATGTCCTTCTATTATGCTTGCAACAGAAAAAAGTCACTAGGAAATCTTCATCAGCAGGCATAAGGTCCCATCACATCACCACGAATAAGTTGCTTTGAAAATGTGAAGAAAAGAAAGATCAGTGCTTTAATGAAACAATTTCTCTAGGCCGTTAGTTATTAAATTCCCTAAAAATGGTGACAGCCACGTCCACTTTCTTCCAAGAAAAAGTCTTAACAACAACTTGCCTGGTAAAATATCTTAAAAATTCGTAACGCCACGCTCGCTTTATTAGGGGTGAGTTAAAAGATGGGGGATAGGGTATCATATGATCCGTTCTAGAAGAATTGTAACTTTTCTGCATGTTTTTTTTATTTTTTTGTTTAATATGCTCTCAGCAGAGGTGAACCTATATCACTGAGCTAGCGCCCCGAGATGTTTGTAGATGCCTGTTGATTCTGCTCTTGAACACTTGTCCTGTAGCAGAAGGAGTTTTGATAAAGTGATGACCGTGCTGTTGCTAAGTGGACATAGGGGTGACGGACCCTGGTGGCTTGTCTAGTATAACGCTCAAATATCACATTTCTAAAGACCATTCTATCATCTGCCATGATAGCATCTATAGGCTTAGGTGTGCTACTAGTCTTGATGAGCTAATAGTTGGAGATTGAAAGTTAGTGCAGGATCTTCTATTAAGCGGACTGCTTGTTTCTGTATACTATTGAGCAGATGAAGAAAATGTTATGGGACCAAACTCCAGACATGGCAACAATACTCCAGTCAAGTGGTCTAACTAGTGCTTTCTATAGGAGAAGGTGTTACTGCGCTGCAAAGTTTCTCACGGATGCCGATATTGCAACGTTGGGTATTTGGTCGTGCCATGTTACACAAGAGTTGACTGTGAGGCCTAGAAGATGCATGGTTTCCTTGGGATAATTTAATCGTTCATTTGAAGCTGGGCGCAGTAAAAAAAGATATTTCTGGAAAAGGCAGTAAATTATGTTTTCTTCGCTTTGAGGGTGCTGTCATCGGCAAAACTGAAGATTGTTATCATGGAGATGTTTATTGATTCTAGAAGGTCGTTGATATGGAGTAAAAACAGAGTTGGTGAAACTATAGAACCCTGAAGCACTCCAGCATTTACAGCAAATGTGTCGGAAGACACACCGTTGACCACAACTTGAATTGATCTGCCATTAAGAAATTTTTCCATCCAACCTTTAGATAGTATGGACAACAACGCTATGGGACGGTCGATTTGCGGCAAGTATTTTTTTTTTTTTTGATATCGGTTGAATTCGGTCAGTTTTCCAGCAAGAGGGAAACATTTTTTTGCGCATAAGCCATAGAAACAAGTCTAGAAAGAATATTTGTAAGTTCTCTTGCACAGTGAGGTCTATGACTGAAAACATAATTTATTTTGTACTTAAATAATTTATAAACAATAGATTAAAATGTAATGCTCTGTTCTTCTTCACTGCAAGTGCGGAGGAATAGTAGCTTATCCATAAATATATTTTGGTCCCAACATATAATGCCTACTGCTTTGGAAGATAGGAGCCCTGAAAGACCTCGGCTTTTCTTGAAGACCCATGGCCTGTTTTCAATTTTCTTCTTATGTGCAATGTCAGTGTTGTGCCTAAAAACTGAAGAGAGTGAACTAAAATGCAGAAGCCTTGTTCTGAATTCAAAACCAAGATAAAATGAATAAATAGTTATGATAATCATGATAGTTATGAATTGTGATGTAATGAGTGAGTGGTGGAATAGTTTACGAGTATACCCATTTTCTCACTGTAAAAGAGCGAACCCCTTATTTGTGTTATTTGCTGTTGTACTGCACAAATTCATTTGAGATATTGATATTACGAAACGAAAGTATGCCAAAATTATTTATCGAAATTGTAGAATTTTGTTCCGTATTATTGGTTCAATTTAATAAAAGGTTCACATTCATGTTTCTATACTATTTAGTACTGTATTGAATGGTTAGTATCAATACCAAAATTGGTCTTATCGAAGCAAAAGTATCGATACTGGTATCATATCAGCAGTATCGAAACATCGCTAAGAATGACTTCATACTATAGCAGATCGCTTTAGGTTGCATATTCTTGTCGTTGACAAACTGTAGGGGTAAAAATTTGTATTTAAAGATATGAATTTAGCATAAATGATCGTTGGTAAAATACCTAAAAAGTCAAAAATTGAATTCAGAGTAAATTTTGATTTAAGAAACACTTTATACCTTAGTCTATGGTCCATGGAATACTGAGATTGAAACTTTCTATCTCCCGGGTAGGCACTCCTAAGACTAATGGCTCGATAGGTCTCAAACCTGCTCCGTTCTGATCACAAGCAAACATACTACCCACAACACAAATTTGTCTTACTTTTTAATAAAATCAGCGTTGTCGCCGGTCAAAAACTTTGGTTACCCACCCAAGAACATGAACGATTTAGGTACATACATACACACGTATCTATATACGTAGATAGGTTTTTAAATGACATGTTTTAAATAAAGAGCAAAATAAATAAAAAAGGAACCCGGGATATCTTTTCTTTCTTTGCATATTGTACCTACCTACAAATTTAATTCAAGTAACAAACTTTTTTGATTTAATCCTATCCACAGAAAAATTTCTTTAACTCAGAATGATTTTAAAATCCAATTTCCACACTCTTCACCCGAAAGGTCAAGTGAAATGTCAAAACCATACATATGAATCCGAAAGTGAATTGAGACCCAAACAAAACTTAATCCTATTGCCTTCCGAAGAAAACTGTTTTTTTTTTTCTTACAGATTGACAAGGGGCACCGAAAACGATTGATTCAATTCGATTCTATCAACCGATCAACAACCAACGCACCAATAACACAAAGCATTCAATTTTCCAAAGAAGACAGGCAAAAAGTTGACATGTAAATTTCCCATCAACGGACAATAATTTTCATAACAATAATCAACCGGCGAGGAAAATCCAACAATAAAGGGGAGAAGAAAGATTTTCCTGAAACCCACTTACCGGTGATTTGCTCGAGTGACTTTCGATTTTAAATTCATCCTCTCAAACCCCCTTTTCCATGGCACTCAGGTGGGTCGAAAGGTGACGCGATATATACTTTTGACATATGCCGGCCGATATGTGTGCGTATGGCATAAGGATACAACCCCTCTTCTCGTAGTCGATAAAAACCCAAGCAAATGTTCTATTGACCGTTATTATCCCCCAGGGGCAACTTTGGTGGTGGGCTGTGATTGTTATGATTACTAGGCATAGAAATGATGGATTTAAGGACTCACGTATGCATAAGGGATTGACGTTTGGGATGATGTATGAAATCCTTAAGGAAAGATGTCCCTCACAGATTTGCATCTGAAAGGGATTTTTGAGGGATCTAGATTTTATGTGTGTGTTTGTTGTTTTGGCTATCCTTCTGCTTGCCAATAGTGAGGGGCGATCAAATGAAATAATTTGTTTACGAAAAACGAAGAGCAATTGATTGTTTGTTGTCCTTAAAATGTTTTTTATATGTACGTATCATTAGAAAGCAAGTGATTATCTTTTTGCTGCTTGAGTAACTGCTGGAATATGTATATATTATGTATGTACGAGTAGGTATGCATCTTAGACATTAAATTGTCATGAAAATTGATACTATTTTGTTGTACATACTGCCCTCTAATCACATCCTTCGAGATGTAAGTATTGCTTTAGTGAAAATTTTCGATCTCAAGATTTTAATCAAACTCGACATTACTATAGTAGAGAAACTCAAAAAAAAAAAAGTTGTTTCAATTATATCTGTCTGTCTGTATGTATGGACCGCTAGACATATTTTTTTCAAACTTTATATCTGTGAGTTCACAATTCGAGTCGAAATCGTAATTTTCATTCTAACCCAAAAATTAACGGTACTTTACCAATGGCCAATTTTGAAAAAAATCAATTTGCTCGAAAATGGCTCAAATTTCACGCAGGTATATGCAATCTGGAGTACCACGTGTAACGGTTCTTTACTTATTAATCAGATTTTAAAAATTTAGTATTTCTCCGATATGACTCCATCGATTTTGTTAAAAATCAATATTTAAACAATATTTGATATATGAAATGAAACTTTTCTCGTTTAATACCTTCTGTAAAGTAATATTTATCATTTTAAATCTCAGTGAACCATTGTTTATTTCTGTCTCAACTGCTGTAGGTTTTCTCGTGCAGGCACTCTTATCTTGGATTTCTCCTCAAGTGTCTTTATCTTCATCATGCACTCAAACGAAGAAAACAATGGTTTTGGAAGTGAGTTATCTTTGTCCCACAATATTCGAAAACCCTTTCGTAAAACGCGTGTGATGCTTAATGCTTTTCGCAATACGTTCTCTGGTTTATCCGTTGTCCATATTAATGCCCAAAGTCTGAACAAGCACTGGGGTGAATTTAAATTAATATTTGATAGAGGTAAGATCATCACAAATCTTTTCGAAAACATTGGGTTGAATTATAACCATTTAATAGTCTGTGGAGATTTTAATATAAATCTCCTTGCTAGTGACAACTTCCAATTTAAAGATAGCCCCACACATTTCAGCGCCACTAACTCAACCCTCCTCGATGTCTTTCTGGTAAATAGATCAGACCGAATAAAATTCTATGGACAGCTCGACATTCCTGGGTTCTCACATCATTCGTTCTTCGTAATAGAAGCTGTGAGTGGCTCACTCCTAAAATTGAATCACTCATTGAAAAGAGAGACAAGGCTTTTAAAAAGTGGAAAAGATTTAGAATTCCCGAACTAAGCCAAGAATTCACACAGATCAGAAATTCTGTGAAGCATGAAATCCGACTATCTAAATCGAAGTTCTTGCCTCTAAATTCAAGTCAGGGTTAAGCACAAAGAAAGCCTGGGAAAATGTCAAAGAGTTGGGTATAAGAAAAAATCTGGCTGCGAAATATAATGAAATTGACGTCAGAGACCTTAATGTCAAATTTTCTGCTGCTTCAACCTCATGTAGCTTTCAAGATGTTATAGATGAAGACTCAGTCATAAACTCATTGCTAACCCGCGAAACACCCACAAATTTAGGATTTAGTAGAGTCTGCCTACCGGATGTCCTTAATGCGGTTTTTGCCGTTAAATCGGATGCAATTGGTTTGGACTGCGTGCACCCAAAATTTCTTAAGACCATTATCTTCGAAGTACTGCCTCCCCTGACGTACATTTTCAACAACGTGTTGTCCAGCTTACCCGAAATCCTGGAAGGTTTGAAAAATAATCCCGGTTTTAAAAAGCATGACCAAAGAAATAGAATACCGTCCTATTTCCACACTCCCCTTTATTTCCAAGGTCTTCGAGAAGCTGATGAGAATGCAAATATATACATACCTGAACCAATTCGATCTCTTTTCACCGTTCCAATCAGGCTTTAGACAACAACGTAGCTGCACCACCGCCCTGCTGAATCTGGTTGACGATTTTCGCTCAGCGATGGATAGGGATCATATTACCTCACTAGTTCTGCTCGACTTCTCGAAAGCATTCGATATAGTTCCGCATGAGATTCTCTTACTTAAACTTAAACATTATTTCAACTTTGATGAAACTGCATTAAAACTGATAAGAAGTTATTTAGCAAATCGCACTCATGCTGTTTCATCCAATGGTAAGTTGTCGGACTTCCTCGAATCGAAGGCTGGGTTACCACAGGGATCTATTATGGGACCGTTACTTTTCTCTATGTTTAATAACGACTTACCCTCAATCATACATAGCTGTAAAGTACAGATGTACGCCGATGACGTTGAATTGCACCTCAGCTACCCCCTCGGCCTGATAGAAGATGCGACTTTACGTATAAATGAGGATTTAAGATTATTGGTTCGTTGGGCCCAAACAAACAGGCTTAAACTCAATTGTGACAAAAGCCAAGCTATCATTATAAGCCGTACCAGCTTAGATTTATCCTGTTTTCTCCTTATAGAAGTAGATAGTGTCCACCTTGTGTATGCTGAGCGGGTAAAAAACTTAGGGCTAAACTTTAATCGAAATCTAACCTGGGACGATCACGAGCCTACTACTGTGGGCAAGGTATACGATGGTCTACGTACATTGTATCAATCCGGCTACTGTCTTCTTAAAGATTTTCTTGGCATGGGATTCCAAGAATATTTGGATTTCAACGTCTTAGTCCTTCTTTTCAAACTCAAACAAAATAAAATTCCGGAGTACCTTTACTATAGAATTCAATATGCATCTTCCGAAAGAAGTCGGGTCTTTATTTTGCCAACCTTCAGGTATAACACGAAAAACATTTTTTTGTATATGCTGTGCGACTATGGAACTCACTTCCAGCCGATTTACGGAGATACCAGGGAATCGGTGACTTCAGGAGAGAGCTCAAGCAGCATCTGAGTACATGAAAATCAATGGTTTACGTCGTCGTTTTTGTAAGGGAGTAAGCTAATATTAAGGCTAGGTTACTAAGGATTTTTTTTTTTTTTTCTACATTAATTTAAATGAAATTTGTATGTTTATTTTAGTTTTTAGATTTGTTTTCAACTTTTTTTTCACTTCCACTGTTTAACTCTGCACAATAATGGATTTTGTATCTAAGTGTATGATTGTTTTAAAATAAATTGAAAACTGAAATTGAAATGTAATGGCATACCAAGTTTTTGAAAATTGTCGGTATATTCCTTCTTCTGACTTTTAACGGATTTTTTTTTTTAAAGGAGACATTTGCAAATAAACAACATACAGTGCAAGTACGTGCGACCCAGTCGTGCACTTTATTTTATCCTCTCCCATAGGATATATTAATTTGATACATATGTAGTTTGTAATATAGAGAAATAATAACGATAGACCACCAATAGTATATAAATTAAAAAGTTTAACTCGTTTTAACTACGAAAAAAAAAAAAAACTTTTATTACTTAAAATACTAAATACAACGTTTTTCAATACACTTAAAGTAAACTATCCTGCAGAATTACGACGTGTCAATGTCAGCGTAGGAACGCGAGCGTCTGGCTTTGGTGGCTTCCTCTTTTATAGTTGTTTTCGATGCATATTTGTATCGTGTCATCGCAGCTGTGTTTGTTCACGATAATTGATGGTAAAATGGTTGTTCGTTATCAGAAACACATTCCCTTAGATTTCGTGTTGAAGTAATACAATGTTCTCAGATAAGATGTGGTTCTCGAGTCGTCGTTATTAATAGTTTTTTTTTTTTTTTTATTTGGTGAACTCCCCTTTTCCTTTAAGAAGCTTGCCTTGCAGTTTCGTAGAGTCTCACAAGTATTTGAATTCGTTTCACCCTTTGGTCCAGGAGTTGTTTTGGTGTCAATCTAGGGATTCTCTTTCTATAAAAGATAATTACAAATGCTGTTATGAGGATTATTAGTAACATTAATCCTAGAGTGGATATGATCGGGCCGTTAGTAACTTTGATCTGTAAGGATTCCAACAAGTTTATGTTGTCAAATTTTAATTGGTCATCGAGAGACTCAAAATACTGTGCGATCTCATATTTGTCGATCGTGTATGACTTTAAATAGTTCTGAATCAAGCGTGTTGGGTTTTCGTACACTTTGCCATCTATAGTTGTGTTGTTCGCAAAATTCACAAGGTAGACTCCATTTAAAATTTCGTCATCCACGATGTGTTCTTCAGATAGTAGGAGAACACAGAGTTTAGATTTTTCTCTTTAATTTTGTTACAAGTTTTTACATTAATAACATTTGCTGTTATATTTGATGATTTTTCTACTTAAAATTAATTTCCCATCTTCCTGACTTATGGCCCTACTTTCGTGTAATTTACATTTTTCACAAATGATGGGATATTTAATATAAATTACAATGATTCAATCTTTCTGTAAAATCTTAAAATTCGAACTATCAGTTAAGTCACTTATGGTGAAGGTTTTAATCAGCTCATTTTTTTTTCCAATTTTATTAATATCATTGATATTTAAAATGGCTTGATTTAAAATGTTTAATTTCGCTAAAGTTAAAGTGTTGATCGTATTTTGTGATTCAAAAATTATTAGTTTGCTTTTTTCAGCAATAATTTCATTTTTAATGGTATGTTTAACTGACTTAACAGCTTCAAATAATTTGGATTTGGTTACAAATTATTTGTAATTATTCGCAACTAGATTGTTAATTTTATTTTCTATGGTAAGTTCATCATCATGATCTGGGGATCCTGCTATCCATTTCCAGATAGTCCCTATTGTTTCTATTGCTCGTTTAGGGCGTGACACCATGAGTTGATCTAAAATAGTTTGTACTCGTATGGATAATCTTATCGTTTTGTAATTTTACTTTATTACCTAAATCTTTCTTTACTTTCTGAGGTTAATATTTTGGTTGTAATTTACCCCAATTGGCACCTTTTTTTTGTATATTAAATCGTCAGTTTTGACTTCTCTTGACTTTCTTTTTCTTGTTATGTGTATCTAACATTTTGTCTTGTGCAGTTGCTAATTTGAGAGGAAGTTCATTATGAGGTGTTTTGTTAAATAATACCTCGATGGGTTTCTTTTCTGTTACAGAGTGTATAGTTTTGTTGTATTCCTTAGCTGCTCTGGTATATATTTCAGCTTTACCTACTTAGGAGTCTAAATTCTTTCTTTAAGCATCTGGTGATTTCTTGCAGAGTGCTGTGAACCCGTTCCACTTGACCGTTGGTCGTACTGTGATGGGCTGGAGTGTAATAAATGGTAATTTTGGAACTTTGGATGTTACAAAGGAAGCTTCTTGATCACGAATTAGATTTTTACATTCAGGAAAGGTTTGTAAAATTTCAAAGACTTTGTCTGGCATATCTTGGCGGTTACCCAATATTTTGTTTATCAATTATTTAGAATATGTATCTAAGCAAGTTACAATTTTAGTTTTTTCAGCGTACATAATGTCGATATGTAAGTACTCCCCCTCTTTTACGGGAACTGGCGCCTTGCCAATTGGTTGTTTATTGGGATGTCTGTCATACATACTGACATTACATACCTCGCAATTTCGGGCAAATTGCTGAAATTCGTCTGACATTCCAGGCCAATAATACTTATCAGGTACTTGCTTTATATTCTCATGAAAGTTTCTGTCAGCTTTCGTATGTGTATAATGATAATGGATACCTGGTCGTCTTTACTGCTAATATTATTAGCAAAATACTCTGCTTGAATAGATTTATTTTTAAAATGTTCTTTTAATGTATTTTTATTTTCATAGATAGTTTCTGGGGTTACAAATATAACTACTAATCCTTCTTTTCTTTAATGTATTCTTTGAATATTGGTACTAAATCATTAACATTATTGTAAGTAATAATATGTCTTGATTTGGAAGGAAATGGTTTAAAATATTCATGTATAGTTTCAAAACCTTTTGCTATGATAATTTGTTGATTATATTGTTTAACTCATCATCACTGCTTTCCGCAGAGTGTTACGTAGCTAAAGAGGATTTGTCAGAAATTTGGTTCAGAGTTTATCTGGAAAGGGTGTCAGCCATTAAATTTGTAGCTACAGGTTTATTTTGAGTACATGTTCCTCAATTAACGCATGCCACCGTTTCATTTTAGCATTTAGGTTTCTGGGTTAAACTGCAAACTTTAGTGGTTGGTGATCTGTATGGATCTCCAAATTAATTACTCCATATAAGAAATTTCTTAAGTTCTTTAAAGTAAAAACTATGGCATAGAGTTCCTTCTCATTTACCGCATAGTTTATTTCTGTTTTTCCTAACGATTTAGATATGAACGTTACGGGTTTACCGTCCTGTGGTAAGACAGCGCCTATTGCAGTCAACACAAACTTCTCTGAGAAGTCGAGTTGGGTTAATTCAGTTTCTGCCACTAGATGACTTTTAAGTAATTCAAAGGCTTTGACTGCGTTTGAATCTAATTTAATATTTGGCTTTTTTGCCATGTGGGTAGACACTTGTCCATTTTCATGTTGGAGATATGTATTTGGTTACAAGTTTGACAATTTTTGCATAATTTCTTACAAATTTGCGATAGTAGCCGATCATTTCTAAGAAACTTTATCTGGGTCCTGAAGGGTAAAGTCGTTTCAATCCCACCATGAATATTTTCAATTTTATTCATTATTGATTCGGTGAGTCTTTTTTTCTTTAATATTATATAATTTCTCAACATTATCAAAATACATTTTCTCCTTTTTATTGCCGTAGCTATGGCTACCTGTTTGCTACTTTATTTAGTAAATTTTACCCTATTAAAGCTTTATACTCCAAGTTGGGTATGACATAAAATATAGTTGCTTGGTTTAATATTAGTATCTCGTGCTATGAATGAAGGATGGTTTCACCATTGTCCATGCATGATCATGTCTTTGTAGATGACACTGCTTTTTTTTTCGTAAATGAGAAATCTTCTAAAATATACCAGATTTCTACTGACTAAAACCACCTCCCTTTTATACACCCTTTTTTTATACCCCGCGGTACTACCTCCAGGTATTCCGGGGCAGGATTTAGCAATTGTTGATTTCTTCAGATGTCTACGTGGCCAGTCTCTTGGACTATCCTTCTGCTTTCTCCATCTCTCCTTCTTTCCCGCTCCAGTCGTCTAAGTTCATTCGAGGTGTATTTTGTGAAGGTGTCTACTGCATCCCATTTTGCTTGCGACTGTAGTATGTGCCGTATTATGTTCTATGTTCCCTTTGTAGGATTTCTCTCTGAAGCTGGAATCGTGGGCGTTGAAAATACACATGCTCAACGTCTTCTTGTCTTTCCTCGCAGTATGGACAGTTGGGTGTGTCGTCGAGTTTAAACTTATGTAAGTAGGCACGAAAGCATCCATGCCCACTTAGCATTTGGGTCATGTGGAATTTTAGTTCACCGTGTTTACGCTCTATCCAGTCTTTGATTGTTGGGATAAGTCGGTACGTCCATCGACCCCTATTTGATGCATTCGAGAGATTCTGCCATTTTCGTAGACTGGCCGTTCGTTCAGCTTTTCTTAGGTACAGTGGTGTTCGTTTCGCCATTTTTGTCTTTCGTGTTGTTTTTCTTTTCATATACACGTATCCTTTGATTTGTGTAATTTCCTCCAAAAATTTGGCCACTACGATGATGGCGATGTCATCAGCAAATCCTACGATTTTTGCTTCTTCTGGTATTGATAAGCGAAAAATATCATCATACATAATATTCCACAATAGCGGCCCTAAGACCAAGCCCTGTGGCACCCCACCCGTGACTATGTATTTCTTAATACCTTTATCTGTATTATACAATAGGATCAGCTGCCTAAAATAATCCATTATTATATTAATTAAATACTGTGGAACTCTCTTGTTCCTTAGAGCAGCCAAAATATGTTCCCAGTTTGCGGAATTGAACGAATTTTTAATGTCGAGTGTTATGACGGAGCAGTACTTTTCTGAGACTCCTTTCCATCTTCGGCCCTCTATGGCTTCCTGTGGAGGGTCAACTACCACCTTGATTGCATCTATAGTGGTCCGTCCCTTACGAAAGCCATACTGGTGTTCTGCTAGACCTCCTGCATTTTCAATGTCTGCTTCTAGCCTGGTACCAATAATCCGTTCCAGTACTTTTACAGCTATATCCAGCATACATAGTGGTCGATAAGATGATGGATCTTCCGGTGATTTGTTTCCTTTAGATAGGAGGACCAATTTTGACTCGGAGACACTCCTTCTCGAAGGCATGAATTGTATAGTTCCAGAAACAATTCCGATCTGACTCTAATTGCGGTATTCAGTGGGTATTGGGTACAGCATCTGGGCCAGGTGCTTTTCTATCTCCAAATCTGCTGCAGATAGTAATTAGTTCGTCTCTTGTTACCTAGGTATCCGCTGGGTTGGTGCTAGCTGTTCGTTACTTAATTGCATTTCCCGTTGGCTTGGGAAGAGTCCATTAACTATCTCGAGAAGCAGATTTGGGCATGTTGGTGGTGGTTGCTGGAATATTTTAAGTTTTTTCAAAACTACAAAGTACCCCCTCCCCCATGGGTTTTGGTCCGCTTCATCACATAATTCCAAGAAGCATCTACGTTTGCTATTTTGGATGGTTTGTTTTAGTTCCTTGCGCGCTCTTCTATATCGATTTTGCAATTCTTCTAATGTGTCTCTTCCTCTAGACCATTGGTACAGCCTTCTCATGCGGTGGCATTCGGAGCTTAGTTGCGCTATATTCTCATTCCACCAGTGGACTGGAGTATATTTACGTTTTCCCTTCTTTCGCACCATAGAGACATCGTAAGTTGTCTCATTATTTGTTCCGCCTTGTCTATCGCTGAGCCTGTCAGTGTTGTGTCCTCCAGCATAATCAAAAACGCATCTTTATCGAGGGTGTTGTCCTTCCATCCTAGGTTCTGAGACATATTTGGAACTGTAGTATTTTTGTTAATTTTGATCTCAAACAGTTTTGCCTAATGGCCACTGTGGGTGTAGCGGGTGCTTACTTTCGACGAGGTGTTTTGGGCTAAGGAACATCTAACAAACGTGAGACGTATAATTGAACCTATATTTGAACCCACTCCGAACTGCCCCACTCTGTAGCCCAGGCATTAAAATCACCAGCTATGGCAATAGGACTCCAGTCTCTGACATCCAAAGTAAGTCTGTCAAGGAAGTTTTCAAATTCGTCTATTGTGAGACTCGGTGGAGCGTAGCAGCTGTATATGTGTATGCCATTGATTTTGGTTCGTACGAAGCCAGTGTTAGGTACCCCCTCTGTTTCCTGGAAGGACTTATTGCTGCAGGTCCAAATCGCAGCTTTGCCTGTACTGTCAGTCACTCATCTATTTCTATCGTACTGCCTGTATGGTTCACTTAAAATAGCCACATCAATATTGAATTCCCGTGCTGATTGCAACAGTAGATTTTGAGCAGCCTCGCAGTGGTTTAGATTTAGCTGCAGTATTTTCATGAGTGGTGCAGTTCCTTCATCACCTTTTGATAAGACGGACATCTTCTACTTCCTGTAATGTGATTGCTTGATGACAATGCTCTACTATCAACAGATGGATGTGTGGCTAAAGCAACAGAAATGCTACAAAATTCAGTTAACGAGATATGCGATTGGACGCAGCGATGGCGAGTTAAACTTAATGAGTCAAAGTCCACCCATATTAATTTTACAAATAAAACAATAACGACTGTTCCCGTGGTTATTAATAACCAAGTAGTTCCTTACTCTAACACAGCTAAGTATCTGGGTATGAATCTGGATGCTAAACTGAAATGGAAGGAACATGTGAAAAAGAAAGTAGAAGACCTAAATATTAGACATAGAAAACTTTATTGGTTGTTAGGATATAACTCAGAACTGTCCATTGAGAATAAAATCCTATTACATAATCAGATACTAAAACCCGTTTGGACATAAGGTGGACATTTTAAAATAATTTCCTTTGGAGAATAGTGAATGCCCCATGGTATAGAGATCAGACTGAAACCATGGATAAATGCTGCTCTTCTTAATAAAATTAGACTCAACCAAAAGTTACGAAAGAAGTCTTATAAGCATCCACATAATCTCAGCTTAAAGAATAGATTAAATAAAATTTGTAAGGAACTTAACAATGAAGAGCGATTAAGTAGGGATAGGTATTTCCACATTAAAATCAGAAATTCGCAGGGTAATTTTAAAAGAGGAGTGGAATGTTATAAACAGTATTGTTAATAGAAAAGTCTCCAATCAATCAAATGAATTTTTGCTGCAAAGCGGTAGTACTGTTATCGTAGATCCCACCGAAATAGCAAAAGAATTTAACAATTACTTTGTCACGGTTACAAAAAATACTTTTTCCAGTAATTTTGTTTTATCTTGCAGATGCTGTACAAACTTCAGCCTTTTAAATAGTTTTATTTGCAGAAGCAGTTTCTTTTTTGAGCCAATTTCTGGTTTGGAACTCTTAAAAGCAATCAATTCACTTAAGAACTCTAATGCCTGTGGAAATGATGGTATTTCTAACATTGTTCTAAAAAGAATCACCTATAATGTTGTTGACATTATAGCACATATTTTTAACTTAGGTTTTAGTCTTGGTATTGTATATTTCCTGAAAAATTTAAATGTGCAAATGTCATACCTCTTTTTAAAAAGGGTAATAGAAAGGACAAATCCAACTATCGACCAATTTCAATGTTGCCTGTAATTTCAAAGCTATTTGAAAAGTCTGTTAAACATAGAGTTTTGCAGTACCGAACAAGGATACATTTTCTAAGTCCTTTGCAGTTTGGGTTTAGTGCAGGTTTTTCTACGGAAAATGCGCTTTTGGACTTCACCTCCTTCATTCAAAAAGGTTTGGATGACAAAAAAACTTGTGCTGCACTTTTCGTAGATATAACCAAAGCATTTGACATGGTCGACCACAATATTCTTTTAAACAAGCTGTATAATATTGGTTTTCGTGCTTTTGCTTTCAAGTGGTTTTCAGTTTTTGAACTTCCATTTGTAGGAAAAATAAAAGCTTTTGCAGATGATCTCGTTATCGCTTATGACTCATCTAATCCCTTGAATCTAGTTGCTGACATTAACCATGATGTTCACTTGCTGAGAACTTGGTTCGCTGAACATAAGCTTATGGTCAGTGAATAAACAAAATTAATGCTGTTTAGCCTTGCATTTAAAGAGCTTGCAGATATAAGTGTTATATTTCATGCTCCGGATTGTACTTAACACTTATTTAATGCCAGCTGCCCAGGACTTAGCTCTACATGTTTGTATAAAGAGGAAAGTGTTTGTAATGTCAATTGTTTTAAAATTGAAATAGTTCAGCAATTTAAGTATTTGGGGAACACATTTTTAATTTAAAACAATATTTTCTATCAACTATTCGATGTTTTTACCGTCTGCGCAAGTTTGTCTCTGATACTACTCTTAGAACCATTTATTTTGCAATTTTTCATTCCAAGTTAGAATATGGAATCTGCTGCTGGGGAGGAGCCTACTTTAATAAATTGCAACCGCTTACTCTATTGCAAAAGTGTGCCGTAAGGAAAGTCTGTAATGCAATTCGGTTAGCCCACTCTATGGATTTTTTTTGACAGATGAACATTCTTCCAGTAAGGCACTTGTTTTACTTTAAGGTCCTTAAAATATATGCAAAGGACCTGGAGGTGGTTATATGCAAAGTCCCATCTTTGACTCATACAGCTTACGCAGCAATACTTCCGCTGCTGTTGGTTTGCCTACTTTTCGGACTACATTTTTTAGAAACACTTACACTATCGTGTCTCATAAATTGTTTAACAAGCTCCCAGTAAATATTCGAAATTTTAGAACATTGTTAGCATTCTTAAAACGTGTAAAGTTATGGCTTCTAGGTTTTAATATTTATGAAATAGAATTATTGCTGAGCTACTTTGTTTGATGATTGTCGTTGTTGAGAAGATATTCATGTGTTAGCTGGGTGTGTCCAAGGCTTAGTCTTAAGAAGATTTTGTTCATTGTTGAAGTTGTATTTATGGGATAGGTGGCAGGAACTGGATCTGGATTGATGGAGGAATAGTGATGGATGTATTGCCTCCAATCCACTTCTTTCTTTTATTTCCAGTGTAAATTAGCAAGTTTGATACCTTGAGATACTTAGACTGTCGTTTGAGGGAGCAGCTTTAGCTTCCCGATCTGCCAATTCATTACCCCGAACGCCAATATGTCCTGGTACCCAAACTAATTTCAAGCTCGTTGCTAGCTTAATGATGTTGTCACGAATTTTGCTGATGATAGGTGAGCGGTTTTGTATATTACGAATAGCTTTAAGTGTCGAAAGGCTGTCCGTGCAAATAATGGTTTTCTTTTTGGATTTAGTGGCCGTTTCTGAAGCTTTCAGTACCGCTATCGCTTCTGCAGAGAAGATAGAGAAATAAGGTGTAATGTTTTCGGTGGAGACTAGGGTTCCATGTGAGTTGACTATTGGAAAGCCAGTGCCATCTTCGTTTTTAGAGCCGTCGGTAAAGAGGATTTCCCAGGTGTTATCGGAGTAGGTGTTCATCAATTCGTGGAAAAGTTGAAGATATTGGAACATAATGTAGCATAATAACTACGCCCCAAAATGATGCAACACATTCCGAAGTGTCTTTTCATTCGAGGTTCGTGTCCACGGTAAGTGACGGATTATGTCTAAGACGACGTCGCGGAATTAAGAGAGAATTATAACCGCAAGAGAATTATAACCGCAAGAGATTATTGGCTGCAGCTGTCATCTTGGAATTATTTTATCAGAATTTTCTTGTTCCAGTGGTCGAAGAATTTGAAGTTTCTGGCTATCAGAAATGTGACTATATAAGGACAGATGGCGATCGAGGTAAGGCAGAAGAAATAATCTCACAGAATAACGTTTTATCTACTCGAGCCGTAGCTCGCATATTACAATATATTACATTTCGAGTAGTATCTTTGTTGAATCTGGAGAGATTGGTGTTTATTGCGTCGAGTGGTAGAAGCCAAGGAGGATGTTTTTCGAGGGCAAAGTTTTTCAAGGCAGGAACGCGACCTATGTCTTTAGCGAACGTCAAGGCGTTGTAAAGGGCTGAGGGTATTTTAGGGATTTTCCTCCTTTTTAATATTTTCGCTGCATCGGCATGGATCGGGGATCCGAATGATTGGCTGATTTTTGGTACAAGTCGGGATATAAGGTGATCTCTTCTGTCTTCGATAGATGGAAAACCACCTTCTGTGAGCAAGTTCTTAATTGGACTGATCCTGAAGGCTTTAAGACTGATTCTGATTGCTGCGTGGTACGAAGGGTGAAGAATTTTGAGGTTTGATTTGGCACATTTGCCGTATATGACTAGTCCGTAGTCTATTTTTGACAGAATAATTGCTTTAGTTAGATTTATTAGGGTGTTCATATGAATAGAACGGTTTTTAGATGCTAAATACTTAATAATGTTAAGCCTGGCAGCTAGTTTCTTTTTTAATACTAAACAGTGTTCCTTAAAGTTAAACTTATGGTCAACAATAATACCAAGAATACTTAAATTATTAACTGTTGGTATTTGAATATTACCAAGTTCAATAATGGGGTTAGAACATCTTATTTTTCTGCAAATGTGTAGATGTTTGCTTTTGTTAAAGGAAATCAAAGCACCCGATTGAGTGCACCAGCTATTGATGCGAAGGAGGATTTCTTTAAATTTGTTTTCTGTGCGGTAATTATCGTTGCACTTAGAAAATAAGTATCAATCGTTCGCATAAAGGGAGTGGCTTATGTTATTGAATTGGGTGATAATATTGCTTATATCATCATAAGCTATTATAAAAATCACCACCGAGATTGGCGACCCTTGGGGAATACCATTATTCATGTTATAGGTTTTTGAATAGCAGTTATTTACCTTAGCTCTGAATTTTCTGTGTAAAAGGAAGGATTTTATCAACTTAAACATCTTAGGACCAATTTTCCATTTTTTAACTTTATTTAAAACAATGTGGATACTAATACGTTCGAAGGCCTTCTCAAAGTCAATAGAAAGAATTGAAATATGGTTTTTGCAGGAGAGTGATGTGGAAACAAATTCGTCGATATTCTGTGAAATTTATTTCTTTATTTTCTAGTCTATAGAACAATTCAGGTTTACACTATACTATTCTTCGCAATTCTTTTCTTACAAGGTCTCTTTCCTCTCAAATCACTTTATCTCCTTTCAATTACTTAATTCACAAATCCAAACTAATTACTTCGTCTTGTTAACTCCCAACTTTCAATTTATCACAAAATTACTACTTCGGCTGTTATCACTTTTCCAATCTCCTCGCCACGGTTTTAAAACAACTGCGTGGTCTGGATCGCCATCTGTCCTTATATAGCAGAAGTTTCTGATAGCCAGAAACTTCTAGCAAATTCTTCGACCACTGGAACAAGAAAAATTCTGATGTAATAATTCCAATATGTCAATCATTTCTAGTAGTTATAATTTTCTCTTATCCGTGATATTATCCGTCTCTTTCGTAGACATGAACTGTGGAGACTAACCGCAGACACGAACCTCGAATGAAAGGACACTTCGGACCAAAATTCTGCCAGAATGAAAAGACACTTCGGAATTTGTTGCACTATACTTTTAGAGAGCGTAGTTATTATTATTTTACACTGCCCTCCTCTTAGACTTGTTCGTCCCGAACAAGTGCATCCTCATTTCGGCCATTGTATCGACTCAGTCGGTCCACATGAACCACTTTCATTTTGGCCCTTGGTCCTCGCTGGATGCGTAAGACAACATCGTTGATGCGGGTTACTATTCTGTAGGGACCCTCCCAGTTCCGCTGCAATTTAGGTGATTTCCCCTTTTGGCGATGGGGATTATACAGCCACACCAGATCTCCTTCCTGGAATCCTGACGTTGTTGCCTTGGCATCATACCTGGTCTTCATGCGGTCGCTCGTCATCTTAATCTGGCTTCTGGTCCTTTGGTGTATGTCCCTAAGCCTTTCCCTAAGGTCCGCCACGTACTCTTCTTCATTTCTGGGCTCATTGGTAGGAGATCCAAATTTCACCTCACTGGGTAAACGAGCTATTCCACCAAGTAAGATTTCGAACGGCGTATGTCGAGTAGTGCTATGCACGGCACTTCTATAGGCCATCAAAAACAAGGGAATCTGCCGGTCCCAATCCCGTTGGTAGTCACCTACGACCTTCGAGAGATGTTCGTCCAAAGTCCTATTGAAACGCTCCACCATACCGTCCGACTGTGGATGAAGCGGGGTTGTCCTTGTCTTTTTGAATCCGAGTAGTTGACACATCTCTTGGAAGATTCGCCCTTGGTCAGAATGCAATTCCAAGGGCACACCGAATCTGCTAACCCAATTGTAGACGATCTGCTCCGCCACGGTTCTAGCTTCCTGGTTAGGGATCGGAATCGCTTCCGGGAACTTACTGAAGTAGTCCATCACTACGAGTATATACCGATTACCATTGTCGGTTTCCGGAAAGGGCCCTGCGATGTCAATGGCGATTCGTCCGAAAGGTGCTCCCACGTTGTATTGGTGCATCTTACCTCGAGTTGTGATTCTCGGACCCTTGCTAGCTGCACACACGTCGCATTTTCTGCACCAGTCTTCGATATCTTCCTTCGCTTTTAACCAATAAAAACGTTCTCGTACCTTTTCTAGCGTCTTATTCACTCCCAAGTGGCCTCCGGACGCCCCGCCATGCATTTCCTGTAACCTCCTTGACCCTCGTCCGCGGCACGACAAGCTGCATTACAAACGACTTTCCGTCGGAGGATTCCCATTTTCTTCTCAGAACACCTTCTTGGACATGGAGGGAGTCCCACTGCGCAAAATATGCCTTTAAGGTCGGGCTTCTGTGAGAGATGTCCTTATGATCCGGTTTCTCCATGTTCTCCTTCCAGGCCAGAATCGGCTCGATATCCGGGTCTTCCTTCTGAGCGTTCCGGATCCCATCCACGCTCCAGCCGGCGATAGGTTCGGCTCTCATTCTTTGGATGGAAACCAGCTCCCGTTCTTCCTGACGCGCACAATGTTTACAATCCGTTCTGCATGGTCTCCGGGACAGTGCATCCGCATTAGAGTGGAGTTTTCCTTTACGATGCTGTATTTCATAGTCGTAGATTTGCAGCCTTTCGATCCATCTTGCGACCTGACCCTCAGGACTCTTGAACTGTAATAGCCATTTTAAGGCTGCATGGTCTGTGCGAAGAACGAACTTCCTCCCATAGAGGTATTTGTGAAAATGCTTCGTAGCCAAGATCAAAGCTAGATCCATTTGATCTTGGCTACGATCATTCATCCCATTGCCATTCTTCAAGTCGAGAGTGGAAAACCATCCATCCAACCATATAGAGCGACTAGCCCATCTTTCATACCCTAAAGCCGGTGAGGAGCTTATCAACGAAATGGCGGTGGAAGCTTTTATTCAGGCCATAGAGGACAGGCAACTGCAAATGGCTGTAAGGATGGCTGAAAAGCGAACACTCCCCGAGGCATTGGCATTCGCTTTGTCAATGAAGGCTGCGGACCAAGCATACCAGGGAATACACCGTGTCAGGGAAATGTCCGTCGTGGAATGCTCATGCCAGAGAACAGCCGTCATGGATGAAGACAGAGCTGGCGGAAGTCAAAACCGTTGCTGGAATTGCAACCAAACCGGACACCTACAACGGCAGTGCAGAAGTGCACCTAGACGAGGAAATTGTCCACATTGCGGAAGTAGGAGAAACAGAGAGGAAGCATCCTGTCAGTCAGACTTCCTAAAACCAGCAGTCGGGAAATGCGTAAGGACCAGCTTCGCGGGGCATAAGTTGGTTACTGGAATCGAGGCCCCCAGGACCACCATTCAAGTTTCGCAAACCAAACGGGGTCACAAGAGCCTGACAGTGGAGGCACTAATCAACAAGAAGAAGTGCGTAGCCACCAACGACACAGGCGCCACTGCCTCCATTGTAAGAAGAGATATCGTCAGAAGCGCCTGGCTGCACAACACCAACAGCTACTGCCTGAAGACTGCAACAGTGGAAATGGCGAAGGTGTTTGGAGAAGTTCGTCTTACGATTACTCAGGCGGGACGTTCTCCCATGCGTTTCTGGTGGCAGATATATGCGACGAGTGCATCATCGGAATAGACTTCATGAAAGCAAATGAAGTAATCTTGGACATCGGGATGCAAGTACTGAGGTATCGAAATGTGGAGATTCCGATGGTGTACGGAAACGAGAATGCCGTAACTCTCAGGACAGTCATCAGCAAAGACGAAGTTTTGCCGCCGTCTTCAGAGACAATCATTTGGACGAAGCTGGAAGGTGATCTTGGGAGCCACCGATTCTACATAGTAGAACCAGACCCAGAGAAGAATTTTCAACACTACATCGTGGGAAAGACGTTAGTCGGACCAAACAACACCATGGTTCCAGTGAGAGTTTTGAACGCGAGACCACACACTGTCAAACTAAGTCGAGGGGAGGTGACTGGAAAATGCACGCCAATTACCGCCGTCGCAACAATATCTGAACGTGACGCTCCGAAACCTCTCCCATCACCTTGGACAGCGGAAACGAAAGAGACGATTCTCCAGTCAAGTGAATTGAATCTTATCAATGAGTACGCTGATGTATTTGCCTCACAGGACGGAGAATACGGCCGAACACACCTGGTACAACATCGAATAGACACTGGTGATACTAGACCAATTCGTCAGCCTGCTAGGCGCCTTCCATTGGCAAAGCAGACAGAAGTTGCAGAGATGGTGTCGGCAATGGAGAAAGAAGGTCTGATTGAAAGTTCCAAAAGTCCGTGGGCATCACCGGTTGTACTGGTTAAGAAGAAAGATGGCAGCAAGCGGTTCTGCGTGGACTATCGGCAGCTCAATTACGTCACCAAGAAAGACAGCTATCCTCTGCCACGGATTGACGACACGCTAGACACACTATCAGGAGCCCGATGGTTTTCCACTCTCGACTTTAAGAGTGGCTACTGGCAGGTACAGATCCATCCAGAAGACCGGGAGAAAACCGCCTTCACCGCAGGAAATGGGCTATGGCAATTCACGGTAATGCCATTCGGGCTGTGCAATGCTCCGGCGACTTTCGAGCGATTGATGGAATGTGTCCTGCAAGGGTTAACATGGAAAACCTATTTGGTATACTTGGATGGTGTCATCGTCGTAGGAAAACGTTTGCGCAACACCGAGACAATCTAAGGGATGTGTTTCAAAGGCTTCGAAGTGCCCACCTGAAACTCAACCCCAAGAGGTGCGCCCTGTTTAGAGCGGAAGTTAAGTACCTGGGACACATAATTTCAGCGAAAGGAGTGAGAACCGATCCGGAGAAGGTCGAAGCGGTGAAAAACTGGCCAGTCCCCAAAGATAAACACCAACTAAGGAGCTTCCTGGGCCTAGCCACCTACTACAGACGGTTCGTGAAGGATTTTGCCGGGATCGCAAAGAGCCTGCACCAGTTGACGGAAAAGGGGAAACAATTCAAATGGTCAATTGAGTGCGAGAAGAGCTTTAAGGCATTTAAACAACTATGCGATGCTCCGATACTAGCTTACCCCACTCCCGGGGAAACGTTCATTGTGGATACAGATGCTGGTAATGTCGGGGTAGGAGCCGTACTCTCCCAGGTGCATGAGGGCCAAGAGAAGGTGGTTGCGTACTTCAGCAAGGTGCTCTCTAAGCCAGAAAGGAGCTACTGCGTGACAAGGCGGGAACTTCTAGCTTTGATCTTGGCTACGAAGCATTTTCACAAATACCTCTATGGGAGGAAGTTCGTTCTTCGCACAGACCATGCAGCCTTAAAATGGCTATTACAGTTCAAGAGTCCTGAGGGTCAGGTCGTAAGATGGATCGAAAGGCTGCAAATCTACGGATATGAAACACAGCATCGTAAAGGAAAACTCCACTCTAATGCGGATGCACTGTCCCGGAGACCATGCAGAACGGATTGTAAACATTGTGCGCGTCAGGAAGAACGGGAGCTGGTTTCCATCCAAAGAATGAGAGCCGAACCTATCGCCGGCTGGAGCGTAGATGAGATCCGGAACGCTCAGAAGGAAGACCCGGATATCGAGCCGATTCTGGCCTGGAAGGAGAACATGGAGAAACCGGATCATCAGGACATCTCTCACAGAAGCCCGACCTTAAAGGCATATTTTGCGCAGTGGGACTCCCTCCATGTCCAAGAAGGTGTTCTGAGAAGAAAATGGGAATCCTCCGACGGAAAGTCGTTTGTAATGCAGCTTGTCGTGCCGCGGACGAGGGTCAAGGAGGTGTTACAGGAAATGCATGGCGGGGCGTCCGGAGGCCACTTGGGAGTGAATAAGACGCTAGAAAAGGTACGAGAACGCTTTTATTGGTTAAAAGCGAAGGAAGATATCGAAGACTGGTGCAGAAAATGAGACGTGTGTGCAGCTAGCAAGGGTCCGAGAATCAAAACTCGAGGTAAGATGCACCAATACAACGTGGGAGCACCTTTCGAACGAATCGCCATTGACATTGCAGGGCCCTTTCCGGAAACCGACAATGGTAATCGGTATATACTCGTAGTGATGGACTACTTCTACTACTACTACCGTGGCGGAGCAGATAGTCTACAATTGGGTTAGCAGATTCGGTGTGCCCTTGGAATTGCATTCTGACCAAGGGCGGAACTTCGAGTCAAGAATCTTCCAAGAGATGTGTCAACTACTCGGATTCAAAAAGACAAGGACAACCCCGCTTCATCCACAGTCGGACGGTATGGTGGAGCGTTTCAATAGGACTTTGGACGAACATCTCTCGAAGGTCGTAGGTGACTACCAACGGGATTTTGACCGGCAGATTCCCTTGTTTTTGATGGCCTATAGAAGTGCCGTGCATAGCACTACTCGACATACGCCGTTCGAAATCTTACTTGGTGGAATAGCTCGTTTACCCAGTGAGGTGAAATTTGGATCTCCTACCAATGAGCCCAGAAATGAAGAAGAGTACGTGGCGAACCTTAGGGAAAGGCTTAGGGACATACACCAAAGGACCAGAAGCCAGATTAAGATGACGAGCGACCGCATGAAGACCAGGTATGATGCCAAGGCAACAACGTCAGGATTCCAGGAAGGAGATCTGGTGTGGCTGTATAATCCCCATCGCCAAAAGGGGAAATCACCTAAATTGCAGCGGAACTGGGAGGGTCCCTACAGAATAGTAACCCGCATCAACGATGTTGTCTTACGCATCCAGCGAGGACCAAGGGCCAAAATGAAAGTGGTTCATGTGGACCGACTGAGTCGATACAATGGCCGAAATGAGGACGCACTTGTTCGGGACGAACACGTCTAAGAGGGGGGCAGTGTAGCATAATAATAACTACGCTCCCTAAAAGTATGATGCAACAAATTCCAAAGTGTCTTTTCATTCTGGCAGAATTTTGGTTCGAAGTGTCCTTTCATTCGAGGTTCGTGTCTGCGGTTTCCACAGTTCATGTCTACGAAAGAGACGGATAATATCACGGATGAGAGGGAATTATAACTGCAAGAATGATTGTCATCCTGGAATTATTACAGCAGAATTTTTCTTGTTCCAGTGGTCGAAGAATTTGCTAGAAGTTTCTGGCTATCAGAAACTTCTGCTATATAAGGACAGATGGCGATCAAAAGGGGGCAGTAGTTTTTAAACTGTGGCGAAGAGATTAGAAAAGTGATAATGGGCGAAGTTGTAATTTTGTGATAAATTGAAAGTTGAGATTTAACAAGAAGAAGTAAAGACCTTGTAAGAAAAGAATTGCGAAGAATAGTATAGTGTGAACCTGGATTGTTCTATAGACTAGAAAATAAAGAAATAATTTCACAGAATATTGTTTTATCTACTCGAGCCGTAGAACGCCTATTACAGTATATTATCATCGTTTAAAGCTGCCAGTTTAGATTCACGGAATAAGGGAGAACAATTGGAATCGCTGGAGTAAGAGGACCCGCATTTTCCAAAATGCTCTGAAATTTTGTCTGAATCGGTAAGTGTTTGAGAACCTGATGAAATCGCTTTGATATAGTATGGCTTGTAGCTACAGGTAAGTGTTTTAATGTCGGACCATATCTTTTTGCTGGTGGTGTTGGGATTAATTTTTTCCGTGAACTTTTGGAAACTTTCTATTTTGGCAATTTTTACCTTTCTGCGGAATAAAGCGTTGGCTTTCCGATAGTTGACGAGGTTGGTGTCGTTAGGATATATTTTGAATATTTTACACAGATTTTGTTTGATATGTCGCAACGAGTCAATTTCGGGGTTCCACAAGGGAACAATATTTTTATGGTGTTTGAGTTTCGTTTGGGGGATAGAAATATTAGCAGCAGAAAGGATACATTTTTTTATAGATGCTGCTTCCCGGTTTACATTAGTGGTTTGGGGATTAGAAATCAAGACTACCGTTGATTTTTCCTCGAAAAGATTCCAGTCTGCGTGGTCGGTTTTAAATTTCGGGTTAGATTTAACAAATTTGGACTGTGTACCAAGATTGATAGAGGAAAGTATGGGAAGTGATCGCTACCATGCAGATAATCGTTCCTCTTCCATATACTGTCGGGTAGTAATTGGGTGGAAATAAAAGTAAGATCTACATGGGTAAATGTCTTATGTGTAGAAAAATGCGTTGGGCTGCCGTCATTAAGCAGAGAGAGATTAGAATTAGCCAGGAAGTTTTCAATTTCTTTGCCTCTTGAGTTGCTTACGGGAGAGCCCCAAAGTGGGCTCCAGGAGTTAAAATCTCCTGTTAATATAACTGGATTCCCGACAGATCTTACGATATTATCTATATCTAAGGCCGAAAAGGGCTGAGACGGATGAATGTAAATTGACACGACTGTCAATTTATTTTTAAGCAGGATTTCAACGGCAATTGAAGAGATATTTGAAATGATATCAAAGACTCTGTGAGGGATCGGTTTGTGTATTAGCAAACCAGTGCCTTGTTTTGCTGTGGTATTAGTGTCAAAGTTGTGGAAATAAGCTGCATATTGTTTGGGTGCTATGGGTGATGTTTTGGATTGAATATGGGTTTCCTGTAATGAGATTATCGAGGGTTTGTAATCTTTTATAAGAAGTTCAAGTTCATGGTAATTATTATAATATCCATTAAGGTTCCACTGAAGAACCTTAAGGATTGTTTTTGTGCAATGAGGAGACTTTTGCGCACTATAATCAGCGTTATACTGGGAAAAATCTGAAGGAGATTGATTTTTGGCGTGCAAGGGTTGACTCTGCCACCCAGAGGATGACAGAGTCGGTATTAGGGTCACCGATATTATTATCAGATGCCTTCATCTTGATCGTTTTCAGATATCTTTTCGTAAAAATGAGTTATGGGGTCAGTAGACATTGAAGTGGGAGAGAGCATTGAGTTTGAGTGAGATTGGGTTGTTAGCGAGTTTGGAGAGTTTGTTGTGTGTATACTAGAATTTGGAATTCCAGTTGAATGAGAGTGTGTTTGGTTCGAGGGGGAAGACGAGTTTGACAGATATGATAAATTGGCAGTGAGAGTTTTGTACGAGTTTGAGGTAATGTGTTATCAGTTGTACTGAATTTTGGTATTATTGTGTGTTGATTAGTTGAAGAGAAGGTAGTTTTGTTGGACTGTGAGCTTGCTGAGGAGGGAGTAATTTGACTGAGGTGAATAGGATGAGATTTTGGAGAAGTGTTATGATGGCTAGCATGTGGAACTTGAGAAGTTTTAATGGAGGAAACGGGTTTTGAAGAGATGGATTTTATTAAGATGTTGTCACTGAGGGAAGGGGGAAGTGTATCCTCAGGTTTAAGAGAATGGGTTAAAGAGTAGGACTGACTTTTATTTTTTACGACTCCAGAGTACGTTGAAGAAGAAAATGGAATGGGATTTTGTACGCTGTATATTTTTTTGGCTTCGGTCATACTGCATTTTTTTATTGTTTTTATTTTCAGTGTTTCTTTGGCCTGAATGTACCGTTTGCACTTTTTTTAAGAGGCTTCGTGCTCTTCCGAACAGTTAGCACATTGGATGCGTGTGCATTTTTCTGGGGAATGAGGAGGTAGATTGCATGTATCACATGTAGGAGTATTGTTGCATCGTTTTGAAGTGTGCCCAAGTAGTTGACATTTTTTGCAGCGCATCGGGTTGGGGAAGTATTCTGCAACTTGAAGAATTTACCATCTCACATTGACGGACGTAGGAGGACGGAAACGATCAAACGTAAACAGGACAAGGCCAGTAGGGCGTTGAATGTTGTTGTCTGTTTTTGTGAATTTGTATACATCTATTACTCCTTGGTCTTTCATTTCAGCTATAATTTCTTTTTCTGAGACGTTTATTAGACAAGGAGCATAAATTGTGCCCTTGCAAGAGTTGAGCTGTGAGTGAAGGGAGACGGTTATAGGACAAAGATTGGAGAGTGTGGTTTTCGAGAGGAAATGGTCGGCAGTTTTTTGTGTCTTCACTAGAATAAGAAGATTTCCATCACGAAGTTGAGTGATGTATTCGTAGGAAGGCCATAGCCTTCTTTATAATGAAGACGCTGAAAGCAGTGAGGGGTTTGGTATGGTCGGCAGGGGAAACAATGATAAATTTGGGATTCGTGTTATTGGAATGGGTTGGGAGGTCAATAAAGTTATCTATTGGAGAAAATGAAGTCTTTTTCTTTTTAATTCTGGGTGGGTCGGATTGTTGATCGAGCAAGTAGAAACGATTGCCCGATAGCACTTTAGGCCCTAGGGCTATGGTTGAAAATTGTTCGCACTATTTGTTGTGTTTTCACTCACTTACATGACACGGGGGAAATTAAAGGAAAGGGGAGGGGATAACGCTAAACTGAGGGAATCAACAATAGGAGACTATAGAGAGCAGAAATTAACGATCGGAACACGATGTTGACGGCTCGAGAGATAGTCGGTGACTGATACAAAATTTAATATGTGGCATTGTCTCTATTTATTTAATATAAAATGTCACAAACTATTCTCTAAACAATGTTAATAAATAGTTGTAATTATTAAAAATATTGTATTAAGGAGAATAAGAATAAATTGAGTTGAATTGAATTGAATAGTGACTTACATCGCGATTTGCAGATTGATCTCGTAACGGATGTGATTCAAAAGTACGCAGTGCGTCACAACGAGCGTTTGCAGATGCATATTAATGAGATAGATGACGTGTTAAATGTACGATATAATGATGAGATGAGAATTTGTATTCTTTTGTCCCCTAGTATTCTTCGTAAGTGGGGCAGACCCACTCTTCTCCTAAAAAATGTTCTCCACCTTTGTTTAAATTATTAATCCTTTCGTTCTTTACGGGAGGAGGTTGAATAGAATTTTGTGCCCTCGATTCTCTTTCTCGCTTAAAGATGTGATTGGTATTATTATTATACGTATTGTATTGAGGTTTTTGCCAGCCTGGATTGTTTCCATGATGGTGATTATTGGAAAAGTTATTATTATACTGGTTATTGCCACGAAATGGATTGTTGTTGTTGGTTTGTTGGTGTATGTGTTTAGCTCATGGGAGCTGACTGGTCGATTTGCAGAACTACCAAGAACCATGGGTTCGAATCTATGAGGCAATTATGTGTAATCATTGTTCCTACTTTGTGGTTGATTATTTTGTGCGTGACCATTGCTTCGTGTGGGGAAACGCAGATTATTTGAAGCCCTTTTTCCTTCAGTAGGTTGGTTGGTTGGTTTGAGAGGGTGAGCTTATGCTCTTCACTTAGGCCTCCATTGGGCCCGTTATGTTCCCCTCATCTGCGTAACTATAAGGAATAGTGATGTGTTTTGGGAATTATGTATTGAGAGGATTTAGGTCTAGGGATCATGGGTAGTATCAACTATATCGTATAGTGATCGGGGAATCGTAGTGTTCGTCTGGCGAACTCCAGTATATCCCCGATTCCTTTCTTATTGAGGTGTGTAATATCCGGAATCCTTGGAGATCCCAGAATTTTCAGCCTTAGCCTCGCTGTAGCGGGGCAGTGACAGAGGAAGTGTTCTATATCTTCCTCCTCCTCTTCACAGTTGGCACAGATTGCTGTATCAGCTATCCCGAGTCTAAACGAATGTTTGTTGAGATTGATGTGCCCTGTTAAAAGTCCCACCATCAATCTCAATTGTGTTCTGCTTGAGTTAAGAGCTCTTTTTGCTGTGTTGTTACTCGGTTTGGTTATTACAGATCTAGCCACTTTGCACGTGTCTAGATTCGTCCAGTAGTTATTGAACTCCTGTCGTATCTTATCATTGATTATTGTTTTAATAGTTGTCAGAGGGACCCCTATTGTACTATCCGGGTTCAGTTCTGTATTGCCTGCTCCTTTCCTTGCTAGTTCGTCTGCCTTTTCGTTACCCGGTACACCCTCGTGCCCCAGTACCCATGTGAGACGGACTCTATTGCGTCTGGCAAGTAAGTTCAATTTAGTTTTGCACTCCCTTACTAGTCGTGATTTCGACATGGGGTTTGTGATCGCGCTAATTGCTGCTTTGCTGTCCGAGCAGATGTCAATTTGCCTTTCTTCGCTGGTGTCTTCTGCGAGTATTTCGGTTGCCTTCATAATTGCATAGGCACTAAAGATGCCAGCCCCTGATTCCCCTGATATGTTAGAGCCATCTGTATAAACCGATATCCCATTGGAGTTTCTTGTCGTTCTTTCATACGTCCAATATTCTCTTGCGGGAAAAATTGTTTCGAAGTTGTTGGAGAATGTGTACGATTTCCCAACAACATCACTGGGGCAATCAATGAGTGGTGTCATTACTTTTATCATTTCGGTGATTTTTCGATGTCCCATATTTGCACCACCGGTGAAATGGCCGATAGTTTTAAGCCGTGAGACTGAAATACCGGCAATCTCTTCGCTCCGAGGTGCACTGGTAGAATGTTAAGTATCGCTTCCATGGCCGCGGTTGGTGTTGAGGATTGTGCTCCTGTAATACCCAGGCAGACCATACGCTGCACCTTAGTTAGCAAGTCTCTTGCATACTTTTTGCTCATCACTGGCCACCATACAACTACTCCGTAGAAGATGATGGATTTTATTACGCATTCGTATATCCAGTGGACCTGTTTCGGTTTCAAGCCCCCTGACTTCCCGATGGTCCTCCTGCATATCCAATATGCTCTCTTTGCTTTGGTGACTCTTTCTTCCAGGTTCTTTCTCCAGGTCAGTTTCCTGTCCAATATAATGCCCAGATACTTGACGCTGTCGCGGAGTTGTAGTGATACTCCTCCGAGTTGTGGAATGTGAAAGTCACTAGTTTTGGTTTTCTTTGTAAAGAGAACCATTTCCGTTTTATTTGGATTTATTTCTAATCCACTCTCCTCCGCCCATTCTATTATTATTCGAAGGGTGTTTTGCATTAGCTCTCCTATGATGTTCAGGTGCTTACCTCTTATCAGAACGGCTAGGTCATCTGCGTACGCTACACATTTCGCACAGGTTCCATCCAGTGCTTTTAAAAGGTTGTCCATTGTGAGCACCCACAGAAAAGGAGATTTTATCCCCCCCTGTGTTGTTCCCGTACGGACTGTTCCCCTTCTTGTGTCGTCTCCCAGTGAAGCTGTGATAATACGGTTTGTAAGCATGTGTTCTAGCCAATTGTTTATTACAGTATATCGAGAGTGCCTCCACAATTTTTTGAGTTTTCACATTGCGACTGATTCCTTGGTTTCAAAACATCTTCTATTGTGGATACAACCTGGTGTAGTGCCGTCTCAACTGATATGGATGTTGTTTAGGACACAGCCGCGGAATTGTAATCTGTGTTCTGATGTAGTTATCACAGATTCCCTCCATTGATTTTAGTAAAAAGGACGTTAGGCTAATAGGTCTGTAGCCCTTTGCTGTCGACAAATCTTTCCCGGGTTTCGGTAGGAACACCACCCTCACCTCTTGCCATTGTGTTGGTGTGTATCCATGATATAGACATCCCCTGAAGATATTGACCAGGGTTTTCTTTAGGGTGTCTAATTCTCTCCCTTTTTGCAAGAGGATGGGAAGTATTCCGTCCAAGCCCGGTGATTTGTATGGCGCAAATGAGTTAATAGCCCAGGTCACTTTATCTGCATCAACTAGGTTCTCAGTGTCTTCCCATTTTGTATCAGTTCGAGTGACCTCACGCTTGGAAGGTGTAGCTGCCTCGCTGAAACAGTTTGGGAAGTGTACACACATCAGCGTCTCCAAGGTATCAGCTGCGGTTGCCAAGTTATTGCCCGCCTGTAGAAGTTGATAACTTGGTGGTTCCTTGGACAGGATCTTCTTTAATCGCGCTGCTCCATTATTATCGCATATGTTGGTGCAGAAAGTTTTCCATGATTCCCTTTTAGCAGCCCTGGTGAGCTTCTTGAAGCCTCTTTACTTTCTTTATAGGATTCCCAGTCTGCTTCTTTGTTGGTTCTTAAAGCTTTATTTAGGCGTTGTCTAGCAACCTTCCTTATTTCATGGAGGTCGCCGTTCCACCATTTTTGCTTTGCACTTCTAGGTACCGGTTTTAGAGGACAGGCAGCCTCAAAAGTTTCTATAATACACTTCTGTACTTTGAGGACTTCATTGTTTAATTGGTTAATCTCAGTGTAGCTGTTATCCTGAGTTGGTGTCAGCTTTCCCTGAAGATTACTTACAAAGATGGACCAGTCAGTTTTCTTAGGATTCCTAATCATTATTTTGGATTTGTGATCAATTCCAATATCAAAACTCAACCACCTGTGGTCCGAAAAGGAGATCTCATTACTGATCCTCCAGTTCGACACCAAGTGTATAGACCTAACGTCGCATAAGGTTATATCTAATACCTCCCTTCTAATTTTATTTATGAAGGTTGGTGTACAGCCCTCATTCAAGGTAATCAAGTTTTTAATATTTAAATAATCGGCTAAACACTCACCTCTTTTGTTGATGTTCGTACTACCCCAGTTAGTGTGGTGGGCGTAAGAGTCCATACCCACTATGAGGCTCTTCTGTTGGGACCTCGTCCAGGTGACACACCTCTTTAACTCATCGCTAGGTGGAGGTTGCGGGGAGTCATAGGGGAGATAGCAAGAGGCCAAAATAATTTGGTTGGTCTCGCTATTTCTTGCCCTATATTCGAGACTTGTGACTGTGAGGTCGCCTGTGGAATAGAGAAAATATTAATATCCTTACGTGCCATATCCTTACAGGCTCTACACTTACTGTTTCCGTTGTTTGCAATCACTTTCAGTTTATTCCCCCATCCTGTTACCTTATTATACAGACAATAAGGTTCCTGGATGAGGGCGATATCCGCTTTTCCTGCTAAGAGGTAAGCACAGAGGTTGGCATTCATTAATTCTTTCGTGGAATGAAGGGATTACAAAGCTGACCTGGTGAAAGCCGCATAATGCTTTACCCCCTTGTAGGACTAGTGACCCCAGCGATTCCTCGTCAATCCCTACCACGATTAGTTGGCCTTTGCCTGCCTGCTCCTTTCCGTGGTAGAGTTTCCACTTTTCTGTCTTAAGGTCCTTGTTTTGCAGCTTCATTCGTGCAAACAGAGTTGCAGGTTCCTCGATTACCCCTGGGATGCAAACGGACACCCTGGTTAATCTGGGAATCTTTCCCGCCGGGAGAACCACTAGGTTGGTTCCTTCCCAACCATCGAGTCTAGATGTTAGTTTAGCTAACGACTCCGTTGAGGCATTATCCTGACAGCATATGTGGTAGCGGCTGCCTTTGAAACCTGCCCTCAGGAAATTCAGGGAAGTCGTCGGATTCTCACAAAGTGTTTGGTCCAGGGCAGCATTGAGAGCTTTCTGGAACCGTTCATGTAGCTCCTCCGGTATCTTCCCATCCTCGTCATTTCTGTTGTAGACCACCATCTCCAGGAGGTTGGCTGCTACATCCATATACGACCTCGTGTGACGAGATTTTATGGGTGTGGCTGCCTGTCTCCTTGAAGTTGACGGCCTAATCGGGTTTTTGGATTTTGGTTGTGCGACAGTACTTCCCTCGCTCCTCCCTGGGTGAGCGTTAGCCCGCCCTGGTGGAATAGAGGTAAGCCTAGATTGTGGATGGTCTTTAGCAACACGACTTCTTTTTCTCTGCGGTGGTTCAGCATGGGGGCGCATCCTCCTCTTGCCATCAGAGTTTGCCGAGGCATCCTCTGGTGATAGAGTAGGGTGTTCCATTCGTTCCCCGGTCAGTGTCTGTTCACTGTTTGCTTTTTAACCACGCGGGGAGACGACTTTTGGTGTTGAAGCCAGGCAGTTTGGGTTTGCAACCAAATTTCCTTGCTTCTCCATCTCCAGTCGTCTTCTTTCTTTGGCCCTTTTTCGTTGTTGGGCTCCAGAGATTTTGCGTTTTTTTCGGGTCGCTGACTCGTCCTCTTTATGAGCAGTCAATGTCGATGTTGTTGCACCCTCTTCGATTTTATCTGTTGCAGTGAAGAGGTGCTGCAGCCCGAAGTTGTTTTTATTTTTGCTCGTGTGCGTGTCTTGTTTGAGAGTATTTTTAGCCACTGGCGACTTATCCCCTTTCGGGGCCAAGCCCTCGCCGGCAGCCGTGGGCTCTGCCGACTTTTGGATGTATATCCCCATCCGAATTTCTTCTCTTTTAGTTGTACTCTCCATGTTTTTTTTTTTTTTGTGTTTTTGCTACTTCACTGTAGGTTCTTTTTGTTTACCTTTTAGTTTCTTGACCTCCACCCTGACCTTCCCTGGATCTATTCCAGGTATAGCTCAAGAGTATCATCGGTCCTTACTCAGCCCCTTCACCACGACAAGGTAGGCAAACGACGGAGGGGTAAAAGTAAATTGAAGGGCAAAATTTGCTCTTGTGTTATTAGACTCGAGTTCCTGTGCTTTTATCAGGGCGTTTGAAAGGTCTCGACGATTTAAGGAGAATAAAATGTTAGATAGCTGGCCATTTAGACCAGTAATAAAAACTTGCAAAGCATTTCGTCGGTGTATAGTATTAAGTTTTAGGGCGACGGGTGAATTGGATCCATGTGTCGTAATTGTTTTATTGGTCAAAAGTGTTAATTGCTGATTAACAGTTTTATAAAAGTCTATTAAAGACATTGAGCCTTGTCTAAGAATACTCAGTTCCTGTTCTATTACATGAACTGATCTCTTGTCCGCGTAGGCAAAATCTAATCGGGAAATTATGGCATTGAAGTTCAACACTGTGCCATGATTAGTTAAAATATCGTTCGGGTGGTGCGTGATCTTGTTACGGAAAATTGTTAGTGCCGCAAAATATTTTTTACTACCTATGTCATACAATGCTATAGAGTTGTGAGCAGGTTCTTGCCAGCTCACGTATGAGGTCTGACTTCCAGAAAATTCGGGCAAAGATTTTATAACGTCTAATGGTTCGTTACAGGTTATCGTCGGATCTATTATTTGACTGACGTATTCCGTGATTGAATTATTTATCCTTACGGAGGATAGCAGGCCCTCTAATTTATCTATTTCATTTTTATATCAAGCTTCCTTTTCTAGGAAGCATTTCTGAATCAATTTATTATTATCCGTAAGTGCTTTCGCAATTATATCATCGACTGGTTGTTGGGTTAAGCCCGTACCTGTACAGAGATTAATGTATTTTTTTTTTCTTTATAATTCGTGCGCGCCAAAAGGAATATAAATACCTTTATACTGTTACAGGGCACGGGCTTTTAAGGACAAGGGGAAGAGGAACAGAGGAAAAGCCTATGCACGTTGGCTCTAAATGTTTGAAGGTTGTAGTGATGGGGAAATACAGAGCTTGGTAGATCATTCCACATTCGTGTCGTTCGGGTTATAAACAAATCCCTATATTTAACAGTACGACCGAAGTTAGGCTTTAGGGAAAACTGATGTGCGTTCGAAGCATGTCGCGTATTGCGGGTGAAATTTTGAAGGGGAGGAATGCAACTGGCTATTTCGCTGGAGCATTTTTTGTAGAAAAAACGATAAAACAGGGAGAGACAGGAGACATTTCTCCGATGTTCTAATGAATGAATGGAATTTGTAATGTCTCTACCACCTATAAGTTTTAACGTGCGATTTTGTACCCTATCAAGAATGTGCAGAACTGTCTTGGGTGCACCAGACCAGATATGAGCGTTATATTCCACCTTGGGGCGTATGAATGCCTTATAAATTGAGGCCAGATCAGACGGGGTAAAATATTTCTTGCACCGTTTAAGGAATCCTAGACATTTTGCAGCATTTTTGGCGACCTCGAATATGTGATCATTCCATCGAAGATGGTTATTAATACACATACCGAGAATGGCAAGTCTTTCGGTTTCAATGATGCTAGTACCATCCATGGATAATGGTTGAGGGTTTTGGTTTCGCTTGAGAGACAGAAGACAGCATTGTGTTTTGAAAGCATTAAATTCCACGCGTTTGGTTAAACCCCATTTAATAATGCTGTCCAGGAATTTAATGTGTTTAACATACGTTGCCGTTCCCCTTCTACGGCCGAAGAGCAAGGACGTGAGTTAGGGAACGAATATGAAAAACTGAGGGTACTGTCATCAGCGAAGGAATGTATTGGATTAGAAGTTGCAGACAAGAGATCATTTATAAAAAATGAGAAAGAGAGTCGGAGACAAAACAGAGCCTTGGGGAACACCAGCATTTATTTGGTGAATTGCAGACTTTGAATTTATTCTCAGATTCTGAGTCTGATTTTATTGGATTTAATTTATAATCTTAGGCTTAGGACACCTTAATTCTTAATATCTAATTCTACTCATTAAAATCACTTGTTTTCACTTTTACATAAATATTTTTCTTAAGTATAATGTTTAAAAATAATTTCTTACCACCAATTTTCTCCGTGTTGAAATCTGGATACTTTATTTGTTTTCAAAGCTGGTTTCCTGATTCGTTGATCTTGACGAATTTCTGCTGCTTTTACTTCTTTAAATAGTGCTGCTTTCACCTATCTTGTAGGATACTTTGGCTGATGTTTACTTTTTATTTTCAACTTTACTTTAAACCTGGCATCCCTGTTTAGCCCTCAATTAAAAAGTTTAGTTCGTTTTAATTATGAAAAAAAAAACTTTTATTACTTGAAATACTAAATACAACGTTTTTCAATGCACTTAAAGCAAACTCTCCTGCAGTATTACGACGTGTCAATGTCAGCGTAGAAATGCGAGCGTCGGGCTTTGGTGGCTTCCTCTTTTATAGTTGTTTTCGATGCACATTTGTATCGTGTCATCGCAACTGTGTTTGTTCACGGTAATGAGGTTGGTAAAAAGGTTGTTCGTTATCAGAAACACATTCCCTTGGATTTAGGCCGTGTTTATGGCGACGCGATTAGATTCGCTGCTAGCGATCAATTGCGTACATATGGACGTGTTTATGGCGCCTTAGCGATTTAGCGAAAAGCGAATTAAGCGACTGCAAGCGACTAGAAGCGACGCGACGGCGAGCGACGAAAAAGTGCAATGAAAATATTTTGAATCAGTTTAGCTAATCGCTCGTTCGACATGGACATATTTATTCGTATTGAACTTGTGCGTGAAAATCAATGTTCGTAGAATCTTCGGCATTCTGATAGCCGCAATGAAACATTAATATAAAATTCTTGGGGGGAAGTGTAAAAAAAATGTGGTTAGCGGAGTAAGTGAAAACACAGCCTTAGTGTTGAAGTAATACAATGTTGTCAGATAAGATATGGTTCTCGAGTGGTCGTTATTGATACAGTTTTTTTTTATTTGGTTGCTAGAGGAACCAGTGCGATAACTTATTTGTATATATATGTAAGTATGTGTATATATGTGGACATTATCGAAAGTTAGCCATGTCCGTCCATCCGTCCGTATATCCCCATTTTTTTGACCTTCAATTTTGAGTTAGAAAGATGAAATTTGGTATATAATATTCTTAGGTTATACCCGAAGTAGTGCAAAAGTAAAAAATTTTAAAATCCGCCCACTATTTAAAAAATACCCTTTACTATATATTCTTAATAAAAACTGAAAAATATTGCCTTAACGAAATATATAGACATTCATGTTCTCTACAATGCCACTCCCACTTTATTAGGGAGGGTTTCGAAGATGAGGAATAAGGTATCACGCGATCTGTTCCAGGCGGATTGCAACTTTTTTGTATGATTTTTTTTTACTTTCGCAGCAGATTTCCCCAGAAGTTGAATTTGATGAGGACTTAGGCCAGACTTCCACCAATGCAGGTATACTAACAAAAAAAAGGAAACTATATATGTAGCATATAAACGCTTAGCAATCTCTAGGCGTTTGAGAATTAGCCTCTTCAACCTCCGAAACAAGAACGGTGCTCCCTAAAATATGGTATGTGATCATCACCTTATGACAGTTATTCGTGATGCAACCATTCAAAACACTCGCACCAATGTATTCCCCGCGCCTATGTACATTCTATTCCGTCATGTTTCGGGATCCCATAGACAAGTGGTGGACAGCATTAAAAATTAGTTTGTAACTTTGGCACATATGTACAGTTTTCTCTTTGTCGGAAACCAAAGAGAAGATATGGGCATCTGTGCCTACTCAGCAACAGAGGGATTTGAACTGGAGTCACAGCATTTCTTGAAGATGAAAGAAGTACAGATTACTGTGAAGCGTGACAGGCATAAATATATCAGCGGCCATTCTTCATAAGCCGATAAAGCACCAAATTGATGCGAACTAATAGAATTACTACGGATAGGTTTTCAAATATCCAAACAACCCCGTCAAGAATTTATGTGAACTCGCGTTTATCCAGGATCAGGATCACTTCAGATAGTGGAAGGAACATTTTGCAGCGGTACTGCACCGTTTAAATGACATTGTTGTGAACCAATATATGTACATATGTAATATTGGAATATGTACTTGATATAACATCTCCCAAACTTCTCCAAGAAACGTCAAGCATATAGTAGACCTTCTGCATTCACACAAAAGGAAAGGTGAAAACTATCAGGAAAGCAGAAGTGCTACATATAAAATGCGTGACTGGAATGCATGCACTTACAACAATGTACGTATATATACATACGTACGTCGGGTCCCAGTAATTATAGTGCAAACCACGTAAATGCTGAATTTGAATAAATTTCATAAAGAAACATAAAGGGAAGTTACAATTCATCTGGAATGGATAGTATGATACTCAATCCTCCAGAGTATACAACCTGACTCGATGTAATAGCGAATCAAGGCATACTGGGGGACTCTGTATATATGTGAAGAAATATTTTGAAATATGTGTAATTAAAAGAGAGGATATCCCAAGGCAAAGTTAATGGATTGTTGTAAAAATAACAGCTAATAACCAATTAATTCACCTTGCGGCAGTTTATCGTTCACCTAAATCTTCTGAGAGAGTATTCTGTGCAACTTATTTAAGGAATGGTTAGAGGAGCTTGTAGACTTTTTTTATTATTATTATATTACAATCTAGTCTTAGGAGTAATGAGCAATTTGATAATCATAAGTTACAGAAAATTAGAATTTGAAAAAGGATATAAGATACTACAATATAACACATAATTTATATTCGCCTTTTTCTTTTTTCTCTTTGTGTAATGATTTAGTAATAATTAATATAATAATGACTTATAAGAATTTGCAGTAAATATGAATATGATAACAATGAGTTAATAACATTAATAACACTCAAGGCATAAGTGGGATTTAGGCTACTCAAGGCGGTGGGGGTTTTATTCACTCCGAGCGCCCCTTGTCGCTCGTTGTTGTCGCCTTTCGTATTATCTACGGATCATTTAAATTTACATACCTTTATCTACCCAATTCAATTCTTAATCTTCTGACTGTGTAATTCTGGTTTACAAGTAGTAGGGCCTCAAGGTTTACGTGCTCTCGTAGCCGTTTGTCGTCTCTTCTTGCTGCGTTTTTAATTTCATTTTGGACCAACGCCACATTAAGATCCCTGTGGAGGTCGCTGTTTCTTATATACCAGGGAGCACCTACAATGTTCCTGAGTACTTTGGAACTTGTCTACCATTAATATAAACTGGCGTATGATTTATCTTTTTGTTTCTAAAGTCGACGTGCACTGGCTTTATTTCACTTAATTCGATTCTCCAGGTTGTCGTCCATTCGTTTATTTTTGAAATTACAGTTTGCAGTTTAGCTTTGAATCTGCCTTCGTGTTTACAACTGCCATAACGGCTGTGTCGTCGGCGAATGTTGCCATGAATTATACAATAGGTATAAAACTGATGTCTGAAGTATACAATAGGTATAAAACTGGTCCTAATATGGTGACTTGAGGAACACCGGCTTGTATTTCTTTCAGTTCAGAATACGCGTTTTCATGTTTAATTCTGTAATATCTATTAGAGATATACGAATCCAATATTGTAGAATATTGCTTTGGCAGGCTTTTTTTAAGTTTTCATCATGCCAAATTTTATGAAATGCTTGTGCCACATCAAGAAAGGTAGTGGAACAAACTTTCTTTTCTTCTAGTGCGTTTTCTATAGTGTTGACTATCCTATGGTCGTAGTCAATCATTGAATGTTTCTTCCGAAAACCAAATTGGTGTACCGGAATTGGATTTTTTCTTTCAATAATACTATTTAGTCTTTTCACCAGTATTTTTTAAAAAAATGTTTGATATAATAGACAGCAAGGATATCGGTCTATAATAGGATGTCTCGTGTGGTGAGTTCGGTTTAAATATACATTCAAGATATTCAGCAAATGTATTTGCCTTTTGTTCGCTATTCCTCGCCCAATTTCCATTTATCATTTTGATAGGGGGATTTGTGAAGTTGACTTTTCTATGTCCTTAGGTGCTTTCCAGAGGGAATAGTTAGAACTTTTGTTATTCGATAATCTCAATAGATAGGGGACCATTTTCCCATCATTAAACTCTTTTATCGTTCTTCTAAGCTTTTGTGTAAGCCTATTGAACATATTTTTGTCCTGAGGGGCTCTAGTATGTTGCCATCTTTTCTTTGCTTCCGTTTTTCAGCAATCAGTTTTCTTACATTAAGTGTATAATTATTTCCTCTCAGCCTTTCCTTATATTGTGGAGTGTTTTGCTAAGCAGAGTATTGGATATCTTTTATGAATTTTTCGACATCATCATCTAAGTGTTGCGCACATCCCATCGGTACTCTTAGTTTTATCCTATCCTCAAGAATAGATTTGAGGTCATTCTAATTTGTTCGAGAGTTTGTAAGACGGGCGTTTACCTTTTTCGAAACAACGTTTTCACTCAAGGTAAGTACAATCGGTGAGTGGTCAGAACTCATTTCTTGACTTTCTTTTACTTTTAAGAAATCGCTGTTTATATTTTTACTTACGGAAAAGTCGATTAAGTCAGGTATTTTAGCAGGATCTGATGACCAATAAGTTGGTTTCTCAGTATATATAGCCCTGCATCCCATATTTTTAATAGCGATTAGCAGCTCTTTTCCTCTCTCTTCCTCTCTCACTCTTTTCCTGAGTGTTTTTGACGTTAAAATCCCCATCAACAATGAATCTACTACCCATTTGTTTAAAAAATTGTTCATAAAGTTGCTGTTTGATGGCACTTTTGAGTGGACTATAAATGCTAGCAACAATTATAGCACAGTTTCGGGTTTTTATGCTTACTGCAGTTGCTTGGACTTCACTGGGTGCAAATTTAGACTCTTCATGGTATTGTATGTTGTCCTTTATAATGACTGCACTTGTTTGTTTTCGCTATTATTGCCGTTACTTATGATTCACAGTATTTTTTCCATCCTCCTGATGTCATCAACACGATTAAGTTGAAATTTAGCCACTGCCAGTGTTATGCCTTCACAGTAGAGTTGACTTAGCTTTCGCAAGTGATCGACTTTTTTATTTATTTCATGCGAAATAAATAGATGATTCTTGACATCAGGATTCAAACCGTGAATCAACAGCGTGACAAGCGATGATGTTACCACTACACCACGGCCACCCATTTTTAGCGCACCAATCGTCGACTGCGTCTAGGGCCATCTGCACCTTAGAGCAAACAGTCGCTAGGCACGATCCGACAGACAGAACGGCGACATCATCTGCATATGCTTGAGCGTAGACGTTAGAACTATTGAGTGTGTTTAACAGGGAGTCAACCAGCATTGGAGACAGAACACCGCCTTGTGGGCACCCCCTATTTACACCTGCCATGACACGCCGGCCACAATCTGCATCTACAGTCAATATTCTGTTCACCAGCATTGCTTTTATCCACAACACTAGTGATTCTTCTACGCCGTGACTTCTGGCGGAACTACACATGCTGTCAAAAGTCGCATTGTCAAATTCACCCTCAATGTCTATGAAAACGCCTATCGTGTATACTTTCCTGTCAAGCGCACATTCTATTCTGCTGCCCAGATTTTGAAGAGCAGTCTCGCAGGATTTTCCGCGTTGATAGGCATGTTGCATCTCTGACAGAGGATGTATCCTCAGAGCACCTCCGAATTTGTCTTGAGTGACCTATTTAGAAGTTTTCTGGTTTCCTTACGAATTCGTTGCAGATCTGAGTTCCACCACGGAATTGACCTACTACAGGGTTTTTTTTTTTCAGCGGACACCTTAGTTCAAAACATCTGGTAAGGGTGCTGTTTAGGTCTTGAACGGATTCCTCTACCTTTTGCCTCATTCTAAGTTTAGGTAGATCTTTGATAGATTTGCCTAACTCTTCCTTAAACCGTATCCAGTTGGTTTTTCTCATATTCCTCCTCTCCTGCAAAGGTGTAGCTTCGCATTCGATTTGGAATTCAATGTATCTATGGTCTGAGAGGGAAATTTCTGGCAAAACTCTCCAGTTGATAATAGGCTTGAAATACCAATCACTTCCTGTCTTTTTTTTACTCAAAAATTGCAAAATGCAGTCGATAAAGTTAGTGATTGGACGCAAAAATGGCGTATCAAATTAAACGAAACAAAATCGACGCATATAAACTTTACAAACAAAAATATAAACAATTTTTTTTTTTTTTTTTTTTTCCGAGGGTAGGTAAAAAATCTTCATGAAGACACTATGAGGATCGATAGCGCGTGCTCATAGTAGTGTGAGATTTTTACTCACTAAAAAAACCTCCCTTCGTGATAAATTTCTTTGATTACATACTACAACTAAGTTTTGACTTATCCAGCAGTTTTTCTTTCACGTATTGAGATCGTTTGGCAGGTCCCTTTCCATTGAAAGTTCCTGCTTGTTCCGCAAATTAGGCGCGGTTTCTTGCTATCGCGTTAAATCGAAAGGTTTGGTCCTTTGTAGACGACGCAGTAGATTCCTCTCATCTAGAATTCGAAGGACTTCATTGTTAACGTGTCCTTGTAATCTGTCTTTATGCTTACGCGCGAAGTTTTTGATTTCATATTCGACTGTCGTAATTCCTAAATCTCTATGGATATCGCTATTTCTAATAAACCACGGTGCATTAACTATTGATCTTAGCACTTTATTTTCAAAAGTTTGTAAAATATTGACATTACTTATTTTGGTACAACCCCAAAGTTGTATTCCATATGTCCATATCGGCTTTAGCACTTGCTTGTATAAAAGCAGTTTGTTCTCTACATTAAGCTTGGAATGTTTTCCAAGTAACCAGTACATTTCTCTGTATTTGGTTTCGAGTTCTTTACGTTTTTTCTTCACGTGCGATTTCCACTTCAGCTTAGCATCAAGTGTCATTCCAAGATACTTAGCCTCGTTTGCAAACGGAATTTGAACCGAGTTTGAAAAGATGGGCAAATTATTTATTTTCTTATAAGTAAAATTGACATGAACAGATTTGTTTTCGTTTAAAGCTAGTCGCCAAATCTTTGTCCATTCATTTACTTTATTCAATGCTTCTTGCAATTTTTCAGTCGATTCTTCGATCGTTTTACCCGTTGCCAGGATGGCAGTGTCGTCGGCAAATGTAGCTAATACGGTGCCTTCTTCTTGCGGTATATCGCGAGTATATAATACACTTCCCTGCGGTACCCCAGCCCTTATTTCTTTAAATTCCGAATATTCGTTTCCGTGTTTGACTCGGAAAAGTCGATTCGTCAAGTATTTTTCTAGAATATTACATAAGTGTTCCGGCAGAACTTGTCGTAATTTATATTTCAAGCCTTCATGCCAGACCTTGTCAAAAGCTTGAGAAACATCAAGGAATATGCTCGAGCAAATCTTTTTTTCTTCGTAAGCTTTTTCAATTAAATCAGTTATTCTATGCACTTGGTCTATTGTTGAGTGCTTGGTTCTAAACCCAAACTGGTGATTGGGAATAAGAGATCCTTCTTCTATAACCGGCTGTAATCGCTTAAGTACTATTCTTTCGAAAACTTTAGACATAATCGGCAGCAGCGAAATAGGTCTATACGATTTTTTATCATTCGGTGGTTTTCCAGGCTTCAGAATCATTATTACTTCCGCGACTTTCCATTGACTCGGAACATATTCTAATCTTATCGCTGCGTTTATAATGTAAAGGAACTTAACTAACGCTTTTCTAGGTAACGATTTAAGAAGCTCTGCTGTGATTAGGTCGTATCCAGGAGCTTTATTCGGTTTCAGTTTCTTTATTTCTTGTTGAAGTTCGGTCAGCCTTGCATTTCTTACTGTGTAATTGTGAAATGCTATATCCGACGCATTATCATTTTCAGCAAGCGCTTGCCCATCAAATGGTTTAAATGTTTCTTCTAAATGGGCGGCAAAGACCTCTGCTTTGTCTTTATCATTCTTGGCCCATTCGTTGTCATTTTTCTTGATTGGGGCCGCTTGTATTTTCGGTTTTTTAATGCTTTTTATAGCTTTCCAGAGCGAATAATTGGAATATTTGTCCGCTGTTAAGCTTTCAATGCTGGTTTGTATTGTCCGGTTTTTAAAATCAATAATGTCCTTTTTTAGCAAGTTACACAAGCGATTCAAATGCGATTTATGTTGCGGAGCACGAGTTTGTTGCCATTTTTTACGCGCTTTTCTCTTCTCCCTTACCATTTCTTTTATTTCCGGTGGATATTTTTGGCCATGATTGATTGACGTTTTCCTTTGATAGGGAGTATTTTTCCACGCGGCGCGCTGCAGAACTTCAACAAAACGATCAATTTCGATTTCGAGTTCAGAAGACGTCCTAAGTGATACTCTCAGTTCGATATGTTCTTCAATGTCTTTTTTAAAGCCTTCCCAATCAGTTTTTCTGCTAGTTAGTCTAGCAGGTACATCTTTTTTAATTAGGCGTTCGCTCATCGTTAGAATGATAGGGGAATGATCGGAAGAGAGATCAAAACTTTCATCAATTTTAATACATTTGTCTGGTATTCCTTTTACAACAAAGAAATCGATCAGATCGGGTATTTTGTTGTTATCAGTCGGCCAATATGTTGGTTTACCAGTCGAGTGAAAGTCGCATCTGTGTTGCATGCAGGCGTTGTAAAGTGCTCTGCCTTTTTGTGAGACACATCTTGAACCCCAGAAGGTGTGTTTTGCATTAAAATCACCGCCAATAATAAAATTCGGTCCAAGAGAGTTGAAAATATTTGTAAAATCATTTTTTTCAAGCCTGCAACGCAGTGGACAATAAATAGACGAGACATTGAAAGAGTAATGTCCATTTTTCACGCGTACAGTGCTCACTTGCATTGTTTCAAGCTCTATCATAATCTCTTCAGAGTGTTCGATGCAATCTTTTATGATTAAAGACGATCCGCCTCTGGCTCTTTCCGACGGGTGATAAGCGTGATAGGTACTGTATCCAGTAATGTTTACACCCGATAGTTTCGTCAGGTGAGTTTCACAGATCAAACATATGTCAATGTCATTTTCCCGTAGAAATATTTCTAGCTCTTCTAGTCTTTGTATGAGACCGTTGGCGTTCCATGCAACAATTTTAAGAAGTTTCGTCATGTTCGTTTTGAAATGCTCCTATTGTTAAGCTTATATTCAAGCTTCTCCAACCTGTCGACAATTAGCGTGTTTGTTTTTGTTTGCTCCTCAAGCCTCGCAAGGATAATAGAAAAGACGTGAGATACGGGGTTTTCCGAATTATCAGTGTTCGTTTTTATTGATGTTGATGCTTGAGCACGCGTCTGCATGTCAGAATCTGATGGCTTTTCTTTAGGCGCTTTTACCTTAACGCGGTGTGGAATTTGATCGGTGTTTGATGTCGCAGCTTGAGCGTACGTAAGCGCGCCAGGGTCGGCTCGGTTGTCTCTAGTCACCTTTCTTGCAGCAGTTTTCGACTTTTCCTTATTTACCGGTTTTGAGGGTTGGTTTTCCGGCTTCATAAGTCGATCTCTTCTTTTTTGTAATTCTTTGGCTACTTCACAGCCTCTGTAATTAGCCGGATGCTTACCATTGCAGTTAATACACGCTGCAGGGGTTTTTTTGTTTACACCACACTCTTGACTAAGATGTTTACCGGCGCATTTGACACATCGCGGTTCTTTTCGGCAATATGCTTGCGTATGGTTGAATCCTTGGCATCGTTTGCACTGAGGTATCAACCTTGTATTCTTGCGCATGGGTTCGATTTTGACTACGACATTCAGAATTGTTCTTATTTCGTATATCTTTTCTAAACTCTCAGCCTTATCAAAGGTTAGCATAAAAAGAGGAAGCTCGCGCTTAACCATCGTTTCCTCGCCTTCCAATTTTTGCTTTTCCCGTTTAATTAAGTTTACCGCATCGACGATTTTAAAGTTTTTGTTCTTCAAATCGTGAACAACGTCTTCCTTTCGGCATGAGGCATGAAGTCCTCTAGCAACGACTCGTATCGGTCTTTCAGATTTATTTTCATACGTATACCACTGGATTTTTTCAGTATTCAGTTTATTAGATACTGAGCGGTAACTGTCTGAGTCCTTTACGTTTACTTTCCATTTGTTGTTGTTGAGCGATGTTACTTCAAAATCGGATAGCAACAAAGGTTTGAGAAAAGAATGCAATTTATTATAGTCTGCAATTCCGTATCACGTATATTGGTGGCGGTGGTCGTACCTTATTTCGTGGATTTTCTTCGGCACGCGTGATTATTTTGTCAGGCTGTTCTTTACCTTCTCGTTTATTTTGCGTGTTTTCTTGCCTCGTTAACATTTCGGGCGAAGAGCCAGCTTTTCGTTTTTTGACAGGCCGTTTTTTTAGAATCCAATTGGTTTCCCGACTTAGTTCTTCATCATCCGTTTTATAATCCGTGTTATCGGGGACGATTGAACTCGCAGCAGACTCATTACGAGGTTTCGATGTATCATTAAATGCTTTATTTTCTGCTTTAAGTACATTTAATTCCTTACTTAGTTCTTCGCAGAGAAGTTCCATTTTACTTAGCCTGGTCCGGAGTTCCATATTTTCGTCCGTTAGGCTTTGAATTTTCGCTGAAGTCCGTTGTTCGTGCGCCGACACTATCGATGTCGCCGGACTTCTAGTTCCGCACGTTTTCATGGTAGATCTTGATGTTGGAGATCTAACTACCCTAGTACCTTTTTTAAAAGGATCAGATGAACGCAATAAATGGCTCTCCCCAGAATCCGTAGAGCCGACCTCCGAAGAGGGTGGATTTTCCAGTGTACCTGGACTGCCACCTGGGGTATTAATATCTTTCGTTTTGTTCATTGCATGTTTTTGTATACGCCATACTCGGTATACGGAGGGTGGATTTTAGTCGCCTCTTACGACAGGCATGCCTACCTTGGGTATATTCTAACCCCTACCCGAAGGGGGTAAAATATAAATATAAACAATGTCCCAATTTTTATAAACAGTGCAGCAGTACCCTACTCCAATACCTCCAAATACCTTGGAATGACCTTGGATGCAAAGCTTAAATGGAAAGAGCACATCAAAAAGAAAAGAGTTGAAACTTGAAGTCCAGAAAATGTACTGGTTACTAGGAAAGAACTCTGACCTATCTATCCAGAACAAATTAATGGTATATAAGCAAGTACTGAAACCCGTTTGGACATATGGTATCCAACTATGGGGCTGTACAAAGAAAACAAATGCTGAACCCATCCAAAAATTCCAAAGCAAAGTCCTTCATGGAATAATTAATGCCCCTTGGTATATAAGAAATAGCGATCTACATCGTGACCTTCAAATTGAAATGATTACAGAAGTGGTTAAAAAACACGCTGTATCACACAATCAGCGACTGCAAAGTCATACCAACTCCGAAATGGAGACCATCTTAAATGTACGAAACAATGTTCGGAGATTAAGAAGAACCAAGCCTCATGAGCTGATGGTCTAAAAGCTATGGGAAAGTGTTATAACTTTAAACTTCCCGTCTTTGCGCCGTAACAAATGTTGGTTGTGAGCCATCATTGTTGATGCTAAGATCAGACGATAGTATGAAGTCCAGAAGATGATCTCCCCGTGCATTGCATTTGCTGCTGCCCCAAACAGAGTTTTGAACATTAGAATCGCAACATATGAAAGGACCTATCTTTCTGGTATCACAATATTCTATGAGCTCGACCACTGCCTTTGTTGGTGGGGGCAGTATCGCGTCATATGGGAAGTAAGCAGATGCAACGACGTAGGTTTGCTGGCCATAAAACTGTCCAAGCTTAGTTGCTGAGAGTGAATTTGGTACAATAAAACAAGCCCTAGGCCTTTCGGACCGCTCATCATAAAGTACGTGATATCACGCATACCTCCAAGGCCACAAATGCGCTTGTTCAGCACCCAAGGTTCCTGGATAGATATTATGTGAGGTTTTGTTCTACTAGCTGCAAGTCTGCTACTTATAAGAGCGGTAGCAGTCTTGCAGTGTTGTAGGTTGATCTGAGTAAATATCATTAAATACTATGGTTTTTTTTTTCGACCATTGTTCGCACTACTTGGTATCGAAGCGGAACTGAATCCTACCAAGATGCAAATATGGTTGCATTTTGTACCTAAACTTAATGGCCTCGGCAGAACCCTTGTCCAAACTCACAACCAGAGTAGAACCATCTTTATTTTGACGATTCTGTCTCTCCCTGTGTGAATGAACAGTCCACTTGGTCGTCTCTAGTCCAGGATTCGTTTTCGCAAGTTTTCCCGGGATCCAGCAGACGGCGCGCGTCTATTTAGTTGTCCTGAACACCTCAAAAGTAACGGTCTCAAGGGGGGGGATTTTCGGCACCGACATGCTAATCCATTCAGAGGTTTGCTGTGAAGAGCACTTTACCAGAAAGGTTCCGCTCTTTAACTCACAGCCCTCCACCTGAATGAAAGCATTCGTTGCTTGAGCCAGCTCTAACAGATGAACTTCGCAGTGTTTGCACTCCGCGTCGGTCATGCTGTTGTCATTGTTAGCCTTCCCAATTCGGACAGTTAAAGAGGAGATAACAGCTTTCTTGTAAGAAACCTGCTTTTCTCGCTCCCTAACCACCGGGTTTTTCTCTTTCTCAGTAGATTTGTGCGCGACAGCCATCTTCCGTCCACTGGGAATACAACTGGTTGTATCAATAAGAGGGGTTTTAGAGACTTTCAAGTCAGTGGATTTCCCTACGACATCCAGTTTCTGTCCACCGGTACTACTGCCATTACTGGCTGTAGCGCCCGTCTTCAGACCTTATGCGCATGGCGGGGGAGGGTATGATGATTAGGGCCTCCAAAATCCTTGCCCTAGCCGCAGTCGAGAAGACCACTGGTGGATTTTCGCTTTTGCGAGTGCCACCTGGAGTAGTCATATCATTTGTTTTCTCCATTCATACTTTTTCTTCTTTTAACGTCAAAGTTGGACGCCTTCAGCACTTAGTTCGATGTCTCACCTGGGATCTTTTCAGACCTTTAGGATCTTTGACTCTTAAGCCTCCCCGCCACGACAATACAGCTGAAAGATGGGAAAGCATCATAGCATAGCTATAAGGATGCTATATCCTTTCATAAACAGAAAATCTGCCCTATTAAACGAAAATAAACTTATTATATAAAAAGTAATCTTCCAAGCGTTACTCTTGTATGGATGTGCAATATGGGGAAATTGTACACAGTGTATCACAAAATAATGTGCTTAAAATGATGTTCAACCTTTCATGGCACCATTCCACTTTGGACCTTCATTATTTTTTTTTTTATAATTTGCGCGCGCCAAAGAGGATATGAATACTCTTATACTATACAAGACATGGGCGTTTGTGAGGGAAAGAGAGAGAGAGAAAGATTTAGTGTAGTAGTTTGAAACTTAGATGGTATTAAATTTCTGTAAACGCCAGGGGTAGAGTCCAGATAACTGGGGAGCTTGTTTGTTTTGCTTTTGTCATTGCTCATGATTCACAGTATTTTTTTCCGTCCTCCTGATGTCATCATCACGATCAAGTTGCATTTTCAGCCATATAACCGCTCTACTGCCAGTGCTATGCCTTCACAGTAGTTGACGTGGCTTTCGCAATTGATCGACTTTTTTATTTTATTTCAGACTAAATAAATAGATGAATGTTGACATCAGGATTTGAACCGTGAACCAAGAGCGTGACAAGCGTTGATGTTACCACTACACCACGGCTAATGTTGAATTGTTATCTGAAAGAATCAAAAAACTTACGGAGAAGTTTAAACACAAATGTGTTTTTGCTCACAATTGTCTTATATCCAATTTATTTACTTAAGCTTATTCACTAGTATATGTTAATTATGATAGTGTGTGTTTATTGTTAATACGTACCTTATTTATATGTATTTATTCTATTTATTTATTTTTCTATTTTTGTTTTATTTATTTATTTACTTATTTATTTATTATTTATTTATACATTTATTTATTTACTTGTGCACATACTTATTTATTTTGTTCAGTTATTCATTTTTTGTACACTTTCACTGGAGGTTTCTTGTCGTATTTTCTTCCAAAATAAAAATTAAGCTTCTAAATGTAATCACTACTTAAATAACTATAAAATAATGTTTCAGCAGAAAGATATATACATCTTATCTCTGTAATGTAAAATGTGTGGTAACATATCCTTCGTAAAATTTTATACGAAATGAAGATCTATTTATCTAAAATTTATCGATAGTAGTAATTCATTACAGTCATACATCTTGAAAAACATTCTTAGTTATTTTGTTGGCTAGAGAACTTCCTTGGAAGCCTCGGGATATAATTTTGTCGGGCGCATGGGAAGCGAAATGAAATAAATAATCCGTTACTTCCTTTTCATACAAATTCTTGACTGTGAGCGAAAATTCAAAAATATTAACTCGAAATAAATATATTTGGATCCTACTCAGAACTTTTGCTTCTACTGGAGCCACATCCAAAATAACGGTTTTATATTTATGGGTCATTGTTCTGCATGACTTGTGTAAAAATCGTACATATATGTATATCTTTTATTGTTTAGGAAGTAGTAGATGGATTGACGGACGGAGAGACGGATGCGCTAGATAGTGCAATAGGGTTCTGTGGTCTTCATACGAAACCCTGAAAATCATTTTATTAAACATATTCATCTAACTCTATCAATTTAAAGAGTCTTCAAAAAATACTGAAACAAACATTGGTGCGACTTATACATGCGATCTAAATATGTATTTACGCATGTATTATCTACCCACTTAGTAGGACAGGGACATATACAGGTATATCGTATGTGGTTATTATTTTTTTCCTTACAAATTATTAACAATTCTTAGACACAATTCTAAGGCGTACAACTTATTCAGAAACTAAGCAGCAAAATTTAAAAAAAAAAAAAAAAAAAAAAAAACTTAAACCATTTTGGGCTCATTTCTGAGAATCTCATAAAAAACTGTCAATTAAACAAATGGAGGAGGTACAAGAGCGTGTAGAATTAGATTACTTCAATTAAACTTTTGAGTAATTCCATTTTGTCAATTGTCGGTCCCATCCCCGTCGAAGCGCCAGCTTCCAACCTTTCTTTGATATTTGACTGAGTCCACAAATCGGAAGATAGATGGATGGCCGCCATAGCCGAATCTTGACAAATGTCCTCGGTTTTTTTTCGCTATTTGTCGCACGATTTGGATAAATTGCCAGTTGAAGGATATGCGACCGAAGGAGAAAAAGTTTTTAATTTTTTTTTTTCAGTGGATAGAATGTTCCTTTGATGATATGTCTCTGTTTTCTGAAGAAAAGTTTTTTCGCTTTTAATTTTTCTTTTTCTGGGCATTACGAGTATTTTGGAACGGGGGGGTTTTCTGGCACTCTCGACCACTCTTACCCGGGTAAAAAAATATTCCGTTGCCGGGTATTTTCGAGTTTTATTGCCCTTCAAAGCTAATTAACAGACGTGATATTTGAGTTTTATTGGAGTTTCCTTTCTGCACACTCAATGCACTGGGTCTATAAGTGTACTTTGTCCAAAAGCAGGCGCATTTAGTAGAGCAAGATGGAAAATGATTCTTGTTTCCATTTTGGTTGGGTTTTTGCGTTTTTATTACCTTTTTAAAGGTGGAACACGTTTATGATTTCAACGGCACGATGGATGGATAGATGATGAGGATGGTTCACCTATGAATGACGATGGCAGGGGCGATGGAAAAAAGTTTCAGGAGAGTTGTTTTAGCTGAGACAATTTTATACTCAGTAATTACATTCTGTTTTATGTGCCTTTTTATTGCGGTTTTTGGCGCTGTTTGTTGTGGTGTGGGTTAGCGATGAACTGCGTTCTATCACTCAGTTTGCACCTGATGAGATGTTTCTTTTTTTTTTGTGAATATGGGAAAACTTTTGAGTTGAGGGTTACGTATAGATAAATACTAGAAGCTACTAGTCCAGAAAAATTTGAAATGGTTTATATTTAATATGCAACAAAATTAATAATTAATGTTGTTTTTATAATAAAAATGGAGGCCTATCTAGGTCGGATCTATTAGAACTTTTAATATGTTATGTACCTACAAAGGAAATATTTACTACGGATACTTATTATTTCGCCGGTGAATGTTATTCGCCTAATTTTCTGTGACTTTTCAACATATTTCTGTGTGTATTGGGACCATAACTACCCGGATGTAGGTTTTAAGTGCTCCAAAGTTTGAGGGCTTCTGCATAGACAAGATCTTTTGCATAGCCCCACAAAAAGAAATCTAACGAGGTCAGATCACACGCTTTTGGTAGCCAATTGATGTCGCCAAATCTCGAAGTTAAACAGGCGGGGAACTTTTCGTGGAAATTTGTCTGTGTTGTGTGGTTCGTAGCCCTGTCCTGTTGGAACCACATTTCGCTCACATCAATGTGTTCAATCTCAGGCCAAAGAAAGTTGGTTATCATTTGACGCAGAAAATTCATCGTAACAGTAGCGCCTTCGTTATTTCCAAAAAATACGCCCCGATCATGCCGCTGGTCCACAGTGCACCAAACTGTGACCCGTGGTGGATGCAATGGCCTCTCAACGATCACATTTGGATTTCCAGAACCCCAAATTCTGCAATTTTGTTTGTTTACGTAGCCACCGATGCAGAAATGGGCCTAATCGCTGAAGAAGGTTTTGTTCGAAAAATCGGCGTCAAATTGTTGATTTCCTAGCAACCCATCCGCATAATGTTCTACGCATTCTTTAGTTTATGTAAGTTGTACTTTAAAGGGATAAAGGTACAAATCCAAGCGCAAAGTACGACAAACGGAGCTGTAGGAAATGCTCAATTGTTGAGCGCGGAGTGAAATTGTGTCTTCGGCCACTGAAGCACTCTCAGCGGCTATGTTTTCAGTTGATTAAGCAATGCGATGATGCACAGGCCTTATGACATCACAAACACTGCCGATATGTTCGAATTTGGTGATTGTGTTTCGAATTACTTCCTCAGTGGAGCGATTATGATGACCATAATCTATCCTTAAATCGTGATACACAGATATAACAGAACTATTATATTTGTAGTAAGATTCAACAATAGTAATGCGTTGAACGGTGGTTAAACGGTCCATATTGTAAATTAGTAACACCAATTATTGGTGTCGCTTTAGAATTCGAGATTTTGATGAAATGTGAGAGTGGGTCTCTCAAACTCATCTGTATGTCTGCCTCTCTGTATGTATTTATTCCAAACTTCATATCTGGGTTCTGTGAGGTCACAATTCGAAGCGAATTTGGAATTCTAGCCCCAAAATTAAAGGAAAAATCAATTTTCTCAAAAGCGCCTCCAACGATTAGTTTAGTTTACTTTAAGCACTTTAATTATTATCAAATTTTTGAAAATTTGTCATTTCTCGGATACGAGTACGTCTCAAAACGATTTTGTTGAAAATCGACATCTAAGCAATATTTGATATATGCAAAAATTAAAAATCGTCGAAAAATTTTTTTTTTTATATTTAATCCATTTTTTTTTAAAAGTACATAACAATTTCTCTTAAATTTAAAATCAGATTGATTTGCAGTGAACGACACACAGCTGAAAGTACGAGCGACCCAGAAGTGTACTTTGTTTTGTAGTACGGGCGCAAAAAGTCCATTCAGGAAAAGAGAAGCTACAGGGCTGTAAATTGTTAAAATTGTACAGTTTCGTGTATACAAGGTATTTCAAAAAAATTGACCTTGTAACAAACAAAAAAATGGTAAACATTTGTCCAATCTCATAGCGTTATGGATTACGTCTTTTTGCTGCTATCTTCTTAAATTGGCTATATTGTCATCAAATCTGTACTGATTCTAATGGTTTTTCTCTTGATCGAATAAAAATTGTCCAAGTATTAATTTTCATATTTAGTGTTTTGTGTTGCAATTGCAAATAAGATTATAACAATTTCTAAATTAAATAAGCGCATGTTTTAAACACCATTTGTTTTAAACAGTCTTTTGCAATTGTAGCCATTGAATTTGTTAAATTTTCTGCACACCTATTTTGTGTTTGGTAGTTATGATTTCGACATAAATACTTTGGCATCAATAAGGTATTAATCCGAGTCAATGTTAGCTGCTCGGAAGGTGCGAACATCCAAAATACTGGAGGAGTGCCTTGCAACAATCGCGACGCGATCAATATCGTTACAGTTAGTTGGTCCGAAGATCCCCAGGTTCCCTTAAGCCATATTTACTATAGTAAGCGTACAAGCTTCATTTGTTACTATACAGAGTTTTTTTTTGAAAATTACATCACTCACCACATACAAAAAAATACATACATTTAAAAAATACATCAATCACTATTTGTGTAAATATCATTTATTTAACTAATGTACCCAGAAAAAACCTAAGTTTCTGTCTGACAATCGATCGGTGAATATATTTTGTCTTTAGCGGGGATGACTGCATATTTAGAAAATTTTATTTCCGCGGCGAATTCATTATGGAAGGAAAATCTTTTACTGCAGGTTGGAACGCTAAGTTTGTTATTCGTGAATACGTTTTCTTTTTTTACAAAAAAAAACAATACAAGAACTCCATGATGATTTTTCAAATCCGAAGTCAGAGTTATCAAATTCAAATTTCACCATTTTGAATTACGAAAATTCTGACTTCGGTCTCGAAAAAATATGTGTGCACTAATTCTATCAATTTTCGCATAATTTTTTTTTTAATTTTCTGGACGTCATTCTGAATTCTCAAATTTCGCCTAGATTCGTATTTACAAAAAGTTTAAAAAAATTGAATACGTTTTATCCAGAAAACGCTTTCCGCGTTCTATCCAGAAAACGATCCCTTCCTTTAGTTCAATAATTTACGAACAAATTTAATTTGTTTATATTTTTCTCTTTATTTGCAACTTCAGACGTCTAGTCTGAGAAAATTTGAGCTGCATTTTCGAAACCAGAAGGGAAACTTAAAATAGATGCCTGCTTTTATTGATGATTTATTTATTGTACAATCCGTTTAGAACGGATCGTATGATACATTATACCTCATTTTCTAACCCATCAAAACCTGCTGACATACAGGCAGACTGACAGACGGAAGATCATCGCTAAATTGAAATAATTTTCGATGCTGTTCAAAATATGTACTTTCGGGGGTCGGTCGTTATTATTTGTACATATATGTTACAAGCTATGTATGTATGTTACTTTAGTCGCAAAACGGTACGAGTAGCCTTGTCTTCAGTAAGTAGGTGTTATTAAACAGGCAGACAACATCGAAAAAGTACATAATATGTAGCATTCCAAGGAGTGTACCTACTTAAATTGACCGAAAGATTATTCGGAACTATGGAATCAAAGCGTACGTTTTGTACCTAATATTCATCACAATACAAAATATATATGAAGGTTACTGGTAACTATCACCGTAAATAACATTGAAAAAGCAAGAAATGACTTTTTCTCTAAGAAAACTCCCCAATAAAGAAGGGAAGCCCATGTATAATGTATAGACGAAATGTAGAGAAAGCATCTACGAGTACATATTTTAACTGGCCAATATTTTTGAAAAGACATTTTTTGAAAAGTGTGTGTGTCTGTCGGCGGATTTCAAAAATGTTTACATTTATAAGGCTTCCGATTATAGAAAGCTTATATACCAAATTTCATGTTACTAACTCAAAATTTAAGGCCCGAAAAGTGGTGACATAAGGACAGACGGACGTACGGATGGACATGGCTAGATATACATCTTATGATACTGATATACGAGTATATTTATATACCTATATATAATTCTCTATGTTACAAACTATGTATCAAAATTAATATACCTTGGGTAGGGTACAATTACCATTCGTTACTGTAAAGGTCGATTTGTCGTGACACACCTCTGATTCAAATACTCATTTCTAACTGTCAGCTAGTCAGTTCATTTTCAATAGATTTCTAATGATGAATTTTCAATCAACAAAAACCATCCCCCTGCTATTGTAATCCAGACAAGATGTTAAAGGTCATCTACATACTTAGTATTTCCATTGCACTGCACTAATTGGAATGCAATTTCGATTGAATTTCTGATCTCGTTTCATTTAGCGTACCCCAATGATTATTTTTATACGAGGAATGTCACAATACGATGTTTATCAAAAATTCAGTAGTGCGGAAATTTTGCATTCGAAAACGGACTTAAAACCCAAAGGAAATGCTTCAAAGTAGTGTGCTCTATTCATCGTGTGTCCAACCGAACACTTCACATTTGGTCAGAGGGGGTTCGAGGTTCGTTAGGCAAGCGTTTTCCACTTAAGAATTTATTTTTTGTGTGAATTCTGTACCTAACTACCCCTAGTGACAGAGAAGAGCTGTCATCGCGTTTTGATGAAGCGGTTTTTTTTTTTTAAACAATCGAATGCAATTTAATATTCAAATTTTATTTGTATTTTTCATGTAGCTGAAGGCGATTTAAATGCCAACACTTCATAAGCGTAACAGGACATGGAGTACAACTGAGTCCCGAGAAAAATTTGAAAGAATAGCAACTTTTTAGTTTCATCTTTTTTTCGCATTTTACCTTTGACTTGTTGACAGTTGGATACTTTCTTTTTTTGATTGTTCAGAATTTTTGAATGTGAAATTTGATATTACGGGACATTTGTGCGCAAAAGACCTTATGCAGTTGTGAGAATATTTGGAAATATTGATTATTATTAAATGCCTAGGGTTGAGAGTCGAGTGAGCATGCTACAATCAATGTCAGGATTTTTATTTAACCCCAGTTTCCTTAAACATCAACTTTCAAATGCCGTCAATTGCGTAGATTTTCTAAATATGAACGCTTTTCTGATAATCTGTAGCTAAACACAAGTTGCCGAAGATAATGTCGCTTACATTTATCCACCTCATTCAAACCCCTATTAATTGGGCTGAACGATTCTTTAAGCTTCGTAGTGTAGCCCTAGTAGAGCCATAATACAATTTTAAAAAAGCCTTACATCATCTTCATTAATATAATTCAAGCGACGACTGGCTGTATTTTATCCATGTAGAGACACTAGGTGAATGGTACCATTTACCAAATAATAATAATGCATGCCTACGTCAAACGGGATCACACGATGATGAGATATCAAACAAATTAAAAAGTAAAACTTCTACCAGCAGTATTCTAGTTTCACAGGTTACATCTATTTTTTTGTTTTTTAATTTTTCACCTAAAAATTTATTTTTTATTAAGCTGAAAGATTTTTTATAAGCTTTCGAAAATAGAAGCAATATGATCATATAATATTCATGTTCTTCACCCCAAAATCTTCAAAATCCACCCAAAGCAGGATAAATTATTTCTTTATTTTTGTTTTGCATTCATCAAATACAGTGTACTTTTTAATCACATCTGTTATGAGGTCAATCTGCAAATCTCGATGTAAGTCACTACTTCTAATATACCATGGGGCATTCACTATTTCCCGAAGGAACTTATTTTGAAATGTTTGGCCACCATCTGATTATATAATAGGATTTTATTTTCAATGAACAGTTCTGAGTTATATCCTAACAACCAATAAAGTTTTCTATATCTAATATTTAGGACTTCTGCTTTCTTTTTCACATGTTCCTTCCATTTCAGTTTAGCATCCAGATTCATACCCAGATACTTAGCTGTGTTAGAGTAAGGAACTACTTGGTTATTAATAACCACGGGAACAGTCGTTATTGTTTTATTTGTAAAATTAATATGGGTGGACTTTGACTCATTAAGTTTAACTCGCCATCGCTGTGTCCAATCGCATATCTCGTTAACTGAATTTTGTAGCTTTTCTGTTGCTTTAGCCACACATCCATATATTGATAGAAGAGCAGTGTCGTCAGCAAATGTGGCTATCATGGTATCACGCGCATTGTGGTATATCACTCGTATATAATAAATATAGGGTGGGTCCTAAAACACTTCCCTGTGGAACACCTGCTTGTATTTCTTTAAGTTCGAAATATGCTGAACCATAGCGAACTCTAAACAATCTATTTGTTATATAAGATTTAAGTATCTCATACTACTGTCTAGGTAGATCCCTATGAAAATATACTCTAAACCCTTATGTCAAACTTTATCAAAACCCTGTGCAACGTCAAAGAATATTGCAGTACAAATTTGTCTTTTCTATGAACGAAGATATTGGGAAATTTATTAAGCTATTTTTTGCTTATAATATTTTAATATTTTAATGTTAAGGTTATGAATTTCCCCAATTTTATTTATTTTTAATGACATAAAAAGCGATCTCACATCCTCAAAAATCAGAGTTGGGCGCAGACTTTTAATTTTTTTTGCGGAAATCTATTTAGTATTTAGTACTTATTATTGATTAAGTAACATCATTTATAATAAACTTTACATCATCTTTAAGCTATAAATGAGATATGTATATATAGGTAATACTAATATTCAAAAATTCATACAATTCAGTGCTAAATGAAAATGAAAAATGTATAAGTAGAAAATTTTTATAGTATACAATATGTAGAAACAAAAAGTTAAAGTACTCGTAATTGTGAAAATGCAAATAAACTAAAATCTGCTTTGTTTTACCCTGCCAAGTGCCGAAAGAGAGTTGCCCCAAAACCATTCGCATCATAAAGTCTCCTAACGCTGAGAGGAAGTGCATTCCAAAGATGAATAGCATGAACGAAAAATTGACGCTCTGAGTTTTGATAGTGAACACGCGGTTGGATTAAACTTAAAGATCGGCTCGACCGTGAAAGTTTAACTTTTTCGAATAAATATGGAGGCTGTTTGCTGGTAATAATTTTGTGTAGGTACTTGATTGTGCAGTACTCGAGATATTTATCAAGAGTGCATCCTAATATGTTCTTAGCATATTGTGAAATATGGTCAAAACGTCTCAATCCATAAACATAGCGAGTTATATTGTTAAACGCAACGTTGAGCTTACGTCGAATGAGAGCACTGCTGCAACAAACAATTTCACATCCGTATGTAAATATTGGAATTAGCAAAGCCCTTACTAGCATTAACCTTGTTTGCAAAGGAGTGAAACACTGCGACATAGATAGATTCCTAAGAGAACCATAGATTTTGCCTATAATAGTGGAGATATGATCATCCCAACTTAACGTTTTGTTAAACCATACCCCAAGATTTTTAGCTTTGTCAACGAACTCAATTGGTTCATTTCTGCTAACAACGAGACATTTAGATTTGGCTGGGTTAAGCTTCAACGAATTATCTTCAGACCAATTTAGAACTTTTCGTAGATCCTCATTTAGCGTACAAGCTGCTTCCTTAATAAGGTCTAATTTGCAACTTATGTAGAGCTGTACATCCTCTGCGTACATGTGTAGGAATGAATTTTTGATTATGGTCGGAAGATCATTGATAAATATTGTGAATAACAAAGGTCCCAGTATGGACCCTTGAGGTTGCAATAAAATCAGACATCACATTATTAACAGCAACGGATGAAAAGCCAAACAACCTCTTGAGTTTTAAGAGAAGCTGCATATGATCCACTGTGTCAAAGGCCTTGGAAAAGTCCAGCAGAGTTACAAAAGTTATTAGATCTTTATCCATCGCCACTCGGATATCATCAGTTACTTTAAGTAGAGCAGACGTACAGTTATGATACGGCCTGAAGCCAGATTGATTTGCGCAAAGTAGTTTATTGCGCTAGATAAAGACAGACATTTGCTTATGCATTATCTTTTCCATGACCTTGGACAAGAATGGAAGGATGGCAATGGGTCTATACTCATTCGGCGAGTTGGATGACGCTTTCTTTTTCAGGGCTGAAACAATTTTTGAAGTTTCCACTCAGTCGAAAAAGTAGATGTAGTTATTATATTGTTGAAAATTTGGGTTATGGCTGGAAGAATGTAAGGTAGTATGATTTTAATAAAAATCGGATGAATTCCGTCGATATCAACAGCTTTAGACTTAATTTTAAGGATACCATTGACAACATCATCCTGTTCAATACGAGTGAATTCAAAGCCACTGAACGTTACATCCAGTGGATCAGCACTTGTTCTATATGTCATTTGCACTTTCGTGAATTCTCTATTGAGCTGGTTGGGATCGATTTCATTCATTTCAGCATTCTTTTTCGGTCCAACATCAAGCTCACGTAAATTTTGCCAGAGAGTTTTTGAAGGTAACTCATGGTCAAATTGTCTAGCGTAGAATACTCTTTTGGCTTGTTTAATCTTGGAATTGATCAAATTCCTTAGTTGGCGAAAACTGTTATAAAATTCTTGGAGCTTGAATCTTTTCCACTTCTTATAGGCTGTATTACGATTGTTTTTTAGGGCAATAATTTCTGGTGTAAACCATGATTTATGGGGATACGTAGTAATTTTAGTTCTGAGTGGCACGTGCGTATTGAATTGAGAATTGAGATTTCTAAAGTCTCGGTATGTGTATTTGGATTGAAGTTTATCACGTGGAAAGTTAAAAATAGCAAAAATTAGGTCATGTTTGGAGAACGCAGGTGCTGAAACCTGACTATAGAAAACATCGGCACAGTCGTTAGAGAGGAATAAATCCAAAAGTGTGCTAGCTTGAGTGAAATGTGTTGGCACAGTAGTGTTTAAAATGTCCAAGCCAGGAGTTTTCATAGATTGAACGACTGACTCAGAGCCCTCATCATCCAATATGTTACAATTGAAATCACCACATACTATGGTTTTCCAATAATTTGGGGAGTAATTTTCTAATAAGTGAAATATGGGAGTCAAATCAAAATAGCTATTTGGTCTATAAACGACACCAATGAGACACTTTTTCCATTCACAAACAACTTCGACAAAACAATACTGAAGCGGACTATCAGGGGGTGAACTTATCAAAAATTTACTAATTAAACTTTCGAAGGTAAATTGCAACGCCCCCTCCAGTTCTATTGTGCCTATCACCTCGAAGAATTCTGTAGCCATGCAGAGCGTAGGTATCATCCATTATTCCTGTTTTAAACCATGATTTAGTGACACATACTACATTAACATTAGAACCAACAAACAGACCTCTAAATTCATATCTAGAACTTGGAGAAAATCAGAGAAATTAAGAACTCAATCAAAGCTTTAAAATAATTAATTTCATATTGCGTCCCATCATTTCATGCATCTTACAAAAATCATCAGTTGTAAATTCCGATAAGTTAAGGAAGTTTGTGACGTCATGTTCTGTATAAATTTTATAGGACATGACGCATATAAATGCTAATAAGGAGAAGTACAAAGAATCAATACCCTTGATATATTTTCCATTTAAAACATACTGAATATAAATAATCATAAATTTAAATTTATTTTTGAAAAAAAAAAAAAAAATATATATATATTGTATATATTTTATTCTGATCACATTTGTGTACGTTTGTGTAAAATGAGAGCAGAACAAATGTTCTAGAAATCCCAAGCCGGCTAAGTCGTAATATTAATTTACCGGGAACATCTCATCGAACGTTGCTGTGTCAAGAATTTCATTCGCAATATCTAGGAATTTCTTCGATAATCCCTTCTCAAGACCAGGTATTATCTCATTTAGATAGAGATCTTGATTGTCATTTATTATTGAGTTGCCAACTTCCCCTAACACTTTGTCGCCATTAAACAAATTATTTAACTGAAGCTTCATGCTGTTCACGGTAAGACGTATGGGCATCTTTGTAAATCGCACGTATTCAACACCATCCTTAAGATATTTGGTACCACGCATTTTCACTATAGCCTTTGCGTTTTCTACAAGAATAACGAGTAAAAAGTTGTTTGTATCGTGTGACTGCATTTCACTTACCAAAATGTCCTTTCATATCACCAGCTCCTTGTATATCCAAAACTAGAAGCCTTATTCGAAGCGAATATTTTCCGACAAATGTGATTTTAGGCAGCGTAATTGCTACGTCGAACGATATTCCTGATGCATTTGCACTGAAAGTGTAAACATATTTTAAGAATGGTCTGTTATGCATAAATAGATACCTTAGTTTGTCAATGATAAAGTCGCTGCCTCCCCTTGCTTGGATCTCGCTGAATGTCGCTCTAAATTGTTTGCCACGAGCCATGTCAATGTTGTCCAATAGAAGAGGCTCCAATGGAGGTGTGTGATAGCCATCACCAAGATCACCGGTCGCTAGTAATGGACGCACAACATTAACTGCCTTGATGATACACTGATTGATATCTGGATCATTGCGGGAACAGGTTGTTATTGTTGAAGCTTAAAAGAAATAAGAAATGACTAGGTGTTAGATTTGATTCTCCGCAGCAATATATGTACATATGTATGTTTTTTTAGCACTAGTATCGATTTTAACAGCACATCACAATTACACAAAAAAGGCAATTGCACACTATGATTATAAATAGCAGTTTGCCTCCATAAACTCAAACGATACAGATGAAGTTGGGTGACAAATATTAGCTGTTCGGATGACATTCGATTAGATTTTTTACAGTTTCATTACATTATTATCTTATTTTAAATTTTTTAAATTTAATAATCATTTTTTACAAAAAATAATCCAGCTCGTTTAAATTGAATAATGTTGTTTCAGTTTTTACATTATTAGGGAGTTCATAGAAAAATTGTACTCCTTTGTAAAATAACATGTTTTGGGTTTTTGAATTTCTAAAAAAATGCACATTTAAGTTATCACTATTTCTTAAGTTATAAGGTTGTACACTGGCTCTAGTTTTTAGTTTTAAGTAAGTATATACAAAACTATTCTTTGTTTTATATTTAACCATTTCAGCATTTCCAGCATACTTCGTATGGATGTATATCTACTACAATATATAATATAACGCATTGCTTTGTTTTGTAGCTTTTGTAAACCTTCAGATGTAAAAAAAACTCAGATATAAAAAAATACACTGGCATTTTTTCCATTCACAGCTGGAAATTATACCCTTTTTTTGATTTTTCTCAAAACCTGATAAAATAAAAATAACGGAACTACATATATATTTTTTTAAATTAGCGCTTCATCGCATTTTATTTGATACCCATATTGTACTTATAACGGGTACATCATCTTTTGGTTTTTTTTAAATTATTTTTCGCTCAAAAAATTCACAGTATCATATCTCCGCGGTGCGCAATGAGTCGATTACGTTTGAAAAACGTTGGGAAATATTGAAAACTTTTTTCCAAAGCGAGTGCTGTGTCTCCGAAACCGTGTAATCAACCATTTTGGTAATGTTGCTTGGCCTCCGTGGAGATTCGATTTGACACAATTGTACTTTTTTGTAGGGTGCCGTTAAAGATCGATGTTATGCTGACAATCCAAAAACTATCCAGGCAAATAAGTAAAATATTGATCGAGCTATTCATGAAATAGAGCCACGATCGATAGAAAATATATGTACTTCAAAATTGGGTTGACAGGATAGAGCCAAGCCAACCGCGGCAGGCATTTAAATGAAATTATTTTCCAAATTTTAAATAATTTTTATTTTTAATAGCAATTTGAAAAAGAACAAACAGATGGCTCACTCTTTACAAACACGAGGGTGGCCGTGGTGCAGTGGTAACATCATCGCTTGTCACGCTGTTGATTCATGGTTCGAATCCTGAAGTCAAGAATCATCTATTTATTTCGCACGAAATAAATAAAAAAGTCGATCACTTGCGAAAGCTAAGTCAACTCTACTGTGAAGGCATAACACTGGCAGTAGGGTGCTCATATGGCTAAAATGCAACTTGATCGTGATGATGACCTCAGGAGGACGGAAAAAAATACTGTGAATTATAAGCAACGACAATGATAGCGAAAAACAAACAAAATACTCCCCAGTTATCTGGACAGCCACCCTTGGAGTTTACAGAAACTTAATACCACCTGAGTTTCAAACCACACCACTCTGTCTTTCTCTCTGTCTCTTCCCCTTTCCATAAAACGTACGTGTTCTAAAAATTAGTATAAGGGTATTCATATTCCCTTTAACACGTGCAAATTATAAAAAAACAAATATTTTTGTTTACTTTTACTTAAACTACAAAACCTTTTTGTTTTTGAATTTTTCCAAAAATGTTACTCTTGATCTGTCTGCGGATTAGTAAAATTCAACTCTGGTCCAAATTTCAACTTTCTATGTCGCTAAAAGCCACCCTTGGAGTTTACAGAAACTTAATACCATCTGAGTTTAAAACCACTTTCTTTCTTTCTCTCTCCGTCTATCTACACAACCTGTGCCCTGTAATAGTATAAGAGTAACTAACTATCACTATTAGGGTTCGGCTCTTGCTTTTTGTTACCTTAAGTAAGTACCGAAACTCTGAAAACATCACACAAGTTACGACACATCACTTTCTCGTTCTTAATTCTGGAGCCCTACCTCCAAACATGTCAGAGCAAACTTAAAAACCAACTGTTATCAAAATTATTTAGGTATTCCTCGAGTTAGGCGCTTAATAAAGATAAAAAAAAAAAAATGGGGCCATCGAAACACGAAAGCAAATCAATGAACCAAATTTCATACAAATCGATTAAGTGGTTCTTGAGTTAACTGCATTCAAAACAATATTTTTAAAGATTTTTGAGACTCCACCACCCATATCTTACCACCGCTACCGATATATGTTTACCAAATATTATCAAAATTCATCGAATGGTTCTCAAAAGTAGGCGTGTGAGAAAGAATTAATTATTGTCAATCACAATATTCGATGACTTTTAACACTCAACCCTCAATGCTTAACATACACTCGGTGATAAAATGATAAGACACTCTCACAAATTCTTAAGCAAAAAAGGGTGCGTGACATTTGCCAAATCTGATTGAATCATTAGATAGCAGGATGTATTTAGACCGCACTGCCATAAAATAATTTCTGGAAAATCTTTTAATTTTCTTGTTTGGGGAGAAAAACCGACAACTGGTTGGGACAAAAAGATAGGACATATTGATAATTCTGTGTCGATACTTGGTTGAGTAAGGATGTATTGTATTTAAGTAAACAGCGGTGAAAATTCTTATGTTCTTGTTTTATTATCATTTGGTGTTAAATATCGAAAATGGAAAATATGGGATGCGGGAAGTCAGTGAAGACAAGTCGAACAGTAGTGACAAATTTAATAAACAATCCCGAAAAATTATGTCGTCTACTGGAAAACTACCAGCATTCATTTCAAGAGAAAAACGTGCGATTCAAATGCGATTGTCAAATCGCAGCTAAAGCGGGAGTTAAAACCAAGATAAAAAATGTAAGCGTTTTATAACAAAGCGAACATCTCCAAAGGAGAAAACTGCTTCGGAAGCTACATTTAACCGAAGTTCACAAAACGTGCCTTTTATGCTGAAAACACACGTGCAGAAAAATGCGTGCAGCAAAATTAGATAACAGAGCTTAATATGTTAGCGAATAGTAGTAGAACAGCAACATAGTACAATTTAGTACAATTTGCGTGATTTCTGAATAAACAGCGTCCATATTCTACTTTTCTTTCTCGCACAGTAAACACGACACACAACATCCAGAAAATTAACATAACATTGAAGAACGGAGAATAAAGTGGTTACTCAGTGGCAGAATTAACAGCACCAGATATATTGAACTTATTAACGAACAAATTGAGAGGTTTCAATTATTGCCGAGAAAAATTTTTTTTTCCAACAGGATAATGCGGCAATCTATACTTCCCGCCAAGTTAAAGAGTACTTTAACTCAAAAAACATATCCCTTATTAAATCACCAGCAAGATCATCTGACTTGAGCTTGCCTGAGCAATTTATACAGGTGGGAAGCAGTACAACAATATTGTGGAATTAAAAGAATCCATTAGTACAGAATTGGACAAGATGGATACAAAATATGTTAAAAAGTTGTTTAAAAGTATGTCTAAGCGAATGATAGAAGTTGTAGAAAATGAAGAAGCTAGCACACATTACTTACTTTTTTGGCTTTCAGAAATGGTCACACCCCTTGTTCTTCGATTAGCGAGAAAGCAAAACCTTGAACCAATGGAAGAAAATTAATTACGGTATCACTAATATTAACACAGTCTAGTCAGTTTGTTAATTTATTGTGTGAGAGAAATTAAGTCAATTGTTAATATGTCAAGAATTTGTTATTATATACACATAAATATAAAAATTATTTAATTTTGTTTATGTTAATAAAACGTTTTGAAAATAATAACTCTCTAATTGAACTGACATTGACATTAACCTTGACTATATCTATGACAATATTGCATTGCAATGAACATTTCATTGTTCACTATCACTAGCAGATACATACATTCATATGTATATGTTCTTGTCATTCACTTTGTTTTGATTCAATTTTGTTTTGATTGCATTCATGCAATTCTAACGGTCAAGGACGGTAGCACGACGACTTAGAACTGTGGCTTCATTTTAATCGATTTTTTTTTATTTCTCTTGAATATTTACAACTGTCTACAATATGACATCTAGTAAATTGTTTTATAGAATTGGGATTTAAATGTACGTCACCTCTGTTTTTAAATTAAAAAAAATAAAAATTATTGGCACAGGTGGGATTTAATCCACCCGAAGCGTTGGGGGTTTTATTCACTCCGAGCGCCCCTTTTCACTCGTGGTTGTCGCCTTATTTTGTGGTGCGTACAATTGTTTACATGCATGCATACAATGGATTTACATATAACATCATACAATTTGCATAACGTGAATTTACATTTAAACAAGTAATACTTTTAAAAACGGATAACAATTTTAAGAACATACATAAATTAACAGATGTGGACATATTACTACTGGGAAATTAGGTCGATGGGCCTTTTACGTTTAAGCCTTCTTCTTCTTGAGGTTTCTTGGATGAGTAGGGTGTTGACTTCGCTGTTGGAATATGCCAGAATTGTTCCTATGTGTCTTGTGCTGATTTTTTGTATTTCATTGTCGACAGTATTGATTTGCAGGTCGCGAAGGATGTCTTGGTTGCAAATATACCATTCTGCGTTGGTAATCGTCCTTAGAATTTTTGTTTGATGTCTTTGTATGATATCTAGATTTGATTTTTTTTAGGTTTTCTAAATTTGAATACCATACGTCCATATAGGCTTAATTATACTCTTGTAAATGAGTAGTTTGTTATTTATGGATAGCTTGGATTGAGGTCGTAATAGCCAATAGAGTTGACGGAATTTATTCTTTATTTGGTTGCGTTTTTGTTGAATGTGTTGCTTCCTTGTTAATTTGTTGTCTAGATGAATCCCCAGATATTTAGCTACCGGTTGAATGGATACTTGCTTGTTGTTAATAGTTAATGGTGAAGGTGTATATTTAGTTCTGGTGGTGTAAATAACTTGTACCGTTTTGTATTCGTTAATCTTTATATGCCATTTGGAGAACCAGTCTGTCGTTTTGTCCAGCGTTTTTTGTAATTGGGATGTAGTAGTTTGGAGATGACTTCAGGAGTTCAGGAGTACTGTGTCGTCGGCAAATGTTGCAACCATGGTCGTTTCTCTGTTGGGAGACGGAATATCTGCTGTAAAGAGAAGATAAAGGAGGGGCCCCAGAATACTTCCTTAAGGTACTCCTGCATTAATTGGGTGAATTTGATAACTTTTTAGTAGCACAAAGTAGTCTTTTGGAATGTTTTTGCTAAGTTTGTATAATAGTCCTTTGTGCCAGACCGAGTCAAAGGCTTTCGCAACGTCCAGGTAAACCGCTACACAAAATTGTTTTTCGTCTATGGATGTTGATATTTTATTTGCCACTCTATGTATTTGCTCAATAGTTGAGTGATGTCTTCTAAAACCGAATTGATGACTAGGAATACTATTGATTATGTCAATATTGGTCAGAGTCCCTTTTGTAGAAGTTTTTCCAATAAATTTTGAAATTAGGGGGAGTAGACTGATAGGTCTATACGATGTAATGTTCGTGGCGTCCTTCCCTGACTTTGGAATAGCAATTACTTCTGCGACTTTCCAAGGTTTTGGAAAGTATTTGAGTCTTGCTATACTGTGGAATAGGTTGCGTAGAAATATGAAGGCTAGTTATGGTAGTTCCCTTAATATTTTTCAGTTAAGAGGTCGTATCCCGGTTATTTTTTACTTTTTATTTCGTTTTTAACGCAGGCCTCAATTTCTTTTGCTGTCATCCTGTTAATGTGTTTCTTCTCTGAGATGCTGTTGTAGTGGAGTATTGCTGAGTCTTTATCGCCGTCCGTGTTGGTGAAGGTAGCCTCGAAGTACTTAGCGAGGATTAATGCTTTGTCAAAATTATCTCTAGCCCACGTGTTGTCTGGTTTCTTGAGTGGAGGGAGATGTTTTATCCTGTTTGCTGTGTGTTTTGTGTTAATCGAATTTAGTCAGAAAATAGATAGAGTAAGCGCCATTGCATTTTTAATTACAATGTGGGGTTCACAGTAACTGCAAGGGAATGGATCCATTGCTTTGATGGCCATTAAAAGTAACATTATTTTTCGTTTCGAGGAAAAATAATACCAAGAGGATATATATATGTATGAAATTCATAGTCACAGGTGACACATAGCGAAGTGAACTGGGAAAAACGTGAAGATACTAATGTTTTTATTAGGTACTAGCTGCTGCCCGCGGCCTCGCTCGCATGAATTTTGGAATTAAAAAAAAAACTTTAGAACAAAGTGTAAAAAGCGTATAATACTCGTAGATGAACTCCCTAGCATATCATATGTAGAATCCAGAGAGTTGAATTTGCATCTGACATCAGAAAATCATGACTTTTTTTTGAACCCCCTTTATTTATTTATATGTATATGTCCAGATTGGGAACCAAGTAATTGTTACATAAAAGGATGCATTAACTTTTTACAAGAATTTAAAAAAAATTGCAATAATTATTATACGTAGAGACTAACAAAAGTTCGCTTAGTTGATTGAACAATAAAACACAAAAATTATTTTAACTTTAGATATTTAATCTTCATCTTTTTTTGATTTCTCCACATAATTCCCATTTATTTCAATACATTTCTCCGATAGATCCATCTTTCAAAATAGATTTCAAAAGACTTTTTTTTGGAGCTTTTCGACTTCGACATTGAGTGCATTAACAGTCTCCTCATTAGATGTGAAGATTTTTCCCTCAAATCGTTTTTTTTTATTTTCGGAAAAAGCCAAAAGTCACACGGCCCTAGATGCAGAGAATAAGGTGATGGGCGAATTTCATTGATGCCCGAGAGCGCAAGAAAGTTGTTGGTAGTCTTTTCAGCAGCGTGCGCAGGAGCATTGTCGTGGTGCAAAAAGTAGCGGCGCAGCTCCTCTTTTTGTCGGTAAATTTTGGAAAACTTGTGGTAAGCAAGTTTCAGTATAACAATTAGCAGTGACTGTCTGACCAGTTTTAAGCGGGATGACGGTGAACATTTTCGCCCTGGTGAAGTACATCGACATCATAACTTTTGTCGCTGACTTTTGTTGTTTGGCCTTTACTGGAGGATTTGCTCCTTCTGGGCTCCATACCATGGACTGCTGATTGGTTTCCGGGTCGTACTTGTAAAACCAAGATTCATCACTTGTAACGATCTTATTGAAGCAGCTTGACTCTACATTTTCAAACTTATCCAGAAAATATTGAGCAAAACAAACACGAACCTCTTTTTGCTCTCCATTCAAAATTTTTGGAATGCATCGAGCTGACTTCTTCAAATATTTCAGGTGATAATCTATCATCTCCTGTGTCATCCTGGCATCTTCGTCAATTTTAGCCTTCACCAGGGCCACTTTTGTATCGTCGTCGAGGTTTTGGGCCGACCTTCACGAGATTTGTCGTCCACAGAAAAATGGCCAGTCTGGAATCTTCGAAACCACTTTAAAATAGTAACAAAAGATGGTGCATTTATTCCCTATGCATTTTGGCATTCATGCAGAATTTTGACTGGCGTGAGTTGACGTCGAAATCCGAAGAGAAAAACGAATTTCTTCCTGTGTAGGCGGTGGAACTTCAACCGAGCTTACGTCACTAATTTTTCTATTTCTAGTCTCCATTTCTCAAATTTGGAAATAAATATTGTTAGATTATAAGCTATAGAAACGCATCTTTTTTTTTCAAAAACTACTAAATTGACAGCAACTAAGCGAACTTTTGTTAGTCTACGTATTTTAATCTCTTAGTGTGAGCTCTGTTGGTCTAAAGTGTTTTAATATTCTTCTTCGGGTTATTTCTTCTAGCGGGATATTGTTAACTTCGTTGTTATGGTTTATGCTCATCTTTTGTATTTCTTGCATTTCTGTCGCTATTTTCAAATCTTTGTGGATGTCGTCATTGGAAATATAGCTCTGGATCATGTTTATACTCGTATTTGATTTACTCGCTGTTCCCCACAGTTAAAGTCCGTACATCCGTATTGTATAATATATTAGTATTGTCTGAGATTCTTCCCAACATCCAATAGAGTTGTCTAAGTTTGTCCTTGATTTGATAACGTTTCTTAAGTATATGTATCATAGTTTCCAAGTTATTTTTTGGTATATGTGCATTCCCAAAAACTTAGTTTTCTTGGCTAGAATTACTGTTTTGTCGTTAAGTTTTATAGTTTGAGGGGGTTGTTATTTTTCTAGAGATATATATGGTTAATTCTATTTACCTTCGATTTTTCGTGTGCTCCATTACGTGAACCAGTTGAACAATTCATCTAAGTGATTTTCAAGTTTGGTGATAGCATGTTCTAGAATTTTGTGCGAAGTAAGTATTACTGTTTGTCTTAGGATATCTTATACAAGATACTAGCGCGTACCCGGCGTGCGTTGCTGTGCCTAATTTGACAAAATCACTGAAATGCGAAAAAACTTGTCTCACTCAAAATGCAGTTGTGGGCAAACTGCTGGACCGATTTTGACCAAACTTCACAAAAACACTCTCGGGCCAATATCGAATAAATATTCGTCTGAAAATTTGAGCTTCATCGGCTAGCTTGTTTCGGAGTCCATAGCATACAAACAAATATAGTACATTGATGTACATTGAGTTTTATATTGTATAATATCATAATAATGGACTTGAGGTACTACAGCTTCTGCCTCGTAAACAGTTGAGTGTTCGTCTCTGTATTGTACGTAGAATCAGCGGTCGTCAATATACCTTTTAATGAGGAGGTAGAAGTTAGTAATAGGAGTTGTAGCTTATATATATCAAGGTAAATTGCAGTCGTCCAAGTCTTTTGAAATCTTGATAACAATTCGGTGTATTTGTTGTACAGTTAAGTGCTTGCGTCTAGATCCAAACTGATGACTGGGAATTATAATATTTTCATCCATTGTTGGTTGTTGTCTGTCTATTAAGATTTTTTTTAATAGTTTAGATACTATCGGCAGTAAGTTTATTGACCTGTAGTTTGCGGTTTGAGTAGCATCTTTCCCAGGTTTTGGAACGGCTATCAGTTTGGCTACTTTCCAAACTTGCGAAAAGATTTCGGAGGTACATGAGTGCGATTTGTGGCAGTTCTTTTATTATTTGTACAGTGATAAGATTCCGGGACTTTTCTTGGTCTTCTTTTTTACACGGACACGGGCATTAAGGAAAGATGAAGAGGGGGGAGAGGAACAGAGGAGAAGCCTGTGTACGTTGGCTTTGAAGGTTGTAGTGCTGGGGAAATACAGAGCCTGGTAGATCATTCCACATTCGTGTCGTTCGGCCTATAAACGAATACCTATATTTGACAGTACGACCGAAGTTGGGTTTAAGGGTGAACTGATATGTATTCGAAGCATCACGCATATTGAAATGCAACTGGCTATTTTACATGGAGCATTTTCTATAAAAATAAGCAATAAAATAGGGAAAGACACGAGATATTTCGCCGGTGTTCAAGTGGGTGTATGGATTTCACAATGTCTCTATCACCTACACTACTACACCATAACTTGGACTGAGTCGGCAATAAAAAGTCATAATCTATTATTGAACAAACCAACAAACAAACAAATTAGCAAATCAAGACGTAACAGTTTTATCCTAAATAATATAAAAGTCAAACGCATTGACTGACTCACTCATCATTGTATCTCCCGAACTGCTGGGCCTAGACTTGAAATTTTGCCTGGTAATTATAGATTAAGGATTGAAAGCCCTAAAAATTTATTGGTTTCCTTTTAATTTAATTTATTTATTATAATTAATTTTGTTTACATCACTAAACTGTAATCACTTTGAGCTATAAACCATCTTTCTACGTTATCCAGAAAGTGAGTAATTTGAATACCGCGAGAATGAGACGGGGATGGGAAGCCTCTATAATCCTCCAACGGCAATAATTCAATTTCGAAGAGGCGGGAGGAACAGTGAATATGTCCATTTTCATGCGACAAAAGAACCTAAAGAAATAGTAACACAAACACATACGGCTAGACGGATTTACTTCAAACTTCATATCTGGGGTCTGTGGACTAATACCTATATTTCTAACCTAAAAAATTAACTGCATTTTACTTAAGGCTAATTTTGGAAAAGTGCAATTTTCTTCAAACGGCTTAGAACAAAAATTTATATCTGGAATAATATGGACGTCTGCGTACCCTGTTTTTCGCTAAAAAACGAATACGGGTACTTATAGCGGATTTATATGCATAATATGGTCATATTTCGCTCCCGACCCAGTCGTGCACTTTATTTGAGTTTCTCTACTCTGGTAATATCAAGATTGATCAAAATCTGGAGATCGAATATTTTCACGAAAACAATATGTGCTTGAGCAAGTAAAAATATTTCGAATAAAATTGTAGGTTTTACAATTGTCTATAAGAAGGATGCCGAATTTTTCAAAATTTTCGAAAATTGTATTTAGGTAATCCTCCAACATGTCCAATTTTACCCGAAAGTTAATGAAAATTGTTCTTCAGGGTGAATACTCTAAAAACTGTTTATTCTCCGGTTTCTTAATGAGTGAATGTATAAAAGATCACTCTATAGTTGAAATCATTCTGACAGCCTTACCGAATTTAGTATTTTCCTGCCCTTTTAGCAGGATTTGGTGTCAAAAAAAAAAAACATGCGGCGGATTTCATGACATTTTTGATAATCTTAACATTTTGTATCACTTTTCTAATGGCACCCCAGAATACGCTCTATAGAAAAGCTAAAGCTAAATAGATTCCGAGCAAAAGCATAGCACATTGTTTTTCAGTGGAGTATATTTAATAAGAAAACAATAATTCATTTAAACGTTCTTCATACAAGCAAACATGCATTATTTATCTTTTAATGAAACATATTTGGGGGTCAATGTTACTACCCATATCTACTTATGCATATAAGCTCTTTCAACGTTTCCAGTTCTGACTTCATATTTTATAAGCGTAGCAAACCAGATGAAAGAAGTAGAATTTCTTTATGGATGCCGTAGTTTATTGGTAAAGTTCGTGGTTAGTGAGCGAGAGGCTCAAGGTTCGAATTTCAGAAACACCAACAAGATTTTTCACAGTCCCACCTTTCGCAAACGTCTTACAAACATCCAAGAGTAAAGTTATTATCATGAGAAGCCTCTCTCAATCGAAAAATGACCCTTATTAAACTGCATGAAACAATTCATACATTTTACTGCATTTTCCAAAAGTTCGCGTGGATAGTTTATGCTCAATTTTTAGTAAATAAATAATTGCGCCCACATAGAATTAGTCTTATCATAATTCCTGGAAACGTTGTCCTTCTATCTAAGCATAGTTGGTAAAAGAGAGAATTTCATTTAAAATATTGGTTTTATATATAGGTACGACATCTCTGATCAATTTCATTATCATTTGAAGTTAAGTTCTTGCCTATGCTCAACTCTTTAACGTTTTTCCAGGCTTTTTTTGTACTTAATCCAGGCTTGAATTTAGAGGCAAAGAATTTTGATTTCGATAGTCTAATTTCTTTCTTCACACAGTAAGCTCATAGTTGAAAGGCAAATAAAACAAATTCATAAATAAATACTTGGCTCTAACAGCACATATACGAGTACATACATATATTTAAGCATAATATGTAGTTATAGTGTGCTTTTTGATATAAAAACGTCACGCTCACTTTATTAGTGGATAGTTAGAAGATCATACGATAAGTTCTAGACGGATTGTATCTTCCCTGTATGTTTATTTGTAACATTAACATGTAACTTTATCTGCCACTTTCAATCCAATCGAATATGTTATTTACTGCCATCTGTCTTGTCTTTGATTATGGTGGCTTGGATGACGTTGTTCATGAGATTCTTCACCGTCAACCTAGTTCCATTGCACAGTTTCGGTTGGTTCAGATTTCACAGCATTATGATGACAGAGCCGACTTTGAGTTGCAAATTGTGCGGTGGTAGACCGGGCACATAAAAGGAATTCAAAAATTCAATTGGATAGTTTATTGCTTCGTCATCATTTGTTACGCGATCAACCGATTTGAATGAATGCAGTGTGGCTGCGAATTCAATTTTAAATAATGAAATTCAAATCATCGACGTCCTTATTCTTCGCAGATAATATCGCGCGTTCACTCAGCCAATCGTGGTTCAAATAATTGCGACCGATGTTCGGAAACACTTTGCTGATGAGTTCTTCCTTCAGTTCACAATTCACAAAAATTCGGCGGGAACGAAATCAGGCCAGTTGCAGCATCGGAATGCGGCCATTTCCAATTGCCAACAGTTGTGTTGAGAAATCATCGGCCGATGGGTCGTTCTGCAATGCAACTCGCATGTTCGTCGTCAACTGCAGCTTCTTGACGTGTCGCCAGAAATATGATAATTTCAGGCAAGCATTAAATTCATCAGTAGGCGTTGACCGCGGAATGACCGGCAAAGTTTTACGGAAATCGCCGGCCATCAGTATCATTGCACTTTCAAAGCGTCTCGCATTGTTCCGCAAATCTTTCATTGTTCGATCAACCGCCTCCAATGCTCGCTTATGTGCCATTGTGCTTTCATCTCAGATGATAATTTTACAAGTTTTCACCACCTGTGCCATCGCAGAGTTTCTTGAAATGTTGCATGTTGGTTCGTCATTCACTTGAAGATTCAATTGCAATTATAACGCTGAATGAGCCATCTGACCGCCTTCCAACAAATTGGCTGCTATACCAGAAGAGGCGACCGCAAGCGCGATGTCGGATCTTGACCGAATTGAAGACAAAATCAACGAAATGAGGAAACGTTTTGCCAGTTCCACCAGGCACATCGAGGAAGAATATGCCGCCGTTTCCGTCATCAACCGCCTTCGTCAATGTGTCGTACACGTTATTTTGCTGGGGATTCAGCAGTGGGAAATTTGTACTGTTTCTGTCAATTCTCGATTAAATGCATCGTGCATCGAGCGATTCCCAATTTACTCAACAGACTGCCGCACATGAGCAGACACAAATTCATCCGCTGACAGGCTTCTCGAAATGTGGCGCACAGCACACCACCAAAAGTCCGCAGGTTCTTGAATGAAGTTGGACCACATACATTGACCAAAGGCAATCGCAAATAGAAGCAGTAGTAATTTTTCGGATAAACAGTATAGATGCGACCAAGCGCATCAGTTGAATACACATCCGCGTATGAGGCAACAACTTAGAACAGTCGGATAACGTTCGTGTATCGCACAGGAAACGATTCTCCAAATCGCCTCATTGCAACTCACATAATGGCCCACATGATATAACGACACTTCGTCATTCTTATCTGGATGCTCAATGCCAAAAACCGCCATGTCGCTTCATTTGTTCACGTACTTGCAAACGTACTTGATGGACTTCACCGAATTCCAGTATTCAACATTGACGTGCGTTTTGAATACTTTGGAGAGAAGAGGACAATATGCAACTATCCAAGTGTTGTTCACCAAAACATCTTTCCCTTCCACTTTCATTGCGACTGTTCTGCCATTGTTATCTGGTGATCGCCGCCAATACAATGAGTATCCGTCGTTGCCACTGATTGTCTCTGCTAGCAGTGAATGTGGATATCGCTTAGAACATTTAGTTTCGACCTGGATTGTGATATCCGCAGGGCCCATGAATCATCTGCGTAGTTCAACCAAAGCAGAATGTGGGCATGCGGCAATCCTCGCTTCTGCCATTCGTCCGAGTACATCCAGCAACGCGGTTGTCCAAAAACATTGTGCTTAACGATGAAGTCCATGATCGTTTTGAATTTTTGTTTGAAAACTCGTGCGGTAATGTAATGGCGGTCACTCGAAGTTTGCCCGGGAACTAAGAGCTTGCTTAATTTCTTACCATTTCGGATTGCAGGTGAACGTAATGCCGCACATATGTCCTGCGCATATTCGTGCATATGCTTCAGGCTTCCAACATATTTCGCTGGGAGAATTGTTAACCGGCCGATGTTTGCTGCTGCTGCATCTTCATCCAAATTGATGGCATCTCTCAAGTGGATGTACTCTTCCAAACGCAATTTAGTTTGATTGAATCGGATAAAATTGAGGTGTTCTATTTCTATCTTGACGTACATGTCAACGCAATACTGTTGAAACAATCGGCGATATCTTAACAAATGATTGTCGATATCTTGGCTAATCATCAAACGATATGCATAGAAGTTCATCCTGCTGACCTTCTTATTTGTTTCATGGCCTGAAAGATAATCTTATTGTTAGTTGGTGATAATGATATTTCAGAAAACTCAGCAACTAACCGGCGAATGGTGATATCATATTAATTTGAAAATGGTAGCCATCGTCGCCTTCGCAAAACATTAGCGGATATTGTAATGCGTCTTATGACCGGTGGTCTCCATGAAGCTTTAAAACTGTCCGTCGCTTGGGGACTATGTCGCGTGATTCCTCATTTTCGCCAACAACCACCACTGCAACTTCGTCAATTGTGGGAGCATTGAATTGTCGTGCATGGGCACCACCTGCTCTTTTGTCTGTGCTAATGATGATTTTGTAATGATCAGAAGGCATCGCTTCCAATGCAGTTTTGAATACTTTAACCAACGCACTGCGTTCGTGTAGGAGTTGTTGCAGTTGTTCGGTGATCTCACGTTTCATCGCACGAAAAATGGCACAATGTTGATTAAGTTCATCATTTGAATTTCCAAGGAAAAAAATCTGAACGAATTTATGATCTTCAATGAATTGCGGCAACAGAGCTCCTGCACGATGGTGAATTTGTCCTTGGATCTGAATAGAGGAAGGGGAATGAGACAATCGATCCACATTCGACATATGAAAAAGTTCGTCTGACGACATTACCTTAAAGGTGGGATTGTAACTGCGTTCTTGGATAACAGTGGCTCCAAAAGAAGTCATTTGGAAGCAGCCGTTTTATTGTTGGGTGTATGCGAGGAAATGGAGTGATTTCGGTGTATCTTCATACAGAAGCGACCGAAATGGCTGCGGGTAATTTGACTTTTCCTCCTGCCGTTTCCGTTGAAAACTTCAATGCATTGCAATGCCGACAGACGACATTCAATGGTCCAATATTAAAGCACGGAAAATCATTGTATGCAAGTATGGAATCATAGCGAAATACAGCTCGATTTAAATTGGAAGGTGGCGCTCGAGGGACAAAATTTGCCGACTGCCAATTCCGTAGTGTTTGAATCAATATTTTCTCCTTTCCATACAAAGTGGAATTTTCAGATATCACCACCATCCACCCCTGAAAGTATGCAATTTCGGGTTTTTACGATTTTCCGACTTTCCAGTCGAAATCTCCAATTTTCGACCCGGTAGTGTGTTTACCTGGTTCAATGCGAATCCAATAAAAAAATCCCCATACAAATCGGATAATGTTCAGCCGAGTTATGCACGTTCAAACCGACACCAATTCATTTTGATATACATATATAGATGAAAGCTGAATATGGTAGAGCAAATTTTGTTCTCTCTCAATGTTTTCTCTATTTTATCACATATTCTGTAGTTGAGTGCCTATTTCTAAATCCAAATTGATGATTTAGTATTATTAACTTTTCTTCTATTTTTAATTGAATGCATTTCAGGAATCTTTGTTCGAATAACTTTGACAACATACATAGCAGTGGGTAGGTAATAAAGAAATCGGGCGATAGGAAGTTACTTCGCTAGGTACTCGTAGTTTACCAGGCTTTGGTACCATAATAACCTCCGCGACTTTCCACATTTGAGGTATATACTCATACATATCTTAAACTGAATGCAGTTTTGTTATTATTTTTTTGGCAATTGTTTGAGAAATTCTTCTGTGATCCCGGGACTTTTTCGGGAATGTTCGATCTCGAAATTTTGATCAGACGGATTTTAGTAAAAAAAATGTTTTTAATTTTAACGAATTTAAAAAAAAAATCGACCAAGCCGTGCACTCTATTTTTAATAACGAAGATACTAATGATCTTTACTTGCACCTATAAGGGCAAATACTGGTTTGCTGAAAATTGCTGAAATTTGATTCCGAAATTTTGATCAAACTTTACATTACTATGATAGATAAACTCAATAAAGTGGGCTCTCAATTCTGTCTGTCTGTGTCTGTCTGTACGCACGACTACAGCCTAAACGGCTGTATCGATTTTCTTCAAACTTCATATCTGGGGTCTGTGGAGTCACAATTCGAGGCGGAATCGGAATTTCCATTCTAACCCCAAAATAACGGTACTTTACGCTATCAGCTGGCTTACCACGTATTTGCGAAAAAAATACTTATAACTGTACTTTACTTATCCACCGGCTATAAACATTTTCTATTTCTCGGCTATGGCTCTATCGATTTTGTTCGAAATTAATATCTAAACAATATTTGATACATCCAAGGTCATGGCATACCAAGTCTTGGAAAATTGTAAAAAAATATTTTTTTTTTATTTTAAAGACCTCGGGACATACCTCAAATTGAAGGCTCCGTTGTAGCTACGTTCGCAGACGATACAGCTATTCTGGCAACGGAACGTTCAATCGAGTCAGCAACTGAAAAACTCCAACGAGCTTTGCATAAAATCTGCGAGTGGACACAAATTTGGCGCATTGTTCTTAACGAGACCAAATCTTATAAGAAAATCTGACATTACTATGGGTACACGGTGCCTCATAGTGTCTAAGAAGATTTTCACCTATCCACAAAAATAAAAAAGAAAGTTTGGCATATCAAGGCTACACAAGTTCAATTGAATCCAGCATTTTACCGAATATTAATGGCTAATAATATACGACCTTTAATTGAAGAACTCTCCTAATTTAATTTTCTGTCATGTTACCCTTCAATACATATGCATATTTATGGTTTTACTTGTATTTGATTACCAGTCAAGATGCCACTCAGAATATTGAATAAAAAGTGAAACAAACAGAAAATATCACTATTTGTTATGACGTATTTTTCAACAAAGTAGTCGTAGAACAAATTTCAATAACATTACGCATTGACCTGGATAATAATGGAAGTGCTGGAAAGCTTAACCTAGCCAACCGTAAACAAAATGCCCAATATAGATGAGAATGAAAGGCTAAGATAAAGCGATCGCGATCAAATTAAGTACACTAATTCGTATAAGAAATATACAAGTCAATTCAAGCGTTTTTTGACTTCATTATTTTTTAAATATGAGCTAATTTAAAAAGCTCTCTAAAATGATTGAAACATATGTACGTAGATGCTCGTACATACAATTCAGTATGCACGTTAAAACTCCCCCACAACCTGTTTTTAGGAAATTGGGTGAAGTATAAAGCAAATTTGAATGATGGCTCTAGAACGTTGCCTTAATTTAGCTCCACTCGCCAACTGATATTGACCTGATGGTGGTCGTTCTAACTGAGGCAATAAATAATGCCCTAGTTCAAGGGACCCATAAGATTGGGTTCTGTATAAGAACATTCTAAAGAAATACAAGTCGGAGATAGCGGCCCTAGAAGACCGTCCCAGGAGGTCCTTCGTTGCCCTATATTTCTGTCGAATGGCTTTGAGCCCGGAATTTGCCCTTCAGCCTAAAGTAGTCCATTAGATCTACACCTCTTCACAACGCCCGGGCCCTGTAATAGTATAAGAGTATTCATATCCTCTTTGGCGTGCGCAAATTATAAAAAAAAAATACGGCAATAGTGCCGTATAAACAGCAGAACGGACGATCTGACAAAGGAAGGCCCAGGTCGGAACATCACTGAAAATAGGTAGCTACCGTCTACGCCTACAGAATCGATAAAGTTTCGCCTTGAGATAGGAATCAGAAGAATTGCAACAGCAGGTGGAACAATATCAGCTCTTGTTTTATGTCGAAGCAGATCTAGCCTAACCTGAATCCGAAGGGAACGAAAAGGCTTTTGTTTCAATAGTTCAATAGTTTCAATAGTTTTTTTTTTTTTTTTTATTCAATACAATTCATTATAATAAGTCAAAATAAATTATATGTAAATTATATGTAAAAAATTATTTTATATACTCTAAATCCATTAATATAACGTTCCTAAATAGATAACTATAAGTGTTTTTCATTTTGTATTGAATAATATTTAGATACATTCTATAGTTAAGGCAACTAGTGTCGAATGTATCGAATAAGTTAAATTTGTTATATAGTTAAAATTTAATAAAAAAAAATGTAATTCAAAAAGAGATTAGGTGAAAAGTGTGATTTTTGAAAAACAAAAACATAGAGAATATGTATTATGTTAAACGTTAATGTAATTAAATTGAATATCACAGTTCTTAAAGCATTACTTTGATTAAATCGTTTAGTTCATTGAAATCAAAATTAAAAAGCCATTTTTTTACTTCCCGATAAAATGATCGAGCATTGTGACTACAACGTATATTCAGCGGTAGTGAGTTAAAAATTCTAGGTGCAACTGAATTATAAAAATTTAAGAAGTGGTGGGTGTTATGCGGTGGAACATTTTTTTCTCCAAATAATACTTAGAATATGTTTTTGCACTACCAGCAAAGGTTGGATTTTATTGCTATATGTACCTCCGCAACAAACAAGACCATATTGCAATTTTGATTGCACTAGGCTGTAATAAATTGTTTCTAAGAGTTTACGAGATCAAAACAATCTTAGATGAAACATTATGGTAGTAGTTCTTAGCATATACTTTCTAAGTAGGGAAGTATGCGCACTCCAATTTGAATTGCTATCAAATTTGAGTCCCAAGTACTTGAAAGGAGTTACCCTTTCAATTATAAAGCATTTCGATGAGCAGCTTAAATCTGGATTAAAGGTTTTTTCCTTACTAGTTTTGCTACAAGTATTGGAACTAACTAGCACATGTTTACAATTAGCTAAAAATCATAATTTTGGTTTTATCACTTATGACTAGCTTATGACTACTGAACCAATGTCTAAGTTTTTCTAAGTCATGACTAATATCCGCAAATAAATCCAAAGTGGAAGCATTGGAATACGAACAAGCTATGTCATCTCCAAACCCGGTTTGTAACCTTTTTAATTGTTGATTGAAGATTGAATTAATGTAAATCAGAAATAAAACTGGGCCCAACACCGATCCCTGTGGAACACCCGTTTCAATATTCAGGCTATTGCTAAACCTACCTTCTAACTTAACCACTTGTTTTCTACTATTAAGGTACGAAACAAACCAATTAAGCATGAAGCCTCTAAAACCAACTTTTTCCAATTTTTCTAGTAATAATTTGTGGTCCACAGAATCAAATCAGCAGTATTTTTTTTTTATTAAGGCTCTCATAATTGTAGGTACAAAATTTTAAGAGTGCATCCTCGGTTGATCTACCAGCTCTAAACCCATATTGATTTGGACTAAAAAAAAGAGTAACGCTCTAAAAAAGAGATGATTCTGCTTTTAATCACTTTCTCAAACAATTTTGAAAAAACGGAAAGGAGAGAAATGAGCCTGTAATTATTTAAGTTTTTGCTATCCCTTTTTTTAAAGATAGGTACTACCTCAGCAATTTTTAATCAGTCTGGAAAAATACCACAGTAAATATTTTTATTATAGATGTAAGCGTGAACAATATAGAGTGAAATTCTCTGAATGTGACCATTCGAAAAACTAAACCTCGTTGTCGAACTCGAATTGTTAGCAAGTTAATGGTTTTAAACAATTCAAAAGATGATATTGGATCAAAAACAAAGCTATGCACTTGAGTGCTTTCCCCGCTAAAGCAGCATGACGAACAGTTAACAACAGATGAATCAAAACCTGCATCAGGAAGTGTATTGGAGGCCACTCTTGTAAAGAACATATTGAACACATTAGCCATCTCCTTTGTAATTTATGCAAGTTGTTGTATTCAGAGATACTTTTTTGTTGAGTAGTTCGTTCACAATTGTCCATTTTTTTTTAATATTATCTTTTTAATATTATCTTTAAAACGATATTCTGTGAAATTATTTCTTTATTTTCTAGGCTATAGAACAATTCAAGTTCACACTATACTATTCTTCGCAAACTCCTTCCTTACAAGGTCTCTTTTTTCTCAAATCACTTTATCTCCTTTCAATTACTTAATTCACAAATCCAAACTAATTACTTCTTCTTGTTAACTCTCAACTTTCAATTTAGCACAAAATTACTACTTCGGCTGTTATCACTTTTCCAATCTCCTCGTGCGGTTCAGAACCAACTGCTTGGTCTCAATCGCCATATGTCCTTATATAGCAGAAGTTTCTGATAGCCAGAAACTTCTAGCAAATTCTTCGACCACTGGAACAAAAAAAATTCTGATGTAATAATTCCAAGATGACAATCATTTCTTGCAGTTACAATTGACCAGTTAAATTGTTTTCCTCTTATCCGTGATATTATCCGTCTCTTATCGTAGACATGAACTGTGGAGACTAACCGCAGACACGAACCCCGAATGAAAACACACTTTGGAATGGGCTGTAGGAGCGTAGTTATTATTATGTTACACTGCCCCCCTCTTAGACGTGTACGTCCCGAACAAGTGCATCCTCATTTCGGCCATTGTATCGACTCAGTCGGTCCACATGAACCACTTTCATTTTGGCCCTTGGTCCGCGCTGGATGCGGTAGACAACATCGTTGATGCGGGTTATTTATCTGTAGGGACCCTCCCAGTTCTGCTGCAACTTAGGTGATTTCCACTTTTGGCGATGGGGATTATACAGCCACACTAGATCTCCCTCCTGGAATCCTTACGTTGTTGCCTTGGCATCATACCTGGTCTTCATGCGGTCGCTCGTTATCTTAATCTGGCTTCTGGTCCTTTGGTGTATGTCTCTAAGCCTTTCCCTAAGGTCCGCCACGTACTCTTCTTCATTTCTGGGCTCATTGGTAGGAGATCCAAATTTCACCTCACTGGGTAAACGAGCTATTCCACCAAATAAGATTTCGAACGGCGTATGTCGAGTAGTGCTATGCACGGCACTTCTATAGGCCATCAAAAACAAGGGAATCTGCCGGTCCCAATCCCGTTGGTAGTCACCTACGACCTTCGAGAGATGTTCGTCCAAAGTCCTATTGAAACGCTCCACCATACCGTCCGACTGTGGATGAAGCGGGGTTGTCCTTGTCTTTTTGATTCCGAGTAGTTGACACATCTTGTCTTGACTCGAAATTTCGCCCTTGGTCAGAATGCAATTCCAAGGGCACACCGAATCTGCTCACCCAATTGTAGACGATCTGCTCCGCCACGGTTCTGGCTTCCTGGTTAGGGATCGGAAACGCTTCCGGCCACTTACTGAAGTAGTCCATTACTACGAGTATATACCGATTACCATTGTCGGATTCCGGAAAGGGCCCTGCGATGTCAATGGCGATTCGTTCGAAAGGTGCTCCCACGTTGTATTGGTGCATCTTACCTCGAGTTTTGATTCTCGGACCCTTGCTAGCTGCACACACGTCGCATTTTCTGCACCAGTCTTCGACATCTTCCTTCGCTTTTAACCAATAAAAACGTTCTCGTACCTTTTCTAGCGTCTTATTCACTCCCAAGTGGCCTCCGGACGCCCCGCCAAGCATTTCCTGTAACACCTCCTTGACCCTCGTCTGCGGCACGACAAGCTGCATTACAAACGACTTTCCGTCGGAGGATTGCCATTTTCTTCTCAGGACACCTTCTTGGACATGGAGGGAGTCCCACTGCGCTAAATACGCCTTTAAGGTGAGGGTGGCCGTGGTGTAGTGGTAACATCATCGCTTGTCACGCTGTTGATTCACGGTTCGAATCCTGATGTCAAGAATCATCTATTTATTTTGCATGAAATAAATAAAAAAGTCGATCACTTGCGAAAGCTAAGACAACTCTACTTTGAAGGCATAACACTGGCAGTAGGGTGGTCATATGGGCAAAATGCAACTTGATCGTGATGATGACATCAGGAGGACGGAAAAAAAATACTGTGAATCATAAGCAAAACGACAACACAAAAACACTCCCCAGTTATCTGGATAGCCACCCTTGGAGTTTACGGAAACTTAATACCACACAACTCTGTCTTTCTCTCTGTCTCTTCCTTTCCACAAAAAACGCACGTGTTCTAACAAAAATTAGTATAAGGGTATTCATATCCCCTTTAACACGTGCTCATTATAAAAAAAAAAAAAAAAAAAAAAAAAGGTCGGGCTTCTGTGAGAGATGTTCTGATGATCCGGTTTCTCCATGTTCTCCTTCCAGGCCAGAATCGGTTCGATATCCGGGTCTTCCTTCGGCTCTCATTCTTTGGATGGAAATCAGCTCCCGTTCTTCCTGATGCGCACAATGTTTACAATCCGTTCTGCATGGTCTCCGGGACAGTGCATCCGCATTAGAGTGGAGTTTTCCTTTACGATGCTGTATTTCGTAGTCGTATATTTGCAGCCTTTCGATCCATCTTGCGACCTGACCCTCAGGACTCTTGAACTGTAATAGCCATTTTAAGGCTGCATGGTCTGTGCGAAGAACGAACTTTCTCCCATAAAGGTATTTGTGAAAATGCTTCGTAGCCAAGATCAAAGCTAGAAGTTCCCGCCTTGTCACGCAGTAGTTCCTTTCTGGCTTAGAGAACACCTTGCTGAAGTACGCAACCACCTTCTCTTGGCCATCATGCACCTGGGAGAGTACGGCTCCTACCCCGACATTACTAGCATCTGTATCCACAATGAACGTTTCCCCAGGAGTGGGGTAAGCCAGTAAGTGCCTTGGAGCTCTTCTCGCACTCAATTGACCATTTGAATTGTTTTCCTTTTTCCGTCGACTAGTGCTGGCTCTTTGCGATCCCGGCAAAATCCTTCACGAACCGTTTGTAGTAGGTGGCTAGGCCCAGGAAGCTCCTTAGTTGGTGTTTATCCTTGGGGACTGACCAGTTTTTCACCGCTTCGACCTTCTCTGGATCGGTTCTCACTCCTTTCGCTGAAATTATGTGCCCCAAGTACTTGACTTCCGCTCTAAACAGGGCGCACTTCTTGGGGTTGAGCTTCAGGTGGGCACTTCGAAGCCTTTGAAACACATCCCTTAGATTGTCTCGGTGTTGCGCAAATGTTTTCCCTACGACGATGACATCATCCAAGTATACCAAACAGGTTTTCCATGTTAGCCCTTGCAGGACACATTCCATCAATCGCTCGAAAGTCGCCGGAGCATTGCACAGCCCGAATGGCATTACCGTGAATTGCCATAGCCCATTTCCTGCGGTGAAGGCGGTTTTCTCCCGGTCTTCTGGATGGATCTGTACCTGCCAGTAGCCACTCTTCAAGTCGAGAGTGGAAAACCATTGGGCTCCTGATAGTGTGTCTAGCGTGTCGTCAATCCGTGGCAGAGGATAGCTGTCTTTCTTGGTGACGTAATTGAGCTGCCGATAGTCCACGCAGAACCGAGTGTTGCCATCTTTCTTCTTAACCAGTACAACCGGTGATGCCCACGGACTTTTGGAACTTTCAATCAGACCTTCTTTCTTCATTGCCGACACCAACTCTGTAACTTCTGTCTGCTTTGCCAATGGAAGGCGCCTAGCAGGCTGACGAATTGGTCTAGTATCACCAGTGTCTATTCGATGTTGTACCAGGTGTGTTCGGCCGTATTCTCCGTCCTGTGAGGCAAATACATCAGCGTACTCATTGATAAGATTCTCTGCCATAGTTCGCTGCTCCTGATTCAGCTCACTGGACTATAGAATCGTCTCTCTCGTTTCCGCTGTCCAAGGTGATGGGAGAGGTTTTGGAGCATCACGTTCAGATATTGTTGCGACGGCGGTAATCGGCGTGCATTTTCCAGTCACCTCCCCTCGCCTTAGTTTGACAGTGTGTGGTCTTGCGTTCAAAACTCTCACTGGAACCATGGTGTTCTTTGGTTCGACTAACGTCTTTCCCACGATGTAGTCTTGAGAATTCTTCTCTGGGTCTGGTTCTACTATGTAGAATCGATGGCTCCCAAGATCACCTTCCAGCTTCGTCCAAATGATTGTCTCTGAAGACGTCGGCAAAACTTCGTCTTTGCTGATGACTGTCCTGAGAGTTACGGCATTCTCGTTTCCGTACACCATCGGAATCTCCACATTTCGATACCTCAGTACTTGCATCCCGATGTCCAATATTACTTCATTTGCTTTCATGAAGTCTATTCCGATGATGCACTCGTCGCATATATCTGCCACCAGAAACGCATGGGAGAACGTCAGTCCTGCCAGAGTAATCGTAAAACGAACTTCTCCAAACACCTTCGCCATTTCCCCTGTTTCAGTCTTCAGGCAGTAGCTGTTGGTGTTGTGCAGCCAGGAGCTTTTGACGATATCTCTTCTTACAATGGAGGCATTGGCACCTGTGTCGATGGTGGCTACGCACTTCTTCTTGTTGATTAGCGCCTCCACTGTCAGGCTCTTGTTGCCCCGTTTGGTTTGCGAAACTTGAATGGTGGTCCTGGGGGCCTCGATTCCAGTAACCAACTTCTGCCCCGCGAAGTTGGTCCTTACGCATTTCCCGACTGCTGGTTTTGGGAAGTCTGACTGACAGGATGGATGTTATCACCGCCAGATGCTTCCTCTCTGCTTCTCCTACTTCCGCAATGTGGACAATTTCCTCGTCTAGGTGCACTTCTGCACTGCCGTTGTAGGTGTCCGGTTTGGTTGCAATTCCAGCAACGGTTTTGACTTCCGAGAGCTTTGTCTTCATTCATGACGGCTGTTCTCTGGCATGAGCATTCCACGACGGACATTTCCCTGACACGGTGTATTCCCTGGTATGCTTGGTCCGCAGCCTTCATTGACAAAGCGAATGCCAATGCCTCGGGGACTGTTCGCTTTTCAGCCATCCTTACAGCCATTTGCAGTTGTCTGTCCTCTATGGCCTGAATAAAAGATTCCACCGCCATTTCGTTGATAAGCTCCTCACCGGCTTTAGGGTATGAAAGATGGGCTAGTCGCTCTATATCCGCTTGCAACTGTTGGAGCGTTTCTCCCCTTTTCTGGACTCGACTACGCAGATGAACCCTGTACACCTGCTGCATGTGTTCATCCCCAAACCGCATCTCGATAGCCTGAACCAGAGAGTCGTAGTTCTGCTGTTTATCTTCCGGGATGGTCTGCAAGAGCTCCGCAGCTGGACCTCTCAGTGCAAGCGTGAGTGCAATTGACTTCTCTTCATCGTCCCAGCTATTGGTCATTGCGGCCGCTTCGAATTGCCTGTTATAAATTGGCCATGATGTTTGACCATCGAAGATAGGAGGCTGCATCTCCTATCTTCTCAGACCGTCAGTGGAATATTCCCGTGCTTTCTGTCTCTTGACGTTGCTGAGTTCCTTTCGAACTGAGTCTCTATTTTCCCGAACTGAGTTTCATGCTTCTCAAATTTTTCATCGAATCTAGTTTCGACTTTTTCGCGTTGCGTCTCGACCAAGTTCCTGTTTTGCTCATCAAGTTTGCTTTCCAGAGCATCTAGAGAATTCTTTTGTTCGTCCATCTTAAGTTCTAGAGAATTCTTTTGTTCGTCCATTGCTTTCTTTTGTTCGTCCATTGCTTTCTTTTGTTCGTCCAGCTTAAGTTCTAGAGACTTCCTTTGGTCTTCTATTGCTTTCTTTTGTTCTTAAGTTGCAGGAGCAGACTTGTTATACCCGGGTCGGCTGCTGTACTTGCTGGTTCCTCTTCCACGTCAAACTCTACGTCATGCGGATTTTCACCTTCCTGCGTTACTGCTTCTTCCAGACGAATCAGTAGGGCATCTTTTCCCCCAGTTGTGTCGAGGTTCCGCTTACTGAGTTCTGCCTTTAGTTGAGTTATAGTTAGTTTTCCCAATTTGCGACCCATTTTGCGCAACTAATTAACTCAACACAGAAATCGTTTTTTTTTTTCCTTGTGCAATTTCACACCACGGAAATAGTTATTCACAGAATAAGTTTTATCCCACTTCTGACACCAATGTAATAAACGATATTCTGTGAAATTTATTCCTTTATTTTCTAGTCTATAGAACAATTCAAGTTCACACTATACTATTCTTCGCAAATTCTTTTCTTACAAGGTCTCTTTCCTCTCAAATCACTTTATCTCCTTTCAATTACTTAATTCACAAATCCAAACTAATTACTTCTTCTTGTTAACTCTCAACTTTCAATTTAGCACAAAATTACTACTTCGGCTGTTATCACTTTTCCAATCTCTTCGTGCGGTTCACAACCAACTACTCTGTCTCGATCGCCATCTGTCCTTAAATAGCCGCATTTCTAATAGCCAGAAACTTCTAGCAAATTCTTCGACCACTGGAACAAGAAAATTCTTATGTACTAATTCCAGGATGACAGCGGCAGCCAATAATCTCTTGTTCTCTCTTATCCATGATATTATCCGAACTGTGGAGACTAATTGCGGACACGAACCTCGAATGAAAAGACACTTCGGAACAAAATTATGCCAGAATGAAAAGACACTTCGGAATTTGTTGCATTATGCTACATTATGTTACAATATTCTTATACATGTCGGATATAACCTAGATATATACATATTTTTAATAAAATCGTCTTAGCCATACCCAAGAATTGCAAATCTGCTAATAGGTAAAGTACTGTTATTCGAACTTTAAGCTAAAAACTGAGTACTTAATTTTATTGCGGACGTCTATTTTAATCGTTAGAGCCGTTTTCGAAAAAATTGTATTTTTTTACTTGGCATTAAGTAAAATAGCGTCGTCTTTGAGGCTAGAATGAAAATTCGAATTTCTACCCCTTCGGGTAGGGGACAGAATATACCCGAGGTAGGCATGCCTGTCGTAAGAGGTGACTAAAATCCACAAAGCGGAGACGAAAACTTCGAAAAAATGGGAAACAGAAAAAACAAATGACCCGGTCTTCCTGGCAGGGGGTTTGTGAGTAGAATTAACTGTACTACCCAATAAAACTAATACGGTTACAAAATATGGCAATGAATAAAACAAACGATATAAATACCCCAGGTGGCAGACCAGGTAAACTGGAAAATCCACCCTCCTCAGAGGTCGGTCCCATGGATTCTGGGGGGGACCATTTATTGCTTCTCCAATAAAACACCAGAAGGAGTTCACTCACGCCGAGAACTCCACCAAAAGCGATTGCGCAAAAAAGCCTTTCGGCCAAAGATAGCGCTATAATTGTAAGTATTCCGAAGATACAAAAACAGAAATCTGGAACTGAAACCAGTAAAGTTGGAAGTGAACATAAAACTGATTCACAAGCGAAAACCCTACCACCTACATCGAATATCTCCGGGAAAAGTAGTCCGCCGACTAACCAGGACTCAGTGAAAACGAAATGCTTCTTAAAAGAGAACAACGAACTACGAGCTAAACTTGATCAAATGGAGCGACTCTTCCACGAGCTTAAAAAGGAAGTAGATGCTCTGCGAAAAGAAAACGAGGATCTCAAGAACATCCATGTACCGAAAGATCCCGATACAACGCCAAACCATCCAGCAAGTGAATATTTTACGGACGAGGAAGAACTTGCTCACGAAACCAATCCGGCCTCCAAAAAAAGGCCTAGCAAAAAACGTAAGGCCGTTACTTCACCCGAAGTTTCACAAAAGGAATATAAGCCCGCCGTATCAAACAAGGCAAAAACCCAAGCGAAAAATCGCCCTCCACCCGCAATAAATGTCGTCGGGATAGCGGACTATGGAAAGCTTCGTAATCTTCTCAAAAATACGCTAAGGACAAAACACAATATAACCTCGCGCCGAAACAACGAGTGGAAAATCAACGTAGGTGACCCAGACTCCTACCGAGCACTGTCTCTAAAATTAAACACCGAGAAAATCCAATGGTATACTTACGAGAATAAGTACGAAAAACCACTGCGAGTCTTTGTTAGGGGACTCCACCCGTCGTGCGCAAAAGAAGACGTTATGGAAGACGTGAAAAGCCAAGGCTTGAAAATTATTGACGCCGTGAATATTATCAAGACGGAAAAGCAACGTACGGAAGGAGACAAAGATAATGTCATCAAACGCGGTCTCCCACTTTTTATGAGACTTCTACTTACCTCGAGAGCTTGACCGCTGATAAGTGTTCAAACTACTCTCTATGGAAAGCCTTAAAGTCATAAGGAAACCCGTAATGCACTCGCCACCAATAAGAAAAGCTAACGGCGAATGGGCAAAAGGAGACAAAGATAAATCGGAATTATTTGCCGAACATTTAGAGGAAACGTTCAAGCCATTCGATGGACAACCATTGATCGAAGATCCGAATGCAAATACGGCACCCGACAACTTTAAATTAAAAACTGTATCCCTGTCTGAACTTCGAATGACAATAAGAAAACTGAAAAATAACAAGGCTCCAGGATAAGATTTAATCACTGGCGAAGTTTTGAAGGAGCTACCGAAAAAAGCGTTAGTTAAGTTACTCTACATTAGTATATATGTTCCAAGGCAATGGAAAGTCGCCGAAGTAATAATGGTTCCGAAACCGGGGAAATGTACAAACGACAAGAAATCATATAGACCCATTTCGCTTCTGCCGATAATATCTAAAGTCTTTGAGAAACTTCTGCTAAAAAGATTGCACCCAGTAATTGAAGAAAGGCGATTGATCCCGGATCATCAATTCGGGTTTCGGGTTAAACATTCCACAATCGATGAGGTGTATCGAATTACAAATGAAATTGAAAAAGCTCTAGAAGGGAAAAAGATATGCTCTACCGCTTTTCTCGACGTATCGCAAGCGTTCGACAAGGTATGGCACGAAGGCCTGAGATATAAGCTAAGGGAAATCTTACCAGATAAATTCTACAGAATATTGGAATCTTACCTTAATAACAGACTCTTTCGTGTTAAACATGGGGCAGAATATTCGAAATTCAAAGAAATCCATGCCGGTGTTCCGCAAGGAAGCGTTCTCGGCCCAATCTTGTTCCTCCTCTACACAAGAGATATACCACAAGATGAAGGGACTGTCGTAGCAACGTTCGCAGATGACACGGCTATCCTCGCAACAGATGAGTCAGTCGAATCATCAACTGGAAAACTCCAACGAGCTTTAAACAAATTATGCGAGTGGACAAAGACCTGGAGAATCGTCCTTAACGAGACCAAGTCAACGCATGTCAATTTTACGTACAAAAAGATAAACAACTTACCTATTTCCATTAACTCGGTACAAATACCGTACGCAAACGAGGCAAAATATCTAGGAATGACACTAGACGCAAAACTTAAGTGGAAGCCACATGTTAAAAAGAAGCGCGACGAGCTCGAAATCAGACTTAGAGAAATGTACTGGCTACTCGGGAGATACTCGAAGTTAAGCGTATACAACAAACTGCTTCTGTACAAGCAAGTGCTAAAACCATCTTGGACATACGGTATACAACTTTGGGGTTGCCAAGCAATATGACTGTTCTGCAAACATTCCAAAACAAAACACTAAGAGCAATTGTGAATGCTCCATGGTATATAAGGAATAGTGATATTCACAGAGATCTAGGAATTGCTACCGTGAGGGATGAAGTAACAAACTTTGCTCACAAACTTCGTACTCGCCTTCATGATCATTGCAATAATGAAATAATCCGTACTCTGGACGTGACAAACCTCGAGCGCCGACTACAAAGAAAAAGACCGTACGATCTGGCGCAGTAAGGGAAAACCGCATGTAATGACGGTATTAGTAGGTGCCTTTGCTGGAAAGCTACCTACCTAACGCGATTAACACTACAGAAGCGTAAACTACTTGTTAAGGTAACTTAGTCGTAGTCACCACAAAACGAAAAAATGAGAGCAACGAATTTCCTACTACTATCAGCACGAGCGGCCGGTTCTCATAGTGCCTCTCTGGGGGGTGAGGTTTAGCCCGTAGGCATATACTGGCAGACACTTATGAATCATCAGGTCAGATATATGAATCGGGCATAACCAATGGTACGGGCCATTGGTATCTTTTGAAGATTCCTGCACCTCCAGACGCAACCAAAAAAAAAAAAAAAAACCTCTGGACATTTCCCCCAGACCTCAGATATGAAGTTTGAAGAAAATCCGTCCAGGCGTTTAGGCTGCAGCCAGAGGTAGAGACGGACGGACTGACAGAATTGCGAAACCCACTTTTTGGGTTCCTCTATTATAGTTAGTTATATCGAGATTGATCAAAATCTCGAAATCGAAAATTTTCGCGAAAACAGTACTTGCCCTGTAGGAAATACAAGTGTCAGTGGGTTTCTGCTACTAGTAGGAACTTCTTCTCGCTACCTTAGACTTAATGTCTTTAAGTGTTTCAAGAGCTGCGAATTGCTTTTAGGCGCAATATCTTACATAAACTGCTTATTTATTTTGTTTTGTGTTCTTTCTCGGACATCATAAATAGGAAATTATTTAGGAAATATATCGCTTCAGCCATCCATCTATTATGGTAGATCCTATAAAGGAAATTTGCAACATTTGCAATATTCTGGCATTTTTGAGTCTTTCAAAATTGAAATCTCGGGTCTAGTTAACTGCTATTATATGGTGTGGCTATGGACTAAACATACTTTTTTATCTCCTGCTCTAGGAGATAATACAGGTCTCAGATCTTAATCCGGTATACATATATATGATATTAGTGTCGTTTCGAAAGGCGAACCACATCAATTTTATTTCATCGCTTAAAGTTGGCGAATCGAAACATTATAATCTCAAGTGCAGCTGAAGGTTCTGCTTCGCCTCTTCTACTAGAAAGTTTCAGGACTTCTAGAAGTTGATCGACACTAAAATTGGAAGACGGTCTACGGCTTCATGCCCGGTGATGTTCTTTATCATTTTAACATCCTAATAAATAGTTAAAACAACTCTTTAAGACTAAGCCATATTCTATCGATGCTTCTTCCTCTGGCGATGAATAGAAGAACAATTTACGTTGATAACTAACTAACTAAGCAAGCAATTTCTTTATTTCTAGTTGACAATGCGGTGTCAATAGTAGATGAATGAAATGAATTTAACAGTTATTTAACGGCAGCGTAGTACGAATAAAATCGACAGGCATTCACTCTCAAAAAACGTGCGTTACTTACTTCGGATGTACAGAATGAGTAGGATGGCGAAGTGTGGTGGGAAGCGAGATGGAAGGCTTAAGTACCCCAACGCGCGGAGAATTACTTACATATATTACATTGAATGGTCAGCAGTGATTTTCATACAAAGTAATAAGAATAAACATTTAAACGCGGTAGCGACCCCTAAAATTGAATCAGATTAAAAATAAAAAACACATATACGAGTATCCATATTATATGACTCTGTGCGCTACGGACAATCAGCGGCTTTCGAACCATCTCTGACGAAGCTGCATTTGTCATAGCTGGAATGGTCCCCATCGATATTCTCGCAGATTAAATGCTGAGGATATATAACAGAAGAGCATTGAGTCATCACGACGCCACTGGTATCAAGGTGATAAAAATTGAAGAAAGGGCAGCGTCAGCAGCTATGTGGCAAGCTCGTTGGGCTAATACAACAAAAGGCAGATGGACATACAAACTTATACCGACAATCCAAGATTGGATAAGTCGAAAGCATGGAGACTGCAACTACCATCTAACGCAGTTCCTCTCTGGCCACGGTGGCTACCGCAAATATCTACACCGATTCGGACACGACAACTCACCATCCTGCCCGGAATGCCCAGGTGAAGATGAGGATACGGAGCACGCAGTGTTTTACTGCACACGTTTCACGGCATGGAGAATTACTCTGCCAAGTCCGTCATTACTCCTCGACCATATGTTACGGTTGGAAGAAAATTGGATGGCAATATGTTCTTTCGTAACAACTCTACAAAAAGAGTTGCGGAGAATAGAAAAGCTAAGAAGAGCAGCAGAAGCAACAGAAGCATCAGGAGCAGCAATACAAGAAGCATAGCATGAATTGCTAACCAGCCCCGCGAAGTAATACCTAACGGCAGTCCCGCGGGGAGAGTGGTTGAAGTGTGTAGGGTGTGTGTTTAGTACGTAGGCGCATCGAGTACTCAGGTTTGCGAATCGTGCATGCTAGTAGCACTCGGGCTACTAGTATCTATGAAGATTACACATCCCTAGCGCAATCCAAAAAAAAAAAAAAATATTATATGATATATATACTATAATATAATATGTTCTTTCGTAACAACTCTACAAAAAGAGTTGCGGAGAATAGAAAAGCTAAGAAGAGCAGCAGAAGCAACAGAAGCATCAGGAGCAGCAATACAAGAAGCATAGCATGAATTGCTAACCAGCCCCGCGAAGTAATACCTAACGGCAGTCCCGCGGGGAGAGTGGTTGAAGTGTGTAGGGTGTGTGTTTAGTACGTAGGCGCATCGAGTACTCAGGTTTGCGAATCGTGCATGCTAGTAGCACTCGGGCTACTAGTATCTATGAAGATTACACATCCCTAGCGCAATCCAAAAAAAAAAAAAAATATTATATGATATATATACTCTTCAGACCGTAGGTACACATATGTGCACCTTTGTTAAAACACCTCTTTGTTACACAACATCCATTTGTTGGCAATTAGCTTCAGTTGAGTATCAAGAGTATTCAGGTAAAAATATTAAATTGTTGTTTCACTGTATTATTTGTATTGAAGTGATGTTGTATTGAGTTGAATTTTAGTTTGTGAGTTCAAAACTTGGAATTACACATATGTGTACTTCAGGACTATATCATTTCTCTTGCTCCGTATATGGCTAAGTTATGGTTTTGAAATTTTCAGGATTAAAAATGAATGATACGGAAATTGAAGAAATGCTGAATGCTACCGATGGAGATTTCTCTGTCGATGATGATGAAGTAGAGTACATACTTTACTTACTTTACTTATGTCCTGTATCCCCTTGTGGGTCCTAGGGCCTCTACAACGCCTACGCGCCATCGTGTGCGATTTCTGGAAATGTGCCTCAGCTCTCCCCAACTCTTTCCCAGTTGCCGTGCTTCCTTCTCAACTGTTCTGCGCCACGTACTCCTAGGACCGCCGCGTATCCTGCCATCCTGGGTAAGCGGGTTCCATTGCATCGCTTGGTTAGCTATGGACCTGTCACCCTTTCGGAGAGTGTGACCGATCCACTGCCACTTTCGTCGTCGTATGGTTGTGCCTATAGGTTCATGGCCCGTTCTCTGATAAAGCTGTTCGTTAGAGATACGGTTTGGCCAGAATATCCTTAAGATGTAACGTAGACACCTATTGACAAACGTTTGCAGCTTCCTCGTGATAGTGACGGTCACTCTCCAGGTACCACATCCATATAGCAACACGGATTCAACGTTGGAACGGAACAGTCGTAGCTTGGTGTTTAAGCTAATTGCATTACTTCGCCAAACTATGGATAGCATCCCAAACGCAGATTTTGCTTTACCTATTCGGCTGGCTATATCCAGTTCGGTTCCGCCATCGGTTGAGACAATACTCCCAAGGTATTGGAAACTCTCTACTCTCTCAACCGTTTGTCCAGCAATGCATATATGAGTTGATGAGTTTGGTCCTAGGCTGATCATTTTTGTTTTTGCCGAGTTAATTTTCAGCCCAACGACGTCTGCTTCCCTCTCCACATTTGCTGTCATTTGGTGAAGGTCCATTATTCTGTGAGACAGTAGGCATACATCGTCGGCGTAGTCGAGGTGTTTGAGTTCAGATGTAAGAGTCCATCGAATTCCTCCATTTCCTGTTGATAAGGCCGCATTCAGCACATCGCTAATCACCAATAAAAACAATATTGGTGAAAGTATGCAGCCTTGCCGAACCCCACTTTGGACTTCGAATTCCTCAGACAGCCTTCCTCTGTGCAAAACGTGACATGTGGACCCATCATATGTAGCTTTGATAATTGCTATTAATTTATCCGGAATGCCTCTCCTGCGCAAGGCACGCCAAATAAATTCCCGATTGACACTATCAAACGCCTTTTCAAAATCGATGAACAGCAGGTGAAGTGGTGATCGATATTCAACACATTGCTCGATGATGATCCGCAGGGTGTTGATGTGGTCGACACAGGAGGATCCAGAGCGGAAACCTGCTTGTTCGGCGTCAAGTGTGTCTTCAAGGTGTTCTTTGATTCGCTCCAGGATGATTCTAGCTATTATCTTGGCCACAGCAGGCAGCACGCAGATACCTCTCCAGTTTTCGCACTGCATTAGGTTGCCTTTTTTAGGGAGCTTGACAATCATTCCCTTTTTCCACTCATCTGGAAAACTCTCGGCTTCCCATGTTCTCCCGACAAGTGGGAACAGTAGCTCTGCCGATGCTGTTGGCGCAGCTTGAAAAAGCTCCGCGGGTATGCCGTCAAGTCCTACCGCCTTATTAGTTTTCAGTGCTTTGATTGCGGTAATAATCTCTTCTTTACTGGTGGTTGTGGTGCGAATTCGGGAACTTCTTTCTACGGACACTTCAGTCTGACTTGGGTGCATATTGCTGGCGAATACTCGGTTTAGAACCGAAGCAAAATGCTCCTTCCATCTCTTCAGTTGATCCTCATCCGATATTAGCAACGAACCGTCTAAGCCTTTCACTGGGTGTTGAGTAGAGCTTCGGCCACCTTTAAGCTCTTTAGTGATTCTATAAACGGTTCTGCTGTCGCACCTTGCTGCTGCTTCTTCTGCTTCCGTAGCCAGCGCATTGATGTAATTGCGCTTGTCACGTCTCACGCTACGCTGTACTTCTCTCATCTTCATGCGATATAGGGACTCAAGCTCGATCCTCCCTGCTGCTGGAGTTGCTGCAATTTGAGCTCTTAGCTGTTTTCGTTCGTTGATCCTTCTCCAGGTATCCTCGGAAAGCCACGCCCTATGGTTTCCCTGTGATCGACCGACAATCCTTTCAGCACCTGATGTGAAAACAGTTTTCACAGCGCACCAATGGTCTTGGATGGTGGCGGGCAGGGAGCTGCTGATTGTTTCCACTCCACGTGAGAGATGGTCCCTTAATTCTTGGCGCACTGTGGGAACTCTCAGTCGGTCTACATTGAACCTAGGTATTCTTGTGTCGTTAGATCTACGAACGGCAGCAGTGCGTAGTCGGAGAGTAGCTATCATAAGATGGTGATCTCGTACCAACCCTATGTCGGCACCTCGCCTGTTTCGGACGTCTAGGAGACTACTTCTAAAACGGCGACTGATGGCAAAATGGTCAATTTGGTTGGAGGTTGCTTGCCTGTCAGTTGACACCCAACTGATTTTATGGCAGGCTTTGTGCTCAAACATGGTGCCACCTATGACAAGACGATTTGCGTTGCAAAAGTCAACAAATCTTTCGCCGTTGTCATTCCGATTGCCTAGTCCGTGCCGTCCCATAACATGTTTGAGCCCTTCGTTGTCGCAGCCTACCTTGGCATTCAGGTCCCCCATCACAATGACAATGTCGCCATTGGGTGTTGCATTATGAACAGCTCCCAACTGGTTGTAGAAGTTCTCCTTTTCTTCCTCAGACGAACCATCCGTGGGGGCGTAACACTGTATGATGGTGACGCGACGTACTCTCGTCCGGAATCTGGCCGTTAAAATCCTATCACCGTGCGGTTGTCAGGTAATTAGGCCTCTGCGTGCTGTTGGCGTTAGCAGCAGTCCAACTCCACAGGGGTTTCCGGTTGGTCTTCCGGAGTAGAGTAATACAGTATTACGCGTTGGGGATTGGTACTCACCCGCATCTAACCATCTTATCTCGCTTACTCCCAATATGTCCAGCCTATATCGCATGAACTCATGCTCCAATTGAAGGAATCTGGCGTTCTGAGGTCCTTCACTCTGAGAGTCAAGGAGCGTCTTCACATTCCAGAAACCAATCTTAGTCCGGGTACGATAGCCAAAGGTCGTCAACGTATTATCAGTCCTTATCCGAGGCATTGTGTCGGTTTCCATAGCTATTGTAGTTTCGGTAACGCGGGTTGCTGGCCCAGGTTACCTAGCCTAGGCATAAGACCCTAGACAATCTCGCACTTGCAATTTTGGCCTATATGTATAAGGATTTATACATGCAGTTGCCCGGGGACCACCACGAAGAGGTAAAGCAAGCACTACATTACGAACTTGATTGTTGCGCTACTGGTCCAATCCATGTTTTGGACAGTCAGTAGTTTCCCGATCAATCGCAATGCAGATCCCCCATGCCGGGATCCGAATCTGAACTCTCATTTCAAGAGTCGGAAGAGGAAGAAAGCTGGGCAATGGAACGCGGCGATTATACGCCAAAAATGTTTTGGCTAACCAAGGAAATGGTTTCTAGAGGTCCAGCTATTGAAGAGGATAGATTGTCAACACAGGAAAATGCAAGTACTCCTTATACTCCTTTCTTTCAATATCTTGGTATTGAATTTTGGAAATTGATGCCGGAGCAAACAAACCTGCACAGAAGCGAGACCTCAGATCTATTAACACAGATTACAAGGAGGTAATTAGATTCGCAGGAATCCAAATAATGATGGGAACCCTTAAATATCCTCAAGCCAGACTCTACTGGAATAGGGACTTGTGTATACCCCTCATTAGGGACATAATCTCCAGAAATAAGAAATAAGAAATTATATTCATTTTGTTGACAACACTGCCGATCGTCCAGACACTAATGATAAGCTTTGGAAGTTGAGGCCAGTTATAGATTGTGTTCTTAAAAAATGTCATAGCCTTCCAAGATCACAGGACATGTCCATTGACGAGCAGATGATTCCGTTTTCTGGTCGCTGTGAGTACCTTCAAAACCAAACCCGTTGGGATTGAAAAACTTTGTTTTGGCGGCCAGAGATGGCTTGGTACTAGACTTTGAAGTTTATGTTGGCTCCAATACCATACCAAGAGAAGTCATGACCGAACTGGGACTGGGCGCAGGAATTGTAAAACTGTTGTGCAGAACAATCACTTATACCTGTGTTTTATGTACGGATAGGCTTTTTACAAGTTTAAAACTCGCAGAGTATCTTAACAACAACAAAAAAGAAATATTCCTAACTGGAACTGTGATGACCAATCGAATTGGACCAGTTTATATGAAAATGAAGACGGACAAGGAACTCGCAAGAGGTGCATGGGATGAAAAGGTACGAAGTGATGGACAAGTATGTGTTATAAAATGGAAGGACACGAAGGCGGTGACAATGTTGTCCACATGTTCAGAAAGTGCCACAGTTGGAACATGTAAGCGTTGGTGCAAGGTTGAAAAAAGAAAAATTGATGTCAACCAGCCAGCAGTGGTCAGAAATTACAATGCATGTGTGGGTGGTATTGATCTCTGCAATAGGTTGATAGCCTACTATCGAAGTTCCATGCGGACTAATAAGTGGACTGTGAGAGCTTTCAATCATTTTGTAGACCTCTGCATTGTCAATTCCTGGGTCATGTATGTCCGGTGTTGTAAAGAGGAAGATGTTGCACCTAGGGAGAGATTGGGATTGATGCAGTACCGCCTGAATATAAAGGGTGGTTAAATTTTAAGGGCCGATGTTGAATGTGAACCACACCTAAACGTCAAGTTTTTTTCTGCATTTCATTTGACATTTCTCAATTTCAGACTAACTCAATTTGAACCATGGAAAGATACGCAATCAAGCAACGCGTTAAATTTATTCAGGCTTATTATGAAAATGGGCGTTCAAATCAAAATGCATATCGTGCATTTCGTGATTCTTTCGGTCAATTTAATCGTCCAAATGTGCGTACAATCGGAAAAATCGTGCAAAAATTTGTGCAAACCGGGTCTGTAGGAGATGTGAAAACACCAGTGCATGCTCGTACAGCTCGTACTGCAGAAAATATTGCTGCTGTTCGCGATAGTGTGGCTGAAGAGCCGTCCACCTCAACTCGTCGTCGTGCCCAGCAATTGCACCTCTCACGCTCGTCGTTGATGAACATTATGCATAAAGACTTGCATTTACGCGCTTACAAGGTGCAATTGACTCAAGAACTAAAGCCTCTTGACCATTTCAAGCGTCGTCAATGGTCACAATGGTGGCAAGAAATGGCAACAGTGGATGATCAATTTTCGAAGAAAATCATCTTCAGTGATGAGGCACATTTTCACCTCAGTGGATTCGTCAATAAGCAGAATTGCCGCATTTGGGCGAATGATAATCCAAGAGTGATTGTCGAAAAACCAATGCACCCACAAAGAGTGACTGTTTGGTGCGGTTTATGGGCTGGCGGCATCATCGGGCCGTATTTTTTCCAAAATGAGGCCGGTCAGGCAGTTACTGTGAATGGTGTTCGCTATCGTGAGATGATAACGAACTTTTTATGGCCCGAATTGGAAGATATGGATGTGGACGATATGTGGTTTCAACAGGATGGTGCCACTTGCCACACACCTAACGAAACAATGGCTCTTTTGCGCGACAAATTCAATGGCCGTGTTATCTCACGTGTTGGCGATGTCAATTGGCCGCCAAGATCATGTGATTTGACACCGTTGGACTTCTTTCTTTGGGGTTATTTGAAAGAAAATGTGTACGTCGATAAGCCAGCAACAATTCAAGAGCTAAAGGATAAGATAATTCGGCACATTAACGTCAAAGAACCTCAATTATGCCTCAGCGTCATCTCAAAATTTGGACCATCGGATGGAGGTGTGCCGCCGAGGTCGCGGCGGCCATTTGGCCGATATTTTGTTCCATACATAATTGAACCATACCAATATTATCATAATAAAAAGAAATGACAGTAATTTCCTAAATAATTTGTGTTTTATTCAAAATCAACATCGGCCCTTAAAACTTAACCACCCTTTATGTAGGTACGGCCATGGCCAAGTTCAATGGCGGTAGGATTGATCCAATATTTCTGCAGCCTAGCCCAAGTCCGAGGGGTATCAGAAAGATCAATGACGATGAGGATACCAAAGTAGATGCAACACCAAGAGAAAAACACAGGCCCGTTGTATCTCACCCACAGCACGAAATCAGGTTCGACGGAGTAGGACATCTTCCACGTTATTTGGCCGATAAATTTGCATCGACGTGCAGGTTCCCTGGATTCAAATCTCGCTGCCGTACCATCTGCATAAAGTGCCAGGTTTATCTGTGCATTTTAAAAAACAACTGTTTTGAACAGTATCATGTCTAATACAGTTTAAATAAAGTTAACTTAAAATGTTTTATGCCATGATAGACCTGAGGTACACATATGTGTACCAGGATTTTTCGCATGCATTTAATAAAAATAATTTTTTTTTTTAAATGCAAACCTCTTATTTGTTCTTACATAAGATTAAAAATAAACTAAAATCTATCATTTCGCTTTTTTTATTAGGCTGGGTCTGAAGAGGGTATGTATATAAAAATAAAAAATAAAAAATTAAAAAAAATTTTTTTTTTAATTTACCATGCAATTTTACTCTTAGCTTGGAAAAATAAAATATAAATTCAATAGAAAAAAATTTAAAAAATATGAAAATATCATTGAAAAGAAATTACATGGAACAAAAACTAAACTGTGACTGCTAAAAGTTGAATTTTTTTATGGGTGCCAATAATCGTAGCCTTTGCGCTATATACCTAACTACACGCAAAAAGTCGTGAGCTCCAGAATGGACCTAAAACTCAAATAAATATCAAATAAATACTCTGTAGACGCAATTATATACTCCAGTTAGATGCTGAGTGAATTTGGAACTGTATGTATGTACATATGCACACACATTATCTTAATTTTAAAAATATCTCCTTAGGATCCACTATTCCTCCAATTGTTTTTATTTTCCAAAAACTTAACTTGTTTTACCCTATTGTTTATAATAATAAACAAAATTGAAATTCAACTCTCAAAAAGCGATATTTCGTACAACTACGAAGGTGATAGAGCTAAATTTCGATACCAGTGCAGAATTACTAATTACTGATTACTCCGTCGAATATATGTATGTATATACATACATATATGTGTACATACACCTAGTAGATGTAGTTTTTTTAAAGTAAGCAAAACATCGATGACTCAAGAGCAAGAGTACGAACACCACCATTGTGGCTCAGCTAAACGTACGTACAAACATATGTACAATGTGCAGTGGGGTCATTGTGCAAGTTATACCATCCCATCACGATTATCATCATTAGCCGATGGAAAAATCATGGACAATAGTGTGCCTGAATGCATTTTGTTATTGCAAAATGCATGTGGCCGTGAGTGGCAGAAGTGCAACAACAAAACGAAACATAAAAAAAAAAACAAATTCGCTCAAATAAACTGCAATTAACGCATTTTTTCGTTGCCTCACAATCGATGATCATCGCTGTACATACTTACGTATATGTATGTCGGTTTGGAGTTCGTTTCACGTTCTCGTTGCTCTCGCCGTTCTGATGTTGTTTACTATCACTTTCGTTGAATACGAGTTTGTGTGTGCGTTGGCGCAAGGCCATTTCTGTCAACAGTTAACGGTTATTCATCAATTGCGCGTCAACGCGTAAGTTGTCGCCTTTGTGGGTTCCACTATCATCATCGTAATCGCCATCACTGACAAGGGAGCAATAAAATTTATGTCGATCATATTTTCCGGTACATTTTGTGAATAAATGATGAACACAGTGTCTGCCTACAGCTGACCAAGTTGTTTAAACAGAATAATAGTTCCAATACCATTAATAATTGATTATTAAGACTCTTTTCTTGGGGTTATATACACTGCATTATCTGAACAATAGAATGGGTAATTTTGGCGGTCTTCTTACGAGTATAAAATAGATTTAAGCTTCAGATGAGATTGGTGCGCGTGAGTAATTTACTGATTTACTCAACTAAATGTAATTATAAATTTAACAAATACCTACACGATCATAAAACTATTATAATATATGTTTTTTTTTCTATTATCGTTAATATATTGAACAGTAGGTACTTAAAAACCAGTAATTTAAATAAATTGGTCATGCAAAGTTGTCTGTAATAAATCGACCAGCTTCCATTGGGAGATTCTGAATGGCCCCACTGCGATTTAGTTCAGAAATTATTAAAAAAAATGTATATGTACCTGTAGTGCTATGACACTCAGAGCAAAATATTTTTACAGGATTCTACTTACGCTACGAGAAAAAGAAGTTGCGAAGAAAAGATAAATTTGAAATTTGTTCCTTAGCTTAAAGAATTATAACTTTGGCATACCTAATTCTTGAATAAACACCAGTCTAATGTCAGTTTTCCAAAGCAAATCTATGCTATACGTAATACACACATGCCTAAGACGAAAAAGCGTTGAGTTTTACTACTAACACAAGTTCTGGGTTAAAGTAAAAGCAAACAAAAAAAAATTGTATTGATTTGGATAAATAAAATACGATAAAATACTTTGATTTCAAAAATATAAACATAGTTTTATCTAAAAATTTCGATTTCGATGTACACAAATATGTCGCGAAAAATTTGTACCAATAGGAGGTAAATAAAATAACATCTGCATCATGCCAACTTATTTTTTTTTTTTTTTGTTGAGCAGCCGATATTTATTCTCCCTCGTGATAATACGACGAATCGATTGATACAGTTTTTATAAAAATTGGCCCAGCTGTTTAGGCACAATGACTATACTATTACTATAATTGCCACGAAACCCTAGTGCTCTTGCTAGCACATCCTTCTTTGAGGCTAAGACTGAGAAAGCAAAATAATTTTTTCTAAGAACACGCACCCCAAAAGGGAGCGTGACATTATGTAATTGTTTATGTAATTAATTATGATCACATATTCGCAGTCGCCAAAAATGCTGCAAAATATCTAGGATTCCTTAAGCGGTGCAAGAAATATTTTACCCCGCCTGATCTGGCCTCAATTTATAAGGCAAGGTGAACGACTATATTTTTTTAAGGCGATATTTTTCGTTTGTAATAAAAGTATTTACATATACGAGTACAAGATCATTTTTTTTTAACTTGGCTCCTTCGCCCAAGAGGAATTTAAAATTATTTACACTAATACTGCTTCGGGTCCAAAGAAGGTTATATCGAAATTTCATCTTCCTAGCTCAAAATTTAAGGCACAAAAAGTGATGACATACGGACGGACGGGCGAACGGACGGACAGGGCTAGTTCGACATAACGTTTGATATGTGTATATACTTTTTGGGATCTACCGTTTTTGTTTCTCCATGTATTAAAATTAATATATAATATGGGATAGGGTATACAAATATGTTATCTTAGTTAATAACAGATTGGTAAGTATCAAGATCAAGTAGATTTTAATATAAAATATAAAACACTTGTATTGTAAAAGGCTGAAAGAGACGTGCTAATTACAATGAAAATCACTATAGCTATCGCATGATCACACTTTCATCTCAAAAAAAGGATTTGGGTTGAAAACATGCAGGAAAGTTACAATCCGTCTAGAACGAATCATATGATACCAAGTCTCCCATCTTTTAACTCACCCCTAATAAAGTGAGCATGGCATTGAGAAACTTGTAAAACATGTGCAATGATATCTTTCATAAAGAGGATATTTCCACGATATTTAAGAAATTTTATCACAAAATTTATAACTTTTTCGTAGCAGAAAACGTCCATTTCCAAAATTTGTAACCGAAATTCAAGGATTTTTTAAAAAAAAACTTCAACGTCTATATATTTTACCTGGACAATATTTTCAGTTTCTAGCAAAAATATTGAGAAAACAAGTGTATCATAGCTCAAAATTTAAGCCCCCAAAAAGTGGTAACATACGGACAGACGTACATGGCTTAATCGACATAACTTTTTTGCTGATCACAAATATATGTAAATACATAGCAGCATATATGTACATATATTTTTGGGGGTTTATCGATATTATTTTTCTATGTTAGAAACTACATATATATACAATTTAATATAGGTACTCTGGATAGGGTATAGAAAAGGTTTGGTTGTTTATGCTTCCACACTCGTACCATTTCCAAAATGTAGAGAAAAGTGGTTTTCACGTGGCGGCCTGATGTCTGTCCGTCAGTGTGTCTGCTTGTGGCATTGCCTTTTGCCTCTTTCGTTCACGGTAACTTTTGTAAAAATGGTAATTTTATGCAATTTCGGCATGTTTGTTCTTTCATATTAACTTCTGCAAACTACATGCACCGATTTAAATTATTCTTTTTCCTGATTTGTTTATCTTAGCGTCAATTTTGTTTAATGTTTGCTTGCTTTTCTTTGGTTCACGATAACTTCCGCAAAAATTAACCGATTTCTACGATTCTGTTTGATAAATATTAGTCCCAACTAGGACTAGAGACCTGTTTATTACTCGACCCTAGGACATGTGACGACATGCGCTAACAATATTATTGTACTAATATCAGTTAAATTTCCCCAAGAATTGAGCGAAAGACTCAGTTACGCACTTCTGATAGTAAATAACTGGATCAACGGCCGTTGGGGACTGGGAATTAACCCTTCCAAGACCGAAATATTGTTGTTTACTAGAAAAAGATCCATTCTCAAGCTCAAATCCCTAACATAAGGGGGTTGAACCTTAAAATTTCAGGATCGGTAAGATATTTGGGTTTAATTTTAGATTACAAGTTAAGTTAAGGAGAATATTGAAGGTATTGGTTGTCCACGGCGATTGTGAAACCATATTAATACATACATATATGATACTGCCATCTGGTGTAAGACTCTTGAGAAGAAGTGCCACTTCTCTAGACTAACCAAGATCCAAAGGGCAGCCTACATTGAGAAAACCTGATCTCTAAGATCGACTTCCACAGTAGCATTGGAGCCCATGCTAAATTTCATTTCTCTGGATCTCAAAAGAGAAGCACAGACCAATGGTTTCGTGAATTTGTATTCAAATAAATCATTTGCAATAGAGTGAGGCAATCAATGTTTCCTGCTACCCACTGATGCACAAAGAGTATAGGCAATATCACGACGGATTTCCAACGATTGTAAATAAATATTCGTAAGTCTCAGGTCATCCTCGTAGGGGGCTAAGTTATAATTATCAGTCCACGAAAGACCACGTAAAGCGAATAGGATGAATGTACGCTACAGAGATTCAATTCCTTTGATCACATACTAAAGATCTAAAATGGATTTTATATTGGCGCTCATCCGGATACGATTTGATCCACGAAATAAAACGCGGTTGGAAACCTAGAGCTTTTAGCTTAAAAAGACTAATTTATTGAGGAATTTTGTCAAAAGCCTTGCTAAAGTCTGTGGCAACAACATCAACTTCATTGCCATCGTCCAATGCGCAGAGTTTATTTAACACAAATTCAGTTACATAAGTTGTGTCTATCTGCCTTTAAGGAATCCGTGCTGCTTAGTAGAAGAGATTGGTCTTGTAGTGAAAGAAGTATCATGCACGATGCTTTTAAAGTGCTTGGGAACGCACGAATTTTACCATCGGGCCGATACTCGTAGTTAGATACTTCACTCTTACACATACGAAACCTTCCACAATCTAGGAAAGATTCCTTGTGAATTGATAATTGAAACAGGGCAGTGAGGAGCTGAGTCAGATGGTTCACATATTGTTTCAAAACTATGGCGGGCAAGCCATCAGGACAGGGAATAATCGTCCTTGAATTTGCTAATTTTCATAGAAACCGCTGATGAAATTATATCCACAGCGACTGGGAAGTTTATGCAACGTTGTTCATGTAGCAAAAATAATCAGGATCGGGTTTAAGAGCTGACCACACTCTTGAACCCGTGAACGACTGGCTAAAGAAATGAGCGAATTATGATAGTTTGCTATTATTTTAAAGTCTGACGAATATGTAACGAGAATTTAAGAGTAGACAGATATCCATCAGATTTTCTTTCGACATTAGTAAATTGGAGAAATCTCTTAGAGTCAGAGATCAGATTGAATTGCATTCGATCAAGGTATTCGTAGTAAAGGGTTTCGCAGCTTTCAGAAAAATTAGTATATGCGTGAAGGTAATTGAAAAAGTCCGAAAAGACGTTGGTTTCCAGATTTGTGAATGGGCATGAAACGTTAGAGCTCTACTAACTCCTACTTCATTATATGCCTGGTAAATGTGGAAGAGTAGTTTCAGCAAGGGATTCTTCGTCTGATGCAGGCCGTAGCCAAGAAATTCATCGGTTTATTCAATGACGGCGTCTATACTTCTAGTCGGATTTAACTTAGTGTAGGTATAAGCTACAAGGTCTACTTGTAAACCATTTGCACCTTAGGTCCATAAGATCGCTTTAAGGTTACATCAAGGCTATTAAGAATAGATAGTGACGCGTGAATCGGTTATATAGGTTACAGTTGTTTGCCTTATGGATTTCAGTACGCAAATCGGTAAGAAAAATATTAATTGTGGACTAAACAGAAGACGCATGCTAGAATCGGTAATATGACACCAGATAAAATCTCAGGTCTTTTCCAGTTCGCAGCGACTCTATGCAATTTCTCCTAACGTATTTACTCCAAAGAAAGTGTTCCTAATAAAGGAATTCAAAAACTGGAAAATGTAACTTACATTTACTAATTTTTAAATTAAAATTCGATGCGAATTATACAGTACTTGAGTGGCGCTAAACAAAAACCTATGGACATCTCATCGACTCATACACCGGACGGCCTTCAGTCTCATTTGCAGGTGCTCAGGAAGTCGCTACGCGGCGTGTAGTCCATTTTAAGAAAAATGAAATAACTGCTAACATTGATGAAATAAATCCAAACAACATTAAGTGTAATAAATTCTAAGGATTTATTTCATTCGAATGATTTTAAAAGTTATTTCATTATAAAATAATTCCTATTAATAAAACATGCAACAAGTCCTAACTTCGATGAAAAGAAACCTAATATTTAGGAGTTCTTTCATATGTAGTAACTCCTAACTTTGAACCTTTCGCAGCAGCTATATACATGGCGATAAATAGCAAAAGACTTCCCCACAATCGAATCCAGACAGCAAATGCTGTGTTCGCTAACAAAATCATTAATGGATCTACATCTTGGGTGTGCGTATATTCGATGGGGCAAACGTCTTTGTTGACCAATTCTTAGTTGCATACTGAATCAAAGCTCGACTGACCAAAGAAGGTGCGACTCAGCCAGAAGAAGAAACTAAACTTTGGATGTATAAGTAAGCCTGCGGTAGCTGCAGCAATACAGAAAGAACATAGGAAATACACTGCAACGACCAGACAGATAAAACCGAATTGAACCATTCAAAAGAAGTGAATTGATTTCCAAAAGGTGTGAAGCATTTGGTCAAAAATATACTTAAATAAAATGAGCACGACTGGATCGCACATACTTGCTGCTTGTGTACTGTTCATTCCTAAATTATTCAGATTTAGACAAAATCGATTTCGAAAAATACAATGAAAAGCTAGAAAACTTTTTTAACCATATGTATGTCCAGAGTTTGAATGTCACATGCCCTTACATACCTCAAAAGTGACTTAGTTATCAATTTTGAACAAAATCGTTTTAGTCGCATCCGAGAAATAGACAGTATCTCAGATATGAACTTTCGTCAAAATTATTAAAACCGTTTTCGACAAAATTGTAATATTTCAAAATTGAGCTTAAGTAAATTTTGAAGCTAGAATGAAAATTCCTATTCCGCCTCAGGGTATGTGCCCACATATGTATATGTACATAAACTTTGAAATAAATCCGTTCAGTCGTTTAGCTACAGTCCGAGATATAGGCAGACACCCAGACGACAGAATTGTTAAACCCATTTTTTCGAGTTTTCCAGTTTTGCTGTTTACAGTAGAAATATAAAAAAAAATTATTTTTGATCCCGCTCAAAAATCTCAGCGTACATTTTTTTTTTAATTTGCATAAGAATTCAGCAAACCTAAACTTTAACAAAAACTTTAAGCAAATTTAAATGTTACGAACCATTTATGTCAGTTATTTAATAAAATTATTTTAAATTTTTATACATTTTAACTGTGAACAAGGGTCTAAATTGATAAATAACCAGAAATAAACTTAAAAAAATGTCATTGAAGTTTGTATAGCAAGACGACGCCATTATTTGATTAATCTAATAAGTGTAAATTTTAGTATGAATGTCACATTTTACACACCTTGATTTTACTCAATTAGCAATATACCAAAAGTTGATTCTTTGTCTATTAGAAAACAAAAGTTAACCCAAAATACTTACGCAATTTTGTGTATACACCCTGAATGCCAATAACCAAAGTAATTGCAACACTTAACACCATATGTCTCATTATGCTTGTAGAATTCAATTACTATTGAGATATTTAAACGATGCTTGAAAATAGGTTCTACCGAAGATCAAATTTAAAACTATTAAGCCTTAACATCTAAAAGAACTGAAATGAAACGCTAAATCTTGGTCACCGTTTGCGAAAAGCTTCTTCACGTAGAACAACCGCACCACACTGTCAGCGATTAGCGACTTGACCGAGGTTTTTATCGCACCTCGTGTGGACATGGGATAAAAGCTTCCACTCAAAGCCAGGCTTTTACCAAACCGCTAACAGTTAAGCTTTCGATCTCTTTGCTAACGAAATAATATTCTCTTATTTATTTGGTTTTGTAGTTTCTACAAGACCTGCTCGCAAAACGATTTGCACGTGATTGCATGCAGTTACCTACTAGTAATATTTACATCTTTTGAGTTCAAACAGTAGGACTGCGAACTTTAGCTCATTGTGTAGATTCTCGAATTTTTATGGTCAGTTAAGCGAGCAAATACAATTAAATTCAGGACACAATTATTACCGCTAGCATTGAAGTAAGTAAAATATGACCTTAAACATTCAAGAGCAGCGTTCGATAATTCCGTACAATGTCGACAGGTGGTGGTGCCAGCCGCAAACTGACGTTTGTTTCAGGTGGTGACATACAAAATATTATACAGATATGTCATTTAGTTTGTGTTTGCTAGTCATTGGGAAAAGAACAGCTTCTCGGACTTTTGCAAACAAAAAAGTGAATTTCGTGTAGTGATAAAACATTAATATTTGAAGAAGAAAATAGCTGCTTAAATCAAAGCAAAGTTGGATAAACATTACGGGGACCCTGCACCGTCGCTTAAGATGATTTACAAATGGTTCCAAATTTTTCGATGCGGTGATAGGCGCACATAGGACGCCGAGCGTCCTGCACGTCCAATTGAGGTCACCACCTGAGAGGATTCAGGTATTGGGATCATGGAGAGTATCAAAGGAAAACTATATCGTATGGTGATCGGGGAATCGTAGTGTTCGTCTGGCGAACTCCAATATATCCCCGATTCCTGTCTTACTGAGGTGTGTAATATCCGGAATCCTTGGAGATCCCAGAATTTTCAGTCTTAACCTCGCTGTAGTAGGGCAAGCGGCAGAGGAAGTGTTCTATATCTTCCTCCTCCTCCTCACAGTTGGCACAGATTGTTGTATCAGCTATCCCGAGTCTGAACAAATGTTTGTTGAGATTGATGTGCCCTGTTAAAAGTCCCACCAACAGTCCCACCTCGGTTTTGTTATTGCAGATCTAGCCACTTTGCACGTGTCTAGATTCGTCCAGTAGTTATTGTACTCCTGTCGTATCTTTTAATTTATTATTGTTTTAATAGTTATCAGAGGGACCCCTATTGTATTATCCGGGTTCAGTTCTGTATTGCCCGCTCCTTTCCTTGCTAGTTCGTCTGCTTTTTCATTACCCGGTGCGCCTTCATGCCCCGGTACCGATACTTCAGCTGTGCGCGGTAAGGGTTAAAAATAAACACTTGAGCTACAACATAGCGTCTGTTTACTGTCTGCCGCGATGCTCACTTGAAAAAGACGACTACTTTCGTGTCTTCAATGCCCTTGGTTCAAATTTCCTTATTGGTGGAGATTTCAACGCGAAGCACACCTTCTGGGGTTCAAGATGTACATCATCTAAAGGAAAAATTCTCTACGAAGTGGCAAATGAATTCGGTTGTTGTTTTTATTCGACAGGAAAACCCACCTATTGGCCAACCGACTCAGAAAAAATTCCCGATCTTATCGATTTTTTCTTTTCAAAAGGTATTTACGATAAATTTATTACAGTCGAAGAAAGCTTGGATCTCTCTTCTGACCACTCTCCGGTAATTTTGTTACTTGGTGAAGCGTTGATCAAGAAAGAAGGACCTCCGAGACTTACTAGCAATAGAACAAATTGGGAGGGCTTTAGAAATGATTGCGGAACAAATATCGCCTTAAATGTATCACTTAAAACACCTTGTGAACTGGAGGACGAAATTGATCGTTTCGTGGAAGCAATCCAAAGAGTGGCATGGAGAAACACTCCTTCTAGAAGCTATAAGATTAACCGCAACGAAAAGTATCCAAGTGAAATCACTGAACTGGTGAGGGAGAAAAGAAAAGCACGAAAGAAATTGCAAATCACTCGTGCACCGCAGCATAAAAAGATCCTTAACCGACTATGCAATAGCCTTAGAGATAGTATTCGGGAATTTAAAAGCAATAAGATAGCGATCTACCTTGAAAATCTGTCCACTGGAAGAGAATCAAATTATTCTCTTTGGAAAGCGCAAAAAGGCATCCGGAGACCTCAAATACAAGCGTCACCAAATCGGAAAAACGATAGAACTTGGGCCAAGAGCGACAAAGAAAAGGCAGAACTTTTTGCTTTGCACTTAGAAGAAGCGTTTAAGCCACTCGACGGCCCTTTGATAACGCTCGACTCCCCAGTCACGACATCTGACAACTTTAAAGTAAAAAAAGTTGCATTGATTGAACTGAGGGAAGTGATTAAAAATCTAAGGACGAAAAAAGCACCGGGTTACGACTTGATAACGGCACAGGTGGTCAAGGAATTGCCGAATTCTAAATTCTAAAATATACGAAAAACTAATTTCAAAACAACTACAACCCGTAATCAACGAAAGATGTCTCATTCCTGACCATCAGTTTGGATTTAGAATCAAACATTCTACATTCGACCAAGTCCACAAAATAACTGGCGTGATTGAGAAAACTCTCGAAGAAAAAAAGATTTGTTGTGGTGTATTTCTTGGGTCTCATAAGCTTTCGATAAGGTTTGGCACGAAGGCTTGGAGTATAAATTGCAACGACTACTGCCACGGCAACTCTTTCTAATCTTACGATCGTACCTCACCGAAAGACTTTTTCGTGTTAAGCACGGAAATGTTTACTCTGATTTCAATTAGATTGCGGCCGGAGTCCCACAAGGAAAAGTGATATCCCGCAGGAAAGAAACTGATACGGCGATATTGACAACGGGCGATACAATTGCAGCAGCAACTGAAAAGCTGCAACATGCTATTAATAAAGTCCACGCTTGGACGAATTCTTGGCGTATTGTTCTGAACGAAAGCAAATCTACTCACGTCAACTTTACCTACAAAAAAGTGGACAGATTACCCGTATATTTAAACTCGGCAAATACAATACAAATACCATACGCGAACCAAGCAAAATATCTAGGAATGACTCTAGATGTTAAGCTTAAATGGAAATCACACGTAAAAAAGAAACGCGACGAGCTCGACAAATGTACTGGCTACTCGGAAGACATTCGAAGTTGAGCCTACATATCAAACTGCTTATCTATAAGCAAGTGCTAAAGCCAGTGTGGACGTATGGTCTACAACTATGGGGTTGTACCAGGAAAAGCAATAGAAACATCCTACAAACTTTTGAAAATAAAGTTCTTTGAACGATCGTTAGCGCATCGTGGTACGTACGTAACGAAGATATTTATCGGGACCTGGGAATTCCCAGCGTCGCCGAAGAGATAACAAATTTTGCTCGTAAACACAAAGATCGTGTACTCGGTCATTGTAACAGTACCGTCAATCAACTACTTGACGCGAACAATTCAATTCGTCGTCTGCAAAGGACAAAACATTTTGACCTCGCGTCATAGTATATGCAGGTCGTGAAAACAACAGGAACTTTCATTGGAATTTAACCTGTCTAAAGCGCTACATTCTTTTAAATTGCATACGAACATCTTTTTCCAAAAATGTCTCGTAAGCGAAAATAAAACTGCTGCATAAGCGTCGGCTTAGTTGTAGTATTAATCTTGAAGAGTGGTGTGTTTAGTGAGTAAAAAACTCACCTACCACAAGCACTCGCGGTCGGGCCTTATGGTGTCTTTAGAAGATTTTCACCCCCTCGGCAAAAAAAAAAAAAAAAATACTCTTATCATTTCGGTGATTTTTCGATGTCCCGTATTTGCACCATCGATGAAATAGCCGGTAGTTCTAAGCCGTGAGGCTGAAATGCCGGCAATCTTCTTCGCTTCGAAGTGCACTGGTAGCATGTTTAGGATCGTTTCCATGGCCGCGGTTGGTGTGCTCATGTAAAACCCAGGCAAACCATACGTAGCACCTTAGTTAGTAAGTCTCTTGCATACTTTTTGCTCATTACTGGCCACCATACAACTACACCGTAGAAGATGATAGGTTTTATTACGCATTCAATATCCAGTAAACCTGTTTCGGTTTCAAGCGCCATCTTCCTGACTTCCCGATGGCCCTCCTGCATATCCAATATGCTCTCTTGGCTTTGGTGACTCTTTCTTCCAGGTTCTTTCTCCAGGTTCTTTCTCCAGTCAGTTTCCTGTCCAATATAATGCCCAGATACTTGACGCTGTCGCGGAGTTAGTGATACTCCTCCGAGTTGTGGAATGTGAAAGTCATTAGTTTTGGTTTTCTTTGTAAAGAGAACCAGTTCCGTTTTATTTGAATTTATTTCAAATCCACTCTCCTCCGCCCATTTTTTTATGATTCGAAGGGTGTTTTGCATAAGCTCTCCTATAATGTTCAGGTGCTTACCTCTTATCAGAACGGCTAGGTCAACTGCGTACGCTACACATTTCGCACAGGTTCCATCCAGTGCTTTTAAAAGGTTGTCCATTGTAAGCACCCCCTGTGGAGTTCCCGTACGGACTGTTCCCCTTCTTCTTTCGTCTCCCATTGAAGCTGTGATAATGCGGTTTGTAAGCATGTGTTCTATCCAATTGTTTATTATTTGGTTTTTACAGTAAATCGAGAGTGTCTCCACAATTTTTTGAGTTTTCACATTGTTAAATGCCCCTTCGATATCTATAAAAAAGCCTACGACTGATTCCTTGGTTTCAAAAGCATCTTCATATAGGACAATAATTTCTTAATAATTAATAATTAATAATTAATAATCAATAATTAATAATTAATAATTAATAATTAATAATTAATAACTAATAATTAATAATTAATAATTAATAATTAATAATTAATAATTAATAATTAATAATTAATAATTAATAATTAATAATTAATAATTAATAATTAATAATTAATAATTAATAATTAATAATTAATAATTAATAATTAATAATTAATAATTAATAATTAATAATTAATAATTAATAATTAATAATTAATAATTAATAATTAATAATTAATAATTAATAATTAATAATTAATAATTAATAATTAATAATTAATAATTAATAATTAATAATTAATAATTAATAATTAATAATTAATAATTAATAATTAATAATTAATAATTAATAATTAATAATTAATAATTAATAATTAATAATTAATAATTAATAATTAATAATTAATAATTAATAATTAATAATTAATAATTAATAATTAATAATTAATAATTAATAATTAATAATTAATAATTAATAATTAATAATTAATAATTAATAATTAATAATTAATAATTAATAATTAATAATTAATAATTAATAATTAATAATTAATAATTAATAATTAATAATTAATAATTAATAATTAATAATTAATAATTAATAATTAATAATTAATAATTAATAATTAATAATTAATAATTAATAATAAATAATTAATAATTAATAATTAATAATTAATAATTAATAATTAATAATTAATAATTAATAATTAATAATAAATAATTAATAATTAATAATTAATAATTAATAATTAATAATTAATAATTAATAATTAATAATTAATAATTAATAATTAATAATTAATAATTAATAATTAATAATTAATAATTAATAATTAATAATTAATAATTAATAATTAATAATTAATAATTAATAATTAATAATTAATAATTAATAATTAATAATTAATAATTAATAATTAATAATTAATAATTAATAATTAATAATTAATAATTAATAATTAATAATTAATAATTAATAATTAATAATTAATAATTAATAATTAATAATTAATAATTAATAATTAATAATTAATAATTAATAATTAATAATTAATAATTAATAATTAATAATTAATAATTAATAATTAATAATTAATAATTAATAATTAATAATTAATAATTAATAATTAATAATTAATAATTAATAATTAATAATTAATAATTAATAATTAATAATTAATAATTAATAATTAATAATTAATAATTAATAATTAATAATTAATAATTAATAATTAATAATTAATAATTAATAATTAATAATTAATAATTAATAATTAATAATTAATAATTAATAATTAATAATTAATAATTAATAATTAATAATTAATAATTAATAATTAATAATTAATAATTAATAATTAATAATTAATAATTAATAATTAATAATTAATAATTAATAATTAATAATTAATAATTAATAATTAATAATTATCTTAATTATTTATTTTTAATATTATTAAATAGGTACTGATTTCTTTTTTGAGGAAAAATGTTTATGAAAATCATAATGCGGAAGAATCAAATGAGTTGAAAAGAGAAATCAGTGTTGTCACAGGAATAGTAACTGAAGATTTTAATTTTTCTTTGAAATTAAAGTGCACTGTAGTTTACATAAATCAAATTATGTATTGTATTATACATATAACAATTCAGGCCTGTGTATATATTATCGAGATTCATGCCCAACGACTTATATAAGCTAAGTCTTTATACTCCTTTGCATATGGTTTAAACGAAGGGCATTCTGAAATTAATTCCAGGTCCTGAGGTCCTGACTCAAGTCTAAATATACATACGAGTAGTTCTTAATTTCTCTCAATGCTTTTGAGACTTTATTCATAGCCTTAAACCCGCAGACGTACTGCATTCTATTTGCCTGGAGGGTAGTGGGTAATGGACGCCAAGCCATCCTTGAGACAAGTTTCTATCACAGTCGGTCATACAATGTCGTCCACACTGTTCCTTTCATACTATCTAGAAAGTATAGCGAGACGTTTAGCTGGCTATCAGGTTTGTTTTATAATTTCAACTACTCTGCACAGAAACAAATAATAGAGACGCAAGCGACCACTTACAGCTTTCTCTCTTCGCATCGTGTTTGTGAATATGTGTGAAACACTCGGAAAACCATCATCACTGTCAGAAGCAACAACAATTTGGAAAGAGTTACATCGTATCAATGAGGTGAACTATTAAATTTTGCATTCATGACAATCAGTTTGACAGAGGCGCAGTGCTGCCATGTCAGTTCAACGACTAAGCGCTAACAAGACCAGGAAAAAGTGCTAGATTACGCTAGATTATATTTTTCAATAAATGGAAGGGATGAGTGAGAGCCTTGGCTCAGTGGTTACGTGCGGGATAACTGAGCGAGAGGTTCAAGGTTCGAATCCAAGAAAACACAAAAAAAAAAAGTTTTCTCAAAGCCTTGCACTCGAAGTTTTTCCATTATTCGGGATAGTGAAGCTAACTGGCGCAACATTTATTTTTTTTATTGTAACCAAAGCGAAAACCTCGCTGAGTGAATTTTAAAGAGAACATAAAAAAAGATGTAGCTAGTACTTCATCGAATTTAATTTCCGCTCCATCCGATTTTGATCAGATTTAAATTGGGCTATCTATACATGTCACAGTTAACTTAAGAATAATTTAACGCGCGTTAACTTTTAATTTCATTGATAAACAACAACACGCAAATCGTTGCTACCACTACCTCTCAACATTTTCGTAGAGAAGCAACAAATAAATTCAAAAAGCGCGTTAGAAAATATTTTATATGAGTATGTCCGCAACCTAGAGGCTCTTATATATGAAGTGTTTTCTAACGTGCGTTTTGAAGTTATTCGTTGTTTCCCTGTTGGAATTTTTATAGGTCGTGGTAGCAACGATTTGCATGTTGTTGTTTATCAATGAAATCAAGAGCTACGATTTGCGTGTAGGAGCCTACTTTCTGTTATTATCGATAATAGTCAATATTTTATTAGAATGTGCAGTTCAGTGTTTCTTGAGTTCGGAGTTTAAAAACATGAATAACATTTAGCACATCGGATTTAAAAATAAATTAGACTGGTATTTTGGTAATAGGCACTTTCTCATGAAACATTTTGAAAATATATATCTATGTACCATAAAACTATAAATTCACAGCAAATGAAAATGAGAATATTCTTAGATCTATATCAAGATCTAGCTTCGAAAGCGAAATTGACAGCACTGCAGATGGCGAGAATGTATGCGTGGCCAAAAAACGTTTCAATGCTTTTTGTATGGAATCTATACATCGAAGAAATAGTTTGGGGGTAAATTGAGAGCGTTCGCCGAAATCGACTGCCACTATCTATTTTATATATCAGTGAAATACGAGTAGTAGTACAATCGCCTTCGCAAAATGTTACAATCTTACGAGTAATTTGCTATGGATCGCAAAGCCATTTGCTCGCACTCGATTTTGTAATAGCAACTGCTCGTATTTTTAGAGTTCAGTGCCGAAACGGCAAAACAAGCTTGTATGCATGTTTGCAACCATTTGACTTAGACAGCTAACATTTTAATGAAATACTCGTATAGAATGTGATGTAAGAAATGATAGGAGGTAGCTTAAGGAATTCAATATGTAAACAATAATCCATTCTGTTAAAGTTCCTTCACAAAAATGTTCAAAAACCATAGCCAAGTGAATGTGTCATGTGTAAAAAATCTGAACAATTTAGGAACAATTATACAAATCAATCAGATAACTTTAGTTACTAAGGAACGAATTATTTTTCTTCGCTCTAGATAACTTTAGGAACGAGTTATTTTTTCTCGTTCAGCCGTCGCGTCGTCTTGTTGGAACCACAGCTCGGATATATCGATGTTGTCGAGCTCTGGCCACAGAAAAATCGGTTAACATCCCTCTATACCGAGGACCATTGACGGTAACGGTGTCACTTTCCTCATTTCGAAAGAAATAAGGTCCGATAATGACGCCATGGCATAAACCGCACCAAACAGTCAATCTTTGTGGATGCATTGATGCTTGGTCGAACACTAGTGGATTGTGGTCGCTCCATTAATAGCAATTTCTCTTGTTGACATAGCCGCTCCGGATCTTCGGCCAACATTTTCAGCGGATATAAGTTCAATTATATTTTATTTTTTATAATTTGCGCGCACCAAAGAGGATATAAACACGGGTGTTGTGAAGAAGAGAGAGAGAGAGAGAGAGAGAGAGAGAGAAACATTTTAGTGTAGTGGTTTGAATCTTAGATAGTATTAAGTTTCTGTAAACTCCAAGGAAGCGTTCAGAAAGGTTAGGTTGGGTAACTGGGTGCCCTTGTTGACAGGGTTGTCAACAGCTCACTTAAACCACTATGAGTCCATTGTGCCCAATATTTAGAACCCTGGAGACCTAGAGATTTCAATCTTCGACCGCTGGGCTAAATCATCCAGATAAATGTATGAATCTTGGAAGTTTTCTTAGCTCATCCAGCTCTGAAAGGAAGTATCTGCTAAAAGAACGGCTTCTTTTTCTGGCCAGAGCTGGACAGTCACACAGGAGATGATGAACGGGTTCTATTTCCTCTACGTCCCTGCAGCTTCTACATTAGTCGTTATGAGGTAACCCTAGCCGTGCTGCGTGATTGCCTATCACACAGTGCCCTGTCACGACACCAACAGCTATGCGGATATCCCTTCGACTTAGTTCTATAAGATTGATAGATCTCTTTTTGTCGTAGACTGGCCATAATGATTTGGCTGTAGCGCATGTATCTAATCTACACCAGCATTCATTAGCTTCATCATTAGACTCGATGTCTATCTCCCTGTATAGGGTGCTAAGCGGTACACTAGCCTCGGAAAGGGCTCGCGAAGGGCTTATAAGTGAACCTACTCTGGCTAGTTCGTCCGCTTTTTCTTTACCGTAGATATCCATGTGGCCCGGTACCCAGCACAGGGTCACCGTGTTGGGTCGCTGAGATAACATTCAGTCTTTTTTTTACAAATTTTTACGAGCTTGGATCTTAGTGATGTTGACTCTAACGCCTTGGCTATCAACATAGATGCTGATTATTTGCCCTGAAATTCCTCAATAATCAAATCCACAACTTGTTTTATTGCAGCAATTTAGGCTTGGAAGGCACTGCAACCATCCTTAAGTCTAAACGAGCGATGTATGTTTCGAAACTCACAGTAGACGCCGGCACCAGTACCAGCAGTTATTTTGGACCCGTCAGAAAAGATGGCCAGTTCGTTCTCGAAACAGACTCTTCCCTTATCCCATTCCTCCCTGCTAGGAATTCTAATAGAGAACTTTCGGTTGCAGTTTGAAATGGGGATGATGTAGTCCGTTTCCGTCCGTTGTCTCAATACATTCCATCGGTTTAGAATTGAGACATGACCGTAGGGTTTAGCTATCCATAGACCAGCTTCCCTTAGCTTAGTACAATTTTAGCTTGCGTGTTCCCGTAGTATACGAGTATGTCAAGTGGAAGAAGATTCAGTATTGTTTCCAGAGCTGCTGTCGGTGTTGATCTCATCGATCCCGTCACCCCCAGACAGCCTGCCCGTTGAATCTTTGTAACGCTTTCAAGTTGGTATTTCTTCTCGAGCGCTTTCCACAAGACAATCGAACCATAGGTCAAGATGGGTCTTACAACCGCAGTGTAAAGCCAGTGTACTACTTTAGGCTTAAAACTCCAAGATTTCCCGAAGGCTCTTCTGCATGCATATAGTGCAACATATGCCTTCTTGATTCTATTGTCAATGTTAGCTTTCCAGTTTAATTTGGAATCCAGTATTACGCCGAGATATTTTGCAGTCATACGAGGGTAATTGTATTCAGATCGATCTTCTCCTCGTAAATAGCACTAACTCGGTTTTCGCCGGATTCACTTCCAGACCCCTGCCTTTGATCCAGTTATTCACTAGTTTTAATGCATAATTGAGTCGCTCGCTGAGTACCGGAAGAAACTTTTCGGATACCAAGATGACAACATCGTCGGCATAGGCCGCTACTTTGAAACCATTCCTTTCTAGTATATCTAACATCTCGTCCACTACTAGAAGCAATAAGAGTGGTGAAAGGACTCCGCCTTGTGGGGTGCCCCGCTTGACTCGCTTTCTTCCCCTTATGCCTCCTAATGTGAAGTTGATTATGCGGGTACTAAGCATTAGTTCACTCCACTCGCATATACCCGAGTGTATTTGGGCCCTACGCAGACTGTCTACTATAGCTTCGGTACTTAAAAGCCTCTTCGATGTCAAGAAATGCACCCATCGTGTATTCCTTCACTTGAAGAGTGTTTTCTATGGTAGAGACCACTTTGTGAAGAGCAGTATCTACTGATTTTCCTTTTATGTACGCATTATGTTATTTTGATAAAAAGTTATGCCCAATCTCATCTCTGACGTGCATATCTATTAACGGTTCCGGTGTTTTTAACAAGAATGAAGATAGACTTATTGGTCTGTAGTTCTCTCCAAGCTTTTGGAACATATCCCAATCTGAGACACCAACTAAAATGTATCATACTTGAGCCATGGAATGATATATTCCCCCCGATTCTTATAACATAATAGGATGTATCTCGTCTACGCCGGGTGCTTTGTATGGTGCAAACGATTTGATTGCCCACTAAATTTTCTGATCGTCAATCGAATTGCCGATATTTTAAGTCTCAATGTCAGCTGGCATAGATGTGATTGCCGGACAGTATGTCCCTGCATCTTCACAGCCAGGAAAGTGAAATTTCAGGAGAGCTTCAAGCGTATCCTCGTAGGAGTCTGCCCAGCTGCCATCACAGTTCTTAATAGAAGACACATGCAATGGAGCTTTGGTGAGAACCTTCCTCAATTGAACCGCCTCTGTGGTGCATTCAATGGAGCAACAAAAGCTTCTCCAGGAGTTTTTCTCAGCGAATCTTATTTCCTTTTTGAGAAGCTTAAAGTTTTCCTTATGTCCAGACCACTCACTAACTCCCTCTTAGTGAGGTTCCAGCTATATCTTGAGGTGCGCAGACGCTCTGCTAATTTCGAATTCCACCAGGGTGGGTAATTTCTTCCGCTGACGCCTCTGACAGGACAGGCCCTTCCAAAAGAGCGGTTGAGCTTACTGGTAAGATCATCTACCACCTTATCGACGTCTTCCGTGGACCTGGGGATCTCCCCAGTGTGAGGTCCAAGAGATATTCCCAGCTCTTCGTTGAATCTTTTCCAGTTAGCTCTGCGCGGGTTTCGAAAAGCCTTCCTATCCGGAGCGCCGGAATTCAAATCGAAGGGTATCCAACAGTGGTCAGACAGTGATGCCTTTTCGAATACCCTCCAGTTCGAGATTGTTACGGTGCTATTTGCAGTTAAAAGTGTTATATCAGGAACCTCCCTTCTATTGGTCGTAATAAAGGTTGGTGAATTGCCACGATTACATATAGTTAGGTTAGTACTTAGGATATAATTGAACAAAATCTCGCCTCCACTGTTAGTATCTGAGCTACCGCAAATAGTATTATGGGCGTTAGCATCACAGCCTAAGATTAAGTTCCTCTTACCTTGTTGAGACAGTGTTACCAATGCCAAGACTTTTCCGGAGGGGACCTCAATGCCTTCGTCGTATGATAGATATACCGACGCCAGCATGTATGTGTTGTCCTTCCCTTTTACCTCCACCACCGTTTGATCCCTCGAGCTGTAATTGGAGAGAATTAGTACGTGAAAACTTTTCTTGTCAACGATAGAAGTTCTGACCTAACCTTCGCTACCATTGTACACTACATTATAGTTGTATGACCCCAATTCTTTCACCCGATTATGAAGAGGGTCAAGTCGTGGCCGTGGTGTAGTGGTAACATCATCGCTTGTTACGCTGTTGGTCACGGTTCAAATCCTGATGTCAGAAATCATCTATTTATTGCGCATTAAATAAATAAAAAAGTCGATTAATTGCGAAAGCTAAGTCAACTCTACTGCGAAGGCATAGCACTGGCAGTAGAGTAGTCATATGGCTGAAAATCCAACTTGATCGTGATGATGACATCAGAAGGCCGGAAAAAAATACTGTGAATCATGAGCAATGACAAAAGCAAAACAAACAAGCTCCCCAGTTATCTGGACGCTACCCTTGGAGTTTACAGAAACTTAATACCATCTGAGTTTCAAACCACTACACTAAATCTCCCTTTATCTCTCTCTTCTTCACAACGCCCGTGTCCTATAATAGTATAAGAGTATTCATATCCTCTTTGGCGAGCGCAAATTATAAAAAAAAAGTCAAGCTGCTCCTTACGAAGGAGATAAAAACTCGGGGAACAATGTGGGCAAAGAACTTTTCTGTAAGCTAAGAAGGGATTTTATCTAACGACGTTGAAAAAACTGTTGAATTAATTGCACAATTTTTTGAGTCAGTTTTTTCTCCATCTTTGCCCACCAATTTTGTACCTTCCACAGTTTCCAAAATTGACATTGGTCAATTAGTTTTAGAAGTTCAAGATATTGAGTCTGCTATGTGTGTGTGGCATTAAACATACTGCGAAGCCAGGTGCTGATGGTATTGTTGCTCTATCTGCAAAACCACTACTTAAAATATTCAACTCTTCGCTACTCGTATTGTCGGGTACTTTTCTCGATGATTGGAAGATCCCATTTGTGGTGCCTATTTTTAAATCTGGTTCCAACAACAATGTGGCAAATTATAGAGGATTTAGTAAGTTATCTTATGTACCAAAGCTTTTTGAAAGCATTGTAAAAAAGAAATTGGACTTCCATATTAAAGAGCACATATCAGAGGCTCAACATGGGTTTGTTTCCGGTCGTTCAACAACATCTATTCTGGCATGTTTTATATCTTCTCTAATTAATGTTGTTGAAAGTGGTTGCCAGGTTGATGCTATCTACACAGACTTTAGCAAAGCTTTTGATTCTGTAATTCATCTGTTGCTAATTAAGAAGCTTGAGAATTTTGGATTCCATGGAGCAATGTTGAAGTGGATTTCATCGATTTTAGTTGGAAGGGCGCAGAAAGTCAAACTAGATAATTTTTGTTCCAGATTATTCTCTTACACGTCCGGGGATCCGCAAGGCGGATTTTGTTTATTTTGATTATTTTTATTGACGATATTGTTCAGCACATTCAATTATCTCTATCGCCTATAAGTTTTAACGCGCTATTCTGTACAATATCAAGAATGTGCAGAACGGTTTTGGTTGCACCAGACCTAGTATGGGTGTTATATTCCACCTTGGGGCGTATGAATGCCTTATAAATTGAGGCCAGATCAGACGGGGTAAAATATTTCTTGCACCGTTTAAGGAATCCTAGACATTTTGCAGCATTTTTGACGACCTCGAATATGTGATCGTTCTATCGAAGATGGTTATTAATATACATACCGAGAATAGCAAGTCTTCCGGTTTCAGTGATGCAAGTAGCATTCATGGATGGACAGAAGACAGCATTGTGTTTTGGAAGCATTAAATTCGACTATGCTGCCCAGATCGGAATTTAATGAGTTTAACATACTTTGCCGTTCCCCTTCTACGGCCGAAGAGCAAGGACGTGAGTGAGGGAACGAATATGAAAAACTGAGGGTACTGTCATCAGCGTAGGAATGGATTGGATTAGAAGTTGCAGACAAGAGATCATTTATAAAAAATAAGAAAGAGAGTCGGAGACAAAGCAGAGCCTTGGGGAACACAAGCATTTATTTGGTGAAAGGTAATTTCCCGAAAGGTAATTTTTAATCCATTGAAGAAGAGACACATCGACGCCATATGCACGCATTTTCGACAAAAGAGCCTTATGCCAAACTTTGTGAAATGCCTTTGAAATATCAAGCGCAACCATCTTGGTTTCGCCGAAGTGATGGAGTGGTTCTACTTCTCGGTGAGATATACCATCAAATCACCAGTGGACTTGTTGCTACGGAAACCATACTGCCGGTCATTTTCGTGAATCGAGATATTTCATAAGCTGACGATTTATCAGCGTTTCCATGACCTTGGAAAGAAGGGACGTAAGTGCAATGGGTTGGTAATTGGACAGGGAGGAAGATTCGCCTTTTTTAGGGACGGGCTGGACAAATGCTGTTTTCCATCCCTGAAAAGTAGGATAGACAGAAAAGCTTACGCAGAGGTTTTGCCAGAGTAGAAGAACACCTCTTCAAAACTATGGGGGGATACCATCTGGGCCAGCGGATTTGTGTACATATGTTAAGACCTTTGAGTACTCCTGCAACTGTACGAGTGCGAAAGTGGACTTGTCCCATGGAAAATTTGACGCTCTCAAATACAGGTGGAGACGAAGCATTATCTGGCAGCGTGGAGTTCGCTGCAAAGTGAGCAGCAAGCAGATAAGCTTTGTCTAAGGAGCTGACAGCTTGAATGTCATTGTAAATGAGCGTGGGGATGGCAGACGGGGCAGAATTTTTAATATTTTTGACGAATGACCAAAAATTTTTACTACCTTTGGGACATTGTAGGATTTTTTGCCTCAATTTTTGGTCATATAAGAATTTTACACGTCGAATGTGGGCATTGCAGTCTTTTCTGGCTTGTTTAAACTTCTTTCGGTTTTCCTCAGATTTGTTGGCTTTATAAGACCGAAAACTTACTTCTTTCAACCTGATAGCCTCTTTACAGCTCTGGTCAAACCACGAGTTTGCCTTAGGTTTAATGCTCTTTATTCTGTTAGGAATAAAGTCATTCATACCTAAGAGTATGGTGTTAGTGATCATATCAGCAGCGGCATCCACGTCGCTATCGAGGAAGCATAGCGACCAGTTAAAACTCCTAAAGAAGCTATTGAGGCCGCTCCAGTTATCTTTCTCGTATTGCCATACTTTTCTTTTAGGAGTTTTTTCTTTAACTGAGTGGTCGAAGTACGAGAATTTAGCTGATACAATATTATGGTCAGACCGACCTAGAGGCGCTAAAACGTCAATAGTGTATTTATCAGGGTGCGAAGTAAGAAACAAGTCCAAAGTGTTGGCGGAATGACTTTCAATGTCCGGTATAGGTGTAGGCTCATTTACAAGCTGAGTCAAATTGTTTACCTCAGTGAAAAGTTCAACATACCTTCCTTCGGGTGTTGTCTGTCCAGAATGTTGAAGCCAATCCGAATTGTGTATATTGAAATCGCCCGCAATGACGATTTCAGTGTGAGGGTACAAGGAGACAATTCGAGTGATGGAATCGGACAGCGCATCAAATTCGTCAAAAGTTGAGTTGCTGTCCGCACTAGGGCTTCTATAAATAAAGCAGTAGTGAATTATTTGCTTACGGACGGTGAATTTTAGCCATATGAAATTAAATTCCGCGTTGGAACAGTGGCCATACTGTGGTGGAACTTGGTAAGCAATATCACTACGGACGTAAATGGCGAGGCCACGGTGGGGAAAGAATAATGACACTAAGTTATATCCAGGCAGTTTCAAATCGGAAGATTCTTCCACTACCTGTGTTTCGCTTAGTGCCAGAACAGCTGGTTTATAGGAATGGGCGTGGGCGTACATATCGAAGAAATTCGTTCGAAGCCCACGAATGTTGGTAAAATCAACCCTAAATTCCCTCATCACTACAACATAGAAACACAAAAAGACACAACTCTGACGTAACTAAGCAAAACTGTGAAGTGTAGATCCAAAGAATAGTTTTCCAAAACAAACTGTCGCAGGTGCTATGCCCAAACGACAATCAGCTAAGGTCCGCTATTCGAATAAACATTCACAGTCCGCTATGCATCAAATGTTACACTCTCTCAGTCATCGCAACTGGAAGTATGTACATATACAGTACATGCTCCAATTGCGATAACGAAGAAGCGCAACAGTGAGTGAGTGGAGGTGACAAGATGGAATGCACCGGCACTGGATTGTGATTATGTGTTTTTTTTTTTATTTAATTATTTTATTTAATTTTTTTTTCCACTGCACTACACTGAATTTGATTAGACGCGCGAGTTACGGTAGCCACCTGTACCCCCGCTGCCCCCTAATCATCAGTTACGGCAGCCACTTGTTCCCATCACCGAGAGTTCATCAACACAGCGGAAATGCAGAATCAACATTTATCATTATTATATGTATGATCACATGTATTGTATATCAAATGTTATTAAACCCATTGTACTCTAAATGTGAAATCGAATATGAATCCATATCATTGTACTGCACAGGTGACATGAACTGCAGAGTAAGCGTCTGCTAGATTTCCGGCCGAACTTATTTCCCAAGTTCATGGAAACACCTTTGCAATGGATACCTACATAAGTTAGATGTTTAAGTTATGAATTGTATTTTGTCAGTAGATTAAAGTGTTTCAACTTGAAAAGATCGTTTTTTTTACTCAAGCTTGAGATTTGTAACATAACTGGCGCAGTCGACGGAGTAGTGAAGGGGTTTTTTTTGTTCTAATAAATTAATTGGAAATTAATAATAAATTCACCAAATTGTGTCGCGAGTAAAAATCTTAGTCAATAGCTAATCTTATAGTGCTTAAAGTAAACACTTAGTGATTCTACTCGATATCGTATCGAACGATACAAAAGACATAAAACAAACACTGAACATTAAATCCCGGTGGGTTTTAACCCTTTATCACTACAGAACCTAGTGCTTTAAAGAAAAATCATAGTGATTCAACTCAACCAACTCTCAACAAACATATCCTGCTTAACCAACGACATCCCGTATCCTGAACACCTGGACCAGCTCAAATCTGCAGACTACAATGCTCATCAGTGCTATCTTTGGGTGCATGTGTGCGTAAGTCGTGTTGCAATAATAATCAATAATATATAATATAATAATAGCAAATATCACTAAACTGATTTATATTAAGACGTGCATTGAAATACATAAAAATATTTAACAAATAAAAATAAAATAAAAGAACTGCGACCCTTATCGAAAGGCACTCCAGTTGAAATAAAAACAAATAAAAATAAACCTGCGATCCTTATCGAAAGGCACTCCAGCTATAACAATTTTAATAATAATTGATAATTACAAAAAAAAAAAAAAAAAAAAGAAAGAAAAAAAAAACACATCTATATATATATTCGCATTTTCAAATACATTTAGATAAATACATTTGGTACTATACAATACATTCTATAACATATTATATATTCATAAATTTTCATAACATTGGTCTTAGTATTTCACCTTAACAAACGCGTTTACATTGCTATCGAATGCCTAAACAAACCGCTAAAAAACCAATTACATTCTTTCCATACAATCTAAGGCGTTTATCTAAAAGCCTAAACTCGATTCCTGAAGGCTCAGATCTAGATAGCTCTTCCTCTGACACAAATTCTGCAAATATGTCTACAGAACAAAATAACTCAAGCAACCCAACCCAAGCCCCGATTGTCGCAAATATCAATGCAAACGATATTTTTAACTCATTAAGGATCCCTGATGCTATCAAGGATCTACCTAAATACGATGGGAACCCTCGTCTTCTACACGAGTTCCTTAACAATGTCGAAGAGATTCTCCTCTATATAAGAGGAACCGACAACACTCCGTATGGCCAAATACTCCTAAGGGCTATACGAAATAAAGTAGAGGGGCAAGCGAATGAGGTCCTCAATATGTATGGGACACCGCTTGTATGGGATGAGATAAAAAAGAACTTGATATTACATTATTCCGATAAGAGGACAGAAACGTCACTTATTAGGGACCTTCACAATATTAGACAAGCTAATAAAACTGTGGAATCATTATACGGTGAAGTTATTGAAATACAGTCAGCTCTTTGTAATAATATATTAATCCACGAAGTAGACCCAAACGTAATCAAGGCCAAAAAGGATCTGTACTCCGAAATGTGCCTTAATTCATTTTTAAGTGCTCTTAATGAACCCCTTGGTTCCAGGGTAAGAACTATGTAGCCTAATTCATTAGCTGAAGCATTAACATGCTGTATAAAGGAACAAAACATTTCTTACCAGAAAACCACCCAATATCCCAGATTTCACCCGTATGATAACTATAATTCCTACAACTCTGGTCAAAATCAGACCAGGCCAAACTACAATCCCAACCAAGGTAATTGGCGACAAAATTATACGAACCCTAGGTCGCTACCCAATAGGGAAAACAAGCAAAGATTTCAAGAGACCAAAACATATAACCCATTAAATAAGAATAGCAATGGTACCCAATACAGCAAATTTCACAGATCTAAGCCCACAACTCGTACTCAACCAAACTCATACCACAAACCTAAGCAAAGTAACTCTCAGATAACACGTAACTCAAATTTCAACTTACAAGAGGCACAAAATTCAAACACAAACCCTTTTCAACAATTAGACCGCTTTTTCAATAACGATTCTACTAATATAGTAGAAACCCAAAATTTTTCCAGTGCAGCCTCGAGGAATCAACGGGATACCTAGACCCCGAAACACACCCGATAACATTACCTTACATTAACATTTCTTCACCTTTTGGCAGACCCTTAAGATTCTTACTCGATACAGGTGCCTCGGCTTCTTTTATTAACCCCGAATATATTCCTCACAACGAACAAATCACTTGCGAACCCGTAAACATTACTACAGTCTTTAAAAAATACCAGCTTGAAAGACAAGCTAACTTACCGACCTTCATAGAATTCAAGCAACCTGGATTCTTAAAATTCCTTATCTTTAGGTTTCATAATTTCTTTGATGGCCTCCTAGGCATGGATTCTCTTTTAGCTCTCAATGCGAAGTTAGATTTCGAAAGCAAAACCTTAAGCACAAAAAATTCCACCATTGACATTAATTTCAAGCCTAATTACTCTTCCGGCAAACTAACTATCCCCGCGTGTAGCAAGATCCTTGCGAAGCTCCCCGTTAAGCAAAATAACGGTAGTATATTCATCGACGCAACAGAATTAAAACCAAACCTCTGCGTAACACAAGGACTGTACAACGCCGAAAATGGCTATAGTACTGTAGAACTTACAAACTACTCCAAAACCAACCAAACCATTATCCTTGAAGAACCTTTAAATTCAGAACAATACGAATCTACTAATTTCATTGAAATTAATAATTTCAATGAAGGAATGAGCGAACAAGTGCCTCGAAAGAATATCACCAATTTAATTCGCACGGATCACTTAAACCCTGAAGAGCGCAAGAAGATCCTCAAAATCTGCAAGGAATATAATGATATTATGTACATAGAAGGGGAACCCCTAAGCTTCGCAAACCAAATAAAACATCGTATATGTACAACTGATGAACTTCCTATTTATACAAAATCATACAGATACCCTTTCGTACACAAACAAGAGGTACAAAAGCAAATTACTAAAATGTTAGATCAAGGCATAATAAGGCATAGTTATTCCCCATGGAGCTCCCCGGTGTGGATTGTGCCCAAGAAACAAGACGCCAGCGGAAAACAAAAGTGGAGACTAGTCATAGACTACAGGAAAATTAATGAGAAAACTATATCCGACCGCTATCCACTGCCTAACATAAGCGAGATACTGGACAAACTGGGGAAATGCCTATACTTTACTACTCTCGATCTGGCGAGCGGTTTTCACCAGATCGAGATGGATCCTAAACATATTAAAAAAACTGCTTTTACTGTCGAAGGAGGGCACTACGAATATGTCAGAATGCCCTTCGGATTAAAGAATGCTCCATCCACCTTCCAACGAGTGATGGACAATGTTCTCAAGGAGCTAGTGGGTAAAATTTGTCTTGTCTACTTGGACGACATCATTATTTATTCCACCTCACTCCAAGAACATTTGGAAAGTATTAAGCAAGTATTTAATAAGTTGCGGGAAACCAACTTTAAGATTCAAATGGACAAGTGTGAATTTCTCCAGAAAGAAATTGCTTTCTTGGGTCATATTATTACCCCGGAAGGTATCAAACCGAACCCCGCAAAGATACACGCCATAAAAAACTTCCCTGTCCCTAAAAGCCGAACAGAAATAAAAGCCTTCCTAGGACTTATTGGCTATTACCGAAAGTTCATTAAAGATCTGGCCAAACTCACTAAACCCCTTACCCATTGTCTAAAGAAAGGGGAATCCATTAAAATAGACAAAGATTATACTGAAGCTTTCGAAACCTGTAAGAATCTATTAATAAATGACCCCATTTTACAACACCCTGACTTCACGAAACCCTTTATTCTCACTACAGACGCAAGCAACTATGCTCTCGGAGCAGTCCTGTCACAAGGAAACATAGGAAGCGATAAACCCATTTGCTTTGCTAGTCGCACACTTTCGCAAACCGAATGCAATTACTCGACAATTGAAAAAGAATTACTGGCCATAGTCTGGGCTACTAAATATTTCCGACCGTATCTATTCGGGAGAAAATTCAAAATAGTTACGGATCACAGACCCCTCACATGGATTATGAACCTTAAGGAGCCAAATTCGAAATTAGTAAGATGGAGGCTCAGATTAGAGGAATTCAACTATGAAATTGTCTATAAAAAGGGAAAGTCGAACACGAACGCAGATGCCCTAAGTCGCATTAGAATCTCCGATTCAAACGAGATTGAGCAGGAACTCTTCAACAACGATGAAGACGTAGACACTGTCCACAGCGCTCAGGAAGACCTTAACGACGAAATACCCATTTCCGAAAAACCCCAAAACGACTTCAATATCCAGATTATTTTAGAAGCAAAGGACGGAGGTTGCCCAATGACAACCGAAAATGTATTTAGGAACAAACAGAGAAGGGCAATTCGAAGACCATTATTCGATGAAAATACAATGGTCGATATTTTCAAAAAATTCTTCCCGCCTAACAAGTTAGTTGCCCTGTATACAAATGATGAAATCTTTCGTGTTGTTCAATCCACCTACTCTGCCTATTTTTCACAGAATAAGACATTTCGTCTTACCAGGTGTACAGAAATCCTTAAAGACATAAGGAACGAAGACGAACAAGAAACTCTAGTTCGAGACTATCATGAACGTTCAAATCATAGGGGAATAAATGAAACCTTACTACATCTGAAAAGAGAAGTTTACTTCCCAAACATGAGAAACACAATTACAAAAACCCTCAATAACTGTGAAAAATGCAAGCTTCTAAAATATGATAGAAACCCTCCCAAGCCACACTATTCAAAGCCCGAAATTCCTCTAAAGCCTTTGGAGATAATCCATATAGATATATACAGTATAAACCAAAATCAAATACTTACGTTGATAGATAAATTCTCGCGTTTCGCCTGCGGATACAATTTAACCTGTAGAAGCAGCATAACTATTTTAAAATGCTTAAAAACATACATAAGCCTTTACGGCATTCCTAATAAAATTGTGTGCGACCAAGGATCCGAGTTCATCGCAAACAACACAATATAATACTTCATTTCACATCCTTTCAGCAAACCAGTAGTAACTCACCAGTAGAGAGACTACACTCTACGTTGACTGAAATCTATAGGCTTATTTTATCCGCGAGAAAGGAGCAAAAGCTCACTACAGAACACGAACAAATCTTAACCGAAACCTTCATCACCTACAACAACGCTATTCACTCAATCACGAAACATACCCCTTACGAGCTCTTCTTTGGACGGCCATACAAATTTAGCAAATCTTTAAACTTCTCCAATGAACATGAATACTTGTCAAAATTAAATGAATTCCTTAATAAACTGTACCCCAAAATCCAGGAAAAGGTCGATAACATAACCACCGCTAGAATTCAGAAATTAAACGCACCTAGAGAAGAACCAGAGGAATTCAAAGATAGTGAAATTGTCTTCAGAAAAGAGGCTAGGCGAAATAAGATAACACCCAGATTTTCTAAACACATTATAAAAACAAATAATAAATTAACCATCCTTACCAAAGGAAATAAGAAAATTCACAAAAGCAAATTAAGAAGAAAGGCGAAGAAAACTTAGACCAAATATTTATAGTAACGTACCCATCATTATATTTTTTTTTAACATTAAGAAAAAAAAAATTTAAATTAATATTAAAATATTATATATATTCAAGGAATATGAATATAAACATGGTAGTATAATCACTGAATATGATTGAGACTACCCATCATTATTTTTTTATTATTTTAGCATTTAGAAAAATCAAAATTAATATTAAAATATTATATACATACATTCACTGCATATGAATGTAAACATGATAGTATGATCACTGAATATGATCACGAGGCTATCCTAATTTTAACATTGAAAAATTAAATTGATAATAATTGAACAGGACACTGAACTCAACAACTCTATAACTAGCTTCACCCCTCTTTTCAGCCTCCCACTAATATCTACACAACTAATCGAAATATTCAACCTTCCAAAAAATCGCGGCATACTTCCTCTTCGGCTAGGACCCTCTAGAACTATCATCAACTACAATAATCTTATCCATATTATTAACCTAGAAGACTATAACACTAACATCCAACAAATTGGAAACACACTTGATCTTTTTGAAAAACGAGCAGCATTAACTAACTCTGCTCACATAACAAAACTTAAACTCAAAGAACTCGAAAAGAAACTAACAACACTATACCCTATTAAAAGAAACAAACGAGGTCTGATTAACGGACTCGGATCAGCAATTAAATTTATTACAGGAAATATGGATGCGCAAGACGCACATAATATTAACATTCAAATAGAACACATAAACTCAAATATAAACAACCTTACTAACAATATACTAACCCAACACGCAATAAATTTCCAAACAATAGAAAGATTCAAAAATATTACATCACACATTAATGAAGAACAGGCTAAGATAGAACAATTTCTAGGAAAAACATTTAATGCAGTCAAAAGGGAAGGACACATACTAACCGAAACACAATATCTAAATCAGATAAATTTCAACATTGATCTACTAACCAATCATCTACCTAATATCGCAGAGGCAGTGATCCTAAGTAGATTAAACATAATACCAAAATTTTTACTAAATATAAACGAAATAGAAAATATAGAAAGTAAATTAATTAAACAAGACATTAAAGTCAAATCAGTAGAACAAATTTACGAATTTCTAGGATTACAAGCATATTATAATGGTTCCAATATCATATTTAACATACGCATTCCTAACCTATCATCCCAAAAATACTTCCTCCATCATGTAATTCCCCTTCCTATCAATGACACAAAACTTATAATAACAAATCCATATATAAATATAAACGAAAATAACATACAGCACTTTACTGCACCTTGCCCCAAGATAGAAGGAACTTTCTACTGCGTGAAACCAAACTACGAGGAAGACCTCAAGAGCTCTCAATGCATTGGAAGACTCATGACCAACGAAGCAGCCAATTGTCCTTTCAGTGACGTTGGAAAAATTGAAGGAATCTCACAACCAGAACCGAATTTTATACTATTTATCAATATACCCAAAATGCTAATAAACTCTACTTGCAGTACAAAATCTTTAACAGTCGAGGGTACAGCACTTATACACTTTAAAAACTGCGACGTCGAGGTAAATGGAATATCCTACCAGAACAGCCCTGATACCTACTGGGACGACATACATGTTCCACCACCACCAAGCAGCGACATAGAAGTCAACTCTACAACGGAAATATCAAGTCTCGAAAAACTTAAGGACTACAATTTCCTTACGGAATCAAAGCTATATAATCTAGATGCCAAGACCGAAATCCTTCATTATTTCACAACATCATCAGCAGCCGTATTTGCCATCGCTATCACCATCATCATAGTCATCATCATTCATGTCACAAAGAACAATCCCCAAATCGGCCAGCCTCCGACACTTCAATCTTTCGCTCCTGCTTCAATGACGTCACTATTTTCATCGGAATCAGTCCCAAGATCGTCATTTTGGCCGTCGCTCTATTCTAAGGGGGGAGGAGTTACGGTAGCCACCTGTACCCCCGCTGCCCCCTAATCATCAGTTACGGCAGCCACTTGTTCCCATCACCGAGAGTTCATCAACACAGCGGAAATGCAGAATCAACATTTATCATTATTATATGTATGATCACATGTATTGTATATCAAATGTTATTAAACCCATTGTACTCTAAATGTGAAATCGAATATGAATCCATATCATTGTACTGCACAGGTGACATGAACTGCAGAGTAAGCGTCTGCTAGATTTCCGGCCGAACTTATTTCCCAAGTTCATGGAAACACCTTTGCAATGGATACCTACATAAGTTAGATGTTTAAGTTATGAATTGTATTTTGTCAGTAGATTAAAGTGTTTCAACTTGAAAAGATCGTTTTTTTTACTCAAGCTTGAGATTTGTAACATAACTCGCGCGATTGATTTTTTTTTAGATGGAAGTATTTTGATTTTTTTTTTATATTTGTTAAGACGATGTCGATGGTTACGCGAAGGCGCTTGACGGTTGATCGCGTGTGCGCTCGTCGGCAGGCAAAAGGCAACTCTCGTGCCCTATATTTCTTTTATTTTTTCCATCAAGTATTGGAACGCGGCTGGTGCATTCTTCAGTTCAAAAGGATTCCTTTCGTTACAAATGCCGCATATTTGCGACTACCCGGTTCAATTGATAATAGTAAAAAAAAAAAGTAATAGCCGCTATTTAAATCAAGTATGGTGTAATATGTGAACTGCATAGCCTCTTGAAACCGCTCCTCAATATGTGATGTTGGAAATCCTTTCTCATGTGTCGGTTGGTTTTCCTGTAGTCCACACGCATGCGTTCCTTATAGTTATTCTTTCGGACCAATACGATAAGGCTAGTGTACTCCGCTGTTGCTTTACCGATTTTGTGTATGTCTTCGGCAAGTACTCTTCGATATTCGTCCAGTTGTGTTAAAAGTCCTGGTTTCACTGCTTCAAACAGATCTGCAACGTCACTGGCGATACCATCCTGCTCAATTTCTCGTCGTGCACTTTCTTTATAAGCTGTCCTAACGCGTGATGTATCGTCAACTTTCGTAAATGTCAACTCACCCTTATGTACTGTTGCTTGTATTCTGCCGTTGGCGAAGATCTGATGCCCCAACAGCATATCCGAGGGTAATAGATCATCTTCGACGACGTACATTGCTAGCACCAGCGTCACCCCGTCGAGATGAAGTTTTGTAACAACCTTCTCGCCAGCGAATTGCACGTCACCGCAAAGTTCTCTATTTTCATTGAGAACTTCTTTTCTTCGATCTGTGCCACCGACCGCCGTATAATGTGACAGTTGCGTTATTGACTACACTTCGCGACATTGATGGTTAATTTGCCGTATATTCAGCAATAGTTTTGTGCATCTCTTTTATGGTTTTAAACTTTAGAACTGCGATTACCGATTCCACCTCTGGATGACTAGCGAATACCCGGCGCGTTGCTTAGCCCCAACATTTTTTTGGCAAAAGAACGCCTTTGACGTAAATAAAATTAGCAGTCATTGGGAACATACATATGTACATACAATTCACTTAAATTGTAACTTTTACCGCATATTTACATACTTCGAGTTATCGTCATCTTAAACGGTTCTTGTAACTTATTGACAGCTACGGAGAGGATGTTTTAAGTTCGCGGAAGACGATTATAGGTAGAGGTTGTGTGAAAATGTCTGATTTTGTGCCAAATAATCGTCATTTGCGGGAAGTGTTGATTTTCTTCTTTCATTCGAAGAAAACGGCGGCTGAAGCGCATCGAAAGCTCCAAAAAGTTTACGGAGATGCTGCTCTAAGTGAAACAACGTACCGTGACTAGTTCCATTTCCATTTCCAAGCAATTGCATGTGTTTGGAATGATTAAAAAACAAGGAACTTGGGTTCCTTATGATTTGAAGCCAAGGGACGTTGAGCGTCGTTTTTTCGCCTGTGAACACAACTGCTCCAGTGGCAAAAAAGGAAGGGTTTCCTCATCGCATAGTGACGGGTGATGAAAAATGGATTCATTACAAGCCCGGTCATGCTTTTACGTCGTCGGCTCGGCCGAATATACACACTGCGAAAATTATGCTTATTTGATGGGACCAGGTCGGTGTCATTTATTATAATCTGTTGAAACCCAACGAAACTATCACTGGGGAACGGTATCGACTTCAATTGATGCGATTGAGCCGAGCACTGCGCGAAAAAAAACCTACCTGTAAACGCTCAAATGGGAAGTCCTACCCCATCCGCCATATTCCCCACATATTGCGCCATCCGATTATTACTTGTTCCGTTCGATGGCACATTATCTGGCTGATCAGTAGTTCCGCTCATATGAAGACATCAAAAAATGGCTTGATTCGTGGATAACCTCAAAAAATTAGCACTTTTACCGTAACGGTATTCGAGCTTTGCCAGAAAGATGGGAAAAAGTTGTAGCTAGCGATGGCCAATACTTTGAATGATTCATCTGTAACCATTTTCTCACAATAAAGTTGCATTTTCATCAAAAAAAGAAGAAAACTTAGTTGCGCACTTAATACATGTTCCCAAATTTGAAGAAAGTCTTGCGTGGAAAACATTTTGATGATAATGAATCACAAACCGGAGTATTATTTATATGAATGAAAAATTAAATTATAAAATTTAAATATGTCCGTCTCTTTCTATCCTATGCCCAGTATTTCAAAAAATGCCCTCGTATGAGATTTTCACCGGGGGTATTGCTCCGTTGACCGCTGCTTGCATACCCGACATAGATTACATTACCTTTGACATCGTTAGTTTCAGTTCTTCTACCTATTCTTGCAAAAAAACAAAAAAAAAAAATAGAAAAAGAAAATCCCCTCCGATACTTAATTTGTAAGATAAAGAAATAATAACGGTATACCCCCAAAAATATACATATACATATTTGCGATCAGCTATACCGATCTAGCCTTGTCCGCCCGTCCGTCCGTTTACCCGTATGTAATACTATGTAATAGCTAGTAAATTAGGTATATAATCTTCTAAGGACTCCATGCAATGCAAGTGTAAAAATGTTTGAATTCCGCCCACAGACACGTTGTCTACTGATACGAGTACACACTTTCGCTTACACTCGTGACTACACACAAAAACAAAACCAACATCTATTTTTTCTTGGTGCTATTAACCATCCTTCTGCCGCATGCATCGTTGTTCGGTTACACATTCGTCGCACCCAATTTGTTTTTTAACAACTCTCTACTGAAGGAGCAACCACCTAACTCGTTTGTAAATGAATATCGATCACGTTTCGCTTTCACATGAATTGTGTCCTTCACACATTTGCACTTATACCGTTTACAGCGTATACCCCGATTTCTCTTCCCTTTTATACGCTATCCCACAGCCACGCCCAATTTTATAAAGAAAAAATGCCCTTTTGCAAATATTTATATTATAATCTTAGCCTTAGCGAAATATACAGACGTTTACATTCTCTATAATTCGTCCACACATTCTATAATGCCACGCCCACTTTTGGAAAAGGCGTTATGTTACTTTAGCAGTCTTAGCTGCAAATTTTGTTGCAAATTTTGTTGCTCTTAAAAATCGAGAGAATGTCCTCTGAGTAGAAAGATTTAATTGCATTTGAACCAGAAGGTCCACAAAGCAACGCCCACTTGATTAGAGATGGGTTAGAAGGTGAGGGATAGGGTAACATACGATCCGTTTCAGATGGATTGTAACATTTCTGTATACTTTTTAAAAGGATGTTTTACCGGAATTTATCCCACTTCCGACTTAAAAGGCATTCCGTTTTTTTAATAATGCAAATATTATTTATTAAACAAAAAAAATAATCAAAAGGGTTACAAAAACTATAATATATTATTCAACTCTCCAAAACGACTGATCAACTCGGTTACCGTACGCTGACTGGCAAACTTTGATAAGGTTGTTCGATCTCTTACCCTAAAATATTACTGTTTGGTTTCAGCTACTGATTGTTTATTATAGAAAAAGAAAGTCGTGTTGCTGTCATCGTTTCATAAGTGCAGAAAAAAATAATTTTTATATTACCTACTAAAACCGTTCGGGATATCATAAATGTTATTAGAAGACACACACGAAGTGGTCGTCCACACGTTGTCCATTCGAGTGAATTCGAAGAAATCCTTTCAGAAACAGAAAAGTATGTCGCGTGAGCTGTATATATCCACCAGAACCATGTCAAGACTCATTTCGGATAATCTCAACATGAAAGCCTTTCGTCGGTCAACTGGACATCTATTGACGCCTAATTTAAAGCGAATTGGGATTGAAAGATGCAACCGACTCTTGCACTGGCACGCGGACTATGGCCAACAAAGTATCCTTTTTACGGACGAAAAGATTTTCACCATCCAGGAAGTTTTTAATAAACAAAACGATAAAATTTATGCAAGGACATCTAGAAAAGCAAAGAATACAGTTCCTCGGGTTCAGCGCTGTCATCATCCTGCTTCGGTAATGGTTTTGTGGGGGGTATCCTATCAAGAAGTTGCTGCTCCCCATTTTTGTAATAAAAAAAAAAAAAAAAGTGGTAAAAAATGAGCAAAGGTGTACCAAGAAGATGTCCTAGAAGGCGTCGTTAAAGGCTTAGGAATACCCTTTTTAATGGCGCAAAACTCTGCTCCAGCACATACATCCAAAACAACTCAGCAGTGGCTTAGAATCAATTTTCGTGTTTTATTGCATCCGAGGATTGGCCTTCAGAAAGCCCTAATCTGAGTCCTTTAAATTATTTTTTTGTTTTCAGTATTGGAGAGTATGGTCTGTAAGAGACCCCACTGAAATTTGGAAAGTCTCAAAAGTGCTTTAACCACAGCAGCGTTAGCATAGCCCTGGAAAGCGTGCGTGCCGCTGTAGGTCAGTGGCCACACAGTTGAGGGCCTGCGTTAAAGCAAAAGTCGGTCAGTTTGAATAAGTCCTCTTTTTTAAGTGCCTACTATTCAAGCAAATAAATTTTATAATTACTAATCCAAATTATTTTAAGTTTAAAATTTTCGTAAAGTTTTACACCTGCAACATAACTTATGACAGGACTAGGTATATATTTTCGTAACTTATACAAAAGTATATATACATGTAATCGGCATCAAAAGTTATGTCGATCTGGACATGTCCATCTGTTCGTTCGTCCGTCTGCCCGAATGTCACCACTTTTGAGACTTACATTTTCAACTAGGAACATGAAATTTCATTATATAAGTTTTCTAGAATCCGAAGCAGTACAATTGTAAATATTTTTAATATCAGCCCACAGTTTTAAAATAAAGGGCACGACTGAATCGCACGTACTTGCTCCATATGTTCTATTCGTCTGAAAATTTTTGAGTTTGCAAATTAAAGCCAAGTAGATACGCAACAACAAAATCTTACTTTTTCGTAAAATGTGTTAAAAAGCTAAAACACTCTTTCGACCATATGTCTAAAATTAGTACATAGATATCGATTTTGAATAAAACCGCCTCAGCTATATTCGAAAATAGCCATGCAATCCATCATTCATTTCTAGTGAAAAACTGATTACGCAGTCTTATTGCAGAACCGTTAGAACCGATTTTGACAAAATTTTATTTATTTAAAATTGGCCTCAAGTAAGGTACCGTTAATTTTGGGGCTAGAATGAAAATTCGAATACTACCTCCGGGCATTACCACACAGACCTCAGATATTAAGCTTGAAGAAAATCTGTCCAGCCGTTTAAGCTGCAACCCGAGATACATGTGCAAGGTCATGATATACTAAGTTTTAAAAATTGTTGAAATAATTTCGTTCCCCTTTAACGGATTTAAAAAAAAAATCATTTCAACTTTTGCTTAAATTTCAAATCTGAAGTGATTGAAAAACTAACGGCATAAAGGTGCGACTCAGTCGTGCACTTTATTTATTTGCAATAAAGTCCTACTTTGCATCTTTAAATAGGCTCTATCTTTGACTCTTCCGCGCCAAATATTTCGCGGGCTATCTGCTCTTCTTTCCCCTTGGATAAGTGGGTGTTTCATTGCATGACTTGGCGGGCTATCATCTATTCTAAGGGTATTACTAATCCCCTGCTACTTTTGCTTCTGTATTTTTGCATCTATACACACCTGGCCCTTGTGGGCGCCGTGGATCAGTGGTTAAGCGCCCGATCACTGAGCCAGAAGTTCAAAAAATAAAAGTTCTCACGGTCCCGCTTCTCGTGAATGTCTGACAAATATCCGACTATATACGTTCTTGGCCCGATCTCTCATCTCAAATCTGTTCATTTGAGATGCGACTTGGCTAGAAAACCTAATATTCTTTTGAGATCGTCGGTGGTTATTTTTAATTTTCTGCACCCATTAACTTCATATTTGAGCAATACAGTCACAGTGACTTTACACAATCTCAGTTTTTATGCTTTATTGTTTAACAAATAATAATAACACTAATTTAAAAGATTTGTGAGACTAATAAAGAATAAATGATATACACAGTTGCGAACACAAAAATAGCAGTAGATATTCAGTGGTTTGTTGTTTTAGGATAAATAGTACGAAAACATTACATTACTATACAAAAAAGTAAACAAAATATATATACATATTGTAATATGCGAGCTACGGCTCGAGTAGATAAAACAATATTCTGTGAAATTTATTTCTTTATTTTCTAGTCTATAGAACAATTCAGGTTCACACTGTACTATTCTTCGCAATTCTTTTCTTACAATGTCTCTTTCCTCTCAAATCACTTTATCTCCTTTCTATTACTTAATTCACAAATCCAAACTAATTACTTCTTCTTGTTAACTCTCAACTTTCAATTTATCACAAAATTGCAACTTCGCCTATTATCACTTTTCTAATCTCTTCGCCACAGTTTAAAAACGACTGCCCTCTTTATTGATCGCCATCTGTCCTTATATAGGAGAAGTTTCAGATAGCCAGAAACTTCTAGCAAATTCTTCGACCACTGGAACAGAAAATTCTGATGTAATAATTCCAAGATGACAATCATTTCTTCCAGTTATAATTCTCTCTTTATCCGTGGCGTTGTCAGCTATTGCGAACTTTTAGACGATGTTACACTGCCCCCCTCTTAGACTTGTTCGTCCCGAACAAGTGCGTCCTCACTTCGGCCATTGTATCGACTCAGTCGGTCCACATGAACCACTTTCATTTTGGCCCTTGGTCCTCGCTGGATGCGGTAGACAACATCGTTGATGCGGGTTACTATTCTGTAGGGACCCTCCCAGTTCCGCTGCAATTTAGGTGATTTCCCCTTTTGGCGATGGGGATTATACAGCCACACTAGATCTCCTTCCTGGAATCCTGACGTTGTTGCCTTGGCATCATACCTGGTCTTCATGCGGTCGCTCGTCATCTTAATCTGGCTTCTGGTCCTTTGGTGTATGTCCCTAAGCCTTTCCCTAAGGTCCGCCACGTACTCTTCTTCATTTCTGGGCTCATTGGTAGGAGATCCAAATTTCACCTCACTGGGTAAACGAGCTATTCCACCAAATAAGATTTCGAACGGCGTATGTCGAGTAGTGCTATGCACGGCACTTCTATAGGCCATCAAAAACAAGGGAATCTGCCGGTCCCAATCCCGTTGGTAGTCACCTACGACCTTCGAGAGATGTTCGTCCAAAGTCCTATTGAAACGCTCCACCATATCGTCCGACTGTGGATGAAGCGGGGTTGTCCTTGTCTTTTTGATTCCGAGTAGTTGACACATCTCTTGGAAGATTCTTGACTCGAAGTTCCTCCCTTGGTCAGAATGCAATTCCAAGGGCACGCCGAATCTGCTAACCCAATTGTAGACGATCTGCTCCGCCACGGTTCTGGCTTCCTGGTTAGGGATCGGAAACGCTTCCGGCCACTTACTGAAGTAGTCCATCACTACGAGTATATACCGATTACCATTGTCGGTTTCCGGAAAGGGCCCTGCGATGTCAATGGCGATTCGTTCGAAAGGTGCTCCCACGTTGTATTGGTGCATCTTACCTCTAGCTGCACACACGTCGCATTCTCTGTACCAGTCTTCGATATCTTCCTTCGCTTTTAACCAATAAAAACGTTCTCGTACCTTTTCTAGCGTCTTATTCACTCCCAAGTGGCCTCCGGACGCCCCGCCATGCATTTCCTGTAACACCTCCTTGACCCTCGTCCGCGGTACGACAAGCTGCATTACAAACGACTTTCCGTCGGAGGATTCCCATTTTCTGGACATGGAGGGAGTCCCACTGCGCAAAATATGCCTTTAAGGTCGGGCTTCTGTGAGAGATGTCCTGATGATCCGGTTTCTCCATGTTCTCCTTCCAGGCCAGAATCGGCTCGATATCCGGGTCTTCCTTCTGAGCGTTCCGGATCTCATCTACGCTCCAGCCGGCGATAGGTTCGGCTCTCATTCTTTGGATGGAAACCAGCTCCCGTTCTTCCTGACGCGCACAATGTTTACAATCCGTTCTGCATGGTCTCCGGGACAGTGCATCCACATTAGAGTGGAGTTTTCCTTTACGATGCTGTATTTCGTAGTCGTATATTTGCAGCCTTTCGATCCATCTTGCGACCTGACCCTCAGGACTCTTGAACTGTAATAGCCATTTTAAGGCTGCATGGTCTGTGCGAAGAACGAACTTCCTCCCATAGAGGTATTTGTGAAAATGCTTCGTAGCCAAGATCAAAGCTAGAAGTTCCCGCCTTGTCACGCAGTAGCTCCTTTCTGGCTTAGAGAGCACCTTGCTGAAGTACGCAAATACCTTCTCTTGGCCCTCATGCACCTGGGAGAGTACGGCTCCTACCCCGACATTACTAGCATCTGTATCCACAATGAATGTTTCCCCGGGAGTGGGGTAAACTAGTATCGGGGCATCGCATAGCCGTTGTTTAAGTGCCTTAAAGCTCTTCTCGCACTCAATTGACCATTTGAATTGTTTCCCCTTTTCCGTCAACTGGTGCAGGCTCTTTGCGATCCCGGCAAAATCCTTTACGAACCGTCTGTAGTAGGTGGCTAGGCCCAGGAAGCTCCTTAGTTGGTGTTTGTCTTTGGGGACTGGCCAGTTTTTCACCGCTTCGACCTTCTCTGGATCGGTTCTCACTCCTTTCGCTGAAATTATGTGCCCCAAGTACTTGACTTCCGCTCTAAACAGGGCGCACTTCTTGGGGTTGAGCTTCAGGTGGGCACTTCGAAGCCTTTAAAACACATCCCTTAGATTGTCTCGGTGTTGCGCAAACGATTTTCCTACGACGATGACATCATCCAAGTATACCAAACAGGTTTTCCATGTTAACCCTTGCAGGACACATTCCATCAATCGCTCGAAAGTCGCCGGAGCATTGCACAGCCCGAATGGCATTACCGTGAATTGCCATAGCCCATTTCCTGCGGTGAAGGCGGTTTTCTCCCGGTCTTCTGGATGGATCTGTACCTGCCAGTAGCCACTCTTCAAGTCGAGAGTGGAAAACCATCGGGCTCCTGATAGTGTGTCTAGCGTGTCGTCAATCCGTGGCAGAGGGTAGCTGTCTTTCTTGGTGACGTAATTGAGCTGCCGATAGTCCACGCAGAACCGCGTGCTGCCATCTTTCTTCTTAACCAGTACAACCGGTGATGCCCACGGACTTTTGGAACTTTCAATCAGACCTTCTTTATCCATTGCCGACACCATCTCTGCAACTTCTGTCTGCTTTGCCAATGGAAGGCGCCTAGCAGGCTGACGAATTGGTCTAGTATCACCAGTGTCTATTCGATGTTGTACCAGGTGTGTTCGACCGTATTCTCTGTCCTGTGAGGCAAATACATCAGCGTACTCATTGATAAGATTCTCTGCCATAGTTCGCTGCTCCTGATTCAGCTCACTGGACTGGAGAATCGTCTCTCTCGTTTCCGCTGTCCAAGGTGATGGGAGAGGTTTTGGAGGACCACGTTCAGATATTGTTGCGACGGCGGTAATCGGCGTGCATTTTCCAGTCACCTCCCCTCGCCTTAGTTTGACAGTGTGTGGTCTTGCGTTCAAAACTCTCACTGGAACCATGGTGTTCTTTGGTTCGACTAACGTCTTTCCCACGATGTAGTCTTGAGAATTCTTCTCCGGGTCTGGTTCTACTATGTAGAATCGGTGGCTCCCAAGATCACCTTCCAGCTTCGTCCAAATGATTGTCTCTGAAGACGGCGGCAAAACTTCGTCTTTGCTGATGACTGTCCTGAGAGTTACGGCATTCTCGTTTCCGTACACCATCGCAATCTCCACATTTCGATACCTCAGTACTTGCATCCCGATGTCCAAGATTACTTCATTTGCTTTCATGAAGTCTATTGTGATGATGCACTCGTCGCATATGTCTGCCACCAGAAACGCATGGGAGAACGTCAGTCCTGCCAGAGTAAGCGTAAGACGAACTTCTCCAAATACCTTCGCCATTTCCCCTGTTGCAGTCTTCAGGCAGTAGCTGTTGGTGTTGTGCAGCCAGGAGCTTTTGACGATATCTCTTCTTACAATGGAGGCAGTGGCACCTGTGTCGATGGTGGCTACGCACTTCTTCTTGTTGATTAGTGCCTCCACTGTCAGGCTATTGTTATCCCGTTTGGTTTGCGAAACTTGAATGGTGGTCCTGGGGGCCTAGATTCCAGTAACCAACTTCTGCCCCGCGAAGTTGGCCTTACGCATTTCCCGACTGCTGGTTTTGGGAAGTCTGACTGACAGGATGGATGTTATCACCTCCAGATGCTTCCTCTCTGCTTCTCCTACTTCCGCAATGTGGACAATTTCCTCGTCTAGGTGCACTTCTGCACTGCCGTTGTAGGTGTCCGGTTTGGTTGCAATTCCAGCAACGGATTTGACTTCCGCGAGCTCTGTCTTCATCCATGACGGCTGTTCTCTGGCATGAGCATTCCACGACCGACATTTCCCTGACACGGTGTATTCCCTGGTATGCTTGGTCCGCAGCCTTCATTGACAAAGCGAATGCCAATGCCTCGGGGAGTGTTCGCTTTTCAGCCATCCTTACAGCCATTTGCAGTTGTCTGTCCTCTATGGCCTGAATAAAAGCTTCCACCGCCATTTCGTTGATAAGCTCCTCACCGGCTTTAGGGTATGAAAGATGGGCTAGTCACTCTATATCCGCTTGCAACTGTTGGAGCGTTTCCCCCCTTTTCTGGACTCGACTACGCAGCTGAACCCTGTACACCTGCTGCATGTGTTCATCCCCAAACCGCATTTCGATAGCCTGAACCAGAGAGTCGTAGTTCTGCTGTTTATCTTCCGGGATGGTCTGCAAGAGCTCCGCAGCTGGACCCCTCAGTGCAAGTGTGAGTGCAATGGACTTCTCTTCATCGTCCCAGCTATTGGTCATTGCGGCCGCTTCGAATTGCCTGTTATAAATTGGCCATGATGTTTGACCATCGAAGATAGGAGGCTGCATCTCCTTTCTTCTCAGACCGTCGGTGGAATATTCCCGTACTTTCTGTCTCTTCACGTTGCTGAGTTCCTTAGTAAGATTTTCGACTTGTTTTTCTACTTTTTCGAACTGAGTCTCTATTTTCCCGAACTGAGTTTCATGCTTCTCAAAGTTTTCATCGAATCTAGTTTCGACTTTTTCGAGTTGCGTCTCGACCTTCTCGATTTTCTCTTCGATCACTTCGAATTTGGATTCCAAGTTCTTGTTTTGCTCATCAAGTTTACTTTCCAGAGCATCTAGAGAATTCTTTTGTTCGTCCATTGCTTTCTTTTGTTCGTCCATTGCTTTCTTTTGTTCGTCCAGCTTAAGTTCTAGAGAATTCCTTTGGTCGCCCATTGCTTTCTTTTGTTCGTCCAGCTTAAGTTCTAGAGAATTTCTTTGATCTTCTATTGCTTTCTTTTGTTCGTCCATGACTAACTTAAGTTGCAGGAGCAGACTTGTTATACCCGGGTCGGCTGCTGTACTTGCTGGTTCCTCTTCCACGTCAAACTCTGCGTCGTGCGGATTTTCACCTTCCTGCGTTACTGCTTCTTCCAGACGAATCAGTAGGGCATCTTTTCCCCCAGTTGTGTCGAGGTTCCGCTTACTGAGTTCTGCCTTTAGTTGAGTTATAGTTAGTTTTCCCAATTTGCGACCCATTTTGCGCAACTAATTAACTCAGCACAGAAATCGTTTTTTTTTTTTTTTTGCTTGTGCAATTTCACACCACGGAAATAGTTATTCACAGAATAAGTTTTATCCCGCTTCTGACACCAATGTAATATGCGAGCTACGGCTCGAGTAGATAAAACAATATTCTGTGAAATTTATTTCTTTATTTTCTAGTCTATAGAACAATTCAGGTTCACACTGTACTATTCTTCGCAATTCTTTTCTTACAATGTCTCTTTCCTCTCAAATCACTTTATCTCCTTTCTATTACTTAATTCACAAATCCAAACTAATTACTTCTTCTTGTTAACTCTCAACTTTCAATTTATCACAAAATTGCAACTTCGCCTATTATCACTTTTCTAATCTCTTCGCCACAGTTTAAAAACGACTGCCCTCTTTATTGATCGCCATCTGTCCTTATATAGGAGAAGTTTCAGATAGCCAGAAACTTCTAGCAAATTCTTCGACCACTGGAACAGAAAATTCTGATGTAATAATTCCAAGATGACAATCATTTCTTCCAGTTATAATTCTCTCTTTATCCGTGGCGTTGTCAGCTATTGCGAACTTTTAGACGATGTTACAATATATAACGCAAAAGTAGAAGTGAACATAAAAATAGCAGTATATGATAAGGGTTTTAATTTTTAGATTTATTTAAATGTAAAGCGGAGGTGAGAATTAATAAAACCTTCAAATAATAGCACAATATATATTAATATTTTGTGGAACTACCAGAATTTTTAATTACGGCTACAAATCGTTGCAGCATCGAATCATCCAACCGCTGGCAGTATTAATTGGGTATTGCGTACCACGCATTTCTTACTATTTCCTAAAGCTGTAAGTTGTTGGTCAATGGTTATACACAGCCTTCTTTACATCCACCTACAGATTTTCAATGGGGTTCAGGTCAGGAGACTGTGCTGGTCAGTCCATGACCTGAATCCTATTAGCCCGAAACCATTCTTTGACTTTTCGACTCGTGTGCTTCGGGTCATTGTCTTGCTGGAAGACCCATTATATGATAATTTTATCACAAGAAATATAGTTTACATAGCTATTTGAATTTCTGAAGTCTTCAGCTTTTATAGAATATATCACATGATGATATTAAAAATGTAATGAAATTAAATGGAACTGACTTTGCACTCACAGTTCAGAAGGCACTCAACCAAGTGGCCTTCTTAGCACCCAATTTAGTTCACGTTTGATTAATGATGGCTTTTGAGAACACTTTTCACAATCCGAAAAGCTTATTAATATATTTTGAATACCTCTTTTTACCAGCTCTTTTTATCATTTATGAATTTTATTATTTTTGTATTTTGTTTTGAGTACTTTTTATTATATATATGTATGTTAATCAAATATTTTCGTTCTTCTCTTATCTATTCAATTAAAAGTAATTCAAGTAATAGTGGAGTAATTTCAGCATACGACACATCAATTATGTAAAGTCCATCAACAAATGAGTTTGTTTGGTTAGTTATTTTTCTTGTGTATGCGATGATATTATTTTTATTTTTGTTCGGAACTTTTTATGTTAAAGGTTTGATATTGTTGTCACGTTCTATATTTAAAGTACCGAAATACTAATTAAAACAAAAAAAAAATGGAAACTTGATAAAATTATTTTTTGCGAGATCTCGGTAAAATAAATTGGTAATACAAAAAAAAAAAAAAAAAAAAATACAGAATTACCGGGTTTTTCAAAAAAGTCGGGAAATTTACAAACTCTACTTACTCGAAACACTGCTACTTCAAGATGCAGTTCCCTTTTGATTTCTCTGGCACATTTCAAAGTTTCCAAAACAAGATACAAATAAACACTGAAAAATATATTTAAAACATTCCACCATAAGGGAGTGGTGGCTCTCTTCCCTTCTATGTGGGATGACCCACAGGATGCTTTACGAGTAATTCTAAAAACACTTTCTAAGCACTTTTCGGTGGAGGGCGGTTGTTTTATGAGTATTCCACGCTTATATCCTGCACGAAATTATCCTACCTTCTAATGATCATCTGTACGTGCAGGTACGGATAATTACAAAGTTTCACTGAATACCGCCGACGTGAATTCAATGTGTAATGAGTTCGGTGAGGGTAGTTTTTATCATCGTTAGGAAATGAATACTATAAGCCATCAAAAGCTTTAGGGAAATTTCTGCAATTCTTAAAAAATATCAACCACTCCCCCGTTGTGTAAAAACAGTGACAAAATTCCACGTAAAAAGGGATGAATTTCAATTTTACAATACACTGCAATTTATATTTTTTGCTTGTTTTGATCAAACTTGACATTCTGTCTGTCTGTACCCACGACAGCAGCCTAAGAGTTGGACGGACTTTCTTCAGGCTTCATATCTGTGGTCTATGTGGTCACAATTCGAGGTTAACTGCACTTCCCAATGGCCGATGTTGAAGAAATCGATTTTCTCGAAAACGGCTCTGACGATTTTTATTCAATTCGATATTTGAGTTATTGTGGACATACATACGTACGAGTATATGCTATTATAATAGATGGCGTATCAGGTTTTCGCCAAAAAATAAGTAAAACGGTACTTTACTTATTAACGGGTTCTTTAAAAATGGTTATTTCCCGGCTATGTCTCAATCGATTTTGTCAAAATATTTAATAAACTAAGTGCCGTTAAAATCTCATGGTATACTTATGAGAAACAAATCAGAAAGGCGGATACGTGTCGCAGCTAAAGGACTACTTTACTTGAAAAATAGTCACTTTAAAATTGTTGATGCTGTCAATATCGTTAAACGAGAAAAAGCAACAATCGGAAGGAAGAAAACTACGGTTAATGGCGGTCTTCCTCTTTTTGTGCTAACCTTCAATAAGGCCGAAAATCTAGATAAAATTTATGAAATAAAAACACTTTTCCTTTTACTACAAGGAAAAGTGATAAAATGAAAGCCATCGGGCTTTGGACGTCGGACATCGGGCGAACCCACGATCAAGCCGCGGCATCAGAATATGAAAGAACCGAAAGTTCAGCGGGCTCTGTATCTTAAACTTATTTTCGAGAGGTAAGTTAAGATCAAAAATAATTGCCATAACACGCGCACTTCTACGAGAACATGAATATGAAACGAATGCTCAAAATAATATTTTTTTTTTTTCGCATTTTTATTAATTATTAATTCACTATAACTTACTTGCTAAACAAAAAGCGCTTAAAACTAGCCTAACAACTTATCTATGTTATTCTAACTTACTGGCCCTATGCGGGCGCTCTAACCTAAACCTAATACTTACAAATATGTCTTTCGACGTAACCTAACTTAAATTTGTATTTATTTGTTTTTTTTTATTTTTTTATTACTAATAACTAGAAAAGTTTTATTTAGATGAAAAAACTTAGTAAATGAACTTTTTGTTTGTTTCTTATACATACAAAAGTTATAGACTATCTTAAAATAAATCTTAACCTACCTTATTCTACATTAATCTTCCTACTCTAACTACGTAATTATATACGTTTTTTTTTTATTTTTTTATTTTTTTTAATAGATCTAAGTGCTGTGTTTTTTTTTTTTTTTTATATATTTATATATATGTTATCTAAAAATCTACCTAAAAACTACCTAACCCTAAGCTATGTAAATCGGCCATAGAAAAACCAGCCGACTTCAAACTGGCTACCTTGGATAATAGGGAAACGACGAAGGAGTTCCCCTTGTTCGGCTAGCCACCAAAAATGTACGTACTGACATTGTACGTCATCTATATCGCGACTCGTTACCGCTCTACTAAACCGGAGACGCTCCACATTGCTGTGTGCGACGTCTCTGTCGTAGTTGAGTCGCCTATCCGCAACTGTCCGAGCAACATGGAAGATTAGCGGCACTGCCAATATGTCTTGGATCAGACCTTTCTCATCGAGATAGAGGAATGCCTCTGGGGGAATAAAGCCGTTAACGCGGAATAAAGCCGTTAACGCGTTAACGCGTTAACTCTCTCGTGGTACCTGTAATTGGGGTAATAAGCCCCAGAGATCAGGTTATTCATCGAGCTCATTGCTCTTGCAATATGCCTTCGAGTCAGCTTGATCAGGAAATTATCCACCCTTATTAGGTTAGCCCTGTTGTACAGGACTCATTGGGATAGAATTTTATGTACTGGAATTCTGGTGTTCTGTATAAATGAAAGCAAGCCCGAAGGCAAGCCCTCTCAAACACCCGAATCTTTTCCAACAAGCTTGCTCCCACGTTCGGCCCATGCTCGTTCGGCGCCCTCATTCGGCCCATGCTCGTATATGGATGCCGAGCATGGGCCGAATGAGGGCCATGTAGCAGATTACCTTTACCCTTGCATCGAGTTGCTTGCTATAAAAAGTCTCTTTGTAAGGGCAAAAGCACCTCTGGCTCTGGCCAGAGCAGCATCAATATGTTTGTTAAAATATAGATATTAGTCTAACCAAAGCCCTAGGTATCTGACTACACTTCGGCTCGCAAGTGGCTGTCCGTGCGGTGCAACGATTGAGAACTTTCGCCAATTCTTTCTGGTATCCCTAGAGGCCCCAGACAACGGCGTCCTAAAAAGAATGGTTTCCGATTTCTGGAAGTTGATCTTCAACTTCCAGTCATCGCAATATCGCTGAATCTTATCGAAGTCACGTTGCAAGAGCAGTGCAATGACCTCGATTTTTGGTCCTGATCTGTACGCAATCAAATCGTCTGCGTACGCTATGGCATGGTGAAGTGATCCTATGAGATCGCTCGTGTAAATGTTGAAAAGGATCGGCGAATTAACCGCACCTTGTTGCAGACCGTTTTTAATTAGAAATGTTCCAGCTGAAGTCACATTGCCATTTTTGCCAATGAACTCTCTACTGGTGAGCATATTATAAAGTATGTACAGCAGTGGTTTGCTTATGCCCAGCCTGCTCAGCTTATAGAAAACTCCCTCTAACCATACGGTGTCGAAGGCCTTCTCCAAGTCAATCAGGCATGCACCCGTGCATTGGATCTTGCTTTTATTCCATTGGATATTATTGTTCTCAGTCCACTTAAGCAGGGCTCTATTGATAACTTTCTCGAATACCTTGCTGATGTTCGGAAGGAGCCCCCTTTTGGGGATAGGTTGTATCACTGCTGTTTTCCAGTGCGCTGGATAGTGTGCATTATTCAGCGCATTGTTAAACAAAGTGGTGTAAATGTCCACCGCTTCTAGAGGGAGATGTCGAAGCGCAATGTTCGACACTCCGCCGATTCCCATAGTTTTCTTTCTTCTCAATGATTCAAAGATCGCTTGGAGCTCCATCTTCAATATGTACGGGGGATGTACCCTTTCATCGGCGATGACATTATTTGCCATAATATCGTCATTGAACTCGGTAAAAACCTATGTTCTCGGATCGCCAGTGCTCTATATCATTTCGAAGGCAGAAGTAATGCACAAAGATGCGATTTTCCAATTCACGGTTCGGGTAAATGGTATCATTCACCTTGTAAACTTCCTGGAAAATCGCTCCTATAGCTTCTACCTTCTCCTGCGGATCTTCGGTCACAAAGAAGTTGTCATCCTCTACTGCGTTATCTGGATCTATACCTGCTGTTATCAGTATTCGTGCATTGTTCGTCGTACGGGGAACCTTAAGACACGGAAGGTCGTTTTGATTATTCCTCCGAAATATTTTATATATTTGCGGGAACATACTCGGGTTGTTGGATTTTACAACCCGAATTTTGTTGTTCCAATGCAAATTTACAGAAAGTCTGTAGTTTTCCCTGATTAATTTCTGAAGGTTTTTAATCAACGACTTCAGCGTCCTAACCTCCGAGTTTTGTCTGTCAATAAACTGTCTGTACAAGGTTTTTAGTCTCGACAGCAGTCTACTTTTATGTTGCTGAATATGTCTGCGTTGTCAGTATGTTGATACTGAGGTATCGTATTGTCCATAGTTCGTTTAATTGTCTCGTCCATTTGTTTTAGGTACCAGTCAATCTCCTCGTTTGACAGAATCCTATTGGACGGTGGGTAGAGCGAGTTCAAGGACAGTGCTCTTGTCAAAACTCTGGAGAAGCGAGTCCAACGCGTCGTACTATAATTGTAGGAATAAGTTTGGACAAACTCCTCCAACTCCGCAATTTCGTTGGGAATCGTTACTACGGCACTGAGTCCGCAATGGTCACTGTCATACACATATGTGTGCAGGCAGTTTAAAGTTTGTCTGTCCGTGTCAGTCAGTTGTAACCGTACGTCGAACAGCATACGATCCAGATAAGAGCCACTTCTGGGAAACGACGGACTATCTGTAGCTTTCAAATCGAGTTTATACTCGACACTGTACCGACCCCACTAATTCAATAGTAGGTTCCCTCTAGGATTATGTGTGTTATTTCCCCAATCTCTATGTTTGGCGTTTAGATCTCCGGCCATGAGGAAATAATTCTCCTCCGACTCCAGCCTTAGGCATCGAAAAAGTGTCTCGAGCTCTGAAATATATAACGTAGATTGAGTGGCTTCAGGTGCATAGAGTGCTATCATGTATATCCTCTTTCCACTATGGAGAGCGATGCTCTATGTGTACTCGTATCTCATCACAGTTGTGACTTCCATTTTACTGGTCATTTGATACCACAAAATTACACGGTCTAATAAATTTCTTCATTGTACAAGAAATAACTTTCAATTTCATGAAAGTTGTAGAAAGCTTAGATCTTTCTTCTGATAATTCTCCAGTCATTCTGACAATAATCGAAACCCTAAATGAAAATCAAGAACCAGCGAGTCTAACTGGCAAAAAAAATTGGTCGCCTCGTTGAAATCATGCAATGCGCCGCGGGCAATTATACTCCCTATACTCGTAAAAGAAAAAAACCCACAAATAGCGGCCTAAAATATTCACCGGAAATAAAAGAAATGGTAAAGGAGAAAAGAAAAATGCGTAAGAAATAACTACTGTGCATAGAGCACAGTTGAATCACTTGTGTGATTCTGCTTAAACAGAATATTAAGAATTTTAAAAATCGTTCAATAGGCACTTATCTCGAAAACTTAACAGCCGATGATGAATCCAATTATTAGCTTTGGAAAGCTGTAAAAGGTACTAGAAGACCTTAAATCTCTCCGCCGTCAATCAAGGGGGACAAATATAGGTATTATAATACGCCCAGACTCAGGAAAACCGCGAAGTGATAAGAAATCGTATAGACAAATGTATCTTCTCCCAATTATATCCAACATTTTTGAGAGGATATTTTTCAAATGCTTACATCCGGAAATTGAGGAAACATTTTTATCCCTGCTCACCTGTTTGAGTTTAGAAGCAGGTATTCAACCATTGTCCAGGTACATTGAATCACTGACGTAGTTGAAAAAGCTCTTGCAGAAAAAGATTTGCTCATTTGAATACTTGTTAACTATCGTTTATCCGCAGTGTGTCGATAGAAGGGGGCACTCCATTGGCTAGCCAATCAGCAACAGGCTTGTATTTATTCCATTGTTATATTGGTAGACAACAAGATGCGTCTGCGTAAGTGGGTGGCTCTGTGGCAAGATGAGTGGATGTCTTGCATTAGCTGACAGACACAAGGCTTCCCGAGGGAAGAAATATTCTGATGAAATATTTCTCGCTGTGACTGACGACATAGAAACTTCTCGGCAGTAGTGATCTCTTCGATTGTAAGCTCATCTCTGGGAACAGATGAACGTTTCGCTGCGATACAAATGGTTGGCACTCTATGACGTTTTGGAGCAATCTTCTCTCGCACACGACTTAATATGGCCAGACTCCTCAAAACTCAGGCTACTATTCGTCTCACCTTCAAAAACGAAGACAAATTACCAATATTAATCAAAGGACTACTTGCCAATGTGATAAGCGAAATTCTGGGATGAATTTCTTCTTCAAGCGACTCGGCAACTGAATCGTAAGATCATTGCGGCCATTGCTGCTCGGGAACGCGAAGAAATTCTGGGCCGACCAACCATCGGCTATTTGTGGTGAACTTTGGAGGGGCTGATGGCTTGTGTGGCATCGTCCGCCTGTTGAAAGCAAATGCCAGTCTGAAGGCTCCGATGCGTCCAAAATTTCTGCAATCCTATGAGCGACGAATGATTTGAACCTTAGCTCTGAAGATCGAATCCATCTACTATTTGCTCTGGCAATCATTTTAACTGACGGGTCAGCTCGTTCGAGATTTAGAGCTGAACCCTCCCTTGCCAGCTTGTCAGCTTTCTCATTTTCTGAAACGCCATTATGTCCGGGTACGCAACATTGTGTTGCGTACCAAGAACCCGCAGCTCTTTGCGACAGCAGAGCACAAGCTTCGATTTTATTTGCATGGCGGAAATCGCTTTTATCGCTGCCTGGCTGTCAATGAAAAATGTAATATCATCTGGTGGTATAGCTTTCATTGCAGCGTCCCGGGCAGCAGTTGCCACCGCCAAGACCTCCGCTTGAAAAACACTGCTATAGTCTGGAAGTCGAATTCACTTGTTTAAATTGAGTTTTCAGAAAAAATCCCTGCACCTACTCCCACGTCCATCTTGGATCCATCAGTGTAGATGGAGATGGAGTTGTCATTTAGCGGGATATTAGTACGGTAAAGTAAGAGTCGACCAATTTGTTCAGCTTACCGAGGACATCATTTTCACGAATGTGAAGAACAACAGGTAGCGCATTTTCGTTAACTCTTTATGGTCCATAGGCGACCCAACCGAGCTTCGTGTTCGTTGCAATCACATCGTTCCGGCTACCCTCGATGGCGGCACTGGTAGGAGCACCCAGGTGATAGTTGTCCAATCCGATGAGGAGCACTGGTCTAGCATCTTCGAAATCACTGACGGGAATATTCTTCAAATGGTGTACCCTTTCCTTGCTGAAGGACTGAATCGACAGCTCAAGATTCGGTACGGTTCTGACATTTCTCATCTAAAAGCGCAATGACCCCCTTTCAAGTCCGCGAATGTCTACGGATGTAGTGACTGTTCTGGACGGCTTATTTACAATTTTATTGCCAAACCACTGCAGCGTTAACGACATTAATTTATCAGTGAAGCCCAATTCCGTAGCTATCTTGTCTTCCAAAATATTGAGCGAAGAGCCTTCATCGAACATGGCGAATGCACACTTTTCACCTCGTGGCCCCGACAAAATAACAGGCAATATACGGAATAAATGGCCATTGTGGTCTTGCTTACGGCAATTATGCAACCTCAGTGAGGCTGATGATGGAACTTCCAACGGTCCGCGACAACTAAATCCCTAAAAAGTTGACATTCACTGGCACTGGTGGTTGGCTCCACATCAAGCACAGACACCTTTGTCCGTAGGTCTTGCCCCAGCAGTTTTCTTTTCTGTGGTGGTGGTGTGCATCAATATGCGTGGATGCATCGATTGCCCTTTGGTGACAAAGACAGTACTGGTTTGTGGGATAAGCTGAACCACTTTGGCGCGCTCCGTCAGCCAAGTGGAAAAATTCTTAAGAGTGGGATACGGCTGTATGTCCAATGCGTGTTTTGCCCAGTCGAACCTTTTGGTCATTGTCAACTTCGTGATGGGACAAGATGTTCAACGCGAGCATCGCTAATTGAAGGGAACTGTTGGACTTTGGCTAGGTGAGGCTTCACCAGCAGGTTTGGGCGGCCGAAACGAAACGAAAACGGATGAATCAGTAAAGATGACACAACTTCCCTGGCTTCGCCCTGCAGGCATTTCTGCAGACGGATGGTGTTCTCCATCGCGGACTACTGGAAGTTAGCAGTGGTTTCCTCATAGTTGGAAAAGTGGCCAATCATCTTGCTTACCTGAAAACACAGGCAAGTCGTACAGTTTTTTGTACGAACTCCAGCCTTTGTTGAGTTAGACTGCAACGTTGACTGAGTTGCTGCTAGGACTCCATCCTTTGTTGGAATAGACAGCAGAATTACGATTAAATTCCGCGCAATTACTCTGACTCGGGCAGTTGACTGCGCTACTAATGCTCTCAACAGTTGTTCCCTTTGAGGCTGGGGCTGTGGTTGCGACTGTATCTCATCACTCATATTGTTGGCAGATACGGTTCTCTAGGCGACTGCCAGAAAAAATCTTATCGCAGAAGGGCTATGCTCCGTTGTACGATGTTTCACTGTTTATTGTTCGTTTTTTATATTAAAAGTTCACTAGGGTTGAAATTGATAAGTTTGGTGGGCGAAAATTGGCGATTCCTTAGTTGGTTTAAAATTTGTGTTCTTGCTGCCACTATAGAAGGGGGCACTTCATTGGCTAGCCAACCAGCAATAGGCTTGTATTCATTTTGTGCTTCCCTCTATTAGTGACATCGTCGATCTTCGATGGTGTTGCCAACTCTCGCATTACTGTGATGCTAACTGTCGCTGACTGCGATACCCGAGGTATAAGAGAATATTACAATATATACTAAAAATGCAATGAATAAAACAAATACTCCAAGTGGCAGTCCAGATTCACTGGAAAATACACTCTCTTCGGAGACAATCTCTACGGATTGTGGGGACAGCCAATTATTACGTTCGTCTGACACATTCAAGCATAGTAGAAGGATATCGAGACCTTCACCATTAAGATCTCTTTCAGGAGGTAGCAAGGCTAAGAGCCCAACTACAAGACTGCAAACTCCTAAGCACAGTGGTTTTGAGGAAGAAAACGCTGGGCTCCGATTAAGACACAGCAAGATGGAGGCGCACTGCAAAGAACTTAAAAAGGAAATAACCATCCTCAAAGTAAAAAACAAATCTTACAAGGAAGGTCAACTCTAACAAAATCCAAAAAGTAATCTTGATAATCAGGAGGTCAAAACTGACGAAGGCGAACTCGTTCGGGAAACAAACTGAATTTTAAGACTGGTTCTTCACCGGAAGTTCTGCCAGACCTTCCAAAGAAAAATGGTCTCCAACGTAAGTCCGGAGAAAAAGAAGGAAACGCCATAGAGCGTCGATTACCGCTAATAAACGTGAATGGAGTTACTGACTACAACAAAAGCAATTGCATATTAACATCCGTTTCGGCATCTGAATTTCAAGTTCATTCGCTTAGCAACAACGTATGGAAGGTAAACGTCTTTAACTCTGATAGTTATCGTATTGTGTAGCAAAAATTAAACGCCGAAAAAATATAATGGTACACGTACAAAAACAAATTGGAAGGACCGATACGCGATGTAGCCAGGGTACTCCACACCATTTGCTTAAAAGAAGGCGTATACATATGTATACACCTGTATACAGATACACTTAAACCAGAGGAGGTCAATTGCTATTCTATAATAACTACTGGAGGACTAGTTGAACCAGCCGGAGCTTCTTGTGAAGCGTAGAATGGTTCTGACGTCAATATTTGCCAGGTCGCAGAGGTCATCGAGGAATGGAGCCCCTAGATGGAGCAGTCTTCTATTGGACAGGGTTGGACAGGTACAAAGGAAATGAAATAACGTTTCCTCCTCATCTCTGCAGCTTCTACATTAATCATTTGAAAAGAGATCTTTGTCTCTTTGAAGACCGCTGCGAAGTACCGGCATTCTTCCCTGTAGAGACTCTACTGGACTATTCTAGGTCGACCTGTTTAGGGATCGTCTTGGATTTGACCTTCTGTACTCTACTGGCTTTGTATCTTCTGTAAGACCTTTGCTGGTCCGTTCTTGGTGTGTATTTTTAGAGATCGACTTAAATTTGACCTGCTGAGGTCTTCAGTCCTTATCCGTGTTGGTGGATTCAAGTTTTTTGGAGACCTGATCTTCTTTAAGATCTGCTTGCGTTCATAAATCCCTGCGCTATTTTTATGTTTTCTGATCAAGGCCCTGTCTCTTGCGCTCCGAGTAGCGTGACCCTCTTCTAACATCTTAGATAGAAACCTTATGGAGGGAAGGTATGTGTTTAGAGGCTGCTTCTCCTGGTTAGGATGTTAGCAAAAGTTCTTGTTCTGTATAAAGAACTATAATGTCCATCTCCGGGAGAGGAAGAGGTTCAACATCCATGCCATCGATATGGAGGTTTTCGAGGGAAAAGTTTGTCAGAAGAGTGTCTATATTGTGCGTTGTATATATGTAGGTTGTCATCGGGGCTGTCTCGGATTTGGGTAGGGTCTGAGTTTGCCTGACAAGGACAGACATTTGCGATTGTTCTTGTTTGGTATTGTTGTATTTGTTATTTTCTTTTTCCATTTTATTTGTTCCTTTTGTGTTAGTTATGTAGTCCCACGAGTAAATCGGAAACGTAAGTCCGTCCCAGCAGAACTGATATACTGGAATAAAGCTCTTATACCACCGCCTTGCCTGGGCATCGGAGGGCACCGTGCCACTAGTTCTCTGTAACCACTAATTAGTCATGCAGCCAAGCACGGGTATCTCAACATTTTGGCTATAGTGTGGGTTTTATTTAGCAGTTTACTTTCCACACCTTGATGCAAGGTGGAATTGTTTCTCACCTTTTCACCCCCACTCATTCGCTGTTGCGCTTCTTTGTTATCGCAATTGGAGCATGTGCTATGTATGTACATACTTCCAGCTGCGATGACTGAGAGAGCGTAACATTTGATGCATAGCGTACTGTAAATGTTTATCCGAATAGCGTACCACAGCTGACTGTCGTTTGGGCATAGCACCTGCTACAATTTGTTTTGAAAAACTATTCTATGGATCTACACTTCACAGCTTCGTTTAGTTTCGTCAGAGTTGTGTCTTTTTGTTTTTCTATGTTGTAGTCGTGACAGAATTTAGGGTTGATTTTACCAACAATCGTGGGCTTCGAACGAATTTCTTCGATATGTACGCCCACGCCCATTCCCATAAACCAGCTATTTTGGCACTAAGCGAAACACAGGTAGCGGAAGAATCTTCGGATTTGAAACTGCCTTGATATAACTTAGTGTCATTATTCTTTCCCCACCGCTTCCTAGCAATTTATGTCTGTGGTGATATTGCTTACCAAGTTCCACCACAGTATGGCCACTGTTCTAACACGGAATTTAATTTCAAATATCTAAAATTCACCGTCCGTAGCTCTAGTGCGGACAGCAACTCAACTTTTGACGAATTTGATGCGCTGCCCGATTCAATCACTCGAATTGTCTCCTTGTACCCTCATACTTAAATCGTCATTGCGGGCGATTTCAATATACACAATTCGGATTGGCTTCAACATTCTGGCCGAACAAAACCCGAATGAAGGTCTTCTTATTCTTACGGCGAAGTTATGATCCGGAGTAGAAGGATCACAACACTCCCACTTTACTGGGGTTTGCCGATTTGACCTCAGAAAGTACCGGCAGACTTCCCGGTTTCGGATCACTTCGTCACTGAGGCCAATCGAAAGCTGGTGTTTTTGCCTTTGTGTGATCCAGTTGTTTTTTGGTCTGCCTGTTTTGTGCGATTGCGTAGGAACGTTGATTGATATTGCCTTTTTGACGGGGTTCGAAGGATCTCTCCTTTGAACATGACAATACCAACTGAGCCGGTCGTGCTCTATCTTGCTTGTGATGGGTTCTTTTACATGAAGGCTTCCTCGAATCTTTGAACTTCTTATTCTATCAATCTTTGTTACTCCTGCTGTCATGCGAAGCATCTTCATCTCAGCTGCCCTTAATGAAGGTATGTTGAACTTTTCGCTGGGGTAAATAACTTGAATCAGCTTGTAAATGAGCCTACACGTACACCGATTGAAAGTCATCCCACCAACACTTTAGACTTGTTTCTTACTTCGCACCCTGATAAATACACCATTAATGTTTTAGAGCCTCTAGGTCGGTCTGACCATAATATCGTATCAGCTATATTCTCGTATTTCGACCACTCGGTTAAAGAAAAAACTCCTTAAAGAAAAGTATGGCAATACGAGAAAGCCAACTGGAGCGGCCTTAATAGCTTCTTTAGGAGTCGCCAAAATTGCTGCAAAATGTCTATAATTCCTTAAACGGTGCAAGAATTATTTTACCCCGTCTGATCTGGCCTCAATTTATAAGACATTCACCCGCCCTAAGCTGGAATGTAACGCCCATATCTGGTCTGGAGCACCCAAGACTGTTCTGCATATTCTTAATAGGGCACAGAATCGCGCGTTAAAACATATACTCTTGGGGATAGTGGCCTTTTTTTTTTTTTTTATAAAAAATCCTCGAGCGAAATAACCAGCAGCATTCCTCCCCTTCAAAATTTCACCAGCAATACGCGACATGTTTCGAATGCACATCAGTTCACCCTTAATCCCAATTTCGATCGTACTGTCAAATATAGGGATTCGTTTATAAGCCGAAAGTAACTATTGTATAATGATCTACCAGGCTCTGTATTTCCCCATCACTAACTACAACCACAGACAATAAAAAAAAAAAAATCCAGTACTTTTTAGCAGGTACTGAGTAGAGCGATAGGTCGGTAACTCTCGGGTTTGTTACATGGTTTGTTAAGAAGGGCGATGATTTTCGTCTATTTAAATGCCTGTGGGAGCTCACCCGTTTCCATAATTTTTGAGTAGAATGCCGCTAGCCATCTTCTGGTTTTGGGTCCAGTGTGTATCAAAAATTCTGGGTAGTTGTTATCAAAACCAGCCTTGACAGCAGACAGGGCTACTACTATCTCTTCTGGTGTAATGGAACTTGTATACGATGATGTTTCTGAGGATTCTATTTTCATCCTTTTTAGTTTCCATATGTTGATGGTATGTTTTTTGTCTGAAGATGGACGTGACATCTTAAGTATACGGTTGGCTACATCATTGGGGTTGATTGGTGGATGTCCAGTCCTGATAATGTTTCCACTGCCTAGTTTCCTCAGTAAGCTCCATGCCTTGCGGCTTGAGTGGGTGAAGTTTAAGAATTCCACAGTAGTTTGCCACTTGTCCCATGCGACTTTTGTCAAGAGATCAGAGTAGATCATCAGCAATTTCAGGGTTACCGTTTTGCTCAAATTCCTTGTACAAACGAGTACTTTCGACACTCCAAACAGTGATATATTCTTTTCTGTATCCGCGGGGTATGTGCTTTTTGGCGATGGTTATTACCAATACAGAAAAACGTTTATAGTTGGATATTTCTGGGGCTATGAAACGTATGCAGTTGTCCAATTCCTTAGATAATTGTTGCCAGGTGGCTTTGCGGAAGTTCCAGCGAGGTTGAGGCACAGAGTTGATGAGTGGGACTTGGGTGCCAATTGCTATCATGACGGGTCGATGTTGACTATGTGGGAAGTCCGATAAGGCTGTTCTGGATGCCGGGAGGGGTCGACTTTCGAGATCGGATGATACAATGAAGTGCCGTGGTCTTTAGCGTCAAAAACTAAATGCATCTTATTTGAATCGGCCCAGTCAACTAGAAGTTCACTATTTGTATCATTCGTTACATATCTCCATAGACTATGATGGCTATTAAGTTACCGGCATAAACATTGGCCTAGCTATACACAGGAAGTACATTTCTTGTCCATGTTGGGTTTGGTGGTTTGCATACATTTACTACATTAAGTCCGGCGACGTTGAAGGTGACTCTGTAGATATCATTATCTGCGTTCTCTTCCACAAGGTGGACGTTAGATAGGTTGTCTCGAACGCATGTAGCTGTTCCGTACGCCTGATTGTAGGTCGCTCCAATCAGGGAGTATCCTGGGATATTTCCTCTGGATATAAGACTAATTTCCGTTGCAGCATGCGTCTCTTGAATGACGTCGACTCTTTAATGACGATAATATTGTTATCTATAATGCTTTTGATAGGTGCTGGTACTTAGAATGGTGCTTAGAAGTACCGATTAATGGTTTGGTTGGGCGTTGAGTGTTCATGGTTCTTTGGGTTCAAAATATTTTCGGTTATATGTATGTTTGGTTATTGGTTGCCAGGAGAACATTCGTGTTGTTGTATCTGTTTTTAAGTCTAGCATCCAAAGGTGTACACTATTTAGCGTTATCCAAGTTGCACCCCATGGAGGCAGTGTACTTTGCAACCATATATACATACATATATGCACCTTTAATTCACGTACGTTGAATAGAGATCGTCAAACATATGTATATACTGCGTTATCAAAAATAATATTAAGTATACTTGAAATTGCGGAAACTCGGAACTCGGAAAATTTATATAATTTCTTGCTATTTAATAATAACAAATAATAATATTGGCCTAAGGGCCAATGATCACAAAAATCAACGTCTGATAGTTTTCTGTTGGTGCTTTTGGGAAAAGGAAAGCCTTAAAAGCGTCAAAAAAAATCGATGCAGTTACGTCATTTGACAAAGGCTGAACTTTTTTTTATGAGATTTACCTGAGTAATTACATACAACTGCCAGAAAAAATCCCGGGACTATCGCAGGGTGATAGACGCAAGAGAAGATTTAATATCACTACTAAAATCATAACAAATGTATTTAATAGCCTTTTCCATCAAAACTATCAAAGAAATTGAACTCTAACTAAGTTCATTTTTAGGAAATGTAATTTTGAATAAAAAAGCTAATATGCAAAATGTTTATACATCCAGTAGTATAGAAGATATTTTAGAAATAGTCGGTAGGCGCGACACCAAACCCTTTGTTTCTTAGCAAGATATCGTTTGCATAAAAAAATGCATCGTATTTCTTCGTCGGATTTTCAACCTGAGAAATAGAAAATAACCATACTTTAATAATTAACAATTTTATTTTATTAAATCAGATAAATTATTTTGAACAATGAAACAAGATGGAATGTTTTTGTGACAAAACTACCTCTACTATCATACACGTGTTTAACGTCTACATAATCAACTTCTTCGCTGTCAGGTTCAGATGCATCATCATCTAAATATAATATATTTACAATGTCTTTTACTACAGCAGGTAATTGATCACCGTCGAACCAATGCAATTCATATGTATCTAATGGTACATATGAGTTGCATTGGTTCGACGGTGATCCACAAATCCATTTTCAATTGGCGATAGGTTGGTTGGAATTTTCAAATATGCATTTCTCCAAATATTAGAAATGTAATATGCCCGAAATGTTGCCGCAGCTCTGATTTACATGGCGGCAAATTTTCAGCGTCAAAATTCCTAAACTTGATATGAGAAACATCATTGACGTTGTGTTGTATGTCCATGTAAATATCTCATATCTGGATTCATTGATATCAATTATAACGCGGATATTGTACAAATGGCATACAAACTTCTCCAATATTTCAAAAACGTTTTGCCTCGACCTTTGCGCATCTAAAGTACCAAATTCAGTAAATGCTTTCTGATACTTTTGAGGCTGCTGCAGTTGCTTAAAAGGTCTTCGCTTACCTTTTCTGTAAAAGACAGCATTATAGTCACAACCGGTTGTTGCATGAAAGCCTGGTAAAGAATTACACAAAAACTTTCCAAGAGCATTAAATGATTTTGATACATCTACAAATCGTTGCGAATTTCCAACGCCAACCTCCATCCAAATATTCAGAGAGCTCTTTAAATGTTCCATGTTACTTAACGTGATAACAATAATGGCTGTATCTGAGCATTTTATTAGAACATTGGCATCTTGATCGATGTTGCGAACATGGTAGACGATTTTGGTATCAGCTTCTTCATGTTTTTCACAAGATAAATTGTCTACGACAGTTTTAATCACTTCTCCATTGTCAGTTTGAAAGCAGTAACATAAGTCATAATTCATGTATTGGTTAGGTTGCTATAAATGGTACCATGTCATCATTAGCTAAGAAATTAGCCATCGCTTTCTTAAAGTTAATATTTTTCTGATGTTATGTAGTTGTGATTGATCTCTCAGAAGATGCTCGATATCTTTGATAGATAGTGAAAAATTACGATTGAAAATGATATCGATTCTGGGCGCAGAATGCCTAGTAGCCATTTGTAAATTTTTTCTTGAGATGTTGCCAAATGTTTTTGGAACTTCCTTTAATAGATGCAGCATGAAAAAACCATCGATAATGACAACGACAATGTTCCGTACGGCCTGACTCTCGACTTTTGCCTCCAAGAGAATAGATTTGTCGGTTTTACAAATTGTTCCATCTAAATGGTACATTGATAGAGGAACAGGCGTCAAAGGATAAGATAGAACTTTTCCGATATCTACATATATTTCCCTGCAGTAGAAACCGTTAATATTTAATTTTACCTGATCGATTTTTCAAAACGGTCAAGGTTTTCAACACATTCAGAAATTAATTTCTGACGTAGAACACTTCCTTTCTTTTCAATGTTCAACAAGAAATCAGCTATAGGATTTGGTGCTGCTCGTCCTATTGCACTATTATACAAAAAATCTCTGTTCAATTCTGGTGCAAAAGGATTAATATTTTGTTTAATATTGTAATATGCAAGCTACGGCTCGAGTAGATAAAACGATATTCTGTGAAATTTATTTCTTTATTTTCTAGTCTATAGAACAATTCAAGTTCACACTATGCTATTCTTCGCAAATTCTTTTCTTACAAGGTCTCTTTCCTCTCAAATCACTTTATCTCCTTTCAATTACTTAATTCACAAATCCAAACTAATTACTTTTTCTTGTTCACTCTCAACTTTCAATTTATCACCAAATTACAACTTCGCCCATTATCACTTTTCCAATCTCTTCGCCACGGTTCTAAACCAACTGTGTCTTTTTGATCGCCATCTGTCCTTATATAGCAGAAGTTTCTGATAGCCAGAAACTTCTAGCAAATTCTTCGACCACTGGAACAAGAGAAATAATTCTTGCAGTTATAATTCCCTTTTATCCCTGATATTATTCGTCTCTTTCGTTGACATGAGCTGTGGAGACTTCGTCCCAGACACGAACCTCGAACGAAAGGACAGTTCGAACCAAAATTCTGCCAGAATGGAAAGTCACTTCGGAATTTGCTGCATAGACATAGGAGCGTAGTTATTATTATGCTACAATATAAATGTATAAATTTTCTATAAGGCGAACTTAGTTAGAGTTCAATTGCTTTGATAGTTTCAATGAAAAAAAGCTTTTAAATACATTTGTCGCACATGATTTCAGTAGCGATATTAAATCTTCTCTTGCGTCTGACAGGGTGTTAGACCAGGGAATTTCGTCTGGCAGTTGTGTATAACTACTCAGCGAGATCTCAATTAACGTTAAAAAAAAAAAATAGCTTTGACATTATGACGTTACCGACCCTTATTTTTATGTGGGTTTGACTTTCGGACCCGACTAAAACGTCTGGCATTGATAAATTATGATATATAATAAAGTCGAGTATTCATACAAAAAAATAGCTTTGGACAAATGTGACAGCACCGATTTTGAAACGTGATCGCATCGATTTTTTTGGCGCCTTTAAGGCTTCCCCCGACCCAGAAGCAGCAACAGAAAACTGTCAGACGTTGATTTTTGTGATCATTGGCCTAAGAATAATAAGAAATTATATAAATTTTCCTTGCTCAAATGGCGTTCCAAAAACGTTCACCACCTCTTAAGCTATAAGTGTTATGCTGCAAATTGTCTTGAAACTGGCTGCAGGTCGATCTCTGAAGTGATCCCGATGTTTCCTCTAGAAATCTTGTTCTTGTCTGTTAATCCACCTTTCTGATGAGGTAAAATTGAGGCTTCGAACTCTTATTGTTATTATATCCATTCTATTTACAGTTTGAAGATTTTCGCATTAGCATGTCGTTAGGCATGTTGGACGGCAGATGGATTAAGTTCTCTTAATATCGCAACGTTTTTAAAACAGTATCATATTTCTTACTCCCCTAAATTTGCACCTCATAGAAAAGGATAAAGTCCAAAACTGCTTTGAAGACTTTGTACTTGCTACTGTGTGCAATGTATTTGTTATTAAAACGATTCCTCCATCCGGTATTGATGGCAGTTTTAGAATCCTTTAGTTTTTCTACTAGATGTGTCTCCACACTGAGTAAAGCTAATAAAAAGGGAAGATACAAGCCTATTCGGCTATAAAGGTGAAACCAAAGAACTCCATGGAGTAGGCTTTCTGATAAATAGCAAACTGAAAAACAAAATAATTAAAATAAACTTCAATGAGAGAATAGCTGCTCTTCAGTTAAAATTCGGAAACTCCAAACTCTCTTTAATACATAAAAGTATATGCACCCACTAAAGCAGCATCTGGAGACACCATCACAAAATTCTATGAAGACCTGAAACTAATACAAAGTCATTACATGTCAGAATTCATAATTATAATGGGCGACTTTAACGCAAAGATTAGAACGAAAAGAACAAAGATCCAATAATGGGTGATTATCGCTACGGAACAAGAAACGAACGAGGCGAAAAACATATAGGATAGTTGTCAAAGGACTATTTGCATGCAATAGCCTGTTTCCGAAAAACAAGAAGAATAAATGGATATGGAAATCTCCAGACGGAGCAAATAAAATAGAAATTGATTTTAGTTAGAGCGACTATTAAAATTAATCATGAAACGAATAACTACCATACACAAAAACAGAAAAAAGATTTACGAAAAGTAGCAGAAGATGAAGATTTGAAGTCGTACTTAGAATAACTTATGACAAAATGCAAATGGAGCACAATTGATAAACTAAAAGTACAAACAACTTACGATCAATACAACTTACAAAAATACAATATTAAAATATATTGTAGTATAAAGAACATGAATAAAATAATTGAAACTGCAAAGAAATTAATTGAAATAAGAGAATCCTTATAACAAAAGAAGAATCGTTAAGCACGCAGGAAAAGATATATGTATTTAAAAATAATCCAGAAAGGATATAAAGAATTATAATGATCGTGTAGTCAAACAAATCATCCAAGAAAACAGATCTATTAAAATACAAGCAATACAATACTTTCGGTAAGGAATGGATAATAAATCGGGGGGAACCCGACAATATTTTTTCTAGACTGTCGAAAAATATTCATATCAAATATGGTGCCAATCATATCATAATCATAATCACATATTTAAGAGGGAGTATTTGGTTGGGTGGGGGTGTGATCCCACAATTTTTTCTAGAGAATGTTGAAGAATATTCATACCAAATTTTAACGTCTTAAACTAATAAAGTAACCACATATTTAAGAGGGGGTGGATAGTTGAGTGGGGGCAGGGATCACCAAATATATCAACACGTTTTGATATATATAGTTATATATATTTAACAAACATTGCATTTGGGAACACGGAGACATTGTCTCTGACAGTCGATGACAGAACTGTCAGAGAATATGAAAGAAGACACAAAATTACGATGAGAAAAAAAGTAAGTTTCTGAAGTAAAAAAAAGGTTAATAAAGAAAATTCAATTAAACATTAAGTGAAACTTAGTTTTTTTCTGCATCTCGATAAATCCGAAAAGTACTCGTAATTATCATTACATTGGTGTTAGAAGTGGGATTATCGAGATGATCTGGATAATGAAGAAATATCTCTTAAAATTGAACAAATTCTCACAACCCTAACCTCGATTGGCAAATGTGCTACTCGGCAGAATCGTTCAGGTTAAAGATGAGCAGCTATGGGTGCTAATACGTTTGCCCAAAAAGTGTTCCAGTGCTCCACATCAGATGTTGGCAAAGGATAATCCCATAGTCGTTCAAGCGGAGTCTCCCCAAGTACCCGACAATACTCCAAGCACACCATAGGCGAATACCACCTGCAAAGTTAGAGTTAACTCCCCGCCTTTCCCACTGACTGGGGAGAGTACCAAATACAATTTGATATCGTCGCTGAAGCCAACGAATAGAATGATAAGCAAAAAAGTACAAGTTCTTGCCTCTTTACTTCGCGGAGAAGCTGCATCCGTTTTGGGAAATCTAAGTCCGGACGATCATATGGATTACACCAAATAAATATTGGCTTTTGCAATTAAGATTTATTTCCCAAAAGAAACACATTTCTCATGCTTCATTTTATTCCAGGCGGCAACGACATCGAGAAGATCTTGGTTGTTTTACAAGTGACATTCAGCGATTAACTCGACTAGTCTTTGGCGACTGCCCTCCCGCTGCTCAGGAGTGTATTGCATTTATGCAGTTTGTTGAAGGCATCGCGGATCGTTCAATTCAGCACGCTGTGCGAATGGCAGAGCCAAACCAGTCATTCTGCTCGATATATCAAAGCTACGGAAACGCAACCACCACAATCTAGTCACCGTTCAAATCAACGTCCACGAACAAATCAACACTCCCGGAGTTTCAAGCGCAGTTCCGGAATGGCTCCGGAGTCGGGAAACGCTCAGCCGTCAGTGACGAGGGACTAACGCTGACGAAGTTAACCAGTCCCCACATCTATAATGTGCACTGTGACAGACAATCCATTGGATTTACTGTTCCCGTGGTTCTGTGTGTTGTCCCTTGCCAAATGCTTGTCGATACTGGATCATCAGTCATGTTAGTCCAACGAAATGTTATACCTCAACATACTCGCCTTCAACTCTTTGTGGAAAATCCTTTAATATTTCACAAGAGTGGCGCACTGGTATTCAAATTAGTAGATTCAAGCGTCGAATTAAAGTCACGGTGGTCGATTTAGTCTTTGCCGCCTTTAGCCAGGGTATTACTGGAGTAGACGTTTTGAAGGCTTCCAAGAGCATTCTGGATTTTTCATCTAATCACATTTCGATTGGTTATAGGTCGAATTGCTCTCCATCATGAGCTTAATATGGCCTCAAGTAATCAACAGGGTGATCCGAATATAGACTGTTCGAGCTATTCCTCCCCATGTTGAAAAGTTCATATCCACTAATACGTCCTGGGCGGCACCTGCAGAAGGTGTTGTTTTCCCTCTTGGGCATGATCTTCCGAAAGGAATTTTAGTGGGAAAATCTATGACCTGTAATCGTGACGGTGCCGTTCTTGTGCGTATTTCCAACCTTGCCGATTACGCAGTCACAGTTCCAGGAAATACTCCTATCGCTACCTTCGAAGACGTTGAATCATCAGATGTGGTAACTTTTATAGGAGTACACGGTACCGAATCGCTTGGATGATCTTTTTCATAGGTCCTAGCAGCACCCTAAAAAAGTCCAGTCATTACTGTTGGAATACGATGACATTTTCTCCAGTTGCCCTGATGATTTGGAAAGAACGAGTGCCGGATAAAATTGATGTAGGATCCGAGAAACCTATCAAGCAACCACCAAGTAGGCTACCCCTTGCCAAACAGAAAGAGTCACGTGAAATCATCAACAGCACTCTACGTCGATATTAGCGAGACTTTGAACAGCCCCTGGGCATCACCGATAGTGAATCATTTTAATTCATGGCAAGAGTTTTTATGAGATGCTTGCTAACCTTCGCTCTGTTTTCAGTCCCTTAAGAGAGCCGGACTAAAATTTAACCCCGCCAAATGCAATCTGTTTCAAAAAGAGGTTTGTTTCTTGGGCCATTTAGTTAGTGAGAGAGGAGTTTCGCCTGACCCTTCCAAGATCGAGGCTGTTTGGAGTTGTCCTATACCGAAAAATGTATCTGAGGTAAGAATCTTAATTGGATTATGCACTTACTACCGCCAATTTGTACCCCAATTCGCTGAACTTGCACGTCCATTATACCGGCTAACGCAAAAAAAAAATCATTTGAGTGGACTTCGCAATGCTATAAATCTTATAATTCATTGAAAGCCTGTTTAACGTCACCACCGATTTTGGCTCATGTTCGACTGGACTCCGATTTTATTTTGGACACTGATGCCTGTGATTATGGAATAGGCGGAGTATTGTCCTAGGTTCAAGACGGATCTAAAAGAGTCATTGCCTACTTCAGTAAAGCTCTAAGCAAACCTGAGCGCAATTATCGCACCACACGCAAAGAGCTACTGGCGATGATCAAAGCTATTGATCATTTCCACGTTTATTTGTTTGGCAGGGAATTTTTAATTCGCACTAACTACGCAGCTCTTAATTGGCTACTCTCGTTTAAGAACCCCGAAGTTCAACTTGCACGTTGGTTAGAGCGAATTCAGCAGTATCACTATAAGATACAACATCGTAGTGGCAAGGCTCATCTTAACGCTGATGGTGTTTCACGGCGGTCCTATTGTGATAAAGTCTGCAACTACTGTGAATCCAAAGAGAAAAACTATGGTGCTAATATTGTGAACCAATTCAAAGTAGTCATTCATATTGATAGTGAATTCGATTCAAATAAGTTGCAGCAGGCCCAAGTGTTTTAGCTGTGGTAATCCACTGGATAAAAGATGACATTCGGCCTGAGTGGAACACGGTATCTGTAGAGTGTAATCTTCTGAAAGCGTATTGGACTCAATTTCCAGCTTTATTTCTCCGAAACCAAATTCTTTGCAAGAGATGGGTGCCAACCACACGTAAACAGACATCAGCATTATCCATATCCTCTCACGATATAGGATACTTGATAGGCTAACAGTCCTTGGATTGAACCCGCAAATGTGTGTAGTGCTTGTATGTAGTGCTTGGATCAGCCCATAGCAGTTTTGCAAGAAATTGCTTTGTGTCCGAAATCCATGTACTTGTAGCATTTCAGTGATGTATGTTTCTCGCTAATACGGCAGATCACCCATTCTACTCGAATTTTGCCTATCGCGATGATAGCGATCTTCACTTCCGCTTGCTGTACCAGAACTTTTTCGAACTGGTTTTAGAATTAAGGGGTCTTTAAGTACGCATAACTCTTGAGTTCAATAAGACGGACTCCATTGGCCATTTTCTTAATGTAGTCGACATTCTGGTCCAGCTCTTTAAATTCGGAATCGCTCTTAACCTTCCGAAAGATATTCGCATACTTAAGATGGCTTATTGACTTCGAGAAAAATGCATCGGAACGTGTTGGCTTCTTTGGTCATTTTGCTTGCTAGTGCCTGGTTTAGTATCTTTATCGACCTTTGTCTGGTTGGACCTTTAAAATTCCATACTTTTTTCATCAGTCATCGTTGACTGTTCTCCGTTGGGAGTTGTCTCCCTTTTCTACTGTGGATTTGAAGCTAACTGGAGCTGGGCTCAAATTACGGCATACGTGAACCTTTTGCTCGCCACTTAATTTCGATTGTGTTGTTGGTAGATCTAGCAACAAGACAATGCAAATTACGTGACAAGTCATTCGTTCACTGATGCGGTAATTCGACCCCTGGACTTCACCTTTTGGTGTTACGTGTCTTCTTCTCTTGGGTGTATGAAGCGCTTCCATCTCGCAAAGTATGGGACCTTGTACTATCGCCCCCTTGTTTCTTAGCCTTCAACCACTGTGCATAAAACCAAGCGAATAGTACTTGCTAGGCGCCTTATCTCATTATGTACGTTGTTCCTTCCCCTGGTAAAATTCAACAAGTGCATCAAGGGCATTGCTATTGTCTGTGTCTCTTCGATGGATAGATTATCCATCTCCATGGCTCTGCCGCTATTTGTTGGTGCATTCTCAAGCTCGGGGGTGCTTGTACTTTCAATCTCTTTTTGTGTTTGTAACACAGCTTCTTTGACAGCGTTGTTCAGTGGGGACCGCATCAACGTTGAACATCTCTTGAAGGAGTCAGTTTTAACCTCGTTATATACCTCTCCTGAAGGTGTCAGTTTTAGCGTCTTCATATACCTCACCTTCTTTATAATTTGTTTTGATTTACTTGTTTGTTTTGAATAAAAGTCCCCATGTTTGAATACCACGAGTATGGCGGACTTAAGGTGAAACACATCATAGCCCCCTGTAATGTGGCAATGCATTCATTACAACCAGAGGCCATCAGGTATCTGGAGGGCTCAGTTATCGATGCTGTACTGTACCCTAGCATCATTCAGGGTTCGACACGGGTCGTTTAACTCCTTCTCGCCTTAGGGATAGCACATTTATTTAATGGACGGCGACTACTCGCCCCGTCACAGAAACTTCATAGGAATTTTATGATTTTTTCCATTACACCCACCATTTTTAGCGCTCTACAAACAAATTACCCAGATTTTAAATTTAAACGAAATTGTTAGTAATTTTTTGAAAAATTCGTTAAAAAGCAATTTTTTTATATAATTTTTCAAAACTTGGCATGCCATTCCTTGAATATGTCAAACATTGCATATACAGCCTTGGAAAAATATATTAGGCAGCCTTTCAAATTCGTTATATCTCCAAAAAACAAAAAAAAAGTTTAATGAAATAAAAGGAAGCAGATATGATAAATAAATAGTTTTATTAGAGATTCTTAGTATTTAGTTAGGCCGCATTTGACCATTGTGACTGCAGCAACTCTTTTGGGCATAGTGCTGACTAGCTTGCGACACTCTTCCGAAGAAATATCACTCCACTCTTGCTGTAACACATTTTTACGTGTATCTTTTGATGAAATTGAGAGCTTCTGGATCGTACACTTTAGAATACTCCATAAATGTTCTATAGGGTTAAGATCCGGGGAATGCGCAGGGCACTCAAGCAGGTCTATAGTATTCTCCTCAAACCACCTCATAGTTACGGCTGATTTGTGACAGGGTGAATTGTCTTGTTGGAATTTGACATTTTCCATATTGGTGTCCCCGAAAATGTTGGAAAGAAAGTGGAAGGAAATTTCCCAACACATTTATGTACTTGCGGGAGTCCATCCGATCATTATACTGCTTCCACCGTGCTTAACAGTCGGTACCACAGATTCTGAGTTGTACTCGTCTCCAACCCTTCGTCTCACACCAGGGGTGACAAATATCTGAAAATTGGAAAAAAAAGGTATTTAAAATATATAAATTCATCTAGAGAACATCAAAATTAGTTAAATTTGTTGATGTTTAAATTAAAAGTAATCCTTAATTGAAACGTACGTCAAAGTTAGATTCATCTGACCACAGTATATTGGACCAATCTTCTTCAGTGTAATGCACATGTTTTTTCCGCCCACTCCAAGAGTGCCTTATTGTTTTTTTTCCGAGAGCCATGGATACTTCCTTGCTTTGCATCCTTTAAGTCCAACATCCCCAAGTCGTCTTCTAACGGTTCTTGAAGAAATTTTTTTTCCTCGATCCTTCGATATCTCAGAAGCAAGTTCAGATGAGGTTTCCTTCGATTTTTCAGCGAAGAGCGTATTAAAAATCGGTCCTCCCGATGCATGGTAATCCTTCCTCAAATGAAAGCTGTATTTTAACACGTTTTGCTAAACTTATTTTTGGCATTTTAAAAGAAAAATTATCAAATTTTACTATTATGAACAATAGGAAGCAAATTGGTAACTCGTTTCTCGAATTCGAGCAATGATCGCACACTGATCGTACACCGGAAAAAATGCATAAACCCGCTGTTGCATAATAAAAGTGCATTAGTGACCTTTCTTAAAAAATAAAGGTCGTTTACAACCTCATATAGTGACGCCATAATTCATAAAATTCAAACTAATTACTTCCGAGAAATGATTGGGCAGCAAAGAGAAAAAGAAAAGGGTGCCTAATACATTTGGCCAAGGCTTTATGTCAAATCTCAACAAAATTGCTTGAGTCATATACCAGAAATCACCAATTTTCAAAAATTCCATAATAAGTAAGTAGATACCTTATCCAACATTTTTTCCTAAAAACTTGGAACGTTTTAATTCAATCCAAATATTAAATTTAAACAAAATCGTTAGAGCCGTTTTCGAAATTTTTTTTTTTTCAAAATCGGTATTTTAGATTTTTAGTAAAGTACCATTAATTTTGGAGTTAGAATTCAAATTCCGATTTCGCCTCGAATTGTGACGCCACAGACCTCAGATATAAAGTTTGAAGAAAATCCGCCCATCCGTTTAGACTGTGCGTACAGACAGACAAAAAGGCAGCATTGAGAAACCCACTTTTCTAAGTTTTTATACTATACGAGTAGTAATGTCAAATTTGATAAAAATTTCGAGATCGAACATTTTCAGGAAACCATACTGGCCCTTATAGGTGCAAGTAAAAAGAAAGTATACTCAATGTAAATGAAGAAAACAAAAGAGTTCGCCTTTCTCTCTACATTATTATGGTCCAAGGACGAGAACAATGGAGTGAAACTTTTTTTTATCTGCATAAAAGCAGTGAAAATAAAAAATTATCCTGTTCAAAAGCCTATTAAAAAAAAGATGAAGCAGTGGAGTGCGGATGGAGAATACGCGAGGGTTCTTTAGATGGGTGGATTTGAATAATAACCTCAATGGTATTCTTATCAGTTTAATGTCAACTTGGGGCTAATAAGTAGATTTTGTCCCTTCATGTGCTCCTTTGTCGGATGTTGTAGGAAAAGTTTCGCCCTTACTGTCATTTTTCTTGTCTCAATACTGCTTTTGTCTCTTCTCGCAATTGGGGAGCGTTAGGATACCCGGCTGCATCATTTCCCCCCTTTTCTCCTTTTTAAGCGATAACTGGATAATATTTTATGAATTAATGGTTAATTTTCCTTTACTCTAGGATAACTTAAATACACTCAAGGGGTTGGTATCAGTTGTGGTGAATGGATTTTTAAAGCTTATATGTAACTCATGTGACTGAAATTTTAAAAATAATTTTCTAAGGAAACTGAAACCAACCTCCTCCGCCTCCGGAGGTACAGGTACTGGTTATTGGTTGAACTAATTTTCTCATGAGATTGCCAGGGCGCGTGTACCAAGCTAGCAACCTCTTCACAATAAACATAAGATAACAGATTAAAATCAGGCAAAAGTAAGTGAAAAATTTAGTCTGTTGTCTATCAAGTTGTTTGATCCATCTAGTTCCTTCTGCTCATTAACAAACTGAAAGGCGCACATAAAATGTTTTTAATTAGGAACATTTGCTTAATTATTTTATTTTAATAAAGGGGCCTACGTATCCTGCCAGTCAGTAATGAAAACATCTTTGGTAGGTTAGCGTTAAAGCACAGCCTCCAAGATACTTTAACAGACAAATGACTGGACTGATTTTGGAAATCGAGAGCGTCACTGTGCCCATTCTGATGCCAGCGGAGGTTGACCTCGAGTTCGTTCATAAGAAACGTAAGAGGCTACATTGGTTCTGGGGATAGGAGGTCTTTTTCTTCTATCTGGAACGTTCCCAGACAACTTACTCTGCTTCGAGTCAGACAGTTCGTGAGGATGTGATTCGGAGTTTAATCGATTTCGTCACTTTCTAGACCTAACTTCCAGAGGGGCTCATGAAGTTTACAATGTTCCGTGAGAAAGCCCGTGGTACAGCAGCTGAAATATTGTAATAGCCAAAGACCCCTTACCGGTGGTGGAGGGAAGTCTTTAAAGGATAAATACGATGTTGCTGCGGGTTCAAAATAAACTGACTCATTTTATTTAATTTGAATGCCTTAAATACTAAAATATTGCTATCTTTACAAAAAAAAAAAAATACAAAATATACAAACGCATTTAGATGCTGAGTCAGCAATATGACACCTTTATTGTTGTGCTGAACGCCTGGGAATGTAATTTGAATGTGATAAAAAATTGTCTAATGTTGTTATCATGACAGCTCGTAAGTATTCGAAGCTTGTTACTACTTAGGCCGATGCAGGTTTTAGATACCCATAATTGTTCCATTTGCTGCTTTTTCAATTACTAGGTGTAGAAGTGAGACATCAAGAACAACCTCCATCGCCACTGTCGGGCACGACCTCGTTGCCCTTAATATGCAAATGCAAGCCAGTCTCAACACTTTCTCCGGAAGTTTTATCTTCATTGTGCTAATCCGTTCTATTAGTCCAAATCAGCGAGCCATATGTGATGATTGGTGTCACCATCCGCTGTAAATCTAGCTTAAAACACTGGGGCTATATCCGCAGCTTTTACCTGCTAGACCCGTGCAAACCATTAGAACTCGTGTGGCTTTCCTCCATACTTCTTATTCCTGCTTATTCCATAGCAGTTTCTTGTCTAGAATAATTCCTAGAAACTTGACCTGTCGTTGTTGAGCAGAAGCTCAATGTCAATTCATCTCAGTCCCCCTGTGGGTTAGGAGACAGAATATATACACGGTAGGCATGCCTGCCGAAAAAAGGCGACTAAAATGCCAATCTGCCGTCTTCTTTAGATCACGGTAATAAAAATTATGCAATGAACAAAACTAACGGTATTGATACCCCAGGTGGCAGCTCAGTTCAACTGAAAATTCCACCCTCGCAAGAGGCATGCTCTACGGATTCTGGGGAAAGCCATTTATTGCATCAAAATTGAATTAACCCATTTAGGAAAAGCGCAAAGCTACAAAGATCTCCGCCTCAAGACTTCTCCTAAAGCGCAAAATAAGAGTCTCGCGAACCCGGATGTTTTAATTCGGAAAACGCAAAACTTGAAACAGAGTACTCTGGAAAAAGAAAACACCGAGCTAAGAAAGAGGCTCGGAGAAATGGAGCTGTTATGTTGGGAGCTCAAAAGCAAAGTTGAGAAACTTGAATCAAATAATAAAATATCTTTGCTTCAAAACGAGTCTTCACAAACGCAGACGGTTATTCATAGTGAGCCTTCTCCGGGTAGCCATCACTACAGAAAGGACGAAGAAGAACTAGCGCTCGAAACGGATAGGATACTTAAACGGAGACCATCTAAAAAACGTAAGGCCGGCTCATCGCCCGAGTTTGTCCCGCAACACGAACCTAATCGCAAAGCGCAGTGAAAAGCAGAAATGCAAATTGAAAGCAAACGCGCCCCTCCTCCAATAAATATTACAGGCGTTGCAGACTATAATTCTCTGCGAACAATTTTAAGAACAACGATCGCTACTGAATTTACTGAATTTAAAGTAGCATGGAAAATCAAAGTTAATGACGCTGAGGGTTATCGGGCTGTATCTCAAAAGCTTAACAATGAAAAAATTGAAGGTCCTAGCTAGAGCACTTCATCCATCATGCGCTAAAGAAGACGTTATAGGTGATTTACGCGATAGAGGTAACCTCTTAAAAAAAGAGAGAAAACGATCCGACCGTGGAGAAGAAGTATAGTAGTGAAGAAGAAGTATAGTAAAACGGAAACTGCCGGTTTTTGTGCTATCGTTCGATGAAACGGAAAGCCAAAAAAGATATACAATATTCGTACAATCATGAGCATGGTCGTTAAAATCGAGCCGCTACGTGTCAACACGAAGACAATCCTTCAATGCAAGCGTTGCCAAGAGTTTAATCATACGTAGGCGTACTGTCGGAAAAAGCCGCGCCGCGTTAAGTGTGCTGGAAAACAGTGTTCTGAAAATTGCAGTTTGAGCAAACATGGAAAAGCAACTTGAGTTAGCTACAAAGGAAGACGACCAGCAAATTATTGCGGTTGTGAGGTCGCAAAGGAACTCTGCAGATGCGACGGAGAAAATCTACAACGCCGACTGTGCGGGGAACGAAATCAGTCGATCGAGCTCCTAAGTCGGTAGAGCGTTTTGCTAAGCAGACTGAGCGGGCTCGTAAGCCAGTTGTACAGATTCCTGAGCCAACTGAAAGGTCGCTCGAATCAGCAGTGCAGACTCTTAAACCAGTCAATCAGCCTTCTAAGCTGATTAAATGTACGTCGAAGTCGTCCACTAAAAAGACTGAACGAAAAATAACCTCGGATAACCCAACGAATCCCAGTTTTCTGACATATTTTCAGGCTGCAGTCGAAGCAACGAAACGAAACGACGGGCCACCCTCTGATCCGATAAAAGGAAATTCTGAACTGCATTTATGCTAGGTTCGAGGAACAGTGTGAAACGAACAAACGAATTCTCGAACTGCTCAGTAACGTCGAACACTCTGTCGATATAAACATAGAGCTGGAAAAACTTCAGTCGTGCGCGGTAAGGCTTAAAAATAAACACTTAAGCTACAATATAGCGGCTGTTTACTGTCCTCCGCGATGCTCGCTCGAAAAAGACGACTACTTTCGTGTCTTCAATGCTCTTGGTTCAAATTTCCTTATGCTGGAGATTTTAACGCGAAGTACACCTTCTGGGGTTCAAGATGTACATCATCTTAAAGAAAAATTTTTCACAAAGTGGCAAATAAATTCGGTTGTTGTTTTTATTCGACAGAAAAACCCACCTATTGATCAACTGACTCAGAAAAAATTCCCGATCTTATCGTTTTTTTCGAAAGAAATGGGAAATCACTCGTGCACCGCAACATAAAAAGGTCCTTAACCGACTATGCAATCGCCTTAGAGATCGTATTCGGGAATTTAAAAGCAATAAGATAGCGACCTACCTTGAAAATCTCTCCGCTGAAAGAGAATCAAATTATTCACTTTGTAAAGCGCTAAAACGCATCCGGAAACCTCAAATACAAGCGCCACCAATTCTAAAAAACGATATCGAGGGTTAGTTGCGGACAACATTTATATTGATAATCAAAAGCCAAACTAACAGCTCAAATCCAATTTTCGATTATTTAATTGATTTTTATGCATTTTATTTAAAAGAAACTTCAGGAAGCTCTTATTGGATCATCCTTTATAAGTGCAAGTATTGGTTTCGTGAAAAATTCGACCTCGAGATTTTCACTAATCTTGGTATTACTATAGTGCAGGATGTGGTTCTCGCAATTCTGTCTATCTGTCTGTATATCTGCATGTATGTCCGACTACAGCTTAAATGGTTAAACGGATTTTCTTGAAACTTCATATCTGGGGTCTGTGGGTACATAATTCGCGGGGAAATTGCAATTTTCACTCTAAAATCAAAATTAACGTTACTTTACCGATTTAGTAACATTTGATTTTCTCGAAATTAAAATTTCGAAATCAAAAATTTTTTTTTCTCCTAGAAAAATTAGTTTTTAGTCAACTTAAAACTGCAGTAGTTGACTAGAAGGTATTTTAAGAAGTGACTGTAAGCTTTGTACGGAAATTTCATTAGGATGTGCATATTCAGCGACACTAAAAGCCTCAATAATTTGTTTCTTTTAGCTTAGTTCAATTAGACTTTTTTCAAAGTGGACACCATTTTTATTATTGCACGTCTTTACAGATAGAAACCAAAATTGTTATCCCTCCATCGGTATCAGATCACACTCCTTGAAAAATTCCCCTATTAGCACCTCTTTGGTGGAAAAGTGTCGTCCTTAGGCGCATTTTATTAAACAAACCAGAGTCACAAGGGGATAGATCACGGATGGTGATTTAAAAGACCTATGCCAACGCTCCTCACATAGTCTGCAGTGAGCTGTGGCTCGGTGCATTATAGTGATGTACTCGTAGGTGCCAAGAGCGTAGTACACTGATAGGTGATTTATGAGGTCTTCCATCAACGGAGGAAGAAATTGTTCCGTATACCACTTAGCAGTGACCATTTGCTGATATTCAAGCATAATTGCCATCACCGAAACTTTTTCTAAAAAATACGGTCATCATTTGTTTGTGAAAGAACGAGATTTTCAAAGTTGAGTCGGAACATCGTCATCTTCAAAGACCCATGATAGAGCCAGGTTTCGTTACCTGTTCCAATTGAAATGGTGTCCTTAGACACCAATATTGAATTTCTTGTGCTCTGCGCCCATTGCACTCCTTTTGTTCGGTAAGGACTGGAGGTATACAGAGAGGACATAGCTTCCTAACTTTGAGATGATTGGACACAATTCGATGTAAAATGAATACATTAATGCCCAAGGCCTCGTCCGGTGCAATCGAAATAAGACTAAATCTCAAAATTATTGGTCTGATTAAACGGGTAATAGAGTGGAGAACAGAGTAAAGTGGAAGGCAGTAACTGTATCCAGTCGACCATACGACTCAAATTATGGAACACTATTTGGATGTCTAGTCCTGTACGATATGCCACGTACAATGTTGAGGATAGGGCCATGTTGTACATGATTCTAGGTTTCAACCGGATTGGATTGGACTCATGTCATGAGTTCCCAGCTGATTGTTGATTGAGTTGTTGATAGATTGATGAGACGGCATATATTCAAGTTGCACTACTGTGCTGTTATCACGCCGATACTCCTACTTACACTTGGTCGAGACACAAACGTGTTGACAACATATATATGTACATGTATGCATATATTCAAATGACATAATAAACATGAATGAAAACATATTACACTAACCTTTCATGGAAAATTTAGAAAATCTTAAAAATCAAAGTATATTGATGAACTACACAATTGATTGCGTTCTTACGAGGAGTGAAGTAAATATAATGCAATTTTAGTAAAATTGGCAGCCGTGGTTTCTGTTGTTCATAATCTCATAATCTGCTGTATTGTTTGTATCAAATCAATACCACCTTGGCCAAACAGTGTTTACATATCAAATCCGAGGGGTTGTACCAGGAAAAGCAGTAGAAACATCCTACAAACTTTTGAAAACAAAATTCTTAGAACGATCGTTAGCGCACCATGGTACGTACGCAACGAAAATATTCATCGGGATCTGGGAATTCCCAGCGTCGCCGAAGAGATAACAAAATTTGATCGTAAACACAAAGATCGTGTTCACGGCCATTGTGACCGTACCGTCATTCAACTACTTGACGCGAACAATTCAATTCGTCGTCTGCAAAGGGCAAAACCTTTTGACCTCGCGTCAAATATACATATGCCGGTCGTGAAAACCGCAGGAACTTTCATTGAAATTTAACCTGCCTAAAGTGCTACATTCTTTTTAATTACATACGAACATCTTTTTCCAAAAATCACGAGTCTCGTAAGTGAAAATAAAACTGCTGGATAAGCGTCGGCTTAGTTGTAAAAATCTCACACTTTCATAAGCACGCGCGGTCGGGCCTTATGGTGTCTTTAGAAGATTTTCACCCTCTCGGCAAAAAAAAAAAATCATTTCATTCGTATAATTATTAGATGAGCTGTTGTTGTCTTTATTCCTCTCTGCGTTATATCACAGAACTTGCCTCTAGCTACTATCACTATGTTGTCAGCGTATCTAACACAGTTCATTACACAGTTTGTTAGCTCCACATTAAGAGTGACAGGATCCCACCTTTGGGACGACTTCGTGATGTAGTAATTACCAGAATTTCAGCAGTTCATGACATCCATATTGTCATCATGCTGGTTACCCCTGTTTGATAGCTGATATAAAGCAGTCCTCATGGATCTGCCCTCTCGATATGCATGTTAGCGGGGGATGCCAGAAAGCTACGAAATCCCCGCCATTAACCTTCCTCTTCATATTTCCTATTTCTCCTCCTCTAAAGTTATAAGTTTAGTGGTGTCAATCTTACAATGCCGAAAACCTACCAGGCTAAGGGCCACCAAAAAGCTCAGCTGCTAACGGTATACTCCGAATACCTGGCTATCTCTGGTTTTATTGTGTCCTTATTCATACGTGCGGGGCTCTGTGTAGACTTTTTTTTTATTTTTTTTTATTTGATCAAGTCTATCATTAGAAATATAAAATAGAAAGATACAGAACAATAAGGGGTCAAATCTGTAGCATTAAGTGCTAGAGGTGAACGACCCCCCATCAAAATAACAATTCTTTTTAGTATGGGGTAGTAGCCTATACAACAAGTTGAGTTATTATAATTATCTATTATACCTACTTTACTGTACACAATATTATTAAACAATATTAACGAACATTTTTTTGAGCTCAGAGCAATCCACGGTAAAAAGCCATTTTTTTGTTTATTTCAAAAATAGATGGGTTTCTTTTAAAATACGTACCTCATATGGCAACTGATTGAAAAGCTTAGGTGCTGTAACAATTTAAAAATTCGAAAAAATGGTTTTCTTTGATGCCGGAATATTTACCAATGCTTGAGTATTAACTCTTACCAGTGTATTTCCACTACTTTTGTATGTCCACTACTAGATGCCAACAACCACTCCTGAGACAGGTCGGGAGAGCTAATCGCGTCTGTCAGCCATAGGCTGAACCTACTGCTTGCCTCCGTTGGAGTGATAACCATCTGCTACAGAAATTGATAAAACTAACTCTGTCGATCAACTGCCTACACCCCCACTGGAGGGACATAAAGCCCCGATTTGTGATGCTGAAAGCACAGCCAGGTCGAGAATTACAGAAGTTGTTCTGAAGCTCCTGCAACAGAAACATTTGAGATCTCAATGCCTCCTACCAAGAGGAACAACCCTGCGTTGGAGAAAATACTTCAGGAATGAACCTCCCAATAGAGCCGGCTTCATCTAGTGACGACTTCTAACCCAATGCCCTTTTTTGCCGAAAGAAAGTGTTATTATTAAGGAACTTCATAAGCTTTCTGAGGATGGTCTAAAGATACGTTTTCTGGGTTACTTGCATTTACCACAGATGCCCAAGAAGGCTTTCCGCCATTTCCACCTAGATTCCCACTAGGGAATCGGAAAAACCACTAATATGGCGCCGGAGCCGAAACCCGGGCAAACGGCTATCATCACCTCCTGGATATTATATAATAGAATCCGTCGGGGGAATGATTCACGAAACTCGAAATTGTTGAATCCGCTAAAGCGTATCATTCTCCATACAAATACCAATTTAAAGTGAAAGTGTATCGAATGAGCTAAGGAAATTTCCGATCCGTCAGACTGAGAATGATACACTTCAGCAGAATTAACGATTCGATTTTCTAGTTTTGTGAAACTTAGACTTAAAAGTTTAAAAGGCAAACCCCTGATGGAACAATGATCTTAAATATCTCATGTCTACAGTTAAGAAGATCTTTGATCTTTGACGCAATAGTGATTCGAAGACCTACCGCAAGCTCTCACCAGATATGTCCAAGAAATTAAGAAGGCCTCAGCAGCACAAAGATCTGGTCTCTAACAGAACCACCTCCTTGGGCTCATTCAAGAAAGAGGATGAAAGTCAGACCTAACTAAGGAAGAGACTCTTCAACTCTTAGGTTAGGTTAGGTTGAGGTGGCTGTCAGCTAAATCCCAACACACTTAGACCAATAATAGGCCCATTGTAATACCACATGCGTTTGGGAACCGGTCTCTGGCCTACTCATTGAACCATTTGGAGCTTCTGATGAAGAGTAGGGTTCCCTAACGTCCATTTTTTTCAGATCATTTAGGTGGTTGAAACAGAAGACACCTAAGTGGAGTTTCTTTCTTTGGGAGAGAGCTGTGCAGGTGCGAAGAAGGTGAAGAATAGTCTCTCCTCGTCCATGCAGCTTCTGCAGAAATCATTTGAGAAAATGCCAAGCCTTGTTGCATGCTTGCCCATTATTAGGCATACCGAGTGAACTTTAGTCTGGGAGGATGGGTATTGTTGTTCCATTTCTGGCAAGTTCGTCAGTCTTACAATTTCCTGGAATGCCCCTATGCCCCGGCACTCAAATTAGGTGAATATTGAACTGCTCCGCCATCTCTATAAGAGATGAGAGAGATCGGCAGTCTAGAGCTGTTATAGAATTTATTGAGGATGATTCCAAGGATTTGATAGCTGCTTTGCTAGATCAAGCCTGTCAGAGAAGATACCACCACCCCGTCGTTAGTTTTTGAACCGTCGGAATAAAAATGTAACGACTCATCTTCCGTAAAACCACCTTCTTCCCAGAATGGTCGGGAAGGGACGGAAACATGGAAGTTTTTGTCAAAATTTAACTTCTGGTTTATCGTCTTTTCCAAGGCAATCCACCATACAAATACCCCGTACATAACGATCGGTCTAATGACCGAAATATGTAACCAGTGAGTTTATCTGGGTTGTAAGCCCCATTTGTTCCCAATGGCTTTTTTTCAAGAGAAGAATACGACAGTGGCTTTCTTTATTCTTTCGTGTAGGCTCTGTTTCCAGCTTAATCTGAGATCCACCACTGTGGTTTTCTTTCTTGAGGAGAATGCCCCCAACCTTAACCAAAGGATAAGAGGAGGACAACCTTGGCAGGCCTCAAAGTACGTTCAGCACAAATCCGGCTCTGGCATAGGGACCCATAAGGTCCTGTGTCAACCCTCGCATGGCCTCCCTGTCTGCATAGACAACCATGGGATCATAGAGGTGAATACACATCCGGACGGAGATAGCGGCCTTGAGTGGGGACCCAATAGAGATGATACACCAAAACAATCAATCACCAGAAAAAATACAAAAATTCAGAAAAAACAAAAAAAATAAAAAAATAATATTTCCAAGGAGAAAGGGAGCTTACTGTATTAGCACACCCATTTAGAAGAAGTTCGCTGGTTTCCAGATCTCCGGAAAACACAACACCAGCAAAAAAGCACGATAGTACCGAACCCATTGGTCCCAGCTCTTCCAAAAGCACGGAAAAACCCGTTTAGGTGAAGGAAAAATTGGACCGAATTCCCAGTCTGACCAAACCAAATCGGGAGAATGATGGGAAATCCTCTGTAGCAAAATCAGCGAGCTGATGGTTTTCATCCAAGGGAAGAACAACGTGCAGAATGAAATCAGAAGACTGATTTTTTTTTTTTATAATCTGCGCGCGCCGAACTGGATATGAATACCCTTAAACTGTTTCAATCCGGACGCGCTATAAAACAGTATAGAAAAGCGAAGCAGTGAGGAGGACGATGGGAAACAGAAACGAACTCTCGACCAAAGTACCCAGATGGAGGAAGTAAGTCGCAGTGCGACCTCCAGAACAGCACTTGCGGTATCGCACGGAGTTCTGCCCAGAATCCTGGAGAGCAGGTAACACCCATAATCAAAAGGAGGAGAGATACAACTCCCAAGTCGAATAGGCAAGTCCACAAACCACAAACGAAACTTGCCTGAGCCAAAAAGAAAAAATCGGAGACATATGCGGTTGAAGGAATGGCGAACCCAGACCGAGAACGAACAACAGTGAAGAGACAAGGACCAACAAAGAAGCAAGAATGGACGCAGGTGAAGGGACTTGAAAGGCACAGAAGGAAACCAACCCGTCCAGATGCATTTGTAATAAAGGCAACAGGCGAACTTTCCTACGCGGACATGCTGCGGAAGGTAAAAACAGACCCCTCACTAAAGAAGCTGGGAGAAAATGTTGACCACGTCCGAAAGACCGTGAAAGGAGACTTATTGCTGCAACTGAAGAAAGCAGCAGACGGACTTGTAACAAAAAGTGAAGAAGATCCTGGAAAGTACAGCTGAAGTCAGGACCGTGACACATGAGTTCACAATAGAGGTAAAGGATCTTGATGAAATCACGACTAATGAAGAGGTCGCTCTAGCCCTCTCAGAGCAAATCGATCAGCAAAAGCCGATACCAGTAACTGCAGTAAAGTCAATGAGGAAGACCTATTCTGGGACGCAGACAGCAGTGGTAAGTTTGCCAGCATGCATCACCAATAAAGCGTTAGAGATCGGAAGAATTAGAAACGGTTGGGTAAATTGCCGACTAAGAGGAAAACCGGATCTGAAAAGTTGTTACCGATGCCTCGTGTTTGGAATGCATGCTCTTTTAAAGAAGTCGCCATAGCGCCAAGCACCAAGTTATCCAACTAAACCTTAACCATTGAGAGGCAGCTCAGAATCTACTTACACAGTCGGACAGAGAGTAAGATGCGGATATCACTATGAATTTGGGAATATGGACGGCGGACACTTCAGGCAAAGCCGGGATATGGATACGCGGCCAATTTACTTTTTTAGCTGCTACGCCCCTCCAAGCTTAACACATAAAGAATTCGAAAGAATAGTCGACAACATCGTAACCACTGCAAGATAGAGAAGTTGAGTCGTCATTGCAGGTGACTTCAACGCGTGGGCGGTTGAATGGAGCTCACGTACCACAAACACCAGAGGAAGAACTCTCCTGTAGGCGTTTGCATTGTTGGACTTAGTTCTCCTAAACTCAGGAAACGAGCTGACCTTCAGCAACGGAAAAGGGTCAATAGTGAGTACCTGTTTGGCAAGAGATGCTGCGTGGAGAGTAAGCAAAACATACACGCAAAGCGATCACCAGGCAATTAAGTTTCATCTACGACCCAGTCATACAGGAAATATAGGAGAGCAGAGAAGACAGATGCAGAATAAGGGGTGGAAACCTCACACCCTAGATGTCGAAGTACTCCAGCGATAAAGCGAAGCAGCTTTCGAGAGGAGTGGCAAGAGCTTGTGACGCTTTCATACAGCAGAAAACAGCAAACTTGCGTTGGACCCAGTATACTGGTGGAATAATTTTTTTTTTTTTGGATTGCGGGATGTGTATTCTGCATAGATACTAATAGCCCGAGTGCTACTAGCATGCACTATTCGCAACCCTGAGAAATCGATGCCAGGAATACGCCTTCGTACTAAACACGCACCCTACACACTTAAACCACTCTCCCCGCGGGACTGCCCTTAGGTATTACTTCGCGGGGCTGGTTAGCAGTTTATGCTATGTTTCTTGTGTCAGCTTCTTCCGCTGCTTCAGTTGCTCTTCTTAGCTTTTCTATTCTCCGCAACTCTTTTTGTAGAGTTGTTACGAAGGAACATATTGCCATCCAATTCTCTTCCGACCGTAACATATGGTCGAGGAGTAATGACGGACTTGGCAGAGTAATTCTCCATGCCGTGAAACGTGTACAGTAAAACACTGCATGCTCCGTATCGTCATCTTCACCTGGGCATTCCGGGCAGGATGGTGGGTTGTCGTGTCCGAATCAGTGTAGATATTTGCGGTAGCCACCGTGGCCAGACAGGAACTGCGTTAGATGGTAGTTGCAGTCTCCATGCTTTCGACTTATCCAATCTTGGATTGTCGGTATAAGTTTGTATGTCCATCTGCCTTTTGTTGTATTAGCCCAACGAGCTTGCCACATAGCTGCTGACGCTGCCCTTTCTTCAATTTGTATCCCCTTGATACCAGTGGCGTCGTGATGACTCAATGCTATTCGGTTATATATCCTCAGCATTTCATCTGCAAGAATATAGATGGGGACCATTCCAGCTATGACAAATGCAGCTTCGTCAGAGATGGTTCGAAAGCCGCTGATTGTCCGTAGCGCACAGAGTCTGTATGATGACGATAGTCTGCTTTTGATCTCCTTCGCCCTCAGAGCCTCCGCCCAGACTAGGGCGGCATATAACAGAACTGAGGCGATAACTCTAGAGAGTAGAATCCTTCGAGCGTATCCAGGTCCACCGATGTTAGGCATGATACGCGAGAGAGCTCCCTGCATTTGCGATGCTTTTATTGGTAACAAAATCAACATGCGTTTTAAACCGTAGCTTGTTGTCCAGCATTACTCCAAGGTATTTAACTGCCTCTTTCGACCTGATGGTTTGGTTACCAACCTGAAAGTTGGCAAATTCGACGGTTTTCCGGCTGGTTATAAGAACAGCTTCTGTTTTATGGTCAGCTAGTTCTAGTCCGGCGGATATTAGCCAATCTTTTATCCGAGCAATTGCTTCATTTGTAGCTGATTCTACTGCACGGATTTGTTTAGCTATTGTCACTGGTGGAATAATATGATCGCCAGACTGCGCGCAGATTGCCACAGGACACGGCGACTGTACCAGCGTAACTTAAAAGCTGCAATTAAATACAGTAAAAACAGAAGCTTCGAAGAACTGTGAAACGAAGCCAATCAAAACCCGTAGGGAAAAGCCTACCAAGTGGTTATAATAAAGTTGAAGGGTGGCAGAAAACCCTCGCCCACATCCTCAGTGTTTCTCAAAAATGTGATCTCTGTGCTTTTCAACAACAACAGGGAATACAGGAATAAACAGAGAGGAGAACCACGACGGGGGCGTTACCAATACCTCTCGTCACAGCAGCAGAGTCCTACAAGTTCCCCAATCAGTGGAAGAAGCAAAGACTTGTCCTCTTATCAAAAGGTAATAAACTACCGCAGGATCACTCATCGTATAGGCCTCTATGCATGCTGGACACCATGGGCAAAATACCGCATAATAAGTGACAGATTGGAAAGCGCGATTGATGAAGCGGAAGGCTTCGCAGACCTCCAGTATGGTTTCCGATTGATGCCATCGACGAAGTCGTAAATCCAGCGAAAAAAGCCGTCGAAGGAAAACGATGGAAGGGCGGAAGTAAATATTACTGCGCATTAATAACGCTGGATGTTAAAAACGCCTTCAACACCGCAAACTGGAGTAACATTCTTTGAGCACTGACTGCCAAGAGAGTACCGGACTACCTGCAGAAAAGTCTCTCAAGGCTCCGTACTAGGTCCACTACTGTGGAATGTAATGTACGACGACGTCATATTTTCAATGACCTAGAATCCCGAGGTCATCGAAACTAATTGACTTTGCCGACGACATAGCGATTGTTGTAGTGACCAAATTGCTTGAGGAGTTGGTGCATGACTGTAATTCAAAGGTGCTTCGTCCGTAATGTAGCCCATCTCCATGTCTCAGAGCGAACTATCATCCACTAAAGATGGTTGTATAGTCGACGCCTGAGTCATCATCTTCCAAGGAAGAGAAGGAAATTGATGTCTCAGGATCTTTGTTAAATATTGTAAGGCCTGAAAGGTGGGGGGCAGTTTATCTACATCCATCTCGTCCTTCTTATACCCCTTCAGGGTAATAGCTACGAACCCATAGCTTATCACGCCTTCGGTCTTCGCCAAAGAAACAATAGATTCTTTACTAACCACAATAAGCGCGCATCTATAAAGGTCCATCTGCTCCTCCAGGTTAGTAACTTTCCAGTTGTGAGTTGGAAGCGATGGTTTGCTGATTTGTAATATCTGGATAATATCTTCCGTGTTGGAGAGTTGGGCTGGGATCCAGGTGCGAGTTATCGGTCTGCATAGGATATTCTCTTTTGCTACAACCTCGAGCTTAACACCAGGCCAAACATGCCCTAATTTGCTAATCGCTAGCTTATAGAGATCACAGATCTCTTATCAGCGCAAGCGATCAGCTTGACATGGCCTTGATGCCAACCGCAGTCACGACAGTTGGGAGGCGGGCCGAAATTCTCCCCCATAATTTCGAGAAAACAAGTCGTCAAAAAGACTACTATTGATCGCACCGAAAAACAAATTTAAACCGTCTCATTCACCCCCCCATTTATGGCGAAGCAAAGTACCTTGACGTCATCCTGGACAGTAAATTGTCCTGGTACCCTCTTATTAATCGAACCATCGATAACTATGGATTTGACGGCGGAGTTGAACCCTAATCCGTATTTCGTTTCAAATTGAAAAAGTATTCGAAAGTGCTTTTCGAAACGAATGCAATATGTTGTTAAACATCTTCCCATAACTACGGAGATGGAGAGCACAGTGTGCCTCACATTTTTTTTTTTTGAATGTTCTTGATTTACATGGCCTTTAACAATGATTTAACGATTACAAACAAAATTGTTTGAATTAATTGTGATATACATAAGCGATGTGTTCCTGTGAAGGATTTACTAAAATGACTAACAGCTCTTTGGCAACAAACGTGAATTTCTATCATTCATTGGAGGTTCTTCAGTACACAAATTTGATATAATTTCAAATAAACAATGGCTCTCGTAACCACAAGAAAATCAAGTAGTTTTCAAGCATTAACAAAAGTAAAAAGTACAAAAAAACAATGAAATGCTTATTTGTGACTAAATTATATCAATTGACATCAATAACCTGTCATTTCCATATAAAAATCACTTTCCGCGAAAAAGACCTCGGGGACTAGGTCCCAAAATGATGCTTCAAATGGACACCTTGGTCGTTAGACCTACCTTAGCACCTACAAAGACTATAAAAAAGTCACAACAGCTAGTAAGCTGAAACGAGTCCAATGCCTTGCTGAAATCTACATAAAGAGCTGTCCGCTATCCCCAATCTCAACGAGGTTGTGAGCTTACCTCCGGTATAAATTCACATAAAGGTAGAAGTCTGTCTTAGACTACACACGCTTTTTTATCTAGAAAAACTTCAGCTCTAGATATCTCCCCGATGGTTATCTTAGCCTGCTTAGCTCTCTGCTACAAAGCAGCATGCAATTGGACGACATGCTTTCAAGATCCTTCTTTAAGTGGAATGACTCAGTAGTCGTGAGACGACTGGGAAAAGTTCAAACCCCGTCCATCGGAACACCATCTAGCCAGTGGATCTGGGACGAGTCGTCTCGGGCTAATTCTCGGTTAGCTTAGGCACATTTGCTACTCAACCACTTTCCAGGCATAAACATTTGCCATCAATCAGTGCGTAAGCTAAACTTGTAATACAACACCCATTGCAAAGTGACTGGATTCAGTCGCGACGAAATCTAAGTTAATTCTGGTAAATAAGATTGGACCCTGCACAAAAAGATGTCAAAAGAAAGCGAAATGGCCGACTCACTGGGCAGGATTGGCACATTGACCTCTTTCACTGGTCCCGTACTATCATTCTGTGGAGTAAACAAATGGACAGACCCTGTTTAAATTCAACTTTATCTAGACAGACGCTCCAGATCAAAAATGTGCCAAGTTCCTTCCCCTGAACTATCTTTCTAAATCTAAGTTTATTGTGAATCAGAGCAGGAACCACCTTAGAACCCTAACCGGTGGCCACTGGCTATTGAAAAGACACCTCCACAGACTTAACTTACTTTGCCCTCACTTTCTACGAGTCCCTAAAATACGTAAATGAGGCTGCAAGACTTCGAAAAGTATTTTCAAAAGAACCCTGCGTTCTCGGATATATCAAAAAGCGTGTAAGCTCATGAAAAGAATCTAATAAAGTATCTTTGAATCTGCTAATAAAAACCCACTTCCTTTACAGGACAGCAGTTCTTTTCGACCACATAACGGAGAAAATGATCTCAAAAATCATCAAGAAAGAGAAATTGACGTGAACTATAAAATCGGCCAAACCCTACAAAGCTACAAGGTCGAATGAAATTATAACAGTCTCTAGCCAATGTCGTTTTCAGACTGCTTACGTACGGGGTACATACCAAAACAATGGGGAGATGTAAATCATAGAAACCTAGTCACATTGCTAAATGGGTTTAGCGGTTAACGAGGCAAAACTAAACATACGTTATCATCACAAAAGGACACATATGTACATACTCGTCAAAAAGGATACACATATTTAAAAGACTAAATGCAATACCTACCAATACTACCAATTCGGATTCTGAACACTCCAGCAAATCCACAAAGTGACGAACAAAACTTCGAATAGAAAAGATTCTGCATAGGAGTATTTCTTGACGTTGTTAAACTCTTCGACGCTGTATAGCATGTTGACTTACTGTTAAAACTAGAGAATCTTCTACCAACGGACTTTTATCTGATTATCAAAATTGACTTAACTAATCGACACGTCTATCTTAAGTATAAAGACTAGCACTCGAAAGTATACACAACACGAGCTGGGGTGCCACAAGTCATCATATTAGGACCACTACTATACAACCTTTACACCAGAGACATTTTTCTTCCGACACAGAAGAAAACATCAATGATTGCCACTTTTGCTGACGATACCATAATCCTCTATTCCAACAAATACTTACAAATAGGTGATATCCAACTACAAAAAATTCTAAACGACACTGCCAAATGATTTCATGACTGGCGCATAAAAGTAAACCAAGACAAAACGGTCCAGGTTATATTCGCTAAAACAAATTGCACACCTCAAGCATTAAAAATTAATAACAAAGATATCTCTATTGACACGGTACTAAAATACCTAGGAATGTATTTAAACAATAAGCTTATCTGCAAGCACGGTATAGCCGTATAGCGAAAGTGGAAGCAAAAGGAGAACAAATTTAGACATTAAATCAATCTGGACTTATGGAACTCAAATCTGGGGCACGGTAGATAAATCAAACACAAATATAATCCAACGACAATAACCGAAAAAACTACAAATAGTGGACGCTGATGGTATATAACAAACAACGACGTACTCGATGATGTTAAAGTTCCCACAATTGCGTAAGAAATATCCAAAACAAACAAAAGTAAGCGAAGACTAATATCACACTCTAACAGCGATGTCAACCCCCTGCCAAAACAGTCAACGCTAAGCAGACGACGCTTGAAAAGAATAAGAGACCAATGGTCAACCATTTAATAAAAAAAAAAAAAAAAATTCGACAAAAACTTTAATGTAAATATGTATTTTCAAATTGTAACCTCTAAAAGAATCTTTAAATGTATTATATCATTATTAAAATGTTTATAATAATTAAAATAAATAATTACACTAAACTCGCTTGTCAACAAATGATTTTGTTGACATTGGTCACAAGTCAAATATGTGTGTACATCTATGGCCAAAATAATAGCAACACTTATACATCAGTGGTAAAGATAACTCCTATTTCATTGAGATTTTTGAAACTTTTTTAGTTTCAACTTACTGACAAATATGTTTACAACATATCCTACGTACAATTAGTTGTACAGTTGAAAGTATATTTTATCAGTCTTAACACCAAGTAATAACAGAGAAAAACGTTGTATATATACAACAGCTAACTACTCGTATGTACACCGGTTGTACAACGACATCAACATCAGAAGGGTTCAAATTCATCACCTGGGGTGGCTAGGAGATGTAGAGCGAATGGACATCATCGCTTCGGCCCGGAAAGTCTTCTAATCTATCTCAGAAAAACGAGGCGGTAAATTAAGACCTCACGTAAGGTGACGCACACAAGTGAAAAGGCACCTCAACCAACTTCGTGTGCAAAATTGGAGGCGGCTAGCACATGTTGGTTAAGGTCCAGTTCCACATCGGACTGTAACGCCATCTAAAATAAAAGAAAATAACTGATTATCATCAGACATCATCAGCCAAGCTTTCCTTTGATAAAGCAGATAAATTGGAATGGTTGGGGTTGGCTATGAATATTAGAAAGGTAGGCGCTACCGATAGGAAAGTTGTATTGCCTAATAGATGACATAATAAAGAACGAAATCAACTGTTCCTGGTTATCCAATTCTAGTTTATCGAAGCTACATGTAAATAGAACACACATATACGTATTATGGCACTAGATCGATTCTCTAACCGCATACCAACTCAAGTAATCGCCGGACACTGCGCCATCGGAGCCATTTAAAATTCCGAAAATATGTTTACTTCTAAGGCTAAAACTGTATTTTGCTTCAGCAATTGCCGATACTCTGCAACCATCGATTCGAATCTTAGCATTCCATTGAAAATATATCCAAGCAAACATACAGAACTGTACATTTAATATTTAAAACAAAATACAACAAAAATAATCTGAATGAACTATCGCCTTCACTTTTTTTCCTTCTTAGACGGTCTTCCTCTTGCTTTCTTTGGCGCCGGAGCCGATGTGTTGCCATTTCCCTCAATACTTCTTAGTGAACGCTTCTTGAATTCAGAATTAATCTTTGCCAAGTTCTTTAAAAGCTGAGAGTTTGTTGAAGCATTACTTTCGTGCTGTAGTACATCATCTTCCGAATCTGGCATCGCCGTGCCGCCAATTGAAGTCTTCGGTGTTGAATCCTTTTCTGTTATAGATTCAGCTTCATCCCTACTTACATCAGATTCTGCTTCTATTTGATCTAACCTTTCCTCTTCAACTTGCTGTTCGTCTTCCTCCATTTGCTCATCGTCTGAGTCATCTTCAATGCGACTACTATGAGATAGCGACTCATCAATAGCTGCTTTAAGTTCTGAAGTCTTAATACGAAAATCCCGAACTGTACCCAGATGTAGAAAATTTGTCAGTCGATCATTTGTCTTCTTACTCAAAAGGATTATATTTTTGTTGAAATTTTCCACAAAAAGAATCAAGCGAGGTATTTGTTTTGTTTCACGAAGGATTTTCGCCTTTTCCACTTGGGGATTTACCAGTTTCCCTTTAGGGCGACCCTCGAAGATGTTCGCTTCGATGTAAGTGATGAGGGCGTAGATGTTGGTCGGTAGGCGTTTACCTATAACTTGAAGGAGGTGATCAAATCTGAAATAAATGGAACTTTTAAGTGGGTTCGTGAGATATGTTTGATACTATGTCGTACTTTGTTCCCTGAATTGAAAGCTTTGAAATTGCACTGCGGCTGAGGAAGTGTTTGGATAGATTCTTTAAGCATGTGTACATCTGTATGAGAATTCGCAAAAGATTCTCCATACAGGTTCCCAACGGTAGGCTTACGTTGGAGAGGTGCAATAGGGTGTTTGAAATGTGTATCAGTTGGGAACAAATCGAACGCTCCATGCTTTTAAGAGAGGCTAGGCACATTTCGCGTTCATCTTCAGCAATTATTTTCAGCTTGAAATGCAAGCTGTTCGCCTTGGAGATGAAGTATTCGACTTCTTCTATTTGTTTACGCAAAGTGGCATAAAGATAGTTGATGCATGTCTCAGCACTGGTAAGAGTGATGGATTTCAGCTCAAAGTTTAGGTTAAGTTCAGGCTATGGAAATGTGGCTTTATATCTGATGGAAAGATACGATTATTTCGACTCACCTGATCAGTAATCTGCCCTATAACCTTTTCTAGATGCATAGCAATCGTATTGAAGAACATCCCTGAGTGAGTCTTCTGTCGCTGAAGAAACAGCAACTTGTGAACTAGTCCCATCTCTTTTGTGTGCACTTCATTTCTCTTACAAAACTCCAGCAACCAAGTGTAGCTTTCAATAGTAAGACGATCACTATACGACTTATTATCGTAAAGGATCTCTAGGCACTGGAGTAGCGTACTCGGGATTCTAGCTCCAGCAGGTGCATCTGTGTCCTCGCGCAGTTCTTCCTCGTCACGCATGTACTGGTCAACAATTTCTTGAATCAAAGTTATAGCTTCCTTGTAAATGGATATATGCGTTGGGTGGAAATCTACATTAAAGGAGTTGAAAATGCTTTTCAAGACACCATTATATTCACCCTACCAACTCCTTTGATAAATTCATCGAACTTTTTGGAGAACAGCTGTTTAGCTGTGGCAAGACACTGATAAAAACAATCGACGCACAGAGCAGCAACCTGGAGATCAAAGTTTTTCCACAGTGACGGCAATTGTTTGATGCAGCGCTCATACAGAATTTTTGTCACGTCTGTAAGATTTCTCAGAGTTCGACCACTATGTGAGAGTTGTTTATATGCTGGTTGATTACGAAGATTTTCAATTAGTGTCACAGTCACTTGATGAATATACCGAACCAGTTCTCGGTTGCTACGAAGTGGTGCTGCTGCACTCGGTTTAGCAAATGGTACAGAATCACTAAAACAGAGAGAGATATGCCATGTTGGATTCTGCTAACAACTCTTGACTTGAGATACTTACTAATGAAGAAGTTTCAAGAAAAGTTCAATGTCGGAGAGGTCCCAAATATTTTCTGGTTTCGAGTTGATTTTATTCACAACAACTCCATTGATCGTTGAATTCTGGGTTTCGGTATCAATGCATACTTTGTTGGTTTTCGGTTTGATCCCCTTCTTCCCACTACCGAGACTCTTTAAATGATAAAGTGAAATAGGATTCTAATCGTGAAATAGAATTTCATTACCTTCAATCCCTCGGATATCGAATGATGTTGTTTGAATAAGATCAATATGTTTGAAACATTGTCGTTGCTTGGATTTGATGTTAGCACCATATATGACATCAGTCCTTCAAGAAAGTTAAGCTGCTGCATAATAGTTTCATTTTTTAGATGTGTTAGATGTCCACTCTGTAATAAGAAAGTAGGATGATGCAAAACAAGCTAAACAAATTGTTCGGAAGTTAATCAGCGTTCATTAGCTATAGACGAAGACCTTCGTTAAATAAAATGCAAAATGGAAACACCTAGAGTAGCGTTTTCCAATCTTTTACACTTTGTGAATTAAAAGAATGTGTGGGTGTCTAAAGAATTTCGGAGAAAGTCTCAAAATCCCAGCACATGTAGTGCTGTTTCTCGGGATATAAGTCAGTTGAGGTGTGTGGCTCACAGTAGACTCCCAGTATTTTATTGCCGGGAAGGTATTTCATTTTCGTTTTCGAATTTATCGGTGAATGAATATAGGATTTTGGAAAACCACCTATATATTCTTGTGGCAGTCAATGTAATTCGTCCGTCTGATAAACGTGTGCGTGTTCGACTTTCATATCGCTTGAACAGAATATTGACATAAGAATATAATTATGATAATATTGACGTGATTCAAAGAACCTTCAAAAGCCTCCACTGTATGAAATAGAATCACGTGGAGTTTCCGGAAAGCCAATTGGACATTTTTTACACTCAACATAGAAAAAGAAATAGTTGACCAAAATATACTAAACATTCCTGTCACAAATAACACGCTGAATGTACTTAATAACATAACCACCAGAGCGCAAAAACGTCAATACCTAGAGGAAAAACAAAAAATATACAAACCCTTTTGGAACAAAACACTCCAAAAAATTAAACAAGATAGAAAAAAAGCCAGAAATACAGCCGAAAACACTAAAAACCAAACAGATATAATAAAATGGAAACAAATTTCAGCTAAAATGAAGAAACAAATAAATAACGACAAACGAGAACACATCAACAATTTCATTAGAAACCTAAAGTACGATAACTCCAACAACGAAAAAACCGCCCTCGACAAACAAAACCTTGGATGAAAACATCTTTAACGACAACTTCACAAGCCATGAGCTAGAAGAGGCCATTAGACTCGTCAAAAACAAAAATCAACCCGGACCTGACTCAATCTTCTCTGAATTTATCAAAAATTACGTAAAACAACAAAAATATTACTATTAAAGATCATAAACTCAATCTGGAACCAACCCATTGATATACCAAAATCCTGGAACAAAGCAATAGTTATACCAATGCTAAAGAATAACAAAGACGCAAAACTAGCAAGCAGCTACAGACAAATCTCTTTAACTTCCATACAGGTAAAACTAATGGAAAAGATGATAGCCAACCGACTTAACTGGTTCCTCGAAAGCCAAAAACTCATAACTAAAGAACAAGCAGGATCCAGGAAGAACCTACCAAACTTCAAAATTCACCAACCAAGCAAAAGAAGCGTTCAACAACAAAGAAAGCATTCTCGCTACATATATAGATTTCAAAGCAGCCTATGATAGAGTCTGGAGAAGAAACCTCATATGAAAGCTAAAAGAAATTGGAATAAAAGGAAACATGATAACCTGGATTACAAACTTCATAACACAGAGATGGATTTCAGTAAAATTTAGAGACAACCAAACTACCTACATAAAGCCAAATCCTTTTCAGATGCGAATCACTAATCACAGCTAATACATCACCTTTATGTCCAATTGGCAAGGGCGTGAACATCTTTACGTACATATGTATACAGGTTCACGGTTCGAATCCTGGTGTCAAGAATCATCTATTTATTTCGTATGAAATAATTAAAAAAGTCGATCAATTGCGAAAGCTTATGTCAACTCTACTGGAAGGCATAACACTGGCAGTAAAATGCAACTTGATCGTGATTATGACATCAGGAGGACGGAGAAAAATACTGTGAATCATAAGCAACGACAATAGTAGCAAAACAAAAATACTCCCCAGTTATCTGGACGCCACTATTGGAGTTCACTGAAACTTAATACTACCTAAGTTTCAAACCAACTAACACCACTCAGGCTTTCTCTCTGTCTCCTCCCCTTTCCACAAAACGCCCGTGTTCTAAAATTAGTGTAAGGGTATTCATATCCCCTTTAATACGTGCAAATTATTAAAAAAAAAAAAAAAACTTGAAACCACCAAAACAAAAGGATTGTTACAGGCGCAGTTAAGACAACCAACTCTTACGCAACAACCAACTCTAAACAATACACCTGCTCACACTGCAAAACAAAAACAAAAAACAAATACTTTCTGTCACTTTCGGGTATCAATGAAATTCTACCGGGCCTTCTTCCCCGGACCTAGCGCCTATCTCTGGTTATACAATGCCGGAATTTAAAAGCTCAAAAGAAAAACGCTCTACCGACTTAGCAAAATGTATTGAAATAAATGGGAACTGTACAGAGAAATTAAAATTGATGAAAAGAAAACAAAAAGCTAAAATTCAGTTTTGTTTTTTTGTTTTTTCAACCGACTTAGCGAACTTATGTAAATCTCCTCCTCAAAGTAATTGCAAATTTTCAACTCTCAAGAACAGTATCTGCATCAAAATTTGTTTGATAATAGTACCCGCCTAGTCCCCTTTAAAAGCCTTCGGGCTTAAAGTCTGACTCTAAGTCTGAGCAGTGGCTTTGAAATGGGTTCGAAAACTCCGGTTAGCTTATACATACATGGCATAGCCATTTTAAGCGCTAAATGTTACATAATATCATTGATTACGTTGACGGCGATGTTCTAATGCAAAAACTTCTGAAGATTTCAATTTCACAAGAAGAACTCCTGGAAGAACCTCTGTAACTTCAGGTTTTTTGTTTGAAAAACATCATAAATTACTTCCATAAAAAGACAACTACAACTAATACCTGCCTATTGACAATCATACCGAGATCAGTTAAGCCATACATACAATTGTCTCGAACTTAAATTCCTTCAATTTAATCTGTCCAATAACAGTTGACAAAATTTTGAGCATCTCACTCGTATCATATGCGTGCTCAAATCGATCATACGTCTTCAAGCAGTGAGACACAAAGACTATCAGTCTGCCCAAGTTATCCTTCACTATGATTTCATTTTCGTTATCAGATACATTGTGTAGCAGCTTGGTGAAATGCACTTTTATCACCAGCTTATCCTCGTCGTCCTTTTTCATATCGAAATACGAACGAAAATGTGAGTCAATAAATTGTAGAACATGTGGAACTAGTTTTTGATTCAGCTCTACAGCACGCTGTAAATCTGCAAGAGAGACTGGACAGTCAGTTGCTCAAGGGTTGCCTCAGCACAACAACACTTACTTTCATACAGAGTTGATTTGATTTCCAAATTCTGATTGAAACAATTCCTCAACAGTCCAATTATTTCCAAGGTCAGCATATCAAAATGACGTTGAGGGTTACTGCGGCTACCAAGCGTTGCTTGTGACATCAGAGAGAAACCAGAGATACTCTGTTGGGTGCAGATCCCCGAGGCGTTATTTGAAGTTCTCTGAGAGTTACTATTATTCAGCTGTTTGAGTATCATACAGAAGCCATAAACGCCCATGCGACAAGTTTTGGGGTCACTAGAGAGATGATACATTCAAATTAGACATTTAAAATGGCCAGATACTTACCTGGAGTTCATAGCTTTTCGTAGGATTTCTATGAATGAATCCCGCACACCAGGTGAAATCTTCAGGATGGGCAATATGAAAGTCATCATACGCATTGCTTGATCACCAGGAATCTGCAACTCTAACTAGTATACATCTATTTGGCACTAAAAGAAAACACAACTTACCCATAACAAAAAGTCCAACACATAGTTAATCGATTTCACACATTCTGATACAGTAAAGGTATCGTTGGAGCTCAGCAATGTGAGGCACTCTAAAGACAATAACGAAGATATATACATATGTATGTACATACAAATTTTACCAAGAGAGACATAGACCATACCAACCTGAATATTGAACCGCTTCCTGATCCACAATCATCCATTCCGCCAGCTTTTTTACTACCCCCTGACCAAATACGAAACGCTTTCGAACAAACTTCATTAGAAAATTCATTCCAAGCTCATAAACGACAGGTGAGTTCTTTGATTTCAGCAAAGTGAATGCAAGATTCACCAACCCTGGGGTTATTGTATCTTTCCCCTCTTTGTTGTGATTGATCATTACGGTAAACGTTTGATCCAAATCTACCCGACGTCTTTCTAAGCAATCACGATACCAAACCGAATATTGTGCGAATTTCTTTTCGTCTTCGCTGTTTTTGATTACACTGCGGAGGAATGGTAAAATTACAGAAGAGGATAGGCGGGAATCTGGTTCACGATTCGCGCGGGTCATAGATAAAATAGCACTGAGGACGAATGGCGTAAGAATTACGTCGGGGACGGAGAGCAAGTTCTGTGAAGTAATTTGAAACGGTAAATATTGTTGATCGAGGCAATAGCGTTCACAAGAACAAAAATCTAAACTAGAGGTCGCAATATATAATACATATAATAAAATACAATATATATATAAATTCAGGGGATATATATTCCTGTGGACAGTTTCTCAAGCAGAGTATAAGTTATAACTTTTATTTTACAGATTCTGAAAGGAGATGCAAAATAAATCGTTTACAAATCGAATTGATTGTTTGGATGAAGGTGTAGGCTGGGCAAAAAACGGGTGAAGGACTGTGACATCAATTTCTATGACCGCTGCAAGGAACAGAAGCAACGTTTGTCAAATAATCCATCGCCAGTCTCAGAAACGTAAAATTTTATAATCATATCTGCAAAATACCTCATCATCATCATCATCAAGCAGCCAGTTGCGTCCAAAGGAGGAAAAAAAGGAGGTTCCGGTTTTGGACTAACCAATTCCAGCTATTCTTCTGATATCGTCTATGGCGATGATGGTCTTCCTCTACTCTTTATATCTTCTCTTGGTCTCCATTCCAACAATCTTTTCGTCCATCTGTTGTCTCTCGTGCGAGCCATATGTCCTGCCCATCTCCACTTCGCCGTTACTATGCGTGTTGTAATGTCGAAAACTCTTATTCTTCGCCGTATTTGCTCGTTGTTTATTCGATCTCTTCTCATAATTTTAAACATTGATCTCTCCATTGCTCCTTGAGCTGCATGCAATGGTGTGCCTTGTTAGAGTTTCCGAACCATAGGTTATCACTGGTAACACGCATTGGTCGTATACTTTCTTTTTCTGTTGTAGTTTGCCAAAAGCTGCCCACCTCAGTTCAATGCGGTACAAGAGTTCACGTGTAATTCTTTTCTCAAGTCCATGGAAAACTTGCAACTGTTTGAACTTGTACTTGAGAAGAACTGTGAGGAGCTTAGGTGATATGGTGTCTCCTTGTCTTATTTCTCTCTCTACAAGGTAAATGTCCGTTTTTTTCATGTATCATGTTGGATGCAGTGTACTTCTACGGTGTCGAAAACTTTTTGGAAATCGACGAATGTCAGTGTCAAAGACCGGTTGTATTCTATACATTTTTCTCAGTGTCTTAACTGTTTGTAGATGATCACAGAATCCCATACAAGAATGGAAAAGCACAAAAAAGAAAAACGAAAATTCCTCGCGACCTTTCTTCTTACGACGACAATACAATTTTATGCTATTACGGGGGCTACTCGTGACAATTATTTGTCTGTTTGTCTGCCGTTTGTCTGCCGGACCGTGAAAATACTTCTTGGTGTTTTCTGAGACTCGACCCTTGCTGGTCCGTTTAAATTACATTTATAACTACTTAAGATGATAATAATAATAATGGTATCAGGGTTGAATATTTTCCCACGATAAACTTTTAATTTTGTGGTGAAACTAGAGTTGGTAATTTCAGAACCCAAGAAGGGTTTGCAGGAGAAGGCCATTGTACCCTCGCAGTGGCGGGTAGATCTTCAATACTCTCTTAATAACGGCGATGTTGAATGCTATGAGCCCCGAACGGTACTCATCCCAAAACTTGGATGTTTTGGCTGAGCTAAACAGCCTGCTGGCTCCAATTGTCAGAGCGCTCGCTTTTCCGCCTTACATTTTCTGATCTGATCTTGCAGCTACATATTTTCATACGCAAAAGTAGTGTAAGAAAGCATTTAGTCGTCAGCTGTACTGTAGTACAATGAAATGTAAAAGTAAACCTTACAGTCAACTTCGGTTTCCTCCAACTCTTTTTGATTTACCTTTCTTCGATTTTGTCCGCATCGGTCAACAGTCTCCCCTTTTAGAGAATGTGACTAGTTAACTATTCCTCTGGAAGAGCTGCTTTTTGATATATGTAGTCATAACTAGAGTACAAAGTAAATCTTGGAAATCTCACTTAAAAGATTCTTACCCTTAGTGCAATACACATCTGCATTTCATTAATCTTATACTGTGTGCAGTAATTCAAATGATGCAAAATAGTCTCCTCCGCCTCGCGCAGCTCTTTATCCGAGAATATATCTGCCAACAAATAGCATCCCTAAACATTTTCATTTTGCAACTTTGATTCACGTACCTATACTATTGAAATCTGTCGAGTTACTGTCCATATCGGCAAAAAGCTTCTTATAGTAAAATCGATAGAAGTACTTCTCCAATGCCAGAATGGGTATCACAACTTGCGACGCAGTTGTGCACATAGAGAACAACTGATACGACAACGCTGGTAATTCAGACGGTACCATATTTTGAAGACTGGCAGAGAATTTATTCAGCACGATGAGCATTTCATTAGACGACATCGAAAGATCACTAAAATGAGCCAACTTTTAGAAAAAAAAAAAAAGCAATTGGCAAATTGGAATGCTCACCAAAACATGTCAGCGATTGGAGTCAAAACTTCCGTTGGCCACTTCATGAAGCAGATATTCTTAATAATTGTATCTCTATACTCACAGCCAGGCATGAGCATACCATTAACATTCAAAATAGTTACACTGGTGAGGACGGAGAGGGTTTCTGGTAGTAGATCTTTCCATCTAAAAATAGTTCAATAAGGACACACAAGTTTTTATTACGAGAAACTAACCCAACACATTTTGGATCACCAACTCTAATTCCCTCCACACAGTGCTCGACAATTTCTATCAATTGTTCATTAGTGAAACTCGGCAAGTCCAAACAAAGCCTTGTAATTAAATCATATGTCTGTTTATAGGTCAGTTCCACTTTAGAGATTTCAACGAGAAAGGTCTGAACACAGCTGAAACGTTTCACTTTGGAGTCTACATCGGAGGCAAATCCTTGAAGAAGATAGTTCCAAAATGCTGCACAATCCGAACGCCCTAATTTGCTTTTAAGGGATGTAATGAGCTGTTTAAATAGAAGTCGAAATAAATTCAAACAGGCTATTTGTTATGTACATATTCATTGTGAAATACAAATTTACCGCTTTTGCAGGGGTTTTTGCTATGAGTTGCTGCAGTTCCTGGGTGTTGTGCTTCTCGCCAAGGCGAATTAGTTCCTTCTCAAATGAGGGCATATTAATTTATAATAATCTACAATAAATTAATTTTTAAACAAAACGAATGTAACAACTAATAGCCAACCAGTTGTTTTTGAAATTTACTTCAATTAGAGGGAATTTGATTTGACAGTAGATTAAATTGAACTGCATTTCCATAACAACGCATCTCAAAGGAGGTCCAAGGTAATGTAGTTCGATCGCACAGTGATGGACATCGAAAAGTGAACACATCATTTTGAATTGTAAATTCAAGTAAAAAATTAACGGTATGTATTGTAACATATGTAGAAGGTCTGACTGGTAACTTTGTGGAACTCGGACACAACTGCGTGGATAAATAACTTGATTTTATTGTGTTCTTAGGGACTCTTACTACAGTAAACATCGGTGACAACGAGATACTAATAGAAGACTACCAACCTATTTGTTGGATAGTGACACGGGAGGTCTTTGTATATACTCGTATATTAAAAATAATTTTGAAGTGAGTGAAATTGAATGATCTAAGGAAAATAGAATTTGGTGGCTCGCATTAAAAATATCATTTAATAATTAATCCGTTTATATAACTGCGGTCTATCAAGCCCATACTTCATACTAAGCGTGTATTTTGTGATAAAATCAAGAGTTGGAAAGAAAAGCTAGTGGACTCAAATAATCGTTTTATAACAGCAAGTGATATGAATATAGACTGGCTACACTTATCAAACTTATATAGAAATACCTTAAAAATATAATCAAAATAGGAAATCAGTGTCGCCGAATGGTTAACGAACCCAATCGTATCAAAAACCATACTAATTGACTACGTAATTTCGGATTCTAACTCTGCTGTAGCTAACTATTTTAATACATTTTCAGTTCAAACAAAAATCCATTGAATTAAAAAAATATAAATATATCAAATATAATAGACTATCATTTAATAATTATCTATCAATAAGTAGTGCTCAAATCGATTTAAAATATAGTGAAGATCCTAATATTTTTTTTTTTTTTTTTCTTTTTTTAGAGGAAGGGGAGATCTTCAAAAGATACTGATGATCCGAGTAATCAGCATGCCGGATTTTTACCGACTAAAACCACCTCCCACATAATTGCGATCTAGTCACTTGGACTAATAAGCAATTTTTTACTGACATCTTAGTCTTTGTATGAGTTACACCCCCTGGTGACCCTTTATTTCGAGTGTGAATGTATTTATAAGCAAGTATATACATTTTTATTTTTCTTATATTAAGTTAAATCGAGAGGTTTTGTTCTTTTAAGCCTTCGTAATTGATTTTCATTATGCATTAGTTTTCTTGCATCTATGTTTATATGCTCTTCTAGCTTTTCTTTGTGTTTTTTTGCATGTTTTAGAATTTCTGCAGATACACTTTCTACCTTCAGGTCTCGATGAAGGTCAGTATTTCTTATGTACCAAGGTGCATTTACTATATTTCTAAGCACCTTATTTTGGAAACGTTGTATTTTGTCTATGTTTGTCTTTTTGGCACAGCCCCATAGTTGGATTCCATATGTCCATGTTGGTTTCAGAATTTGATTATATAAAAGCACTTTATTTCCAATTGATACGGATGAGTTTCTTCCTATCAGCCAGTGCAGTTTTCTATATTTGATTTCTAACTCTTCTTTTTTCTTTTTTACGTGCTCTTTCCATCTCAACTTTGCATCTAGAGTCATACCTAAATATTTCGCTGTATTAGCGCATGAAACTATTTTTTGGTTTATAATAATTGGTATATATTCAATTTTTTTATTAGTAAAGTCAACATGGACTGACTTAGACTCGTTTAATTTGATTCTCCACTTATTAGTCCATTCACAGATTTTGTTTATGCCAATTTGTAGTTTTTCTGTGGATTCTTCATTGGTTCTTCCTACTGCTAGTATTGCAGTATCATCTGCGAATGTTGCCATAGCGTGGTTTTCTAATTTAGGAATATCACTAGTATATAATAAGTATAATATTGGGCCCAGTACACTACCTTGCGGTACGCCGGCCTTTATTTCTCTTAGATTTGAATAAGTACTCTGTTGTTTTATTCAGAATAGAAGCATATTGATTTGGCAACATACATCTCAGTTTATAGATAAGTCCTTGCGCCACATATAAGAATACAGCAGAGCAAACTTTCCTTTTTTTCTAGTGCTTCTTCGATTTTATTCGTAATTCTGTGTACCTGTTGTATCGTAGAGTGCTGCCTTCGAAAACCAAATTGATGGTTCGGAATCAGCTTTTTCCTTTCAATTATTTTATTTAAACGCTTTGCGAGTACTTTCTCAAACACTTTTGATATTGTAATATGCAGGCTACGGCTCGAGTAGATAAAACGATATTCTGTGAAATTTATTTCTTTATTTTCTACTCTATAGAACAATTCAAGTTCACACTATACTATTCTTCGCAAATTCTTTTCTTACAAGGTCTCTTTCCTCTCATATCACTTTATCTCCTTTCAATTACTTAATTTACAAATCCAAACTAATTACTTTTTCTTGTTCACTCTCAACTTTCAATTTATCACAAAATTACAACTTCGCCTATTATCACTTTTCTAATCTCTTCGCCACAGTTTAAAAATCACTGTCTTCCCTATTGATCGCCATCTGTCCTTATATAGCAGAAGTTTCAGATAGCCAGAAACTTCTAGCAAATTCTTCGACCACTGGAAATAATTCCAAGATGACAATCATTTCTTCCAGTTATAATTCTCTCTTTATCCGTGACGTTGTCAGCTATTGCGAACCTCGAATGAAAGTACAGTTTGGAATGGGCTGTAGGAGCGTAGTTATTATTCTACATTATTGTTGCATACTTTTAGACGATGTTACACTGCCCCCCTCTTAGACTTGTTCGTCCCGAACAAGTGCGTCCTCACTTCGACCATTGTATCGACTCAGTCGGTCCACATGAACCACTTTCATTTTGGCCCTTGGTCCTCGCTGGATGCGGTAGACAACATCGTTGATGCGGGTTACTATTCTGTATGGACCCTCCCAGTTCCGCTGCAATTTAGGTGATTTCCCCTTTTGGCGATGGGGATTATACAGCCACACTAGATCTCCTTCCTGGAATCCTGACGTTGTTGCCTTGGCATCATACCTGGTCTTCATGCGGTCGCTCGTTATCTTAATCTGGCTTCTGGTCCTTTGGTGTATGTCCCTAAGCCTTTCCCTAAGGTCCGCCACGTACTCTTCTTCATTTCTGGGCTCATTGGTAGGAGATCCAAATTTCACCTCACTGGGTAAACGAGCTATTCCACCAAATAAGATTTCGAACGGCGTATGTCGAGTAGTGCTATGCACGGCACTTCTATAGGCCATCAAAAACAAGGGAATCTGCCGGTCCCAATCCCGTTGGTACTCACCTACGACCTTCGAGAGATGTTCGTCCAAAGTCCTATTGAAACGCTCCACCATACCGTCCGACTGTGGATGAAGCGGGGTTGTCCTTGTCTTTTTGATTCCGAGTAGTTGACACATCTCTTGGAAGATTCTTGACTCGAAGTTCCGCCCTTGGTCAGAATGCAATTCCAAGGGCACACCGAATCTGCTAACCCAATTGTAGACGATCTGCTCCGCCACGGTTCTGGCTTCCTGGTTAGGGATCGGAAACGCTTCCGGCCACTTACTGAAGTAGTCCATCACTACGAGTATATACCGATTACCATTGTCGGTTTCCGGAAAGGGCCCTGCGATGTCAATGGCGATTCGTTCGAAAGGTGCTCCCACGTTGTATTGGTGCATCTTACCTCGAGTTTTGGTTCTCGGACCCTTACTAGCTGCACACACGTCGCATTCTCTGCACCAGTCTTCGATATCTTCCTTCGCTTTTAACCAATAAAAACGTTCTCGTACCTTTTCTAGCGTCTTATTCACTCCCAAGTGGCCTCCGGACGCCCCGCCATGCATTTCCTGTAACACCTCCTTGACCCTCGTCCGCGGTACTACAAGCTGCATTACAAACGACTTTCCGTCGGAGGATTCCCATTTTCTTCTCAGAACACCTTCTTGGACATGGAGGGAGTCCCACTGCGCAAAATATGCCTTTAAGGTCGGGCTTCTGTGAGAGATGTCCTGATGATCCGGTTTCTCCATGTTCTCCTTCCAGGCCAGAATCGGCTCGATATCCGGGTCTTCCTTCTGAGCGTTCCGGATCTCATCTACGCTCCAGCCGGCGATAGGTTCGGCTCTCATTCTTTGGATGGAAACCAGCTCCCGTTCTTCCTGACGCGCACAATGTTTACAATCCGTTCTGCATGGTCTCCGGGACAGTGCATCCGCATTAGAGTGGAGTTTCCCTTTACGATGCTGTATTTCGTAGTCGTAGATTTGCAGCCTTTCGATCCATCTTGCGACCTGACCCTCAGGACTCTTGAACTGTAATAGCCATTTTAAGGCTGCATGGTCTGTGCGAAGAACGAACTTCCTCCCGTAGAGGTATTTGTGAAAATGCTTCGTAGCCAAGATCAAAGCTAGAAGTTCCCGCCTTGTCACGCAGTAGTTCCTTTCTGGCTTAGAGAGCACCTTGCTGAAGTACGCAACCACCTTCTCTTGGCCGTCATGCACCTGGGAGAGTACGGCTCCTACCCCAACATTACTAGCATCTGCATCCACAATGAACGTTTCCCCGGGAGTGGGGTAAGCCAGTATCGGGGCATCGCATAGCCGTTGTTTAAGTGCCTTGAAGCTCTTCTCGCACTCAATTGTCCATTTGAATTGTTTTCCCTTTTCCGTCAACTGGTGCAGGTTCTTTGCGATCCCGGCAAAATCCTTCACGAACCGTCTGTAGTAGGTGGCTAGGCCCAGGAAGCTCCTTAGTTGGTGTTTATCCTTGGGGACTGGCCAGTTTTTCACCGCTTCGACCTTCTCTGGATCGGTTCTCACTCCTTTCGCTGAAATTATGTGCCCCAAGTACTTGACTTCCGCTCTAAACAGGGCGCACTTCTTGGGGTTGAGCTTCAGGTGGGAACTTCGAAGCCTTTGAAACACATCCCTTAGATTGTCTCGGTGTTGCGCAAATGATTTTCCTACGACGATGACATCATCCAAGTATACCAAACAGGTTTTCCATGTTAACCCTTGCAGGACACATTCCATCAATCGCTCGAAAGTCGCCGGAGCATTGCACAGCCCGAATGGCATTACCGTGAATTGCCATAGCCCATTTCCTGCGGTGAAGGCGGTTTTCTCCCGGTCTTCTGGATGGATCTGTACCTGCCAGTAGCCACTCTTCAAGTCGAGAGTGGAAAACCATCGGGCTCCTGATAGTGTGTCTAGCGTGTCGTCAATCCGTGGCAGAGGGTAGCTGTCTTTCTTGGTGACGTAATTGAGCTGCCGATAGTCCACGCAGAACCGCGTGCTGCCATCTTTCTTCTTAACCAGTACAACCGGTGATGCCCACGGACTTTTGGAACTTTCAATCACACCTTCTTTCTCCATTGCCGACACCATCTCTGCAACTTCTGTCTGCTTTGCCAATGGAAGGCGCCTAGCAGGCTGACGAATTGGTCTAGTATCACCAGTGTCTATTCGATGTTGTACCAGGTGTGTTCGGCCGTATTCTCCGTCCTGTGAGGCAAATACATCAGCGTACTCATTGATAAGATTCTCTGCCATAGTTCGCTGCTCCTGATTCAGCTCACTGGACTGGAGAATCGTCTCTCTCGTTTCCGCTGTCCAAGGTGATGGGAGAGGTTTTGGAGGACCACGTTCAGATATTGTTGCGACGGCGGTAATCGGCGTGCATTTTCCAGTCACCTCCCCTCGCCTTAGTTTGACAGTGTGTGGTCTTGCGTTCAAAACTCTCACTGGAACCATGGTGTTCTTTGGTTCGACTAACGTCTTTCCCACGATGTAGTCTTGAGAATTCTTCTCTGGGTCTGGTTCTACTATGTAGAATCGGTGGCTCCCAAGATCACCTTCCAGCTTCGTCCAAATGATTGTCTCTGAAGACGGCGGCAAAACTTCGTCTTTGCTGATGACTGTCCTGAGAGTTACGGCATTCTCGTTTCCGTACACCATCGGAATCTCCACATTTCGATACCTCAGTACTTGCATCCCGATGTCCAAGATTACTTCATTTGCTTTCATGAAGTCTATTCCGATGATGCACTCGTCGCATATGTCTGCCACCAGAAACGCATGGGAGAACGTCAGTCCTGCCAGAGTAAGCGTAAGACGAACTTCTCCAAATACCTTCGCCATTTCCCCTATTGCAGTCTTCAGGCAGTAGCTGTTGGTGTTGTGCAGCCAGGAGCTTTTGACGATATCTCTTCTTACAATGGAGGCAGTGGCACCTGTGTCGATGGTGGCTACGCACTTCTTCTTGTTGATTAGTGCCTCCACTGTCAGGCTCTTGTTATCCCGTTTGGTTTGCGAAACTTGAATGGTGGTCCTGGGGGCCTCGATTCCAGTAACCAACTTCTGCCCCGCGAAGTTGGTCCTTACGCATTTCCCGACTGCTGGTTTTGGGAAGTCTGACTGACAGGATGGATGTTATCACCTCCAGATGCTTCCTCTCTGCTTCTCCTACTTCCGCAATGTGGACAATTTCCTCGTCTAGGTGCACTTCTGCACTGCCGTTGTAGGTGTCCGGTTTGGTTGCAATTCCAGCAACGGATTTGACTTCCGCGAGCTCTGTCTTCATCCATGACGGCTGTTCTCTGGCATGAGCATTCCACGACGGACATTTCCCTGACACGGTGTATTCCCTGGTATGCTTGGTCCGCAGCCTTCATTGACAAAGCGAATGCCAATGCCTCGGGGAGTGTTCGCTTTTCAGCCATCCTTACAGCCATTTGCAGTTGTCTGTCCTCTATGGCCTGAATAAAAGCTTCCACCGCCATTTCGTTGATAAGCTCCTCACCGGCTTTAGGGTATGAAAGATGGGCTAGTCGCTCTATATCCGCTTGCAACTGTTGGAGCGTTTCCCCCCTTTTTTGGACTCGACTACGCAGCTGAACCCTGTACACCTGCTGCATGTGTTCATCCCCAAACCGCATTTCGATAGCCTGAACCAGAGAGTCGTAGTTCTGCTGTTTATCTTCCGGGATGGTCTGCAAGAGCTCCGCAGCTGGACCCCTCAGTGCAAGTGTGAGTGCAATGGACTTCTCTTCATCGTCCCAGCTATTGGTCATTGCGGCCGCTTCGAATTGCCTTTTATAAATTGGCCATGATGTTTGACCATCGAAGATAGGAGGCTGCATCTCCTTTCTTCTCAGACCGTCGGTGGAATATTCCCGTGCTTTCTGTCTCTTCACGTTGCTGAGTTCCTTAGTAAGATTTTCGACTTGTTTTTCTACTTTTTCGAACTGAGTCTCTATTTTCCCGAACTGAGTTTCATGCTTCTCAAAGTTTTCATCGAATCTAGTTTCGACTTTTTCGAGTTGCGTCTCTACCTTCTCGATTTTCTCTTCGATCACTTCGAATTTGGATTCCAAGTTCTTGTTTTGCTCATCAAGTTTACTTTCCAGAGCATCTAGAGAATTCTTTTGTTCGTCCATCTTAAGTTCTAGAGAATTCTTTTGTTCGTCCATTGCTTTCTTTTGTTCGTCCATTGCTTTCTTTTGTTCGTCCATTGCTTTCTTTTGTTCATCCATTGCTTTCTTTTGTTCATCCAACTTAAGTTCTAGAGAATTCCTTTGGTCATCGAGCTTATGACTTTGATCTTCTATTGCTTTCTTTTGTTCGTCCATGACTAACTTAAGTTGCAGGAGCAGACTTGTTATACCCGGGTCGGCTACTGTACTTGCTGGTTCCTCTTCCACGTCAAACTCTATGTCATGCGGATTTTCACCTTCCTGCGTTACTGCTTCTTCCAGACGAATCAGTAGGGCATCTTTTCCCCCAGTTGTGTCGAGATTCCGCTTACTGAGTTCTGCCTTTAGTTGAATTATAGTTAGTTTTCCCAACTTGCGACCCATTTTTGCGCAACTAATTAACTCAACGCAGAAATCGTTTTTTTTTTTTTTTTTTTCTTGTGCAATTTCACACCACGGAAATAGTTATTCACAGAATAAGTTTTATCCCAGCTTCTGACACCAATGTAATATGCAGGCTACGGCTCGAGTAGATAAAACGATATTCTGTGAAATTTATTTCTTTATTTTCTACTCTATAGAACAATTCAAGTTCACACTATACTATTCTTCGCAAATTCTTTTCTTACAAGGTCTCTTTCCTCTCATATCACTTTATCTCCTTTCAATTACTTAATTTACAAATCCAAACTAATTACTTTTTCTTGTTCACTCTCAACTTTCAATTTATCACAAAATTACAACTTCGCCTATTATCACTTTTCTAATCTCTTCGCCACAGTTTAAAAATCACTGTCTTCCCTATTGATCGCCATCTGTCCTTATATAGCAGAAGTTTCAGATAGCCAGAAACTTCTAGCAAATTCTTCGACCACTGGAAATAATTCCAAGATGACAATCATTTCTTCCAGTTATAATTCTCTCTTTATCCGTGACGTTGTCAGCTATTGCGAACCTCGAATGAAAGTACAGTTTGGAATGGGCTGTAGGAGCGTAGTTATTATTCTACATTATTGTTGCATACTTTTAGACGATGTTACAATATCATTGGCAATAACGAGATAGGTCTGTAAGATGACACTTCATTTGGCGGTTTACCAGGTTTGGGAATCATTAGGACGTCAGCAACCTTCCACAAACTAGGCACATATTTACGCTTAAATGTGGCATTTATTAAATTTGTTATTTTTATTATTGCCTTCCTTGGTAAGTTCTTTAGTACGACACCAGATATAAGGTCATATCCAGGACTTTTCTTTGCATTTATTTCATGCTTAATTAAGTTGTAAATTTCATTAGGAGTTGTGAGCAGAATTTCTTCGCTTTCTTCTTCTGAAGGACCTATTAATGTAGGTTGTATACTTCCATTTTCAACTGGTGGTTTAAATATGTTTTCTAGGTAGTCTGAGAAGAGAATGGTTTTGTCCTCATCGCTTCTTGCCCAGTTTCCATCAGTTGCTTTGATTGGAGGTATTTGCACAGAAGCTGTTTTAATCCTTTTGTTGCTTTCCATAGAGAGTAATTAGTTACGTATTCAGCTGTTAACCCTCTGAGGTACCTTTTCATTGAATCTTCCTTAAATTTTTTAATTTCTCTTCTTAGTTGTTGACAGAGGTTGTTTAGCTTGGCTTTATGTTGTGGAGCTCTTGTTTTCTGCCACGTTCTTCTTGCTCGTCTTTTATCTGCTACTAAATCTTTTATTTCTTTCCTGTAGTCTCTTTTTGTGTTCTTTTTCTTTAGGGCGGGGGTGCTTTCCCAGGCCGATTGCTGAATATCGCTGACCAACTTATGCAGTTATTTTTCTACATCATTTTTGGTTATAAAGGGTATCATTAAATCTATTTTACTCGTTAAGTTCAGCTTGAAGGCTTGCCAATCTGTTCTGTTATTTGTTAAGGTTTTAATATTTGTATTTTTAATTATATGTTCACTCATTTTGAGAATTATAGGTGAATGGTCAGAGCTTAGATACTCGAACTCATCTATGTGTATATAACTGCTTGACAAATTTTTGATTATGAAAAAATCAATTAGATCTGGTATCTTATTTTTGTCTGTAGGCCAGAACGTGGGCCTTCCTGTCGAGAGAATTTCGCATTGATGTTTTTGAATAGCAGCATAAAGTTCTTTTCCTCTCGTTGTTGTCAATCTGGATCCAGTTAAGGTTTTTGGCATTAAAATCTCCACCTATTATGTATCTGTTTCCTAGTTTTTCAAAAAAATCTGAATATTCTTTTTTTTTTAATTGAATGTTTTGGAGGACAGTAAATAGCAACGATATTAATTTTTTTATGCTTAGCTTTTATACACACTGCTGTAGCTTGTATTTTCTCTGTTATATACTTCAATTCCTCATATTGTTGTATATTATTTTTTACTATTACTGCACTTCCATCCTTAGCTGTGTTTTCAGGGTGAGCGGTGTGGTAGATTTTGTAGTTTTTAAATTTTGTTTGCGTGTGTTTTGTAAAATGGGTTTCTGAGATAAGACAAATGTCTATGTTATTTGTTTCAAGAATCACCTGCAATTCCTGTTGATGTTGCAGGAGACCATTTGCATTCCAACATATCACTTTAAGATTTTGATCCATGATTATGCTTAGGTACTTTGTCCTTGGTATTTTCTAACTTTTTAAGTCGCATATCTAGTGCATTAAGTTTGGTTAGGATCAGTTGTAGTGTTTGATTCATGTCATTGCTTGGTTGAGTCTTTAGTTGGTTACACTCAGGTTGGTCCTTTTTCTGCATAGCATGCTGTTTTTTATGTGCAACCAATTGAGCATATGACATTATACCCGCGCTGGTTCCTTTAGCGTTCGGTTTTGTGTTTTCTTTTGCAATGGGTTTTTTTGTTTTCTTTTGCAATGGGTTTTTTAATCTCTAGTTTTGATAGTTCCACATCTACTTTAATATTATCTGGTGATTCTTGTTTTTTATCAAGAATTTTGTTTTTGGTGTTTAGTTTTTTATTTAAGATATTCTGCAGTTCTATGGCAACAGTGCACCCCCGATAGCTTGCGGGGTGGGGTTCCCCGCAGTGCTCGCACTTAGGCTGCACATTTTGGGGCTTTGTGCATTCTGTTGTGTGGTGTTTTCCAGCGCATTTCACACATCTTGCCTGTCTATTGCAATATTTTTGCGTATGCCCATATGCCTGGCATTGCTTGCATTGGGGTACTAATTTTGATTTTTTAAGAGGTTCAATTTCAACTCTGCATCCCAGGATGTTTTTGATTTGATAAACCTTTTCTATCTCTTCTTCTGCACTGAATGTTAACATAAACATGTTTAGAGGTTCCTTGTTTTCCCGCTTGAGCTTAATTGTAGCATCAATAATCTTGAAACCTTTAGATTTAAGATTTGTAGTTATATTTTCAGGCTTGCATGAGTGGTGCAGATTTTTAGCCATTACTCTAATGGGCCTGGTTTGCTTATTTTCGTAGGAGTGCCAAGCATAGTTTTCTTCATTTAGTAAGGCCGTGACACTTCTGTAGATTTCGATTTTTTAGATCGAAATTTTCTACCAGCGTGACTGATTTTATCTTTTCATACAGATTGTCATAGCTAATTACCTCATCAATTATTATTGGAGGTGGTGGTGGAGTCTTTTTCAATTTATTTTGGGTGTTTAATTCTGCCGATTCTGTATCTTTAGGGGGAGGAATTGAATTGTTAAGTTTCCTCTTTTTTACTCTCTGAGTATCTCTAATCCACTCTGTTTCTTTTGCCAATTCTTCTTCATCTGTTGCATATATTAGTTTTTCCACATTTTGCCGAGGAGTGCTGTGGATATCTTGAATATTCTCCAGCTGTTTGTTTTGTAATTCGTTTTCTTTCGATTTTAATTTATTTTCTAGATTTGTTATATATAATTGCAAGTTTTTAATTGTTTCGTTTAAATTTCTATTCAAATTATTTGATTCTATTAACGCATTGTTTACTTGCGTTAATTCTTTTTGTAGCCTTTGCTCATTTTGAGAAATACTTTTTTCTTGACTTAATTTTCTCTTGGCATTTTCATTTTCTATTATTTTTGCTGATGTTACTGCTGACACCTTTGGTTCAGAAGTTGGTGTGGTGCACTCCGCTGGCGGAGTGCGTAAAACTTTTGGCATATTTATTAATGGCCCGTACTGTAGTCTTACTTATTCTAAAAACAAGTTGCATACTCACGGGCTGTATGCGATTTTGTATTATTATTTTAATTAAGCTTCTAGCAATGGGTTCGTGTAGTAACTATAGGCTTTTAAAAGCTCAACTTATACACACGAACCCGATTTTATTTGATTATTATTATTTGTAAAGTTCAAAGATCACTATCGGTCCACAGAAGCACCTACCTTTTGGTTACAATACAAACCAGTCTGAAAACTAAAATTCTTGGCAGGAACCAATGTATTTCAGTGATCAATGATGTAGGAGCAGCTAATGATTCGATTTGTATGGAACACGAAAGTATTACCGCACTTTACACTTTGAATTTAATTGTTTTGACACAGATCACTTGTAATTACAATTTCTCTTAAGCAGTGTTGCCACTGATTCCAAAGAAGATCCTAATATGATAATAAGTGTATTTAACAATGAAATTATGAGAATATTAAATATGTTTCTATGTAGTAAAGTGGTAAAAAATACAACTAACAATTGATTTAGTGGAGGGTCAAAATTATGAAACGGGAAAAAATTGTTAGGTATCAAGCGAAGAGTGCTGGAATAGATACTGCGAAGCTAGAAATCGATATAAAACTGAACTTGAACGATCTAGAAATAATTATATAAAACGTAAAATTGTGAAAGCGCGGGACCAAAAATCAATGTGGAAATTAATTAACTCTCGTGTGCTAAACGAAAAGAATCAACCAATGAAAAAATATAAACTTTAAATGTAAGAACATAGCCGAAGAGTTTGATACATATTTTGTAAGCAGAATAAATAAATCGATCCATTTACCCAATTCAATCTGCGACCTGTCTATCTAAATGAAACATTTAAATTCAGACCTGTAAACGTACCGTTGGCAGGATGTTGTGCAAGTATAGAAGGCATTGGACTGGCTTTAACTTGGCAAAGCCCAGTGTTGTAACTATTACCACACATCAATTGTGCTTATTTTACTTTCAAGTGGTACCCGATGGCTACGGTCGTTGTCCACCCGGAGTCGACTTGCCAAACTTATAAGCGCGAGTGTTGATCAAGAGAAAATAGCAGCACTATAAATACGTCAGCGGACGATTTCGCTCGATGGAAACTACGGTGGCGTCAAACTTTCCAGAACGGAAACAACACCTTATCGGCATACTCGATTCTCCAAGTACTAGTCAGGGTCTTGGAAAAGAGATGGTGGCGGATAAGCCAACGCCAGCGTTCACATCCCCGAAGTGGGTTACTGGCATCGGCTATTAATCGGCCCCTCGTCCTAGAGATTTCAACAATGGACCTGGCCCTCCAGGTTGGAGGTTGTGCGACGGGATAATTTCCCTACGACAAGCGTCGGATACATATGACTTTACTACGACCCTGGCAAAAGAAATGAGGACAACGACGTTCGAATCTGCACGTGGAATATTCGGACCCGCGCGTAGCAGAATAATTGCCAGAGGCCCTAGACTGTAAAAAAGCAAATCTTATAACCATCCAGGAAGTGCGATGAGATGGGAAGGGCAAAAAGAGGATTAATAACTGTGACATTTATTACGATGATTGCTACAGGGAGCAGAACTATATATTAGTTATAAGCGGCAGACTTAAACAGGAAGTCTTGCGCTTCCAACATGTATGACAATCCTCATCAAGGCTAAATTCGCGAACATTAGCCTAATTTGCGTTCATGCCCCCACAGAGGACAAGGACGACGCCACCAAAGAGTGTTTCTATGAGCTCCTCGACAAAACACACGATAAATGTCCTAAATATGGCGTTAAAATCATGTCAAGTGATTTTAACGCCAAGATAGGAAAGGAGGACATCTTTGATAGGATAGTTGGTAAGCATAGCCTACACGACACCATGTCTGGTAACGGATAATAGATTAGGCTAATTGACTTTGCTGCGGGGCGAAACGTAACTATAGTAAGCATACGGTTTCCTCATCTCAATATCCATAAGGGGATATGGCGGTCTCCTGATCATGAAACGGCCAACCAAATTTATCACATTGCAATCGACGCAAGGCATGCCTCCAGTATTCTGGATGTCCGAACTTTCCGAGCAGTCAACGTCGTCTCGGATCATTACCTTTTTGCAGACAAGGTACGAATGCGGATATCTCGAGCGCTACAACAAAGAAGATTTGCTGTGATAAGATCTAAAGTCGAAAAGCTGCAATCGCAAGCATCAAGTGCCGAAGACCAGTGGCGACGCTGCCAACATGTCATCAGAACCGTCGCAACTGATGTGCTGGGTTTCACCCGACCACCACAAAGAAACCCTTGGTTTGATGAAGAATGCAGGCAAGCACATGCAGTTAAACAAAGAAGGACGAGGGCTGCTCATGAGCTCTAAGAGCAAAAGAGGCGGGAAGAACATCGGCTTCTCCAAAAGAAGAAAAGAGAGCATGAGAAGTGCGCGATCGAAGATATTCGATTCGATATACTCCAGGAATAATGTACGGAAGTTTTACCAAAAGGTAAAAAGAACGTATCACTCTAACCAGACCCGTACAGAAACCTGAAGAAGGAAACCTCGTAGTAGCGTCACAGTCGGTGCTGAGAATATGGAAAAACTTCTTCTGCAGACTGTATAATGGCGACGAAGACCAACATACCGCTATCAGGCAGAATGGACCATTCCACATAGACGATGATAGCCAAAACTTCCGTCGATCTGACCAAACCGAAGTGGGGATAGCAATATCAAAGCTTAAAACCAACAAGGGTGCTGTACCTGGTGGCCTACCGGCCGAGTTGTTCAAATCAGCTGAAGATGACTTAGTAGAAAGCATACACCAACTCATTTCAAAAATTTGATAAGACTGATGAATGGAATCTCAACATCGTTTGCCGATCCACAAGAAAGGAGACCCCCTGAACTGCGTCAATTACAGAGGTATCACCCTCCTTAACATCGCGTACAAGATATTATCGGCCATATTGTGAGAACGCCTGAAACAGAAACTTAATACCACCTGAGTTTCAAACTACACCACTCTGTCTTTCTCTCTGACTCTTCCTCTTCCGCAAAACGCACGTGTTCTACAAATTAGTTTAAGGGTATTCATATCCCCTTTAACACGTGCAAATTATAAAAAAAAAAAAAAAAAAAATTAACAATCCGATTGGCCCCTATCAGTGTGGTTTTAGACAAGGAAAGTCCACGGTCGATCAAATACTCACACTTCGGCAGATCCTGGAGAAAACCCAAGTAGTCCAAATCGATACCCACCATCTTGTTATCGATTTTAAGGCCGCATATGACAGCTTTTATAGAGACGAGCTATATGAGTATAGAGCCATGTCTAGTTTTGGCATCTCTGCCAAACTCGTCCGTCTGTACAGGATGACGACGGACAATACTCGCTGCTCCATTAAGGTCGGTCACGACCCTGCAGAGACCTTCGATGTCAAAAAAGGATTTAGACGAGGTGATGCGCTGTCATGTGACTTCTTTAATACCATACTTGAAGGAATTCTTTGAAACTCACAAGCCAACACCGGAGGCACAATCTTTCAAAAATCTGTGCAACTACTAGCTTACGCCGACGATATTGACGATATTGATTAATTGGACGAACTGGTGCAGTCGCTAGTATTGCAACAGAAGCTGCCAAAATGGGTTTAACGGTAAATGCGGGCATGCTATCAACAAAAAGCGACACACAATATCGATGAGTTGGACAGAACGGCACAGTCGGCAGCTATAACTTGGAGGTAGTAAGGGACTTTATCTACCTTGGCTCTGCTATAAATTTTGACAATAACACCTCAGCAGACTATCTAACTTTTGCCTGTCGCTGTTTCTTTGGGCTGAAAGGGCAATTGGGTAGTAAGGCCCTATCCCGAACAACTAAGGAGACTATATGCAAGACCTTAATCATCCCAGTCCTGCTTTATGGCGCTGAATCATGGACACTGTCGAAAGTGAATGAAGATATCCTCGGTCGTTTTGAGAGAAAAATTCTTTGGAGGAGAAGATTCAACGGCGGAATATACGAGCTATACAGCGACATTAACCTAGTCAAAAACTGTACATTAGTTACCTAAGATGGCTAGGACATCAGTCGTTCACAGACCTTAGTAGAGATCGCACGTGTTTCGGCTTCTCCTTGTGATTTTAAACATAAATAGACAGTGGTGCATCAAGTGTCGCGGTAGCGCAGAGCTAGTGTTAGCGTCCAGTGACCTGAGTTGTTCGGGTTCAATTCCCACCGGAACAAAAGTTCTTTTTTTTTTTTGTATTTTATTTTATTTTATTTTAAAGTAAAAAAATTAACATAAACAATAACAAGTGCGGTAATGAGAAAAAAAGAACGGTTCCTGCTTCCCATAGCGGGAGTAGTGGACACAAAAACATCGGCCGATGATAGTGAAAGCCACTTGGCAATTGTCGAAAGTGGAACCACGGTAAAGAGGAGGAGGAAGCAGAGGCTGACTCCCTACGAAGGCAAGCGCCTCTCCCTATCAGCTTTGACTGAAAAGCTGCCGGGAGAAGTGAGGGTGGGGGCGCCGTCAACAACAACAGCAGCAGCAAAAGAGCGTACATTCGTCTCGGACGGTGGAGAAAATTGCTACAGAGGTGGTAGCAATAGCTTCGCCACGTTAGCTGCCTCCGAGTCCGAGGATGAGGACGAAGAGATGGAGGCCATCAATGATAGCATACGGCAGCTCCAGCAGAGGGTGCTGACTATAAAGGCTAAACAAACAGCCAGAAGAGCAGAAGATAGCCAGTCACAAAAAAAAATTCAACAACAAAAACAGCTGCCTGATATGCAGCAGCAACAACAACTGCCCGCAAAGCGACAGCAACAAAACCAGCTGCCAGCAAAGCAGCAACAACAACATCAACAGCTGCCAACAAAGCAGCCACAACAAAAACAGTTGCCAACTAAGCAGCAGCGGCAACAACAACAACAAAAACAGAATCAGCAGCAACAACAACATCAACAGAAAGACCAGCAACAACAACAACATCAGCAGCAGAGGAGTGCAAAGGAGAAGGTGCCACCTATCAACACCTTCAAGATGGATTTAAAAGACACCATTGAGCTATGTAAGTCGGCCATAGGCAACAATTTTTTTATTAAACGCATTAATGAAGATAGGCATACTATCCACTGTAATACAGTGGAGCAGTACAAAAAAATAAAAGGTTTATTAAAGGAAACGACGACGGAGTTCTTCTCCTTCACCCCGAAGGGGGAAAAGTTGCAAACTATGCTACTGAGGGGGATAGATCCGTCTATCGAACCGGGAGAGCTCCTTAGGATGCTGAAAGAGAAGGAGTGCGACGGTCTTGAGTTCGTAGGAGTCAAGCCGTTCACCACAGCAAAGGCCAAAAGGGAGAAGCGGAAATTACCGTTCTTCCTTGTTCAGATAACTCCCAACAGCAAATTGGATGGTCTAAGGAGTATTAATGTCCTAGACTACCAGGTTGTTAAATGGGAAAAAGTAAAGAGGAGCGATAACATTTTACAATGTGTTCGCTGCCAAAGGTTCGGGCACGCCGCGTCAAACTGCGAAATGCAGCCTCGATGCGTAAAGTGTGGAAAGAACCACAAAGCAGAGGAATGTTCCCTGGGTAAGGATGGGGCGGCAGATAAAGGCCAACTCTCTTGTGCACTATGTGGGAACTCGGGACACACCGCAAACTATCGGGGTTGTCCTAAGTTCCAGTACATGAAAAAGTAAACCTGGCTCGTCAGCAAAAAATCGAAGTCAAGCGTCCACCTATTTCTAGTCAAACACCAGCCGTTACTCCCCAATGGACCTACGCCCAAATGGCGTCAGGCCGGAGAAACACGGTACAACAACAACCGAAGGTTGCCGCTCAGGCCCCAGTGCCTAAAGCACCTGAGGCTCAGCCTGATTTGCTGACTATTTTGCTCTCTATTCAAGGGCAAATGAACCAGCTTCAGCGACAGTTACAAGAGCAGGCGAAACGGGTGGACCAGATCTACGCATTTCTGCCGGGCCTAGCGCACCTCCAGTCGTAATGGATACGATGGCGGAGAAACCCTTAAAGATCCTTGCGGTGAATGTGAATTCACTGATAAGGATCGAGCGAAGAACCGTACTTTTTAAGTTGTTAGAAGATCAAAGCCCTGATGTGCTTTTGGTTAGCGAAACTAAGCTATCCCAGAAACACAAACTGAGCCATAATAAATACAATATTATAAGAAGAGACCGACCCGACTCTACTCAAGGAGGAGGTGTTGTGATCTTCATTCACAAAGACTTACGACATAAGGCCGTGTACAGCGGTGAAGTGCGGAGATTCCAGGAGCTGGAAGCATGTATCGTGTGCATTGCTCTCCGTAGTGGAAAGAGGATGTACATGGTCGCGGTCTACGCATCTGGTTCTACTCAAACTACGTCATTTATTACAGAGGTCGAGATACTTTTTCGATGTCTAAGGCTGGAGTCGGAGGAGAATTATTTCCTCATTGCCGGAGATTTGAACGCCAAACACAGCGAGTGGGGAAATAACATACCAAATTCTAGGGGGAACCTACTATTCAATTGGTGGGGTCAACACAATGTCGAGTATAGACTCGATTTGATAGCTACTGATAGCCCGTCGTATCCTAGAAGCGGCTCCTATCTGGATCTTATGCTGTTCGATGTACGGTTACAACTGACCAACACGAACCGACAAACGAGAAACTGCCTACACACTTTTGTGTATGACAGTGACCATTGCGGACTCAGTGCCGAAATTACAATTCCTAACGAAATTGCGGAATTGGACGAGTTTGTTCAAACGTACCCCTACAATTACAGTAGGATGCGTTGGACACGCTTCTCCAGAGCTATGACAAGAGCACTCTCCTTGAATTCGCTCCACCCACCGTCCAATAGGAACCTGTCAAACGAGGAGATCGACAGGTACCTAAGACAAATGGACGAGACAATCAAACGAACGATGGACAGTACGATACTGACAACGCAGACATATTCCGCAATGCAACAATCGACGCACTACACCAACAAAAAAGTAGACTTCTGTCAAGACTCAAAACCTTGTACAGACAGTTTACGGACAGACAAAACTCGGAGGTTAGGACACTGAAGTCGTTGATTAAAAATCTCCAACAGTTAATTAGAGAAAATTACAGACTCTTTGTAAATCTGCATTGGAACAACAAAATTCGGGCTGTAAAATCCAACAACCCGAGTATGTTCCCGCAAATAAATAAAATTTTTCGGAGGAATAATCAAAACGACCTGCCGTGTCTTAAGATCCCTCGAACGACGAACAACGAACAAATACTAATAACAGCAGGCATAGATCCCGGGAAAGCTGTCGATGATGACAATTTTTTCATGATCGAAGATCCCCAGGAGAAAGTAGAGGCTATAGGAGCGACTTTCCAGGAAGTGTACAAGGTGAATGATAGCATTTGCCCGAACCACGACCTGGAAAGTCGAGTCCTTGTGCACAACGTCTACCTTCGAAATGATATAGAGCACTGGCGATCAGAGAACATAGGTTTTACCGAGTTCAATGACGATAACATGGCAAATAATGTCGTCGCCAATGAAATGGTTCACTCCCCATACGTATCGAAGGTAGAACTCCAAACGATCTTCGCATCATTGAGAAAGAAGAAATCAGTGGGAATTGACGGACTGTCGAACATTGTGCTTCGACATCTCCCTCTAGAAGCGGTGGACATTTACACCACTCTGTTTAACAATGCGCTGAATAATGTACATTATCCAGCGCATTGGAAAACAGCAGTGATACAACCCATCCCCAAAAGGGGAAAGGACTCCTCCAATCCGGCAAATCTCCGGTCGATAAGTCTCCTTCCGAACATCAGCAAGGTATTCGAAAAAGTGATCAATAGGGCCCTGCTTAAGTGGACTGAGAACAGTAATATAATTCCGGATAACCAATTCGGTTTTAAGGCGGGGCATGATACAATACATGCCGCGTCTAAACTGGTATCTGACATCCAATGGAACAAAAGTAAGAAACAATGCACGGGTGCCTGCCTGGTTGACTTGGAGAAGGCGTTCGATACCGTATGGCTAGAAGGACTCTTCTACAAGTTGAACAGGCTGGGCATAAGTAAACCACTGCTGTACATGCTCTGTAATATGCTCACCAGTAGACAGTTCATTGTGAAAAATGGCAATGTGACTTCTGCTGGGACGTTCGAAATCAAAAACGGTCTACAACAAGGTGCGGTTAATTCGCCGATCCTCTTTAACATTTACACGAGTGATCTCGTAGGATCTCTTCCCCATGCTATTGCGTATGCAGACGACTTGATCGCGTATAGGTCAGGACCAACGATCGAGGTCATTGCAATACTCTTGCAGCGTGATTTCGATAAGATCAGGATATACTGCGACGACTGGAAGCTGAAGATCAACTTCCAGAAGACATAGACTATTCTGTTTAGAACGTCGTTATCTGGGGCCTCCAGGGATACCAGAAAGAATTGGCGAAAGTTCTCAATCGTGGGACAGCACGGGCAGCCACTAGCGGGTCGAAGTGTGGTTAGATACCTTGGGATCTGGCTAGATCAATATCTATATTTTAACAAAAATGTAGATGCTGCTCTGGTCAGAGCCAGAGGTGCTTTTGCCCTTACAAAGAGACTGTTTTATAGCAGCCAACTCGATGCAAGGGTGAAGGTAATCTGCTACATGGCCCTTATTCGGCCCATGCTCGTATATGGATGTCCCGTGTGGTTCAACGTGGGAGCAAGCTGGATGGAAAGGATTCGGGTGTTTGAGAGGACTTGCCTTAGGGCTTGTCTTCAGTTGTACAGAACACCAGAGTCCCAGTACATAAAATTCTATTCTAATAAGGTCCTGTATAATAGGGCGAACATAAACAGAGTGGATAATTTCCTGATCAATATGATTCGAAGGCACACTGTAAGAGCAATGTCCTCGGTGAATAACCTGATCTCCGGGGCATACTACCCCAATGATTTGTATCACGAGAGTGTGCGTCTTAACGGCTTCATCCCCCCAGAGGCGTTCCTATATTTAGATAGGGAAGGTCTGATACAGGATAGGGTAGCGGTGCCGCTAATCTACCATGTTGCCCGAAATGCTGCGGATAGGCGACTTAACTACGACCGACACGTCGCGCACAGCACCACGGAGCGTCTCCGGTTTAGTAGAGCGGTATCAAGCCGTGATATGGCAGATGTAGTGAGACAGCACCAGAAATTCTGGTGGCTCGGGGACGTAGAGGGAACTCCCTCGTCGTTTCCTTTTGATTCGGGGTAGTCTCCGAAGGGGCAAAGTCGGTATAGCTTTTATAGCGTGGCCGGCTTACATAGTTTTTAAGGTCAGTTTAAGTAGCTTTAAAATAAAAAAAAAAAAAAAATAATAATAAAAAATAAAAAATACAAAAAAAAAAAAACCTTATACATGTGTATGTATGTATGTATACTATATGTATATGTGAAGGTATACAATATATCTATGTATATGTACATATATATGTATATCGAAAAAAAAAATTTGCGTGTTTAATCACGTACCTTAGAATAAGTAGTTTTTAGGTAGTTTATAAGTTTTATATATAGATAAAAAATTCAGTTCATATACTAAGTTTTTGCTTAAATTTTTTTTCTTAGTTTCTCAATATTTGTAAGTATAGTTTTAATAAATATTTTAAGTTATGTTACGTCGAAAGACATAGTTTAAGCATTAGGTTTAGCTTAGAGCGCCCGCATAGGGCCATTAAGTTAGTATATAACATAGTTAAGTTAGTTAAGCTAGTTTTAAACGTTTTTTGTGTCTAGCTGTTAAGAGTTCATAAATTCCGAAAATAAAAATGCACTAAAAACGAAAAAAAAAAAACGATGGCTAGGACATGTAGAGTGAATGAACCAGAATAAATCGCTCAACGAGTTCTGGTTAATTTCGAGAATCTTGAAAGGAATTAATGTAACCCCAATTGAAAAAATCAAAGGTACTGACATATGTAAAAATTCTCGACCAATTGTCGCGCTTCATATATGAAAAATTTGTGGAAAAAATAGAACAAATGCAAATCAAGGAATGCTTTAAATCAAACAACCTTTTCATTGAGAGCCACTCGGGTTTAGATGAAAACACTCATGCGAGTCAGCTTTCAATTGTGTTAGAATTAGTTGGAAGGAAGAACTTGCTTCAAGGAACTACATACATCGTTGCTGTTTTCCTCTCGGCTTCAATAGAGGTTTCGAAACAGTTGACAAAGGCATCGTCTTGCATGCACAAATTGCGAAGCTATGGCATTAGAGGTAGCGAGCTAGAGTGGTTCAGATCATTTCTCAGTAGAAGATCACAAAGGACAAACGTTAATGGAGTCCTATCGGAAAGAATCGAAACAACACATGGGGTTCCACAAGAATCAATATTTGCGGCTTTACTTTTCATCATCCAGATAGCCCTATTAGCCGATTGTGACGCTATATACGAAACGTATATAAGCCTGCGGCAGAGACTGTAGGAGGTATTGTATTGTATCGATCGTCAACGGAGCCAGACCTCCCAACGCAGCTAAAGAGCCAATAAAGCTAACAATAAAATAACTGTTGAGTTTTTATTTAGTTTACATCTCAGAAGTGGGATAGTGGAGAATACGCAACGGGTTCGTCTTCATAGCAGTGACCATTGCTGTTGGTGCAGTGTGGGCGAAGACCAGCGAAAGAAAGTAAAGAGGAGCAACAAAAACAATTACGGGTACATACGCCCTTTGAGTACAACTGCTCGATGAATGCTGTAGACTGCGGTCATTGACTTTCCTAGTGATAGCTGGTCGTGGATTTTTTTTTTGTGCGAAGGTCATCGTGGACTTGCTTAGGCGCTGACGATTACTCTTGGCCGCTGAAATTAGCCGTTGCATTTTTTTTGCTGTGCGGATGCCGTAGACTGCGGTCGTTGACACCTTCTCAGTGATCGCTGGCTGTAGGTTTTTTTGCTTTGGGACTGCCGTTGCATTGGCAATTGATTTTGGTCATTGGAACTAGCCGTTGGATATTTGCATTGTTTACCGGCGGCAATATTGCTAAGAGTGGGAACTCGATCGACTGATAAGGTGCATTGACTTGGCAACTGGGCTCGAGACGGTAGACCGTTGCCTTTAGCATCGTTGCGCTGCGATATTTTGCAGATTGACGATTGCACCATCGCTTGTGGAGTATGTATGCTGGGCTATCCTCCGAAGCGTGGAAGAGGAAGGTCTTAGACACGCAGAGAGTCTATGCACTCGATGAGAAGCTAGTGTTGATGGCTGCGACAACGAGGCTATTGGGGCGCCGAAATTGTGGAGCAGCAGTGCGACAGCAGAATCTCTGGAGGAGTTTTTCTCGGGCCTGTGTCGTAACTTTCCGAGGGTGGATGATGAAGCAGACATCCACGACAGACTGCGTGAGCGGAGGCACGTCTTGGAAAGGACAAAGAGGAGTATGGCTTCGAGATGAAGGTAATAGCATCTCGGGGGCGTATGCAGGAGAGCACCCTGGTAAAATACATTATCCAAGGGATCGCAGATGTCGAGTGCCAGGAAGCTTTTCGGGCAGTAAAACCAACTTCGATGAGCGATATAATGGACAGGGTCCGTTGGGTCGTTGGACTAAGGACCAGCGGATGCCGGGTAGCAGAAACGGATCGACAAAGAGAGGTGGAGAACCGGGAGACTGGGCGAGTCGTTAATGGCGGCGCTGCGAGCAGTGGGGTAAGGTGTTTCGGTTGCCAACAAACGGGACACTAGAAAATAGACTGTCCACTGGGATATACCCGAGCTGAGGGCGGCGCGAGGAACAGTCCTGCAGTAAGCAGACCTGAAGGGCCCACGCAGCTACTGTCGAAGGAGGACCAGACGGAGTACGTCAAGGATGCCACAGTGAACGAATGCCAAGTCAAAGCTTTCATTGACTTAGGAAGCGACTGTGTCACGTTGCGTCATACAATTGCCAAGGATGGTGGTATTGCGTATGTCGAGGACCGGAGGCGCTTAGGTGGGTTCAGAGGAGGAGTCTGCCAGACAATTGGACGGGTCTTTGCTAAGGTAACTGTCGACAAGCTTACATCCTGGTGTGAAGTTCTGATAGTGCCGGACGAGAGCCAACCATACGAGATGCTGATCGGACGTAAGCTGTTGGATCAACCCCAGGTCAAATTGGTGAAGTCGTTCAATTGTCTCTCTATTACGGACTGCATGGCAGAGACAGCTAGAGCACTGATGGTATCGGAAGGGGTTCCTGAAGGCGGTGTGAGGAGGAAGCTGGCGTTGGACGATCTTGATGTCGGGGAGTTAGAGGAAGGAGATAAGCGAAAACTCGAGAGGCTTGTTGACGGGTTCCGGGACTGCTTCGCTAAGAGTTCAGAGGAACTGGGAGTTTTCCGCTTTGGTGAATGCTCTATCGAGTTGACAACGACAGTGCCGGTTTGTGTTCAGCCATACAAAATTCCGTTTGCAAAGAGTAGAATTCCGTTTGAAGCAGGGAGTAATAAGGCCATCATGTTCGGACTATTGTGCACCAGTTACGTTGACCAAAAAGAAGGATGGCGCGATCGTTTTGCATTGACTACAGGGCGTTGAATAAGGTGACAGTGAAAAGGAAGTTCCCTATGCCCGTCGTCGAGGAAGTGGTGGAGTCATTATCTGGAAATACGTTTTTCTCGACATTGGATCTGGCATCAGGGTACCATCAGATTTGCGTGGAGGAACGCTGCAGGAAGTTTACGGCATTCGCTACCGACGACGGATTGTATGAGTTCAACCGAATGCCATTTGGGTTGGTAAACGCACCGGCACACTTCCAGTCGTGCATGAACATCCTCAAGTCACATCTGAGGAGAGGAGACATTGCGGTTTACTTGGACGACGTAGTCATCCCAAGCCGATCAGTGGAGGAAGTACTACAGAAACTGGAGCGATTCCTGGAAGCCCTAAGGGAGTCGGGGCTGACCCTGAATGTGGCGAAGTGTGCATTCCTGAAGACGAACATAGAGTTCCTGGGATACCGGGTGAGTGGGGAAGGTCTCCAACTCAGCGAAAGGAAGACGGCTGCTATAATCGCGTTCCCAACGCCAAAGGATGTCCACGGCGTTCGACAGTTCCTGGGGCTCACGGGATTCTTCCGTAAGTTCGTGAAGAACTACGCATACTGGGCAACGCCGCTGACGGATCTTACCAAAGCAGACCACACGTATGAATGGACAGAACGGCAGGAAGGGGCGTTTCAGAAGCTGAAGGAGGCACTCACTAATCCTCCCGTCCTAGCATTATTCAACCCGGAGTGTGCACATGAAGTGCATACTGATGCGTCATCGCTCGGCTTGGCTGGAATTCTCTTGCAGAGAGGAACCAAGGATAACTCACTACGACCAGTGGCATTTTATAGCCGAAAGCTGTCCACAGATGAGAAAAAGTACCACTCGTATGAGCTTGAAGTCCTGGCTATAGTGGAAAGCCTGAACCGCTTCAGGGTGTATCTACTGGGCAGCCGGTTTAAGGTCGTCACTGACTGTGACGCAGTAGTAGCAACCAGCTGCAAGGCGAAGCTGATTCCCCGTGTAGGCCGATGGTGGCTCAAACTGCAGGAGTTTGATTATGAAATGGTCTATCAGCCTGGAAAGACGGCAGCCCATGTGGATGCTTTAAGCCGACAACCGGTGGAAATGGTGCACCCAGTAGAGGAGGCGTCAGCGCTCATCTTAAACGTTCACATATCTGATGAGGATTGGGTGGCAACCATGCAGTGGCAAGACCAGAAGTTGCAGGATATTATCGCCACCTTGAAGGCAGCCGAGATGACCAATCAACCCAAGTTGAAATTGTGCAGGAGACTGTTTTTTTTGTTGGATTTGAGGTACTTTGGAAACGGGTATGAAGCACCGAACATTTTTTTAAATAAAATGTTAGTTAATTTTGTTGTAAAAAAAATTAAAAACCACCTAAAAAATATACAAAAAAAATAATTTAACAAAAGTAGCAAAATCGAGATTGCATACAGTCTCATACAAATGCAGAAAGCTCAAAAACAAAATGGGAGATTAAACTTCTTTTTGGTTCAGTACCCGTGATCTAAGACATAAAGTCATCTGGAGAAATTCGAGAAAAAGCCCTCTACGAGCAAAAGCGGGAGAATCACCGAGGAAGTGTTCCGCAGTGTCATCGCTCTCTCCACAAGCGTCGCGAACTGTTGTATCACTTAAGCCTACCAGTGCCCCGAGAGAACGCCGATAAATTGTATCTTTTCTGATGAGGGACAGCAAGAATGCCGCGGATTTTCTGCTAACGTCTGGGAGCATTCGTTTAGTCTGCCAGCATCCTGGAAAACCGCACCCACACAATTATGTTCAGGAAGGAAGACCAACGCAGGTTCGGGACCAGAGGAAATCTCCTCTGAGCCTTGCCTTGCAATCTCATTGGAGATCTCATTCCCCATGACTCAAGTGTGGTCTGGGACCCAGATAAGAATCACAGAGTTCAGCCTTGCGACCGAATTAAGAAAGTTCTTGCAATCTAGAACTACCTTTGAAGTGGTTAAAAGGTTGTGCGAGACATTAAGAGCAGCTTGACTGTCACTACTAAGCCTTATAAATCCAGAGAACCTGTTTTGGTGATAAGCTCCCATGTCTTGTCGAAAGCACCCCTACACTGCCTATCAACCAGTTCTTGATTGATATATACATATGCTAAAACTGAAACTGAGAGACTCAACTTCAGTAGACACAATCAAGCAAAATTAAGAATAGAGAACTACATACTTCTGCGAGATGCTATAAAGCAGACGGATGGCAAGAACATACGCAGGATGCCATGACATACGTGCGGCATTATGTAAAATCCGACCTTTTTATCACATTTACGTGTATTCCCAAGTGAATTGAAATAACAGAAAACTTACATAATAGTCAAAAGGCTAATCACAATCATGACTTGGTAGCCCGTGTTTTCCATTTAAAATTAAAAAAGATGGTACATATTATTACAAAGGCTTCTATGATATATTCGGGACCGCGAGGTGTCATATGTATTTTTTTGAATGGCAGAAGCAGGGTCTGCCACATGTCAGATATTTGCATCTTACTCTCGTTACGGGATAAACTTAAAGCAAATCAAATCGAAGACATCCTAAGGGCAGGAATCCCAGATCCCCATAAAGATCCTGTACTCTACAGTGTAGTAAAAGTAACATGATACAGATCCTTGTCGCGCTTTCAATGCTAACTCGTCCTGTATGTTGAATGGTTCTTGCTACAAGCGGCTTCTTCGACTATTGATTAAAAATACCCAGAGCGGCGATGATGGCTACTTCCACTACAAAAGGCAGTCTCCCGAAGATGGTGGACTTACAATAAACATAAATGGTCTAGATCTGGATAATCGATGAGTGGTTCCTTAGAGCCTCTCTAGTGCTTTGAAGCTCATGTAAATGTCGAGTTTTGCAATCCTGTGAAATCGATTAAATATAATAATAATAATAATAATAATAATAATAATAATAATAATAATAATAATAATAATAATAATAATAATAATAATAATAATAATAATAATAATAATAATAATAATAATAATAATAATAATAATAATAATAATAATAATAATAATAATAATAATAATAATAATAATAATAATAATAATAATAATAATAATAATAATAATAATAATAATAATAATAATAATAATAATAATAATAATAATAATAATAATAATAATAATAATAATAATAATAATAATAATAATAATAATAATAATAATAATAATAATAATAATAATAATAATAATAATAATAATAATAATAATAATAATAATAATAATAATAATAATAATAATAATAATAATAATAATAATAATAATAATAATAATAATAATAATAATAATAATAATAATAATAATAATAATAATAATAATAATAATAATAATAATAATAATAATAATAATAATAATAATAATAATAATAATAATAATAATAATAATAATAATAATAATAATAATAATAATAATAATAATAATAATAATAATAATAATAATAATAATAATAATAATAATAATAATAATAATAATAATAATAATAATAATTTGACTCGGTCGCACACTCTTACCTGTACGAGATCTTGAAGATTTGCAAAATTGATCCGCAAATCAGAAATTTCTTGAAGACAGTAAGTTGCAAATGGAGTGTAAAACTGCATTTAGCGGGGAAGATTAGTACAAGTATAAGCATCAAGCGCGGAATACTTCAAGGAGATGCCTTCTGTTCCCTGTTGTTCTGCATGTCATTAAATCCGCTAAGCAGATTGCTTGAGTCACTTAACATCGGCTTCAACATCAAAACTGAGGCGGGAATAGATACCCTAAACCATCTTCTCTATGTTGATGACATGAAGATATAAAGATAAGGTCCATAGGCTGCTGAATATTGTCAAATGCTTCAGCGATGACATCTGCATGGAGTTTGGTATGGAGAAATGTAAAATCATTCATCTTAAAAGAGAAAAAATACAAAATGATGATGATGGCTGCGCAATTGACGACCAAAATATTATCGCTAATCTGTCTGATGGACAAAGTTATAAGTACTTGGGATTTTTGCAGCTAAAAGGAATTTGTGACACGGAAATAAAAACAGCATTGATTCAACAATTTAGCACCAGGCTTAAGTTTATACTTAGGTCTAAGCTAAACGCTGGAAACTTAATCAAAGCAATAAACATCTGGGCAACTTCCATACTCACCTTTTCATTTGGAGTCATAAAGGGTGGTTAAGTTTTAAGGGCCGATGTTGATTTTGAATAAAACACAAATTATTTAGGAAATTACTGTCATTTCTTTTTATTATGATAATATTGGTATAGTTCAATTATGAATGGAACAAAATATCGGCCAAATGGCCGCCGCGACCTCGGCGGCACACCTCCATCCGATGGTCCAAATTTTGAGATGACGCTGAGGCATAATTGAGGTTCTTTGACGTTAATGTGCCGAATTATCTTATCCTTTAGCTCTTGAATTGTTGCTGGCTTATCGACGTACACATTTTCTTTCAAATAACCCCAAAGAAAGAAGTCCAACGGTGTCAAATCACATGATCTTGGCGGCCAATTGACATCGCCACCACGTGAGATAACACGGCCATTGAATTTGTCGCGCAAAAGAGCCATTGTTTCGTTAGCTGTGTGGCAAGTGGCACCATCCTGTTGAAACCACATATCGTCCACATCCATATCTTCCAATTCGGGCCATAAAAAGTTCGTTATCATCTCACGATAGCGAACACCATTCACAGTAACTGCCTGACTGGCCTCATTTTGGAAAAAATACGGCCCGATGATGCCGCCAGCCCATAAACCGCACCAAACAGTCACTCTTTGTGGGTGCATTGGTTTTTCGACAATCACTCTTGGATTATCATTCGCCCAAATGCGGCAATTCTGCTTATTGACGAATCCACTGAGGTGAAAATGTGCCTCATCACTGAAGATGATTTTCTTCGAAAATTGATCATCCACTGTTGCCATTTCTTGCCACCATTGTGACCATTGACGACGCTTGAAATGGTCAAGAGGCTTTAGTTCTTGAGTCAATTGCACCTTGTAAGCGCGTAAATGCAAGTCTTTATGCATAATGTTCATCAACGACGAGCGTGAGAGGTGCAATTGTTGGGCACGACGACGAGTTGAGGTGGACGGCTCTTCAGCCACACTATCGCGAACAGCAGCAATATTTTCTGCAGTATGAGCTGTACGAGCATGCACTTGTGTTTTCACATCTCCTACAGACCCGGTTTGCACAAATTTTTGCACGATTTTTCCGATTGTACGCACATTTGGACGATTAAATTGACCGAAAGATTCACGAAATGCACGATATGCATTTTGATTTGAACGCCCATTTTCATAATAAGCCTGAATAACTTTAACGCGTTGCTCGATTGTGTATCTTTCCATGGTTCAAATTGAGTTAGTCTGAAATTGAGAAATGTCAAATGAAATGCAGAAAAAAACTTGACGTTTAGGTGTGGTTCACATTCAACATCGGCCCTTAAAATTTAACCACCCTTTAAAATGGTCAAGTACAGACTTGAACAACATCAATATGTCCATAAGAATCCAGTTGTCAAAATATAGATATCACCATCCTAAAAGTGCTATTGAAAGAATGGTCCTACCACGCTCTGAAGGGGGCAGGGGGCTCTTAGATGTAGCGAAATTACACTACAATCAAATCTGCAATCTAAGATCTTATTTTGAGGCTAAAGCAGCTTCCTCTGATCTAAGTCGCTCAATCTGTCTCGCTGATGGAAACTACACTCCCCTTAACTTACGCTCGCAAGTGCACGAAACTCCACCAAATGTACACTCTAAGGAAGACCTCCTGAAAAGCTGGAAAAATAAGAGCCTACATGCGACACACTTTGCCCAAATGCAGCAAGAACTTATCGATCAGCTATACTCCAACCACTGGCTCATCCGAGGTGAACTGTTCCCAGAAACTGAAGGATTCATAATTTCAATCCAAGACAAAGTCATCCGAACAAAGAATTATAGGAAAGTGATTCTAAAGGAAAACTTGCCGAATGACCTGTGCAGACGCTGTCAAAATGCTTCCGAAACAATTGACCACATATTAGGAGGGTGTACCGCTTTGGCTGCACATGATTATACTGCAAGGCATAACCAAGTCGCAAAAATCATTCACTTAAGGCTGGCAGAGAAATTTGGACTGAACGTAGGAAAAACACCTTACTTCAAATATAACCCTTCCTCTGTTCTTGAGAATAGTGAATATAAGATATATTGGGATAGGTCTCTAATAACAGACCAAACAATAAGAGCGAATAGGCCAGATATAGTGGTTTTTCACAAACGCAAAAAGAGAATTACTATATATGATGTCGCCATCCCCCTTAGCCAAAATTTACAGGCGACATACAGGCAATAAAATTGGGAAGTATACGGAACTTGCACATGAGGTGAAGAGGATGTACCATGCTGAAAGTGTAAATATTCTGCCAATAGTACTATCTGCTACAGGGTTAATCCCAAAGATTCTTGTGTCACAATTAAGAACCGAAGAACTCATCGACCAACTGGAGAAAATGCAAAAAGCTGTTATTCTTAGTATGTGTAATTTAGTACGACGATTTCTTCAATTATCCTAGAAGATACCAATAATACAACAGAACCACAGAGCCTAATCTCTTGGCAAAGCCCGGGATAGGTAATTTCCAGCCTTAGAGCTGAGAAGTATGTTAAAAACTCTGAAATAATAATAATAATAATAATAATAATAATAATTTTTACTGAATAAACAACAAAAAGGAATTACAAATTTGACATGTCTGTCGTCTGTTGGTGGGTGTAGTTCTTAATTTATTTTACAATCTCGTATAAAATTATAATATTTTAATTTATGTATTATTTTGACTAAAAGTTAAATTCATCTACGAGCAGTTTCCTATACCAAAAGGCCTCATTTACAAATTTGTGTTGCGTGTTCCATTGGTCTCCAAATTCCCCATTCAAAATTTGTATGACTTTTGGTTATTGATTCAGTAATTGTTTATGACTCCTTACATCAAAAGGGTTCTGAAATCGCAAAATTTGTGGCCGTGGTGTAGTGGTAACATCATCGCTTGTCACGCTGTTGATTCACGGTTCGAATCCTGATGTCAAGAATCATCTAATAAATCTAATCGTCAAATAAATAAAAAAGTCGATCACTTGCAAAAGCTAAGTCAACTCTACTGTGAAGGCATAACACTGGCAGTAGGGTGGTCATATGGCTAAAATGCAACTTGATCGTGATGATGACATCAGGAGGACGGACAAAAATACTGTGAATCATAAGCAACGACAATAATAGCGAAAACAAAGAAAATACTCCCCAGTTATCTGGACAGCTACCCTTGGAGTTTACAGAAACTTAATACCACCTGAGTTTCAAACTACACCACTCTGTCTTTCTCTCTGTCTCTTCCCCTTTGCACAAAACGCACGTGTTCTAAAATTTAGTATAAGGGTATTCATATCCCCTTTAACACGTGCAAATTATAAAAAAAAAAACTGGATAAAAGTCATACTTTGAAATCATAAGAATTTATTTGAGATTCTTCACGTCTTGAGTAAACAATTCGTAAAAATGGGATAACTCGCGGAAACCACAATTGAGAAACGATCTGCAATCATCACCCTTCTTAAAGAAGGCAAATCGCAGCGGAAAGTTGCTTCGCAGTTGACGGTATCAAGGTGCTGCGTTCAACGTACCATTGAACGACACGCCGTGAGGAAAACCACGGTCAGGATACACGTCAAGACTTTGCCAAGACTGCCTGAAACAGAGGGAAGTTGAAGAAATTTTTAATTTTAACTCTATAGAGCTGCTGTGGGGGGAACTGGATAGAAATGTCCTGGATCGCTGCCCATCATCAGAATCTGCTTTGTGGAACTATTGTAGTATACTTCCAGGGAGTAATTGAAATAATTACGGATTAATTTGTAATTGCATTTAGGCCAGTGTACAGTAGACATTTTTTTTTACGAGGAGAAGTAATGTAAAGCAGAATAAAATCTTGTACATCAACAAAGTAGTTGCAAATTTTTTAGACGAATATCAACTTTAACAAGTCACCATAGCTCTCATCAGCATAGTAGAGAGGAAAACCAGCAAATTTATCCTCAAATTGATTTAAAAAGAAGATAAGAAGAAAAAAAATAAAATAAAAATATAATAGGTAATAAAAGCAGTGTCACTGGTACGAGGTATTACAGATAATAAATATATATGTAGTTCATTATCTGTGGTTGTATGCAACTCACCACGAAACCAGCTGATATGTCTCTGAACTATAATAAGCGGGAAACACCAACACAATTTAGTTTTAAATCTGTCAGTGAGTACCCACATTTATTAAATATGCATAGTACATTCAAGCAGGTATAAATAAAATCAAATAACGTACAACGCATTCGATTCTAACATATTTGCCTCAACCAAACTTCACTTTAACACTTGCTGTTTTATCGTAGTTAATTCAAATACAGTACCTCTCTTCACAAAATGTAAAGTTCACCTACGCAATACAAAAGCTAATTAACCAAAAGCTCACTACATTCCCCACAGATTGTACAACAACCACAAATCCCATCCCGTTCACAATGCGAAAAGTATTTAAACATCAGCCCGAAAGTCTGCAGAGAACGCCGAAACAAACTAACCTGAATCGCAAGCAAAGAAGGTTTTCTGAAGCCTCACCGAAAAGTAATATCATACAACATAACAGAAATGGGAGCAATAGGTCGAACAGTAGGAAATATGCAAATGAGTACACTATTAAAAGCTTTTGAGGATGTTGTGAACAAATCAATTTCTCTCTCTCTTCTTATTATGGGGAAGTTATGATCCGGAGTAGAAGGATCACAACACTCCCACTTTACTGGGGTTTGCCGGTTTGACCTCAGGAAGTACCGGCAGACTTCCCGGTTTCAGATCACTTCGTCACTGAGGCCAATCGAATGCTGGTGTTTTTGCATTTGTGTGATCCAGTTGCTTTTTGGCCTGCCTTTTTTGCGCGATTGCGTAGGAACGTTGACTTATATTGCCTTTTTGACGGGGTTCTAAGGATCTCTCCTTTGAATATGACAATACCAACTGAGCCGGTCGTGCTCTATCTTGCTTGTGATGGGTTTTTTTTACAGGAAGGCTTCCTCGAATCTTTGAAATTCTTATTCTATCAAGCTTCGTTACTCCTGCTGTCATGCGAAGCATCTTCATCTCAGCTGCCGTTAATTTGCCCTCATACTTTTTGTACATTGTCCACCATTGTGAACCGTATGTGAGCGCCGGATGTACAATTGTGGTGTAGAGCCTTTCTTTAAGCTTAGGGGGCATTTTTCGATCACAGGAGATAGCGGAGTTTGCCCGCCACTTCATCCACCCTACGCTTACGCGATGATTGATGTCATCATCACAAGTTGCTTCGCTATTGATCATAGATCAAAGATATTTGAACTTTTCGCACTTGGGAAGCACTTTTCTATTCAAGTAAATGTCTGGAATAGGTCGGTGTGGATCAGAGAACGGGCAGTACAGATACACTGTCTTTTTGATCTAATACGGTACCCATTTCCCTCCAAAACATCCACCCATACATCAAGTGCTCGTTAAAGGGCCATTTGATCTTCGCTTATGATAGCTCCATCGTCAGCAAAGAATAACTGATGCACTTTGGGGTCCGTCACTTTTCCTTCAAGCAGATAATCAAGGACTGCAATAAATAGCAAAGAACTAAGGACGCTTCCCTGGTGTACACCGACTTTGATTGGGAATTCTTCGGTAAATCCTGCGGGACATCTTACTCTTGTCCTTGCTCCCTCATACATGTTCATGATCATGCGCACGTAGGTTTCTGGAACTCCTTTTTGTCTCAGCGCCGCCCATAAGAGATCTCTTGGTTGACTATCAAAGGCTTTTTTCAAAATCAACCAACACCATATGCAAGGCCTTTAAGGAATCACGATGTTTTTCCATTATGATCCTTATACTTTGGATTGCATCTGTTGTTGATTTACCCGAGACAAACCCGCACTGGTCATCAGATAGCCTTATTATTTTCCGCAGTCGGCCATCTAATTCATGGTGTGTGACATCAGCTCGACAGAACGGTAGTTATCGCAGTTTCGCGTATCGCCCTTCCCTTTGTGCAAAGGAAGAAGATAACTTTCCCTCCATTGATTAGGTATTGGATCACCGCTCATAAGTTTGGAGATAAGAATCATGAGCCATCTGGACCCGATGTCTCCCATCTTTTTTCAGAACTCAGAGGGTATCTCGTCTGGCCCAACCGCTTTTCTTTTTTTGGAGTATTTGACGGCATTCCTAACTTCTTCGACAGTAATGTCGGATATTTCGTCATGGTTAGGAGCGGCTCTTGGAAAGTATACCCGGGAAAACTGTTCTTTCAGAAGTCTTTCACAATACTGTCGCCATCTGTGGAGAATTTTGTCGTCTTCCACAAGAAGCTGGCCTTGAGCATTGTTAATGAACTTTGGGGAACGAATCTCCTGAGCATTTCTTCTTCTCAACAGATCAATTTCGGGTACTCAAATTATGCTAGAGAAAACAAATGAAATGGCAGATATACAAAAAGAAAAAAAAAAAGAAAACTTGAAAAACAAAATACAGTGGACGCTCGATATAGTGAACATCGATATAGTGAACACACAATATTTTATACAGCTATTTGTAAATAGTGAACAAAAAAATCTCGCTACAGTGAACATATGTTTTTATATTTTCTTCGAACCTCACAGCACAGATAATAAACTACCCAGATGTCACACGCCCATATAAAAAAATTAAACATATTTTTGTCCTGGCAGACAGAGGGCTTTCAGAATAAGTACCACAAATAAAGCTTTTCTTTTTCCTCACTCCGTTCGCTCGTGTGGGAAAAGTTATTTTTCTCATCGTGTGTTGTGACATGGAAACGAACGAGGTTATGAAGTGTAAAGGGGTATGCGGGAAGGGGCATGAAGATGCACGACGGTGTGATTTCCATACCACCGCAGCATAAGAATAAATTTTCGTGAATGGAAGTTTTGTAAACGCGTATGCGTTGTATATGAAGAGAAGGTTTGAGAGATTTTGCTTGAATATCAATCATTTAGATTTTCAGGTTAATTACTAACATACATATATATTACATACATATACTAAAAAATTAAAAGGCATAAGAAAATTGTCTCCAAGAAAAAAATGACCTGGAAAAGAACGAAGTGCGCAATTGCACACTGTTCTATAACCAAAAATGAATTGCCTGATGGAAAATTATTTAAATTTCCTAAAAAAGGAACAGTTAAATACGATGAATGGCTAGCTTTAGAAGAGGAGTCTCGTGAACACATAAAAGACCTTAAAATGCCCTATATATGCAGCAAACATTTTAAAGTGCCTTTATTAGAAAGAAATATTTAAAAAAATGCTTACCCTTCTCTCTTGTTAAAACGAAGTGTTGCTATATCTGATGACGAGTTCATTTGTTTTGATCCAACGAGAGCTAAGGTTACATATGAAAACTGCAATAAATTAGTACTGGATTCGAATGATGTTACAGTAGAAGAACTAAACTTGTCTTCAAAAAGGTTATCAAGAAAAAGATTCAATGATAACGTTGAATTTACTTGCACCAACTGACTAATATAAAAAGGCAATCAATCTATTTATATTAAAAGAATTGAGAGGCTTAAGAAATTGAACTATAGTTTAAGGATAACAGTTTTACTGTGGAAATCGCAAATCGAAAATAAATTTGCTGCAGAGAAATCATCGTTTAAAAGAAAAAAGGCTGCAAGTGCGTGAAAAGCAGAGTATCCAAGAGAAAATTGATTTATTGCTTGGTATTGATCAAAATACTAATACATTTTCGAAGCTCATTCTATCTGAGAGTACAAAAAAATACACCGTTCGTCTTCCGGATACAACTTTTTACGGGATCAGCTTGGACTACACTTGACGCACCCGTCTTCATCACATAGGTGGATTAAGATTAAAAGTCTGTCACCTGAAATAAATACTGTAGCATAATAATAACTACGCCCCCTAAAAATATGACGCAACAAATTCCGAAGTGACTTCATTCTGGCAGAATTTTGGTTCGTACTGTCCTTTCATTCGAGGTTCGTGTCTGGGACGAAGTCTCCACAGCTCATGTCAACGAAAGAGACGAATAATATCAGGGATAAAAGGGAATTATAACTGCAAGAATTATTTCTCTTATTCCAGTGGTCGAAGAATTTGCTAGAAGTTTCTGGCTATCAGAAACTTCTGCTATATAAGGACAGATGGCGGTCAAAAAAAAAGACAGTTGGTTTAGAACCGTGGCGAAGAGATTGGAAAAGTGATAATGGGCGAAGTTGTAATTTGGTGATAAATTGAAAGTTGAGAGTGAACAAGAAAAAGTAATTAGTTTGGATTTGTGAATTAAGTAATAGAAAGGAGATAAAGTGATTTGAGAGGAAAGAGACCTTGTAAGAAAAGAATTTGCGAAGAATAGTATAGTGTGAACTTGAATTGTTCTATAGACTAGAAAATAAAGAAATAAATTTCACAGAATAATCGTTTTATCTACTCGAGCCGTAGCCAGCATATTACATTGGTGTCAGAAGCGGGATAAAACTTATTCTGTGAATAACTATTTCCGCGGTGTGAAATTGCACAATTAAAAAAAAAAAAAAAAAAAAAAACGATTTCTGTGTTGAGTTAATTAGTTGCGCAAAATGGGTCGCAAATTGGGAAAACTAACTATAACTCAACTAAAGGCAGAACTCAGTAAGCGGAACCTCGACACAACTGGGGGAAAAGATGCCCTACTGATTCGTTTGGAAGAAGCAATAACGCAGGAAGGTGAAAATCCGCATGACGTAGAGTTTGACGTGGAAGAGGAACCAGCAAGTACAGCAGCCGACCCGGGTATAACAAGTCTGCTCCTGCAACTTAAGTTAGTCATGGACGAACAAAAGAAAGCAATAGAAGATCAAAGGAATTCTATAGAACTTAAGCTGGACGAACAAAAGAAAGCGATGGACGAACAAAAGAAAGCAATGGACGAACAAAAGAATTCTCTAGAACTTAAGCTGGATGAACAAAAGAAAGCGATGGACGAACAAAAGAAAGCAATGGGCGACCAAAGGAATTCTCTAGAACTTAAGCTGGACGAACAAAAGAAAGCAATGGACGAACAAAAGAATTCTCTAGATGCTCTGGAAAGTAAACTTGATGAGCAAAACAAGAACTTGGAATCCAAATTCGAAGTGATCGAAGAGAAAATCGAGAAGGTCGAGACGCAACTCGAAAAAGTCGAAATTAGATTCGATGAAAATTTTGAGAAACATGAAACTCAGTTCGGGAAGATAGAGACTCAATTTGAAAAAGTGGATACGAAATTCGAGATAGTAGGAAAGCAAGTCGAAAATCTTGCTAAGGAGCTCAGCAACGTGAAGAGACAGAAAGCACGGGAATATTCCACTGACGGTCTGAGAAGAAAGGAGATGCAGCCTCCTATCTTCGATGGTCAAACATCATGGCCAATTTATAAAAGGCAATTCGAAGCGGCCGCAATGACCAATAGCTGGGACGATGAAGAGAAGTCCATTGCACTCACACTTGCACTGAGGGGTCCAGCTGCGGAGCTCTTGCAGACCATCCCGGAAGATAAACAGCAGAACTACGACTCTCTGGTTCAGGCTATCGAGATGCGGTTTGGGGATGAACACATGCAGCAGGTGTACAGGGTTCAGCTGCGTAGTCGAGTCCAGAAAAGGGGGGAAACGCTCCAACAGTTGCAAGCGGATATAGAGCGACTAGCCCATCTTTCATACCCTAAAGCCGGTGAGGAGCTTATCAACGAAATGGCGGTGGAAGCTTTTATTCAGGCCATAGAGGACAGACAACTGCAAATGGCTGTAAGGATGGCTGAAAAGCGAACACTCCCCGAGGCATTGGCATTCGCTCTGTCAATGAAGGCTGCGGACCAAGCATACCAGGGAATACACCGTGTCAGGGAAATGTCCGTCGTGGAATGCTCATGCCAGAGAACAGCCGTCTTGGATGAAGACAAAGCTCGCGGAAGTCAAATCCGTTGCTGGAATTGCAACCAAACCGGACACCTACAACGGCAGTGCAGAAGTGCACCTAGACGAGGAAATTGTCCACATTGCGGAAGTAGGAGAAGCAGAGAGGAAGCATCTGGCGGTGATAACATTCATCCTGTCAGTCAGACTTCCCAAAACCAGCAGTCGGGAAATGCGTAAGGACCAACTTCGCGGGGCAGAAGTTGGTTACTGGAATCGAGGCCCCCAGGACCACCATTCAAGTTTCGCAAACCAAACGGGGTAACAAGAGCCTGACAGTGGAGGCACTAATCAACAAGAAGAAGTGCGTAGCCACCATCGACACAGGCGCAACTGCCTCCATTGTAAGAAGAGATATTGTCAGAAGCGCCTGGCTGCACAACACCAACAGCTACTGCCTGAAGACTGCAACAGGGGAAATGGCGAAAGTGTTTGGAGAAGTTCGTCTTACGATTACTCTGGCGGGACTTACGTTCTCCCATGCGTTTCTGGTGGCAGATATATGCGACGAGTGCATCATCGGAATAGACTTCATGAAAGCAAATGAAGTAATCCTGGACATCGGGATGCAAGTACTGAGGTATCGAAATGTGGAGATTCCGATGGTGTACGGAAACGAGAGTGCCGTAACTCTCAGGACAGTCATCAGCAAAGACGAAGTTTTGCCGCCGTCTTCAGAGACAATCATTTGGACGAAGCTGGAAGGTGATCTTGGGAGCCACCGATTCTACATAGTAGAACCAGACCCAGAGAAGAATTCTCAAGACTACATCGTGGGAAAGACGTTAGTCGAACCAAAGAACACCATGGTTCCAGTAAGAGTTTTGAACGCAAGACCACACACTGTCAAACTAAGGCGAGGGGAGGTGACTGGAAAATGCACGCCGATTACCGCCGTCGCAACAATATCTGAACGTGATGCTCCAAAACCTCTCCCATCACCTTGGACAGCGGAAACGAGAGAGACGATTCTCCAGTCCAGTGAGCTGAATCAGGAGCAGCGAACTATGGCAGAGAATCTTATCAATGAGTACGCTGATGTATTTGCCTCACAGGACGGTGAATACGGCCGAACACACCTGGTAGAACATCGAATAGACACTGGTGATACTAGACCAATTCGTCAGCCTGCTAGGCGCCTTCCATTGGCAAAGCAGACAGAAGTTGCAGAGATGGTGTCGGCAATGGAGAAAGAAGGTCTGATTGAAAGTTCCAAAAGTCCGTGGGCATCACCGGTTGTACTGGTTAAGAAGAAAGATGGCAGCACGCGGTTCTGCGTGGACTATCGGCAGCTCAATTACGTCACCAAGAAAGACAGCTACCCTCTGCCACGGATTGACGACACGCTAGACACACTATCAGGAGCCCGATGGTTTTCCACTCTCGACTTGAAGAGTGGCTACTGGCAGGTACAGATCCATCCAGAAGACCGGGAGAAAACCGCCTTTACCGCAGGAAATGGGCTATGGCAATTCACGGTAATGCCATTCGGGCTGTGCAATGCTCCGGCGACTTTCGAGCGATTGATGGAATGTGTCCTGCAAGGGTTAACATGGAAAACCTGTTTGGTATACTTGGATGATGTCATCGTCGTAGGAAAAACGTTTGCGCAACACCGAGACAATCTAAGGGATGTATTTCAAAGGCTTCGAAGTGCCCACCTGAAGCTCAACCCCAAGAAGTGCGCCCTGTTTAGAGCGGAAGTCAAGTACCTGGGACACATAATTTCAGCGAAAGGAGTGAGAACCGATCCGGAGAAGGTCGAAGCGGTGAAAAACTGGCCAGTCCCCAAAGACAAACACCAACTAAGGAGCTTCCTGGGCCTAGCCACCTACTACAGACGGTTCGTGAAGGATTTTGCCGGGATCGCAAAGAACCTGCACCAGTTGACGGAAAAGGGAAAACAATTCAAATGGTCAATTGAGTGCGAGAAGAGCTTCAAGGCACTTAAACAACGGCTATGCGATGCCCCGATACTGGCTTACCCCACTCCCGGGGAAACGTTCGTTGTGGATGCAGATGCTAGTAATGTCGGGGTAGGAGCCGTACTCTCCCAGGTGCATGACGGCCAAGAGAAGGTGGTTGCGTACTTCAGCAAGGTGCTCTCTAAGCCAGAAAGGAACTACTGCGTGACAAGGCGGGAACTTCTAGCTTTGATCTTGGCTACGAAGCATTTTCACAAATACCTCTACGGGAGGAAGTTCGTTCTTCGCACAGACCATGCAGCATTAAAATGGCTATTACAGTTCAAGAGTCCTGAGGGTCAGGTCGCAAGATGGATCGAAAGGCTGCAAATCTACGACTACGAAATACAGCATCGTAAAGGAAAACTCCACTCTAATGCGGATGCACTGTCCCGGAGACCATGCAGAACGGATTGTAAACATTGTGCGCGTCAGGAAGAACGGGAGCTGGTTTCCATCCAAAGAATGAGAGCCGAACCTATCGCCGGCTGGAGCGTAGATGAGATCCGGAACGCTCAGAAGGAAGACCCGGATATCGAGCCGATTCTGGCCTGGAAGGAGAACATGGAGAAACCGGATCATCAGGACATCTCTCACAGAAGCCCGACCTTAAAGGCATATTTTGCGCAGTGGGACTCCCTCCATGTCCAAGAAGGTGTTCTGAGAAGAAAATGGGAATCCTCCGACGGAAAGTCGTTTGTAATGCAGCTTGTCGTACCACGGACGAGGGTCAAGGAGGTGTTACAGGAAATGCATGGCGGGGCGACCGGAGGCCACTTGGGAGTGAATAAGACGTTAGAAAAGGTACGAGAACGTTTTTATTGGTTAAAAGCGAAGGAAGATATCGAAGACTGGTGCAGAAAATGCGACGTGTGTGCAGCTAGCAAGGGTCCGAGAATCAAAACTCGAGGTAAGATGCACCAATACAACGTGGGAGCACCTTTCGAACGAATCGCCATTGACATCGCAGGGCCCTTTCCGGAAACCGACAATGGTAATCGGTATATACTCGTAGTGATGGACTACTTCAGTAAGTGGCCGGAAGCGTTTCCGATCCCTAACCAGGAAGCCAGAACCGTGGCGGAGCAGATCGTCTACAATTGGGTTAGCAGATTCGGTGTGCCCTTGGAATTGCATTCTGACCAAGGGCGGAACTTCGAGTCAAGAATCTTCCAAGAGATGTGTCAACTACTCGGAATCAAAAAGACAAGGACAACCCCGCTTCATCCACAGTCGGACGGTATGGTGGAGCGTTTCAATAGGACTTTGGACGAACATCTCTCGAAGGTCGTAGGTGACTACCAACGGGATTGGGACCGGCAGATTCCCTTGTTTTTGATGGCCTATAGAAGTGCCGTGCATAGCACTACTCGACATACGCCGTTCGAAATCTTATTTGGTGGAATAGCTCGTTTACCCAGTGAGGTGAAATTTGGATCTCCTACCAATGAGCCCAGAAATGAAGAAGAGTACGTGGCGGACCTTAGGGAAAGGCTTAGGGACATACACCAAAGGACCAGAAGCCAGATTAAGATGACGAGCGACCGCATGAAGACCAGGTATGATGCCAAGGCAACAACGTCAGGATTCCAGGAAGGAGATCTGGTGTGGCTGTATAATCCCCATCGCCAAAAGGGGAAATCACCTAAATTACAGCGGAACTGGGAAGGTCCCTACAGAATAATAACCCGCATCAACGATGTTGTCTACCGCATCCAGCGAGGACCGAGGGCCAAAATGAAAGTGGTTCATGTGGACCGACTGAGTCGATACAATGGCCGAAATGAGGATGCACTTGTTCGGGACGAACATGTCTAAGAGGGGGGCAGTGTAGCATAATAATAACTACGCCCCCTAAAAATATGACGCAACAAATTCCGAAGTGACTTCATTCTGGCAGAATTTTGGTTCGTACTGTCCTTTCATTCGAGGTTCGTGTCTGGGACGAAGTCTCCACAGCTCATGTCAACGAAAGAGACGAATAATATCAGGGATAAAAGGGAATTATAACTGCAAGAATTATTTCTCTTATTCCAGTGGTCGAAGAATTTGCTAGAAGTTTCTGGCTATCAGAAACTTCTGCTATATAAGGACAGATGGCGGTCAAAAAAAAAGACAGTTGGTTTAGAACCGTGGCGAAGAGATTGGAAAAGTGATAATGGGCGAAGTTGTAATTTGGTGATAAATTGAAAGTTGAGAGTGAACAAGAAAAAGTAATTAGTTTGGATTTGTGAATTAAGTAATAGAAAGGAGATAAAGTGATTTGAGAGGAAAGAGACCTTGTAAGAAAAGAATTTGCGAAGAATAGTATAGTGTGAACTTGAATTGTTCTATAGACTAGAAAATAAAGAAATAAATTTCACAGAATAATCGTTTTATCTACTCGAGCCGTAGCCAGCATATTACAATACAAATGTTCTAGAGGAAATAAAGAAAATAAGTTCGACATTATCACCAAAAGAAAAAGAAGTCGTGATTATATTTGATGAGATGAACCTTCAGGCGAATCTAACCTACAATAAATTCAAAGATGAAATTGAAGGTTTTGATGATTACGGAAGGAATCAAAGATCTAATATATGCGCTAAGTCTGTGTGCGTTTTTATGATTCGGAGTGTATAGGGAAATTTTAAGCAAGTTTTTTTTGAAAACCGTTGTTGTTAAGGGAATTAATCCCTCTGTTAAGACGGAGGAGCTCGAAAGGGAGCTCAAGAATTTCGAAAGCGACTATCTCAAGTTCGTGGGGGTCGAGCCGTTTTTTTCGGCTGTTGCAAGGGGTGCTAACCGTAACTTACCATTCTTCTTGGTACAGCTCACTCCCAACAGCAAAATTGATAGTTTTCGGTATATTCATATTCGTTACCTGCACCAACATGCTGTAAAATGGGAGAAAATAAAGCGGTCAGGTCGCATACTTCAGTGTATGCGCTGCCAAAGGTTCGGGCACGCCGCAGCTAACTGAAACATGCAGTTTAGATGTGTAAAGTGCAACAAGGACACAGACATGGAGAATGCCCTCTTGGCAAGGAGAGAGTTGAAGACAGGAGTGTCCTCTCTTGTGTGCTCTGCAATAACTCTGGGCATTCCGCCAACTCCAAGGTACCAGGAGCTGAAAAAACGAGTTCAGGCCAGCAAACAGCATATCGAAGAAGACAAGCGCCAAAAGAGTCGCGCGTTCTCTAATTTTGTGGCACCCAACGTGTTCTTTGCCCAAATGGCAGCTGGACCGGGTAAAGCCACAATAACAGCAAATACGCCAAAGATAGCCCAAAAGGCACCAGAGGCGGATCTGGACTTGAAAGCGATCCTTCTGTCTTTGCACGGAAAGGTCGACAATTCCCAGAAACAACGTAATGAACAAGCGGCTCGAATAGACGTCATCTATTCGGAGCTGTTTGGAGGGTCTGGCGTGCCATAAATCATTATGGCTTCGCTGGATGAGAAAAACTTAAAGATGCTTGCTGTGAATGTTAATTCACTGGTCAGAATCGAGAGAAGAACCAGCCTTTCAGACCTACTAGGAACCGAAAACCCGGATGTGCTTTTGGTTAGCGAAACTAAGCTAAACCAGAAACACAAATTGGGATATAAGAAGTATCATGTAGTTAGAAGAGACCGGCCTCACTCCACACAAGGAGGTGGGGTTGGAATCTTGATTCGTAAAGGCCTGCGCCATTAGGTATATATAGCGGTGACGTGCGTAGGTTCCAGTTGGTGGAAGCATGCATTATATGCATTCCTCTCGAGTGGAGGCGAATGTATGTGGTGTCGCTTTACGCACCTGAAGCACCTCACCCTCTCAATTTATGGCAGAGCTCGAGACACTTTTTCGTAGCCTTCAGCTCCATTCAGATGAAAATTATTACTTCTTGGCCGGAGATCTTAATGCCAAACATGCGCCATGGGTAAATATTTCTGCAAATACTAGGGGCAACCAGTTGCACGACTGGTGGCGCCTCAATATGATTGAGTACAAACTTGAGTTGTACGCGACAGATATCCCTTCTTTTCCGAGAAGTGGCTCTTTTCTGGACTTGGCGCTAACGGACGCAAGACTGGAATTGACAAACACAGATCGACTCACGCGGAACTGTTTGCGTGCGTTCGAGTACGATACCACGTTGTCTGCCACGATAAAAATATGCTTCATTTTTTTTATATGGGCGTATTTATATCAGTATTGTTCTCAGGAGCAACTTCAAAGGAAACTGAAGGTAAATCTGTTACAACTTCATCACGGTTTTGGTTTTGTTCATCGTTTTCAATTGCATCCAATAATTGTTCAACTGAAAGTTCTATATCGTCTATTTACCTCTTTTAAGGAAGATTCAGCCCAAAAGAAAGAAAAAGCGACGGAGAGACCCCCTTCAACTGCTTCCTTCATTCCAACAAGTTTGAAAATGGCCTCTTCGGTAGGGGAGAATTTCTGAGTTTTATTGGGACCACCTTTTTGATGAATTTTGTTGAGAGCAGCTTTTTTTCGCACTTAGCGTTTTTGGTCTGTCCAAACCTAATAGAAAAATTATTTTAAATAGGCTATGAGAAATAAAGATGTATTCTTACCTTCTTCCATTCAAATTCACTTTTCACTGGTGGCTCTGCGCTATTCAACTCGGAAGTGAGCTGCTTCCAAAACTCAGAAATTTTTTGTTTATTTTCCTTCACGAAACCCCTGGCACTTTCTTGGTTTTCCTGTATTTTGTTAATATATGGGTTTGCCCAGCATTTATTGATTTGGACCTGAAATAAAGCAAAAAAAAAAAAAAAAATGTTCTCTTAGCCCTAATTAAAAAGTGTAACTTACATTTTTAATAGTTGTATTCTCTTCACCTCCAAAAAGCAAGTGAACATTTTAGCTCTCTTTGACATTTAATTTCGCCCGGAATTAGTGTTTGTAATAAGGGAATTTTTTCGAACATGACATTTTTTTTCACGCGAAATTCATAATAGGAGAAAAGAAAAAAGGGAAATTTTTCATGTCGAATGTTGTTCGGGCGAAATTAATGATAAGGGTGAGTGTTTTTGGTCTGTTCAAACTTAATAGAAAAATTATTTTAAATGGGCTACGAGAAATAAAGATGGATTCTTACCTTCTTTCATTCAAATTCACTTTTCAGTGGTGGCCCTGCGCTATTCAACTCGAAAGTGAGCTGCTTCCAAAACGCAGAAATTTTTTGTTTATTTTCCTTCACGAAACCCCTAGCAATTTCTTGGTTTTCCTGCATTTTGTTAACCAGTATATCGATTTGCCTAGCATTTTTTATTTTCTTTTAGCTCTAATTAAAAAGTGTAGCTTACATTTTTAATAGTTGTATCCTCTTCTCCTCCAAAAAGCAAGTGAACATTTTAGCTCTGTTTGACATATAATTTCGCCCGAAATTAGTATTCGTAATAAGGGAATTTTTTCGAACATGACATTTTTTTTTTGGAATTCTGTTCGGGCGAAATTCAAAATAAGTGTGGTTATTTATTGTTCTTTGTAAGTGGGGCACTCCCACTTTCCACACTAAAAAATTATTCTCTTCATTAATATTATTTATTCTCTTTATTCTTATGCACTTTTTTCTCTCTTTCTCTTTTAAATAAAGGTCTCGTATTATTATTATATGTATGCATGTATTGAATTGTGGTTTCTACCAATGAGGATTATTGTCATTGGCTCGGAACGAAATATTCTGCTAGTATGGATATTTGAAGTTATTTAAGTGACTCATGCGTATTAATCGGACTATGGGCAGAGTTTCCCAATTCCATTGAGGTAGTTGTCTGTGGTTATTTCTGTAACCAAATTGTTCGTTTCGAACGGGAAATCTCAGGTGATTTGAATCTTCTCGAGTTTTGTTTTTGTGTGTAGAGAACTGTAAGGCGAAATTTGCGCGGACATTATTACTTTCCAATTCTTCGGCTTTAGCGAGAGCGCTTGGTAAGTCTTGACGATATAGAGAAAATAAAATATTTGATAGTTGACCGTTCAGGCCAGAGATGAATATGCGTAATGTATTTTTTCTATGAGAATTGTTATTAATTAATTGGATAATTAGTGATTTTGAACCGTGTGCCATTATTGTTTTATTCGTGAGAAAGGTTAATTTTTCGTTCATTTTATTAAAGTATTCTAATAATGTCATCGGACCTTGTCTCAATATGCTTAATTCTTGCTCGATAACGTGTATTGGACGTTTATCGGCAAATGCAAAATCGATCCGAGCGATGATGGTATCGAAATTCAACACTGTGCCATGATTTGTCAAGATACCATTGGCATGGTGTGTTATTTTGTTTCGTAATATTGCTAACGCGGAGAAGTATTTAGTGCTGCCTATTGTATGTACAAGCATGGGCTGCTTGTCTCCAACTTTTCACTATGTCTAAAGATTCGTTATTATTATTATTCGGGTCAATAGTCTGTTCTTCATATTCTTTAACTATGTTAGTCAACCCTACCCCTCCGTCGTTTGCCTACCTTGTCATGGTGGAGGGGCTGAGTAAGGACCGATGATACTCTTGAGCTATACCTGGAATAGATCCAGGGAAGGTCAGGGTGGAGGTCAAGAAACTAAAATGTAAACAAAAAGAACCTACAGTGAAGTAGCAAAAACACAAAAAAAAAAAACATGGAGAGTACAACTAAAAGAGAAGAAATTCGGATGGGGATATACATCCAAAAGTCGGCAGAGCCCACGGCTGCCTGCGAGGGCTTGGCCCCGAAAGGGGATAAGTCGCCAGTGGCTAAAAATACTCTCAAACAAGACACGCACACGAGCAAAAATAAAAACAACTTTGGGTTGCAGCACCTCTTCACTGCAACAGATAAAATCGAAGAGGGAGCAACAACATCGACATTGACCGCTCATAAGAGGACGAGTCAGCTACCCGAAAAAAAAGCAAAATCTCTGGAGCCCAACAACGAAAAAGGGCCAAAGAAAGAAGACGACTGGAGATGGAGAAGCAAGGAAATTTGTTTTCAAACCCAAACTGCCTGGCTTCAACACCAAAAGTCGTCTCCCCGCGTGGTCAAAAAGCAAACAGTAAACAGACACTGTCCGGGGAACAGATGGAACACCCTACTCTATCACCAGAGGATTCCTCGGCAAACTCTGATGGCAAGAGGAGGATGAGCCCCCATGCTGAACCACCGCAGAGAAAAAGAAGTCGTGTTGCTAAAGACCATCCACAATCTAGGCTTACCTCCATTCCACCAGGGCGGGCTAACGCTCACCCAGGGAGGAGCGAGGGAAGTACTGTCGCACAACCAAAATTCAAAAACCCGATTAGGCCGTCCATTTCAAGGAGACAGGCAGCCACACCCATAAAATCTCGTCACACGAGGTCGTATAGGGATGTTGCAGCCAACCTCCTGGAGCTACATGAACGGTTCCAGAAAGCTCTGAATGCTGCCCTGGACCAAACACTTTGTGAGAATCCGACGACTTCCCTGAATTTCCTGAGTGCAGGTTTCAAAGGCAGCCGCTACCACATGTGCTGTCAGGATAATGCCTCAACGGAGTCGTTAGCTAAACTAACATCTAGACTCGATGGTTGGGAAGGAACCAACCTAGTGGTTCTCCCGGCGGGAAAGTTTCCCAGATTAACTAGGGTGTCCGTTTGGATAACAGGGGTAATCGAGGAACCTGCAACTCTGTTTGCACGAATGAAGCTGCAAAACAAGGACCTTAAGACAGAAAAGTGGAAACTCTACCACGCAAAGGAGCAGGCAGGCAAAGGCCAACTAATCGTGGTAGGGATTGACGAGGAATCGCTGGGGTCACTAGTCCTACAAGGGGGTAAAGCATTATGCGGCTTTCACCAGGTCAGCTTTGTAATCCCTTCATTCCACGAAAGAATTAATGAAGGTAATCCAAGCAAACCTTCAGCACAGTAGGGCGGCAACTGCCAACCTCTGTGCTTACCTCTTAGCAGGAAAAGCGGATATCGCCCTCATCCAGGAACCTTATTATCTGTATAATAAGGTAACAGGATGGGGGAATAAACTGAAAGTGATTGCAAACAACGGAAACAGTAAGTGTAGAGCCTGTATTGTGGCACATAAGGATATTAATATTTTCTCTATTCCACAGGCGACCTCACAGTCACAAGTCTCGAATATAGGGCAAGAAATAGCGAGACCAACCAAATTATTTTGGTCTCTTGCTATCTCCCCTATGACTCCCCGCAACATCCACCTAGCGATAAGTTAAAGAGGTGTGTCACCTGGACGAGGTCCCAACAGAAGAGCCTCATAGTGGGTATGGACTCTAACGCCCACCACACTAACTGGGGAAGTACGAACATCAACAAAAGATGTGAGTATTTAGCCGATTATTTAAATATTGAAAACTTGATTACCTTGAATGAGGGCTGTACACCAACCTTCATAAATAAAATTAGAAGGGAGGTATTAGATATAACCTTATGCGACGTTAGGTCTATACACCTGGTGTCGAACTGGAGGATCAGTAATGAGATCTCCTTTCCGGACCACAGGTGGTTGAGTTTTGATATTGGAATTGATCACAAATCCAAAATAATGATTAGGAATCCTAAGAAAACAGATTGGTCCATCTTTGTAAGTAATCTTCAGGGAAAGCTGACACCAACTCAGGATAACAGCTACACTGAGATTAACCAATTAAACAATGAAGTCCTCAAAGTACAGAAGTATATTATAGAATCTTTTGAGGCCGCTTGTCCTCTAAAACCGGTACCTAGAAGTGCAAAGCAAAAATGGTGGAACGGCGACCTCCATGAAATAAGGAAGGTTTCTAGACAACGCCTAAATAAAGCTTTAAGAACCAACGAAGAAGCAGACTGGGAATCCTATAAAGAAAGTAAAAGAGGCTGCAAGAAGCTCACCAGGGCTGCTAAAAGGGAATCATGGAAAACTTTCTGCACCAACATATGCGATAATAATGGAGCAGTGCGATTAAAGAAGATCCTGTCCAAGGAACCACCAAGTTATCAACTTCTACAGGCGGGCAATAACTTGGCAACCGCAGGTGATACCTTGGAGACGCTGATGTGTGTACACTTCCCAAACTGTTTCAGCGAGGCAGCTACACCTTCCAAGCGTGGGGTCACTCGAACTGATACAAAATGGGAAGACACTGAGAACCTAGTTGATGCAGATAAAGTGACCTGGGCTATTAACTCATTTGCGCCATACAAATAACCGGGCTTGGACGGAATACTTCCCATCTTCTTGCAAAAAGGGATAGAATTAGACACCCTAAAGAAAACCCTGGTCAATATCTTCAGGGGATGTCTATATCATGGATACACACCAACAGAATGGCAAGAGGTGAGGGTGGTGTTCCTACCGAAACCCGGGAAAGATTTGTCGACAGCAAAGGGCTATAAACCTATTAGCCTAACGTCCTTCTTACTAAAATCAATGGAGAGAATCTGTGATAACTACATCAGAACACAGATTACAATTCCGCGGCTGTGTCCTAATCAACACGCATATCTCAAAGGAAAATCAGTTGAGACGGCACTACACCAGGTTGTATCCACAATAGAAGATGCTTTTGAAACCAAGGAATCAGTCGCAGGCGTTTTTCTAGATATCGAAGGGGCATTTAACAATGTGAAAACTCAAAAAATTGTGGAGGCACTCTCGATATACTGTAATAACCAAATAATAAACAATTGGCTAGAACACATGCTTACAAACGCATTATCACAGCTTCACTGGGAGACGACACAAGAAGGGGAACAGTCCGTACGGGAACACCACAGGGGGGGATAATATCTCCTTTTCTGTGGGTGCTCACAATGGACAACCTTTTAAAAGCACTGGATGGAACCTGTGCGAAATGTGTAGCATACGTAGATGACCCAGCCGTTCTGATAAGAGGTAAGCACCTGAACATCATAGGAGAGCTTATGCAAAACACCCTTCGAATCATAATAGAATGGGCGGAGGAGAGTGGATTAGAAATAAATCCAAATAAAACGGAAATGGTTCTCTTTACAAAGAAAATCAAAACTAGTGACTTTCACATTCCACAACTCGGAGGAGTATCACTACAACTCCGCGACAGCGTCAAGTATCTGGGCATTATATTGGACAGGAAACTGACCTGGAGAAAGAACCTGGAAGAAAGAGTCACCAAAGCAAAGAGAGCATATTGGATATGCAGGAGGACCATCGGGAAGTCAGGGGGCTTGAAACCGAAACAGGTCCACTGGATATACGAATGCGTAATAAAACCCATCATCTTCTACGGTGTAGTTGTATGGTGGCCAGTGATGAGCAAAAAGTATGCAAGAGACTTGCTAACTAAGGTGCAGCGTATGGTCTGCCTGGGTATTACAGGAGCACAATCCTCAACACCAACCACGGCCATGGAAGCGATACTTAACATTCTACCAGTGCACCTCGAAGCGAAGAAGATTGCCGGTATTTCAGCCTCACGGCTTAAAACTATCGGCCATTTCACCGGTGGTGCAAATACGGGACATCGAAAAATCACCGAAATGATAAGAGTAATGACACCGCTCATCGATTGCCCCAGTGATGTTGTTGGGAAATCGTACACATTCTCCAACAACTTCGAAACAATTTTTCCCGCAAAAGAATATTGGATGTATGAAAGAACGACAAGAAACTCCAATGGGATATCGGTTTATACAGATGGCTCTAACATATCAGGGGAATCAGGGGCTGGCATCTTCAGTGCTAACCCACCGATTGAACTTGCTATTCACCTAGAACCATTTTTATCGGTGTTCCAAGCAGAAGTCTATGCAATTATGAAGGTAACCGAAATACTCGCAGAAGACACCAGCGAAGAAAGGCAAATTGACATCTGCTCGGACAGCAAAGCAGCAATTAGCACGATCACAAACCCCATGTCGAAATCACGACTAGTAAGGGAGTGCAAAACTAAATTGAACTTACTTGCCAGACGCAATAGAGTCCGTCTCACATGGGTACCGGGGCACGAGGGTGTACCGGGTAACGAAAAGGCAGATGAACTAGCAAGGAAAGGAGCAGGCAATACAGAACTGAACCCGGATAGTACAATAGGGGTCCCTCTGACAACTATTAAAACAATAATCAATGATAAGATACGACAGGAGTTCAATAACTACTGGACGAATCTAGACACGTGCAAAGTGGCTAGATCTGTAATAACCAAACCGAGTAACAACACAGCAAAAAGAGCTCTTAACTCAAGCAGAACACAATTGAGATTGATGGTGGGACTTTTAACAGGGCACATCAATCTCAACAAACATTCGTTTAGACTCGGGATAGCTGATACAGCAATCTGTGCCAACTGTGAAGAGGAGGAGGAAGATATAGAACACTTCCTCTGTCACTGCCCCGCTACAGCGAGGTTAAGGCTGAAAATCCTGGGATCTCCAAGGATTCCGGATATTACACACCTCAATAAGAAAGGAATCGGGGATATACTGGAGTTCGCCAGACGAACACTACGATTCCCCGATCACTATACGATATAGTTGATACTACCCATGATCCCTAGACCTAAATCCTCTCAATACATAATTCCCAAAACACATCACTATTCCTTATAGTTACGCAGATGAGGGGAACATAACGGGCCCAATGGAGGCCTAAGTGAAGAGCATAAGCTCACCCTCTCAAACCAACCAACCAACCAACCTAGTCAACCCTAACAAGAGAATTTGTGATTCTAAATTGGTAAATTTTTCTTGTAAGAGTTTGTTTCCTTTCTAAGATAAGTTTTTGCATTGCCTCATTGTTGTTGGCTAATGCTTTAGCTACTACACCGTCGACATCCTGAGGAGTTATAATTGTCATTGGATCTGGAGGAGACATTTCGGATTCTGAATCAGAGTCGGACTGAATGGGATTTAGTAGAGAACAATAAGGCTTTAGTGTTAAGAATCTATTTCTTGACCTCTTCATGTAATTATTCACTTTTATCTTAACTCTACGCACTTTTAACTCACAATTTAATAATAAATTAATATACATATTAAACGACTCAAGATAAAGGAACTGGATCGTAACGGAGTAACGGAGATAAAAGTATCGACTGGCGTCCTGTTGTTTGGTTCGGGTGCCTTATATACTGTTATCGTGTGTTTTGTGAGGCTCTGGAGTATGTCCAGTTAAGGGCATGAATTTGGATGGCGTGGTTTTGGTTTTCTAAAAATAGATTCAAGCGTGCATTCCAGAGTTCGGGTGCGGTTTCCTGTTGTTCATTTCCTGTTATAGGATCGTGAAAACGGATGTGTTAACTTATATATGTATGTAGATATATACATATATACAGTAGGAAATCTCAAATAAAACTTCTGACCTCAGAAAGTAAAGTTTTATTCAAGACAGGAAAGTTTAAATTAGAATTTGTAATTAAGGATGAGCTGTAAAAGTGAGCGAATGTTTAGCAATTGATACAACTCTCTCTCTCTCATTGCGAAGTGTAACAATCCACAATCCACCTCCACCACCACGTGGCGTAGTGGTTAGTGTGTAAGATCACTACGCAAAAGGTTCCAAGTTCGAATCCCAGAAAACGCCAAAAAAAGTTTTTTCACGATCCCACCTCTCGCGAACGTCTGACAAACATCCGAGCGTATTGTTGTCACGAGAAGAAAACTTCTCAAAACAAATTGCAGTTCGGATACGGCACTGTAGGTCCCTTCCATTCGTGTGAAAAATATAACGCACACAACACGAGTGGTTGCGAGAAGCTAGGCCCTGGCACTTAAAGAGCTGTTGCGCCAAATATTTATTTATTTTTCTTAATCTCAGATATGAAGTTTGAAGAAAATTCGTCTAGCCGTTAAATTCCCTCTTTTTTCCCTCCTCGAGGGGAAGCGAAATTAATTTAAACATATATATATATAGATATGTATATATGTTTTTTAATAGCAAATCCCTCGGATTTAAAGTTTGAATAAATTCGTTAAAAAGTTTTTTAAAACGAAAAGAAATCCGTTAATTTAAAAAAAGATTGTTTGGAAATCTTCCAAAACTTAGTATGACATAATCTTGTATGTGTCAAATATGGCTCAAATATTGATTTCGAACAAAATCTATCGAATCGTAGCCGAGAAATGGCATATATGTATGTCCACCATAACTCAAATATCAAATTTGATCAAAACCGTTAGAGCTGTTTTCAAGAAAATCATTTTTTTTTTTCAAAATTAGCCTTTAGTAAACCATTAATTTAAAATGAAAATTCCGATACTAATCTCAGATATGAAGTTCGAAGAAAATTCGCATAGCCGTTAAATTCGCTCTTTTTTCTCTCCTCGAGGGGAAGCGAAATAAATTTTCTGAACTCTGAAAAAATTGTTCTAATATATAAGTAGTTTTGAAAATGCTCCAGCGAAATAGCCAGTTGCATTCCTCCCCTTCAAAATTTCACCCGCAATACGCGTTATGCTTCGAATGCACATCAGCTCACCCTTAAGCCAAACTTCGGTCGTACTGTCAAATATAGGGATGCGATTATAAGTCGAACGACACGACCAGGCTCTGTATTTCCACATCACTGCAACCTTCAAACATTTAAAGCCAACGTGAACAGGCTTATCCTCTGTTCCTTTTCTCCTTTTTTTCAAACGCCCTTGCTCTGAAACAACGTAAGGGTATTCATACCCCTTTTGACGCCCAAATTATATGAAAAAAAGAAGAAAGTTCAAAAATCGTAGTAGATAGAATAGAAATGGAGATATAAATATGGCAAGTTTTCAAAAACAGTCAAAAAGCAGTTAAACAGCAGTTTTGGGTGCGAACGTTGTACATCACAGTAAAACTGTGTTGATTTAATGCCCTTTGTAACATTTAGGTATATTCATTTATTTACTACACCACAATTTCACATTCACATTTTAACAAAAATTATCTACAATTGGTAAGCTATTTACAAAACTACACAGCAAATTTGTCCTATATCTCTATGGTTGTCTGCCTCCAGTTTCATTGGTTAGCAATTGTCGCACGGTCTGCAGTTCATTCCTCAAGGCAACTATTTGCGCCCGAAGAATTGAGTTTTCTTGCTCCAATAGGGCTGCTCGAAAAGCTATTCTATCCTCGCGTATTTTTCGTGCGTCCCGCGATTTCTTTGCTGCCTCATTGTTACGTTTCCGACGTTCATAGTATTTATCATCTTTCTGTTCATCAGGTATTGGTCTTTTTTCTCCACGCGGCCTTCGTTGCAAAAACGTAGAGAATACGCCAGATCGATTTAATTCGGATAGAGGATACTCAGGCGGTCCATATTCATACCGCAACGGGGAACAACTGCCAGTGTTGACGATGCTTAAAACAGGTAAAGGAGTCGGTAGTTTCTCGCTTTCGGGTATCTTTTGGGAAAAGACATCACTCATATTTTGACAAAGCAGATCCGGCGGTTGGAGCTGCAGTTCTTTGGGATCAATTGAAGGTGATTTCAGCGGACTGGCATGCGGAAAATCTTTCATTAGGCTGTAGTAGTTTTGAGCTTCTGAAATAAAGAAAAAAAGTGACATTTCGTAGTTAAGGACACCGAATCCAAAATAAGTTTAGGTAAGTAGGAGTGCTTGAACAATATTTAGCTTAATATAGATTAAAGTATCAAAGATGTAAAAGAAAAGAAAAACTGCAGAATAGTTGCTATTCGTATGATACTTTTTAACTATATATCTTCTAACCCAGCCTTCGTAAAAGGTTCGTTCGGGAATTCCATGCAAAGTTTTGCAGACTTAAAATTACGTCTAAAAACCTTAGCGAACTGTTTGCGCATTGAGACTTAACAAAATTGAGAGTGATATGATTTGTTCTTCGTTAATTTTCCTTTAATTTTCTTCCAGAATTTCCCCTCACGAAAAAATTAAAACTATCAAATGAGTTACAGCTGATAAGTTTGACAGCAAAAATTTGTTTGGAAAAATCAAACGTTTTCATTGATTTGAAAACCACCTTAACCTTCATACGAACAGTACCTCAGTCGTTTACAGACTTTCACAGTGTGCACAAGTGTTTTGGCTTTTCATTTAAAATCATTATGTTTTTAAAATACACTATCAGACAGTATGCGTACTTTTTCAAGTAGCGAGTTAGCCTAGTAGGAGTGGTAGTGAACCGTGTCAACCCAGGGACTTGGGTTCAATTCCTAGCCAGGGAAAATTTCATTCTAGACTTTTTTTATAACTTAAACAAAAATATTTAATATTAGGTGCGCAACTAAGTTCTCGCTATGTCTCAATAGATGGCTTAGACATATGGTAAACAAACTGTTTTGACATATTAGTGATTTTGTTTTGGCGTCATTTACCTTTGGTTGTGTGAAAATGTCTGATTTTGTGCCAAATAATCGTCATTTGCGGGAAGTGTTGATTTCCTTATTTCATTCGAAGAAAACGGCGGCTGAAGCGCATCGAGAGCTGCAAAAAGTTTACGGAGATGCTACTCTAAGTGAAACAACGTGCCGTGATTGGTTCCGTCGCTTCAAAGACGGTGACTTCGATGTTGACGACCATCTGCGTGAAGGAAGGCCAAAGTCCTTCGAAGACACTGAATTGAAGGCAATGCTCGATGAGGATTCGTACCAAATGCAAGAACAGTTTGCTTCAGCATTAGGAGTTACCCGTCAAGCCATATTCAAGCGATTGCATGCGTTTGGAATGATTCAAAAACGAGGAACTTGGGTTCCTTATGCTTTGAAGCCAAGGGACGTTGAGCGTCGTTTTTTCGCCTGTGAACAACTGCTACAGCGGCAAAAAAGGAAGGGTATTCTTCATCGCATCATGACGGCTGATGAAAAATGGATTCATTACAGCAACCCAAAGAAAATAAAGTCATGGGGTCTGCCCGGTCATGCTTCTACGTCGTCGGCTCGGCCGAATATTCACACTGCGAAGATTATGCTTATTTGGTGGGACCAGGTCGGTGTGATTTATTATGATCTGTTGAAACCCAATGAAACCATCACTGGGGAACGGTATCGACTTCAATTGATGCGATCGAGCTGAGCACTGCGCGAAAAACCTAAGGTTGGAATCGGAGGAGAATTATTACCTCATGGCCGAAGATCTAAACGTCAAACATAGAGATTGGGGAAATAACACACCAAACACCAAATCCAAGATGGAACCTACAATTCAATTGGTGGGGTCGGCACAATGTCGAGTATAAACTCGATTTGAGAGCCACAGATAGTCCGTCATTTCCTAGGAGCGGCTCCTATCTGGATCTTATGCTGTTCGACGTACGGTTACAACTAACTGACACGGCCCGATAAACTTTAAACTGCGTGCACACATTTGTGTATGACAGTGACCATTGCGGACTCAGTGCCTAATAACGATTCCCAACGAAATTGCGGAGTTAGAGGAATTTGTCCAAACGTACTCCTACAATTATAGCAGGATGCGTTGGACTCGCTTCTCTAGAGTTTTGATAAGAGTACTCTCCTCGAACTCGCTTTACCCACCGTCCAATAGGAATCTGTCAAACGAGGATATTGACTGGTACCTAAAATAATTAGACGAGGAAATTAAACGAACTATGGACAGTGCGATACCTCGGTATCAATACACTGACAACGCAGACATATTCCGCAATGCAACAATTGACGCACTACACCAACAAAAAAGTAGACTGCTGTCGAGACTAAAAACATTATACAGTCAGTTTACTGACAGACAAAACTCGGAGGTTAGGACGCTGAAATCGTTGATTAAAAACCTCCAGAAATTAATTAGAGAAAACTACAGAATTTCTGTAAATTTGCATTGGAACAACAAAATTCGGGCTGTAAAATCCAACAACCCGCGTATGTTCCCGCAAATAAATAAAATATTTCGGAGGAACAATCAAAACGACCTTCCGTGTCTTAAGATCCCCCGAACGACGAACAATGGACGAATACTGATAACAGCAGGTATAGATCCAGATAACGCAGTAGAAGACAACCGCACGGACAGCCACTTGCGAGTCGAAGTGAAGTCAGATACCTGGGGATTTGGTTAGACCAATATCTATATTTTAACAAACATATAGATGCTGCTCTGGCCAGAGCCAAAGGTGCTTTGCCCTTACAAAGTGATTTTTTTATAGCAAGCAACTCGATGCGAGGGTGCTTACATAAATAGATCAGGAAGTATAAGGTGTAAGAGAACAGTTAGTACGTCTGTTGCTCTTTATTTTTTTTAACAACTAATCTTGTAAACTTTATTCAACGCGGTCCACCAGGCTAGTGACCTACATATGTACATTTAAGAATTGCACTTACAACGGCTGTGTATACTTATAGAAATAATCTTTAGCTTTGACAAGGTTCCATTACAGAATGTTCATGCTTTCTTAACCCTATTAATTTACCAGTTAAGTTTTGATCGAGAATAATGTGGAATAGGTAGCTCTGGACGATTACGAGAGAGTCTGTTCAAACGGGAAAGGGGAGCGCTGATAGCGCGCGTCCAATCAACCTTTGTAGAGTGCAGTGGAAATGAAAAATTAATCTACATATATAAAATTAAGAGGCAAAATGCATACGTGTCCCTCTACCGCTCGTAATTTTCAACCAATTTAGTTGTTTTTTTTTTAAATGTAGGTAAAAAAAATAGATAGGCAAAAAAAAAATATTACAAAAATATTGAAAAAAAAAACTTTGACATTTTTGTATGCGATATTGTTGTGGTACATACAGCTGAGTACAAAAACATTTTTTTTAATGCCTGACGAAGCGGGCGGGGTTTAAGCTAGTAATAATAATAATAATTATCAAGTAAATGCCAGTGAAGTGTTGTTCGGGGGAAAAAAAAAAAAAAACATTGCCGGTGTTTTCCATCTACCACAACCCCATTCCTTCACTGTTGTAGCATGTGCTATATATGAACATACTTTCAGTTGCGATGACTGACAGAGCGCAACATTTCAATCAAGCGGACTGTAAATATTTATCCGAATAGCGGGCCGCAGTTGACTGACGTTTGGGCATAGCACCTGCAACAGTTTGTTTTGTAAAACTATTCTTTGGATCTTCACTTAACAGCTGCGCTTAGTTACGTCAGAGTTGTGTCTTTTTGTGTTCCTATGTTCTAGTGATGAGGGAATTTAGGATGTATTTGACCAACATTTGTGGGCTTCAAACGAATTTGTTTTGGTACTTAGCGAAACACAGGTAGTGGAAGAATCTTCTGATTTGAAACTGCCTGGATATAACTTAGCATCATTATTCTTTCCCCACCGTGGGCTCATCATTTATGTCCGTAGTGATATTGCTTACCAAGGTCCACCACAGTATGACCACTGTTCCAACCCAGAATTTAATTTCAAATGGCTAAATTTCACCGTACGTAAGCAATTAATTCGCTACTGCTTCATGAACAGAAGCCCTAGTGTGGACAGCAAATCAACTTTTAACGAATTTGATGCGGAGTCCGAATCCATCATTCGAATTGTCTCCCCCATACTGAAATCGTCATTGCGGGCGGTTTCAATATAAACAATTTGGATTGGCTTCAAAATTCTGGCTAAACAGCACCCGAAGGAAGGTATTTTGAACTTTTTTTGTCCAGCTCTTCCCTAAAAAGTCTCTTGTCTGCAACTTCTAATCTAATCCATTCCTTCGCTGATGATAGTATGCTCAGTTTTTCATACTCGTTCCCTAACTCAAGTCCTTGCTCTTCGGCCGTTGAAGAGGAACGGCAACGTATGTTAAACACATTAAATTCCGACCTGGACAGTATAACCAACAGAGTGGAATTTAATGCTTCCAAAACGCAATGCTGTCTTCTGTCTCTCAAGCGAAACCATAACTCTCAACCTTTATCCATGAATGGTACTTGCATCACTAAAACTGGAAGACTTCCTATTCTCGGTATGTGTATTAATAACCATATTCGATGGAATGAGCACATATTCGAAGTCGCTAAAAATGCTGCAAAATGTCTAGGATTCCTTACAATTTGAAAGGCATTCATCAGCCCAAAGCTGGAATATAACGCCCATATCTGATCTGGTGCACTCAATGCTATTTTATACATTCTAGACAGGGTACAGAATAGCGAGTTGAAACTTATATGTGGTAGAGACATTGTAAACTCCATACATTCCCTTGGACATCGTCGAAATGTCTCGTGTCCCTCCCTATTTTATCGCTTTTTTTTATAAGAAATGCTCCAGCGAGATAGCCAGTTCTCTCCTTCAAAATTCCACCCGCAATACGTGTCATGCTTCGAATGCACATAAGTTCACCCTTAAGCCCAATTTAGGTCGTTCTGTCAAATATAGGGATGCGTTTATAAGCCAAACGACACAAATGTGGAATGGTCTACCATGCTCTGTATTTCCCATCGCTACAACCTTCAAACATTTAAAGCCGACGTGCACCGTGCTTCTCCTCCGTTCCTCTTCCCACTTTTCTTAAACACCCGAGCCATGAAACAGTTATATTATAAAAAAAAAAATGTTGATGGGCCTTAGCGGATCGGATGAAGTGCATAGAATATTTTTAAAGATCATTCTCCAAAATCATTTGATAAACCAATAACCAGAAATGAGACTTTTCCTCCGTTACTAACTATACTCCAAAAGTCTATTTTGTCCTAAACCGCTTATACTGCTTTACTTCTTTAACAGTATAATGGAAATTAATGAGTTAAATATGCATGAAAAACCAATTGTATCTACAACATTTATAAGCGCCAGAGGACTTAAAATTCAATTTTCAAATTTGTTATTAAGTTTGCCGAGGATACTATATACCTACATACTACCGTAACTTTCGTAAAAGAAATATCTACATTTCACATATTTTCGAAAGCCTGAAAAAATTTTAATTTTTTCAATACTAACATGATTGTAAAGTATATTACTTTTAATTCGAAGCAATAATAGTACTCCTTTTAATCTACAGCTATTCAACACCAGAACCAACAAGCATCTAAGAGTACTACAGGCATCTCGATGTATGTAATTCAAGTTTATTAATGTTCCTCTTATGTTAAATGTAGTGCTCATTTTGTCAATTCAATTACTCGTACAATTCAGAAAATTCGTTTTTCCCTAAATTATACCTCATTTTACTATAAAACAGTCTAATGAAGGCTCCATTGACACATAAATCGTAAATGAGATGACCTGTTTTTTTTACAGTATAGTGTCAAATTTTAGCATTAGCGATGAAATAACTAGGCCGCTGGGCACGATGGGATACCAGTTCAACAAAAATTCCACTCCGGCTTTTTTGAATCTCCTTACATTTTGAAATAACCTTCTCGTCGAGGAAATAGTCCTACGATTTACTTTAAAATCATTAGTATCCATATGTACATATGTTGGCGCGTTTGCATATATCATATAATCTATATTTGCGTACACCAATTACATTGTCACAATACAAATACATTAACACTACCTCAACATACTAATCTATATAGTAACCATTACCGTTCTCATAAGCTTTCTTATGTCAAACTTTTGCGAATTCTATTCATTATTCAGCTGAGTCGTTAAGTAGTAAAGTTGTATTTAACTAATTTCCTAATACTCTTAATTTAATTTAATATTGTTACAATAAAAACCTAGTTCGTGAATTAATTGAAAGACTGCCTGGTTTTATTTAATTTACCTAGCTGCTACATGTATGTATATGTATATAAAGGGTCTTTAAAATAAAACAAAGGGTGTGTAGATATCATCGAAATTTTTCATTCATTTGAAAGGCCTATCGATGCCATTATGTACGAACGTTCAAATGTCCGCCGCGGCTTCTCTGGATGGCGCGCATCCGAAATGTCCAATTTCCCATGACTCTGGCGCATAAAGCAGGCTGAATTTGACCGATGGCATGGGTTATGTTGGCTTTGAGGGCCGCTGTGCTTTGTGGCTTATTTGCATGGACTTGCGACTTCAGAAAACCCCACAAGAAAAAATCGAACGGTGTCAAATCGCACGATCTCGGTGGCCAGTTCACATCACCTCCACTTGAGATGACCATGCCCTCGAATCGCTCGTGCAGAATTTCCAATGTGGCATGAGCTGTGTGGCATGTAGCGCCTTCCTGTTGAAACCACATGTCGTTGGTGTCCATATGATCCAATTCAGGCCAAAAGAAGTTGGTAATCATCGACCTATAGTGCTCGCCGTTGACGTTGATGGCCTGGCCAACGTCATTCTGAAGAAATATGGACCGATGACGCCGCCAGCCCAAAATCCACACCAAACAGTGACTTTTTCGAGATGCATTGGACGCTCTTAGATCTCATGCGGATTGGTATCGTCCCAAATTTGACAATTTTGTTTGTTGACGTACCCATTCATCCAGAAATGGGCCTCATCGCTGAAGATGACTTTTCGATGAAAATAAGGGTCAGTTTGCAACTGCTCCAGAGCCCATTCAGCGAACACACGTCGTTGTCTATGGTCGTTTACCTTCAGCTCCTGGGTCAGTTGAATTTTGTACGGGTGCAGGCCCAAGTCACGACGCAAAATTCGCCAAGTTGTGGTCTGCGAAAGGCCGAGACTGCCTCTCATTCTCCTGCACACACTCACGGACAGCGGCGATATGTAGGGTGTTGGTTGATCGTTTACTGAACCAGTGGACTCAAATTTATCCACTACACAGCGCGCTGCAAAAAACTGCCCAAATTACAGGAATTGATAAGGAAATGATCAAAAAGTTTCATGTCATATTAGAAGCTCTTGAGTCTGGGTTCCCAATTGATACAGATGCTTTTGAGAGTTATGCTAAAGAAACAAAGGAACTGTACCTTAAAAATTATGCCTGGTATTATATGCCCGTAAGTGTACATACAGTCTTGTTTAATGGAAAATAAATAATTTCTTCTTGCATACTTCCAATCGGACAACTTTCGGAAGAAGTCCAATAAGCAAGAAACAAGAAAGTAGGAAGTTTAGGGAACTATTTACCTGAAAAATTTCACTTAAAGATACAAACACAGACCTTCTAAACAGATTGCTTATGACCTATGATCCATTTTTTAGCAAGTTTAAGATGCTTTCCCAAAAGAAAAAAAAGTTTTCTTGAACATGAAGTTTTGTTATTTGTCTCGAAATTTGTGCTCATATGTTAAAACATTTTATTGTATTGTATTCTGTGAACAATTTCAATAAAAAAACAACAACCTTGAACAAAAGCATTTATTTGTGAGCGCTATTAATTTAATCCCGCTAAATCAGCGATTCGTCACACTGTGCAGCGAGAGGACGATTATGCCGACCGTAAAATGGGCGAAGCGCGCGGAACGTTGCCCGAACAGAACACCCATTTTGATAAAAAAATTTTATTATTTGCACGTGTTGTTGAACGCTATATCCATCCATGGTGATTTGGCAAAACATACTGAATAAATAACAGCCAATTTGATAGATGTAGCTTCAACAATATGGCCGCTATCAACTGTCAAAGTTCGCAAGTCCCTATTGGAAGACCCTATATATATACACCAGTGGCGTCGGGTGAAATTTCAAGAGAGGGAAGTCGAACAAATTTTAAGTAAAATGTTTTATTCAAGACTTACCATTTTGGTGCTTATTCGAAACACAGACTTAAGATATGCAAGTGTATAAAACTTTGAGTTCCTTTTTTTGAAGTAGTAAAATTAAAAATTCCATGAAATAGGGTAATTAAAGAATATATTTTGTAATCCGGCATTGAATTAGAAAAATATTCATATTTTGATTTGTTTAATAAATCAAAGAAAATATATGAACTAAATGAACTATACCTATTCTTAATCTGACTTGTAACATTATCTATAATTGCTACAAAAATTCGGCTATAATTTGTATTTGCATCAATATTATGTAGCCGGCGTTTGCGTGGTGGTTCTGAGCAGTTACTTACGCTCTCATAGATTGAGTTAAATGAGTTTAAAAATTCGGAATGAATCCATTACTCAAAACCCTCGATATCTTGCTTCGCAAGCTCTATGTCTTCTGTGCAATTGAATAAGACGTTCACTATACGCGAATGATATTGCCATCGAGTCTCTGATACCCCGGAATGACAGCTCTTGTTTTCCTAGAAGAACTACAGTGTCTATGAAACGCTTCATTAAATCGCAATTGCGATCAACTTTTCTAGTTGATATAGAAATATCTCTATGCGATATTCGCCAAATTCATGCAAATGCAAGCAGCTGCGTATATGCTTTTCAGTTTGAATATGTTTTTTGGAAGAATTAATAAAATTGTTTATATCAAAGAAACCTGTGTGACCCCAAACACTAGGAGAATTAGAAAAAAGAAGACAAGGAAAACAAAACATTCTATTTAATTTGCAACTGCCAGTCAGCCATGGATTCTTTTTATAGCGTATAATCAATTTTCTATAACTTACTGAACGCGTGAGTTTCTTTTAGAAGAAAATCAGTTAAACAACACTCAAAATTAACTAGAGACATCTTGTCTAAGAATAATAAGAATGTTCAATGGGGCACCTCTTGAGTAGATTTATAATTACTTACTTGGTATATAGCTTATAACTATTCACTCAGCTCACTCACTATTTTATAATAATTTAATAATTTAAATCACTAACTTAACTACCAATATGTAATTGCTAATTTTTTAAAATTTTCTAATAATTAGCAGTCACAAAAATCAAAAAAATTTGCATCCAAATTTTCAATAAATTACGCACAATTACACAACCGATTTGCAACTGTCATTTAAAATTTGCAAAAAAATACCCAACAAGTAAGAAAAACCTCAAACGCCGTTCGAACCACAACATCACCCAATAACCCGATTTTCGTCGGCTTATTTTGTTGCCTACAATAAAAAAAAATCTCCCTCGAACTAAAACCTTTCTCCTCCACCAATGTTCATCCACAAAAGCCGAGAAATCCCGGGTTATTTTGCTCATAAGCGAATGTATGTTAGACAAAGAAATCGCAAATAAACTTCTACTATATGCCATAGAGGAATAGAGTTGAAAGTTCGTACTGTGAAGAACTGAATGCATAAGCCGGAAAATGAACGGCTTCTCAAAAAAATGCATTGCTCGCTCTCTCGCTAGAGGAGTTCATACTTGTCTCGCCTATGTGTGCGAGTTTGTGTATGAGTAAAAATGAATATAAAGGGTGGTTAAGTTTTAATGGCCGATGTTGATTATGAATAAAACACAAATTATTTAGGAAATTACTGTCAGTTCTTTTTATTATGATAATATTGGTTTAGTTCAATTATGAATGGAACAAAATATCGGCCAAATGGCCGCCGCGACCTCGCCGGCACACCTCCATCCGATGGTCCAAATTTTTGATGACGCTGAGGCATAATTGAGGTTCTATGCCGTTAATGTGCCGAATTATCTCATCCTTTAGCTCTTGAATTGTTGCTGGCTTATCGACGTACACCTTTTCTTTCAAATAACCCCAAAGAAAGAAGTCCCACGGTGTCAAATCACATGATCTTGGCGGCCAATTGATATCGCCACCACGTGAGATAACACGGCCATTGAATTTGTCGCGCAAAAGAGCCATTGTTTCGTTAGCTGTGTGGCAAGTGGCACCATCCTGTTGAAACCACATATCGTCCTCATCCATATCTTCCAATTCGGGCCATAAAAATTTCGTTATCATCTCACGATAGAACTGCCTGACCGACCTCATTTTGGAAAAAATACGGCCCGATGATGCCGCCAGCCCATAAACCGCACCAAACAGTCACTCTTTGTGGGTGCATTGGTTTTTCGACAATCACTCTTGGATTATCATTCGCCCAAATGCGGCAATTCTGCTTATTGACGAATCCACTGAGGTGAAAATGTGCCTCATCACTGAAGATGATTTTCTTCGAAAATTGATCATCCACTGTTGCCATTTCTTGCCACCATTGTGACCATTGACGACGCTTGAAATGGTCAAGAGGCTTTAGTTATTGAGTCAATTGCACCTTGTAAGCGCGTAAATGCAAGTCTTTATGCATAATGTTCATCAACGACGAGCGTGAGAGGTGCAATTGTTGGGCACGACGACGAGTTGAGGTGGACGGCTCTTCAGCCACACTATCGCGAACAGCAGCAATATTTTCTGCAGTATGAGCTGTACGAGCATGCACTGGTGTTTTCACATCTCCTACAGACCCGGTTTGCACAAATTTTTGCACGATTTTTCCGATTGTACTCACATTTGGACGATTAAATTGACCGAAAGAATCACGAAATGCACGATATGCATTTTGATTTGAACGCCCATTTTCATAATAAGCCTGAATAACTTTAACGCGTTGCTCGATTGTGTATCTTTCCATGGTTCAAATTGAGTTAGTCTGAAATTGAGAAATGTCAAATGAAATGCAGAAAAAAACTTGACGTTTAGGTGTGGTTCACATTCAACATCGGCCCTTAAAATTGAACCAACCTTTACAACCGAAGTGGTCGCAGCATTTCATCTTCGAGGGTGTATAAAGTTATGAAAAATGGTTTGATGAACAAATAATTGAATGTGATGGTTGGCAAGTGCAAAAAATAAAACGGCAGCTGAGATGAAGATGATTCGCATGACAGCAGGAGTAACGAAGATTGATAGAATAAGAAGTTCAAAGATTCGAGCAAGCCTTCATGTAAATGAACCCATCACAAGCAAGATAGAGCACGACCGGCTCAGTTGGTATTGTCATGTTCAAAGGAAAGATCCTTCGAACCCCGTCAAAAAGGCAATATCAATCAACGTTCCTACGCAATCGCGCAAAAAAGGCAGACCAAAAAACAACTGGATCACACAAATGCAAAAACACCAGCATTCGATTGGCCTCAGTGACGAAGTGATCCGAAACCGGGAAGGCTGCCGGTACTTTCTGAGATCAAACCGGCAAACCCCACAGGCGGACCAGTAGGGATGCAGTAAAGTGGGAGGGTTGTTATCCTTCTACCCCGGATCATAACTTCGCCGTAAGAAGAAGAAGAAATTGCAAAAATATGTTATCTGTGTACTGGCTTGCAGAACAATTAAATAGATTTATGCATTATGTGGAAAATAAAAACCTTAATTGCTGTCATATAACAAATGTTGTTGCTCCAACGTTCCAACTCTGCCGCAAAGGCATTGGCTTCCCCTTGCAGAAGAAGCCAATCTGTTCCTTTTCTGAAATCCAGCTTCGTAAGGCTGTGTCTTGTATTTCATGCCACGAGTATACGTCTGGATAATGCTGGTCTAACCTTTCTTGAAAAGTCTGAACGTCTGAATGACAATATTTACTACATACATATATTACTAAGGCTTTGATGCGAAGCATTTTGCAGCAAAGTTGCAATTTGGAATTTTTTTTCTGCAAAACAAAATACCCATTGTTTTCTTCTAGAGTAATTTTAGCACTTCAATTGAGCATTACAAATAAAAAAGTGGACATGCAATTTATAATCCTAAAGCAAACAACGATTGTGGCACAATAATTTTCTTTTTTTGCAAATTATCCGTAATACTTTACTTAGCTAAGTTAAAAAAAATATTACACGTTCGTAAATCACAAGAAAGAAATACTGACGGTTTGTCGCTATGTTCCGTCTTGTTATTTTGTATGTTTAAATAAGAGGCGCTCTACAATATGTTTTTTAATCTTCCATAGACACTATGAGGAGAGCAAGCCCGTGCTCATAGTAGTGTCAGATTCTTACTGACTAAAAAAATACCACCCTGCGATTTAATTTGTTATATATTGCAACTAATAAGGACCTTATCAAGCAATTTTTCTATCATGAAAAAAAAAAATTCGTTTGGCATGTTACTTTCCACTGAAAGATCCTGCATGTTCCGCAATCTAGGCGCGGTTGATTCCTATCTCGCCAAATCGAAAGGTTTCGTCCTTTGCAGTCGGCGCAATAAATTGCTTTCATCCAGAATTTGTAGGATTGTATTGTTGATATGTCCGATTAGTCGATTTCTAATTTCAGCTTCGATTGTCGGAATTCCGAGATCCCTGTGGATATCATCGTTTCTAGTATACCCCGGTGCGTGGACAATTTCTCTTAGCACTTTATTTTGAAAAGTTTGTAAAATATTGGCATTTGTTTTCTTGGTACAGCCCAAAAGTTGTATACCGTAACTCCACTTGCTTGTATAAAAGCAATTTGTTCTCAGTACTGAGCTGGAAGTGTTTTCCGAGCAACCAGTTCATTTCTCTATATTTGATTTCGAGTTCTTTACGTTTCATTTTCACGTGCGAATTCCATTTCAGTCGAGTGTCATTCCAAGGTATTTGGCCTCGTTTTCAAAAGGTATTCGGGCCAAGTTTAGGAAAATTGGCAAAACATTAGTTTGCTTATAAGTGAAATTCACGTGAACAGATTTAGATTCGTTGAGGGCGATCCGCCAGTCCCTCGTTCATTCATTTACTTTATTCAGTGCGTTTTGCAGTCATTTCTTCGATTATTTTACCTACGGCCAGGATAGTGCCATCTTCTTTCGGTATATCTCGAGTATATAACAGATAGAGAAGTGGCCCAACAACGCTTCCTTGCGGTACACCGGCCGAAATTTCTTTGAGCTCCGAGTATTCATTTCCATGTCTAACACGGAAGAGTCTATTCCCGAGATATGATTCTAGAATGTCGTACTGTCGTAATTTGCAATTTAACCCATCATGCCACACCTTATCAAAGGCTTGCGAGACGTCAAGAAATACACTTGAGCATATATTTTCTCTTCAAGTGCTTTCTCGATTACGTCAGTAATTCTATGCACCTGGTCAATCGTCGAATGCTTACTTCTGAACCCAAACTGATGGTCAGGGATAAGATTATTTCCTTCTATAACCGGTTGGAGACGCCTTAGTAATATCCTCTCGAAAATTGTGGATATAACTGGAAGTAGCGAAATTGGTCTATAAGATTTTACCTCATTTGGCGGCTTTCCTGGTTTTTAAACCATTATAACTTCCGCAACTTTCCATTGGTTATGCACGTGTTTTAATCTGAGCGCAGAATTTAATTTATTTTATATGAAGAAGCTTAATCAATGCTTTTCTAGGTAAAGCTTTGAGAATTTTTCCGGTGATCAAGTCATAACCAGTAGCTTTCTTAGGTTTTAGAATCCCGATCTCATGTTTGAGTTCCCTTGGAATTGCACTTGTAAGTGCTAAATCGGTAGATAGTAAATCCAGCCTATTGATATTGTCGTAAGACACTTGATCATCGTACGGTTTAAAGATGTCTTCCAGGTGGGCCGCAAAAAACGTCCGCTTTTTCTTTATCTTCCCTTGCCCATTCATTGTGATTTAATTTAATTGGCGGCGCGGGGACCTTGGGTCTTATGGTGCCTTTTACAGCTTTCCAAAGTGAATAATTGAAATCTTTTTTCCTGTTAAACTTTCAAGATGCGATTCTTAAAATCCTTTATAGTTCTTCAACGAATTGCACAGGTGATTCAAGTGTGCTTTATGTTGCGGAGCACGACTCTGTTGCCATTTCTTACGCTCTTTTTTTTTTCCTTGACCAATTCTTTTATTTCCGTAGGATATCGTAGACCGTATTTGTCCGGAGTTTTCCTTGGATTGGGAGTATTATTCTAAGAGGCGAGCTGTACGATCTCAATGAAGCGATCAACTTCAACCTCAAGTTGATAGGGTGTCGTAAGTGAAACGCTCAGTTCAACATTATCTTCAATTTCGTTCCTAAAGCCTTCCCAGTTAGTTGTTCTACCGGTTAATCTCGCTGGCTCTAGGGTATAGACTAGTTTTTCGCTCAATGTCAAAACAACTGGAGAATGGTCAGACGACAGATCAAAGATCTCTTCAACTTTAATGTGGTTGGTAGAAATTCCTTTAATGACGAAAAAGTCGATCAGGTCGAAGTATCAGTTGGCCAGTAAGTCGGTTTACCCGTCGAATGGAAATCACAACTGTACTCCATACCTGCCTCATAGAGCATTCTGCCTTTTTGCGAGCTGTGTCTTGAGCCCCAGAATATATGTTTCGCATTAAAATCGCCGCCAATAATGAAATTAGGTTTCAGCAATTTAAGCAAGTTAGTAAAATCACTTTTTTCAAGCGCGAAACGCGGTGGGCGGTAGATAGATGAGATTTTAAAAGTACGCTGACTATTTTTTACTCGAATCGTGCACAGTTGCAAAGTTTCAAGTTCGATCTTTAAGTCTTCGGATTGTTCGATGCAGTCTTTAATAAACAATGATGATCCGCCTCTCGCTTTTCCCGAAGGGTGACAAGCGTGGTAATCATTATAGCCTTTTATTTTTAAATGCGATTCGTTTTTTACGTGAGTTTCAGAAATCAAGCAAATATCGATATCTTTTTCACGCAAGAATATTTCCAATTCGTCAAGTTTTTGCAAAAGTCCGTTTGCATTCCAAGTACATATTTTTAACATTCGTTTTTCATTCATATTCTAGTTGGAGTACGTGTTTTCCCTGAATTACTTTCGAGCCTAACCAGCCTATCGAGAATAATTTTATATATTTCGCTTTGTTCAAGTTTCTCTAGAATAACTGAAAACACGTGAGAAACAGGGTCCTTCGAAATTTCAATATTTTTTGGTATTTCGGATGCCTCGGCCTGAGCACTCCTGGCGTTTGAAGGTCATTACCCGGTCGCTTTTCCAATGGTAACTTTTCTGTACCGTTTCTTCTAAGAACAGAGAAGCCCTCGGCTTTTCTTTTGTCATTCTTTCCCTCACCTTTTTGGGCTCTGAACCCGGTAGTTTTAATTTGCCTTCTTTCTCCCCCGCGACCTTACGCTTTGACTTAGTTTGCGGTTTTGATTTTGCATTTAGGGGCTTAAGGAGCGCATCTCTTCGTTTTTGTAACTCTTTAGCTACTTCACAGCCTCTATAATTTGCCGGGTGCTTTCCCTTATAATTAGCACAGGTTGCGGGGGTTTGTTTGTTTACTCCGCAAACTTGGGAGAGGTGCTTTCCAGCGCATTTCACACATTGCGGTTCTTTTTTGCAGTACATTTGCGTATGATTGAATCCTTGGCATATTTTGCACTGCGGAATCATTCTTATATTTCTACGCATTGGCTCGATTTTGACTACGATATTTAGTATGGTCCTAATTCAGTAGTTATCGTCGATATTGTCAGACTTATCGAAGGTAAGCATAAAGAGCGGAATTCCACGCTTTATCAAGATGTCTTTATATATTTCCCTTTGTTGCTTCCCCTTCATGATGGTATTAACGGCATCAAGAATTTTAAAGCCTTTCTCTTGAAGGTCAGTCATAACATAAAATGTATGTTATTACAATTTTCTCTTTCACCTATAAAGGACAATCATTGGTTTCGTGAAAATTTAGAATCCTGAGATTTCAATCAATCTATTTATTAATCGCAAATAGAAATCTCGAAAGAGTGAGTGCAATTCTATCTCACCATAGGGTGTGTACGAATTTACTTCAAGCTTCAAGTTGGACCCGACCGCGCGAGTTAAGTATTGATCTTAGTAAATACAGCACTGGCTGAGTTTACATTCTTACTTTGTATTTCCCTTTAATGTATTTCGTAATTTACTGTCGTCGTAACTTTCGGGTTGACCAATAAAAGTTGCTACAACAAAGTATAATGTAAACAAACATATAATAAAATGAACCAAGGCATTGGCTTCACCTCTTGAAAGTGTAAACTTAGCATCGTTTGTGAGCTAGGCCAATACACTCGATCGAACTCTGAAAAACATAAACATAAGCAATATCGATTATGGGCTAGATACTCTTGATCGATGTTGCTTGGGTATGTTATAATGTTGCAATAGTAAATATTTTAGGTCTTCGACTGTTTCTTTTGACATTCGTCGATTCATCTAGTGCAGTTGAATTATAACCTTCAACCGAATAGCTACGGTGCAGCCCCGCATTGAGACAGCGGCCGTACTATTAGTAATAAATGTAAACTTATATATGTAAGACTAGAATAGACTAAAGAAATAAAAATATTTTTTAAAAAAAAGTCTTACGCAGTTCACATATTTATTTCGCGTGCTTATGGTAGTGTGAGATTTTTACTCACTAAAAACAAACACTACAACTAAGCCGACGCTTATCCAGCAGTTTTATTTTCGCTTACGAGACTCGTGATTTTTGGAGAAAGATGTTCGTATGTAATTAAAAAGAATGTAGTACTTTAGGCAGGTTAAATTCCAATGAAAGTTCTTGCGGTTTTCACGACCGGCATATATGATACTATGACGCGAGGTCAAAAGGTTTTGTCCTTTTCAGGCGACGAATTGAACTGTTCGCGTCAAGTAGTTGAATGACGGTACGGTTACAATGGCCGTGAACACGATCTTTGTGTTTACGAGCAAAATTTGTTATCTCTTCGAAGACTCTGGGAATTCCCAGGTCCCGATGAATATCTTCGTTACGTACGTACCACGGTGCGCTAACGATCGTTCTAAGAACTTTATTTTCGAAAGTTTGTAAAATGTTTCTATTGCTTTTCCTGGTACAACCCCATAGTTGTAGACCATACGTTCACACTGGCTTTAGCACTTGCTTATAGATAAGCAGTTTGTTATGTAGGCTCCAGTACGAGTAGCCAGTACATTTGTCGGTATTTGTTTTCGAACTCGTTTTATTTTTACATGCGATTTCCATTCAAGCTTAACAATTAGAGACATTCCTAGATATTTTGCTTCGTTCGCGTACGGTATTTGAGCCGAGTTTAAATATACGGGTAATTTATCCACTTTTTTGTAGAAAAAGTTGACGTGGTTAGATTTGCTTTCATTCAGCACAATACGCCAAGAATTCGTCCAAGCGTGGACTTTGTTAACAGCATGTTGCAGCTTTTCAGTTGCTGCTTCAATTGTATCGCCCGTTGTCAATATCTCCGTATCGTCCACAAACGTGACGACGACGCAGTTTCTTTCCTGCGGGATATCACGCGTGTAGAGTACATATAGAAGCGGGCCAAGGACTCTTCCTTGTGGGACTCCGGCCGCAATCTCCTTGAACTCAGAGTAATCATTTCCGTGCTTAACACGAAAAAGTCTTTCGGTGAGGTACGATCGTAAGATTGGCACAAATTCTATCGTTTTTCCAAATTGTTGGCGCTTGCATTTGAGGTTTCCGGATGCCTTTTAGCGCTCTCCAAAGTGAATAATTTGATTCTCTTCCAGTAGAGAGATTTTCAAGGTAGGTCGCTATCTTATTGCTTTTAAATTCCCGAATACTATCTCTGAGGCGATTGCATAGTCGGTTAAGGATCTTTTTATGCTGCGGTGCACGAGTGATTTGCCATTTCTTTCGTGCTTTTCTTTTCTCCCTCACCAGTTCAATGATTTCACTTGGATACTTTTCGTTGCGGTTAATCTTATAGCTTCTAGAAGGAGTGTTTCTCCATGCCGCTCTTTCGATTGCTTCCACGAAACGATCACCTTCGTCCTCCAATTCACAAGGTGTTTTAAGTGATACATTTAGGGCGATATTTGTTTCGCAATCATTTCTAAAGCCCTCCCAGTTTATTCTATTGCTAGTAATTCTCAGAGGTCTTTCTTTCTTGATCAACGCTTCACCAAGTAATAAAATTACCGGAGAGTGGTTAGAAGAGAGATCAAAACTTTCTTCGACTGTAATAAACTTCTCGTAAATACCTTTTGAAACGAAAAAATCGATAAGAGCGGGAATTTTTTCTGAGTCAGTTGGCCAATAGGTGGGTTTTCCTGTCGGATAAAAACAACAACCGAATTCATTTGCCACTTCGTAGAGAATTTTTCCTTTAGATGATGTACATCTTGAACCCCAGAAGGTGTACTTCGCGTTGAAATCTCCACCAATACGGAATTTCGTGTCTTCAATGCCATTGAAGACACGAAAGTAGTCGTCTTTTTCGAGCGAGCATCGCGGAGGACAGTAAACAGACGCTATATTGTAGCCCAAGTGTTTACTTTTAACCCTTACCGCGCACGACTGAAGTTTTTCCAGCTCTATGTTTATACCGACAGAGTGTTTGATGTTAGTTTTAATGTATAAGGACGAACCGCCCCGCGCTGTATCAGAAGGATGATAGGCGTGATAAACAGCGTAGCCTCTTATCTTTATTTGCGATTTCCTTGTTAGATGTGTTTCGGAGATCAAGCATATGTCGATATTTTCTCTCATTAGACAAATTTCTAATTCGTTAGATTTTTGTAAGAGTCCATTTGCATTTCATGTTATAATTTTAAGCGAAGAGTTCATATCTACTTAGATTTAGATATAAGAAGCTTTCGTCGTTACTGAGTCGTTCGAGAATTCTTTTGTTCGTTTCACATTGTTCCTCGAACTTAGCGTAAATGCAGTTCAGAATTTCTTTCAACGGATCAGAGGGTGGCCCGTCGTTTCGTTCAGTTACTTTGACTGCAGCCTGAGAATACGTCAGAAAACTGGGATTCTTTGGCTTATCTGAGGTTATTTTTCGTTCAGTCTTTTTAGTGGACGACTTCGACGTACTTTTAATTGGCTTATAGGGCTGATTGACTGGTTCGAGAGTCTGCACTGCTAATTCCAGTCTGTATAACTGGCTTACGCGCCCGCTCAGTCTGCTTAACAACGCGCTCTACCGACTTAGGATACCGATCGACGGCTTTCGTTCCCCGCGCAGTCGGCGTTGTAGATTTTCTCCGTCGCATCTGTAGTTCCTTTGCGACCTCGCAACCGCGATAATTTGCTGGATGCCTTCCTTTGCAGTTAAGGCAAGTTGCTTTTTCATTTTCGCTTAAACTGCAATTTTCAGAAAAGTGTTTTCGCGCGCACTTAACGCAGCGCGGCTCTTTCCGACAGTGTGCATGCGTATGATTAAACTCTTGGCAGCGCTTGCATTGAGGGATTGCGTTCGTGTTGACACCTAACGGCTCGATTTTAGCGACCATACTCATGATTGTACGAATATTGTATATCATTTCCTGACTTTCCGTTTTATCGAACGATAGCACAAAAAGCGGAAGTTTACGTTTCTCTATAGCTTCTTCTCCGCGGTCGGGTCGTTTTCCCTCTTTATTTAAAAGGTTCACAGCGTCACGCGTAAATCACCTATAACGTCTTCTTTAGCGCATGATGGATGAAGTCCTCTAGCTACGACCCTCAAAGGTCTCTCAGACTTGTCTTACAGCTTGAGATACAGCCCGATAGCCCTCAGCGTCATTAACCTTGATTTTCCATGCATCGTTTCGCAAGGAAGTTACTTTAAAATCAGTAGCGATCGTTGCTTTTAAAATTTTTCGCAGAGAATTATAGTCTGCAAGGCCTGTAAATTTTATTGGAGGAGGGGCGCGAATGCTTGCAATTTGCTTTTCTGCTTTTCGCTGCCCTTTGCGATTAGGTTCTTGTTGCGGGACAACCTCGGGCGATGAGCCAGCCTTACGTTTTTTAGATGGTCTTCTTTTAAGTATCCAATCCGTTTCGCGCGAGTTACATACAACCCAAGATGGCACATTTGCGCTATTTGAGGCTTGATTTACAATGTAAGCAAATTTATAATTTAATTGAGTAATATGTTTTTCTTTTTTTCTTTCTTATTTCTTTATGCTATCACAAATAATGGAAATATTGACTGTGCAGTATTTGGGTATAAAGCCAATTGAATATTGTAAAATCGTTATTGGTTGTAGTTCAAGTTTCGATAGAGTGTGCAGCCTCGCTAAAAACAGCGGCACTCTTAATACGAAATAAAAATAAAAGAGTAAATGACTGAAATCGGAAGTTTGTATTTTTCACTTTTAAAGGAAATATATAAGTGGCGCAGTCGGTAGGATCCCTTTCTGTCGAACTAGGGATCCATCGTGAAAGAACCCAGAACGAATAAACGGTTATAAGTGCATTACATTGCCATTCCGAAAATTCGCGATCAGTGTTACAATTTGTGAAATTGCGATAGCTAGTAGCAAGGTGTAATACGAAAAAAAAAAAAAAAGAGTATTGATCACAAAGCTGAAGCAAAGTGACAAACCATACAAAGTGAAGTTTAAGAAGTAAAAGTGTAGTTAACAACGTCAATATTGATAAGAAAATTGCTAGAGCTAAGATCTTTGACCAGAATAGAAACGTAGACAATATGGAAGAACTATTGCAAGGTCAGGTCAGTACCATGAATACCTTGGCGACTATCCAAAGGTAACAACAACAACAAATTCAAGAAAACCAAAGAAACAGCATTGAAAAGGAAATCCAATACATTCAACCTTTCTCAGGAGACAAGACGGAATTGGCACAATTCGTCGCAATAGTGGATGACCATATGGAGAAGGTTGAAGCCAATCAATAGGCAGAAGTATACAAAACCATCTACAATATCAAGATTATAGGGAGAGCGAAAAACTTTATATATACGTCGAAAATGAGTACCTGGGCAGAGGCCAAGCAGTTGCTGATTCAGCAGTTCAGACCAACTATCAACTTTGGGGATATTATAAGCAAGATCAATAATATTAAGGTAAATTCGATATTAGAATTAAGCAACAAACTAGAAGAAATTACTAACCAAGTGCATGATTAGCAGTTTATGAAACAGATTCAGACGATATAATCAAATTTGTTTATCAAATTTTAGTAATTAAAATAAAGGAACTAACCATAGGACATTAGGCTAGAATATGACCTCAATAAAATAAAAAGTGTTTTATATTCATATATTCCCGACACTGAGGGAAACTTAAAAATACCTAACCACAACCAATCACAAAATAGTCTCAGTAGGCAATAATAATTATAGGCATCAAAACACCAACCCAAACCAGTTGGGTTATAATAGAGGGAGAGGCAATAATTGTAGTCAGTCAAATAGGAATTTACAGTTTAGAAAAAGTAAGCCAAAACCAGATTAGACCCAATTTCGTAACTAGACAAAACATGTTCAATCCTTCTGGATAATATAGAAACCGTTTCCAAAATCTTGGAGGTTAACAATATAAGAATAAATAGACAAAGAGCAACCAATGAAGATCTACAAGAAATCAATAATATAGAACCGACGGATTTTCAGAACTAAGCCTCGGAACTAAATTTTTTTGCGATTTCACCATTAATGGAAAGATATACAAAACCCTAATACATAGATACTGGTTCAACTATTAGTCTAATAAATAGCACTAGAATCTTATTGAATACTATAAATAATGTTACGAAAGAACGTATTCAAATAATTGTGACTGACACTCCTAAAGAGTTCCGAATGTGTAGTAAAAGCAAAATCAAATGGTGTAAAATAGCATTAGAAAATAAATCTTTCGACTTACTTATTGGGATGGATTTTATTAGTAAGAGTGTGACTGAACTAAATATTAGCAAACGTTTTATGAAACTCAATAACACCGTCAAATTAAAATTGTATTCAGAAGACAATGACAAAATAGAATGCTATGAACTTAATGACCGACGAAATAAAGATATAGACATTGAGCATTTGAATAAAGATGAAAGAGAATAAATTAAGAAATAATTAAAACAATACCAACATTTAGTCTATAAAGATGGTGTTCAATTGACCAACACAGATACCATAATGCACGAAATCAAAACTACTATTGACCAACAGATAAATGCCCGATTATATAGATTACCACCAAAACATGAAGAAGAAGTAAAGAATCAAATAGAGGAAATGGAGAAACAAGGAATTGTAAGGAAATCGAACAGCCGATATGCCTCACCAATAGTAGTCGTACCAAACAAATTAGATAATTCTGGAAAACAAAAGTTTAGACTTCGTGTAGACTACAGAAAACTAAATGAAGTAACACTTGATGATAAATACCCTCTTCCTAATATTAGATAAGCTAGGGCGAGCACAATATTTCACAACTCTGGACTTAGCGAAAGGCTACCACCAGATTAGAATGCATCCAAAAGACATTCATAAGACCGCATTTATTACACCAAATGGATTATATGAATATACTCGGATGCCATTCGGCTTGAAGAATGCCCCAGCGACATTCCAACGGCTTATGAATGAAATATTGAGGGAACACATCAATAAGATGTGTGTGGTATATCTAGATGACATTTTAGTATTTTCTACGAGCTTAGAGGAACACCGTTCTGCTCTTAAAACAATATTTAAGATATTAGCCAAACATAATTTAAAGGTCCAGTTCGATAAATGTTCATTCCTAGCAAAAGACACCGAATTTTTGGGACATGTCTTAACAAAAAAAAAAGGGATGAAACGAAATCCAAACAAAATTAAATGTATAATAGATTACAAAATACGTCAAACGGAAAAAGGGGTTCCTGGGAACTATAGGGTACTATAGAAAATTTGTTAAGGACTACTCTAAAATAGACTATCCTATGATCAGATACTTGAAGAAAGATACCAAGATCAATGTAAATGATCCGGAATCTATTCAAGCATTTGAGACATTAAAATTAAATATTATCAATCACCCCATACTCAAATTTCCAAGGTTCGATAAATTATTTACGCTATTTACTGATGCTTCCAACTATGCAATAGGTGCTGTCCTCATTCAGGAAGGGCAACCTGACTGCTATGCATCAAGGTCGACAATGAAAAAAATTATTCAGTGACAGACAAAGAATTCTTTGGCGATAGTCTCGTCAGTTTCTTATTTCAGACCCTACTTATGGGGAAATAAATTTAAAATAATAACGGATCACCAACCAATAAAGTATTTAAACAAAAAATATAGTGGAAAAGAATTCTCTCAACGAAATCAACGGTGGTTATTGAAATTATCTGAATTTAACTATGAAATAGAATATCTTAAGGGAAGAGAAAATAAAATTGCCGACTTCCTAAGTAGGATAGAAAATGTAAATAATTTAGATGATGAGGCAACCTCAGATCTTGCTACAACGCACTCCGTACCCGAACAACTACTAGTGGTCTACAATTAAGGATGAAATTGTGAACAAATATAAAACACAACTTATACTAACTAACAACATTAGAAATGAAGTAGAAGTAATTCATGGGAGAAGAATAATACAAGTTGATATGACTAAAAATCAGACATATTGGAAAGATCTGTTGAAAAGAACGATTAAACCAGGAAGGATAGGTATCTTTAGTCATGATAAACACGTCTCATTTATAAAATGTACTCTTAGGGCAAGAGAAATAAAATCAAACCATGAAATACGCCAACGAATATAATAAGTATTCATAGTGGGATAATAGAAACATATAATACACTAAAAAATAAGATCTATTACCCAAACCTAATAAAAGAAATACAAATAATAATAAATAATTGTAGAATTTGTTTGGAAACCAAATACGAAAAAAATTTAGCATCACAGAAACCCCCGAATATGGACGTATTTACATTTCAAGGGCAGTCATTTGTAACCCTTATTGACAAACTAACAAAGAAAGCTTATGCTTATCATTTAACAAACAAAAATTGGTTAAAAAGAATTGAGATATTAGAAGAGCATTTTCTCTAAATTTGGAAAGCCGAACAAAATTATAACTGATAATGAATTCAAAGCACATCAATTATTAGAATACCTAAACAATCAGGAAATAGAATTACACTTAACCAAACCAAATAACCACACTGGAAACGCCGACATAGAAAGACTACATTCAACAATTCAAGAAAAACTTTGTCAGCCTAAAAGACACTACACTCACACTCATTGCAAAACTACATAGAGTAATAACACCTCAACAGGCAATGCACACAAACATTCAAAAACTAAGACAAACCATTATTGAAAACAAAACAAGACATATCAGTAAGGCTAACAAAAATAGGGAAGATTATACAGAAAATAGGAATATTGCACCATTAAAAAACTATAAGAGACTTTAGACACAAATATGAACCAAGATACAGAATAAAAAAATATCAATAATGAACATTCTGCAAATATTAAAAGATTGCGTAAATTTACAGAACCTAATCCTCTCAATAGTACTGTGCATGAAAACATCAGAAGCTAATTTAGCAATAACGAAAATTGAAGCAACCAATGGATATGTCAAAATAAATATGGGCCCAATGGAAATGATAAACGAGACTGTGACAATTCTCCACATAATTGACCTGCAAGAATTTAAGAAAACCGTTGACTAGGTAGAAGAAAATTTAAGGCAAGTACCTATTGGCATCGAAAAGGCATTAGTTAGGGAAATAGAAATTGTCAAATCAAAATTGTCAGCGATTTTTATTAATAGACATAAAATAGGACTAGTTAACTTAGTAGGAACTGCACATAAATGGCTTTTTGGGACAATGGACGATGGCGACCGACAAGAAATATTAGGACATATGAAAGTAATAGAAGAAAACGAACATAATGCAATTGTAACGTTAAATAAACAAATAAGGATTAATGCCCACTTTAACGAAACAATATTCGATCTAAAGAAACTAATAGAAGGAGACAGAGAAAAATTCTTAAAGCTATTAATATAGCAGACAATACCCAAAAAGACGTAGTATACCAACAAATAATATTAGACCAACTTATAAAATTTAAATTAGTGGAAGATAAAATAGACCAAATATTAGATAATATTGCCTCAACTAAGTATAATATTGTAGCATAAAAATAACTACGCTCCTACGACTATGCAACAAATTCCGAAGTGTATTTTCATTCTGGCAGAATTTTGGTCCGAAGTGTCCTTTCATTCGAGGTTCGTGTCTGCGGTTTCCACAGTTCATGTCTACGAAAGAGACGGATAATATCACGGATGAGAGGGAATTATAACTGCAAGAATGATTGTCATCTTGGAATTATTACATCAGAATTTTTCTTGTTCCAGTGGTCGAAGAATTTGCTAGAAGTTTCTGGCTAGCAGAAACTTCTGCTATATAAGGACAGATGGCGATTGAGAAGGGCCAGTACTTTTAAAACCGTGGCGAAGAGATTAGAAAAGTGATAATGGGCGAAGTTGTAATTTTGTGATAAATTGAAAGTTGAGAGTTAACAAGAAGAAGTAATTAGTTTGGATTTTTGAATTAAGTAATTGAAAGGAGATAAGTGATTTGAGAGGAAAGAGACATTGTAAGAAAAGAATTGCGAAGAATAGTATAGTGTGAACCTGAATTGTTCTATAGACTAGAAAATAAAGAAATAATTTCACGCGCATGTTACAATATCCTACATCCAGGCATACTAACTCCCGAAGAAATAAATACCTTTAAAATTGATTACTATAAAATTAAGCACTCTAGAATAGGAATGATGAAGTATAAAGATAAAGTTCTTATAATAGCAATAAAAATTCCCACAACTGGTATAGAAGTCAAAATGAAACTTTTAACAAGTATACCCACTAAGGAAGGACTAGAAATAATCCAGGATGATGAAAAAATAATAGAATATAATAATAAAGAATATGTCTTTAATAATGAAGTTTATATTAATGATCTAAAATTAGTGACCAATTGCGTAACTCTAAATAATTGTAAGCTTAGAGAAAATAATGACAAGGAAATTAGAAGAATTGATGAAGAAACAATAATATGTAAAAAAATGAATTATGACGATATATCAAATTATTGTGACGATAGGAAATTAAAAGTAAGTGAAAATTTTTTGATAAATTTTAACAATTGTTCTGTTCAAATATTCAACAAAACTTTCTCTAATGAAAACTATGAATTTAAAGCCAAATATCACTATTCTGAAGATAAACATTATAATTTTACTAAATCAATTACATTCGACAACATTGTATTGAGAAATTTTGAAAACATAAAAGAAATCAATGAATTAAAATATCATAAAATCACTAATTATAAGTTCAACAATTGTGATAGCTCTAATAATTGCATCAAATTTCTTATTAATAGTATTAAGAAATAAGAACAGGAAACTTAAAGTCGTTGTAAAAAATATCCAAGAAACCTTAAAGCCAAGTATTTTCAATGTAATTCAGGAGAATTTCCAATCAAAGCGGGGTGAAGTTACATACAACCCAAAATACAAAATCGAAAAACTTTTTCTTTTTCTTTTTTTCTTTCTTATTTCTTTATGCTATCACAAATAAGGGAAATATTGACTGTGCAGTATTTGGGTATAAAGCCAATTGAATATTGTAAAATCGTTGTTGGTTGTAGTTCAAGTTTCGATAGAGTGTGCAGCCTCGCTAAAGACAGCGGCACTCTTAATGCGAAATAAAAATAAAAGTGTAAATGACTGAAATCGGAAGTTTGTATTTTTTATTTTTAAAGGAAATATATAAGTCGCATGAGTTCTTCTTCGTCCGTACTGATCGCTACCCGCAGAAGGCTCACTATGAATAACCGTCTGCATTTGTGAAGACTCGTTTTGAAGCAAAGATACTTTATTCTCTGATTCAAGTTTCTCAACTTTACTTTTGAGCTCCCGACACGAGAGCTCCATTTCATCGAGCCTCTTTCGGACCTCGGTGTTTTCTTTTTCCAGAGTACTCTGTTTCGAGGTTTGCGTTTCCCGAATTAACACAACGGGGTTCGCAAAACTCTTATTTTGCGCCTTACGAGAAGTCTTTTGAGGCGGAGATCTTTGTAGCCTTTCGCTTTTTCTAAATGGATTAATTAAATTTTCATGCAATAAATAGCTCTCCCCAGAATCCGTAGAGCATGCCTCTTGGAAGGGTGAATTGTCCAGTTGAAATGGGCTACCACCGGGGTATCAATACCGTTCGTTTGGTTCATTGCATAATTTTTATTACCGTTATTTAAAGAAAGACGGCAGGTTGGCATTTCAGTCGCCTTTTACGACAGGCATGCCTACCGTGGGTATATTCTGTCCCCTAACCCACAGGGGGAACATACATACATATGTACATACATATATGCCATCAGATCTATCGCATAAAAAAGTATTTGCAAGAAATTTTGTATCTGTAGGAACTTATTGATTAGTATTTGAGAATTGACAATTTCTTGCCTATTATTCGGCATTTTTTTCCAAATCAATATCTGAACAAGTTTTAGAAATTGTCAAAACAAGGTTTCTGTTTTTTAAAAAATTTTCAGCGAACAACTAACTCTTCTGCACAAGGCACCTGTTAGACAGCAGCTTAGACCGGAGTCCGCTTTATTGATGATTCCGGACTAACATCCAATCCTCAATGGAATGATTCCTAGAAATGCGACATTTGAGCGTTCTACTAGGCAATCTGCCAGTGAGAGAAGATCATACAAAAAAATAATAACACGGAAAATATGTAAATTTACTTTATGGATTTTTTTTTTTTTTTTTAGAGGAAGGGGAGATTTTCAAAAGATACTGATGATCCGAGTAATCAGCATGCCGGATTTTTACCTCCCACATAATTGCGATCTAGTCACTTGGACTAATAAGCAATTTTTTTCTGACATCTTAGTCTTTGTATGAGTTTCACCCCCTGGTGACTCTTTATTTCGAGTGTGTATGTATTTATAAGCAAGTATATAAATTTTTATTTTTCTTATATTAAGTTAAATATAGGGGTTTTGTTCTTTTAAGCCTTCGTAATTGATTTTCATTATGCATTAGTTTTCTTGCATCTATGTTTAACTTTATGGAATGATCACATATACTAGGTGGCCAAAAATGCTGCAAAATGTCTAGGATTCCTTAAACGGTGCAAAAAATATTTCACCCCGCTTGATCTGGCTACAGTTTATAAGGTCTTAATATGCCCAAAGCTGGAATATAATACCAATAATAGGGTCTGGTGCACCCAAGATCATTCTGCACATTCTAGACAGGGTACAGAATCGCACGAGTTACATACATATCAAAGCTGCGAACAGCCGAATATAACAGGAAATGCTGATGCGAAGCTTGTCAATGACCTCCCAACTACATACCAAATCAAACCAAAAGCAAAATCGCTTGATTGGTGATTTGCATCAACAACAAACGTCGGTCATTCGCATGAACCAGGTCGATGAGTCAACATAATTTTGGCGAGTCAGCGAATATTAAGATAGGTTGTAAGTTACTCGTAGAAGTACTCGTAAGAGATGATAAGAGAAAGTCTTGTTCCAACCGTTGACGAATAAAGTTGAGATAGTTGAACTGCGAGCAATTTTCTGTTTTTTTTTAGATGCTTAAAAATATATAACTGGCGCAGTCGGTAGGATTCCTTTTAGTAGAATTATAATCCAGTGAATCGAACTGTAAAACGTAAAAAGTGTTAAACAAGTAATCTAAAACAAAATTTAGTAGATTACGAAGAAACGAACACTATACATAAAAACAAAAGCACAACCTGGAGAGAAAAACACCACTAAATAAAATTCTCGATATCAACAGAAGAATGGCGTAAAATATCACGGAGCAATGCTTAGCGATGCTAACGGAAATGGTAAGCTGCCAAAATCAACAGATATCATTAAGAAGTAGGCTCGAAAAAGAACTTCGGTATCTTCCTGTCTTCAATGGAAGTGTTGGAACTCTGCCAGCATTTGGCGGAACGAGAAGTTCATCGGACCAGCAAAGACCTATCTGGGAACACCGCCTCCATTGACCTGGGAAAGCTGCAAGAGTAAATTAAAACTGAACTTCAAAACAACGAAGAGCAAATTATGAAGGAGATCAGTTTTTTAAAATAAGTTCGATTACTAAATTATATGAAAAAGTTTGTTTGTGATTTTCAGACAAATATTGTAAATAATTTAATTAGCTTCCTAGTTCTGAAAATAAAAGGAAGTTTTCATTGGACGATATGCGGATAATCCTTAATAAATATGTTGGCCAAGATAATTTTAATTTGAAATAAACTTTCAAAAGAAAATAAACAAATTACATCCAGACTAATAGACAGTAATTTCCCACGACACAATGAATTTCACAGTAATAATCACAATAATAAGTATAATAATTCTAATAACAGTAACTCAAGACAAACTCGAAGACAATACACTTAGACAGTCCAGAAATTTTAGTATTAATTCAGCGAGACCAATGGAAGTTGACAATGTTAGTAATAGGGACGAAGTTAATTTGATATCTCAGGATGAGTTTTTTTTTTATAAACTAGCCTCGGAAAGAAATAACACTTTTATTATTCTAACTTTTAGTGAAGAAAAGTACGTCGCCATGGTAGATACAGTCTCTCCATTTAGCCAATTAAATTCAAACAAAGTTCCAAAAAGTAGCTTTAACAAAAATACAAGGACAAGTAACAAAAAATATGGAATATGTGAAATCCAAATGTCCAGTTGAATTTAGTCGAACGCAAAAGGTTAGAATTAAGTGAGTAAAAATTGAATCAGAAAAATCTTACCATTTCTTGCTTGGAATGGATTGGTTAGATAAAAACATTAGAACTATAGATATTGAAAATCGGGTAATTGTCTTAATACCATTTCTTAATAAAATAGCTCATGAGAAGAAGGTGCACTTCAAAATATAACATGACCATTTAAATGAAGAAGAAAAATATGGATTAATCAAGTTGTTAGAAAAGTACAGGAAATTATTTTATAAAGAAGGAGGCAAGTTAACTAGTACTACAAGTATTGTCCAAGAAGTTCGAACTACTACAAATGAGCAGATCAATCCCAAATTATATAGCTATCCACCTCAGCATGAAGCAGAAGTTAGGAAATAAAAGAAAGAAATCGAAGCTTAAGGCATAATCAGGAAACGTAAGAGCAGGTACAATTCTCCGATTATAGTAATCCCAAAGAGAAACGACAACTCAGGTGTACACAAATTTCGAATTGTTGTAGATTACAGAAGACTAAATCAAGTGACAATTGACGACAAGTACCCACTTCCCAACATAGAAAGTACTCGTATATTTGGAAATCTTACGTCATTGTATTTAACATCGAAAAAACGGCATTTGTTACACCATCTTATCATTCCCATTAAAGAAGGGATTAAACCAAATCCTGATAAGGTAGACAATATAATTGACAACTCAAAAGTTGCTTACTGATGACAGGGTTTTACAGAAAATTTATCAAAGACTATGCCAAAGTAGCACACCCTTTAATAAAATATTTAAAAAAAAAGATGAAAAATTAATACCAATGACCCTCAGTATATCGAAGCTTTTGAAAAATTCAAACTTTTATTGTCCTATCATCCTGTTTTATTGTATCCAAATTATGAAAAAGAATTTATTGTTACAACAAATGCGTGTGATTATGCAAGGCGGTCATCCAATATGTTATGTATCCAGGACGTTGAACAATCACCAGACAAATTATAGTGTAACAGCCAAAGAGTTTTTGGCCATAGTTTTTTCAGTATATTATTTTAGACCTTATTTATTTAGACCCATACACGAATAAAATATTTAAATTCGATGTACGATGTAAGAAATAGAAAACGAAGAAGAATACCACAACAAATATCTCTGTATCACACAAAAGAGTCACTACATAGTGCTATCAATGAAACCTATCAGACACTAAAAGATGAAATATATTATCCAAAGTTACAGGAACCTGTACAACTTATCAATAATAACTGTGTAAAATACCAGGGAATAAAATATGACAGAAATCCAATAAAATTATTATTTAGCACTACCGAAACACCAAATCAGAGAAATGAAATTATATATCTATTTAGTACGCAACTAAGTTTTTGATGAAAATGCAACTTTATTGTGAAAAAATGGTTTCAAATGAATCATTCAAAGTATTGCCCATCACTAGCTACAACTTTTTCCCAACTTCTGGCAGAGCTCGAATACCGCTACGGTAAAAGTGTTCCACTTTTGAGGCTATCCACGAATCAAGCCATTTTTTGATGTCTTCATATGAGCGGAACTGCTGATCAACCAGACCATGTGCCATCGAATGGAACAAGTAATAATCGGATGTCAATATCTGGGAATATGGCGGGTGGGGTAGGATTTGCCATGTGAGCATTTCCAGGTGGGTTTTAACAGGTTTGGCAACGTGACGCCGAGAGTTGTCATGCTGTTGAATCACATTTTCGTGCCTCTGTTCGTATTGCGGCCGTTTTTCGCGCAGTGCTCGGCTCAATCGCATCAATTGAAGTCGATACCGTTCCCCAGTGATAGTTTCGTTGGGTTTCAACAGATCATAATAAATGACACCGACCTGGTCCCACCAAATACATAGCATAATCTTCGCAGCGTGAATATTCGGCCGAGCCGAATATGTAGAAATTTTCCATTACAAAAACCAAAGTTTTGTTACCATTACCAATAAATTAACTAATTTCGCCGTTGCATATTTAATTAATGATAGAAACTAGATTGAAAAGATAGCTATGTTAGAAGGCTATATAGCCACTCTTGATACACCAAGAAAAATTAGTTTGGATAATGAAATTCATTGGACAAAGCCCAATAGTCATACAAGAAGACATTTCAGGAGAACAAAAGATACAAAATCAATAGAAAATTATAGCGATAGATATCACTCAACAATTAAAATGACTCCAGGGCAAGCTAGTAAAGTTATAAATATAACATCATTAGTAGAAAAAGTAAAAAGGAAAAAAACACAAGAATGCACAAAGAAATAATCGAGACAGATAAAACTACGTTGAAAACAGGAAAAAAGGGTATATTAAAATTAGAGTCAGGCATAAAGATGAACCATATTGCAGGGAGTATCAATATAAACAAGTGGAGATAGCTAATAACACTGATAAAAATTTGCATATAATAAATCCATCTAAAAATTATGAAAGTCTTAGATCAATTAGCATTAAACCGGGCACATTTAAAATTACTTTACTCAGAAATAAAGTTAGTAAAAACTAAACTGTGGACCATAAGTAAATCAAATAGACAAGAAGGAGTTAATTAAATATCAAAAATGGTTATTCGGAACAATGAATGACGCTCATCGACAAGATATAACGGACCATTTATAAGTTACTGACAGTAATAACTATAAAGCTATTGAAAGCCTCAATAAACAAATTAAAATAAATGATAATTTTAACAAGACATTGTATGATTTAAAAATACTGATAGAAAACGATAAATTCTAAATTAAGATATTTAGAAAACAAAGTGAATCAAATACTTGACAACATCATGGCAACTAATAACAATCTAATTCATCCGAGTATGTAACAATAGAAGAGTTAGACTATTATAAGATAGACCTTCATAAATTAAAACTGTTAAAAACTGGAGTAATGTAATATAAGAACGATTGTTTGATATTTGCAATAAAAATACCAATAAGTTATAAAGTAACAGAGTTATAATTAATCAAACCGATAACGAATTCGAATAGCTTGCAAATTGAAGAATCAGGAGAATTAATTGTTGAAATAAATTATCAAATATACGAATATAATGAACAAGATCTTTTTAAACATTTAAAACATAGTAAAGATTGTACTTTCCAGAAAACATGTTCATTAGTTTATAATAATGTAACTAGCATAGAAGAATTGGATGATGAATCTATTTTGTTAATAAATTTAAACAATGAAAATTTATTACAAAATTGTGATAATCGAATTATAAATTTAACAGGAAAGTATTTAATCAATTTTAATAATTGTACTTCAGAAATCAAAAAAATAAATTTTATAGGTAGTAGGAAAATTACTGTAGCTGATAAGTCCTATTATCCAACAAATGATGTTAAGGAAATGTTTGTTAAACGGATACAATTTTATAAAATTATAATGAATATTGTAGAAAATCTAAAACAAATTAAAGAACTGCAGTATAATAAAAATTGTATGTACGGTACGAATATAAGCCTTATAATAATAATAATAATAATCTTTATGGCTATAGGTATGATTAATATAATCAATAACGTTATGCTTCTGGCTCAAAGCTGCGAACAGCCGAATATAACAGGAAATGCTGATGCAAAGTCTATCAATAACTTCCCAATTGCATACCAAATCAAACCAAAAGCAAAACTGTCACATGAACCAATTTCTGCTCATGCTGTAGACTAGGTTGATGTGTCAACATAATTTTGGCGAGTCAGCGAATGTTAAGAGGTCGTAAGTTAGAAGTAACAGATGATAAGAGAGAGTCTTGTTCCAACTGTTAACGAATACAGTTGAGATAGTTGAACTGGAAGCAATTTTTGCGTTTTCTTGGAGAGCAACACGAATGTGGAATGATCTACCAGGCTCTGTATTTCCCCATCACTGCAACCTTGAAACATTTAAAGCCAACGTGTACAGGCTTCTCCTCTGTTCCTCTTCTTCCTTTTCCCAATCGCCCGTGTCCTGAAACAATATAAGGGTATTCATAACCCCTTTAGCGCTCGCAAATTATAAAAAAAAATTACAGACCACCGTCATCGATTTGGGCATCATGATGCCGAATTAGAAAAAGATATGTAAATATGTATGTACACTATATTTCCAAACCGTCTGCGAAGAACTTAATCAATAGACTTGGAAAAATTCGCACAAAACCCAATATTATATAGGTACATATATACATTATGTATTATGGATATGCTTTGGTCAAGAAGTAAATAAGTTTTCCTGGAAATTATCCTTTGTATGGCGACAGAATGGAACATATACTACCATTAAAAATAGTTTTGAACTTTCCGCGAAACCCAAAATTAAAAATTAAGTGAACGTAGTTTAACTTTGTCTACGAATTCCTAAAAATTTATGAGTCAAACAATGACCAATATTCCTGGAAACATATTAGACTTTACTTTTAAGCTTTGAGGCGTTTAACAAATCCAACGGCCTGTTGGATGGTCTGTTGGACGGCCTGTTGGATGGTTAATGTTACCTGTTGGTAACATTAACCAATTACATATTCTTAGTAACTGAAAAGTTGAAAAAGAAAAACCGACCAATAATTCCCTTGAATGGTCGATGCTATAAATTGTCACAATATCCTTACACAGTCTATATTTATACAGGTCAAAAGAAGATCTTTTGTATTGCCGAAGATGACTCCTTAATATTATCTTGCTCGAACAACATGCCGGTGAATGCAAATTCATCATATAGTCAAAGATGCGACCAAATCAACTCATTAAAATAAGGCCTCCAAAAAGTCTTGCAGTTGAGGGTTAGTTTAATACTTTGACTATTTCTCTTTTTACTTAATTACATTAGAATTAAATTGTCAACTTCGGCGGCCGACAGCCGTGCTCATTTTTCTTTTGTTTGTTCATATGAATTAATTTTGGATAAAGAATTTAATAATATGTAATAATAATTAAAAATTGCTATGGTTATATGAATTCAGATACCAAATATTGTACATACAGCTATGGTCAATAAAATAGGCGCATGATTAATTTTAGCAAAAATGTCACAAAATAATAATGCAAAGCGCAAATAATTAGTTTTTCAAAAATAATTGTCAATATAACACTTAGTACCTACATACTTCATTTTAGAAAAATTATACAAATGCGAACAGAAAAATTATTAACAAAAATCAAGGCTTTAGAAAAAATATGTTGGTCAAAGAAATACATATGTAGGTGCAAATTCAGAAAACTAAAAAAAATTAAATAGAATACAAAGAAAAACTTAATTTTCAATTAAATTCATATTTTTTACTTAATACTTAGTGGTGTGACCCCTATTTTTTAGATGTTCTTCCAAGCTTCTTGCACCTTTTTCCATAGTTCCTTCGGATTTCGTATTTTGTTCCTCCGGATATTGTAATTTTTTGCTTGCGATGAGGCCCTTAACTTCATTTCATAAATTTTCAATTGGGTTAAGGTCCGGCGGTTGAACGGGCTACGGCATAACCGAAACAACATTATCTTGGAACCATCTCTTAGCTTTTGTTGGGGTATGTTTTGCCTCATTGTCTCGTTGCAATGTCCAAATTAGAGGCAATTCGTATTCGGCGTAAGCGAGCAGTCCATTCTGCGTGGTTTTTTTTTAGCAAAGTTGAGCCTTTGTTTTATATGCCTGTGTCTTAGATTAGGTTAGGTTGAAGTGGCTATCAGCAAAAGAAGCCAACACACTTAGACCAATAATAGGTCCATTGTGATACCACATGTGTTTGAGACGCGACTTCTAGCCTACTCGTTGAACCATTTAGAGCTTCTGATGAAGCGTAGAATGTACCTAACGTCAATATTATTCAGATTATCTAGGTCATTGAAACAGAAGGCTCATAAGTGGAGTTTACTTCTTTGGGAGAGAGCTGGGCAGGTGCAAAGAAGGTGAAGAATAGTCCCTTCCTCCTCCTCATCCATGCAGCTTCTGCAGAAATCGTTAGAGAATACGCCAAGCCTTGTTGCATGCTTGTCTATTAGACAGTGTCCAGTAATGACACCTGTAACAGCACTAATATGCTTCCTATTTAGAGAAATCAAATTCCTAGAGCGTTTCAGATCCAGCATAGGCCAAATCTGTTTTGTCGCTAGACAAGTTGTACTCCTTGTCCACCTAGAATTTGTCTTTACGGAAGCATCCAGCTTTAATTTAAGTTTAAATATAGCGATAGGCATACCCAGTAAACTTTTGCCCGGAAGGATGGGTATTGTTGTTCTATGTCTGGCAAGTTCTTCAGCCTTACAATTCTCTGGAATATCCTTGTGCCCCGGCAATTAGGTGAACATTGAACTGCTGTGCCATCTTTATAAGAGACGATCGGCAGTCTAGAGCTGTTAAAAAATATGGTGCGGAAGATTCCAGGGATTTGATTGCTGCTTGGCTGTCTGAAAAGATGCGTACATCAATGGCTGATATCACGATTTCCTTTAGCCAAGACAAGACTTCCCTTATTGCTATTATCTCCACCTGGAACACGCTACAATGGTTTGGGAGATGAAAAGAGAGGTTTGAATTAAGCCTATCAGAGAAGGCACCACCACCCACCCCGTCGTTAGTTTTTGTACCGTCGGTATAAAAATGTACCGACTTATCTTCCGTGAAGCCACCTTCTTCCCAGAATTCTCTGGAAGGGATGGTAACTTGGAAGTTTTTGTCAAAATTTAACTTGGGGATGGTGAAGTCAATGTCTTCAGGGAAGATGTTAAATTTATTTAAGATGGAGGCGTGGCCATACATTTTTTTTAGACCACTGTTAAGTAGCTAGGCGACTAGCTGAGTTAGCTGCCATTTGCCTGCCATAAATTTCAATGTTAAATGAAAAAGAATGTCCAAAGCTGCGGAAGGTTTCGTCCGCAGTGCTCTACTAATGCACAGACAAGCTAAACGTTGGACTTTGCTTTGGTCGTTAAAAGGGAACTTTCCTAGCAGTTCTCCCAAACAAATTTGCTTCATTCAGCCTTTTTTTCTACAACCTGGAAATTGAAGTCTGTTCATCAGCTGAGTTTGCAAAAAAGAATCATTCAAGTCGGTCCACCAAAAACAATAGAGCTCGATTCCTTTTTAGCGCAATCTTTATGCAAGAAGAATCGTTCAAATTTCTACCTTTTCGAGCAAATTATCGTGCGCCAAAAAAAGTCTGCTAAGATTAGCCAAATTGACTGTATTTTTAAAGCCATTAATCTAATTGACACCAAAGTAAACTAGTTTCGAGCCCTAATTCAGGTTACCATTAATCAAATCGGTGCAGTTTTGCAGAGTTAATAGGAACGAAAAATCATGTCAAAAATATACAAAATTAACTGTGTTTTCGAAACCGCTAATCTGATTGACATCAAAAACAAAAGCGTTCGCAAAGCAAGCACCATGCAAGAAGAATTATCGAAATCGGTAAATTTTTGCTCAAGTTATCATGAAACAGTTAAAATAAAGATAAATGTGTATTGAGTCAAATTTCAGGTAAATACTAACGAACGTAAGAGGGGAAAGACCAGTTTTACTGTCATTTTGTGTTGAAATCTGGCCTTACTTCAGAAATGATTTTTCGACACGATCACCATACTTCCATTTTCTTAGAACATGGAAGTAAAAATTACTGAATTGCAAAAAAAAAAAAAATTTATCTGTGTACTGGCTTGCGGAACAATTAAATAAATTTATACATTATGTGGAAAAACCTTAATTGCTGTCATACAACAAATTTGGTTGCTCTAACGTTCCAACTCTACCACAAAGGCATTGGCTTCCCTTTTAGAAGAAGCCAATCTGTTCGTTTCTGAAAATCCAGCTCCGTAAGGCTCTGTCTTGTATTCCATGTTATATGTGTGGGTGATGCTGGTCTATCCTTTCTAGCAAAGTCTAAACATCGGAATGACAATATTTACTACATACATACATTACTAAGGCTTTGATGCTAACCATTATACAGCAAAATTGTGTTGCAATTTGTAATTTTTTTTCTGCAAAACACAATACCTATTGTTTTCTTCTAGAGTAATTTGAGCACTTCAATAGAGCCTTACAAACTTAAAAGTGGACATGCAATTTATAGTCCTAAAGAAAACAACGATTTTTGGACAATATTTTTTTTTTTTTTGCAAGTTATCCGTAGCTAAGTTAAGCAAAATACAACATGTCAGTAGATCATCAAAGTATGTGCTGAAGATGTGTCGCTATGTTCCGTCTTGTTATTTTGTATGTCAAGGTAAGAGCCAACCATTAGGCGGTCTACAATAATAGCACTGTTGCAGGCGATCATTTCATTTTATGTGATACCAAGAAAAAAAAAAACCCATGGTGTTTACATGATATTTATTAATGCTCTATAGATTTTGTCTTATGTATTATTTTTGTACGTTTGCATAGTTTCGGAATTATTCTGAAAAATAATATGTTATTTTGTTCGAGGTAAAAACTTAAAGGTCCTTGGATACAATCAAATATATGTGCATCTAGTCATAATACGTAAAAAATTGTTTTTTTCAATAAAAATTCACAAAAACAAGATAACGCCATATTTTGCCATTTAATTGAAATTCTACACATTCCTAAAAAACGAGAATGTCCAAGTCGCTATATTGGAAAGTGCCTTCCGAAATATATATTAGTTTTCGGCTATTTTTGTCTAGAATCATTTGTTTTACAAAAATAACAGTTCCCATCAAACATTTTTCAGGATAAAATTATCTAAAATATATGTTATCACAATTTTTTTTTCACCTATAAAGGACAATCATTGGTTTCGTGAAGATTTAAAATCCTAAGATTTAAATCAATCTATTTATTAATCACGAATAGAAAATTTCGAAAGAGTGGGTCTTGTAATTTGCTTTAAGTCGGAGGTCTATGGGTTCGCAATTCAAGGCGAAATCGGAATTTTCATTCGAACCTTAAAAGTAAAGGCAAATTAATTGCGAATTTTGAAAAAAAAAATCAATTTTCCCCCAATTTAATACTTGGGTTGCGTTACATATATACATATATATGTATATGCCATCAGATAGGTCGCATAAAAATTTTTACAAGAAATGTTTGTAACGTTTTGTATCTGTATGAACTTATTGATTGGTATTTGAGAATTGGCAATTTCTTGCCTATTATACGGCCTTTTTTCGAAATCAATTTCTGAACAAGTTTTAGAAATTGTCAAAACAAGTTTTTTCAGCGACGCGACTATTTTATCGTTTTTTTATAAAAAAAAATAGTCAGTTGCATTCCAATGTGCATCAGTTCACCCTTAAGCCCAATTTCGGTTATACTGTTAAATATAGGGATGCGTTTATAAGCCGAACGACATGAATGTGGAACGATCTCTGTATTTCCCCATCACTACAACGTTCAAACATTTAAAGCCAACGTGCACAGGCTTCTCCTCTTCCCCCTTTTCAGAAATGCCCGTTCCCTGAAACAATATAGGGTATTCATATCCCACTTGGCGCTCACAAATTATAAAAAAAATAAAAATTACAGACTACTGTCATCGATTTGGACAACATGGTGCCGAATTAGAAGAGGACATGTAAATATGTATGTACACAATATTTACAAACCGTCTGCGAGTTTGAAGTGGATATGAAAATATGCAGCCAAACAAAGCTCAGCTGATACAAAAACATTTTTTCAATTCACCTATATTAGAAACTTTAATTTCAAAATTAAATTAAATTGCTAAAAATTTATGAGTCAAACAATATTTTCCGTGGAAACATATTAAACTTTACTTTTAGGCTTTGAAGCGTTTAACAAATCCGACGACTTAGCTGTTGGTAGCATTAACCGATTACGTATTCTTAGTAAATGAAAAGTTGAAAAAGAAGACCGAACAACAATTCCATTGAATGGACGATGCACTGCACTATTACACATTGTCAAAATGTACTTGCACAGTCTATGTTTATACAGGAAACAGGAAGCTCTTTTGTTTTGCCGATGACAACACCTTAATGTCATCTTACTTGAATAACATGCCGGTGAATGGAAATTCATCACATAGTCAAAGATGCGACCAAATCAACTCATTAAATTAAGACCTGCTTAAAGATTTGCAGTCGGGAGTGTGAAGAAAAACACTTTTCCAAAAAGAACACGGACATGAAAAGCTTCAAATGAACGAACAAACCATTCAACCCAAGGAAACTATGCATGCATCTTACCTGTTGGTAGCATTAACCGATTACATGTTCTTAGTAAATGAAAAGTTGAAAAAGAAAACGGATCAACAATTCCATTGAATGGTCGATGCACTGCACTATTACACATTGTCAAAATGTCCTTACACAGTGTGGTATATTTATACAGGAAAAAAGCGTAAGTCAAGTATCCTTTGTTTCGAACCACTATGGTTGCATTTATCCCTGACGCGAGTTAGTTCCGAACTAAGCCCGCCCGCAATAGAAGTATCTATTTTATATCATACTAGCATGCGTCGGAAAAAACACATTCGGGGCGAGGATATGTAGTAATTGCCTTCGATTGGTAATAATTACAGGTCTGCTTGACAGAAAGGCAGTTTTTCTGTGTCTAGTCTCTGATTCAACCAATCACGCAATGTTGACGGTAATTACTCGAATGTACAACACTTTTCCATGCCGAATGACATTCATTTCCCATACACGGTTATAAGAATTTCATATAACTGTTATTGGACGTTATTATTCGCCGTGGTATGCTAGGCTATGCTGTGGTGTGTTGTTGCTTTTGTGTGGTGTCCTTTGTCGGGGGTTTAATGTGTGTTTTCGAGTGGAGTACTAATGTGGGGGTTGTGATATACAACCATTAGGGTAGTTGTACAAAAGTTGGTGTTTGGTGGTTGAAAATGACGGTTTGTGTAGAGTTTAGGATGGTCGATTTGACCTATAATCGTTGCCTAATAACGGGGTTGACCAATCAGAGTTTGCGAACTTTGTTCAGGCGCTGGAAGATGGGGAACTTGGTTTGCTTAGCACGTAAATCAATTGTTTCGCGAAAATTTGATTTACACTTGTGAAATAATAATCAGAATTTTGTTGAAAAGTAATTTTCAGACCCAAGACTTGGAAAAGTTATGTTTTGTTTTGAGTCAAGAGATTAATGTTTTAAAATGTGTGTCAATGAGCCTTCGGATTGTGCTTTAGAGGCGCATAAGGCAACAACCTTTCGTTGCGAGTAGCGTACAACAACCTTTAGCTGATTAAGAAACAAAGGAATAACTTTATGGGGCCAGTTTTTCAATTATAGAAAGGCAGGGTGTTTCAAAGAACATTTGTCTTCTACCTATTGAATTATTTTCTAATGTTTGCGTCTTTCAGAATATAAACGATCAACGGAATATAATCATGTGAAGCCAAATTTTCGAAACATAAAATGGTTCAAATCCGCTTCTTTGCAGAAAAAGAGGATGGTGCGGGGTGGATTGTTTTGAAATGGTGATGCCGGTGTAACGCTTTTAGCAGAGTCCGAAAGCCGCAATGATGATATTTCTTATACGACAGCACTCCAGGTTCTACTGCTCTAAACGTCATGCATGATTCCGTGGGTTCATGCATGGGTTCCGTTAAAATGAAGTTGGTTTAAAACTGTAACTATTATATTATTCCATACGAAAAGCCGACAGGGCTTTCTGTTTGCCATTTTCTTCAATCTAAATATATGTATAAAGAAACATGTCCTGACTGATTTATAATCGCCGAGCCGAAACCGCTGAAGCTAGAACTATGTTATAAATTTGGACAGTATTTGCGTTTTATCACATAGGCACCCTACAAGAAATGATTTTTCGAAATTTAACCCTTAAGTTTGTGTAGGAAAAATGTTTTTTTGTTGGATTTTCTTGAAACTTAGCGTAACTGCTCTACAACACTACTAATGTAAATGTAATACGTATCTCAGCATATCCCAAAATTCAAAGCCGATTTTATTGAAAACTTGTTTATTTGTTAAGGAAGCCTCGATATAGAATATTTTTCCGAGAGTTCCTTCAGGACACGTGGGGTAGCGACTTGTTTGTCGTTATAGAAATTAAATTTAAGACATTTAAAATATGAAAAAAAATATTTTTTCAGGAAGGGAACTTCCGCTTTATTTGCTCAAAAAATTACAACTAACGAATCGAAAATAATTTAACCTAGCTTACATTATACGGACGTGATGTCGGTTGTCTATCGTTGGCAAAACGGAGCATGTTTGATGCAGCTGAATTACAAGTGCTGTGTTAACTCGTCCCCTCTTAAGTTGAATGTCCTCATCCAAAAATATGGGCCAGCGTAGATATTGGGAAAGGTCAGTGTTCGTGGAATTGCTTCTGTATCATCTGCTTTTACTACTGGGATGCTTGGATTGGTCTTAATCTGGGGTGCTTCATCTGGTACTTGTTCTATGATGATCATCTTCTTGTTATTGCTGCGGATGATGACCAATGTCGTAAATATGATGGAAACAGTTATTACTGCATGCAAGAGCCATTGATTTGTCTTGGTATAAATGTTTAACAGGCTGATTTCCTTAGTGTTATTAATGTGAAGTTCGCTCTTGGTGTTTGTAGATTTTTGATAAATTGGTTGTTGATTTGTATTGCAGTATTGACGAATTTGATTAAGAAGGTTCCATTGATTCTCCTTCTTGATTGGTATATTTCGTTGTTCCCGTCGAACTGGTTTAACAGTATAATTCCTGGTTCTAACTCCTCAATGACTGGGATATGTTGATTGTTAGTAGTGGAACAGGTTTCGTCTTCGCTTTTTAATAGCCTAGGTGTACAGGTTTCGTTACTTAAATCTATCAACTGGCTTTGCTTACAAATAGTTACTTTGTTAAATTGTTTAAATTTCATTTTCGTGTCTTAAAATGGTATTGTATTTTAATTTTACTGCTAGATTTCCTCTCTTAATAGGTTTTAGTAGTAGCTTTCATATGTTTTATTTTAAAGGTATTCTTATAATGTACCTATAATCGCGAGTAACCATCTTCTCTCCACCCTAGACCACTATCACCTTCCTCTCGCTCTTACCTTTTCGTATGAACATGGCAACGTTAGCGTTGATTTAGAGAACTCTCTTTCTTTTAACTTCCGTAAAGCTGAATTCGCTAAACTTAATAACCTAGTCAATAACTTAAACTCCAGCCTCTTTCTAAAGAATAACACCCCATTGATATCGCTCTCGAATTCTTGTACACAGCAATCTTTGACTGCCTTCTCCAATCTGTTCCATATTTGCCTTGAAAAAACTGCTCGTAATAACTCTCACTCTCTTAAGCTGTTTTCCCTAAATTATGGAAGGACTCCTTTATTTTCCCTATCCATTAAAAAAATAGTAAAAATTACATATCAAACTACCGACCCATAGCCAAACTCTCTTCTATACCTAAACTTTTTGAAAGCACTGTCTATGACTTACTTCATTTTTACTGCAAATCCATCTTTTCTCCACAGCAGCACGGTTTCTTAAAGGGTAGGTCCACAAAGACTAACCTAACCGAATTCGTTTCTAAAACACTGCAAGCATTAGGCAAAGGTAAAGGACCGACTACAGCAAGGCGTTTGATAAAATATGTCACCCAACTATTTACCTTAAACTTAATGCCTTCGGGTTTCCCCCCCCTTTTCATCTCATGATTGAGATCGTACCTAGAGAAACGCCAGTACAGGGTTCTCTTTAGATTTTCAGTCTCTGACCCCATTAACGCTACTTCAGGTGTTCCTTAAGGCAGTCACCTTGGTCCACCGATTTTTGTCTTAACAATAAACGATATTGATCATATCATAAAAGACTCAGATCTGTCTATTTACGCGGGTGACATGAAAATCATTAAGATAATATCTACCCCCTCCGATTCTCTCTTACTAAACTACCTAAATTCATTCTACACATGGTGCGACAAAAACTTCTTAGAACTTAACGTCGGCAAATGTCAATCCATAACGTTATCTCGTAAGCGACTTCCCCCACCCTTCAGAACCTATTACATTCGCAACGAGCATGTTCCCGCTTTCTCCTCTATACGCGATATGGGTATTATTTGTGACAGGGATCTAAACTTCCGTTCCCACATTGATCAAATTATTCACAAGGCCAATTCTTCTCTCGGTTTCATAAAACGCTGGTCTAAAGGATTCTCGAACCCTTACGTTACAAAGTCTCTCTACATCCCCTTTGTTAGACCTCTCCTTGAATATGCCAGCCAAGTTTGGTCACCATTTCACGACACGCACTCTCTTAGAATCGAAGCAGTGAAGCGAAGGTTTATCCGTTTTGCCTTACGTGGTCTCCCATGAGACGACAAATAATCCTACCCCCTACGAAAATCGGCTAAAATTAATTAACTTGCAAACCCTTATAAAACGTCGCGAGGTAGCTGACGTAGTCTTCGTACACCAATTATTAACTGGTACGATTGATTCCCCCGCACTACTGGAAATGATTTCACTTCAGACTAACCCACGTAACCTTAGGTCCGTACCGCTCTTTCGTCTCCCTCTCCACCACACCAACCACGGCCATTTTGAACGTATCTCCAGAATGTTGCGTCTGGCCAACAATGCACAGAACACACTTGAATTTCATTCCAGTATATCCTCTATTACAAATTATCTCTATACCTCCCCCTCCCCATACTTCCCTTAAATGTTATTTTTAAGTTTTAGTTTAAGAATAATTGTGTGAGTCCTAGTCAATGAGCATAAAAAAATAGGTTAAGGTAAATATAGGTTAAGTTATCTTCTAAGTACTAAGCTTCAATAAATACAAGGTGGCGCAAAATTAATCATCCAATTTTGTTTTTGAATTACTTTTTTACTAAATAAAAAAAAAATGATTTTGAGCGATAAAAATCTTTATTTGGATCTTTACAATTTTTTTGTTAAGTGGAAAAGATGATTTCCGCCAAGTGGCTGCCGCCAGTGTTGATACACATTTGTGCCCGTTTTATCGCATTTTCCATGACTTTCCGCAAGATTTCCGGTGATAACTGTTCGCATTCCTGTCGAATATTCTCCTTAAGTGCTGCGATTGTCTGAGGCTTGTTGGCATAAACCCGCGACTTCAAGTAGCCCGAAAGAAAGAAGTTTGGGACGGTTAAATCGGGCGATCTTGCTGGCCATGCCAAATCGCCAAAACGGGAGATTACGCTACCAGAAAATGTTTCCTTCACAATATCCATTGTGGCTCGTGCTCTGTGCGCGGTTACACCGTCTTGTTGAAACCACATGTTCACCAAGCGCCGCTCATCCAATTCCGGCAGTAAGAAGTTGTTTATCATGGCCCTGTAACAGTGACCGTATTGCCGATGGCGTACTCAAAATGAAGGTCCTCAAAGTGAACGCCGCACAACACAGTGGCTTTTTCGTGCATCACACGCGGATTTTCAGTGCCCCAGAAACGAAGATTTTGCTTATTGACGTAACCGCTCAAATGGAAATGCTCCTCGTTGCTCATTATGATTTTCGACACAAAATCGTCCTCCTCGTTGTTGAGATTGCGGTACAATTATTCCACGCTCTTGCGGAGTATAGCGCTCCATTGCTTGTCTGTTTGTATACTGCAGCAGTCTAGTTCACAAATGTCAAATATGATTGACGTACGACGCCATTTGCAAAAATTATAACATCTTCAGATAGGATGATTAATTTTGCGCCACCTTGTATAATAAAAGTGAAGTTGTATTTGTTAAAATATTTATTTTTTCAAGTTCAAGTACTTCTTCCACAGTGTTAAATCGCAAATTTTCCTTTTGAAATGTTTAATTATAATTTTAATTTCGAACTTTGACAAAAGCATGGAATTTATGATATAATGGCATTCTTTTCCCATTGAATAGCAAATGTCTCAATTCATATTGTATGCTTAAAACTAGTTCATATTTTATAGGACTGTATTTTTTTATGGCTTTGGAAAGTTCATTTTTGAATAATTTTGATTACTTATTTATTATTATTTTCTAAAACATTATTTATATGAGAACTTAATGATTGGAAATCTTCATGGTCGGGATTTCCCGTTTAGGCAGTTCCTATTAAGTCTAAAGCTAGTTTTTGCTTTTTGAAATTTGTAGGTTTTATGGTTTCTAAAACTTCGAGTTTCTGTACTAGTTCATGTACCAGTAAGGGATATAAGGAGTGGATTTTAGGAATAAGAGTATTTATATGTTTATTGATCTCTGTCAAGAAGCTTTCGTATTGTTGTATGTCGTTAAAATATATTAGGTCTCCGTCTTGTATTTTTGCTTGTCTTTGGTCTATAGTGACCATATGTGTTGTGGAATAATCTAGTATATGAATTTCACCTAAGGTTCCTGACAGTGTCGATAAAACTCTGTAAATAAAAATAGAGTTTTTGTTGCCAGTTTTGAAAATTCGATAAGCTAGTTTCGTATGTGTTCTTTGTGTACTATCATATTTTTCCTGATTTGGTTTTTACTGTTGTGTTACAAAAAAAAAGTGAATGTCCAACCTGTCGAGTTCTCAACAGATAAAGGACTGAAAAAAAGAGACAGAATGACATCGTCACATGGGAAATAAAAATAAAAAACGCACAATGAGTGCATCGCCAAAATTTTCATCCCCAAAAGAAAGCACTATGTATGTTTTAAACAAAGAAAACAAAATACAAAATCCAAATAAACCTCCACCAATTATTGCACTACAAATAAATAAGTATGAAAGTTTGGTCAAATTATTGGAGAGAAATAAAATTAGAGCTAAAGCATTAATAAATAATAATGACATCAAAATTAATGTGGTTGAAAATCTGACACCACTTCATCTCTATATCATGAAAGAATGTATGGTTAATGCCTATAGAGGATGGATAAAATACAAAATCTATCCATTCTGACCTTGTTCAAGAAATAAAAAAGAATGAATTACTTAAAATAACATAAATAATATGTATAACAGACAAATGTCTTCTGAAATTCAACTACAGTCACAACTTCAAGGTTACATTTCCAAATAGAAGTAACTGGGAACAGAATAAACCTACTCTCATGTATGGTACACAGAACAAACATATGAAGGAGTCGGGGCCGGAGTATATGGACTGAGCACGAATACTCTCCTATACGGAAGTATGGATACAAGTAACTCAGTATTTCAAGCTGAAATACATGCAATAGAGTTCTGTATCCGGGAGAATATAAACGGATCTATAACCAACAAGAACATTTATATTCTCTCAGATAGCAAAGCCGCGCTGCTTGCAATTAATGCATATGAAATTACCTCAAAACCAGTATGCGAATTGGCTTCAACTTCTCATAACATTGACCAGCACAAACAGAGCTCATCTCATACCTGGCTGGCCACAACGGTTATGAAGGTAATGAAAAAGCTAATGAACTAACTACAAAAGGATCCGAATCAAACTTCATGATGTCAAGACCATTCTGCGAAATACCCAACAGCACTGCAAAAAGTTGTATTAAAAACTGGCTCAAAGAAAATGCTCATCATTACTGGATGGAAACTGAAGGTAACAGACAAACCAAAAATTTCTTACCAAATGCTTCCCACCTACGAACGAAACAACTCTTACAACTACACCGGGACACTGCGGAGTTAAAAAACACCTCCTGGCCATGGGAATAGCACAAGACGACGTATGCAGAATGTGCAACGAAGACGAAGAATCAGTAGAACATTTACTTTGCCACTGTGACTGTCTTATCAGAACACGTCGTCGTGTCCTCGGTAACTTCTACCTCAAAGCAGAAGAAATATCTACCAGCGGCCCCAAAGACATAGCCGGATTCATCATTAAGTCCGTCATCATGGATAAGTTTTAATTAGAGGATATCACAATAGGCCCACCTGTGGCCGCAGTGATAAGGGACTAGCTCCCGCCTCGCTCTTCAATCTAATCTAATACCGTATTACAATATCCCCCTATATTCTCCAAAAATACTTACCGATGTTTCATTTTGTGCTGAAATTTACTAATTGTATTTATTTAATTATATACAAAAAAAAAACAATAGCAGAAGAGAATTTGGTGTGATATTAGCACGGTAAGGTAAAAATATTAGTTTGTATGAATTGACATCCCTGACACGATCGAAACACGATCAGCTGATTTTTCTATTGTATAAGGTGCACAGTTATCCTACTCATATTTCAGGATATATTCTATATTACATAATTCGAGGAAGACCCGATTCGGGTCAAAGGAAAGGTACGAGTATTGTAGCAGAGAACATATCGAATTTACAAAGGTCGAACAGAAGCCTGTAGAGATGAAGAAGCAAATCTAGTCACATTTCCTACTGAATATTTTTGTAGATCATTTGTTAACCCTTTCTTACACAAATTTCAAATTAGAACCACTTAAAATTTTATAAAATTTTTGTAATTAACGGATTTTGATGAGGTTTTCACCATCTTATTTTTTTACACACTTCTCTCAAGAATGTCGAACCGATAACGCTGTCGCAGCGAGCCAAGATTCCTGTATAGTTTGTTATTGAGGAAGGTTTAGGAAGTTTGCTTGTGCGAGTATTCTTAACAGGACAGTGAACATAAACGTGAAGCAAATCGGAAAATTATTGTTATTATAATATGCGGGCTACGGCTCGAGTAGATAAAACAATATTCTGTGAAATTATTTCTTTATTTTCTAGTCTATAGAACAATTCAGGTTCACACTATACTATTCTTCGCAATCCTTTTCTTACAAGTCTCTGTCCTCTCAAATCACTTTATCTCCTTTCAATTACTTAATTCACAAATCCAAACTAATTACTTCTTCTTGTTAAATCTCAACTTTCAATTTATCACAAAATTACAACTTCGCCCATTATCACTTTTCTAATCTCTTCTCCACAGTTTAAGAACTACTGCACCTTTCTCTGTCCTTATATAGCAGAAGTTTCTGATAGCCAGAAACTTCTAGCAAATTCTTCGACCACTGGAACAAGAGAAATTCTGATGTAATAATTCTTGCAGTTATAATTCCCTTTTATCCCTGATATTATTCGTCTCTTTCGTTGACATGAGCTGTGGAGACTTCATCCCACACACGAACCTCGAATGAAAGGACAGTTCGAACCAAAATTCTGCCAGAATGAAAAGTCACTTCGGAATTTGTTGCGTCATACTTTTAAGGAGCGTAGTTATTATTATGCTACATTATTGATGTTTGCAAAAAATGTAATACTAAAAATGTAGGAGATATACGTACATCGAAAGAATGCATGAGAGATATTAAGAATGTATTCGTACTTTGTTCTACAAAAAAGTCAGTACCAGAAACTCAGAGTCAAAAGCTCTAAAAATTCTACGTTAAGAGTTCTCTGCCCAAAAATAGAGCAAAAATCGAAAATTGTCAAAACGGTTCCGCAACATGTGGAACCAATAGTGAACCGATTAAAATAATTTGTGCGGCATATCAAACAATGATGTTGAGTCTAGAATGCAGTTGACCAGATTTTTAAAAAAAATTCTTGTTGCTGTTTTATTTAAAAGAAAAATCGAGCACAATTTTTGACATTTTACGTGAAATGGTTGCCCAGTTTTCGCTGGAAAAATGATGTAGACATAAAGTGATCTTGGGGTTCTTAGAAAGTCATTGAATTGATCTCCAATATGCTTGGACAGAATATTAAGCTGTGAAAATGAATGAAATTGTTGGAATTACGAGTACGGTGCTATTTCCATACATAATTTGAAGCATTTTCATTTTTTTTTTTTTGTATCAAACACAATAAAAAATCTATAATATTTTGCATGTATTTGGTGTACAGTATTGCATTTGCTGAACTTTCTTTTTAATAAATAATGAATTTTAAACAAATATGGTACTACATTCAACCACAGTTAGACTTTTGAAAATTGTAGCATATCAGAAAAGTTTTATTCTTGATTTCGAATTTAGTTTGGGTGTGTGTTTGTCTGATTCTGAACATTGAAAAAATATTGTACATATAATGTGTATATGTGTATATTACGTGTTATTATATATAACTCTTTGTTGGTGTGAAGAAGTGAAATTATGAGGATTGAGAATATTATTTATTTGTTTTTGTATTTTTGGAATAATACTATCTATTACTATTGATGATAAGATGTTGATGCGTATGTAATTTGTAACTTGCAATATGTAATTATATCCGTGGGAAATTTTGTACATATAATTCATAAATATGAATTAAGAGCCCAGTAACTAAAGATAGGTATTTGATGTTTCGAAAGTCTGCCTATGGCGTCTTGATCGCAATTGACCGAAGAACAACTGAACTCAGGACAACTGACTGCTGGCCAACTGACCGATATATGATGTTGATATTGCCTTCGCATTACGTGTTTGCATATTCTGCAATTAGAGGGGTTAGTATGGTTAGGTGGTGGGTTTGTAAGTACCTATGACTTAATAGGTTCGGGGCTCTATATGAGTGCGACTGAAAGTAAATAAGAGGTTGTGTTATGTAAGTGGATGAATGATTGGAAATAGGTTTGGTGGGAATGTTCCATTGCGCTCGATGTTTGTGTGGATCGTTAGTTTATATGGATGAAGAAATGTGAAAGGTTCTCTCTATTTTGGTTGGTTTTGGTAGACGCGTTCATCCCCCAAATCCATTAAACCATAGGTGCTACTACCTAACCAAACCAACTCCTATAAATGAAGAATATGTACATACGAGTACATATGTAAACTTTCCTTAACTTATGCCAAACCATACATACACGTATCATCATACATCCTTAAATGAACTAAATTTATTCTGCGGTTATTTGTTCCGCGGTCAGTTGTCACTTGCGATTAGTTGTCCTGCAGTCAATTGTCTTACGATAAGTGTCGACCAGTCTATGGACGGAAAGGTGGGTTGAAGCGTGGTTTCAGAAATGTATCGTGGATGCATACCTTCTTCTTTTTCTTTTTCTTTATTGAACCGCTGAAATATATAACGCGTACGTATTCGTACATTTTACGTTAAGTATTTCTCTCACCTTGCTGCATTGCTCTGCCTTGCTGCTGTGCCCCTTTTGAGGTTGGCTAGGTTGGCGAACCTCATATCGTTCTATTTTGGATCACGCCATCACTGGGGCCTAGAATTTGCTGTTGTTGTTGCATTTCAGTGATCCAGTTATTCCTTTTCCTGCCTCTTCTTCGAGTTTCGGCTGGAGCTTGGGTCGGTACTGGAAAAGCGGCTATGCAAATGTTCTGCTTTAGTGCGGCTAATTCTAAAACCGCTGTCTTCCAATGCCTTAATCCACTTATTATGTGCTTGTGTAAAAACACATACCGTCGCTATGAAGAATGTCATGTGTACTTACCTCTTTTCCCTTAACGTTTACTTTTACATATTTGTTACCTGCAACGCCATCTACTTCGCAATATTCTCTTATGAGTAGTTGGCGTCTTTGATAACTTTTCAAGTCATAGCGTTTTGAGTATTCCCCGTGTGTATATCTGAAATTGTTTCCACTGGCAGAAAGTAATCAATTTCAGCATTCAGGCATGACATATAAATATTTATCTTCAAATTAAGTTCTCTATTGTACCACGGTGATAACTTGAATCAGGAGGTACAGCAGATTCATTCCAACAGCACACTTCCCAATAACAAGCATAGTGCAGCTGACAAGAGACATTTAATACGAGACAATCCCAAGAATTTGTCGTCGTCTGACTCGAAATCGGACATGATTGCGACCTCCTGATAAGAGATAAGAACTGGCGAATTTACTTAAGTTCTTAACTCTATTTATACTTAAAACGACTGAAGTTAACAACCAGCAAGTTGCTTGTTTGGCAAAATATGAATTGTTCGCAACTTTTCAGGTCAATAAATTATTCCAATAAGCAAATCAATAACACTATGGAATAATAAAATTGGGCAGAATATCGTAAATTAATTAAATAAGCAAATCCACTATTGAGGTCAGTAATTATTGAAGTTGCTTATTGTGCAAAATACCGTGAATTCTCATAAACACATGTTATTAAACAAGGAAAGAGTAAATGCATTGGTTAGACTACAACATTTTCAGTCCGACAAATAGAAAGAGGTCAAGTACTCAAAAACATTGCAGGTTGTTTTAGCTTCGGGCTCCGCGCTTTATAGAACTGAAAATCAATTACAAATTTGTCACTTTAACCGTTCGAATTTATTTGATAAATTTGTAAATTTGTTTGGACCAAACCCCGAAAGTTACAAGGACATGGAAAAGGTCTTGCAAGTAGCTTGTGGAAAGAGATTAGACTCTAGCTTTTTACCAAAGATGCTCTGCACTATTTTCCACCTTCGTGGTCTCAATACGATTATAAAGACCAAACGTTGTCAGTTAATTTCCAATGCGTTAGTGCCAGAGTTTCTTCAGAAGCAAAACTGGGTGGTCAAAAATGACATATTTCAGGTTTACTTCCATGTTCCTACATCAAAGGCACACCGTTGTTTCCTAAGGATGGTGTACAGCGAAGAATTGCTGCAAATGACCTCATTACCATTTGGTCTAGCGTCTGCACCCGGATGTCTCCAGCATTAATGAATTGGATCGTGGTGAGGAAATCGAGTTCTAGTGGATTACCGACAGCAATATAATTTTTCTCTTAGAAAAAACCGACACAAAAAAAATTTTGATTCCAATCTCTTTTATCCTAAGTAGACGATGCTGCAAAGATTGTAAGGACGGTTAAACCTTGCGGCGTTTGTGATTTTCAGAGGTCGCTTACATTGCCGGCATTTGCAAATATTTATCCGCCGTTTCAGTCGAAACTGCGCACTCCTCGGCAATAGTGGTCTTGAAATGGTGGCGCAGAGCTATTCATAATATGAGTCCATAGCATCCGAGACCCTATACACATTTCCTGGAGACCAACACAGCGTATGAGGGTCGGGGGGCTCAATTAGACGACATCACATCGAGAAATAACCTATTGAATACTTACATTCTGATCTAATCGGACAACCGGACTCTCGTAGCATACATACGAATTAGAAAAAAGTCCTTGATTGGGTGGCTCTGGATCTGAATTGCAAGTTGTTGTCGCAAGCAGACGGATTTAACAATAGACTATCAGCTCAATACATCCCGAGGATGTACAACTGCATAGCCAACCACCTCTTTAGAGGACGGCGTTTACCAGAATGGCACGTCTTATCCGTGCAAAAAACCGATTATTCAATCATTAGGGCACTCCGTAGATCTCCTAGCTTTCGCAGTAACAACCGTGATCAAAAGTCACGCCTCAATAGACTGCAATTGGGCTGGATATTTCCACGACTCAATCTGATGCTCACAATGTTGGCCCGCCTAAATGGGGAGGAGGAACGTTACATAGTAATAGCACCATACTGGGAGAAGACCTTCTGGATGGCCGATTTAAAATTACGTGCACTAGCAGTACTAATGACAATAGACAATCTTCGGGAGATTCTAGTGGACTTGTCAACGAGCTTACTACCAGCTCAAGTAGATCGACTGATCTTGCAAGCTTGGATAGTTGGGTGGGGGGACCATCACAGAACATCAACTTTTAAAGTCAAGTTAAATGTTACTCTTAATACATAGTATCCGGCAATCAAGTGATGTTAGTTGAATGGAATCAACCCACAGATTTCTCAAGTTTAAGGTTTTGCAAGATTCCTGGCTCATTTGTATTTTCAGGAGAATCTAGCTTACAGTACCATTTTAGTGCATAAATCAGTCATAGCAACATTCTGTAAACTATTGCCAGTAAATTTATTAGAAGATTGGTTGGTACGGCAGGTGCTTAAGACAATCGCATTAGCACAAACAAGAAGAGCACAAGCACCTGTATGGGATGCCCGGATTGTATTTGATTCATTCAGTGCAAAGAAACCCTTTATATTGAAGTATCCAGGTGTTTAGCTATAATTTTCCTCTTAGCATCGGGTGGAAGTGTTCACAACCTAACATTACTGAGAATTCTAGGATGTAATATGTCTGCATCAGAAGAGGAGGTCATATTTTGGCCAGTTTTTGGATCGAAAATTGAATCTTTGGGGAACAGACAATCTTTTATCTAGACATCCCAATGATGAAGTTTGCCTTTTCGTCACTATAGCCGGTGAGCCTCGCCCAGCAGCCAGAGCTGTAATCGGTGGATGGGTTCTATCAAGCAAAAAAACCAAAAAAACAACAACGGATGCTTGGTAATTGGTATATATAGGTATGTAGGTAGCAGTGGCGTGGCGTCCATACAAGCCGATTCCTTCCGGCTTCCCTTTTCAAATATCAACAATTTTTATTTTGCCAATTGCCATTCAATTATTTGTTCATCAAACCATTTTTCATAACACTCTACAAGCTCGAAGATGAAATGCTGCGACCACTTCGGTTGTTTATTCATTTTTACTTATACACAAATTCGCACACAGCGTGCAATGAATTTTTTTGAGAAGCCGTTCATTTTCCGGCTTATGCATTCAGTTCTTCACACTACGAACCTTCAACTCTATTCCTCTATGGCATATAGTAGAAGTTTATTTGCGATTTCTTTGTCTAACATACATTCGCTTATGAGGAAAATAACCCGCGATTGGATGAACATTGGTGGAGGAAAAAGGTTTTAGTTCGAGGGAGTTTTTTTTTTTTTTATTGTAGGCAACAAAATAAGCCGACGAAAATCGAGTTATTGGGTGATGTAGTGGTTCGAACGGCGTTTGAGGTTTTTTTTACTTGTTGGGTATTTTTTTTTTTTGCAAATTTGAAATGACGGTTGCAAATCGGTTGTGTAATTGTGCGTGATTTATTGAAAATTTGGATGCAAATTTTTGTGATTTTTGTGACTGCTAATTATTAGAAAATTTTAAGAATTTTGCAATTACATATTGGTAGTTTAGTTAGTGTTTTAAATTATTAAATTATTATAAAATAGTGAGTGAGCTAAGTGAATAGTTATTAGCTATATACCAAGTAAGTAATTATAAATCTACTCAAGAGGTGCCCCATTGAACATTCTAATTATTTTTAGACAAGATGTCTCTAGTTAATTTTGAGTGTTGTTTAACTGATTTTCTTCTAAAAGAAACCCACGAGTTCAGTAAGCTTTCTTTTTTGTAAAGAAAAAAAGTTATAGACCTAGGTCGCTCGACACCATCAATGAAAATTGATTATACGCGAAAGGATGGGTATCAGAAATATTTTCATGAGCCTTTTTAAAAAAAGAATCCATGGCTGACTGGCAGTTGCAAATTAAATAGAATGTTTTGTTTTCCTTGGTTTCTTTGATATAAACAATTTTATTAATTATTCTAAAAAAACATATTCAAACGGAAAAGCATAAACGCAGCTGCTTGCATTTGCATGAATTTGGCGAATATCGCATAGAGACTTCTTTAGGGAATTTTTACGAGGCTCATAATAGAAAAGTTGATTGCAATAGCGATTTCATAGACACTGTAGTTCTTCTAGGAAAACAAGAGCTGGCATTCCGGGGTATCAGAGACTCGATGGCAATATCATTCGCATATAGTGAACGTCTTATACAATTGCAGAGAAGATATTGTAGCATAATAATAAATACGCTCCTACGACTATGCAACCTATTCCGAAGTGTCTTTTTATGCTGGCAGAATTTTGGTCCGAAGTGTCCTTTCATTCGAGGTTCGTGTCTGCGGTTAAGTCTCCACAGTTCATGTCTACGAAAGAGACAGATAATATCACGGATAAGAGGGAATTATAACTGCAAGAAATGATTATCATCTTGGAATTATTACATCAGAATTTTTCTTGTTCCAGTGGTCGAAGAATTTGCTAGAAGTTTCTGGCTATCAGAAACTTCTGCTATATAAGGACAGATGGCGATCGAGAAGAGGCAGTAGTTTTAAAACCGTGGCGAAGAGATTAGAAAGTGATAATGGGCGAAGTTGTAATTTTGTGATAAATTGAAAGTTGAGAGTTAACAAGAAGAAGTAATTAGTTTGGATTTGTGAATTAAGTAATTGAAAGGAGATAAAGTGATTTGAGAGGACAGAGACCTTGTAAGAAAAGAATTGCCAAGAATAGTATAGTGTGAACCTGAATTGTTCTATAGACTAGAAAATAAAGAAATAATTTCACAGAATATTGTTTTATCTACTCGAGCCTTAGCTCGCATATTACATTGGTGTCAGAAGCGGGATAAAACTTATTCTGTGAATAACTATTTCCGTGGTGTGAAATTGCACAAGACAAAAAAAAAAAAAAAAAAAAAATGATTTCTGTGTTGAGTTAATTAGTTGCGCAAAATGGGTCGCAAATTGGGAAAACTAACTATAATTCAACTAAAGGCAGAACTCAGTAAGCGGAACCTCGACACAACTGGGGGAAACGATACCCTACTGATTCGTATGGAAGAAGCAGTAACGCAGGAAGGTGAAAATCCGCACGACGTAGAGTTTGACGTGGAAGAGGAACCAGCAAGTAAAGCAGCCGACCCGGGTATAACAAGTCTGCTCCTGCAACTTAAGTTAGTCATGGACGAACAAAAGAAAGCAATAGAAGATCAAAGGAATTCTCTAGAACTTAAGCTGGACGAACAAAAGAAAGCAATGGACGAACAAAAGAAAGCAATGGACGACCAAAGGAATTCTCTAGAACTTAAGATGGACGAACAAAAGAATTCTCTAGATGCTCTGGAAAGTAAACTTGATGAGCAAAACAAGAACTTGGTATCCAAATTCGAAGTGATCGAAGAGAAAATCGAGAAGGTCGAGACGCAACTCGAAAAAGTCGAAACTAGATTCGATGAAAATTTTGAGAAACATGAAACTCAGTTCGGGAAGATAGAGACTCAGTTTGGAAAAGTGGATACGCAATTCGAAATAGTAGGAAAGCAAGTCGAAAATCTTGCTAAGGAGCTCAGCAACGTGAAGAGACAGAAAGCACGGGAATATTCCACTGACGGTCTGAGAAGAAAGGAGATGCAGCCCCCTACCTTCGATAGTCAAACATCATGGCCAATTTATAAGAGGCAATTCGAAGCGGCCGCAATGACCAATAGCTGGGACGATGAAGAGAAGTCCATTGCACTCACGCTTGCACTGAGGGGTCCAGCTGCGGAGCTCTTGCAGAACATCCCGGAAGATAAACAGCAGAACTACGACTCTCTGGTTCAGGCTATCGAGATGCGGTTTGGGGATGAACACATGCAGCAGGTGTACAGGGTTCAGCTGTGTAGTCGAGTCCAGAAAAGGGGGGAAACGCTCCAACAGTTGCAAGCGGATATAGAACGACTGGCCCATCTTTCATACCCTAAAGCCGGTGAGGAGCTTATCAACGAAATGGCGGTGGAAGCTTTTATTCAGGCCATAGAGGACAGACAACTGCAAATGGCTGTAAGGATGGCTGAAAAGCGAACACTCCCCGAGGCATTGGCATTCGCTTTGTCAATGAAGGCTGCGGACCAAGCATACCAGGGAATACACCGTGTCAGGGAAATGTCCGTCGTGGAATGCTCATGCCAGAGAACAGAAGAGAACATGGATGAAGGCAGAGATCGCGGAAGTCAAATCCGTTGCTGGAATTGCAACCAAACCGGACACCTACAAAGGCAGTGCAGAAGTGCACCTAGACGAGGAAATTGTCCACATTGCACCAGTAGGAGAAGCAGAGAGGAAGCATCTGGCGGTGATAACATCCATCCTGTCAGTCAGACTTCTAAAACCAGCAGTCGGGAAATGCGTAAGGACCAACTTCGCGGGGCAGAAGTTGGTTACTGGAATCGAGGCCCCCAGCACCACCATTCAAGTTTCGCAAACCAAACGGGGTAACAAGAGCCTGACAGTGGAGGCACTAATCAACAAGAAGAAGTGCGTAGCCACCATCGACACAGGTGCCACTGCCTCCATTGTAAGAAGAGATATCGTCAGAAGCGCCTGGCTGCACAACACCAACAGCTACTGCCTGAAGACCGCAACAGGGGAAATGGCGAAGGTGTTTGGAGAAGTTCGTCTTACGATTACTCTGGCGGGACTGACGTTCTTCCATGCGTTTCTGGTGGCAGATATATGCGACGAGTGCATCATCGGAATAGACTTCATGAAAGCAAATGAAGTAATCTTGGACATCGGGATGCAAGTACTGAGGTATGGAAATGTGGAAATACCGATGGTGTACGGAAACGAGAATGCCGTAACTCTCAGGACAGTCATCAGCAAAGACGAAGTTTTGCCGCCGTCTTCAGAGACAATCATTTGGACGAAGCTGGAAGGTGATCTTGGGAGCCACCGATTCGACATAGTAGAACCAGATCCAGAGAAGAATTCTCAAGACTACATCGTGGGAAAGACGTTAGTCGAACCAAAGAACACCATGGTTCCAGTGAGAGTTTTGAACGCAAGACCACACACTGTCAAACTAAGGCGAGGGGAGGTGACTGGAAAATGCACGCCGATTACCGCCGTCGCAACAATATCTGAATGTGATACTCCAAAACCTCTCCCATCACCTTGGACAGCGGAAACGAGAGAGACGATTCTCCAGTCCAGTGAGCTGAATCAGGAGCAGCGAACTATGGCAGAGAATCTTATCAATGAGTACGCTGATGTATTTGCCTCACAGGACGGAGAATACGGCCGAACACACCTGGTACAACATCGAATAGACACTGGTGATACTAGACCAATTAGTCAGCCTGCTAGGCGCCTTCCATTGGCAAAGCAGACAGAAGTTGCAGAGATGGTGTCGGCAATGGAGAAAGAAGGTCTGATTGAAAGTTCCAAAAGTCCGTGGGCATCACCGGTTGTACTGGTTAAGAAGAAAGATGGCAGCACGCGGTTCTGCGTGGACTATCGGCAGCTCAATTACGTCACCAAGAAAGACAGCTACCCTCTGCCACGGATTGACGACACGCTAGACACACTATCAGGAGCCCGATGGTTTTCCACTCTCGACTTGAAGAGTGGCTACTGGCAGGTACAGATCCATCCAGAAGACCGGGAGAAAACCGCCTTCACCGCAGGAAATGGGCTATGGCAATTCACGGTAATGCCATTCGGGCTGTGCAATGCTCCGGCGACTTTCGAGCGATTGATGGAATGTGTCCTGCAAGGGTTAACATGGAAAACCTGTTTGGTATACTTGGATGATGTCATCGTCGTAGGAAAAACGTTTGCGCAACACCGAGACAATCTAAGGGATGTGTTTCAAAGGCTTCGAAGTGCCCACCTGAAGCTCAACCCCAAGAAGTGCGCCCTGTTTAGAGCGGAAGTCAAGTACCTGGGACACATAATTTCAGCGAAAGGAGTGAGAACCGATCCGGAGAAGGTCGAAGCGGTGAAAAACTGGCCAGTCCCCAAGGATAAACACCAACTAAGGAGCTTCCTGGGCCTAGCCACCTACTACAGACGGTTCGTGAAGGATTTTGCCGGGATCGCAAAAAGCCTGCACCAGTTGACGGAAAAGGGAAAACAATTCAAATGGTCAATTGAGTGCGAGAAGAGCTTCAAGGCACTTAAACAACGGCTATGCGATGTCCCGATACTAGCTTACCCCACTCCCGGGGAAACGTTCATTGCGGATGCAGATGCTAGTAATGTCGGGGTAGGAGCCGTACTCTCCCAGGTGCATGATGGCCAAGAGAAGGTGGTTACGTACTTCAGCAAGGTACTCTCTAAGGCAGAAAGGAACTACTGCGTGACAAGGCGGGAACTTCTAGCTTTGATATTGGCTACGAAGCATTTTCACAAATACCTCTATGGGAGGAAGTTCGTTCTTCGCACAGACCATGCAGCCTTAAAATGGCTATTACAGTTCAAGAGTCCTGAGGGTTAGGTCGCAAGATGGATCGAAAGGCTGCAAATCTACGACTACGAAATACAGCATCGTAAAGGAAAACTCCACTCTAATGCGGATGCACTGTCCCGGAGACCATGCAGAACGGATTGTAAACATTGTGCGCGTCAGGAAGAACGGGAGCTGGTTTCCATCCAAAGAATGAGAGCCAAACCTATCGCCTTCTGGAGCGTAGATGAGATCCGGAAAGCTCAGAAGGAAGACCCGGATATCGAGCCGATTCTGGCCTGGAAGGAGAACATGGAGAAACCGGATCATCAGGACATCTCTCACAGAAGCCCGACCTTAAAGGCATATTTTGCGCAGTGGGACTCCCTCCATGTCCAAGAAGGTGTTCTGAGAAGAAAATGGGAATCCTCCGACGGAAAGTCGTTTGTAATGCAGCTTGTCGTACCGCGGAAGAGGGTCAAGGAGGTGTTACAGGAAATGCATGGCGGGGCGTCCGGAGGCCACTTGGGAGTGAATAAGACGCTAGAAAAGGTACGAGAACGTTTTTATTGGTTAAAAGCGAAGGAAGATATCGAAGACTGGTGCAGAAAATGCGACGTGTGTGCAGCTAGCAAGGGTCCGAGAATCAAAACTCGAGGTAAGATGCACCAATACAACGTGGGAGCACCTTTCGAACGAATCGCCATTGACATCGCAGGGCCCTTTCCGGAAACCGACAATGGTAATCGGTATATACTCGTAGTAATGGACTACTTCAGTAAGTGGCCGGAAGCGTTTCCGATCCCTAACCAGGAAGCCAGAACCGTGGCGGAGCAGATCGTCTACAATTGGGTTAGCAGATTCGGTGTGCCCTTGGAATTGCATTCTGACCAAGGGCGGAACTTCGAGTCAAGAATCTTCCAAGAGATGTGTCAACTACTCGGAATCAAAAAGACAAGGACAACCCCGCTTCATCCACAGTCGGACGGTATGGTGGAGCGTTTCAATAGGACTTTGGACGAACATCTCTCGAAGGTCGTAGGTGACTACCAACGGGATTGGGACCGGCAGATTCCCTTGCTTTTGATGGCCTATAGAAGTGCCGTGCATAGCACTACTCGACACACGCCGTTCGAAATCTTATTTGGTGGAATAGCTCGTTTACCCAGTGAGGTGAAATTTGGATCTCCTACCAATGAGCCCAGAAATGAAGAAGAGTACGTGGCGGACCTTAGGGAAAGGCTTAGGGACATACACCAAAGCACCAGAAGCCAGATTAAGATGACGAGCGACCGCATGAAGACCAGGTATGATGCCAAGGCAACAACGTCAGGATTCCAGGAAGGAGATCTGGTGTGGCTGTATAATCCCCATCGCCAAAAGGGGAAATCACCTAAATTGCTGCGGAACTGGGAGGGTCCCTACAGAATAGTAACCCGCATCAACGATGTTGTCTACCGCATCCAGCGAGGACCGAGGGCCAAAATGAAAGTGGTTCATGTGGACCGACTGAGTCGATACAATGGCCGAAATGAGGATGCACTTGTTCGGGACGAACACGTCTAAGAGGGGGCAGTGTAGCATAATAATAACTACGCTCCCTAAAAGTATGACGCAACAAATTCCGAAGTGTCTTTTCATTCTGGCAGAATTTTGGTCCGAAGTGTCCTTTCATTCAAGGTTCGTGTCTGCGATGAAGTCTCCACAGTTCATGTCAACGAAAGAGACGGATAATATCACGGATAAGAGGGAATTACAACTGCAAGAATTATTACATCAGAATTTCTCTTGTTCCAGTGGTCGAAGGATTTGTTAGAAGTTTCTGGCTATCAGAAACTTCTGCTATATAAGGACAGTTGGCGATTGAGAAGGGGCAGTAGTTTTTAAACTGTGGCGAAGAGATTAGAAAAGTGATAATGGGCGAAGTTGTAATTTTGTGATAAATTGAAAGTTGAGAGTTAACAAGAAGAAGTAATTAGTTTGGATTTGTGAATTAAGTAATTGAAAGGAGATAAGTGATTTGAGAGGAAAGAGACATTGTAACAAAAGAATTGCGAAGAATAGTATAGTGTGAACTTGAATTGTTCTATAGACTAGAAAATAAAGAAATAATTTCACAGAATATTGTTTTATCTACTCGAGCCGTAGCTCGCATATTACAATATTATAGGATACTAGCTGACCCGGTGAACTTCGTTCCGCCTAAAAGTAATTAAATTATAAATGTCGAGCCAATTCGAAAAACTTCAAACTCAATACCCCAATGCAAACGATGCCAAGATTTCGGGCATATGCAAAGCTATTGCAAAAGAGATTTTACTTGCGTTAAATGTGAAGGAAAGCAAAATGCATCAACTGTCATGGTGATAACCCAGCAAATTATAGAGGTTGTCCGATGGCAAAAGAATATCAAGAAATTAAAAGCAAAGCTATTAAAAACAAGTAACAATATCCATCCAATAATAAAAGTAAACAACAAGTAGACGTTGAAAACGTGAAACTAGACAAAGTGACAATTGCTACTAAAACAAACATACCAATTGTAGAGAGTAAATCGTATTCCCAAATTGTGAAAAATACACGTAAAGAAGAGGAAATATCGGCAAAGGAAATGCTTATTACTATTATCCAAAGATTGGATAATCAGGATAAAATAATTAAACTGCTAAGCAAAGAAGCAGGAACAAAATATTAATGATTAAAAATAATCTAAAAGTCCTAAAGTGGAATGCAAATGGTTTACTCCAACACATCCATGAATTTCAGGTGATTCTATCTAACGAAGATGTTGATGTTTGCCTGATTTCTGAAACTCATTCGAATTCCTGGTTATCTTTGTTACCACTCTCCCCATCCAGCCGACAGTACCAGGGGAGGTAGTGCTGTAATTGTGAAAAGTACCTTGGAGCCTTATGAATTGCCAAAAATAGCAAAACCAACAAGTAGTGACAATAAACATAGAAACTAAAAGCAAGGAATTTAAAATAGCAGCGATATACTGCCTACCCAGGCACTCGCCTACAGAGGAAGATCTGATTGACCTTTTTCAAATGCTAGGCAACAATTTCATCATCGGTGATGATTTCAATGCTGAACATAAATACTGGGGGTCAAGACTAATAACAACAAAAGGCAGGATGCTTTAGATATCGGGGGGAAATTTTAACTGCGAATTTATTTCGACTGGATCACCAACTAATTGACCATCTGACCCAACGAAAATACCAGATGTTATTGACTTCTTCATAACGAAAGGTATTAATAGAAAAGTAGTTAAAGTTAAAAGCAGTGATGTTCTGTCATCGGATCATACAACTGTAATCCTAACAGTCAACGGTTTATCAATGGAACAGATAAAAAACCCACGACTAACAAACAAAAGAACGAACTGGTGTAAATTCAGAGAACATCTTGAAGGTTTCATTAACCTTAGATCATAGACAATAAACTACCCAGATGTCGCACGCCCATATACAAAAATGAAGCATATTTTTGTCCTGGCAGACAGAGAGCTTTCAGAATAAGTTCCACAAATAAAGCTTTTTCTTTTTCCTCACTTCGTTCGCTCGTGTGGGAAAAGTTCTTTTTCTCATCGTGTGTTGTGACATGGAAACGAACGAGGTGATGATGTGTAAAGGGGTATGCGGGAAGGGGCATGAAGATGCATGATGGTGTGATTTCCATACCACCACAGCAAAAGAATAAATTTTCATGAATGGAAGTTTTCTAAACGCGTATGCGTTGTATATGAAAAGGTGTAACTGAAGGGCGGGAAAAGTCAATCATTTCGTTGCACTTTGTGATGAGAAGTAGACGAAAGTTACAAAATATAAAAGTGCGTGATTTGTGCATCCTGATTTTGTATGGAGTATAGATCGTATATATATGTATATGTGCAAATGGTTGAGCTTATGTTGTGTGCTTGTTATTTTGTCTGTATGTATGTACCTTATTTTCAGCACTTGATTAAATAAAGATCGAAATTCTGTTTGTCCTTTGACATTCCTGATCCCTGGTCACAGTTATTTTTTTGGGGTATGCCATAAATGCTGATAAAATATCTTAAGGCTTTAATTACTGATAAACTATTTCTTGTTGAGAGAGTGAAGGCTGAGGCAAATTTAGAAAACTTATCAATTATGGTTAATATTTGATAGTTGTTTATGCTGTATATATCTACATATATGGACTACATCTAAGGGTTTAGAAGGACTTTCAGATTTACATACATTAAAGTACATTATTTTTGGGGATGGGGGATGGGGGATTGGTGATGGGGGATGGGAGAAAATTGATTTATTGCTTGGTATTGATCAAAATACTAAGACATTTTCGAAGCTCATTCTATCTGAGAGTACAAAAATATACACCGAAAAGGAGAAGTGGATTTCGCAGTGCATTTTTTTCCGTTCGTCTTCCGGATACAACTTTTTACGGGATCAGCTTGGACTACACTTGCCGCACCCGTCTTCATAACATAGGTGGATTAAGATTAAAAGTCTGTCACCTGGAATAAATAGAAATGTTCTAGAGGAAATAAAGAAAATAACTTCGACATTATCACCAAAAGAAAAAGAAGTCGTGATTAACCTACAATAAATTCAAAGATGAAATTGAAGGTTTTGTTGATTACGGAAGGAATCAAAGATCTAATATATGCGCTAAGTCTGTGTGCGTTTTATGATTCGGAGTGTATGCGGAAATTTTAAGCAAGTTTTATATCATGTCGTTTGTCCAATCAATATACCTATGAAACAACTTGAGACTGAGGTATAAGTTAACAACATTAAATTGTTTGCAAATCCACGCGCAGCAACGTCAGCAGTAAATTCTTTGTGAATGCACGCGCAACCTAGAAATAAGATAACATTGCACCCAGACAGGAATTTGACACCGGATCCTTGCAGAACGGGAAACACACTTCGCATTGGTTCCCATAGCATTTTGGGCAGAGTAGAGTTTAGGTAGAATTAAGAAAAGATTTTGTAATTAGTTTTAAGTTGGATTTCAATGAATAAAGTTTAATTTTTTTAAATAAAACCCGGTAAATAGAATTAATTGGCGCCCGAGCAGGGACAGTGGTTATAAAGTTAATGTATGTCGTGGAAAATAACGTCGTTGAAAAAAATAACGAATCAAATAGCTATAAAAACTAAATTCTACAGTGTCGCGAAAAAGCGAAACACCGCAGTACCGCGAATAAACATACTTGCTGTAAAAGCAAAGGGTTAAAGTGCCGTAATAAGCGCAGTGTCACGGATGATTAAACTGTGCCAAAAGCATAGACGTGCTGTAGGAAAACAAAGTGAAGTGCCGTAATAAGCACAGTGCCGCGCATTGACTTTATAAAGAACTTTCCATAGAAGTTGGAGAAAGGGTACCCGAGTCACCGCCAGCAGCTGAAAACTCGTAGACGGACAAAAAGGATACAGCCCCCTCAACGGTTGGAGGAGTTCACCACTGTAACCCAACAATGAAACTATTGAAATTTTTTTTGTAAGTCATTATTTTTTATACAAATTTGAGAAAATGAAAATAATCAAGTAATAATAATCAAGTAATTAGAATTGTAAAATAAGAAAATTAAATCATAACTACTATCGTAAATCATGCCAGCCAACAACGTGCTAAGGTCAAGTGCCCTTGATGGCGTTGCCCAAACTTCAAATCCTGCACCCAGTCCAAATAATAATCCAAACTCCAACGTATATTATAATGCCCTTGCCCGTCTCACGACTCACGGAGAAAATCCCAGACGTCGTTAAAAGTTTACGCGAATTCTCCGGCCAGTCTGGTGAATTCGGATCTTGGAAAAAGAGCGTAGATAGGATTCTAAAAATATACGAACCCATTCGCGGTTCACCCAAATACTACGGAATTCTGAGCGTAATCCGAAACAAAATCACAGGGTACGCAGATATAGCGCTCGAATCGTATAATACCCCCTCAAATGGACAAAGATTTCTCGCTCTCTTATGCTACACTATGCAGACAAGAGGGATTTGGGCATCCTCGAGTATCAATTAACCACATTGGTGCAAAACAATTCCTCCATACCCGAATTCTATAAAGAGGTGTACCAACACTTGTCTCTTATTCTTAATAAATTGTCATCAATGGATTTAAGTGCTGACTCGCTAACCGTCATGACAGAATCTTACCGTCAAAAAGCACTAGACACCTTTATTAGAGGGCTAAAGGGTGATCTACCCCGGCTGCTGAGCATACGAGAACCAGCAGACCTTCCTCAGGCGCTCCATCTGTGTCTTAAGCTTGACAACGTAAACTACAGAACCCAACACGTCATGAACAACCAAGGAGCAGTTAGGTGAGCTGATACATTGGCTCCATCAGTACCTCCGCGCAGATCAGCCGCACCGGTACCCGCTCCTAGGAATCTATTCTTCCCGGAATTGGCCCACATTCCACAACCAATTAGATTCGTCAAGCCACCACCACCACTGCCTCCAAAACAAAATTATTCTTACACTCCAAGACAAAATTATTCTTATCCTCCAAGACAGGAATTCCAACACAATCAGAACCGAATAAATCAGTTTGGCAATTCTAGGAATCTGCCACCCAAACCACAGCCAAAGCCTGAGCCCATGGACGCAGAAACCATTTACTCTCGCAGAGTTAATTATCAGAATCGACCGAAGCATCAGTCCTATGCCCAGAAAGGACAGAATTCTCAGCAGATTCATTCCCCTCAATATCCAACAAAAGCCCAACGCCTCTACCATGTAAATTCGGCGAAGGATTCTCCCACTATTGAAACCCCGAATGAAACAGAATGGTATCAACACAGCAATGATCCGCTACAGGACAACGCTGAGTCCATGAATGAATACGCAGACCTTCAGAATAACGAAGAAATTGAATATCTTTCTGAACCAGAGGATATTCATTTTTTAGATTAAAAAGCTCTTCGCTGCTCTTTTTTGAATACACGGCGAAGAGCGGGAAAATTTTAAAATTTTTAGTCGATACTGGATCCAATAAAAATTATATCCAGTCCCGCTATGTTAGGAACCCCATCTCAAACGAAACAGTATTTTACGCAAATTCCATCAGTGGTAATACAAAAGTCAGTCATCATGTAAAGTTACGCCTGTTCGGACCAGACATCCCCGATATAAAATTTTTCATCTTACCAGGCCTGAACATTCGACGGCATACTAGGTAATGATAGCTTAAAGGAGCTTAACGCAGTCATCTTCACAAAAGACAATTATTTCCTAATCAATAATAATTTCAGAATACCATTAAAACAACAAAATTCAAAATCAGTAAATTCAATCGATATAAATTCGTCCCATCTTAGTACGAATCAGACTAATAAGCTCCTCCGTATAATAGAAAAATGCCCCACTTTGTGTGCAGACCCTGATGAGAGACTAACGTACACTACTAGAGTCAAAGGGGAGATACGAACAACATCCAGTGAGCCGGTCTATTCAAAGACCTACCCATACCTCATGGCCTTAAAAGAAGAGTTAGACGCACAAATCAAACAGCTTTTAAAAGATGGAATTATTAGATCGTCCAGATCTCCATATAATTCCCCTGTCTGGATAGTATCAAAGAAACCAGATGCAACAGGGAACTAAAAATATAGAATGGTGATAGAATATCGTAAGCTTAATACTATAACCATTCCCGATAGATATCCCATTGCGGTGATTAATGAGGTACTGTCGAATTTAGGCAATAATCAGTGGTTCACCACTATAGACTTAAAGAGCGGATTCCATCAAATCCCTCTCAAGGAATCAGATATAGAAAAGACGGCATTTTCAGTGAACAATGGTAAATTCGAGTTCACACGCCTCCCATTTGGCCTCAAGAATGCACCGTCTATCTTTCAGCGCGCGCTTGATGACATACTGCGAGAACACATTGGTGTCAGATGCTATGTTTACATCGATGACATCATTATCTTCAGCAAAAATGAAGAAGATCATTACAAAGATCTAGAGATTGTCTTCAGAACCTTAGAAGCCGCAAATATGAAAGTTTAACTGGAAAAATCAAGTTTCTTGCAAAAGCAGGTCGAGTTTTTAGGCTTCGTCATCCCCAAAGATGGCATTAAAACAAATCCCGAAAAAGTAAAGGCGATAGTCGAATTTCCTACACCAAACACCTTAAGAGATCTGAGGTCGTTCCTAAGTATGTCAGGGTATTATCGCAGATTTATAAGAGACTACGCCAAAATTGCTAAGCCCCTGACATCCCTTTTAAGAGGAGAGGAGGGCCGCATCTCTAAAACCCAGTCAAAAACAAAAGCAATACATTTGGATGAAGTAGCTCTTAAATCGTTCGAAAAAATCAAGAACACCTTGATTTCCAATGAAATAATGCTTGCTTATCCTGACTTTTCCAAAGAATTTCACCTGACCACTGATGCGTCGAATTACGCTATTGGTGCTGTGCTCGCACAGGACGACAGGCCAATTACATTCTTGTCCAGATCCCTCAATAAAACAGAGGAAGCATACGCCACAAATGAAAAGGAGATGCTCGTCATAATATGAGCACTCACTTCTTTAAGAAATTTCCTATACGGATCGAAAAAGGTAAAAATATTCACCGATCACCAACCACTAACCTACGCGCTAAGCAATAGGAATTCGAATACAAAAATGAAGCGTTGGAAGGCCATACTCGAGGAATTCAATCACGATCTCCAATATAAACCTGGAAGAACCAACGTAGTGGCTGATGGTCTATCAAGGCATCCACATACTAATATAAATTCTTTGACCTCGACAATCCACAGTGATGATAGTTCATCACACGATCTAATACCATCCGTCGAAGCCCCGGTCAATGTCTTCAAAAATCAGCTCATTCTCAATATTGGACAAGAATCTAGTTACCATCTAAACCAACCTTTCCCAAATTATCACCGCCACACTTTCAACGAAATAAGGTGCACTAAGGAAACGATCATAGGCATCTTTAAGCGCTACTTAAACCCCCACGTAATTAATGGTCTCAAAACTGAGGAACCCGTAATGGCCTTAATACAAACCATATATCCCCTTCATTTTCGACATTACAAAATTAGGTACACCCAAACTCAAGTAAGTGACATTCCTAACGAAACAGAACAGGAAGAGATCATCCTAAGCACACACAGGAGAGCTCACAGGAATGCTTACGAGAACCGTCTCCAAATACTACAGAAATACTATTTACCTAAAATGAGTTCTAGAATAATAAATTTACTAAAGAGATGCAAAATATGTAAAGAAAATAAGTACGAAAGGCATCCAAACAATATTAACATTAACCCCACACCATTACCATATAGACATTTTCTCCACTCAAACCCATCTCGTTTTAACCGCAATTGATAAATTCTCCAAATTAGCACATGCCAAAATAATCGCTTCTAGATCGGTAGAAGACTTACGACAACCACTTAGAGATATTCTCTTTCATTTTGGTGTACCCGAACTCGTGGTAGTCGATAATGAGAAGGCTTTAAATTCAGTATCTCTTAAAGCCATGATGGAAGAATTAAACATAACAGTATTCAGAACTCCACCTTACAAAAGCGAGGTAAACGGTCAAGTGGAAAGGTTTCACCCCACTCTAGCCGAAATTATGCGTTGCATTACAGTGAGCAAAAGATAACTTTTTTCAGTGAACTTCTTGAAAAATCAGTTTACGAATACAACTCCACAATTCATTCGACAACTGGAAAAAAACCGGTGGAGGTATTCTATGGCCGTAGTCAACGAGTTTCTCCTGGACAATTTGAAGAGGCTCGGAAATAAAACATAGACAGACTAAGAGAAAAACAGTTCAAAGACATCAGGACTCATAATAAGAATCGTAAACCCCCTAAAGATTATGAGATAGGAGAAGACATTTTTGTAAAACATAATAAGCGTCTAGGCTCTAAGCTCACGGTAAGGTATAAGCCAGAAATTGTTAGGGAAAACAGGAACTCAACTGTCCTCACAGAGTTAGGGGTAGTTCATAAAAGTAACATCAGGAATTAAAATTAATTTATTCCAATTTCAAATCTGCATACCCTTGGTGCACACAGAAGTGCAAATATTGGACTACTCAAACTCTCAAATCCTCGCAATAAATTCCGGAATAGCGAAAATTCAAGATGGGAATTTTAAATTGATTCATTTGATCAACTTGGACCAATATCAAACATTTATAGAGCAGGCAAATAGCACACTTCATATAACAATACCCAATTCCCACATCCTATTCCCTCTCATCCAATAGGAAATAAGCCAAATTGAAAGTTTGCTCAATTACATAAAACCTAATAGAAATAAAAGGTCATTAGACTTCATAGGTACAGCGTGGAAATGGATCGCTGGAAGTCCTTTATGCTCATAAAGAATAAAATAAATGATTTTATTTCAAATAATCAAAACCAAATAGTAATAAACCAATTGTATGACAATAGAATTAATAATATTACATTAATAACTAACAAAATACTAAAGGAATTAAAGGATAGTAAAATTTTATCTAACGAACTTGTAATGAGCTTTAAATATAAGATTAAGATAATAAAAGAAGAACTTATTAATATTAAATACGCCATCCATTGGGCAAAGAATGGAATATTAAATTCTATGATTCTGTCAAAGGACGATGTAAACATTGCAATAACCACACTCAATAAGGAAAGAGTACCTTATAATACCATAGAAGAGGCATTAGAATTCGCAAATGTTAAAATCTTTACCAATAATACTGTAATATGCGAGCTACGGCTCGAGTAGATAAAACGATATTCTGTGAAATTTATTTCTTTATTTTCTAGTCTATAAAACAATTCAAGTTCACACTATACTATTTTTCGCAAATTCTTTTCTTACAAGGTCTCTTTTCCTCTCAAATCACTTTATCTCCTTTCAATTACTTAATTCACAAATTCAAACTAATTACTTCTTCTTGTTAACTCTCAACTTTCAATTTATCACAAAATTACAACTTCGCCCATTATTACTTTTCCAATCTCTTCGCCACGGTTCTAAAATAACTGCCTTTCGATCGCCATCTGTCCTTATATAGCAGAAGTTTCTGATAGCTAGAAACTTCTAGCAAATTCTTCGACCATTGGAACAAGAAAAATTCTGATGTAATAATTCCAAGATGAGAATCATTTCTTGCAGTTATAATTCTTTCTTATCCGTGATATTATCCGTCTCTTTCGTAGACATGAACTGTGGAGACTTAACCGCAGACACGAACCTCGAATGAAAGGACACTTCGGAATGGGCTAGAGGAGCGTAGTTATTATTCTACATTATTGTAGCATAATTTTAGGGGATGTTACAATATAATAAAGTAAGGTATTGTAACATCCCCAAAAAAAAAAGAAAAAGATTTCTGTGTTGAGTTAATTAGTTGCGCAAAATGGGTCGCAAATTGGGAAAACTAACTATAATTCAACTAAAGGCAGAACTCAGTAAGCGGAATCTCGACACAACTGGGGAAAAGATGCCCTACTGATTCGTCTGGAAGAAGCAATAAAGCAGGAAGGAGAAAATCCGCATGACGTAGAGTTTGACGTGGGAGAGGAACCAGCAAGTACAGTAGCCGACCCGGATATAACAAGTCTGCTCCTGCAACTTAAGTCAGTCATGGACGAACAAAGGAAAACAATGGAAGACCAAAGGAAGTCTCTGGAACTTAAGCTCGATGACCAAAAGAAAGCAATAGACGACCAAAAGAACTCTCTAGAACTTAAGCTGGATGAACAAAAGAAAGCAATGGACGAACAAAAGAATTCTCTAGAACTTAAGCTGGACGAACAAAAGAAAGCAATGGACGAACAAAAGAATTCTCTAGATGCTCTGGAAAGTAAACTTGATGAGCAAAACAAGAACTTGGAAGTGATCGAAGAGAAAATCGAGAAGGTCGAGACGCAACTCGAAAAAGTCGAAACTAGATTCGATGAAAATTTTGAGAAACATGAAACTCAGTTCGGGAAGAGAGAGACTCAGTTTGAAAAAGTGGATACGCAATTCGAGATAGTAGGAAAGCAAGTCGAAAATCTTGCTAAGGAGCTCAGCAACGTGAAGAGACAGAAAGCACGGGAATATTCCACTGACGGTCTGAGAAGAAAGGAGATGCAGCCCCCTATCTTCGAAAGTCAAACATCATGGCCAATTTATAAGAGGCAATTCGAAGCGGCCGCAATGACCAATAGCTGGGACGATGAAGAGAAGTCCATTGCACTCACGCTTGCACTGAGGGGTCCAGCTGCGGAGCTCTTGCAGAACATCCCGGAAGATAAACAGCAGAACTACGACTCTCTGGTTCAGGCTATCGAGATGCGGTTTGGGGATGAACACATGCAGCAGGTGTACAGGGTTCAGCTGTGTAGTCGAGTCCAGAAAAGGGGGGAAACGCTCCAACAGTTGCAAGCGGATATAGAGCGACTAGCCCATCTTTCATACCCTAAAGCCGGTGAGGAGCTTATCAACGAAATGGCGGTGGAAGCTTTTATTCAGGCCATAGAGGACAGACAACTGCAAATGGCTGTAAGGATGGCTGAAAAGCGAACACTCCCCGAGGCATTGGCATTCGCTTTGTCAATGAAGGCTGCGGACCAAGCATACCAGGCAATACACCGTATCAGGGAAATGTCCGTCGTGGAATGCTCATGCCAGAGAACAGCCGTCATGGATGAAGACAAAGCTCGCGGAAGTCAAATCCGTTGCTGGAATTGCAACCAAACCGGACACCTACAACGGCAGTGCAGAAGTGCACCTAGACGAGGAAATTGTCCACATTGCGGAAGTAGGAGAAGCAGAGAGGAAGCATCTGGCGGTGATAACATCCATCCTGTCAGTCAGACTTCCCAAAACCAGCAGTCGGGAAATGCGTAAGGACCAACTTCGCGGGGCAGAAGTTGGTTACTGGAATCGAGGCCCCCAGCACCACCATTCAAGTTTCGCAAACCAAACGGGGTAACAAGAGCCTGACAGTGGAGGCACTAATCAACAAGAAGAAGTGCGTGCATTGGATCTCCTACCAATGAGCCCAGAAATGAAGAAGAGTACGTGGCGGACCTTAGGGAAAGGCTTAGGGACATACACCAAAGGACCAGAAGCCAGATTAAGATGACGAGCGACCGCATGAAGACCAGGTATGATGCCAAGGCAACAATGTCAGGATTCCAGGAAGGAGATCTGGTGTGGCTGTATAATCCCCATCGCCAAAAGGGGAAATCACCTAAATTACAGCGGAACTGGGAAGGTCCCTACAGAATAGTAACCCGTATCAACGATGTTGTCTACCGCATCCAGCGAGGACCGAGGGCCAAAATGAAAGTGGTTCATGTGGACCGACTGAGTCGATACAATGGCCTAAATGAGGATGCACTTGTTCGGGACGAACACGTCTAAGAGGGGGCAGTGAAGCATAATAATAACTACGCTCCCTAAAAGTATGACGCAACAAATTCCGAAGTGACTTTTCATTCTGGCAGAATTTTGGTTCGAACTGTCCTTTCATTCGAGGTTCGTGTCTGGGATGAAGTCTCCACAGCTCATGTCAACGAAAGAGACGAATAATATCAGGGATAAAAGGGAATTATAACTGCAAGAATTATTACATCAGAATTTCTCTTGTTCCAGTGGTCGAAGAATTTGCTAGAAGTTTCTGGCTATCAGAAACTTCTGCTATATAAGGACAGAGAAAGGTGCAGTAGTTCTTAAACTGTGGCGAAGAGATTAGAAAAGTGATAATGGGCGAAGTTGTAATTTTGTGATAAATTGAAAGTTGAGATTTAACAAGAAGAAGTAATTAGTTTGGATTTGTGAATTAAGTAATTGAAAGGAGATAAAGTGATTTGAGAGGACAGAGACTTGTAAGAAAAGGATTGCGAAGAATAGTATAGTGTGAACCTGAATTGTTCTATAGACTAGAAAATAAAGAAATAATTTCACAGAATAATTGTTTTATCTACTCGAGCCGTAGCTCGCATATTACAATATTATATACATCGAACCCTCAAACGCAAGAAATAGATCATTTTGTTTCAAAGGCTTGGCCTTAACTAGAGAAAGCGTTTTAAGAATAAGAGACACATTATTCATGGATCATAATGATTTATATTACATTTATGTATATAAATTTAATCAAGATCCGTTAGAGAACTTATTTGGTAAAATAAGAGCGCGGAATATTAATAAAAGTAATCCAAATGTTTCCGAATTTAACTCCCTGCTAGCCAAAGTTATATCGATAAAATTTTTATTCAAATCGAAATGTTCCAACTGCGAAGAATGCTATTTTGCAGAGTGATATAGAAGAACAAATATTATAAAACTTACCCAAGAGCTATCACAAAATCACGACATTCTTAAGAATGAGGAATGTTTTGAAAATAACATGAATACGAACAATATAGTTAATCCACCAGATGAAGACGCAATATCAGTCAAGGTACCGCAGGTCAACGACCTAGCTACAAGATACTTTGCCGGATATTGCATCTTTAAAACAATAAAAAAAATTAATAAAATCTGTGAAAATTGTGCTGAAGAAATGTCAAAGGACAAACAGAATTTCGATCTAACGGAAGTATTGATAAAATTAAAAGAATATGAAAATTCAAAAGAAAATACGATTCTCTTATGGCCGTCGGAAAAAGATTTTCAAGTATGCCGTCTTCATGTACAAATATTTTCCGAATACTTTCGAAAACTACTTTTTGCATCTAACTTAAAAGAAAATATAATCAAAGCATATATACTCGTAAAGGCAACAAATATACATTTTCCGAATTGGTTCAATGTATGTTATGATTAAGGTGATTTAACTGCAATTAAATAGTAACCTAATTTAAGTTAATGATTATTTTGTTAAGTTAGTTAGGTTTTTTACAATAATTTCGAAGATTAGTCACCTTCACTTAAGTAGTAGTAGTAGTAGTAGTTCAGTTATTATAAATATAAAATGCAGTATGCAAAACTCATGATCATACCCATTTTCAGAGCAATTTTGTGTCCACAAAGTTTACAGAGTTTTTATTTATTTAATCAAGTGCTGAAAATAATGTACATAAAGACAGGCAAAATAACAAGCACACAACATAAGCCCAACCATTTGCACATATATATATATTCGATCTATACAGATACTCCATATCCATCCTACCAACGTGTCGGCATCAGAACTCCGTGACCGTAGTCGCACAAAATATTTTTTTTGTTTCTTTTTTGCAGTGAAGGTAAACAAGGGTATGTGTCAGTGACATAATGGACTAAAAAGTGAGCAGAAAAAACAAATGTTCTGTGTTCTGCTTTTTTCCCTTTTGTAAGAAGTTTAAGCTTTTTAAAAAGCTTATTTTTAATGAATTTCGTTTTCATATATCACTTCTTCCCATATGAATGAGACATCTGGGTAGTTTATTATCAGTGCTTAGATCTTCATTTGTCACAACAAAACACGTTGACATTGAAACAGTATCACTGAATTCAAAAATGGTTCTCTAGCCAAATGCCTTTGTAATCTCACGACTGACAAAGTCACGAACTACTCCCTTTGGAAGGCTGCTAAACGTTTAAAGAGACCTCAAGCGCAAGATTCCCCGTTGAAAACACCTGATGGTAAATGGATCGGTGATCCAAAAGAAAAGGTTAAACTATTTTGCCAGCACCTTCCAAATCACCAGGTTATGATCTTATAACTGCTCAAATCTTGAAAGAACTGCCCTCCACTGCATTGTTGAAACTCAAGCTTATAATTAATGCTTGCTTTAAACAAAGGTATGTCCCACATCACTGGAAGAGAGCAGAAATTATTGTTATGCCTAAACAAGGTAAGCTTACATCAGAAGTGACCTCAAATATGCCAATCTCACTTTTACCGATATTATCGAAACTTTTCGAGAAACTCCTTCTTAAAAGACTAGACCAAATTATAGAACAAAGAAAGCATATCCCACACCCTCCAATTCGGGTTTAGAAATAGACACTCGACTTAAATCTTATATAGCAGATAGATTCTTTGGAGTTCGCTATGGTTCAGCGTATTCTGAACTTAAAGGATTACAAGCAGGTGTCCCACAGGGAAGTGTTCTAGGACCCACACTATACTTATTATACACGAGTGATATACCGCATGCGAGTGATACCATGATAGCCACATTTGCAGACGACAGTGCTCTTCTATCAACAGATGGATGTGTGGCTAAAGCAACAGAAAAGCTACAAAATTCAGTTAACGAGATATGTAATTGGACGCAGCGATGGCGAATTAAACTTAATGAGTCAAAGTTCACCCATATCAATTTTACAAATAAAAAAATAACAAATGTTCCCGTGGTTATTAATAACCATGTAGCTCCTTATTCTAACACAGCTAAGTATCTGGGCATGAATCTGGATGCTAAACTGAAATGGAAGGAACATGTTAAAAAGAAAGTAGAAGACCTAAATATTAGATATAGGAAACTTTATTGGTTGTTATGATATAACTCAGAACTGTCCATTGAGTCCATTGAGAATAAAATCTTATTATATAATCAGATACCAAAACACGTTTGGACATATGGTATCCATATATGGGGTTGTACAAAGAAAACGAATGCACAAATAATACAAACATTTCAAAATAAGGTCCTTCAGGGATTAGTGAATGTCCCATGATACATTAGAAATAGTGACTTGCATCGAGATTTGCAGATTGACCTCGTAACAGATGTGATATTAATCCTGAGATAGATGACGTCTTAAATGTACGATATAATATTCGTAGGTTAAGAAGAACCAAACCTCATGAACTTTTTTTTGACAATTATGCGAGCCATATTTAAATTATAATACCTTCTCAAAACCGACTTAACGTTGAAAACAAAATTTTTTTTTGGGTTTTGAACCCCACTGTGTCTTTCGAGATTTTCACCTCCATTAACAAAAAAAAAAAAACTGTCACTTGCTGATTCCAACAACACTTGGAGGTTTTCTTTACTTAAATTTGTACGACGGTTCCTATCTTAAAAATTCTTCAAGACTATTGTTTATTTTTACATTAACGGTTGCGAAATTTGACATTTCAAAATTCGCTTGGCTAGTTCGATTTCCCTCTCTCAGGTTTTGCTCTTTCAGTTTGTGAAAACTGACGTTTGATAAGTTTTGCGAATGAACATTTTTTTTTGTTTATTCTTCACATTATACCTATATTTTGGGAGGAAGAGAGCATTCCCTTAGAAAATACCTTCTAAGAAGGCTGCGATGGACAAATATTTGAAAACGAACAATTTCCCATTAACGTTTACATAGAACTTACCTGTTTTCATCCCCTCAGGTAAAACCAATTTTTTTGTAATTAGTTGTCTTTAAATAAATAGATTTATGTTTTTATATACCATTTAATAAATTTATTTATGCAAATTAGTTGCAGCACAACTGGCATTTCAAACTCCTGTGAGTAAACAGTTTTAATAAGGCGAGAGTTACTTGAGGGTACATGCTACTCGAACGAAATGCCTACCAAATGTGAAAGTGAATCGAGTTTGAATAAACATTTGGTTGCTAATCGTTAATTATACAATATTAGTAGCTTATTCATTAAATAAACAAATTAGCATTAAAGAAAAGTATTTTAGCAGAAGCAGTGAATCGGAAATGAAAGACGTGCGAATGCACGCTGCTCCATTAAAGTCGATAACAATATCACCGAAGCCTTTGAAGCCAAAAATGGGCTACGAGAAGGAGACACATTGTCATGCTATTTTCTTAACATCATACTTGAAAGGATTGTACAAAATTCTTAAATCCAGGAGTACGATCTTTCGAAAGTATGTGCAACTACTCGCGTCTGCCGACGACATTGATTGTGAGTATTGTGACAGAAACGAAAATGGGTTTAGAGGTTAACTAGGAGTGCCCTAAAATGGCTATGACATTTAGAGTGAATGTATATCAGCGCTCCCCCAGCGATGACTATCCACCTTGTCGTGGTGGTGGAGCTTAAGTAGGGCTGCAGGTTTCTCTGCGGAGATGGATCGGCGAATGCTGATGACTCCTTGAATTCCGGAGGTCCAAAAAACTAAGAGATAGCCTCCCTATTCAACCGGTTGTGTGAGCAAGTAAAAAAACCGTGCCGAAGATGGAAGGTTGGGGGGATAAAATACCAACCGCTAAAGAGCTCTCACAGATGCCTTGGCGAGGTCTGTGTTTAAGAAAAGGGCACGAGTACGATAACTTTGGCGCCAAAAATTGGTAACGGTTTTTTGTAGAGGGGCCAAAAACAAGAATTTTTTACTGTAGTCTTCCTTTGAGGTAAGTGAATGAATAATAGATTAAATGTCTGGCAGGCGCCTATATCAACAGTTTTCTTAATTAACAGTACCCGGGTGGGCCGCTTCGCGGGATTAAGGGATTTAAACTCTCTTTTCGCATGCGGCAGGTCCCGCTCACGCACATTCGTTGCTCTGCTCGGGGTAGGTGCTTTTGTCAGGCAAGCGCCTATGTCATCAATACTCTTCATCTACAGTATTTCTTTTTTTTTCATTTTTTTAATCAAAATTTTGAGTTTGCATGCGAATTTTTCAAAACTATTGACATCAATTATTTAATTTAAATTTAGGATTAAAGAACAGGTTTCTGGCTTTCAAAACCGGTATATATACAATACATTGTAAGTGTTGCTGCTGTATTTTAATAATTTTTTTTTTCATTTTGTCATTTTTTTATAAAATTGCCCCTACCTCCTAAACGGGCGAGATAGACTCCCCCCTCCCAAAAATGCTTGTTTTTGACCCCTCTACAAAAAACCGTTATCAATTTTTGGGGCTAAAGTTATCGTACTCTCCCCAAAAAAAGTGTTATCCTGGCATGGCGGCTCTGCCAGGGAGTACTTACATTTCGACCATACTCGTGGGAACGAAATAAAATGTATAAAAAAGAAAAAAAAAAAAACAAAACAAAACAAACAACAACACCAGTACGGACTCTGACACACTATCCGTAGGCATACCGGAACTGACTGAGGCAGCGACTATCGACATCTATCTCGGATGAGGAGATCTCTATGTAGATGGAGGAGCGGCTGCTAGCAGATCCATTCGAGAGTACCCGGAAAACGGAGATAAGGAAGAAGGCCTCCCCAGGTCAGATGAGACGGCGGTTGTTCCGTAGAGCGACAGAGAGAACGAAACTCCGAGAAAGAACGAAACTCCCAGCCATCTGCCGCTAAAGATGGCCAAGACCAGGAGGGAGGATTTAGTGTCAAAGAGGCTAAGATCCTCTCGAAAGACAGTCAAAATCCCCCCAAAAGGTCGAAGGCTGATACGGAGATGCCTTTCAGCGGGGCGATTCATAGTTTACTACAACTAGCTGTTGCGGACTTCGGAAAACCTCGTGGCCAGTACTCCCAAGAACGCGGTCAAATGATTGAGAAGGCCTTAGCTGGAGCAGTCTATGACCGTATTCAAAAGAATACTGGTAGAACAGCGCCTACGAGCTTACGAACAATTAAAATAAGTGGTTCTAAATTGTCATAATGTGTGAATAGAGAATTTTTGTTGGTGTTTGGATGGCCGGTCGAGCCATCCTTCTGTAGAACAATAACGACATAACGTGACCATAAACGGACTGGAAAATACTTTTTGGGGCTATCTCTCGCAAACCTTGGTCAGAGAGATAGCAATTGGTTGTGTCACAAGACGCGAAGGCCAGCTTTTGCCACTTCTACCAGGCATACGTCGGGTATTTAACGAACCCGTTTGGCGAGGAGAGACAAGGGGAAGGATGAGAGCGTAGTAGAGAGTAGTATAGGCTAGGTTAAGATAGTTAGCTTTAGGTTAAGATTTAGCTTAAAACGATAGTTTAGTTTAGGATAATTAGGGTAAGTTTCGCGTAGTTCTTCCTGATCTTTTCCCTGACCATGGGCATAAGCCCTTGGATTTTTAATTTTTTTTTTTAACTATCTTTTTTAAAATGCATCCGCCGCATGCATCTTCTCTCTTTTGATTTTCTTTTGACTATTGTGGCACGAGATTTTGTGTGCTGAGCTGGTGGCGCAAAGTAAGGTGAACAAGAACCACCCGTCCGTCGAGGTAAGTAGAGCAACCACGAGCGTGTCGCAGTCCTCCTTACTCGCACCAAAGACGCCTCCGTGGCCTACCCTAGCTCACAGCACGTCTCAAAAAGGTAAGAAAAACTTTGTCTTTGAATGTGATGCTTACGCCCACTACACTCTGTGGGGTAGCACAGATAACAAAGCCAGAGGCGAAGTTTTGTTTAACTGTAATATATTCTATAGGTAGAATCCCATCTAATCATATGTAATAGAGGCAATAACCCCACCTTTGTAATGTCTACTAGAAAGGAAGTCTTGGATATCACGTTGGCTTCTAAACAGAGCTCTGTTGAAGTTGCTGACTGGAGAGTCTCCGACAAGCCGTCACTATCCGATTATTGTTGTATACTCTTTAAACCACAACTATCTACTTGTGGGAAAGGGACTTTAATAAATCCGCTGGTCAAAATTCAAGAGAAAACTAAGGAAATCGATGAATCACTTCACCGAGGACCTCGACAATGCAGTCGATGCACTGACCGACTCTCTAACGCAATCTTTTGAGAAATCCTGCCCGATTAGTAGGTATAGCGGTAAAAAGCGTCCACCATGGTGGAGCGATAAAATAGCGGAACTCATTCCTATAAATAAAGCGTAAAGTTCCTCAAGAAAGAGATTAGGAACAAAGAAGAACTCCTGGAGAATCTTTGGGTATCTATAGAATCAACAAACGAAGCGTTCCGCTTACGAAAGATTCTGGCCAAGACACCAATCCCGGCATCCAATATTAGGAAAGGTGATGGCACATTAACAGAGTCACAAGCTGGATATACTATTGAGCACTCACTTTCCCGGATGTACAATACATCAATCTCTGAAAATGATCTACCCACTCCAGAGACGACATCGCGAATAAGCGCGGAAGAGGTGGGAAATATAATAGATGATGACAAGATAGCCTGGGCAATTAAATCATTTGCTCCATACAAGGCATCAGGAATGGATAACATTCGACATGTGATGTTGCAAAAGTTAGTGGGTATTGCTATTCCATGGCTCAAGCGCATTTTCACAGTATGCCTTAAGATAGGATATGTTCCTAGAGCATGGCGGGAGGTGCGTATCGTATTTATTCCCAAAGAAGGGAAAACGGACCACACAAACGCAAAATACTTGAGACCTATCAGTCTATCGTCTTTTATGCTAAAAACACTGGAACGTTTAATAGATGTATACATAAGAAACGTGATCGGCTATAATTACCTATCTAAATCACAACACACATATATCTGCGGCAGATCGGTAGATACAGCCCTACACAGGATTCAGGCCGGAATGATCCCGCAAACGAGATGGTAAGGATATACGAAAGGAGAAGCACGAACAATAAAGAAGCAGCAATTATCAAGAAAGTAAAAGAGGAAGAGAAGGCAATATCCATCATTGAGGCGTGAATAAGACGAATGCATGGGAACTGCAACTACCACCTTACACAGTTCCTATTGGGTGGCTATCGGAAGCATTTACACTGTCCAGATTGTCAAGGTCAAGAGGAAGACACAGAACACGCATTGTTCCATTGCAGTTGCTTCGCAGAATGGAGAAATAATTTGCCGAACTGATGGAACTGCACAGGAACTTTAATATGGCTCCTAGTAGTGGATGAGATCTTAATAATACTGAAGGATAACGGCTTCAACAACTAGTGGATAATTTGGTCAGCAGCAAAGGGCTGGGAGTATACCCCTCAAAGACGGAGGTAGTCCTTTTCACTAGGAAGAGATTAATTCCTGCCTACAGACCCCTAAACATCGGTGGTATTGAACTAAGTATCTCAAGTTTAGCTCGATACCTGGACATAATTCTAGATTCCAATCTGAACTGAAAGGATAACACTGCCGAACGCATCAAAAAAACTAGCGTTGCTTTCTCTTCTTACAAAAAGGCATTCAGCAACACGTGGGACTTTAAACCAGCTATGGTGTACTGGATATACACAGCGGTCGTAAGACCCATTCTCAAATATGGTTCACTAGTATGGTTGATGGTTCTTGAGAAGCAATTCCAGCTTTCAAACCTCACCAAAGTCCAGAGGGCAGCCTGTATCAGAGTCATGGGATCAATAAGAACAACACCAACAGCATCAATGGAAACCATGCTCATTTTCATTTCGCTTGATATATACTGCAGCAGTTTGGCGGCTAAAACCGCTGTAAGACTGAGAGAAGGCCGATTGTGGTCATCAAACCTTTATAACAATGCCTCCATTTTATCCCGATGAAGGACTACCAGTAGATCGAAGGCATCTGATTACATGACACCTACGCTAGCATTTGAAAGGAGAATCGCTATAAAAATTCCTAACAGAAAGTACTGGAGGAACCGAAGAACCATGAAGAAAAAGGAACTGGCGTTCTATACCGACGGTTCTAAGATGGTCGTTGGCACGGGAGCCGGAGTTTACTGTGGGCCTCAGGAATAAACAACTCCTTCAGAATCAGCGACGACTACAGCGTCTTTCAGGCCGAAATCACAGTCATCATACAGGCTGCGGAAGTTATACGCGAAAGTAATATCGTTGGCAAATCGATAACTGTCTATATAGATAGCAAGGCAGCCGTTAAGGCTCTGGACTCTGCTGTAATTAGATCAAGGCTTGTGAGGACCTGCAAATCACTCTTAAATGTGATACCCAATGCGGTGACCCTCCCCTAGGTACCAGGGCATATGGATATCGAAGGGCCCTCCCTTTTGTAGTAATCCCAATCAGTTCCCTACGGATGAAAATAGAAGATGAAACCACCGGTTGAGAAAACAGACGGTGGGTCCATCTGGAAACATGTGCAACGACCAGGGCGCTATGGCCGGCTTTCAGCAAGAAGAGATCAACTTCTCTGGTGAAACTTAGTCGTTATAATACACGGGTCGTGTCTGGAATAATTACTGGTCATTATGCCATTGGCGTCCACCCGGAGCGACTCGGTGTGCTACATAGCGACTATTGTAGAAGTTGCAGGGACGAAGAAGAAAATGAATCAGTTCGTCACCTGCTATGTGATTGTCCTGCCCTATCCGTTGCAAAAATGAGGACTCTCGGCAGTTACTTTTTCTTGGAATTGGAGGACTTAGGTAAGGTAGAGCTTTCGGACCTCCTGAAATTTATATCATGATGTGAGTACTTTGATTAAGTTAATCAAACACGAGGCAAACTATAGAATTCACTTTATTTTACTAATCCAATATAATTACAAAGTCCAAACTAATATGCGAAAAGTTGAGAGCGGTTATGCTGGTAGGTTGGCAAGCGTCGAAGAACGAAGAAGAAGTGTACCTCAAAACGATGTTTAGCGGAAATCATTGGTCTTGTCAGTTTTACTTGCTGACGAGCTTTTGAGGTTTTTACAAATTTGACGTGTTCTGAAGATGTTGGATTCCACTCCGGAGTACAACTTATCACTATCTGGGTCATTCTGACAGCGGACTTTACGGTGCCGTGAAATAAGGCCAAGTGAAATAAGGCGAAATGCGAAAATTTGGCCTAATTTCGCTTTGTGAAAGTGAAATTAAGCCAAATATTAACTTTTGGCTTTATTTCACTTTGTGGAAGTGGAATAAGGCCAAACGAATTCACTAATCCAAAGCGAAATAAGGCCAAATGCTAAAGTCGTTCATGATGATGTCTTTAACGTAGTTAAAACCGTTTACTGAACTACATGACGCGCAGTGACGCCCAGAGCGCCTGCATGTGAGGCCGAAGGCCAAATTGGCCTTATTTCACTTTCGCAAAGGGAAATAAAGGCAAACGTTAAAATTTGGCCTTACTTCACTTTTAAAAAGCGAAATAAAACCAAATTTTTGCATTTGGCCTTATTTCACTTGGACTTATTTCATGGCACCGGACTTTACAGCGTTTTCAGGGTTAAATGACTGGGCACAATGGACCAGAATTGTTGTCCTAAGTGAGCAGTGACTCTATTTGTCATAAGGCACCCATCTACCTAACCTAACCTATATCAGCGCATTGGCGCGGAAAGACTTCGAACCCATCGCGGGGCACGATACGGTAAAGTAAAGACTCAAATAAGGTGGCGCACATAAGGGGGAAGGGACATTGGCGAATTTCGTTTGTGAAACTGGAGGCGGTTAGCCAAAGTGCTAAAGTAAAGTAAGTTAAACGAAAATAGTTCCAGAAAAATTCAAATACCAAACTTCTCTTCAATGTAAAGAATGAAACATTGTTGGACAGATAAGAAATCATTTGATCCAAGCGAAGGGAACGATCTTGTGATAGATATGGTTTTAGCCACCAACTGAGATATCCCTCAATATTATCTTCTCTGATCAGTTCTTCAACACCAAAATTCGCTGAATATAAATCTAAATAACAATAAATAAATAAATAAAAAACACATGAACAAACAAATACAAAATAAACCAATTTCACTTCTCTTCTAGCTTGCAACAACATTTAATAATTTAAAAACATAAAACAATTAATTGATTCGAACAATAACTTATTTTGTTCTAAGTTCGAGCTGTTTTTTTTTATGAAAATGCAACTTTATTGTGAAAAAATGGTTAGAAATGAATCATTCAAAGTATTGCCCATCGCTAGATACAACTTTTTCCCATCTTTCTGGCAGAGCTCGAATACCGTTACGGTAAAAGTGTTCATCTTTTGAGTCTATCCACGAATCAAGCCATTTTTTGATGTCTTCATATGAGCGGAACTGCTGATCAGCCAGACCATGTGCCATCGAATGGAACAAGTAATAATCGGATGGCGCAATATCTGGGGAATATGGCGGGTGGGGTATTACTTCCCATTTGAGCGTTTCCAGGTAGGTTTTAACAGGTTTGGCAACGTGAGGCCGATCGTTGTCATGCTGTAGAATCATTTTTTTCGTGCCTCTGCTCGTATTGTGGCAGTTTTTCGCGCAGTGCTCGGCTCAATCGCATCAATTGAAGTCGATACCGTTCCCCAGTGATGGTTTCATTGGGTTTCAACAGTTCATAATAAATGACACTGACCTGGTCTTACCAAATACACAGCATAATCTTCGCAGCGTGAATATTCGGCCGCGCCGATGACGTAGAAGCATAACCGGGCAATCCCCATGACTTTCTTTTCTTTGAGTTGCTGTAATGAATTCATTTTTCATCACCCGTCACGATGCGATGAAGAAAACCATTCCTTTCTTGCCGCTGGAGCAGTTGTTCACAGGCGAAAAAACGACGCTCAACGTCCCTTGGCTCCAAATCATAAGGAACCCAAGTTCCTTGTTTTTGAATCATTCCAAAATGGCTCCTAATGCTGAAGCAAGCTGTTCTTGCGTTTGGCACGGATTTTGGCCTTCCTTCACGCGGACGGTCGTCAACATCGAAATCAACGCCTTTGAAGCGACGGAACCAATCACGGCACATTGTTTCACTTAGGGCAGCATATCCGTAAAATTTTTTGCAGCTCTCGATGCGCTTCAGCCGCCGTTTTCTTCGAATGAAAGAAGAAAATCAACGCTTCCCGCAAATAACGATTATTTGGCACAAAATCAGACATTTTTACACAACCAAAAGTATACGACGCCAAAACAAAATCACCAATGTGTCAAAACAGTTTGTTTACCATATGTCTAAGCTCGGTTCATGACATTTTGGATATGTCAAAATCGACCAGCTCTTACTGCTGGAGCCATCTAATATGTACTCGTATAATATTTTTATTTTTTTATTTTTTTATATAATTCGCGCACGCCAAAAGGAATATGAATACTTTTATACTGTTACAGGGCACGGGCTTTTACGGAAAAGGGGAAGGGGAACAGAGGAGAAGCCTGTGCATTCATATTCCTTTGGCTTTAAATGTTTGAAGTTTGTAGTGATGGGGAAATACAGAGCTTGGTAGATCATTCCACATTCATGTCATTCGGCTTATAAACGAATCCCTATATTTAACAGTACAACCGAAGTTTGGCTTTAGGGTGAACTGATGTGCATTCGAAGCATGTCGCGTATTGCGGGTGAAATTTTAAAGGGGAGGAATGCAACTAGCTATTTCGCTAGAGCATTTTTTATAAAAAAAAAAAACGATAAAACAGAGAGAGACATTTGAAGAACTTTCCCATTGTTGGCAAACGAAATCCTTGAAAAATGATCTTATAAAGGGATATAATATTTTGATTTTTTTTTTTAATAATTCTTAAGTGTTTTCATGAAATGTCGATTTTGTATTGAGATGGATACCTAAATATTTGATCGAAGATCCCCATATTATCTCTAAACCATTAATTCTTAGTTGACTGCTTCATGAAAAAATAAAAATTCCATTTAGTGGGGGAAGATAAAAGGGGTGGGGTTTCGAAAATCGTTATTAAATGGATTTGATTGAAATTTGGTTTTTAATCTTGCTTTCATATACATAGTTGCGTTTTTTTTTTCTTTTTTGAATTTTATTGGTTAAGATTAGTCAAAATAAAAATAATGCTTTGGATGTAAGTAAATTCCTACTTTTTCCAACTTTTGAAATTTGGAGGGAAATAAATAAAAACAATTGCCTTTAAAATAGTTGGAAACAATAGTATTCTTCATCCAATTTATTTTTTGCACACAGAAAATTCTGCCCCTTCCAGACAAAACTTTTTTGTTCACTTTTTCAAAACTAGTAAAAGTAAAATACGCGTCTACTGATTGTTGTTATTGTTTTGAATATTAAAAATTTAGCTGAACCGGATCAGTTCATATAATAACAGGCAGCTATTTTGAACCTATGTATGTACATACTTATTGTACATAATCTTTTAATCTTCAGCTTTCGTTTAATATGTCACATAATGTGCAAACAATATTTATTTTTACTTGGAGTACATTATGTTCGCAAAACCATACACGGATAATTTCAGCTCTAAAGAGGTTAATAAGTTGCAAGCGTGTGAAAGACATATACAATGTTGAATCCATAAGTGGTGTGTTAAAGTTTAAAAAATAACGCACATATTTTCGCCGAACGGTTCGATGTCCCTAAACATAATTCCGATACACTCACTTTCGTGTGGATAAACAACCCAAATAATTACAGATAACTTCTATTTATACATTGTTTTGCTGTAAAATAACACTTTGTTTCCCCAATGTCCTCAGGCGTGGTGTCATTATCACACTGGGCAAATATTTGGCCATCCATTAATTTCCTAATGTCCACTCGGCATTCGTATTTATGTTTCATTCCCAGATCATTAGTCCCACCATACTGTCAAATTATCTTCTCGACCTAAAATGTGGAATACCACCAGTAAATCATTTACTATACCCTAATGCTATTATAGAATATTAAATCACATATCCTAATTAAGGACCGAAAAAGGAACAAGCCGCGCAACAATTTAACCAGGTGTGGAAAGGGTCAAACCGATATGCGTTCCAATATAACACAGCTCAGCAAATACAGAAAGAGACTAGTGAGTATATGTCATGTCGCTCATAGGTCGCAATTATCGATAATAACTGTCCATTTGGAGGACTCTGACGAGGGGACATTTTGGTGTTAAGATATCGAATTTTCGTTTCCTCTTTACCCCTCACTGAACCCGACACTCGACGAAGTTTATCACTATCATGGGCAACATCATCAGCAATGTAATTAGTTGTAGCTCTACGATTGTGTACACATGTTGATATTTTGTTTTAGTGGCAATGGTGATTCTTCCTTGTGTCCCATCATCGTCGTCACTCAACCCCGTATAGTCACAATTATAATTATTCAAGACCGGCTGGACAACATATGATCCGATTCCCAGTGAGTGTTTGGAGTTTTAATGGCAATAGTCAAATGCACTTTTCATCGCCAAGCAAAGACATCCGATGAAATCAAGTCGAAATTATGCAAAGGGTATACATATTTGGCATTTATTATGCATTCAGTAAATTCTGAAATATGAAGTATGCACGTGTTTAAATTCTTCTTAGACAATTCAAATATGCGCAGAGCATTCCGTTTCATATACTTGAGCTAAATCCTTTAAAGTCAAACTTTATACCGTTTTCAACTCCTAAAATCTTCCGCACAATGTCAGTAAAGCACGGGTGTACCAAAGCAGACCTTGCTGGTATGCACGTAGAAATGATCCTTGATAATTATTATATACCAGTGGCGTGGGGTGAAATTTCAAGAGAGGGAAGCCGAACAAATTGTAAGTAAAATGTTTTATTCAAGACTTACCATTTTGGTGCTTATTCGAAACACAGACTTAAGATATGCAATCTAAGCCCCCTTTGTTATACTTTAAGTCATTGGAATTTACGTAGACAATGAGCTCATCGCATAAAAAAAGTGGCTTCGAAAGAAGCCGTTCTGGGCAAAGTAATCTATATAAGTTATTGATAACTCGGAGCGTTGTTAAATGTAAAAAATTTAGCAATTACAATTATGTACTACCTATTTGTACTCTAAAGCTATCCTACGATTCTTTTTTACGAATTCTGCTAAATCTCTTTCATAAAAATTTGAGTTATTTTTTAATTTCTAAAGGAAGGTGTTTTTCGATAGATAAAAGTCATAAAAGCCAGGTCTGAGAGTCTTTCTTCTCTTTGGGAATTTCTTAAGTAAGTGTGGACTCTTTTTAAAGTCAAGAAAGATCTTTCGACAGAGGCCATAGTCAAAGGCAGGGTTAAAAAGATTTCACACAATATTAGAGCTTGAGAAAAAGTATCTCTAAGCATTTACGTATTAAAATGCTTATAAAGTTGAAAAACCTCAAGCTTTTTAAGTGAAGGGGTAGTGTATAAAACTTTGAGTTCCTTTTTTTAAAGTAGTAAAATTAAAATTTCCATGAAATAGGGTAATTAAAGAAGATATTTTGTAAACCGGCATTGAATTAGAAAAATATTCATATTTTGATTTGTTTAATAAATTAAAGAAAATATATGAACTAAATGAACTATACCTATTCTTAATCTGACTTGTAACATTATCTATAATTGCTACAAAAATTCGGCTATAATTTGTATTTGAATCTTTATTAAGTAGTCGGCGTTTGCGTAGAGGTTCTGATAAGTTACTTACGCTCTCATAGATTGAGTCAAATGAGTTTAAAAATTCAGGATGAATCCATGACTCAAAACCCTCGATCTCTTGCTTCGCAAGCTCTATGTATTCTCTGCAATTGAATAAGACGCTCACTGTAAGCGAATGATATTGCCATCGAGTCTCTGATACCCCGGAATGCCAGCTCTTGTTTTCCTAGAAGAACTACAGTGTCTATGAAACGCTTCATTAAACCGCGATTGCGATTAACTTTCAAGCAGCTGCGTATATGCTTTTCCGTTTGAATATGTTTTTTGGAAGAATTAATAAAATTGTTTATATCAAAGAAACCTGTGTGACTCCAAACACTAGGAGAATTAGAAAAAAGAAGTCAAGGAAAACAAAACATTCTATTTAATTTGCAACTGCCTGAGCCATGGATTCTTTTCGTAAAAAGACTCATGAAAATGTTTCTGATACCCATCCTTTCGCGTATAATCAATTTTCATTGATGGTGTCGAGCGACCTAGTTCTATAACTTACTGAACGCGTGAGTTTCTTTTAGAAGAAAATCAGTTAAACAACACTCAAAATTAACTAGAGACATCTTGTCTAAGAATAACAAGAATGTTCAATGGGGCACCTCTTGAGTAGATTTATAATTACTTATATAGCTAATAACTATTCACTTAGCTCACTCACTATTTTATAATAATGTAATAATTTAAAACACTAACTTAACTACCAATATGTAATTGCTAATTTTTTAAAATTTTCTAATAATTAGCAGTCACAAAAATCACAAAAATTTGCATCCAAATTTTCAATAAATTACGCACAATTACATAACCGATTTGCAACTGTCATTTCAAATTTGCAAAAAAATACCCAACAAGTAAGGAAAACCTCAAACGCCGTTCGAACCACTACATCACCCAATAACCCGATTTTCGTCGGCTTATTTTGTTGCCTTCAATAAAAAAAAAATCTCCCTCGAACTAAAACCTTTCTCCTCCACCAATGTTCATCCACAAAAGCCGAGAAATACCGGGTTATTTTTCCCATAAGCGAATGTATGTTAGACAAACAAATAGCAAATAAACTTCTACTATATGCCAGAAAGGAATAGAGTTGAAAGTTCGTACTCTGAAGAAATGAATGCATAAGCCGGACGGCTTCTCAAAAAAATTCATTGCACGCTCTCTCGCTAGAGGAGTGGTCGCAGCATTTTATCTTCGAGCGTATATAAAGCTATGATTTATGAATGAAAAATGGTTTGATGAACAAATAATTGAATGCGATGGTTGGCAAGTGGAAAATTAAAAATGTTTGATATTTGAAAAGGGAAGCCGGAAGGAATCGGCTTGTATGGACACCACGCCACTGTTATATACATATGTATACTCTCTCCCGTTGACCAAATATGGAGAGATGTGGGTATCTACGAACTATGCTTTTTTTTTAAAAAAAAAAAGAAGAAGGATATTCTCAGAGTACGAGTACTTAAACTGGATTTTCGGATTCTCTTTGGTGTAGTGGTTCGGTTCTAATAACCTTTTTCGATTTTCTTAAATGCAACATTTATAGCGGTTTACAATAACCATCTTTCTTCCAATAGGTGGGCAACAATAGCAAGCACAATTATCACTCATAAAGCTTCAATACATTAACCACATTTTAGTATAATAAATATCCAAGCCGCTAATGTTTTGTAAACACAATAATTTTATCTTGTCTATAAAAAAAAAAAAAAATCAGTTTGTTGTACCTCATCAACTTAACCTTAAGGGTAATAAATAATCATGCGTTACTGTTTCTAGAATAGAAACAACTTACTTAGCAGATGTCCCATACATTGTGTTAGATAGCAATACTTCAAAGGGGTTAAAATTACACAAGAAGACCGTAACCAAAAGGATTCACCCTTTCGCAAGGCGCATCATGCGATTCACCTGCCAGGTGACATTTTCACATAACTTAATGAATGAGTTGAAATACTTGTCATGTAATAAGGGACACACCTACTACTTAGAAAAGTTGCTTATTCAGCGGGAATTATACTACGAAAAACATCAAACCAGTTTAAAATAGTATTGTTTCCTTAAAAATGCTTGATCTCGAGATACAGGCCAATGTACGATTAAAGACATTCAAAAAAGCAGGACCTTAAGCTCCAGCTGTGACTCTCTGCATCTTTAATACTTGAGCCCTCGGCTTTGCGTTCGATGCATTAAAATAAAGTACTAGAGTAGCTTTGAACACTTTTTCTTCTAAGCTTTATTTTTTTTGATGTCATTGAGTTTCGTCATTTATGTTGACTAAAAAATGTTATTATCACAATTCCAGTAATCATATTTTTTTTTTTTTGCATTTTTATTTAAGGTGACCAGAGTGCTTTTGAACAGTCCCGGCCAGTTTTGAATAATTCTTGAAATTATAAATATTACAGTGATTCTTATTCAAATGCAATTTTTACGAAAGAACATTACAGGTAAGATATTGTGAATGTTGAAGGTCTTTGATCTGGAAAGACAAGTTTTTCAGGCATGGTATATTATATGTAAAAGATATCTTTGATAACAGAAATATTATTAGGTGCGCAACTAAGTTCTCGCTGTTTGTCAATAGATGGCTCAAGCAGTAAGTGCTGGTCGATTTTGACATATCCAAAACGTCATGAACCGAGCTTAGACATATGGTAAACAAACTGTTTTTACACATTAGTGATTTTGTTTTGGCGTCATATACTTTTGGTTGTGTGAAAATGTTTGATTTTGTGCCAAATAATCGTCATTTGCGGGAAGTGAAACAACGTGCTGTGATTGGTTCCGTCGCTTCAAAGATGGTGTTTTCGATGTTGACGACCATCCGCGTAAAGGAAGGCCAAAGAGGCGATTCAATCTTGCCTTAAAAAACGGTGTCTTTAGAGAACTTGTTCTAGAGATAGCCGAATTTTCGCAGTCCTACAAGGGTACCGAGGTGAAGCGTCTGCGATCCAAGGGATCTACCCCTTCTGCCCCACAGAAGAAAAAAGCTAGAACCGGGACTGCCGCACTAGACAAGATCTCTTACAGGGACACAGTAGGCATTGTCAAATTGGGTGTGGTTCCCGTTGATCTGGCGCGCAGTCCCTTTAGTGATAAGCAAATGCGTTCAAAATGCCATCATGGACATTATCATTGAGCTGGTTGACTAGATCGCTAAACCACAATTTCATGGTTTGTTTCACAAATCAGGTTGGCTCCTAGTCGTATGCTCTGGCCCCTCCACTGCAGAGTGGATGAGGGTCAATTTCGAATTAATTAGAGGGAAATGTGGTTTGAACATGATGCTAGTGGAAGAGGATTCGTTTCCGAAACCGCATATCATCCATGGGTTCTTTCCACAAAGTACAGGCTTTGCGAACAGTAAAATTCTCTCTTCACTGATATATTCGCCAGAAACTGGAGGGTCATACAAAGGACCATCGAGAGGGATCTTGTTTATCTGGTACTAGGTGTCATTTCATTCATTTTTGATCCATTTTTTATTTTTCAATTCATTATACCTTACGTGCTAGACAAAAAAAAATGCTTAAAACTAGCTTAACTATGTTATTCTATTCTAACTTACTGGCCCTATGTGGGCGCTCTAAGCTAAACCTAATACTTAAAACTATGTCTTTCGACGTAACTTACTTTAGTTCTTTATTTATTTTATTATTTTTTTATTGTTTATTACTAAGAAAATATTTTAATTAAGTGAAAAAACTTAGTAAACGAACTTATTTTGATTGTTCTTATATATAAAACTTAGAAAGCTACCTTAAAATAAATCTTAAACTACCTTATTCTACCTTAACCTATCTTATTCTACCTTACGTAATTCTCTACGTACTATTTTTTCTTTTTTTTTTTTTCATCCAAGTGCTGTGGATTTTTTATTAAACATTTTTTTTTTATTTTTTATTATTTTTTTTTTTTTTTATTATTATTATCTACAATCTACCTAAACCTAAACTACGTAAGTCGGCCATGGGCAATGTACAGCCAACCTTGAACATCAAACAGGCTACCCTGGATTATGAGGAAACGACGAAGGAGTTTCCCCTCTTTCGGGTAGCCACCAGAAATGTCCGTACTGACGCTGTTCGTCCTCAATATCGCGACTTGATACCGCCCTACTGAACCGGAGATGATCCACACTGCTGTGTGCAACGTCTCTGTCGTAGTAGAGTCGCCTATCCACAGCTTTCCGAGCAACATGGAAAATTAGCGGCACCGCCAATCTATCCTGGATCAGACCTTTCTCATCAAAATAGAGGAACGCCTCCGGGGGGATAAAGCCGTTAAGGCGCACTCTCTCGTGATACTCGTATTTGCGGTAATAAGCCCCAGGGATCAGGTTGTTCGTCGAGCTCATTGCTCTTGCAATGTGCCTTCGAATCAGATTGATAACGAAATAATCCACTCTTATTAGGTTAGCCCTGTTGTATAGGACCTCATTGGGATAGAATTTTATGTACTGGGACTCTGGTGTTCTGTACAAATGAAGGCAGGCCCGGAGGCAAGCCCTCTCAAACACCCGAATCTTTTCCAACAAGCTTGCTCCCACGTTGAACCACACCGGACATCCAAATACGAGCATTGGCCGAATGAGGGCCATGTAGCAGATTACCTTTACCCTTGCATCGAGTTGCTTGCTATAAAAAAGTCTCTTTGTAAGGGCAAAAGCACCTTTGGCTCTGGCCAGAGCAGCATCTATATGTTTGTTAAAATATAGATATTGGTCTAACCAAAGCCCCAGGTATCTGACTACACTTCGACACGCAAGTGGCTGTCCGTGCGGTCCCACGATTGAGAACTTTCGCCAATTCTTTCTGGTATCCCTCGAGGCCCCAGACAACGGCGTCCTAAAAAGAATGGTTTCCGATTTCTGGAAGTTGATCTTCAACTTCCAGTCATCGCAATATCGCTGAATCTTGTCGAAGTCACGTTGCAAGAGAAATGCAATGACCTCGATTTTTGGTCCTGATCTGTACGCAATCAAGTCGTCTGCGTACGCTATGGCATGGTGAAGTGCACCTATTAGATCGCTCGTGTAAATGTTGAAAAGGATCGGTGAATTAACCGCACCTTGTTGCAGACCGTTTTTAATTAGAAATGTTCCAGCAGAAGTCACATTGCCATTTTTGACAATGAACTGTCTACTGGTGAGCATGTTATAAAGTATGTACAGCAGTGGTTTGCTTATGCCCAGCCTGCTTAGCTTGTAGAAGAGTCCCTCTAACCATACGGTGTCGAAGGCCTTCTCCAAGTCAATCAGGCAGGCACCCGTGCATTGGTTCTTGCTTTTGTGCCATTGGATATCCGATACCAGTTTAGACGCGGCATGTATTGTATCATGCCCCGCCTTAAAACCGAATTGATTATCCGGAATTATATTGTAGCATAATAATAACTACGCCCCCTAAAAATATCACGCAACAAATTCCGAAGTGACTTTTCATTCTGGCAGAATTTTGGTTCGTACTGTCCTTTCATTCGAGGTTCGTGTCTGGGACGAAGTCTCCACAGCTCATGTCAACGAAAGAGACGAATAATATCAGGGATAAAAGGGAATTATAACTGCAAGAATTATTTCTCTTATTCCAGTGGTCGAAGAATTTGCTAGAAGTTTCTGGCTATCAGAAACTTCTGCTATATAAGGACAGATGGCGGTCAAAAAAAAAGACAGTTGGTTTAGAACCGTGGCGAACAGATTGGAAAAGGCGAAGTTGTAATTTGGTGATAAATTGAAAGTTGAGAGTGAACAAGAAAAAGTAATTAGTTTGGATTTGTGAATTAAGTAATTGAAAGGAGATAAAGTGATTTGAGAGGAAAGAGACCTTGTAAGAAAAGAATTTGCGAAGAATAGTATAGTGTGAATTTGAATTGTTCTATAGACTAGAAAATAAAGAAATGAATTTCACAGAATAATTGTTTTATCTACTCGAGCCGTAGCTCGCATGTTACATTGGTGTCAGAAGCTGGGATAAAACTTATTCTGTGAATAACTATTTCCGTGGTGTGAAATTGCACAAAAAAAAAAAAAAAAAAACGATTTCTGTGTTGAGTTAATTAGTTGCGCAAAATGGGTCGCAAATTGGGAAAACTAACTATAACTCAACTAAAGGCAGAACTCAGTAAGCGGAATCTCGACACAACTGGGGGAAAAGATGCCCTACTGATTCGTCTGGAAGAAGCAGTAACGCAGGAAGGTGAAAATCCGCATGACACAGAGTTTGACGTGGAAGAGGAACCAGCAAGTACAGTAGCCGACCCGGGTATAACAAGTCTGCTCCTGCAACTTAAGTTAGTCATGGACGAACAAAAGAAAGCAATAGAAGATCAAAGTCATAAGCTCGATGACCAAAAGAATTCTCTAGAACTTAAGCTGGATGAACAAAAGAAAGCGATGGACGAACAAAAGAAAGCAATGGGCGACCAAAGGAATTCTCTAGAACTTAAGCTGGACGAACAAAAGAAAGCAATGGACGAACAAAAGAATTCTCTAGAACTTAAGCTGGATGAACAAAAGAAAGCAATGGACGAACAAAAGAAAGCAATGAACGAACAAAAGAAAGCAATGGACGAACAAAAGAATTCTCTAGATGCTCTGGAAAGTAAACTTGATGAGCAAAACAGGAACTTGGAATCCAAATTCGAAGTGATCGAAGAGAAAATCGAGAAGGTCGAGACGCAACTCGAAAAAGTCGAAATTAGATTCGATGAAAATTTTGAGAAACATGAAACTCAGTTCGGGAAGATAGAGACTCAGTTTGAAAAAGTGGATACGAAATTCGAGATAGTAGGAAAGCAAGTCGAAAATCTTGCTAAGGAGCTCAGCAACGTGAAGAGACAGAAAGCACGGGAATATTCCACTGACGGTCTGAGAAGAAAGGAGATGCAGCCTCCTATCTTCGATGGTCAAACATCATGGCCAATTTATAAAAGGCAATTCGAAGCGGCCGCAATGACCAATAGCTGGGACGATGAAGAGAAGTCCATTGCACTCACACTTGCACTGAGGGGTCCAGCTGCGGAGCTCTTGCAGACCATCCCGGAAGATAAACAGCAGAACTACGACTCTCTGGTTCAGGCTATCGAGATGCGGTTTGGGGATGAACACATGCAGCAGGTGTACAGGGTTCAGCTGCGTAGTCGAGTCCAGAAAAGGGGGGAAACGCTCCAACAGTTGCAAGCGGATATAGAGCGACTAGCCCATCTTTCATACCCTAAAGCCGGTGAGGAGCTTATCAACGAAATGGCGGTGGAAGCTTTTATTCAGGCCATAGAGGACAGACAACTGCAAATGGCTGTAAGGATGGCTGAAAAGCGAACACTCCCCGAGGCATTGGCATTCGCTTTGTCAATGAAGGCTGCGGACCAAGCATACCAGGGAATACACCGTGTCAGGGAAATGTCCGTCGTGGAATGCTCATGCCAGAGAACAGCCGTCATGGATGAAGACAGAGCTCGCGGAAGTCAAATCCGTTGCTGGAATTGCAACCAAACCGGACACCTACAACGGCAGTGCAGAAGTGCACCTATACGAGGAAATTGTCCACATTGCGGAAGTAGGAGAAGCAGAGAGGAAGCATCCTGTCGGTCAGGCTTCCCAAAACCAGCAGTCGGGAGATGCGTAAGGACCAACTTCGCGGGGCAGAAGTTGGTTACTGGAATCGAGGCCCCCAGGACCACCATTCAAGTTTCGCAAACCAAACGGGGTAACAAGAGCCTGACAGTGGAGGCACTAATCAACAAGAAGAAGTGCGTAGCCACCATCGACACAGGTGCCACCGCCTCCATTGTAAGAAGAGATATCGTCAGAAGCTCCTGGCTGCACAACACCAACAGCTACTGCATGAAGACTGCAACAGGGGAAATGGCGAAGGTATTTGGAGAAGTTCGTCTTACGATTACTCTGGCAGGACTGACGTTCTCCCATGCGTTTCTGGTGGCAGATATATGCGACGAGTGCATCATCGGAGTAGACTTCATGAAAGCAAATGAAGTAATCTTGGACATCGGGATGCAAGTACTGAGGTATCGAAATGTGGAGATTCCGATGGTGTACGGAAATGAGAATGCCGTAACTCTCAGGACAGTCATCAGCAAAGACGAAGTTTTGCCGCCGTCTTCAGAGACAATCATTTGGACGAAGCTGGAAGGTGATCTTGGGAGCCACCGATTCTACATAGTAGAACCAGACCCAGAGAAGAATTCTCAAGACTACATCGTGGGAAAGACGTTAGTCGAACCAAAGAACACCATGGTTCCAGTGAGGGTTTTGAACGCAAGACCACACACTGTCGAACTAAGGCGAGGGGAGGTGACTGGAAAATGCACGCCGATTACCGCCGTCGCAACAATATCTGAACGTGATGCTCCAAAACCTCTCCCATCACCTTGGACAGCGGAAGCGAGAGAGACGATTCTCCAGTCCAGTGAGCTGAATCAGGAGCAGCGAACTATGGCAGAGAATCTTATCAATGAGTACGCTGATGTATTTGCCTCACAGGACGGAGAATACGGCCGAACACACCTGGTACAACATCGAATAGACACTGGTGATACTAGACCAATTCGTCAGCCTGCTAGGCGCCTTCCATTGGCAAAGCAGACAGAAGTTGCAGAGATGGTGTCGGCAATGGAGAAAGAAGGTGTGATTGAAAGTTCCAAAAGTCCGTGGGCATCACCGGTTGTACTGGTTAAGAAGAAAGATGGCAGCACGCGGTTCTGCGTGGACTATCGGCAGCTCAATTACGTCACCAAGAAAGACAGCTATCCTCTGCCACGGATTGACGACACGCTAGACACACTATCAGGAGCCCGATGGTTTTCCACTCTCGACTTGAAGAGTGGCTACTGGCAGGTACAGATCCATCCAGAAGACCGAGAGAAAACCGCCTTCACCGCAGGAAATGGGCTATGGCAATTCACGGTAATGCCATTCGGGCTGTGCAATGCTCCGGCGACTTTCGAGCGATTGATGGAATGTGTCCTGCAAGGGTTAACATGGAAAACCTGTTTGGTATACTTGGATGATGTCATCGTCGTAGGAAAAACGTTTGCGCAACACCGAGACAATCTAAGGGATGTGTTTCAAAGGCTTCGAAGTGCCCATCTGAAGCTCAACCCCAAGAAGTGCGCCCTGTTTAGAGCGGAAGTCAAGTACCTGGGACACATAATTTCAGCGAAAGGAGTGAGAACCGATCCGGAGAAGGTCGAAGCGGTGAAAAACTGGCCAGTCCCCAAAGACAAACACCAACTAAGGAGCTTCCTGGGCCTAGCCACCTACTACAGACGGTTCGTGAAGGATTTTGCCGGGATCGCAAAGAACCTGCACCAGTTGACGGAAAAGGGAAAACAATTCAAATGGTCAATTGAGTGCGAGAAGAGCTTCAAGGCACTTAAACAACGGCTATGCGATGCCCCGATACTGGCTTACCCCACTCCCGGGGAAACGTTCGTTGTGGATGCAGATGCTAGTAATGTCGGGGTAGGAGCCGTACTCTCCCAGGTGCATGACGGCCAAGAGAAGGTGGTTGCGTACTTCAGCAAGGTGCTCTCTAAGCCAGAAAGGAACTACTGCGTGACAAGGCGGGAACTTCTAGCTTTGATCTTGGCTACGAAGCATTTTCACAAATACCTCTACGGGAGGAAGTTTGTTCTTCGCACAGACCATGCAGCCTTAAAATGGCTATTACAGTTCAAGAGTCCTGAGGGTCAGGTCGCAAGATGGATCGAAAGGCTGCAAATCTACGACTACGAAATACAGCATCGTAAAGGAAAACTCCACTCTAATGCGGATGCACTGTCCCGGAGACCATGCAGAACGGATTGTAAACATTGTGCGCGTCAGGAAGAACGGGAGCTGGTTTCCATCCAAAGAATGAGAGCCGAACCTATAGCCGGCTGGAGCGTAGATGAGATCCGGAACGCTCAGAAGGAAGACCCGGATATCGAGCCGATTCTGGCCTGGAAGGAGAACATGGAGAAACCGGATCATCAGGACATCTCTCACAGAAGCCCGACCTTAAAGGCATATTTTGCGCAGTGGGACTCCCTCCATGTCCAAGAAGGTGTTCTGAGAAGAAAATGGGAATCCTCCGACGGAAAGTCGTTTGTAATGCAGCTTGTCGTACCGCGGAAGAGGGTCAAGGAGGTGTTACAGGAAATGCATGGCGGGGCGTCCGGAGGCCACTTGGGAGTGAATAAGACGCTAGAAAAGGTACGAGAACGTTTTTATTGGTTAAAAGCGAAGGAAGATATCGAAGACTGGTGCAGAAAATGCGACGTGTGTGCAGCTAGCAAGGGTCCGAGAATCAAAACTCGAGGTAAGATGCACCAATACAACGTGGGAGCACCTTTCGAACGAATCGCCATTGACATCGCAGGGCCCTTTCCGGAAACCGACAATGGTAATCGGTATATACTCGTAGTAATGGACTACTTCAGTAAGTGGCCGGAAGCGTTTCCGATCCCTAACCAGGAAGCCAGAACCGTGGCGGAGCAGATCGTCTACAATTGGGTTAGCAGATTCGGTGTGCCCTTGGAATTGCATTCTGACCAAGGGCGGAACTTCGAGTCAAGAATCTTCCAAGAGATGTGTCAACTACTCGGAATCAAAAAGACAAGGACAACCCGCTTCATCCACAGTCGGACGGTATGGTGGAGCGTTTCAATAGGACTTTGGACGAACATCTCTCGAAGGTCGTAGGTGACTACCAACGGGATTGGGACCGGCAGATTCCCTTGTTTTTGATGGCCTATAGAAGTGCCGTGCGTAGCACTACTCGACATACGCCGTTCGAAATCTTATTTGGTGGAATAGCTCGTTTACCCAGTGAGGTGAAATTTGGATCTCCTACCAATGAGCCCAGAAATGAAGAAGAGTACGTGGCGGACCTTAGGGAAAGGCTTAGGGACATACACCAAAGGACCAGAAGCCAGATTAAGATGACGAGCGACCGCATGAAGACCAGGTATGATGCCAAGGCAACAACGTCAGGATTCCAGGAAGGAGATCTGGTGTGGCTGTATAATCCCCATCGCCAAAAGGGGAAATCACCTAAATTACAGCGGAACTGGGAAGGTCCCTACAGAATAGTAACCCGCATCAACGATGTTGTCTACCGCATCCAGCGAGGACCGAGGGCCAAAATGAAAGTGGTTCATGTGGACCGACTGAGTCGATACAATGGCCGAAATGAGGATGCACTTGTTCGGGACGAACACGTCTAAGAGGGGGGCAGTGTAGCATAATAATAACTACGCCCCCTAAAAATATGACGCAACAAATTCCGAAGTGACTTTTCATTCTGGCAGAATTTTGGTTCGTACTGTCCTTTCATTCGAGGTTCGTGTCTGGGACGAAGTCTCCACAGCTCATGTCAACGAAAGAGACGAATAATATCAGGGATAAAAGGGAATTATAACTGCAAGAATTATTTCTCTTATTCCAGTGGTCGAAGAATTTGCTAGAAGTTTCTGGCTATCAGAAACTTCTGCTATATAAGGACAGATGGCGGTCAAAAAAAAAGACAGTTGGTTTAGAACCGTGGCGAAGAGATTGGAAAAGTGATAATGGGCGAAGTTGTAATTTGGTGATAAATTGAAAGTTGAGAGTGAACAAGAAAAAGTAATTAGTTTGGATTTGTGAATTAAGAAATTGAAAGGAGATAAAGTGATTTGAGAGGAAAGAGACCTTGTAAGAAAAGAATTTGCGAAGAATAGTATAGTGTGAACTTGAATTGTTCTATAGACTAGAAAATAAAGAAATAAATTTCACAGAATAATTGTTTTATCTACTCGAGCCGTAGCTCGCATGTTACAATATTATTGTTCTCAGTCCACTTCTGCAGGGCTCTATTAATCACTTTTTCGAATACCTTGCTGATGTTCGGAAGGAGACTTATCGACCGGAGAATTGCCGGATTGGAGGTGTCCTTACCCCTTTTGGGGATGGGTTGTATCACTGCTGTTTTCCAATGCGCTGGATAATGTGCATTATTCAGCGCATTGTTAAACAGAGTGGTGTAAATGTACACCGCTTCTAGAGGGAGATGTCGAAGCACAATGTTCGACACTCCGTCGATTCCCACTGATTTCTTCTTTCTCAATGATGCGAAGATCGTTTGGAGTTCTACCTTCGATACGTACGGGGGATGTACCCTTTCATTGGCGATGGTATTGTTTGCCAAGTTTTCGTCATTGAACCCGGTAAAACCAGTATTCTCGGATCGCCAGTGCTCTATATCATTTCGAAGGTAGAAGTTGTGCACAAGGACGCGATTTTCCGGTCGTGGTTCGGGCAAATGGTATCATTCACCTTATACACTTCCTGGAAGTCGCTCCTATAACCTCTACCTTCTCCTGCGGATCTTCGATCACAAAGAAGTTGTCATCCTCTACTGCGTTATCTGGATCTATAGCTGCTATTATCAGTATTTGTCCATTGGTCGTCGTTCGGGGGATCTTAAGACATGGAAGGTCGTTTTGATTATTCATTTTATTTATTTGCGGGAACATACTCGGGTTGTTGGATTTTACACCCCGAATTTTGTTGTTCCAATGCAAATTTACAGAAAGTCTATAATTTTCTCTAATTAATTTCGGGAGGTTTTTAATCAACGACTTCAGCGTCCTAACCTCCGAGTTTTGTCTGTCAGTAAACTGTCTGTACAAGGTTTTTAGTCTCGACAGCAGTCTACTTTTGTGTTGGTGTAGTGCGTCAATTGTTGCATTACGGAATATATCTGAGTTGTCAGTATGTTGATACCGAGGTATTCGAGGAGAGTGCTCTTGTCAAAGTTCTTGAGAAGCGAGTCCAACGCGTCCTACTATAATTGTAGCAGTGCGTTTGGACAAACTCCTCCAACTCCGCAATTTCGTTGGGAATCGTTATTACGGCACTGAGTCCGCAATGGTCACTGTCATACACAAAAGTGTGCAAGCAGTTTATAGTTTGTCGGTCCATGTCGGTCAGTTGTAACCGTACGTCGAACAGCATAAGATCCAGATAGGAGCCGCTTCTAGGAAACGACGGACTATCTGTAGCTTTCAAATCGAGTTTATACTCGACACTGTGCCGACCCCACCAATTGAATAGTAGGTTCCCTCTAGGATTTGGTGTGTTATTTCCCCAATCTCTGACTCCAGCCTTAGGCATCGAAAAGGTGTTTCGAGCTCTGAAATAAATAAAGTAGATTGAGTCGCTTCAGGTGCATAGAGTGCAATCATGTACATCTTCTTTCCACTATGGAGAGGAATGCAGACAATACAGGCTTCCAGCATCTGGAACCTTCGCACTTCACCGCTGTACACTACCTTAAATTGCAGTTGTTTGTGTATGAAGATCGCAACACCTCCTCCTTGTGTGGAGTTGGGTCGGTCTCTTCTGATAATATTGTATTTACTGTGCCGCAATTTGTGCTTCTGGGATAGCTTTGTTTCGCTAACCATAAGCACATCAGGGGTTTGGTCTTCTAACAACTTAAATAATACGGCTCTTCGCTCGATCCTAATCAGTGAATTCACATTCACCGCAAGGATCTTCAAGGATTGCTCCTCCATGTTTGTACCCATTACGACTGGAGGTGCGTTAGGCTCGGCAGAAGTGCGTAGATCTGGTCCACCCGCTTCGCCTGCTCCTGTACCTGACGTTGAAGCTGCTCCATCTTCCCTTGGATAGACAGCAAGATGGCCAGCAAGTCAGTTTGAGCCTCCGGTGCTCTAGGCGCTGGGGCCTGAGAAGCAACCTTCGGTCTTTTCTGTTCCGCGTTTCCCCGACCTGCCGCCATTTGGGCGTAGGTCACTTGGGGAGTCACGGTATGTGTTTGAATTGGAGCAGGTGGACGTTTCACTACGACCTTCTTCTGACGAACCAGATTTAATTTCTTAATATAGTGAAACTTAGGACAACCCCGATAGTTTGCGGTGTGTCCCGAGTTCCTGCATAAAGCACAGGAGAGCTGGCTCTTATCTGCCACTCCATCCTTACCCAGAGTGCATTTCTCGGCTTTGTGGTTCTTTCCACACTTGACACATCGAGGCTGCATTTCGCAGTTCGACGCGGCGTGCCCGAACCTTTGGCAGCGAACACATTGTAAAATGTTTTCGCTCCTTTTTAATTTTTCCCATGCGACAACCTGGTAGTCTAGGACTTTAATACTCCTTAGACCATCCAGTTTGCTGTTGGGTGAGAGTTGAACTAGGAAGAACGTCAGTTTCCGCTTCTCCCTTTCGGCCCTAGCTGTAGTGAATGGCTTTACCCCTACGAAGTTGAGATCGTCGCACTCTTTCTCTTTGAGCAGCGCAAGGAGCGTCTCCGGATCAGTAGACGGATCCATCCCCCTCAGCAGCATTGTTTGCAGCTTTTTCCCCTTCGGGGTAAAGGAGAAGAACTCCGTCGTCGAGTCCCTCAATAGATTTTTTATTGTTTTATACTGTTCCACTGTACTGCAGTGGATAGCATGCCTATCGTTATTAAGTCTTTTAATATAAAAATTATTGCCTATGGCCGACTTACATAGCTCGATTGTCTCTTTAAGTTCCATTTTGTACGTATTTATAGGAGGCACCTTTGTCTTCGTTGCCATCTGCTGCTGTTGTTGTTGTTGCTGTTGCTGCTGTTTCTGCTGTTGTTGCTGTTGCTGCTTTGGCTGCTCCTTCTGTTGTTGTTTCTGCATCTTCGGCTGCTGTTGTTGTACTAGCTGATTTTGATTCAGCTTCTTCTTCAGCTGTTGTTGCAACTGCTTTTGTGGTACCTGCTTTGGCTGCTTTTGTTGTTCTTGTTCTTCTTGTGGTTGTTGTTCTTCTTGTGGTTGCGGTTGAGGTTGTGGTTGTTGTTGTTGAACTTGCTGTGAGAGTTGCACCTCTAATTGGCGTTCCTTCTCCCTTCGTGCCATTTGCTTGGCTTTGATGGAGAGCACCTTTTGCTGCAGCTGTTTAATGCTGCTGTTCAGCTGTTCCACCTCTTCCTCTTCATCCTCGGACTCTGGGCCTGCTAGAGAGGCAAAACTGTTGCTCTCCCCCGTGTAGCGACCTTCTCCACCGTCGGAGACGTATGGAAATTCGTCACAGTCATCTGACCTCAGACGTTTCTTTACTGCTGCTTCTGTTGCGGTCTTAGGCGCCCCTTCCTTCACTCCAACCGGCAGCTTTTCAGTTGAAGCTGATATGGAGGGACTCTTTACCAAGGGAGTTGGTTTTATCTTCCTCCTCTTCTTTCGTGTACCTTCTGTGGCCACCGTTGCTGGGTGGCCTGACGCAACTGCCTCATCGGCTGATGCTTGTTGGTCCGCCACTTCCGCTATTGGGAGAGCGGACTTCCCATTATCTCCCATCACGTGTTGTTGCACTTTGATTTTATTATTATGTACATTATGTGTAAAAAAAAAAAAAGTCTGGACCTGTCCGGGAAATGAACCCGCGACCACCGATCCACGGTCCACTGACACTATCTCTAGGCCACGCTAGCGCTTATTAATGTGAGTCTTTTTCAACACTTAAATAATTTGCTGTGCACTTATTAGAAGCCGAAACACGTGTATATTCCACGGAGGTCTGTGAACGACCTGGTGGTACTAGGTGTCACAGACTGCTCGATGGATCACCTAAAGATGCTAAAAGGCAATGTGGTCTACTGTTTTGGCAGAGTTAGGCTGACCCTGAAGAGCACAAACAAGGTCTCAGGTGTACAAAAACCTACTCTAACTGCCGTAGGAGTAGTGTTAGATGTTGCCACCCGTCCTAAGGACGCAGCACCACAGAACACGGTGGAATGTAGTACTGCTGTGTCTACATCTCCACTTCAGAAGTCTCCAAAGTGGATACACTTAGTACAATTGTGTCTAGTGTAGCCACTTTGCAGAATCCGAAGACCTCAAAAGTCTCCAAAGTGGATACACTTAGTACTATTGTGTTGACCTCTCACGTGGCGGGTGTGGCATCAGTGCCCACTCCTGTTATTAAGACAGCTTCTGCTGTGAGGGATAGGCTTACTGACCACTCTCGTGGGGATGGCAAACCTAAGAAAACAGACACTAACACGCCTGCCAGTAAAGAGAAACCATCCCACAAAAACACCAAGCACAAATGATGAAGTATAAAATCAAAGTGCTGCAGGGTAACCTGCATCATGCTAGAGGTGCTTGGGACATTTTTAGCCAACGGTTTATCCGGGTAAAATCGCCCTCGGTCTCATCCAGAAGCCTTGGGTAATTGGAGGCAAAATAATGGGCCTTCATAATAGGATATGTAAGTTGCTATATGCCCATGGGGAGTTAATGCCTATGGCTGCTTGTTTAATCAGTTCTAAAATTAATTTTCTTCCTATCCAAGAATTCATCAGCAGAGACTTAGTGGCCTTCATTGTTCAGATTCCGATAATAGGAGGAGTTAGGGAGATCGCGTGCGGCTTCTCCTACTTCCCTGGAGACTCGGAATCGTCCGTTTTCGGCTGTGCAGAATTTGGTGGACCTATGTCACCGTCGCAACTGGCATCTGATCATTGGATGCGATGCCAATGCCCATCATGTGGTATGGGGTAGCAGCGACATCAACAAAAGGGGTGAGTTATTTCTTGATTATATTACAAGTAGAAATTTAGCTGTATGTAATGAAGGCAACAAACCAAAATTTATAAATTCCATTCGAGACTTGAAACTTTTTATAATTTTATTTTAAATAATATTTCAAGTTAATAAGCCAAACTTGATCAAAACGAATGGTTCTTAAGCTTAGGTGTGGAGAACGAACTAATTGACAATCATTATTGATGATTTTTAACTGTATCTTGCCCCCATTAAGTTCGATTTTGATGACAATCTGCAAACTAGACTTAACTTAGAAACCCAATTTCATTGAAATCTATGGGTAGCTTTTTAATTAGAAGCCAGTGGATCGAGTCTCCCCACAGGTTTTGCCATGTAAAGAAATGCAATTCGATAATAACAACGATATTCTAAACCTACGATGTTCTATGATCTTATGCAAATACAAGTTAATCACAAATACTCGTAAATCTACAAGCAAAAACAATATTTTCCTTTTAACTTTCCCCAGTGAAAAACACGTGCGTCTAGTGCTGTCATTGTGGGACACTGTCTATGCATGATATGGGAATGAAATATTTCGGTTGGTTCAAGTCTCCTATATGGTCAATTCTCTCGTATTTCCCCTGCCTTTTATATTATTTTGAAGGCAAAACAATATTAATTAATTTGTCGCAGATAATTAAAAGTATAAAAACCTGAGCAGAAAGTGATGATTTGTACAGACTAACAGTTTCTTCGTTGCCCTTATTGGCATTTCGCCTACAATTCCATTTTCGACATATGTAGGTGAAGTGCGAGAAAGTTTTAGGAAAAACATAATCTTTTCCTTGTTTAAGAAAGGGAATGCGAGAGATTCTAATAATTACTGAGGCACCTCCTTTTTCAACTCTGTTATGCAAATATTTACGGGAATCATCTCAAACCGCTTAACAGATTGGATAATGGAGAATGATTTGGTAAACGAATTCTAAGCTGGGTTCCGAAAAGAATACCCCACTATCGATAATATTTTTGCATTATCAAGTATAGCGAAGACCTACATATGATAGATAATGGCAACAAATTATATGCGTTCTTTGTCGATTTTAAAGCTGCTTTTGATTCGATTGATAGAAATGTAGTAATAGGCAGTTTGTACGAGGGAAATACTCGTATGACAGCAGTGTGAGATGGCAGCTAAATATCTAACTGATTTGAATCCAAAGTGAGAATAAAACAGTACCTCCCAGAAGGGATAATGTGAGCAGGAGTACAAATATTTAGACGCCATCATCAGTTCCCGACTGTCATTTAGAAAAACATTTACAGTGGAAACTGAAAGAAGCTATTCGTAAGACGGCCATAAATTGTAATTTGAAGGGTACTTAGGGAAGAAAAACATTGCTTCAAGTGTGAAGTACAGATACTTTGAAGCGGCGATACAAGCCATCATGTATTGGAAGCGCGGGTGTGGGGTGTTTCTCAGTATGAAGATTTAGAGAAACTATCAACAGTAAAAAATTCCATTAAGAAAATATTTAGACTACCAGAAAAATACAACAACCTGCATGATACACTTGAAAACAGGGCTACCACCGCTGTATGTGTTTATGCCAAGGATGCGTATTAACTACATAATAAAAGGTAATAGCGCTTTCAAGTCACCGGCTTCCCAAGATTGTAGTAACCCACCTTCTACGTGGAAAAAATCAGTGCTTCCCTGAATGGTTGAGTCTATGCCTTCAGCATAATGTTCAGCTGCTGGAGGAGAATCATTCATCTTGGCAAACCATTCTACAGACGTTATCAGATAGAATCAGATAATCTAAATTAGCTGCGTTTACAGAAAGGGCACAACAAAATCAAAGTAGGAGCACGCACCGTATTCTTCATATTCTTCAATACAACTTGGAACAGAAAAACTATTTTCACGATAATTACATTGTTAAGTTTTTGTTATTAAGATCGTTCACTACTACACAATTCAAAAGATCTCCATTTCAGTAATAGTTTCTCACGCATTCCACCATCGAGTGTGCGAATAGATTTTATTTCGGAAATCCACGATTATCGAATTTCCACAGTCGTGGTAATAATGTTTGTTCCCACACTCGAGTGAGTGGCGATTGCTCGGGTTCATATGAATAATCCAAAGTATTATTCGTATGATAAAATAGTTGGTATGAGTAGTTGTTCGTGAACCGTCGGGCCGTGCATTTTAATTTGTTTTGAACAATCTTGATAACAAAATCACAAAATCTTTCTTTACACATATGTATGTCATCGAATGCACATCAGTTCACCCTAAAGCCTAACTTCGGTCGTACTGTCAAATATAGGGATACGTTTATAAGCTGAACGACTCTGTATGTGCTGTATGCTCTGTATTTCCCCATCACTACGACCTTCAAATATTTAAAGCTAATATGCACAGGCTTCTCCTCTTAACCTTTTTCCTAAACGCCCGTGCCCCGGTGCCTTATTTTAATGAACATTTTGAAAACACTAAGTCTTTCTTTAAACATATGTAATAAAACCTAAATTTAATAAATATTGTGTTGTGGCTTATTATGAACATTTTGGAGATCGTGACAGGACACACACTAAAAGTGTTTGGTGGCCTGTGAGGAAGTTTAATTGTGATAAAAAAAAAAAAAAAAAAATGAAGTGATTCTAGTAAATGTGAAATGGCTGAAAACCAAAATACAGGCAATAATGGAGATATCGAAATCTTCGCTAGCCAACGGGAACAGCTGGGAGAAACAATCTGCGCGATTGTCAGGAACTACAACAAGGATAGTCCCAGCAGAAAGACTCTAGAATATCTCAACAAGATAAGGGAAAAGCTAGATTGCCAATGGGACGGTTACAAAAATTCGTGATTAATGTTCTGGCCAACTTCAACACCCTTATGACAGTAATATTTTTTTTTTTTATAACTTTGCACGTGTGAAAAGGGTTATGAATATATACTAATTTTTAGGACACGGGCGTTTTTAGGAAAGGGGAAGAGACAGAGAGAAAGACAGATTGGTGTAGTTGGTTTGAAACTCAGCTGGTATTAAGTTTCAGTGAGGTGTTCTCTCTCCTCTACTCTTGGTTATTGTGCTAAATGAAGTATTAATAAAACTTAGATTCAGTGGGGTTAAAACCGTAGCGTACGCAGACGATGTGGCGCTACTGGCCACGGGTGAATTTCTTCCAACCCTAAGCGACCAAATGGAAGGCGCCCTTAAGATAGTCAGCAACTGGACTAAAAGAAGTGGACTCGCAATAAATCCACTAAAAACGGAACTGACACTATTTACTAACAAAGAGGAAAATACCGGAATTCAAAATTCCATCCACTCCTCTTAAAATTTCGGATAGAGCTAAATATCTAGGGTTAATACTAGACCAGAAACTAAACTGGGGACTAAACACAAGGAAGAGAGCAAGGAAAGCTATGATAGCTCTCTATGCATGTAGCAGAATATTTGGAAAAACTTGGGGGGGAAAACCAAAAGTCATTTTCTGGCTCTACACAGCAGTTGTGAGACCTATATTGACACACGGCAGCCTAGTATGGTGGCCAGCCGAAAGTAAGGGCACAAACCTCAAGATACTAACCAGAGTAAAAAGAATGGCGTGCATTGGTGTCACAGGAGCTATGAGAACCACACCAACTGCAGGATTAGAGACCGTACTCAATCTATTACCTTTAGATCTATTTGTACAGGAATCTGAAGCTAGAAGTGCTCTAAGATTAAGCCAATCTGAAGGTTGGAGGTCAAGCCTGACGGGGCATCCGCAGATTTTACGCAAATACATGGACGGAGATGTTAGCACAGACTACATAGTGCCCTATTTAGACTTTAATAAGCCGTTTTCCAGTTCATTTCCGAGTCGAAAGGAATGGGAAACTAATATCCCGCTAAATGACAACTCCATCTCAATCTACACTGATGGATCCAAGATGGACGTGGGAGTAGGTGCAGGGATTCTTTCTGGAAAACTCAATTTGAACAAGTCAATTCGGCTTCCAAACTATAGCAGTGTTTTTCAAGCGGAGGTTTTGGCAGTGGCAATTGCTGCCCGGGACGCTGCAATGAAAGCTATACCACCAGATGATATTACATTTTTCATTGACAGTCACGCAGCGATAAGAGCGATTTCCGCCACACAAATAAAATCGAAGCTTGTACGCTGCTGTCGCGAAGAGCTGCGGGTTCTTGGTACGCAACATAATGTAAAGCTCTGCTGGGTACCCAGACATAATGGCGTTTCAGGAAATGAGAAAGCTGACGAGCTGGCAAGGGAAGGTTCAGCTCTAAATTCTGCACTTCAACAGATATTTCTTATCTGGTTTAGTGGGGATGATAACTGGAGACAACCTGTTACGTTATCATACAAAGAAATTGGGAATTAGCGAAGAAGATATATGTAGAGGCTGTGGCAATGAGGACGTACACGAACATACACCTCACTTCCTGTGCCATTGTCCAAGACTGTACCACCTTAGATTCAAAATACTAGGGAAATATTTCTTCCAAGACTTAGAAGAACTTTCAAATGTATCGGTAAATAAGATTACCAAATTTAAAAATGCATCGGGTTGGTTTAAGAACCCATAGAGTTCACGAGTGGGGAAGCTTCACTTCTCGGGTATCACAATGGATCTATACTGATCTAAGTGTTTCACACTCTACGTCAACCCATCAAACCTAACCTAACTTAAGTTTTAGTGAACTCCATGGGTGGCTGTCCAGATAACTGGGGAGTTTGTTTGTTTTTTGCTTTTGTCGTTGCTCATGATTCACAGTATTTTTTTCCGTCCTCCTGATGTCATCATTACGATCAAGTTGCATTTTAGCCATATGACCGCCTTACTGCCAGTGTTATGCCTTCGCAGTAGAGTTGACATAGGCTTTCGCAATTGATCGACTTTTTATTTATTTCATGTGAAATAAATAGATGATTATTGACATCAGGATTCGAACCGTGAACCTGTAGCGTGACAAGCGATGATATTACCACTACACCACGGCCATCCTCAATTACGAGTCAGTGAGAAAGGCAGCGGAACTCAGTGTATTGATGTGGTTCGTCTAATTCAGGAGATAACAGAAGCAGAAGATACCTTCAAGGAGTTTCAGTGCAAGACAAAACTTACAAGGAGGACAAATCGTCTGGAAATATCGGCGCTGGAGTAGATGAATTGTCAAGGTCGCAAAAACCCTTCAAAACATTAGCGGAAATGCCTCATAAGCCCATCGGAAGGCCACAAGACCTAGATGCTATTCTCAAATCAAAGACGGGAATTTACGCAGAGCCCATACCAGCATTAAGACACAAGAACAGTCTACCACGCCGAAAGGTCACATGACCAATAAGGAAAGATTTGGTCTCTTAATCAATATATTAAAGAGATCTCTCAGCAAGTCATTACAAGAAGCACCACGACAAAGAAGTGAACAATTCTATCAAATAAAAGCCAGGAGTATAGAACAGAACGGGGAAGAAATTATGCGCTTGTATCGCAAACTGGACCACGAAACCACTGCTGATGACGTGGAGGAGTACTTTGATTTTCAGGAAAGAGTGGAGGTGACATTGCTGACCTTGTTCGCCGACATCTCAACATTTCAGGAAAAGGGCAGTGAGCCAAAGCCCTTAAACATAATGATGAAGCTATCAGAAATAGAGCTTCCAAAGTTTGATGGTGAATGCCTGAATTGGTTGCAATTCCATGACTTATTCAAGCAAATGATTCAGGACCAACTAACGCTGCCGGCACAAAAGCTTTACTTCTTGCAAGCTAATGTAACTGAAAAAGATCAGAAACTAATTCAATGGATAGTAATTACGAAGTAGCATGGAACGTGCTTGTTGAACGTTTCAATATAAAAGATTGCTGCTGAGAGCTCAATTAAATAAGCTTTTGATGCAGTCAGTGACCACCGCAACAAGTGCCAGTCTCAGAAGACTCCACGACAACACAAAAGGGTGTCTACAGGTGATTACATTCCAATCGTGGTCCATCTTCTCTTGCAAAAACTGACCCGAGAAGCAGCCCAACCATTGTAGAGTTCCTGAAGTTCGTCGAGTCAAGGTTCCAAACTCTAGAAGCCATCAGTAGCCGTGAAGACAGGAGGAAAATCCAGAGTCTAGAGGCCATCAGCAGACACGGCGATGGAAAGAAGCCCGAGCGGGTCGTCGCCTCAAAGTTTGACCAGGACCTTACAGCTATTTGCAATTATTTCAATTCAAGTAAGCATGGTATCTACAATTGCACTAAATTGTTGTCTCTTTCAGATGTGGACCGAGGAAAGGCTGTTCAAAGGCTGATGTTGTGCAGAAATTGTATGAAGAAAGGTCAATTCTCCCAATCATGCCAGTCCCGAAGATGCCAAAAATGCAACATGAACACAATACGTTGCTGCATCAGCAGAGACGACAGCAAGAACTACGAGTACCTCAATCGTAGCAGAGAATAGATAACTCATCCACATATCAGTGGGGTGAGAAATATAAAGTTAATAGAGTCCCACAGCCTCAAAATCCAACAGTAAACAATGTATGTAGCAACAGAAATACTCTAAGAAAACACAGGACGAAATTCCAGAGGCACACTACGTTATACCTCATCATTGCGTTATGAACGCCGAAAGCTCATCAACGAAGTTGCGGGTAGTTTTCGATGCGCCAGCCAAGACAAAATCTGACCACTCACTCAATGTAATAGTCATAGTGGGCCAACTGTACAGCCAGACATATTTTCAATAGTTTTGAAGTTCAAGGCACACAAATATGTTTTTAAAGGAGACATAGCCAAAATGTATTGTCAGATTTTAGAAAACCGGGAAGATCTCGCCTTTCAACTTATCTTTTGGAGGTCAAAACCTGAATAACTATTGCAGATATATCATTTAAATACCGTCACTTATAAAACTGCGTATGATTCTTACCTACCAACCAGATGCCTTGTAAAGCTAGCAGAAGACAATGAGGAAGGCTTTTATAGATCGTTAAGTCATTAAACATAATGTGCACGTGGATGATTGTTTAGTCGGGTCAGAGTATATTGAGGATGCTCAAGCGTTGCTAAAAGAGATAATTTACCTACTCAAAACAGATAATTTTCAATTAAAAAGTTTTGTTCAAATAATTCAATGATTTTAGAAGGAATCCCTGACGAAGATAGCGAAAAGTTAGTTACCTTTCATCATATGGGATCCCTTGCAAGATATTTACAAATTCTGCTTCAATAACGAAAAAATAATTAAGCTAAACACTCAAATTTCGAAGCTAACGGTGTTGGCTGATCTTGCGAGACTTTTTGACCCTCTAGGCCTAGTGAGGCCCGTAATAGTTCTGGCAATATTCCTACAAGAGTTGTTGAAAACCAAGTTGGCTTCGGATGATGTTCTTCCAAACGAACAAGATCAGAAATGGATAAATTACCTCGATAAATTTTCAAACATGAAGAAGTTAAGCATTCCACGATACGTGTTCCATCCATCTGCCAGGATAATCGAACGTCATGCCTTTTCCGACAGAAGTTTAAGTAATGCATTTGGATCATGCGTGTACTTGAAGTCAATTGATGAAAGCACCCAAGGCTTTTGCTTGCTTCTCTGCTCCAAATCAAGAGTTCGACTGAAAACCGTGAGTATTGCTCGTCTGGAATTACAAGTAGCAGTACTAATGGTGGGATAAGTGGAAAGGGTTATCCAAATATTACCAAAGAAAATTAATAAGGTATGTTACTACACATACTAGTAATAAGGTATGTTACTACACATACTCAATAACAGTATTAACCCGGTTTAAATCGCCTTCTTATACATGGGAAACATATGTTGCGAATAGAGTAGCAAAATTTCAATCAGCTTCAGAGTTCCATCAATGGCAGTACATCAAAAGCGAGTTCAATCCAGCCTATTTAGTGTCCACAGCATCAAGCCTAGAAGCACTTTTAACATCATCAAGAGTCCTAAATTTCTTATAGATGGATGGATAATAGTTGGGATAAAGTATACAGAACGTCGTAAAAAGAAATCGGTTTTAACATCAAACGATCCCAGTTCATTCGACAAAATCAAACATAGAAATTCATTTTTTACGTTAACGAAATATTCTCATTTTGCTTTAATTCCAGAAAACCAAAGGTGCTGAGAATCACAGGTCAATTAACTGTTGAAGAACTAGAAGAAGGAACCCGCTGGTTACTGTGTACACACAAAAGGTGTAATTGCCAGAGGACTATCGTACTTTGAAAGAGAACAAATCTGTAAGCAGAAAATCAAATATAACATCAATTTCTCCATTTTTGATGTCAGAACAAAACTTATTCGGGTGGGTAGAAGGTTGGCAAACGCAAAAATTTTGCCAGACGCCAAACATCAAATCTCAATCCCAAAAAATAATATTGTAATATGCGAGCTACGGCTCGAGTAGATAAAACGATATTCTGTGAAATTTATTTCTTTATTTTCTAGTCTATAGAACAATTCAAGTTCACACTATACTATTCTTCGCAAATTCTTTTCTTACAAGGTCCCTTTCCTCTCAAATCACTTTATCTCCTTCCAATTTCTTAATTCACAAATCCAAACTAATTACTTTTTCTTGTTCACTCTCAACTTTCAATTTATCACCAAATTACAACTTCGCCCATTATCACTTTTCCAATCTCTTCGCCACGGTTCTAAACCAACTGTGTCTTTTTTGATCGCCATCTGTCCTTATATAGCACAAGTTTCTGATAGCCAGAAACTTCTAGCAAATTCTTCGACCACTGGAACAAGAGAAATAATTCTTGCAGTTATAATTCCCTTTTATCCCTGATATTATTCGTCTCTTTCGTTGACATGAGCTGTGGAGACTTCGTCCCAGACACGAACCTCGAATGAAAGGCCAGTTCGAACCAAAATTCTGCCAGAATGGAAAGTCACTTCGGAATTTGCTGCATAAACATAGGAGCGTAGTTATTATTATGCTCACTGTCCCCCTCTTAGACGTGTTCGTCCCGAACAAGTGCATCCTCATTTCGGCCATTGTATCGACTCAGTCGGTCCACATGAACCACTTTCATTTTGGCCCTCGGTCCTCGCTGGATGCGGTAGACAACATCGTTGATGCGGGTTACTATTCTGTAGGGACCTTCCCAGTTCCGCTGTAATTTAGGTGATTTCCCCTTTTGGCGATGGGGATTATACAGCCACACCAGATCTCCTTCCTGGAATCCTGACGTTGTTGCCTTGGCATCATACCTGGTCTTCATGCGGTCGCTCGTCATCTTAATCTGGCTTCTGGTCCTTTGGTGTATGTCCCTAAGCCTTTCCCTAAGGTCCGCCACGTACTCTTCTTTATTTCTGGGCTCATTGGTAGGAGATCCAAATTTCACCTCACTGGGTAAACGAGCTATTCCACCAAATAAGATTTCGAACGGCGTATGTCGAGTAGTGCTATGCACGGCACTTCTATAGGCCATCAAAAACAAGGGAATCTGCCGGTCCCAATCCCGTTGGTAGTCACCTACGACCTTCGAGAGATGTTCGTCCAAAGTCCTATTGAAACGCTCCACCATACCGTCCGACTGTGGATGAAGCGGGGTTGTCCTTGTCTTTTTGATTCCGAGTAGTTGACACATCTCTTGGAAGATTCTTGACTCGCAGTTCCGCCCTTGGTCAGAATGCAATTCCAAGGGCACACCGAATCTGCTAACCCAATTGTAGACGATCTGCTCCGCCACGGTTCTGGCTTCCTGGTTAGGGATCGGAAACGCTTCCGGCCACTTACTGAAGTAGTCCATCACTACGAGTATATACCGATTACCATTGTCGGTTTCCGGAAAGGGCCCTGCGATGTCAATGGCGATTCGTTCGAAAGGTGCTCCCACGTTGTATTGGTGCATCTTACCTCGAGTTTTGATTCTCGAACCCTTGCTAGTTGCACACACGTCGCATTTTCTGCACCAGTCTTCGATATCTTCCTTCGCTTTTAACCAATAAAAACGTTCTCGTACCTTTTCTAGCGTCTTATTCACTCCCAAGTGGCCTCCGGTCGCCCCGCCATGCATTTCCTGTAACACCTCCTTGACCCTCGTCCGCGGTACGACAAGCTGCATTACAAACGACTTTCCGTCGGAGGATTCCCAATTTCTTTACAGAACACCTCTTGGCATGGAGGGAGTCCCACTGCGCAAAATATGCCTTTAAGGTCGGGCTTCTGTGAGAGATATTCTGATGATCCGGTTTCTCCATGTTCTCCCGGTCTTCTGGATGGATCTGTACCTGCCAGTAGCCACTCTTCAAGTCGAGAGTGGAAAACCATCGGGCTCCTGATAGTGTGTCTAGCGTGTCGTCAATCCGTGGCAGAGGATAGCTGTCTTTCTTGGTGACGTAATTGAGCTGCCGATAGTCCACGCAGAACCGCGTGCTGCCATCTTTCTTCTTAACCAGTACAACCGGTGATGCCCACGGACTTTTGGAACTTTCAATCAGACCTTCTTTCTCCATTGCCGACACCATCTCTGCAACTTCTGTCTGCTTTGCCAATGGAAGGCGCCTAGCAGGCTGACGAATCGGTCTAGTATCACCAGTGTCTATTCGATGTTGTACCAGGTGTGTTCAGCCGTATTCTCCGTCCTGTGAGGCAAATACATCAGCGTACTCATTGATAAGATTCTCTGCCATAGTTCGCTGCTCCTGATTCAGCTCACTGGACTGGAGAATCGTCTCTCTCGTTTCCGCTGTCCAAGGTGATGGGAGAGGTTTTGGAGCATCACGTTCAGATATTGTTGCGACGGCGGTAATCGGCGTGCATTTTCCAGTCACCTCCCCTCGCCTTAGTTTGACAGTGTGTGGTCTTGCGTTCGAAACTCTCACTGGAACCATGGTGTTCTTTGGTTCGACTAACGTCTTTCCCACGATGTAGTCTTGAGAATTCTTCTCCGGGTCTGGTTCTACTATGTAGAATCGGTGGCTCCCAAGATCACCTTCCAGCTTCGTCCAAATAATTGTCTCTGAAGACGGCGGCAAAACTTCGTCTTTGCTGATGACTGTCCTGAGAGTTACGGCATTCTCGTTTCCCTACACCATCGGAATATCCACATTTCGATACCTCAGTACTTGCATCCCGATGTCCAGGATTACTTCATTTGCTTTCATGAAGTCTATTCCGATGATGCACTCGTCGCATATATCTGCCACCAGAAACGCATGGGAGAACGGCAGTCCCGCCAGAGTAATCGTAAGACGAACTTCTCCAAACACTTTCGCCATTTCCCCTGTTGCAGTCTTCAGGCAGTAGCTGTTGGTGTTGTGCAGCCAGGCGCTTCTGACGATATCTCTTCTTACAATGGAGGCAGTGGCGCCTGTGTCGATGGTGGCTACGCACTTCTTCTTGTTGATTAGTGCCCCCACTGTCAGGCTCTTGTTACCCCGTTTGGTTTGCGAAACTTGAATGGTGGTCCTGGGGGCCTCGATTCCAGTAACCAAGTTCTGCCCCGCGAAGTTGGTCCTTACGCATTTCCCGACTGCTGGTTTTGGTAAGTCTGACTGACAGCCAGATGCTTCCTCTCTGCTTCTCCTACTTCCGCAATGTGGGCAATTTCCTCGTCTAGGTGCACTTCTGCACTGCCGTTGTAGGTGTCCGGTTTGGTTGCAATTCTAGCAACGGATTTGACTTCCGCGAGCTTTGTCTTCATCCATGACGGCTGTTCTCTGGCATGAGCATTCCACGACGGACATTTCCCTGACACGGTGTATTGCCTGGTATGCTTGGTCCGCAGCCTTCATTGACAAAGCGAATGCCAATGCCTCGGGGAGTGTTCGCTTTTCAGCCATCCTTACAGCCATTTGCAGTTGTCTGTCCTCTATGGCCTGAATAAAAGCTTCCACCGCCATTTCGTTGATAAGCTCCTCACCGGCTTTAGGGTATGAAAGATGGGCTAGTCGCTCTATATCCGCTTGCAACTGTTGGAGCGTTTCCCCCCTTTTCTGGACTCGACTACGCAGCTGAACCCTGTACACCTGCTGCATGTGTTCATCCCCAAACCGCATCTCGATAGCCTGAACCAGAGAGTCGTAGTTCTGCTGTTTATCTTCCGGGATGGTCTGCAAGAGCTCCGCAGCTGGACCCCTCAGTGCAAGTGTGAGTGCAATGGACTTCTCTTCATCGTCCCAGCTATTGGTCATTGCGGCCGCTTCGAATTGCCTTTTATAAATTGGCCATGATGTTTGACCATCGAAGATAGGAGGCTGCATCTCCTTTCTTCTCAGACCGTCAGTGGAATATTCCCGTGCTTTCTGTCTCTTCACGTTGCTGAGCTCCTTAGCAAGATTTTCGACTTGCTTTCCTACTATCTCGAATTTCGTATCCACTTTTTCAAACTGAGTCTCTATCTTCCCGAACTGAGTTTCATGTTTCTCAAAATTTTCATCGAATCTAATTTCGACTTTTTCGAGTTGCGTCTCGACCTTCTCGATTTTCTCTTCGATCACTTCGAATTTGGATTCCAAGTTCCTGTTTTGCTCATCAAGTTTACTTTCCAGAGCATCTAGAGAATTCTTTTGTTCGTCCATTGCTTTCTTTTGTTCGTTCATTGCTTTCTTTTGTTCGTCCATTGCTTTCTTTTGTTCATCCAGCTTAAGTTCTAGAGAATTCTTTTGTTCGTCCATTGCTTTCTTTTGTTCGTCCAGCTTAAGTTCTAGAGAATTCCTTTGGTCGCCCATTGCTTTCTTTTGTTCGTCCATCGCTTTCTTTTGTTCATCCAGCTTAAGTTCTAGAGAATTCTTTTGGTCATCGAGCTTATGACTTTGATCTTCTATTGCTTTCTTTTGTTCGTCCATGACTAACTTAAGTTGCAGGAGCAGACTTGTTATACCCGGGTCGGCTACTGTACTTGCTGGTTCCTCTTCCACGTCAAACTCTGTGTCATGCGGATTTTCACCTTCCTGCGTTACTGCTTCTTCCAGACGAATCAGTAGGGCATCTTTTCCCCCAGTTGTGTCGAGATTCCGCTTACTGAGTTCTGCCTTTAGTTGAGTTATAGTTAGTTTTCCCAATTTGCGACCCATTTTGCGCAACTAATTAACTCAACACGGAAATCGTTTTTTTTTTTTTTTTTTTTTCAATTTCACACCACGGAAATAGTTATTCACAGAATAAGTTTTATCCCACTTCTGACACCAATGTAATATGCGAGCTACGGCTCGAGTAGATAAAACAATTATTCTGTGAAATTATTTCTTTATTTTCTAGTCTATAGAACAATTCAGGTTCACACTATATTATTCTTCGCAATTCTTTTCTTACAATGGTCTCTGTCCTCTCAAATCACTTTATCTCCTTTCGATTACTTAATTCACAAACCCAAACTAATTACTTCTTCTTGTTAAATCTCAACTTTCAATTTATCACAAAATTACAACTTCGCCCATTATCACTTTTCCAATCTCTTCGCCACAGTTTAAAAACTACTGCTGCTTTCTCAATCGCCATCTGTCCTTATATAGCAGAAGTTTCTGATAGCCAGAAACTTCTAGCAAATTCTCCGACCACTGGAACAAGAGAAATAATTCTTGCAGTTATAATTCCCTTTTATCCCTGATATTATTCGTCTCTTTCGTTGACATGAGCTGTGGAGACTTCGTCCCAGACACGAACCTCGAATGAAAGGACAGTTCGAACCAAAATTCTGCCAGAATGAAAAGTCACTTCGGAATTTGCTGCATAGTCGTAGGAGCGTAGTTATTATTATGCTACAATACGAAAATCTTTCTCCAAAAATCACGAGTCTCGTAAGCGAAAATAAAACTGCTGGATAAGCGTCGGCTTAGTTGTAGTATTAATCTTGAAGAGTGCTGTTTTTAGTGAGTAAAAATCTCACACTACAATAAGCACGCTCGGTCGGGTCTTATGGTGTTTTTAGAAGATTTTCACCCTCTCGGCAAAAAAAAAAAAAAAATTCTTGGTCAAGGATATTAAACCAGCTGTGCGAATCGAGATCTTGCTGCTTTGATCCTTTCATATTTTGGTGCGTGATAATTGTGAAGCAATTCATTATTAAGGAGAACTGCTGAGAGTAATATCATCTTTTTGGGTTTTCTAGTTCTTAGATTCCCCGTGTGCTTTCGTCCAATGCAATTTGGAAATTCTTCTTGTTTATCTGGTTTATCAATTAGAAGCGGACAATGATTATGTACCGCTCGTTGGTATGTTTTATTTTGCGACTTGACATTAGCTACGCTTATTTTATTATCGCTCTCCTTAAAGATCTCGAAAACACGTCCCAATTTCCAACGCATCGGAGGAGTATTGGTATCCTTGATGAGAACCAGTGTGTCTGGCTAAGGTTGTCAGACTCAGTTTTCCGTTTGGTTCTTTGATGCAAGAGATGTAAATATTCCGTCGACCATCTTTTTCAGAAGTGCTGTTGAATTTGTTGTATCCGCCGGAACTTATTGAGGCTGCTCGTTCTGTACTCTGTAGCATCTGATTCGACTAAGGCTGTTAGAAGACTTCCAATTAAAAATGCCCAGGTGTAATGCCTCCAAATCGCTTGGATCGCATGATATGGGTGTCAAAGGGCGGGAATTCGTAATTGTTTCTATTTGTATGACCACAGTAAGCAATTGTTCATATGTCAATGATGCTTTTCCGAGATGTATCTTCAAGGCACGAGAGTGAATCGTTGACTGTAGTCTTTCTGAGTTGAAGATCTTCGTTAGTTCAGCTAATTCACTTTTTGCGACAACAAAATTCGTGGCATTGTCACAGAATATTGTATGGCAAAGGCCTCACCCGCATATAAACCTTTTTAAAGCATAAACAAATGCTTCAGAGGACAAAGCACCTACTACCTCTACATGCACAGCTTTAGTAGAAAAGCAAACAAGTACTGCCAAATATGACTTAGTAGGACTCTTACCTCTGACCTTGTAATGAGTTTTTATTGGCCTGCAAAAGTCCACTCCAGAATGATACAAAAGTCGCGTTGGAGTCACCCTTTCCGGAGGCATATGTCCCATCAGCTGATTAATAGATTTTGGCTTTGATCTAAAGCATTTGATGCACCTGGTGATCACTAGTCGAGCTGCATTTCCAACACCCAAAATCTAATATTGTCGTCTCGAAAGTAATATTAGCGCTCTGTGCGATGTGTGCATGTATTTACGATGAAGCACAAGCGTTAAAATCATTTTAGTTATGATATTGTAGCATAATAATAACTACGCTCCTATGTTTATGCAGCAAATTCCGAAGTGACTTTCCATTCTGGCAGAATTTTGGTTCGAACTGTCCTTTCATTCGAGGTTCGTGTCTGGGACGAAGTCTCCACAGCTCATGTCAACGAAAGAGACGAATAATATCAGGGATAAAAGGGAATTATAACTGCAAGAATTATTTCTCTTGCTCCAGTGGTCGAAGAATTTGCTAGAAGTTTCTGGCTATCAGAAACTTCTGCTATATAAGGACAGATGGCGATCAAAAAAGACACAGTTGGTTTAGAACCGTGGCGAAGAGATTGGAAAAGTGATAATGGGCGAAGTTGTAATTTGGTGATAAATTGAAAGTTGAGAGTGAACAAGAAAAAGTAATTAGTTTGGGTTTGTGAATTAAGTAATCGAAAAGAGATAAAGTGATTTGAGAGGACAGAGACCATTGTAAGAAAAGAATTGCGAAGAATAATATAGTGTGAACCTGAATTGTTCTATAGACTAGAAAATAAAGAAATAATTGCACAGAATATTGTTTTATCTACTCGAGCCGTAGCTCGCATATTACAGTATGTAATTAAAAAGAATGTAGTACTTTAGGCAGGTTAAATTCCAATGAAAATTCTTGCGGTTTTCACGACCGGCATATATGATACTATGACGCGAGGTCAAAAGGGTTTGTCCTTTGCAGGCGACAAATTGAATTGTTCGCGTCAAGTAGTTGAATGGCGGTACGGTTACAATGGCCATGAACACGATCTTTGTGTTTACGAGCAAATTTTGTTATCTCTTCGACAATGCTGGGAATTCCCAGATCCCGATAAATATCTTCGTTACGTACTTACAACGGTGCGCTATCGATCGTTCTAAGAACTTTATTTTTAAAAGTTTGTTTGTATGATGTTTCTATTGCCTTTCCTGGTACAACCCCATAGTTGTAGACCATACGTCCACACTGGCTTTAGCACTTGCTTATAGATAAGCAGTTTGTTATGTAGGCTCAACTTCCAATGTTTTCCGAGCAGCCAGTACATTTGTCGGTATTTGATTTCGAGCTCGTCGCGTTTCTTTTTTACGTGCGATTTCCATTTAAGCTTAACATCTAGAGTCATTCCTAGATATTTTGCTTCGTTCGCTTACGGTATTTGAGCCGATTTTAAATATACATGTAATCTATCCACTTTTTTGTAAGTAAAGTTGACGTGTGTAGATTTGCTTTCGTTCAGCACAAAACGCCAAGAATTCGTCCAAACGTGGACTTTATTAAGAGCATGTTGCAGCTTTTCAGCTGCTTCTTCAATTATATCGCCCATTGTCAATATCGCCGTATCGTCGGCAAACGTGGCGACGACGCAGTTTCTTTCCTGCGGGATATCACGCGTGTAGAGTACATATAGAAGCGGGTCAAGGACACTTCCTTGTGGGACTCCGGCCGCAATCTCCTTGAAGTCAGAGTAATCATTTCCGTGCTTAACACGAAAAAGTCTTTCGGTGAGGTACGATCGTAAGATTAGAAAGAGTTGCCCTGGCAGTAGTAGTTGCAATTTATACCCCAAGCCTTCGTGCCAAACCTTATCGAAAGCTTGTGAGACGTCAAGAAATACACCAGAACAAATCTTTTTTTTTTCGAGAGTTTTCTCAATCACGTCAGTTATTTTGTTGACTTGGTCGATTGTAGAATGTTTGACTCTAAATCCAAATTGATGGTCAGGTATGAGACGTCTTTCGTTGATTACGGGTCGTAGTCGTTTTGGAAGTAGTTTTTCGAATATTTTAGAGTTAACCGGGAATAGGGAAATAGGCCGATATGATTTTTTCTCATTCAGAGGTTTGCCTGGTTTCGCAACCATTATAATCTCAGCTACTTTCCATTGTCTCGAAACGTAGAGCAATTCGAACGAAGCGTTAATCAAATATAGTCGGTAATTCCTTGATCACCTGCGCCGTTAGCAAATTATAACCCGGTGCTTTTTTCGTCTTTTGATTTTTAATCACTTCCCTCAGTTCAATTAATGCAAATTTTTACACTTTAAAGTTGTTAGATGTCGTGACTGGGGAGTCGGGTGTTATCAAAGGGCCGTCGAATGGCTTAAACGTTTCTTCTAAGTGCAAAGCAAAAAGTTCTGCCTTTTCTTTGTCACTTTTGGCCCAAGTTCTATCGTTTTTCCGAATTGGTGGCGCTTGCATTTGAGGTTTCCAGATGCCTTTTAGCACTTTCCAAAATGAATAATTTGATTCTCTTCCAGTGGAGAGATTTTTAAGGTAGGTCGCTATCTTATTGCTTTTAAATTCCCGAATAATTTTTCTTTCTCTAAGGCGATCGCATAGTTGGTTGGGAACCTTTTTATGAGAAGAAAATGCGGATAAAATACAACATCAAATTGATGATGTTTATAAAATGAAAAACAGTTTAACAAGCTTATAAGAAAACAAAGTTCCATGCAGATGCAACTTCAATCATTTTAAAGCGGAATCATATTCAAATTCAAGATCAATTTTTCAAAGACAATCGGAATCATTAATGAAAAACAAAGGGCAAATGAGGTAAACCAGAAGTTAGCATCATTGACTGCTTACTTAATTCTAGTTCTTACCACTTTCGAGCACGTGCCTGAAATATTGTTAGATGTACTTCTGGATTTAGATCACGCAAAGATAAATCGACTCCGAAGCAATTCAATAAGCAATTTCGGTTGGTAAGTAGCAATTAGCCTTCGTATTTGTCATTGCCAGAGGGGTCAGTTATAGACATATATAAAATGTCATCAGTAAGTGGGCGCAGCTTAAGCCACTCTATTGTGTTTGAAATGCTATTACCGCTGACAGATGCAGAACAATTTCAACTTTTCAGAGACGTACCTTCTGATCAAAAAGTTTCCCATTCAAACAAACCGCGCTTGAGATTTTGTCAACAACTTTTTTTTTTAGGTTGGTACATCTGTCATCTAGCGCTCAAATATCTGTTTGAGAGCCATTTGTCCCGAGTTTGTGCGTGATAGCTTTGTCAACAAGTCTGTGTTTGTTGTGTTCTACGAATTTGCTAATTTGTTGCAGAATCAGCATCGCATTACCGGTGACGACACGTGGGTCTATGACAACGAAACTAACCAACAATCATCGGGATGGCGCTTCTCAGACGAGCCAAAACCCAAAAAACCACGACAGAGTTGTTCCAAAATCAAGGCTTTGTTGACCGTTTTCTTTGATTGCCGTGGTGTGGTCCACTCCGAATTTCTTCCGCCAGGCCAAAGAGTAAATAAGGAGTATTACGTGAGCGTATTAAAGCGTTTGAGGGAAAATGTTATGTAGTACAGCTGTGTCTACATCTTCCACCTCGGAAGTCTCTAATGTGGATACACGTTGTGAGGGATAGGCTTGCTGGCCACTCTCGTTAGGATGGCCAACTTAAGAAAACGGACACTAACACGTCTGCAGGGTAAGCTGCATCATGCTAAAGGTGCTTCGGACATCTTTAGCCAACGTTTCATCCAGGATAAAATCGTCCTGGGTCTCACCCAGAAGCCTTGGGTGTTTCGAGGCAAAATAAAGGGCCTTCATAATAGGTCATGTAAGTTGTTATATACCCATGGGGTATATGCCTAGGGCTGTCTATTTAATCAGTTCTAAAATTAATTTTCTGCCCATCCCAGAGTTTGTCAGCAGAGACTTGGTGGCCTGCATTATTGAAATTCAGATCATAAAAAGAGTTTAGAAGATCGTATGCGCCTGTGCCTACTTCCCTGGAGGCTCGGAGCCTGTTCCGTCCGTGACTGTGCAGGATTTGGTGGACCTATGTCACCGTCGCAACTGGCACCTGATCATTGGATGCAATGCCAATTCCCATCTTGTGTTATGTGGTAGTAGCGATATCCACACAAGGGGTGAGTTATTATATTATACTTCTTGATTATATTGATTATACTACAAGTAGAAATCTAGCTGTATATAATGACGGTAACAAACCAACATTTACAAATTCTATTCGAGAAGAGGTACTGGATCTCACAATCTCAAGCCCTTTTATTTCCAATTCTGTCGTCGATTGGCACGTGTCAAATGAACCTTCACTATCTGATCATCAGCACATCAGATTTAACATCTCGGGTGGGGTTAATCATGAACAAGTGTATTACGCACCGAAAAGAACTAATTGGGCACTATTTAGCGAAAATCTCACGGTCAAAGATGACATGCTGCTCATATCTTTAAAATCAAAATGTGATGTTGATGTAGCAGCCTGCCAACTAAATGACTTTCTAATATTCAGGAGTAGCTACAGTGGTGGAATGACCAGCTAGAGATACTCCGTAAAAGGGTGAGAACACTTTTTAACGCCGCAAAACATCCTTACAGAGATCAAATCAGCCTACCGTGGCAAGGGTATCGCCCTTTGCGCATTCCTTGACATAGAAGCTGCTTTTGATAACACTGGTTATGAATCCATGACTAGTCCAATGAGATGCAGGGATATCGAAGAACCTATTACCAGATAGGTTAGGACTATGCTCGAAACCAGGTGGAATGAGGAAAGGGGCGCCGAGCACAGCTTTAGCAGCAGCAGCAGAAAAGAAGCGGCAAAGGCCGAATGACTCTGTCGAGTTCCCGTACTTCTCCGATGGTGGGGAAGGCCGCTACATTGGCGATGACAATAATTGCTTCGCGGTTCTGGCATCCTCTGAATCAGATGATGAAGAGCAGAAAGTCCAAAGTCTGACCAGCAGCATCAGACAGCTAGAGCAAAGGGTGCTTGCCATTACGGCGAAGAAGAGAGAGGGAGCGGTAGCTAGACCTCCAGTGCGCTTCGGAACAACAACAGAAGCAGTGAGAAGGCCAGCTGCAAGCAGAATAAGCAGCAACAACAACAACAGCAGCAGCAGAAATAGCATCAGCTGCAGAAACAACAGCAACAGCAACAGCAAACGCAGCAACAACCGCAACAGAAAACGACTACAAAGACGAGGGTGCCGCCAATTAATACTTACAAGGTAGAGTTGAAGGATTCAATTGAACTATGTAAGTCGGCCATAGGCAACAATTTTTTTATTAAACGTTTAAATATAAACAGGCATTCTATCCACAGTGGAACTATATAAAAAAAAAATAAAGATTAGTTAAAGGACACGACGACGGAGTTCTTCTCCTTCACGTCGAAAGGGCAAAAGCTGTAAACAATGCTGCTGAGTGGGATAGATCGGTCTACTGATCCGGAGACGCTCCTTGCGCTGCTTAAAGAGAAAGAGTGTAACGAGCTCGAATTCGTAGGCATCAAGCCATTCACCACAGCTAGGGTCAAAATGGAGAAGCGGAAACTGCCGTTCTTCCTAGTTCAGCTTTCACCCAATAGCATGCTGGATGGTCTAAGGAGTATTAAAGTCCTAGACTCCCAGGTTGTCGCATGGGAAAAATTAAGAAGGAGCGAAAACATATTACAATGTGTTCGTTGCCAGTAGTTCGGGAACGCCGCGTCGAACAGCGAAATTCAGCCTCGATGTGTCAAGTGTGGAAAGAACCACAAAGCAGAGGAATGCACTCTGGGAAAGGATGGAGTGACAGATAAGAGCCAGCTCTCGCGTGCTTTATGCAGGAACACGGGACACACCGCAAACTAACGGGGTTGTCCTAAGTTCCAGTATATTAAGAAAGTAAATCTGGTTCGTTAGCAGAAATAACGAAGAACAAACTTGTTTTATTTTCTAGTGCTTTTTTATAACATTAATTATGCGATGAACTTTTTCTATTGTCAAGTGTTTGTTTCTAAACCTGAATTGATAGTTCAGGATAAAATTTGATAATCTTTAAGAAGTAGCTTTTCGAAAATTTTTGACAATATCAGCAAAAGCATACCTTGTTTAAGTATAACAATTACTTCTGCTATCTTCCAGTGATGTGGAGCATATCTTAGCCTCGAACAGGCTGATATACGAGTATATTTGAGGGCAATGAATGACAATTCTTTCATGATTTTCTATTATATAGTTTGTGTACACTCTTAGCGCAACGTAAAGTATTATATAACTTCCTCATCTATTTTGTCAACAAATTTCAGGCTTTCATTCGCCATTGTACGTGGAAAAGGATTACAAATATTCGTCAGGTGTTCAGCAAAGAGTTTAACCTCCCCTTTTCGGTCTCCGATTCATTTCCCATCAGATGTTTCCAGTTCTTTCAACGTTCAGCAGCTTTCCAATATAGTCAGTGGCTTTATTAGCCGTTAAGTTGAGAAAGTATTAATCTAGAGAATCATTTTTAAAATCGCTGATTTTTTTTAGTCTATTAAATATAGTTTCATCGCTGGGATATCTTGTTATGTGTCATTTCCTACAAGCACTATTGATAGGTCGGTATACTATCTTCGGCTGCCTGTTGTACATCAGCAATGAATTGTTATACCTCAATGTCAATATTGTAACATAATGTAGCATAATAACTACACCCTCAAACAGGCAACACATTCCGAAGTGTCTTTTCTTTCGAGGTGTACGGATTATGTCTAAGACGACGTCGCGGAATTAAGAGAGAATTATAACCACAAGAGAATTATAACCGCAAGAGATTATTGGCTGCAGCAGTCATCTTGGAATTATTATATCAGAATTTTATTGTTCCAGTGGTCGAAGAATTTGCTAGAAGTTTCTCGCTATCAGAAATGCGACTATATAAGGACAGATGGCGATCGAGGCAAGGCAGTTGGTTTTCGAACCGCACGAAGAGATTGGAAAAGTGATAAACGGCGAAGTTGTAATTTTGTGATAGATTGAAAGTTGAGAGTTAACAAGAAGAAGTAATTAGTTTGGATTTGTGAATTAAGTAATTGAAATGAGATAAAGTGATTAGAGAAGAAAGAGACCTTGTAAGGAAAGAATTTGCGAAGAATAGTATAGTGTGAACTTGAATTGTTCTATAGACTAGAAAATAAAGAAGAATCTCACAGAATAACGTTTTATCTACTCGAGCCGTAGCTCGCATATTACATTGGTGTCAGAAGAGGGATAAAACTTATTCTGTGAATAACTATTTCCGTGGTGTGAAACTGCACAAGAAAAAAAAATACGATTTCTGTGTTGAGTTAATTAGTTGCGCAAAATGGGTCGCAAATTGGGAAAACTAACTATAACTCAACTAAAGGCAGAACTCAGTAAGCGGAATATCGACACAACTGGGGGAAAACATGCCCTACTGATTCGTCTGGAAGAAGCAGTAAAGTAGGAAGGTGAAAATCCGCATGACGTAGAGTTTGACGTGGAAGAGGAACCAGCAAGTACAGTAGCCGACCCGGGTATAACAAGTCTGCTGATGCAACTTAAGTTAGTTATGGGCGAACAAGGGAAAGCAATAGAAAACCAAAAGGCATCTCTGGAACTTAAGCTCGAAGACCAAAAGAAAGCAATAGACGAATAAAAGAATTCTCTAGAACTTAAGATGGACGAACAAAAGAAAGCAATGGACGAACAAAAGAACTCTCTAGAACTTAAGCTAGACGAGCAAAAGAAAGCAATGGACGAACAAAAGAAAGCAATGGACGAACAAAAGAATTCTCTAGAACTTAAGCTGGACCAACAAAAGAAAGCAATGAACGAACAAAAGAATTCTCTAGAACTTAAGCTGGACGAACAAAAGAATCCTCTAGATACTCTGGAAAGCAAACTTGATGAGCAAAACAAGAACTTGGAATATAAATTCGAAGCGATCGAAGAGAAAATCGAGAAAGGCGAGACGCAACTCGAAAAAGTCGAAATTAGGTTCGATGAAAACTTTGAGAAACATGAAACTCAGTTCGAGAAGATAGAGACTCAGTTTGAAAAAGTAGGAAAGCAAGACGAAAATCTTGCTAAGGAACTCAGCAACGTGAAGAGACAGAAAGCACGGGAATATTCCACTGACGGTCTGAGAAGAAAGGAGATGCAGCTTCCTATCTTCGATGGTCAAACATCATGGCCAGTTTATAAAAGGCAATTCGAAGCGGCCGCAATGGCCAATAGCTGGGACGATGAAGAGAAGTCCATTGCACTCACACTTGCACTGAGGGGTCCAGCTGCGGAGCTCTTGCAGACCATCCCGGAAGATAAACAGCAGAACTACGACTCTCTAGTTCAGGCTATCGGGATACGGTTTGGGGATGAACACATGCAGCAGGTGTACAGGGTTTAGCTGCGTAGTCCAGTCCAGAAAAGGGGGGAAACGCTCCAACAGTTGCAAGCGGATATAGAGCGACTAGCCCATCTTTCATACCCTAAAGCCGGTGAGGAGGTTATCAACAAAATGGCGGTGGAAGCTTTTATTCAGTCCATAGAGGACAGACAACTGCAAATGGCTGTAAGGATGGCCGAAAAGAGAACTCTCCCCGAGGCATTGGCATTCGCTTTGTCAATGAAGGCTGCGGACCAAGCATACCAGGGAATACACCGTGTCAGGGAAATGTCCGTCGTGGAATGCTCATGCCAGAGAACAGCCGTCATGGATGAAGACAGAGATCGCGGAAGTCAAATCCGTTGCTGGAATTGCAACCAAACCGGACACCTACAACGGCAGTGCAGAAGTGCACCTAGACGAGGAAATTGTCCACATTGCACCAGTAGGAAAAGCATTGTGCGCGTCAGGAAGAACGGGAGCTGGTTTCCATCCAAAGACTGAGAGCCGAACCTATCGCCGGCTGGAGCGTAGATGAGATCCGGAACGCACAGAAGGAAGACCCGGAGAACATGGAGAAACCGGATCATCAGAACATCTCTCACAGAAGCCCGACCTTAAAGGCATATTTTGCGCAGTGGGACTCCCTCCATGTCCAAGAGGTGTTCTGTGAAGAAAATGGGAATCCTCCAACGGAAAGTCATTTGTAATGCAGCTTGTCGTGCGGCGGACGAGGGTCAAGGAGGTGTTACAGGAAATGCATGGCGGGGCGTCCGGAGGTCACTTGGGAGTGAATAGCCCGGTTACCCAGTGAGGTGAAATTTGGATCTCCTACCAATGAGCCCAGAAATGAAGAAGAGTACGTGGCGGACCTTAGGGAAAGGCTTAGGGACATACACCAAAGGACCAGAAGCCAGATTAAGATAACGAGCGACCGCATGAAGACCAGGTATGATGCCAAGGCAACAACGTCAGGATTCCAGGAGGGAGATCTAGTGTGGCTGTATAATCCCCATTGCCAAAAGGGGAAATCACCTAAGTTGCAGCAGAACTGGGAGGGTCCCTACAGAATAATAACCCGCATCAACGATGTTGTCTACCGCATCCAGCGAGGACCAAGAGCCAAAATGAAAGTGGTTCATGTGGACCGACTGAGTCGATACAATGGCCGAAGTGATTTGGGAAAAAGAGACCTTGTAAGGAAGGAATTTGCGAAGAATGGTATAGTTTGAACTTGAATTTTTCTATAGACTAGAAAATAAAGAAATAATCTCACAGAATAATGTTTTATCTACTCGAGCCGTAGCTCGCATATTACAATATGTTTTGTCGAGATCAATGGAGATCAAAGGTCAATAAATCCTTCAATTAATTTTCTAAATGCACACTAATTCCATTTTTTGTTTGTAAGACTTGTATTATTTGTACATCAGTTATTCTTTGTTGACGATGGAGCTACCACAAGTGAAGATCAAATGGCCCTGCAACGAGCACTTGATGTATGGGTGGATGTTTTGGAGGGAAATGGATACCGTATTAGTTCAAAAAAGACAGAGTATCTGTGCGTTCTCTGATCCACACCGGCCTATTCCAGACACGGCAAACCCCACAGGCGGACCAGTAGCGATGCAGTAAAGTGGGAGGGTTGTGATCCTTCTACTCCGGGTCATAACTTCGCCGTAAGAAGAAGAAGAAGACTTGTATTATTTGTATATTCTATTGATATATCAATGACTGTTAGGATCACAAGAGTATGATCCGAAGGCAGGTCTCCATTGCTTTTGACTTTGACTTCTTCTCTATTAATTCCTTTCGTTATGAAGAAGTCAATAACATCAGGTGTTTTAATTGGCTCAGATGGCCAATAAGTTGCGGATCCAGCCGAAATTTAAATTTCTTCCTACTATGTAAAGCTTCATTCCTTTTGACGCTATTAATCTCCCCCTGACCGAGGAGGTGTTTGCCTATGTAATCACCTCCAATAATGAAGGTCAGTATGATCTTCACCTGAAGGCGAATACCTGGGTGGCCAGTATATCGTAGCTGTTTTAAAATCTTTTCCTTTGGTCTCGATGATTATTGTCGCTACTTGCGTGGTTGGTTTTGCTATTTTAGGCACATCATACGGTTCCAATTATAGCACTACCTCCCTTGGCACTGTCATCTGGATGGTGAGAGTGGTAGCAAATGTAGTCAGGAATTTTAACTTTAATTTTGTTCCCTGTTTAAAGTGACCCTCAGTAATCAGGCAAACTTCAATATTTTCATTGCATAGAAACATATGCAATTCAGATGCATGTTGGAGAAGACCATTTACATTCCAGACTACAACTGTTAAAGGTTTAATCATTGTTAATTTGTTCTTCCCGTGGAGAATTCTTTGCTTAGTAAATTAATTATTTTATCCTGATTATCCAATCTTTGGATAGTGCTAGTAAGCATATCCTTTACAGAAACCTCTTCTTTTTTACGTGTATTCTTTACAATGTGGAAATACGATTTGCTGTCTACAATCGGCATGTCTGTTTTAACAGCAGGTGTTTTGTCTAATGGTTTGCTTACAGCATTTACTTGTTGGATGTTTTTGAATGACTTTTGCTGATGGTTACTATTAGCTTTACTTTTCCTTGCTTGGTATTCTTTTGCAATGGGATAACCTCTATAGTTTGCGGGGTGATCACCATGATAGTTGATACATTTTGCTTTATGGTCGTGCTTTAGGGGACAGCTATTTGTTGTATGTCTCCCTTCACATTCGCAAGTTTTTTTTTTTTTTTTTTTGTGGGTAGGTGAGAATCTTCATAAGACACTATGAGACACCATGTACTCATAGTAGTGTCTGATTTTTACTGACTAAACTCACCCGTCCCTTTTTCTTATTTACTACAACTAAATTTTTTCCTTATTAAGTAGTTTAAGCTTCGAGGAATATTCGCGTGATGCAGGTAGATTTTCGGCAAAAGCACCTGCTGATACCGTTATTTAAAGCGGTTATTTCTTATTGTGCCAAATCGAACGGTTTCGTTCTTTGAAATCGGCGCACACGGTTTCTCACGTCTAATGTTTGGAGTATGGTGTGGTTGCAATGACCATGAAGGCCAATATGGAACTTACGAGCGAAGATTGTTCTTTCGTCGTCCACGGTTGCGATCTCTAAGTCTCTTTGTATATCATTATTTCTAATATACCAGGGAGCATTCACGATTGTTTTTTTTTTTAACGTGCAGTTTCCACTTAAGTTTCGCGTCCAGTGTCATCCCCAGATATTTCGCTTCATTTGCATACTGTATTTGTACCGAGTTAATGAATATTTATTTTCTTGTATGTGAAGTTAACATGTGTCGATTTGGTCTCATTAAGTACAATGCGCCAAAGTTTTGTCTAGTCGCAGACTTTATCCAAAGCTCGTTTGAGTTTTTCAGTTCCTGTCTCGATTGAACTTTCTGTTGCCAAAATAGCGGTATCATCCGCGAACGTAGCTACTATGGTACCTTCAGTTTGGGGTATATCTCGAGTGTATAGCAAAAATAATAACAGGACCAAGGACACTTCCTTGCGGAACTCCAGCGGCAATTTCCTTGAACTCGGAATATTCAGTTCCGTGTTTAACACGAAATAATCTGTTTTCAAGGTAGGATTCTAAGATCGTAAATAAGTGTTCCGGAAGAACCCGTCTTAGCTTGTGCTTCAAGCCATCGAGCCAAACATTATCGAAGGCTTGAGAGACGTCAAGAAAAGCGCTAGAGCAAATCTGTTTCCCCTCCAGGGCTTTTTAAATTTCATTCATTTAACTCAAGTAAAACCTCTTCTTCAATTGGTTTGGATATGCGCAAAAGCTTGGCATCGTTTGCATTGCGGTATCGAATTATACCTTTTTTCAAAGAGGCTCCATCTTAACAGCACTGCCCCATTATTGATTTAATGAAGTAAATCTTTTCACATCTTCTTGATTGATCTTGACACCCCATCATTACCTTTTGTTCTTTTTTTTTAATTAAGTTTTTGGCTTCCCAAGATTTTAAATCTTTTATTAGTCAGCTCTTAAACAATATCATGTTCATCTCATAAGAAGTGAAGACCTTTGGCTACTACTTTAAATGGGGTAGTATTTTAATTTCATATGAGTGTCATTGCATTTTCATTTTGGTCAGCTCATTTTTAATTTCTCTGTCATCGGCATTTATATTCCAGTTGTTGTTACTTAATGTAATGATAAACTTACTTTATTCTTTCGTTTTCTGTTCGATCATTTTTTTTTAACTCACCAAAACTTTCTATTACAGAGATCATAATTGGTGGTGGTAATTGTTGCAAAGCAGGGCTTTCTTTTGCTTTTCGTATTTTCGTAGGTCTTTTGTTTTTCTTCAGATGGATATCTGCTTCCAATGCAAGGTCATCTTCGTCTGTGTGGTTTTCCTTTTCTCTATTTTGCTGGGTTGGTTGGTCAGAGTTGTTATTAGTAGTGACAGCAATGTGACTTTCCTTTCCAGCTCCTTTATGTGCTTTTGCAAAGTTGCAACTAGTTCTTCAAGATTTTTCCTTGCTTTAAATTTAGCTAGTCACTCTTTGTAGTAGTTAACTACTTCTGTTTTTGCTTGTAAAAGTTTATACTCACTACCAACTAACTGGGCTACGTCGGTAATTTTTTTGCTTTAGAGCTAGTTGGCTGGTTACCATTGTGGTGCTATCCTTGGCTGTAATGCTTCTTAACGTAGTAGATTTTGGAAGAGTTCTCGCTGTGAAATAACTCCTTCTACAGTTTTGTTGATTTAGTAATAATTAGTCCCCCCAAAATCCATGGGACCGATCTCAGAAGAGGGTGGATTTACCAGTTTGCCTGGGTTACCACCCGGGGTATTTATATATGTTTTTGGTTCATTGCCATATTATTTTAACTGAATTTGTTTTGGTGGGTAGTACAGTAATTCCTACAGGCAAAACCTCTACCAAGATAACCGGGTCATTTGTTTTACTTTTTGTATCATGAGCGTCAAAATCCCAGATCATGAGTCTGATTCCGGTCTACAGGGGCTGATTAAGTGTTAAAGTAGCAGCACTAATTTATACAAATACAATTGAATATCAAAAGCTATGTAATGGAAGTTACATAGCTTAATGATCGGAATTTAATCGATGAGCTGCAAGCGCAGAAATCCGAGATTATACTTCCGATTCCGGTCCTTAGGTATTGATGATCCATAGTCATGTGGAGATATAAATCCTACATCCTCACGCATGGTCGATGTTGAGGATAAAGAATATTGCTAAACGTTTCGAGCCTTTAACACGAGTTAATCCCAATGAGAAACCGATTTATTAAAAACAAAGTGACGGATGAACAGTTTCGGTGCAAGGGAATACTGTTGACAATCGCTATGTTGTGACAGTAATTGCCTTCTTAAGTTAAATTTGTGTTGAAGTTGCTTGAAATATATCTATAAATATATACAAGGATACGATACACGCACAGTTGTTCTGTCCAACGCAAACAATACTACCATAGTTTACGAAGAAACAACAGGTTATCTAAATGCACTTTGCATTGGTTTTTTTTTTAGCAGAATGGAGAATCTTTGAATACGGAATGCATTATTCATCGCATTGACGATAGTCAAATTAAATTATCATCTTGAATACCAAACAATTATATTTCTACTTTTTTTTTTTTTTATAATCTGCGCGTCGAAGGGGATATGAATACCCTTAAACTGTTTCAGGGCACGGGCGTCGGGGAAAAAGAGGATGAGGAACAGAGGAGGAGCCTATGCACGTTGGCTTTGACTGTTTGAAGGTTGTAATGATGGGGAAATACAGAGCCTGGTAGATCATTCTACATTCGTGTTGTTCGGCTTATAAATGAATCCCTATATTTGACAGTACGACCTTGCACCGCTTAAGGAATCCTAGACATTTTGCAGCATTTTTGGCGACCTCGAATATGTGATCGTTCCATCGAAGATGGTTATTAATACACATACCGAGAATGGCAAGTCTTTCGGTTTCAATGATGCAAGTACCATCCATGGATAATGGTCGAGGGTTTTGGTTACGCTTGAGAGACAGAAGACAGCATTGTGTTTTGGAAGCATTAAATTCCACTCTTTTGGTTGAACCCCATTTAATTATGCTGTCCAGGTCGGAATTTAATGTGTTTAACATACGTTGCCGTTCCCCTTCTACAGCCGAAGAGCAAGGACGTGAGTTAGGGAACGAATATGAAAAACTGAGGGTACTGTCATCAGCGAAGGAATGGATTGAATTAGAAGTTGCAGACAAGAGATCATTTATAAAAATAAGAAAGAGAGTCGGAGACAAAACAGAGCCTTGGGTAACACCAGCATTTATTTGGTGAATTGCAGACTTGAAGCCGTCCAAAACAACTTGTATTAAACGCCCCGACAGGTAATTTCTAATCCATTGATGGGGAGATTGGTTCAACTTCTCGGTGAGATATGCCATCAAATCACCAGTGGACTGTTGCTACGAAAACCATACTGCCTGACATTAAGGAGTTTTCGTGAATCGAGATATTTCATAAGCTGACGATTTATCAGCGTTTCCATGACCTTGGAAAGAAGGGACGTAAATGTAATGGGTTGGTAATTGGACAGGGAGGAAGATTCGCCTTTTTTAGGGACGGGCTGGACAAATGCTGTTTTCCATCTACTCGGAAAGAGCCCTGAAAAGTAGGATAGTCAGAAAAGCTTACGCAGAGGTTTTGCCAATATAGAAGAACACCTCTTCAAAACTATGGGGGGATACCATCTGGACCAGTGGATTTGTGTATGTTAAGACCTTTGAGTACTCCTGCAACTGTACGAGTGCGAAAGTGGACTTATCCCATGAAAAATTTGACGCTCTCAAATACAGGAGGAGACAAAGCATTATATGGCAGCGTGGAGTTCGCTGCAAAATAAGCAGCAAGCAGATTAGCTTTGTCTAAGGAGCTGACAGCTGGAATGTCATTGTAAATGAGCGTGGGGATGGCAGACGAGGCAGAATTTTTAATATTTTTGACGAATGACCAAAAATTTTTACTACATTTGGGACATTGTAGGATTTTTTGCCTCAACTTTTGGTCATGTAAGAATTTTACACGTCGAATAGGGGCATTGCAGTCTTTTCTGGCTTGTTTAAAATTTTTTCGGTTTTCCTCAGATTTGTTGACTTTATAAGACCGAAAGCTTACTTCTTTCAACCTGATTTTGCCTTAGGTTTAATGCTCTTTATTCTAATAGGAATAAAGTCATTCATACCTAAGAGGTTAGTGTTAGTGATCATATCGGCTGCCGCATCCACGTCGCTTTGAGGAAGCGTAGCGACCAGTTAAAACTCCTAAAGAAGCTATTAAGGCCGCTCCAGTAGGCTTTCTCGTATTGCCATATTTTTCTTTCATGAGTTTTTTCTTTAACTGAGTGGTCGGAGTACAAGAATTTAGCTGATACGATATTATGGTCAGTCCGACCTAGAGGCGCTAAAACATCAATAGTGTATTTATCAGGGTACGACCTAAGAAACTAGTACGAAGTGTTGGCGGAATGACTTTCAATGTCCGGTATACGTGTAGGCTCATTTACAAGCTGAGTCAAATTGTTTACCTCAGCGAAAAGTTCAACATACCTTCCTTCGGGTGTTGCTGGCCAGAATGTTGAAGCCCGCAATGACGATACTGCATTTGAAAAGTGCATATATTGCATATATTACTACTGCATGTTAAAAGTGCTAAATCATTTTTACTTATACATATATAAAATTGTTCAATGCAGTGTTGTTCCCACTTTTCGTGAGACAGCGACTGCTTAGGTACTGCTACTACAGCAATGAGTACAGGAAGTTGTTGTCATTTATCATCCCCATAGATTTCTTTTGCTATCATTTTGGGTTGTGAATTCTTAGAATATATGATTGAAGTTTACATTAAAAAAAATACCGTAACTCGGCAATTAATAGTGCATTAACCGAAATGAATGAAGTCTGGCTCACGCAATTTCATGTGCCGATGTAGGACTACCAACCCCCGAAACTAAACAATATAGGTATTACAGACATTAGAAATCAACATGAACAAAGCCATTTGTTTAATCAATTATACGCCTCCGCCAACCAAGAACAAACATTTGTAATCGACATGGTTCTTCAAGTTATTCACTCTGAAACAGCGCTGTCCAAAATTTTCTTTTTAGTCCCTCTTGCAGGATGTGGAAACACTCATATTCTAAGAACTCTAATAACTTCCTTTCGAAGAAGAGGACAAACCTGTTTACCAGTAGCTTTTACAGGAATATCTTCCAGATTGGTAGCAGGATTTACTACTCTTCAAAATGGGTTTATGTACAGGGAGGGCTATTTAAACCTTCGGCATTTGGCAACCCTATAACTTTGACATCTGTTTTCAGATCGGCTTATGACAGCCCGCGTTCGAAGCGTCAGTAATTGGGCCATGGAACAGTACACGCCACCACAATGCGCTGTTATCGTGCAGTTTTACATTCAAAACATGTTCTTAATTGTGAAAACGCAACGTGCGTATCGTGTAAAATATCGAGTGAGAGAGGCGCCTTCAGACTACACCATCAGGCGTTTACACCAAAAATTTATCGCCACCGGCAATCTTGGCAATGTCAGTGATCAAGGCCGATGTCATTCGAGACGGTCTGATGAGAACATTGAGGCTGTACTGAAGACGATGCTGGAGCAGCCGTAACCGTCAATGGAGAGCGTTATCGGGCCCTGATAAGGGATTTTTTTTGCTAATTCTGACTGATGACGCCATGGACAACTTTTGGTTCCAACAGGACGGCTCCACAGCTCATTCAGCGTGAGCCATGATCTCTTTATAGCGTCCTTTGTTCCTCGGACGCCTAATTTCGAAAAATGGTGATTTTGACTGGCCTCCGCGATCACACGACTTAACGCCTCCATTTCTTCCTGTGAGGTTATTTGAAGTCAGGAAATGACCGCTAATCAGCCCAAGACACTTCGAAAAGCGATGGGAAATGCCGAAAAACGAGCACATTGTGCCATTCGTTCTGGCGGTGACCATTTACGGTTCAAAATAAACGAAAAATGACTTCACAGCTACAATTTGTTTTTTTTTTTTTTGTTTAATTACTACCAAAAAATATCCCTAAGGTTTAAATGGCCCACTCTGTAAATTGCGAATAAAAATTACTGAAACTTCTGTCTCAGTCATAACTCTACTTAGCACTTGCAAATAAATTTCGCTCATCGGTGTTGTTGGCACGCCTGGATAACCAAATCACTCAGCGATCTGGCACCACTGTTCGAGAGTAAAGATGAAAACGAGATTCGATGAGTTTTACCATAACGGCCAATAACGTTCTTTTTTTTTGTCTTTGGTACGAGAGAAAATTGTTGAACAAAATTTTAGTCTAAAGCAATAAAAAATAAAAAAAAATTTAACCAAAAATAAAAGCGCAAAGCAATAGAATAAAATGAGTTCAAATAAAAGTAAATTTGCTAAAGCAAACAATTATTATTATTTTTTTTTTTAAAATATTGTAGCATAATAATAACTACGCTCCCTAAAAGTATGATGCAACAAATTCCGAAGTGTCTTTTCATTCTGGCAGAATTTTGGTCCGAACTGTCCTTTCATTCGAGGTTCGTGTCTGCGATGAAGTCTCCACAGCTCATGTCAACGAAAGAGACGGATAATATCACGGATAAGAGGGAATTATAACTGCAAGAATTATTATATCAGAATTTCTCTTGTTCCAGTGGTCGAAGAATTTGCTAGAAGTTTCTGGCTATCAGAAACTGTGGCGAAGAGATTAGACAAGTGATAATGGGCGAAGTTGTAATTTTGTGATAAATTGAAAGTTGAGATTTAACAAGAAGAAGTAATTAGTTTGGATTTGTGAATTAAGTAATTGAAAGGAGATAAAGTGATTTGAGAGGACAGAGACCTTGTAAGAAAAGAATTGCGAAGAATAGTATAGTGTGAACTTGAATTGTCTATAGACTAGAAAATAAAGAAATAAATTTCACAGAATATTGTTTTATCTACTCGAGCCGTAGCTTGCATATTACAATATCAAAATCCAGTCTTATTTTGCTTTTTTTTTATTATACCGCATTAACATTCTAAAATTGAAAAAAAAAAAACATAACCTCTCACACTGAAGACATCCTTCGTGATTAATCGACTGTCGTTTGAAGCGTCAAAATAAAAGGAAAAAAAGATCTCCTACGCCATCCTGCCTGAGAAAAAAAAAAAAAAAAAAACTGAAGACAAAGTACACATTGCCCAACCAAAAGCCTATCGTTGTCTAAGAAGTGCTCATCGTTGTCGCCATAATTACGGTACACGTAAGTGAAAATATCTAAGAATTCGAAAAATTCCTGTAACAATCCCAAAAGATCATTCGCAACCCTCCTATTGGCTCGCTCGAAGATCTGCATAAATGTCCCAAATGCAAGCGAGATGAGATCGCTGGAGAAGTTGCTAAATGGGTACAATGCGACGCATGTGACGCGTGGTACCATTTTACCTGTGTAGACTTCGATAACGATGTGGCCCATCGAGACTGGATGTGCAATACATGCACTCAATCGCACTCGTCTGCAGTAAACAACGCTATAGGGAAAAGTGCAGCAGGACAATCAGCGTCAAATCGACCGCCTGTTCCATCTACACATCTGCCCCTGCCTTCAAAACAACCACCGCCTCCACAGAACCCAAAAGTGATATCACCAGCGAACATAGCACCTCTTTCCCTGAACACGCCATATTCCAGCGCTTCTTTATCCACAAATTTACAAACTAAAACTACACAACCAAATGCTGCAGGAAATACCCGTCTGCCACCGATTGTTCAACTAACTGCCCAGTATAAAAGACTTGCGACGAAGACCACATCTTAACAGAAGAACAAAGTCATCTACCAGGTCCGTTGAAGAACGTTTGCTTCAAGAAAAGAGAGATCACGAATATTTGGATCGAAAATACGAACTTCTCGGTAATGTAGAATCCGATAGTGATGAACCGGACTATAAGGACACACCTCAAGCTACCACTCAAGAACTCTGCAATAAATGGATATCAGAAGTGAATATCGAATGTGCAGACCCACATCACAAGGTGAGTACAGGAGTAGACGATAGCATTTCCAAAAATAAAGTTTATTTTTATGAGCTACAAACCCTGAAAAGACAATCACTAATCCGAACATTGCCACCGCAGTACTCAATCAAACAAATGCGCCTAATGATTCTCCGGAGCAACTATCCACCTTGTCGTGATGCGGGAGCTTAAGTAGGTTATGCTAGGAATCACATCGAGCGTGATTCCACTTCGAATAGGTTCCAGTGAAGGCCGAAAAAACGAAACCGTGCCAGGGATGGAAGGTTGGGGGATAAACCAACCCTAAAGAGCTCCCGTAGGTGCCTAGGCGAGGCCTACGAGTATCCAGTCTTACTCCGATACTCGACGGATCGCGTGGGCCGAAGACATCATCAAGAAAGATGCCTTAACGAGACCAAAGATGCGTAGTGCTGGTGAAAGGCGGAAAGCCACACCAAGGATCGAAACCGCTAAGGCGGATCCGGGGAAAAAACCCAAAAAAAAAATCGGCAAGTCCGGCGGACAATATTCCTTCGAACGGGAGAAGTTGATTGAGAAGCCGATGGCCAACGCGTTCTTCGACCACATTCGCTGGAATATTGGTACCACTGCTCCCACGTACGGCCTAACTAACTGGAAGCGCGGAATAAGCAGACTGGACTGCAAAGATCAGCTCTCCTATGACTTCGCGAAGAAGACCATAGCAACTCTAAAACCCTTGGAGGGAGCTGTCCTCAAGGCAGTCCCCTTAGATGAGGTACCAGAGAAGCCTAAGGCCAGACTGAACATACCTGACCTGGGAGTTGAGAAAGAGGAGATTCTCTGCTTCTTGAAAGCACAAATCCCAGCGGTTCATACGGATGACTGGGAAATTGTTTCGGAAGAAGAAAAAGCTGGTGAGTTCTCAATGAGACTCACGAAGAAGCCGCAGCCTAATGAGATGACAATCACTGCGAAGTACCTTGAGTACAAGCAAATCTTCATCACAGTGAGGCCGCCTCAGTCAACCTTATGCTGCTCCTTCGTAAAGAGCAGCTTGACTTGGCCCTAATCCAGGAATCATGGATTCTTCATAATCGGGTGAAAGGATTGGAGTCATACAACTATAATGTAGTGTACAATGGTAGCGAATGTCAGAACTTGTATCGTTGCCAAGAAAAATCTTCACGTACTCGTACTATTGCTCTCCAATTACAGCTCGGTGAACCAAAAGGTGGTAGCGGTAAAGGGGAAGGTCAACACATACATGCTGGCGTCGGTATACCTACCATACGACGAAGGTATTGATGTCCCCTCCGGTAAAGTTAAGGCATTGATAGCAATGTCTCAACAGGGTAAGAGGAACTTAATCTTAGGCTGTGATGCTAACGCCCATCATACTATTTAGAGTAGATCAGATACTAACAGTAGAGGCGAGATTTTGTTCAATTATATCTTAAGTACTAACCTAACTATATGTAATCATGGCAATTCACCAACTTTTATTACAACCAATAGAAGGGAGGTTCTTAATATAACACTCTTATCTGCAAATAGCACCGCAACAATCTCGAACTGGAGGGTATCCGACAAGGCATCACTGTCTAACCACTGCTGGATACTCTTCGATTTGAATTCCGGCGCTCCGGATAGGAAGGCTTTTCGAAACCCGCGTAGAGCTAACTGGAAAAGATTCAACGAAGAGCTGGGGAGATCTCTTGGACCTCACCCTGGGGAGATCGCCAGGTCTACGGAAGTCATCGATAAGGTGGTAGATGATCTTACCAGTAAGCTCAACCGCTCTTTTGGAAGGGCTTGTCCCGTCAGAAGTGCCAGCGGAGATGGTCAACGCATAAGGAAAACGTTAAGCTTCTCAAAAAGGAAATAAGATTCGCTAAGAAAAATTCCTGGAGAAGCTTTTGTGGCTCCATTGAATGCACCACAGAGGCGGCTCGATTGAGGAAGGTTCTCACCAACATGTGTCTTCTGTGCAACTGTCTTCTATATAACTGCGATGGCAGCTGAACAGACTCTTACGAGAATACGCTTGAAGCTCTCCTGAAATGTCACATTCCTGACTGTGAAGAGGCAGGGACATACTGTCCGGCTATCACATCTATGCAGCTAACATTGACACTAATGTTAGCTGGCATAGAATCACCATACAAGGCACCCGGCATTGAAGACATACATCCTATTATATTACAATAATCGGGGGAACATTTTATTCCATGGCTCAAGTACATTTATGGTTGGTGTCTCAGACTGGGATATGTTCCAAAAGCTTGGTGAGAGATTAGAGTGGTTTTCATACCAAAGGTGGGTAAAATAAACCGCGCTAATGGCAAAGACTACAGTCCAATAAGTCTATCTTCATTCTTATTGAAAACAATGAAACGGTTAATAGATATGCACGGTAGAGATGAGATTGGGGATAACTTTTTATCGAAATCACATAATGCGTACATAAAAGGAAAATCAGTGGATACTGCTCTTCGCAAAGTGGTCTCTACCATAGAAAACACTCTTCAAGTGAAGGAATACAGGATGGGTGCATTTCTTGACATCGAAGGGGCTTTTAATAATGTAAGTACCAAAGCTATAGTAGACAGTCTGCGCAGGGCCCAAATAAACTCGGGTATATGCGGGTGGATTGAACTAATGCTTAGTACCCGCATAATCAACTCCACATTAGGAGGCGTAAGAAAGAGGAAGAAAGAGAGTCAGGCGGGGCACCCCACAAGGAGGACTCCTTTCACCACTCTTATTGCTTCTAGTAGTGGTCGAGATGTTAGGTATACTAGAAAGGAATGGTTTCAACGTAGCGGCCTATGCCGACGATGTTGCCATCTTGGTATCCGGAAAGTTCCTCCCGGTACTCAGCGAGCGACTCAATTATGCATTAAAATTAGTGAATAACTGGGTCAAGGGCAGGGTTCTGGAAGTGAATCCGGCGAAAACCAAGTTAGTGCTATTCACGAGGAGAAGATCGATACCAGAATACAACTACCCTCGTATGAATGGTGTCGAGCTGATACCTCAAGTAACTGCAAAATATCTCGGGGTAATATTGGATTCCAAATTAAACTGGAAAGCTAACAAAAAGACAATCGAATCAAGAAGGCATATGTTGCACTATATGCATGCAGGAGAGCCTTCGGGAAATCTTGGGGTTTTAAGCCTAAAGTGGTACACTGGCTCTACACTGCGGTAGTAGGACCCATTTTAACCTATGGTTCGATTGTCTGGTGGAAAGCGCTCGAGAAGAAATACCAACTTGAAAGCGTTACAAAGATTCAACGGGCAGGCTGTCTGGGGGTGACGGGGTCGATGAGATCAACACCGTCAGCAGCTCTAGAAACAATACTGAATCTTCTTCCACTTGACATACATTGCGGGAACACGGCAGCCAAAACTACACTAAGTCTAAGGGAAGCCGGTCTATGGAAAGCTGAACCCTACGGTCATGCCTCAATCCTAAACCGATGGAATGTATTGAGACTCCGGACGGAAATGGACTACATCATCCCCATTCCCAACTGCAACCGAAAGTCCTCTATTAGAATTCCTAGCAGGGAGGAATCGGATGAGGGAAGTGTCTGCTTCGAGAACGAACTGGCCATCTTTACTGACGGGTCCAAAATGACTGCCGGCGTCTACTGTTAGTCTCGAAACATACATCGCTCGTTTAGACTTAAGGATGGTTGCAGTGCCTTCCAAGCTGAAATTGCTGCAATAAAATAAGCTATGGATATGATTATTGAGGAAGATATTTCAGGGCAAATAATCAGCATCTATGTTGATAGCCAAGCGGTCATTAAGGCGTTAGAGTCATCATCACTAAGATCCAAGCTCGTAAAAAATTGTAAAAAACGACTGGATGTTATCTCAGCGGCCAACACAGTGACCCTGTGCTGGGTACCGGGCCACATGCATATCTCCGGTAATGAAAAAGCGGACGAACTAGCCAGAATATGTTCACTTATAAGCCCCTCGCGAGGCTAGTGTACCGCTTAGCACCCTATACAGGGAGATAGACATCGAGTCTTATGAGGAAGCTAATGAACGCTGGTGACGATTAGGTACATGCGCTACAGCCAAATCATTATGGCCAGTCTACGACAAAAGGAGATCTATCAACCTTATAGAACTGGTGTCGTGACATGACACTGTGAGACAGGCAATCACGCAGCACGGCTAGGGTTACCTCATAACGACTACTGTAGAAGCTGCAGGGACGTAGAGGAAATAGAATCGTTTATCATCTCCTGTGTGACTGTCCAGCTCTAGCCAATAAAATAAGCGTTGCCTTTGGCAGATACTTCTTTTCAGAGCTGGATGAGCTAGGTAGCATTGAGCTAAGAAAACTCCTGAGATTCATCTGGGTGGTTTAGCCTAGCGGTCGTAGATTGGAATTTTTAGGTTCCCAGGGTTCTTAATATTGGGCACAATGGACGCATAGTGGCCTAAGTGAGCTGTTGACAACCCTGTCAACAAGGGCACCCAGTTGCCTAACCTAACCTAACCTAACCTAATGATCAATATGTGAAGTGCAAGGGATAACTCATTCTGGATTGGATTCTATGCAACTTGCTGCAAGACACGGAATGTCTAAGGAGCCACCAAGTTTTAGTGGAAATCCAGAAGAATGACCACTTTTTATCAGTTCTTATCAAAACTCAAGCCGTGTGTGTGGGTATACATACGATAAGAACCTATTCCGACTACAAAGAAGTCTAAAAGACAAAGCCCTAGTAGCTGTTCGCTACAAACGGCTATAACCTGAACATGTTCCAGCGATTATCGAGACTCTTCGTTCGCTCTATGGAAGACTTGATGTCATAATCAATTCTCTTCTTACGAAAATTCGCAAAGAGCCATCTCCAAGAGCTAATAAACTTGACATCCTTATTTCACTTTCCTTCGCAGCTCAAAATATATGCGCAATTATGGAATCCAACATGAGAATGGCAGGAGAAAATGTAAGAAAATTTTTCGTAAATTGTTTAATTTTTACTAAAATATATGTAAATACATATTTATTTTGCATTTAAAACATGAAATAAATATGCTTTTTACATCTGACTGAACAAGAACAAAAAATCTGGTCTGATGCTGACACCAAATTAATAATATCCCTTCGGCTTGTTTCCAAATCTGTCATATTTGACTTTTGTTTATAATATGCAATTATGAACTCATTTTTGTCAATGCATGAATGCCGCATTCTTGCAGCCACATTTGCGTTCATAAATGAATTATATGAATATTTGTTGCATGGCATGGTCAACATTATTTACAATTATGAACTCACACCTCGTTGAACGACTGCCACCTCACATCAGACTTAATTGGGGTATATATAAACAACAGAATGGACAAGTGAGTCATCGGGTGAGTTCATAATTGCAACATTGATGCACATGCCATGCAAAAAAATATTGCTTCAATGCAATTATGAACAGAAATACTGCTGCAAGTTTCCATCAGTTTTGCGTTTCCAAAAAAGAGTTCATATATGCAGTAGGCAGTAAAAAAAAATGACAGAAATTTTTAGTTTCTCTTTCTTCTTTCAGTGACAGAGTTTGGTTGTGTTATTTACAAAAACTTGTTAATAATGTCAATTAAAAGAATAATTTTAGGACTGATTCTTAATCACTTAAATAGATCCAATTTTGAAAATGTTCAGGCAAAACTATCTGAAAGAAATAGAAGCAAAATTCAAAGAAAAAGGAAGATTATTTTTATAAGAAAGAACTGGAATTTTCTTAAAACCATAGGAGAAATTCCAGATGACGTTTTCAGAAACCATTTTCGTATGAAAAAGGCCACATTTTAGGTTCATTTTCTATAATGCAACGTTATTAAGACCTTAAATTTTATATCAATTTCTCAACAGTTTATTGAAAAGGAGATTTGTCCACTTTGGAAAAAATCTAATTTTGGTCGACCCAAAACCTCTCTGAGGTTGGCACTTTTATTAACTATTTGGAAACTCGCTAACAATTGCTCCTTTAGACAAATAAGTAACTTGTTTAACGTTGCTAAGGGACTGGCTTTTAAGTACTTCATTGAAATCACAAAACTAATATTCAAGAATAGGAAAAAGTATATAAAATGGCCAGATTCAATTTAGGAACAAATAATAATAATGGACAAATTTGCAAGTTTAAGGAGAAATCCTTTTCTAAACGTTTTTGGATGTGTAGACGGAACTCAAATACCCATAATAGCACCCACAATAGACCCAACAAGCTATATTAGTCGAAAGGGTACGTTTTCAATTAATATGCAGGTTAGTCAGGTTTTAATGTCGATTAATGTGCTATATTTGATTAATGATTTCTTTTAAGGCTATATGTGATCATAGCCAAAATTTTGTCGACATGTGTTTTGGCTATCCTGGTACTGTCATGATGCTTCTGTTTGGGAGCGAAGTTCAATTGGGAGGGCATTAAAGGTTGGTTCCAAAAGAATAGTTCAAGATGGTATCATTTTGGGCGATTCAGCTTATCCATTGAATTGTTATCTACAAGTAATGGTCCCATATCGTGATAACGGGCATCTTACTATAACACAAAAAACATAAAATTATGTACAAAGTTCAACACGAGTTTGCGTGGAACAAGCTTTTGGACGATTGAAATCTCTGTTTTGAATTCTAAAATTCATCGATATAAAAAACTTGAAGTATGCTAAATACATTGTACTTGCTTGTGTTGTTTTCCATAATATAATCATAGAGCAAAAAAAGGAGCTTGAACCTTACTCAGCTACGCAATCACGCGACCTAGATAACGATGATGATATCAACATTTCGGAAGAACATCAATCATCTGCTGAAGCTGCTAATGATGCTGAAGTCAAGCGAAACGGAATTGCGATGTTAGTTTCTTCATAAGCTTGTAGTTTGTACTATTAAAATTAAAATGAATAATAACTTCAAATATAAAATAATACTCGTTTTATTTTTTTTATAACGATATGTAAGTTTTTAGGTTTATTTCATTGATACAAAATTCACAGATCATTGACCAGTTTACAGAATTCTGGTTTTGATTTTACACTAAATCTAATTTATTAACACAAAAAAAAATTAAATTTTAATTTCACAGCAAAAAAAATTAAATTTAAATTCACAGCAACTTTTTTGAGAAAGAACAAAAACTCAATCGGTGATTCTTTCTAATGTTTCCTGTAATGACATGAGAACTTCTTATCTTTTTTTCTCCACTTCAATTTTTTCATGTTCCACTTTTAAAATTTCCTAGTGCCGTCGCTCGTCCTCTATAGCTTCTTTTTCCAAGAATTCCATTATTTCATTATTTTACAATTTTGAATAATGTTTTTTAATCTTCTTTTTTGGAATCTCATCCTGTTTTTCTTTATCACTTTAGTCACTTTGTCCAAAAACCTCTGCCACAAGCTCATGTGGAAATAGTCCCACCAAGAGACGTCTCTCCCGCTTTGTTTGTTCCTTTTTTTTATCCTTTGATAGGTTACCTTTAAATTTTGAAATTTTCTTCCAATCTATTCTCTATTGTAAGGCATCAAGGGCGAAATAGTTTTCATTTCCGTAAAAACTTTTTCCCAAAGAACAGATTTTTTTCGGCCTGCTATAAATTCGGACTCTATTCCTAAACGAATCGAAATAAGCAGTTTAGTGTCAGCATCCGACCACAATTTTTGTTCACTTTCATTCCTATAAAACACAAATACAGTTAGCCACATAAGTATTGATACACCACCTTTCTCTGCATAACACAAGCAAAAAACAGATTACAGAAGCAAGAAAATAATCAAGTAAAATTTAATTCTATATATTTGATCAATATAAAGGGTGGTTAAGTTTTAAGGGCCGATGTTGATTTTGAATAAAACACAAATTATTTAGGAAATTACTGTCATTTCTTTTCATTATGATAATATTGGTATGGTTCAATTATGTATGAATCAAAATATCGGCCAAACACCTCCATCCGATGGTCCAAATTTTCGATGACGCTGAGGCATAATTAAGGTTCTATGCCGTTAATGTGCCGAATTATCTCATCCTTTAGCTCTTGAATTGTTGCTGGCTTATCGACGTACACCTTTTCTTTCAAATAACCCCAAAGAAAGAAGTCCAACGGTGTCAAATCACATGATCTTGGCGGCCAATTGACATCGCCACCACGTGAGATAACACGGCCATTGAATTTGTCGCGCAAAAGAGCCATTGTTTCGTTAGCTGTGTGGCAAGTGGCACCATCCTGTTGAAACCACATATCGTCCTCATCCATATCTTCCAATTCGGGCCATAAAAATTTCGTTATCATCTCACGATAGAACTGCCTGACCGACCTCATTTTGGAAAAAATACGGCCCGATGATGCCGCCAGCCCATAAACCGCACCAAACAGTCACTCTTTGTGGGTGCATTGGTTTTTCGACAATCACTCTTGGATTATCATTCGCCCAAATGCGGCAATTCTGCTTATTGACGAATCCACTGAGGTGAAAATGTGCCTCATCACTGAAGATGATTTTCTTCGAAAATTGATCATCCACTGTTGCCATTTCTTGCCACCATTGTGACCATTGACGACGCTTGAAATGGTCAAGAGGCTTTAGTTCTTGAGTCAATTGCACCTTGTAAGCGCGTAAATGCAAGCCTTTATACATAATGTTCATCAACGACGAGCGTGAGAGGTGCAATTGTTGGGCATGACGACGAGTTGAGGTGGACGGCTCTTCAGCTACACTATCGCGAACAGCAGCAATATTTTCTGCAGTACGAGCTGTACGAGCATGCACTGGTGTTTTCACATCTCCTACAGACCCTGTTTGCACAAATTTTTGCACGATTTTTCCGATTGTACGCCCATTTGGACGATTAAATTGACCGAAAGAATCACGAAATGCACGATATGCATTTTGATTTGAACGCGCATTTTCATAATAAGCCTGAATAACTTTAACGCGTTCCTCGATTGTGTATCTTTCCATGGTTCAAATTGAGTTAGTCTGAAATTGAGAAATGTCAAATGAAATGCAGAAAAAAACTTGACGTTTATGTGTGGTTCACATTCAACATCGGCCCTTAAAATTTAACCACCCTTTAGAACACACTATACATAATTTTAACACAAATTCATTTCAGTTTTTTTGAATAAAAGAACAAACGAAATAAAAAGTAATAAACTCAATCTCACAAAAGTATTGATACATATTTAAAATTCTTGCTTAAAAAATAAAAGAACGTAATTTAATATTTTGTTGGGTTACCCCGAGATTTGATTACAGCTTCTAATCTTCGTGGCATCGATTCCACCAACATCTTGCAATAGTTTGGGTCAATATTAGCCCATTCTTCCGCAAGAGCGATTTTTAAAGTCGCCTTGCTAGAAATCCTGTGTTTTCTTATTTGTTTCTTCATATGTGTCCATAAATGCTCATCGGATTTAAAGCCGGTGATTGTGGCGGAGTATTGAGCATTTTGTGCGTGTTATACAGCAGCCACATCTTTGTGTCCCAAGCAGTGTGCTTGGGATCATTGTCCTGCTGGAACAAATAATCCGTTCCCATCTGTAATTTGTCAGCACTGGCTCCAAGATAGTTTTTAGTTATGTCTATGTATTTAAACTGGTCCATTATACCTTCAATAAAAACAAGATTATCCACTCCGGGTGCAGAAAATCACCCCCACACAAGGACGGTATACGGAAGGTATTTTACCTTGAGAGGTTCTCCGGGTTTTCTCCAAACTTTTCAAAAGCCATCCAAAGAAAAAATATTAACCTTACTCTCGTCACTGAAAATTACCTTTTTCCAGAATTCCACAGGGTGGTGGCGATGACTTTTGGCTAATAACAACCTTTTCTTTTGATTTACCCCCGAAATGAATGGCTTGCGTATTGTAGTACTCCCGTGAAAGTTCCTTTCCCGAAGAACACGTCTCACTGTCTCGCTGCTTACCGTAATGTCTAGGCTTTCTTTTAGTTGGGTCACAAGTTTTGGTGCACTAATATCGGGTTTTTTCTCCAGTTCTCGAACCAAATACCGTTTATTTTGAACACTTAGTTTTGTTGGTCTGCCACTGCGACTCTCGTTTTCCAGAGAATTCGTTTCTTTAAACTTCTGGACTATTTTCTGTATTGTTGTGAAACTTCTGCCAACAAATTTCCCAATATTTCTGTAGGATTGTCCTTCCGTGTGTAATTTAATTATAATTTTCCGCTCTTCTAATGTAGTTTCCTTCATTTTCCTTGATTCCATCTTTAAAATAAACTAAAAATTCCCTACCGAACACAAATAATGAATGCCAATAACTTTTACTTAAAACCGGGAATGAGGCAAACAAAGTATACATTGCTCAGACGGCATAACGGTAGTTTTTTTTTTTTTTTTTTTTTTTTCTTGGATTGCGCCAGGGATGTGTAATCTTCATAGATACTAGTAGCCCGAGTGCTACTAGCATGCACGATTCGCAAACCTGAGTACTCGATGCCAGGAATACGCCTACGTACTAAACACACAGGGTGTACACACTTCAACCACTCTCCCCGCGGGACTGCCGTTAGGTATTACTTCGCGGGGCTGGTTAGCAATTCATGCTATGCTTCTTGTATTGCTGCTTCTGATGCTTCTGTTGCTTCTGCTGCTCTTCTTAGCTTTTCTATTCTCCGCAGCTCTTTTTGTAGAGTTGTTACGAAAGAACATATTGCCATCCAATTTTCTTCCAACCGTAACATATGGTCGAGGAGTAATGACGGACTTGGCAGAGTAATTCTCCATGCCGTGAAACGTGTGCAGTAAAACACTGCGTGCTCCGTATCCTCATCTTCACCTGGGCATTCCGGGCAGGATGGTGAGTTGTCGTGTCCGAATCGGTGTAGATATTCGCGGTAGCCACCGTGGCCAGACAGGAACTGCGTTAGATGGTAGTTGCAGTCTCCATGCTTTCGACTTATCCAATCTTGGATTGTCGGTATAAGTTTGTATGTCCATCTGCCTTTTGTTGTATTAGCCCAACGAGCTTGCCACATAGCTGCTGACGCTGCCCTTTCTTCAATTTTTATCACCTTGATACCAGTGGCGTCGTGATGACTCAATGCTCTTCTGTTATATATCCTCAGCATTTCATCTGCGAGAATATCGATGGGGACCATTCCAGCTATGACAAATGCAGCTTCGTCAGAGATGGTTCGAAAGCCGCTGATTGTCCGTAGCGCACAGAGTCTGTATGATGATGATAGTTTCCTTTTGGTCTCCTTCGTCCTCAGTGCCTCCGCCCAGACTGGGGCGGCATATAACAGAACTGAGGTGATAACTCTAGAGAGTAGAATCCTTCTAGCATATCCAGGTCCACCGATGTTAGGCATGATACGCGAGAGAGCTCCCTGCATTTGCGATGCTTTTTTGGTAACAAAATCAACATGCGTTTTAAACCGTAGCCTGTTGTCCAGCATTACTCCAAGGTATTTAATTGCCTCTTTCGACCTGATGGTTTGGTTACCAACCTGAAAGTTGGCAAATTCGACAGTTTTCCGGCTGGTTATAAGAACAGCTTCTGTTTTATGGTCAGCTAGTTCTAGTCCGGCGGATACTAGCCAATCTTTTATCCGGGCAATTGCTTCATTTGTAGCTGATTCTACTGCACGGATCTGTTTAGCTACTGTCACGACTGCAATGTCATCGGCGAATCCAATTATCGTTACTCCCCCAGGTAACGCTAATCGTAGTACTCCGTCGTACATGATGTTCCACAATAGTGGCCCTAAAACCGATCCCTGTGGAACTCCCGCAGTTACGTTGTAGTATTTTACGCCTTCATCGGTATTGTACCTCAGCTTTCTGTTGTTGAAGTAGTTCGTCACTATCCGTAGCAGGTAATATGGCGTATCCATCCTGGCAAGTGACCTTCTAATAAACGACCAGTTCGCAGAGTTAAATGCGTTTTTAATGTCCAGCGTTACTACTGCACAATACTCCTTTGTGCCGTAGAGCCATCTTTCTCCTTCGATGGCACCTTTGGCGATATCGACTACCGCTCTTATGGCATCAACAGTAGATCGTGCTCTTCTGAAGCCAAATTGGTGATCTGAGAGGGCTCCTTTCTCTTCTACTACTGCGAGTAATCTATTATAGATTATCTTCTCGAGGATCTTTCCCATGGTGTCTAATAGGCATATTGGGCGATAGGATGATGGTTCTCCTGGGGGCTTCTTTCCTTTTGGCAGTAGGACCAAATGCTGCGTTTTCCATTTTTCGGGAAAGGTTCCTTCTTCAAGGCACTGCTTCATTGTTGTTATGAAGAGGTCTGGTCTTTTTGTTACAGCTGCCTTTACTGCCTTGTTCGGGATGCCGTCGGGTCCCGGAGCCTTGTTGTCACCTATCTTGCTGCATGCCCTTAGCAGTTCCTCGTGAGTAATTAAAGGAATATCTTCTGGATTGACTTCTCGTATAATATTGCACATAGCAGCAGGCCTTTGAGGGAAGAGGTACTCTACTATGGATCTCAGCATTATCGGACATGTTATTTGAGGAGTCCTATAGCCCTTTAATTTTGTCATCACCATTCTGTATGCCGAGCCCCATGGGTTGATGTCGGCTTCTTGACAGAGACGTTTAAAGCATGCAGTTTTGCTTTCCTTAATGGCTCTATTTAAGCTACGTCTCGCCAGTCTAAGGGTGTCCAGGCATTGTTGGAAATCCGCCCTCCTTCTTGATCGTTGGACTTTACGCCGGGCTTGCAGACATTTTGCCCGGAGTTCGAATATTTCCTCGTTCCACCAGTAACACGGTGATGTGTTCCTGGTGTTTGCTCTCCTAGGCATTGATGCGTCGCACGCTGTGGTGATGGTGCCTGTGAGGTGGTGAGCGAGGGTCTCCGCTGTTCCGCTTGGAGCTTGATCACCGTTCAACATCTCTTCGAATGCATCCTTATCGAAAGATCTGTCATTCCATTTTGGGCCAGTAAGTTTTGGGAGCTGGACTGGTTTTTTCCCTTTTATTTCCAGTATTATCACCTGATGGTCGCTGTGTGAATATTCCTCACTGACCCTCCACTTTATGGTTTTCAGGATGGAGTTGCTCGCAAAGGTGATGTCAATAATGGACCCTACTCCAGCCTTCCGGTAAGTATTTGTCCGGCCCTTATTAGCAATGCCTATCGCTAGGGGAGCGAATGTCTCCAATAAGACCTGTCCTCTGGTGTTGGTGAGCCTGCTGCCCCATTCTGTTGCCCACGCGTTGAAGTCTCCTCCTATAACCACTGGGGCTCTCTGGAGCGCATCCGTGGTTAGATTATCCAGCATTAGTTGGTACTCGCTGGCCGTCAAACTGGGTCGGGCATAGCAGCTATAAAAATGGATCCCATTTATTTTCGCCCGCACGAAGCCGACTGTTTGGTCGTTTGTTTCTTGAAAGGCATAGCGTCCACACATCCATATCGCCGCCTGTTTTGCCTTATCGCAGATCCAATTGTTGTTCTCTTCGGGACATTTATATGGTTCACTGATCATAATAACGTCAGCGCTTTCGTCCTTGGCCGTTTGTGCTAGGATGTCCTGTGCTATTCTACAGTGATTAAGATTTATCTGTAGAATCTTCATGGTATTTTGCTTGTAATAGCTCTCCGAAATACTGGGCATTTGCTACTGCCGGCTACATGCTGCGCGGCGTCCGGGTGGTCTTTCTTGCAGAACATGCAGGATGGATCCTTGTTGCAATTCTTCGCTATGTGGCCTTCTCCTCCACATCTCCTACATAGCTTGGAGCGGTCTTCCTCGCTTTTGCATTGCCAGGCAAGATGACCAAACTCTAAACATTTGAAGCACTTTTTAAGGAGGGTTCGTTCGCGCATGCGACAGTTAACCCAGCCGATTTTAATCTTTCCTGCTTCTAACAGCTTTCTTACGTCTACTGCGGGAAAGCTGATCGTTGCTGTTTGTGTTCCTCCGTACGCCCTCCGCAGGGACAAAATATCTGCCGGTGAAACTTTCACTCCAAACTGGGCTTCGATTGCATTGATTACGTCGTCTATAGTCGTGACCTCATCGATGTCTTTGATCTCAAGGGTAGTGCGATGCGTAATCGAACTTACATTCGCTTGCTCTGCTAGAGCTTCACTAATGACGCCTTTAAATTCGTTTGTCTTATTTCCCGTCTCCTTGAATTGTATAAGGAGGTCTCCCTTCTGTGTCCTCCTGATTTTAGTTACCGCCTTTCCCACTGTTTCCAGTTTGGGGTCTGCCTTCACCTTGCGTAGTATCTCCGCGTATGAGAGGGACCCCGTCGCTTTAATGACGATAGCGTCAGGTCTAGGTCTTTTGACCTCTTGTTGCTTCTTTTTGGCGATCTTCTTTTTGGTGGTATTTACCCATTCTTCTTCTCCTGCCGCTTGCTTCTTGTTTGTGGCTGTAACTTTTTTCTTAGGTCTGACCACTGGGGTCTCTACGCCGGTGGTCTCATCCTTCTCCTTGGTGTTTATCAATGCAGTTTGTTTTTGTTTACGCTTTGGCTCCGAGCGCTTTTTGCCTGCAACATCGTTTGATGTATTTTTCTGCGTCTGTTTTGGCTTCGGTGGTTCGTTGTCTGCCGCGCCACTCGGTGGCTGTTGCTGTTTTCGTTTTGGCTCCGGGGGTTCGTCGTCTGCAACTTGCCTTCTCTTGGGTTCAGATGTTGTTTTTAGCCATGGCGAAGTTTGCGACGAGTTGTTCCGGCGAATCACTTGCTTTGCTTCCTCATCGTGTAGCTGAATCGCCGAGAGCTCATAGAGAGCTCTGATGCTTTCGATAGCATCTCGCATCGCTTGGTGGATTGAACGCCTTTTGCCATCTTCCAGCATTTCTACCAGACCTCTAATTTGCTCACCTAACTTGTGGAAGTCAGTTTTATGGGTTGGTGGTTCGACCGTCACCTTTCGTATTGCGGGTGACTCGCGTCGTTCCGCACTTCTTTGTGATGCTGCTACTTGGTCAATTGGTGACCTCAGCATCCTTGATCCCCTCTGGAAGGGGTTCTCCTCATTCTCCTCTACTTCAATTTCTCCGGTGTTTTTGTTTGTTTTTGTTGTAATCATTTCTAGTGGATCCCCACTCAAAGCCGCTATCAATGTTCGAATGTGTAGTCACCTAAGGATCCCATGGTTGTCTTTGCAAGCAGTGAGGCCATGCGAGGGTTGACACAAGCCCTTATGGGGTTTTGTGCCAGAGCCGGATCGGTGCTAACCAGGAATGTTACATCTGAACCTACACCACCAACTTAATGGTGACGAAACATTGAACGTACTTTTAGGCCTGCCAAGGTTTTAACGGGATGGAGGCGCTTGTAGCATTAGCCTGAAAGCCATTTCTGCAAGATTTCACTCTTGCTTACTCAGGTAACAGAATACTACAAACGTCAGCCCTCATAGCTGTCATTCCAATTCGTTTTCCAGTATGCCATAATTAAGACCTTACTGGGCTCAGTCTTAATGTTTTAGGGTAGTGGTTATGGTTATTTATATATATATATATATACCTATGTATATACATATATATATGTATGTATATATGCAGCATCCCTTTCGGGCAAAGAAGCTGCGCATTTTACGATGTGGCGGGTTTGTCCGGATCTCGCCATTTTCTCCTTTCTGTATCCCTCGTAGCCACCTTGAGGTGGAAAGCACATATATGGAAGACGGTGCTTACTCGTCTTGTCGCAGAGAGTTCATAGGGGTTCCTTTAACCTTTTCAGCCAAGCCCTCCTTCTCTGCCGCTCTTGGTCGGGGACTGCTTATTGGGTATTCGCAGTTAGCCTCCATTTCTGCAGGCCGTTCACTATCCGCCACCTGTGACCCCCACAGTCGCCTGAGCTTAGCATCACCAGCCCGCCCGGCTTGGTGTCTGTGATAACGGTAGTATTGTTGGCGCCTAAATGTGTGTGTATCAATACTTTTGTGGCGTGGAATTCTGTCACTATTTTTATTTATTATTTTTTTTGAATATATGAGATTGATTTCGATTGTAATTGTGCATGGTTTCGTTAGCTATTACTAAAATGAAGATAAATGAATTGAATAATTTTGATTTTTTTACTATTGTTATGCTGGAATTAGTATTGAACCCAGAGAAAGGAGGGTGTATCAATATTTTTGTGGCTAACTGTAATATATTGTAGCATAATAATAACTACGCCCCCCTAAAAATATGACGCAACAAATTCCGAAGTGACTTTTCATTCTGGCAGAATTTTGGTTCGAACTGTCCTTTCATTCGAGGTTCGTGTCTGGGATGAAGTCTCCACAGCTCATGTCAACGAAAGAGACGAATAATATCAGGGATAAAAGGGAATTATAACTGCAAGAATTATTTCTCTTGTTCCAGTGGTCGAAGAATTTGCTAGAAGTTTCTGGCTACCAGAAACTTCTGCTATATAAGGACAGATGGCGATTGAGAAAGCAGCAGTAGTTTTTAAACTGTGGCGAAGAGATTGGAAAAGTGATAATGGGCGAAGTTGTAATTTTGTGATAAATTGAAAGTTCAGATTTAACAAGAAGAAGTAATTGGTTTGGATTTGTGAATTAAGTAATAGAAAAGAGATAAAGTGATTTGAGAGGACAGAGACCTTGTAAGAAAAGAATTGCGAAGAATAGTATAGTGTGAACCTGAATTGTTCTATAGACTAGAAAATAAAGAAATAATTTCACAGAATAATTGTTTTATCTACTCGAGCCGTAGCTCGCATATTACATTGGTGTCAGAAGTGGGATAAAACTTATTCTGTGAATAACTATTTCCATGGTGTGAAATTGCACAAGTAAAAAAAAAAAAAAATAACGATTTCTGTGTTGAGTTAATTAGTTGCGCAAAATGGGTCGCAAATTGGGAAAACTAACTATAACTCAACTAAAGGCAGAACTCAGAGTAAGCGGAACCTCGACACAACTGGGGGAAAAGATGCCCTGCTGATTCGTCTGGAAGAAGCAGTAACGCAGGAAGGTGAAAATCCGCACGACGTAGAGTTTGACGTGGAAGAGGAATCAGCAAGTACAGCAGCCGACCCGGGTATAACGAGTCTGCTCCTGCAACTTAAGTTAGTCATGGACGAACAAAAGAAAGCAATAGAAGACCAAAGGAATTCTCTAGAACTTAAGCTGGATGAACAAAAGAAAGCAATGGACGAACAAAAGAATTCTCTAGATGCTCTGGAAAGTAAACTTGATGAGCAAAACAAGAACTTGGAATCCAATTTCGAAGTGATAGAAGAGAAAATCGAGAAGGTCGAGACGCAACTCGAAAAAGTCGAAACTAGATTCGATGAAAGTTTTGAGAAACATGAAACTCAGTTCGGGAAGTTAGAGACTCAGTTTGGAAAAGTGGATACGCAATTCGAGATAGTAGGAAAGCAAGCCGAAAATCTTGTTAAGGAGCTCAGCAACGTGAAGAGACAGAAAGCACGGGAATATTCCACTGACGGTCTGAGAAGAAAGGAGATGCAGCCTCCTATCTTCGATGGTCAAACATCATGGCCAGTTTATAAAAGGCAATTCGAAGCGGCCGCAATGACCAATAGCTGGGACGATGAAGAGAAGTCCATTGCACTCACACTTGCACTGAGGGATGCAGCTGCGGAGCTCTTGCAGACCATCCCGGAAGACAAACAGCAGAACTACGACTCTCTGGTTCAGGCTATCGAGATGCGGTTTGGGGATGAACACATGCAGCAGGTGTACAGGGTTCAGCTGCGTAGTCGAGTCCAGAAAAGGGGGGAAACGCTCCAACAGTTGCAAGCGGATATAGAGCGACTAGCCCATCTTTCATACCCTAAAGCCGGTGAGGAGCTTATCAATGAAATGGCGGTGGAAGCTTTTATTCAGGCCATAGAGGACAGACAACTGCAAATGGCTGTAAGGATGGCTGAAAAGCGAACACTCCCCGAGGCATTGGCATTCGCTTTGTCAATGAAGGCTGTGGACCAAGCATACCAGGGAATACACCGTGTCAGGGAAATGTCCGTCGAGAACAGCCGTCATGGATGAAGACAGAGCTCGCGGAAGTCAAATCCGTTGCTGGAATTGCAACCAAACCGGACACCTACAACGGCAGTGCAGAAGTGCACCTAGACGTGGAAATTGTCCACATTGCGGAAGTAGGAGAAGCAGAGAGGAAGCATGTGGCTGTCAGTCAGACTTACCAAAATCAGCAGTCGGGAAATGCGTAAGGACCAACTTCGCGGGGCAGAACTTGGTTACTGGAATCGAGGCCCCCAGGACCACCATTCAAGTTTCGCAAACCAAACGGGGTAACAAGAGCCTGATAGTGGAGGCACTAATCAACAAGAAGAAGTGCGTAGCCACCATTGACACAGGCGCCACTGCCTCCATTGTAAGAAGAGATATCGTCAGAAGCGCCTGGCTGCACAACACCAACAGCTACTGCCTGAAGACTGCAACAGGGGAAATGGCGAAAGTGTTTGGAGAAGTTCGTCTTACGATTACTCTGGCGGGACTGACGTTCTCCCATGCGTTTCTGGTGGCAGATATATGCGACGAGTGCATCATCGGAATAGACTTCATGAAAGCAAATGAAGTAATCCTGGACATCGGGATGCAAGTACTGAGGTATCGAAATGTGGAGATTCCGATGATGTACGGAAACGAGAATGCCGTAACTCTCAGGACAGTCATCAGCAAAGACGAAGTTTTGCCGCCGTCTTCAGAGACAATCATTTGGACGAAGCTGGAAGGTGATCTTGGGAGCCACCGATTCTACATAGTAGAACCAGACCCAGAGAAGAATTCTCAAGACTAGATCGTGGGAAAGACGTTAGTCGAACCAAAGAACACCATGGTTCCAGTGAGAGTTTTGAACGCAAGACCGCACACTGTCAAACTAAGACGAGGGGAGGTGACTGGAAAATGCACGCCGATTACCGCCGTCGCAACAATATCTGAACGTGATGCTCCAAAACCTCTCCCATCACCTTGGACAGCGGAAACGGGAGAGACGATTCTCCAGTCCAGTGAGCTGAATCAGGAGCAGCGAACTATGGCAGAGAATCTTATCAATGAGTACGCTGATGTATTTGCCTCACAGGACGGAGAATACGGCCGAACACACCTGGTACAACATCGAATAGACACTGGTGATACTAGACCAATTCGTCAGCCTGCTAGGCGCCTTCCATTGGCAAAGCAGACAGAAGTTGCAGAGATGGTGTCGGCAATGGAGAAAGAAGGTCTGATTGAAAGTTCCAAAAGTCCGTGGGCATCACCGGTTGTACTGGTTAAGAAGAAAGATGGCAGCACGCGGTTCTGCGTGGACTATCGGCAGCTCAATTACGTCACCAAGAAAGACAGCTATCCTCTGCCACGGATTGACGACACGCTAGACACACTATCAGGAGCCCGATGGTTTTCCACTCTCGACTTGAAGAGTGGCTACTGGCAGGTACAGATCCATCCAGAAGACCGAGAGAAAACCGCCTTCACCGCAGGAAATGGGCTATGGCAATTCACGGTAATGCCATTCGGGCTGTGCAAGGCTCCGGCGACTTTCGAGCGATTGATGGAATGTGTCCTGCAAGGGTTAAGATGGAAAACCTGTTTGGTCTACTTGGATGATGTCACCGTCGTAGGAAAAACGTTTGCGCAACACCGAGACAATCTAAGGGATGTGTCCCAAAGGCTTCGAAGTGCCCACCTGAAGCTCAACCCCAAGAAGTGAGCCCTGTTTAGAGCGGAAGTCAAGTACCTGGGGCACATAATTTCAGCGAAAGGAGTGAGAACCGATCCAGAGAAGGTCGAAGCGGTGAAAAACTGGCCAGTCCCCAAGGATAAACACCAACTAAGGAGCTTCCTGGGCCTAGCCACCTACTACAGACGGTTCGTGAAGGATTTTGCCGGGATCGCAAAGACCCTGCACCAGTTGACGGAAAAGGGGAAACAATTCAAATGGTCAATTGAGTGCGAGAAGAGCTTCAAGGCACTTAAACAACGGCTATGCGATGCCCCGATACTGGCTTACCCCACTCCCGGGGAAACGTTCATTGTGGATGCAGATGCTAGTAATGTCGGGGTAGGAGCCGTACTCTCCCAGGTGCATGACGGCCAAGAGAAGGTGGTTGCGTACTTTAGCAAGGTGCTCTCTAAGCCAGAAAAGAAGTACTGCGTGACAAGGAGAGAACTTCTAGCTTTGATCTTGGCTACGAAGCATTTTCACAAATACCTCTACGGGAGGAAGTTTGTTCTTCGCACAGACCATGCAGCCTTAAAATGGCTATTACAGTTCAAGAGTCCTGAGGGTCAGGTCGCAAGATGGATCGAAAGGCTGCAAATCTACGACTACGAAATACAGCATCGTATAGGAAGGCACCACTCTAATGCGGATGCACTGTCCCGGAGACCATGCAGAACGGATTGTAAACATTGTGCGCGTCAGGAAGAACGGGAGCTGGTTTCCATCCAAAGAATGAGAGCCGAACCTATCGCCGGCTAGAGCGTAGATGAGATCCGGAACGCTCAGAAGGAAGACCCGGATATCGAGCCGATTCTGGCCTGGAAGGAGAACATGGAGAAACCGGATCATCAGGACATCTCTCACAGAAGCCCGACCTTAAAGGCATATTTTGCGCAGTGGGACTCCCTCCATGTCCAAGAAGGTGTTCTGAGAAGAAAATGGGAATCCTCCGACGGAAAGTCGTTTGTAATGCAGCTTGTCGTACTGCGGACGAGGGTCAAGGAGGTGTTACAGGAAATGCATGGCGGGGCGACCGGAGGCCACTTCGGAGTGAATAAGACGCTAGAAAAGGTACGAGAACGTTTTTATTGGTTAAAAGCGAAGGAAGATATCGAAGACTGGTGCAGAAAATGCGACGTGTGTGCAGCTAGCAAGGGTCCGAGAATCAAAACTCGAGGTAAGATGCACCAATACAACGTGGGAGCACCTTTCGAACGAATCGCCATTGACATCGCAGGGCCCTTTCCGGAAACCGACAATGGTAATCGGTATATACTCGTAGTGATGGACTACTTCAGTAAGTGGCCGGAAGCGTTTCCGATCCCTAACCAGGAAGCCAGAACCGTGGCGGAGCAGATCGTCTACAATTGGGTTAGCAGATTCGGTGTGCCCTTGGAATTGCATTCTGACCAAGGGCGGAACTTCGAGTCAAGAATCTTCCAAGAGATGTGTCAACTACTCGGAATCAAAAAGACAAGGACAACCCCGCTTCATCCACAGTCGGACGGTATGGTGGAGCGTTTCAATAGGACTTTGGACGAACATCTCTCGAAGGTCGTAAGTGACTACCAACGGGATTGGGACCGGCAGATTCCCTTGTTTTTGATGGCCTATAGAAGTGCCGTGCATAGCACTACTCGACATACGCCGTTCGAAATCTTATTTGGTGGAATAGCTCGTTTACCCAGTGAGGTGAAATTTGGATCTCCTACCAATGAGCCCAGAAATGAAGAAGAGTACGTGGCGGACCTTAGGGAAAGGCTTAGGGACATACACCAAAGGACCAGAAGCCAGATTAAGAAGACGAGCGACCGCATGAAGACCAGGTATGATGCCAAGGCAAAAACGTCAGGATTCTAGGAAGGAGATCTGGTGTGGCTGTATAATCCCCATCGCCAAAAGGGGAAATCACCTAAATTACAGCGGAACTGGGAAGGTCCCTACAGAATAGTAACCCGCATCAACGATGTTGTTTACCGCATCCAGCGAGGGCCGAGGGCCAGAATGAAAGTGGTTCATGTGGACCGACTGAGTCGATACAATGGCCGAAATGAGGATGCACTTGTTCGGGACGAACACGTCTAAGAGGGGGGCAGTGTAGCATAATAATAACTACGCCCCCTAAAAATATGACGCAACAAATTCCGAAGTGACTTCATTCTGGCAGAATTTTGGTTCGAACTGTCCTTTCATTCGAGGTTCGTGTCTGGGACGAGGTCTCCACAGCTCATGTCAACGAAAGAGACGAATAATATCAGGGATAAAAGGGAATTATAACTGCAAGAATTATTTCTCTTTTTCCAGTGGTCGAAGAATTTGCTAGAAGTTTCTGGCTATCAGAAACTTCTGCTATATAAGGACAGATGGCGATTGAGAAAGCAGCAGTAGTTTTTAAACTGTGGCAAAGAGATTGGAAAAGTGATAATGGGCGAAGTTGTAATTTTGTGATAAATTGAAAGTTCAGATTTAACAAGAAGAAGTAATTGGTTTGGATTTGTGAATTAAGTAATAGAAAAGAGATAAAGTGATTTGAGAGGACAGAGACCTTGTAAGAAAAGAATTGCGAAGAATAGTATAGTGTGAACCTGAATTGTTCTATAGACTAGAAAATAAAGAAATAATTTCACAGAATAATTGTTTTATCTACTCGAGCCGTAGCTCGCATATTACAATATTTTAACTTTTTAATAAAAAAAAACTTCATTTATTTTGGCTAAATCTATTAAATTTTAATTTATTTTACTTACATATTTTCTCCTGCCATCTTCCTGCAACTCGGCAACAAAACAAAATTCAATGCAGAATTGATCGCAATTTGTCTGTCATTTTGCTTATATGAACGCAGATGACAGCTACCGTCATGCAAAGATAATGCAGTTTTTTTTTACATAATGAACGCAAAAATTGCAGTGCTGCCGCATTTTTACTTTTATGAACTCGGCCGTAATGAGAAGAGAAGTGACAAATGTTCAGCTTCCAATAAATTTATCAATACACATCAGCAAATCAACAATTCCTTGAGCTACAATCAAGTAATTGCATTAATGCAGAACAGTGCCCAGTTTATTGACATGAGTCTTAATGGTAAATGGAGTACCGTAAAACAATACCAACTATGCAGAACTTACCTTTGCCCTCATGGAAATATCCGATGCAAATCGAACAAGAAAGCAAAGAATTTTGACACAACAAACTGCTTCATAAATTCGAAGTAAATCCGAAAAATAATAAATCTCAAATAACCGAGTACAGTAGTACCAACAACGAAAACGACAATTGTTATGTCCATAAAGCTTATAACTCTATTTAGAATCCTCCCAGTGACACTGCGCAGTCGAACTGCAACATATGCATTGAAGTTGAAGTTCAACCTTTATGATTGCTATGTACATTAGATACTCGTACACACTATAGAGAAGAAATGTCAAGGAAGGTCAGCGTATAAATGTCGGGTACTGAAATGGAGAAGACGTATGAACTCTCATGAGAACAATCAAAAATCTCAACTTACCAATACAATCTATAAACGCAACCAAATTAAAAGAGCAATACAGCCACCTAAAAGGAATTCCAGTTGCATTACAATTACAGTGCAGCAAGAACACTGATTTTTTGCATGGCAAAAATGAACAAAATGAAATGGGTCAATGTCAGTTTAAACTGACAAATAATTCAAACCTTTTGAATTTTCACGATTGCGATTGCGAGGTCTACTCGGATGAAAAGTAATTTTAATTTACAACTGAGAAAGTTGGAACTAAAAAGAATAAAACAATGCTATCTGTAGTGACCGGTGCATTCGTTACAATTCAACACTAGTACTAATTGTACAACAAAATAAACATCAACTTTATTAATCCATTAATCCAATGATTTATAATAAACACAACTACTACTAACAACAAACTATCTTGGTTACACTGATGCTCACGCCTGCGTTACTGGCTAACGACTGACGTAGCAGAGCAAATACGCCTCCATGGAACTCTATGTGCAGCCGCTGCTTAAGAGAGCATGCGAGTGCATACTAATCTGTGACTGTGACTCCAATGTTTTTCGGTTTCAAATTCACATTCCGGTTACGAGTTTCCAGCTCTTGGTCCTAGGGGCGTTAATCCTGATTCCGGGGGGTTTGGTATTTTCTTTAAGTGACTGATGTTCGACCTAAGAACTTTGCCATTTCCGCTCACCACCACATCGTTCCCTCTCCGTTCAATAACTTGAAATTCGTCCGGACTAAAAGTAGTTGGTAACTTGTTTGGTGGTATAATATTTTGAAGCAAAACTTTGTCTCCAATCCCTATCTCACAACTTTTTGCCCTACGATCTCTATCAGCTCTCTGCTCTCCCTTTTCTTTTTCTCTTATATCTGAATCTAAAATATTTTCTGGAATGTCTTGGATGCAATAGAATAATAGCTCTGAAGGTGCTTTCAAAGTAGTATTGTGAGGAGTAACATGTTACATAAAATAAATTTCTGTATCTCTTTTTTATAGTCTACACCATTAGAATTCGCTATCCGAAGTCTCTTCAAAATAGATCGGTTCATATTCTCAACCTCTCCATTCGCTTGTGGCCAGTACGGTGGGGAAGTTATCAGTTCGATGTTGTTGTAAACGCTTTTTTTTTTCTTTGAACTCTCCGCTTACAAATTGGCGACCGTTGTTCGCCGTAATAGATTTGGGATAACCGAGTCTAGCAAATATTCCCTCCAAAATATCAATACATTGAACTTGATCTCGTTATATCTTGAGTAGTAATCGATGACGACAAAAATTTAGTCGTGATTCGGAAGAGGGCCTAGCAAATCCATTGCCACGGACCATCTGGGAAAGCGCACCTGTTTATTGGAGCTGGTTGCATTGGTTTTGATACAAGTAAGCAGTCGCGTCATACTTTGAAACGCACTCTACGTTTAATCACGGTTTCCCCTGGGGGACCCTAATGTGCCAATTCAAGAACCCGTGACCTTAAGGCCGTAGGTATGACATGCTTAGTTCCTCGCAGCAGAATGTACACAATTCTAATCGGAATGGGAAGAATCTGTTCGTGTTTTTCGTCCTCTACCTATTGTTATAAATACTGCTAACCTTTTCTATAAGTTCTGAATATTTTTTTTTTTATAATTTGCGCGCGCCAAAGAGGATATGAATACTTTTATACTATTACAGGACACGGGCGTTTGTGAAGGAGAGAGAGAGAGAAAGAAAGATTTATTGTAGTGGTTTGAAACTTAGATGGTATGAAGTTTCTGTAAACTCCAAGGGTAACGTCCAGATAACTGGGGAGCTTGTTTGTTGTGCTTTTGTCGTTGCTCATGATTCACAGTAATTTTTCCGTCCTTCTGATGCCATCATCACGATCAAGTTGCATTTCAGCCATATGACCACTCTACTGCCAGTGTTATGCCTTCGCAGTAGAGTTGACTTAGCTTTCGCAATTGATCGACTTTTTTATTTATTTCTTGCGAAATAAATAGATGATTCTTGACATCAGGATTCGAACCGTGAACCAACAACGTGATAAGCGATGATGTTACCCATCAGATTGTTCCGTTTTACAAAGTCTGGAAAATGAGTCCGCTATGTTAAACTTACCGGCTTGATAAATGACTTTGAATTTAAACGATTGTAATCGTAAAACCCATCTTTCAATTCGAGCTGGTGGCTTCGAAGTTGGCTTGAAAATAGCCTCTAGGGGATTATGATCTGTTACCAGTTCGAATTGAACTCCAGAAAATTAATAGTAGAATCTTTCTATAGCCCATACTAATGCAAGACTTTCTTTTTCCGACCTCGGATAGGCCCTTACTGGCAAATGATATCACTTGAGGAATGATGTTCTCAAACTGTAGAAGGACCGGGTCCGCAATTAAACAGACTCGATTTTTTGGGTTGTAGTATGACAACGTTGGTATTTCTTCTAGCCGCTTTTTTAATTCCCGGAAGGCGCAATCCTGATAGGGTCCCTATGCAAATGAGACGTCTTTTTTTCATTAAACTCCTCAGTGGTTTTGTTATGTCGCCCAGATCAGGAATACATTTTACCAAATACGTTACAAGGCCCAAGAAACTACGTGTTTCTTCTTTGCTAGGCGGAGGCCGAAACGCTAAAACTGTTTTTACCTTCTCTGGGTCTGGACGTATTCCCTCTGTTGATAAAGTATGTCCTAAGAACTTTAGGTTCTTAGCCTTCCAGATGCACTTGACGTCATTCAACACCACGTTAAAATCCTTAAAAACATCCACTATCGACTTAAAATGTTGGTCATGTTCCACTTCAGTTTGTCCAAAAACAATCACACCGTCAAGGTAGTTCAGAGCGATTTTGCATGAGGCTAAAATGTTCTCCATTAATCCAAACAATAATCTTTTGTATCGATAAACTCCCCTGGATGTAATGAAAGTCGTTATTTCACGACTGCGTTCATCTAGCTCAAGTTAATGATAAGCGTCCTTTAGGTCCAGCCTGGTGAAATGTTTGGTTCCTTTTAACCTTGTCATAACTGATTCAAAAGTCGGCAGCGGATAGTTTTCTATCAATATTGCGGGGTTGGCACGTCTCATGTCTATGCACAAGTGGATGTCTCCATATTCCTTGAACACAATAACAACTGGGGAAATTCACGGACTCGGTCCAACTACAGGTTCTATGGTGTCTTGCGCTTCTGCTCCGTTTAATTAAGCTTCAGCCTTATTTTCGAGGACACATGGTATCCGACGCAAGGGCTGCTGCACTGGTCTTACAGTTTCATCTATAGACAACGAAGTTTTTATACCCCTGAATTTTTGGGAATGGCTGAATATTATAGACTTGATTTACTTGAAGTCCTAACTTCAAAACATTCAGCTCAATTGCAGTATCCTTGCCTAATAGTGATTGTCTACCATTCTCTATAACACAGAATGAAGAAATCAAGTCTGAGATGCTATCTATACTTATCGCGGCTTCAAAAACTACTTTTATTTTGAGCAAATCATCTCCAGCATATTTCCGAAATTGGGTTTCTGATTTAGTTCGGATGTTCCACATCGTAGCATTTTCCTTAAAAAGATGCACCCAATCCTATTAGCTGAGAAGATTAAATCTGGACCCCGAATCAATAACCATTACCATTCTGCATCCTTAGCACTTAAAGACCCTTTCATAAAGAGTCTTAAAATGGTAAGATCACCACCGTCCCAACCAACAAAAGAAAATTCAATGTTGGAGGCTAAATATAAAAAAGGGTGTGAAGAAAGAGACGATTTTAAACAACTCAGTGAAAAGCTGATAAGCGAAATCGATAAATTAAAACTTGAATTGCAACTGCTAAAAATACAAGTAGATAATATAAATGAGCAGGTTACCAAAGCTGTCGTGTATTCTACGGATGAAGAAGAATTACGAAGAGAGACAGAGCCATCCCCTAACAGGAAGAAAAGAAACCAAAAAAAAAAATGAACATGTCTCCGGAGCTTTCATCACCAAAAGTGAACCTCAAAAGCGCAGGAAAGATTCAAAATAAAAATAAAAAAATACCCAAGCCAATAAAGCCTCCTCCAATTACAGTACGAGTACTCTATGTAACGAAGTACGAAGGCTTAGTCAGGTTTCACACATCGATTCTTTCATTGCGTATGTTTTGAAAATCCATAAGTGGGAAAGAGAAAGGGAATGAGATGGAAAAGCTACCCGGACAGTCGCGGGTAGATTTTTCGACGATTCTTTTTGACCTTTGCTTTGGTTACTGTTCTTAGTTTTGTGTGTTGCTATTCGGTGTATTTTTGATACTGCACATCACACCGAAGCAAAAGTTAAAGAAGACGACGAAAACAAATGTCAAACTGCAACAACTGGAAACAGTTGGCGTGCGAAGACGAGCGATTTTATAGAAGATTCTTTAAAAGAGATATTGTAAAACAGGATCATTAAAAGAATCGATGTGTGAAACCTGACTTACTGAATATTTTGGAGAAAAATACAATTAAAGCACAGATAATAAACTACCCAGATGTCTCATTCATATGGGAAGAAGTGATATATAAAAAAGGAAATTCACTAAAAAAAAAGCTTTTTAAAAAGCTTAAATTTCTTACAAAAGGGACAAAATCAGAACGCAGAACATTTGTTTTTTCTGCTCACTTTTTAGTCCATCGCGTCACTCACACATACACTTGTTTATCTTCACTGCAAAAAAGAAACAAAAAAAATATTTTGTGCGACTGCGGTCACGGAGTTCTGATGTATAGATCGTATACATATATATATGTGCAAATGGTTAGGCTTATGTTGTGTGCTTGTTGTTTTGTCTGTATGTATGTACATTATTTTCAGCCCTTGATTAAATAAATAAAAACTCTGTAAACTTTGTGGACACAAAATTGCTCTGAAAATGGGTATGAATATGAGTTTTGCGTACTGCATTTTATATTTATGCACTTATAATAACTGATCACTGCTCTTGGCCTACTTAAGTGAAGGTGACAAATCTTCTAAATTATTATAAAAAAACTAACTAACTTAACAAAATAATCATTAACTTAAATTAGGTTAGTATTTAATTGCAGTTAAATCACCTTAATTGATGCGGAAAGTGTTCACGGACCCTAAAAAAGAGTAGTTTACCCCTAATGACAAACAGATGGAGCCAACCGACCTGTCAAACTCCATTTTTTCCTTGGTGTCGCTTCCTGGCTTTTAACCCTCATTTTCGCCGAGAGATTGCCACGAGGCGCCAAGTACGCCATACAAACCGCTAAATAGTCAGGAGACTACGTAAGTAGTTATTATCTTATACCATTTGTACATATTTAATATACTATGTAACATACAGTGCTGGCACGCTAATTAGCACACCCTCATAAAAGAATAAACTTGTGCCTTATTTCATAATACAACATAATTTATAAATTATTATATGTCCATATTACATATTTAACAATCTCTAATCACATTTTGAAATGTTCAAATTTTGAAATTTCAGTAGGCTTTGCTTTATATTTTTTTTATTTTTAAAATAGATTGCCTTTCGCATTGGCATTTTAATTAGCACACCCAAACAAAAAATTGCGTTTCATTTAAAGCCGTTATTTTTCATTCATCCTATTGTTGTGGTGAGTTATAAAGTATTATTTTGAAGTGTTTAAGTGCATTTAGAAATAGTTATGGGATTAAACAAGAGTTCTACGCCGGAGGAGAGGAGGTTAATATGGCTAATGTTCCAGAAGGAGCAAAACGTCAGCAAAATTGCACGGAACATAGATTGCTCGCGAAAAAAAGTGCACAACGCTTTGAAGCATTATGAAACCCATGGAACATTTGCGGATAAAAGAAAATGCAGACCTAGAAAAACAACGAAAAGAGAGGATTCCACTATAGTCCGACATGCTCTTAGAGATCCTTTTGCCACTTCTTCTGAAATTAGAGCGCGCATGGAGCAAGAATATGGTGTAAACATCGCGGCTAGGACGGTGCGACAACGGCTTTTGGAGAACAACCTTCGAGGATGCCAGAGTCTTAAGAAACCGAAGGTAACAGATGGTAATAGGAAGAAGCGAATTGCATTCGCAAGAGGCCATTTGGATTCTCCTTCATCTTTATGGAATTCAGTGATATGGAGCGATGAATCCAAATTTAATATCTGTGGTTCTGATGGAAGAACTTTTGTACGACGACCTCCAAACAAGCAACTAGATCCCAAGTACACCAAAAAGACGGTAAAGTTTGGTGGAGGAAGCGTAATGGTATGGGGTTGTTTTAGCTCTCATGGTGTTGGACCTCTAGTCCTTATAAAAGGTAAATTAGATGCTCTAGCATATAAGACTATGTTGTCGAACCACCTCATACCATATCTTGAGAGTTTACCGCTATCATTGTACCGGGAAGCTGTTTTCCAGCAGGACAATGCGCCTTGCCATAAGGCCAGGTCTGTAAAAGAGTGGTTTGAAGAACACCAAATATCGGTAATGGATTGGCCCCCTCAGAGCCCAGACCTAAGACCAATCGAAAATTTGTGGGCTATTATTAAGAGACGTGTCATGGCTTTAAAACCGAGAAATGTGAAGGAGTTATGGGACACAATCCATCAAGGTTTAAGATACTAAAGGTTTTAATTTTAACTTGTTATTATTTAATTTTTTATATTTTCAGATGTCTTTGACGAGACTCTGGCGTGTTACGAAAACACATATTTTTTTATTTTTTATTTTTTTATTTTTTTTTATTGTTTTTTTTTTAATTTTTTTTATAAATTAATTAAGTATTAATATCAATAAAAGCAAACATTGAAGATCCTTATTAAATTGTTTTACTTTAACATTCGTTTTATCTTATCATAACTTTGTATGATTGGGTGTGCTAATTAGCGTGCCAGCACTGTATTTAATATACTATGTAAATTTCCTAAATAAAGGTTTTGTAACTGTGACAAAAGGAAACCCGAGAGTTTCATTGCAAGTTGAACGAAAGAGTCTTCGTTGCAGCCAAACTCGCTGCAACATTAATCTTAACATACTGTAATATGCGAGCTACGGCTCGAGTAGATAAAACGATATTCTGTGAAATTTATTTCTTTATTTTTTTTTTAGTCTATAGAACAATTCAGGTTCACACTATACTATTCTTCGCAATTCTTTTCTTACAAGGTCTCTTTCCTTTTTAAATCACTTTATCTCCTTTCAATTACTTAATTCACAAATCCAAACTAATTACTTCTTGTTAACTCTCAACTTTCAATTTATCACAAAATTACAACTTCGCCCATTATCACTTTTCTAATCTCTTCGTCACAGTTTAAAAACTACTGCTCCCTTTCGATCGCCATCTGTCCTTATATAGCAGAAGTTTCTGATAGCCAGAAACTTATAGCAAATTCTTCGACCACTGGAACAAGAAAAATTCTGATGTAATAATTCCAAGATGCCAACCATTTCTTGCAGTTATAATTCTTTCCCATCCGTGATATTATCCGTCTCTTTCGTAGACATGAACTGTGGAGACTTAGCCGCAGACACGAACCTCGAATGAGAAGACACTTTGGAATGGGCTGGAGGAGCGTAGTTATTATTCTACATTATTGTAGCATCATTTTAGGGGATGTTACAATACATTAAACCAATTCGGAAAATGTATATTTGTTGCCTTTACGAGTATACATTCTTTGATTATATTTTCTTTTAAGTTAGATGCAAAAGGTAGTTTTCGAAAGTATTCGGAAAATTTTTGTACATGAAGACGGAATACTTGAAAATCTTTTTCTGACGGTCATAAGAGAACCGTATTTTCTTTTGAATTTTCATATTCTTTTAATTTTATCAATACTTCCGTTAGATCGAAATTCTGTTTGTCCTTTGACATTTCTTCAGCACAATTTTCACAGATTTTATTAATTTTTTTTATTGTTTTAAAGATGCAATATCCGGCAAAGTATCTTGTAGCTAGGTCGTTGACCTGCGGTACCTTGACTGATATTGCGTCTTCATCTGGTGGATTAACTATATTGTTCGTATTCATGTTATTTTCAAAACATTCCTCATTCTTAAGAATGTCGTGATTTTGTGATAGCTCTTGTGTAAGTATTATTTGTACTTCTATATCACTCTGCAAAATAGCATTCCAATCCACCTGTAGATATTCCGAATCGTCTTCTTCGCAGTTGGAACATTTCGATTTGGATACAAATTTTATCGATATAACTTTGGCTAGCAGGGAGTTAAATTCGGAAACATTTGGATTACTTTTATTAATATTCCGCGCTCTTATTTTACCAAATAAGTTTTTTGTTCCAAGCAGAAGTCTATGCAATTATGAAGGCAACTAAAATACTCGCAGAAGACACCAGCGAAGGGACGCAAACCGGCATCTGTTCGGACAGTAAAGCAGCAATTAGCGCTATTACAAACCCCATGCTATGTAACAACATAGCAAAAAGAGCTCTTAACTCAAGCAGAACACAATTGAGAATGATGGTGGGACTTTTAACAGGGCACATCAATCTCAACAAACATTCGTTCAGACTCGGGATAGCTGATACAACAATCTGTGCGAACTGTGAGGAGGAGGAGGAAGATATAGAACACTTCCTCTGTCACTGCCCTGCTACAGCGAGGCTAAGACTGAAAATTCTGGGATCTCCAAGGATTCTGGATATTACACACCTCAGTAAGAAAGGATTCGGGGATATATTGGAGTTCGCTAGACGAACACTACGATTCCCCGATCACTATACGATATAGTTTCCCGTTGATACTACCCATGATCCGTAGACCCAAATCCTCTCAACATATAATTCCCAAAGCACAGCACTATTCCCTACAGTTACATAGATGAGGGGAACACAACGGGCCCAATGGAGGCCTAAGTGAAGAGCATAAGCTCACCCTCTTAAACCAACCAACCATGATCCATGAATAATGTGTCTCTTATTTTTAAAACGCTTTCTATAGTTAAGGCCAAGCCTTTGAAACAAAATGATCTATTTCTTGCGTTTGTGGGTTCGATGTTTAATATATAATCCGTTTACTATATAAAGGGTGGCCGTGGTGTAGTGGTAACATCGTCGCTTGTCACGCTGTTGATTCACGGTTCGAATCCTGATGCCAAGAATCATCTATTTATTTCGCATGAAATAAATAAAAAAAAAATAGTCGATCAATTGCGAAAGCTAAGTCAACTCTACTGTGAAGGCATAACACTGGCAGTAGGTTGGTCATATTGGTAAAATGCAACTTGATCGTGATGATGACATCAGGAGGACGGAAAAAATACTGTGAATCATAAGCAACTAAATAAAACAAAATACTCCCCAGTTATCTGGACAGCCACCCTTGGAGTTTACAGAAACTTAATACCACCTAAGTTTCAAACCCACTACACCAATCTTTCTTTCTCTCTGTCTCTTCCTCTTTCCACAGAACGCACGTGTTCTAAAAAAATTAGTATAAGGGTATTCATATCCCCTTTAACACCTGCAAATTATAAAAAAAAAAAAAAAAAACTACGATTGGTGGGTCCTTGATCACAGCAAATAGCTCTAACGGTTAGTTTCAGCTCCGCGCATATATCAAGACAATTATATACCTCAATCTGAAGTTATTTCATAGGTATATTGCTTGGACAAACGACATGAATTAAAACTTGCTTAAAATTTCCGCATACTCTCCGAATCATAAAAACGCACACAGACCTAGCGCATATATTAGATCTTTGATTCCTTCCGTAATCAACAAAACCTTCAATTTGATCTTAGAATTTATTGTAGGTTACATTCGTCTGAAGGCTCATCTCATCAAATATAATCACGACTTCTTTTTCTTTTGGTGATAATGTCGAAGTTATTTTCTTTATTTCCTCTAGAACATTTCTATTTATTTATAAGACAGAACATTTATTTATAAGACAAGTTGAGTTTTCATATGTAACCTTAGATCCCGTTGGATCAAAACAAATGAACTCGTCATCAGATATAGCAACACTTCGTTTTAACAAGAGAGAAGGGTGAGCATTTATTTTTAAATATTTCTTTCCAATAAAGACATTCTTAAAATGTTTGCTGCATATATAGGGCGTTTTAAGGCTTTTTATGTATTCCCAAAACTCCTCTGCTAAAGCTAGCCATTCATCGTATTTAACTGTTCCTTTTTTAGGAAATTTAAATAATTTTCCATCATTCAATTCATTTTTGGTTATAGAACAGTGTGCAATTGCGCACTTCATTCTTTTCCAGGAAATTTTTTCCTTGGAGACAATTTTCTTATGCCTTTTAATTTTTTAGTATATGTATGTAATATATATGTATGTTAGTAATTAACATGAAAATGTAAATGATTGATATTCGAGCAAAATCTCTCAAAATTTCTCTTCATATACAACGCATACGCGTTTACAAAACTTCCATTCATGAAAATTTATTCTTTTGCTGCGGTGGTATGGAAATCACACCGTCATGCATCTTCATGCCCCTTCCCGCATACCCCTTTACACGAGCGAATGGAGTGAGGAAAAAGAAAAGCTTTATTTGTGGTACTTATTCTGAAAGCTCCCTGTCTGCCAGGACGTTGTCTGCCAGGACAAAAATATGCTTCATTTTTTTATATGGCCATGCGACATCTGGGTAGTTTATTATCTGTGATTAAAGCTTATACAGCTCTAATTAACAAAAATGACGTCAAAATTAATGTGGAAAACGAAGATTCCTACAGGAACTTGACAAAACTACTTAAGTAGTCCTTAAAAGTCCTACGATTAGCGTTACCTGGGGGAGAAACGATAATTGGATTCGCCGATGATATTGCAGTCATTACAATTGAAGTAATTGCCCGGATAAAAGATTGGCTAATATCCGCCGGACTAGAACTAGCTGACCATAAAACAGAAGCTGTTCTTATAACCAGCCGGAAAACCGTCGAATTTGCCAACTTTCAGGTTGGTAACCAAACCATCAGGTCGAAAGAGGTAGTTAAATACCTTGGAGTAATGCTGAACAACAGGCTACGGTTTAAAACGCATGTTGATTTTGTTACCAAAAAAGCATCACAAATGCAGGGAGCTCTCTCGCGTATCATGCCTAACATCGGTGGACCTGGATACGCTCGAAGGATTCTACTCTCTAGAGTTATCACCTCAGTTCTGTTATATGCCGTCCCTGTCTGGGCGGAGGCACTGAGGACGAAGGAGACCAAAAGGAAACTATTGTCATCATACAGACTCTGTGCGTTACGGACAATCAGCGGCTTTCGAACCATCTCTGACGGAGCTGCATTTGTCATAGCTGGAATGGTCCCATCGATATTCTTGCAGATGAAATGCTGAGGATATATAACAGAAGAGCATTGAGTCATCACGACGCCACTGGTATCAAGGGGATAAAAATTGAAGAAAGGGCAGCGTCAGCAGCTATGTGGCAAGCTCGTTGGGCTAATACAACAAAAGGCAGATGGACATACAAACTTATACCGAAAATCCAAGATTGGATAAGTCGAAAGCATGGAGACTGCAACTACCATCTAACGCAGTTATTGTCTGGCCACGGTGGCTACCGCAAATATCTACACCGATTCGGACACGACAACCCACCATCCTGCGCGGAATGCCCAGGTGAAGATGACGATACGGAGCACGCAGTGTTTTACTGCACACGTTTCACAGCATGGAGAATTACTTTGCCAAGTCCTTCATTACTCCTCGAGCATATGTTACGGTCGGAAGAAAATTGGATGGCAATATGTTCTTTCGTAACAACATTACAAAAAGAGTTGCGGAGAATAGAAAAGCTAAGAAGAGCAACTGAAGCAGCGGAAGAAGCTGAATAAGAAGCATAGCATGACCTGCTAACCAGCACCGCGAAGTAATACCTAACGGCAGTCCCGTGGGGAGAGTGGTTGAATTGTGTTTAGTTTAGCTACCCCCATCTGCAACTCCTGTGGAGAGGGCGACGACACTGCGGTACACTTCCTATGTGATTGTCCTGCCTTTGCTCGGATCAGGTGGCAGATTTTCGGTGCCGATGTGGTGAGTGCTGATAACCTAAGCTCTTCATCACTGAAGCGTCTACTCGTCTTTTTCCAAAAGACAAAAAAAACACATTAAAATGGGGTTTCTGCTTGGTTGTACAATGGACCTGTTTTTGAGTCTGAGTGCTCCAGTAGGGTGTACCCGCCCCAACAAAAAAAAAAAAAAAAATACTCACTCACTTACGCACTCACTCACTTACTCACTTATCCACTCATTCTCTGTCACTGATCTGATCATTGAAATCTACAGGGTGCTTCAGGGAACCTAGGACCTTGAAAATTAATATAAAGGTAATGCTTGGGATATAAGCAGAGGATAAAATTAACTTCTAAATATGGTTTCAAAAAAATAGGCGATATCATAAAACTTATAACCCAAATTTATGGTACGTTAAACCACAGATAATAAACTACCCAGATGTCTCATTCATATGGGTAGAAGTGATATATGAAAACGAAATTCAAAAAAAAAATTTTTTTAAAAAGCTTAAACTTGTTACAAAAGGGAAAAAATCCGAACACAGAACATTTGTTTTTTCTGCTCACGTTTTAGTACATCGTGTCACTCACACATACCCTTGTTTACCTTTTTTAGTATATGTACGTAATATATATGTATGTTAGTAACTAACCTGAAAAATCTCTCAAACCTTCTCTTCATATACAACGCATACGCGTTTGCAAAACTTCCATTCATGAAAATTTATTCTTTTGCTGCGGTGGTATGGAAATCACACCGTCATGCATCTTCATGCCCTTCCTGCATACCCCTTTACACTTCCTCACCTCGTTCGTTTGCATATCACAACACACGATGAAAAAGAGAACTTTTCCCACACGACCGAACGGAGTGAGGAAAAAGACAAAGCTTTATTTGTTGTACTTATTCTGAAAGCTCTTTGTCTGCTACCACGTTGTCTGCCACGATAAAAATATGCTTCATTTTTTTATATGGGCGTGCGACATCTGGGTAGCTAATTATCTGTGGTTAAACCTTAACGTATTGTTCCGAAATTAAAAAAAAAGGGTTATAATATTAATTTTATATTAATAAGAAAAACGGCCGCAACTAATTAATCACCGAAGAATACTCTTCCAACAAGACAATGTTAGGCCACATGTTGCAAAGAAGACAATTCGCAAAATCCATAGCTTTTATAGGACAGTTTTGTATCATTCAGAAAACTCTCCTGATTTTACCCTCAACAATCTAGGAATGAGAAATCACACCCATGTCGAAAGTGTACTGGATGAGGTTTTAATTCTGAAAATTTTATAAATACGGCTCGAAACAGTTACCAGCGCGTTAGCATGCCATCAATAGGAGTGATGATAAATATTATGACGAAAAAAATGCTTTTTTTTTAAATAAATGAATGACTTTTTTTTATTTAAATAAGGCACACAGAAATCCGCATTATTTTGGGATGACCTCATATTTTTTTCACACAAACCAACCAGTGTAACCAGATCATTTTCATGTAATCTGCTAAAGATAGGATAAAAAACTGCCCAACCTGCTAACCCATTTACAAGAAAAATGCTTAAAGCCTGCTGCATATTTCTATCTTGTTGTATCACTTATATTAGGTGCGGAACTAAGTTCTCAATAGATGGCTCCAGCAGTAAGCTGGTCGATTTTGACATATCCAAAACGTCTTGAACCGACCTTAGACATATGGTAAACAAACTGTTTTGATACATTAGTGATTTTGTTTTGGTGTCATATACTTTTGGTTGTGTGAAAATGTCTGATTTTGTGCCAAATAATCGTCATTTGCGGAAAGTGTTGATTTTCTTATTTCATTCGAAGAAAACGGCAGCTGAAGCACACCGAGAGCTCCAAAAAGTTTACGGAGATGCTGCTCTAAGTGAAACAACGTGCCGTGATTGGGTCCGTCGCTTCAAAGACGGTGATTTCGATGTTGACGAACGTCCGCGTGAAGGAAGGCCGAAATCCTTCGAAGACGCTGAATTGGAGGCATTGCTCGATGAGGATCTGTGCCAAACGCAAGAACAGCTTGCTCCAGCATTTGTAGTTACCCGTCAATCCATTTCCATTTCGTTTGGAATGATTAAAAAACAAGGAACTTGGGTTCCTTATGATTTGAAGCCAAGGGACGTTGAGCGTCGTTTTTTCGCCTGTGAACAACTACACCAGCGACAAAAAAGGAAGGGTTTTCTTCATCGCATAGTAACGGGTGATAAAAATGGATTCATTACAGCAACCCAAAGAAAAGAAAGTCATGGGGTCTGCCCGGTCATGCTTCTACGTCGTCGGCTCGGTCGAATATTCAAGCTGCGATGATTATGCAGTGTATTAGCAGTTTCGCTCATATGAAGACATCAAAAATGGCTTGATTCGTGGATAGCCTCAAAAGATGAACACTTTTACCGCAACGGTATTCGAGCTCTGCCAGAAAGATGGGCTAGCGACAATAAAGTTGCATTTTCATAAAAAAAACAGAGAACTTAGTTGCGCACCTAATATCAAAATCTTTAAATTAATATGGGACATAAAATAAAATTCCTTCATTTTTTTCATTTTTAATGCATTTTTATTTTTTTAAATTCATTGTAACTTAATTGCTAGACAAAACGCTTAAAACTAGCTTAACTAACTTAACTATCTTATTCTAACTTACTGGCCCTAAGCGGGCGCTCTAAGTTAAACCTAATACTTAAAACTATGTCTTTCGACGTAACGTACTTGAAAATTCTTTATTTATTTCATTTATTTAATTTTAATTATAACTAAGAAAATTACATAAAAACTTAGTGACTGAACTTTTTTTTGTATTCTTATAAATAAAACTTATAAACTACCTTAAAATAAATCTTAAAACTATCTTATTCTAAATTAGCCTTTTTTTTTATTTTTTTTTTTTTTTTTTTTATCGAGTGCTGTTTTTTGTTTTTCTTTTTTTTTTGTGTTTTTTGTGTTTTTTTTTTCATCCAAGTGCTTTGGATATTTTTTTTTTTTTTTTTTTTTTTAATTATTACCTACACCTACCTAAACCTAAAAAACTACCTAAACCTAAACTATGTAAGTCGGCCATGGGCAAGAACAGCCAACTTTTATCATCAAACAGGCTACCCTGGATTAGGAGGAAACGACGAAGGAGTCTCCTCTCATTCGGCTAGCCACCAGAAATGACCGTACTGACGTTGTACGTCAAAAATATCGCGACCCGATACCGCCCTACTGAACCGGAGACGCTCCACACTGCCGTGTGCAACGTCTCTGTCGTAGTTGAGTCGCCTATCCACAGCTGTCCGAGCAATGTGGAAGATTAGCGGCACCGCCAATCTATCCTGGATCAGATCTTTCTTATCAAAATAGAGGAACGCTTCTGGGGGAACAAAGCCGGTAAGGCGCACTCTCTCATGATACTCGTAATTGGGGTAATAAGCCCCGGAGATCAGGTTGTTCGTCGAGCTCATTGCTCTTGCAATGTGCCTTCGAATCAGCTTGATAACGAAATTATCCACTCTTATTAGGTTAGCCCTGTTGTATAGGACCTCATTGGGATAGAATTTTATGTACTGGGACTCTGGTGTTCTGTACAAATGAAGGCAAGCCCGAAGGCAAGCCCTCTCAAACACCCGAATCTTTTCCAACAAGCTTGCTCCCACGTTGAACCACACGGGGCATCCATATACGAGCATGGGCCGGATGAGGGCCATGTAGCAGATTACCTTTACCCTTGCATCTAGTTGCTTGCTATAAAAAAGTCTCTTTGTAAGGGCAAAAGCACCTTTGGCTCTGGCCAGAGCAGCATCAATATGTTTGTTAAAATATAGATATTGGTCTAACCAAAGCCCCAGGTATCTGACTACACTTCGACTCGCAAGTGGCTGTCCGTGCGGTCCAACTATTGAGAACTTTCGCCAATTCTTTCTGGTATCCCTAGAGGCACCAGACAACGGCTTCCTAAAAAGAATGGTTTCCGATTTCTGGAAGTTGATCTTCAACTTCCAGTCATCGCAATATCGCTGAATCTTATCGAAGTCCCGTTGCAAGAGAGTTGCAATGACCTCGATTTTTGGTCCTGATCTGTACGCAATCAAGTCGTCTGCGTACGCTATGGTATGGTGAAGTGATCCTATGAGATCGCTCGTGTAAATGTTGAAAAGGATCGGTGAATTAACCGCACCTTGTTGCAGACCGTTTTTAATTAGAAATGTTCCAGCAGAAGTCACCTTGCCATTTTTGACAATGAACTGTCTACTGGTGAGCATGTTATGAAGTATGTACAGCAGTGGTTTGCTTATGCCCAGCCTGCTTAGCTTGTAGAAGAGTCCCTCTAACCATACGGTGTCGAAGGCCTTCTCCAAGTCAATCAGGCAGGCACCCGTGCATTGGTTCTTGCATTTGTTCCATTGGATATCCGATACCAGTTTAGACGCGGCATGTATTGTATCATGCCCCGCCTTAAAACCGAATTGGTTATCCGGAATTATATTACTGTTCTCAGTCCACTTAAGCAGGGCCCTATTGATCACTTTCTCGAATACCTTGCTGATGTTCGGAAGGAGACTTATCGCATAATTCCTTTCCTTTGTAAATATGTACATACAATTAAGAACGACCGAATAATATATTGACTTCAGTGAATAAAGTCAAAATGCGCAATCCTAAAAAACAAGTATTATTTTTAAGTTTAGTATGTAACAGAGCTGCATTTGCAGCACAAGCCAGTAGTCAATTTTTAATTTTATATAATTTCGTTTTTATATTTTTTTTTATAATTTTTTTTTTTTTTTTTTTTTGTTTTAAACTAAAGAAATAAATTTCCAATAGAAATTAATTAAAAAATGTTTACTTTGTGTAATATTTCTAATCACGCTTCTCAGAAAAATACAATTTGTGGGCAAGGCCGCACAGGTTTTCTAGTATTAACTATTTTGTCTATAATTACGAAAAGACCTTACAAATTATTTTATCCACAGATCAATGAAACAATGGTCCATGAACTATGAAACATTAACTCAATTATGTGGTTATAATGGAGTTGAATCACTCAACACAGATGCGTAAATATTTCATGATACCTTGATAGGTTGCTGGAAACACATTTTTACTATTAGTATAAGTACTCCAGTGAAAATATAGACAGCCGGGAATTCTCGGAGCATGCTGTGAAACAACTTCTTATTGGTGGACTAGCTGACCCCTCGAACCTTTGAAGTAGCACTCATTTTATTTAAACTCTTATGCAGTTTACTGATTTAAAGCAAGTTCAGTAGTATGCAATTTTGAAATCTTGGATTCAGTACTGTTGTTGTCGATGACATTTGCCCAGAGGTTCACACTATATGATTGGGCATTAAATAACTGGTTATTTTAATCGGTTAGCTGGAACGGTAAAAAATCGGTTAACCATGCTTATTAATCGGCTATTAAAAAACCGGTTATTTTTGTTCATTCTTATTCTCTGTTCTCAGGACCAACACCCAGCGTCCTTGAGTTTGCAAAAAAAGAGTTGAAAACATCTAATTATCTATCTATGTATGTATGTTCGTGATTATTTGCAATTCTGAAGCCAACTTTCAGTGACCATTCAAATCAAAATTAAATAAATTATAACGTGTTCATGCCACCGCGAAGTCATACTCATACTCACATCCGATGCAGCTTATACGAGTACTATCCACCTTCCCATTCCGTTGTTCTTTAATTGCTTAAGTTTTTTTTTATTCTACATTTTTATTTATTACTATTGTTGTCATCTCACCTTCACAAGTAGCATTACGAGTGTGTAATGTGGGCTCACAGTGCCACCCTTCTGAAAGTTGAATTTGCTTGCGCCATCATTGGATATTAGATCGAACTTGCTAATTGCAAGCGTCATGCAAATGCATGAGATAGTTTCCAGGTGAAATTTATTGCCTCTACGAGTATAAACGGCCCCAGTTAATTTGTGGCGCGAAGCACAGCGACAGAAGTTATGCACGCGTTTGTACATATGTATGTACGAGTAGATATGTGCATACGTGTTGTCAACCCACCAATCATTATCATTAACTGTGCAATACCAAATGGGTTATATTAAGAATAATTTTACTTTATTGTTTTTCTTTATTTACAACACGAGAACAAAAAACTGTTTACCATTAGAAGCAGTGTGTGGTAGTAACTTAATTGGGTTAATCTAAATTTGATTAAAGTCGTTAAAAAAATAGTTTGCTTTGAACCTTAACATTTATTTAATCAAGAAATGGCTACACCCTTTGTTTCTTTTTGAAAAATTTCCAGTATAAGTGCGGTAAGGAGCGTAGCTCCTTATTTAATGCCACAATAACAACCCACAACCATGCATAGAGAACCTAATGTTGACTTTTCGAAACAAATTCTCGTAGGTGTTATGCACGTGTGACAATACTTATGTACATAATGGTTGCACAATAAACACTTTACAGAGCCCTTTAGTCGCTAATCGTTTATTAATATAATATGTAGCATAAACGAAAGTAATACAATAAATAGAACAAATTAAATGGACATAATCTCAGTAAAAATCCTTTTTTTTTTTTCTCAAGAATTTTTTATATCTGTAATTTCGAGTAAATATATTAATAATATAGGGATTTTATGACCATTATCACTAATAGTTCAACGAGTTGGAAATTACAATAGATATAGGTAATCGTATATATATGTAGAACATACCTAGTCCTGCCATAAGTTCTATTACAAATATGAAACGTTATAAAAAAAAAAAAAACAGTAAACATATTGTATTCAAAATTGTTTCATTTATTAGACCACAATATTGATTATTTAAAAAAAATGGATTCACTCGAAATGACTGCCTTTTGCTTTAACACAAGCATCCAAATGGTGTGGCGGCACGTACGGTTTCCATGGAGATCGTGGACGCTGCTCTACTTAATGCTGTTCTAAGGCTCTCCAAATTTCTGTGGGGACTCTTGCAGGCCTTGTTCTCAAATTCTGACCACAAACCATAATCCAGTAGATTCAGATCTGGACTCCCCGACGGCCAATCTTCTGCTGCTGTAAAGCCAGGAATATTGACTCTGAGCCACTCCTACGTGGTTTTGGCTTTGTGCGCTGGAGCAGAGTCCTGTTGGAAGATCCATCTGTATCCAATGAAAAGGGTATTGGTCAAACCCTTCACAACACCCTCTAGCACATCTTCTTGGTAAACCTTTGCACCAGTTTTTAAGTCTTTTTCACAGAAATTGAGAGATGTGACACCATGGTGAGAGACCCCCCACCAAACCATTACGGAAGCGGGATGATGGTCACGTTGAACGCTTGGAACAACTTTTTTCGCTTCCATAGATGAAGTGGCATAAATTTTGTCATTTTGTTTGTTGAAAACTTCTTCCACGGTAAAAAATGTTTCCATCCGTAAGCAGAATGTTTTCATGGCCATTGTCCGCGTGTCACTGCAAAAGTCGCTTGCATCTTTCCAGCCTAATTTTTTTTAGTTGAGGAGTTAGAAGATGACCCGTGGACCGAAGATAGGTTTTCATATGCAGATCAATATATCCAATTCCTTGGACATGATCTGCTTTCTAAGGGGATTTCTCCGAATTCGTTCACGCACTGCCTTTACTACCGCACTCGTATGGACGACGCGCGGGCGATGGCCTGTCCTCTACTCCAGACAATTCGACGAAGCGATATTCTCGATATTCCGAGTGGTTTTAGCAACTCGAAAATTTGACCAGCACTCTTTCCGGACTTACGCAACGTTATTACCGCGACTCGATTTTCTTTAACGCCCCAATCCAAGTTAATAGTTTGCAAACTGAAACCAAACTGACTAGTATTCTTCACTGATCAATACATGTGTTCTGAAAAAAAGTTAACGGTTCTATTCCCGCAAGAAGTTTTGAACGATAAGCGCCGGAAATTGTGTAACAGAACTTATGGCAGGACTAGGTACATATAACACACAAAAAAAAAAAAAAAAAAAAGAATAAAAAAACATGTATCTATATACATATTATATATATTATTCGTGAAATCACCGTATGGCTTATACCAAATTTATTGGCAATAAATGTTACTGTTTCACTGTTATTAAAATCAGACACTATTTTTTTTTTTACTTCATTAGAAGATTTATTGCGAGCCATTTTATCACTTTTTTATTTTAATTATTATAAGCTTTAATCTAAGACGCCGACGATACACAACTAGTTCTCTTTCTCATTTTGTAGAACTCTCTTGAGAATAAAAACAGTAAACTTTGCAGCACATTGAAAATAAACGGTAAAATTTATTTTCAAATGGGTGCATGTACTTTAGTTTTGTCCAGCTATTTTTAACATGTCTTGCATTGTTTTGTTGTTTTTCAAATATGTTGAGAGCTATAGCAAAATTGATAATTGTTAATTCAAGACTAATATATTGTCATTTAATAAAAATAAAAACTATAAAATTATCATAGGTTTTTCATAGTCTTTTAGCGTTTTTTTCCAAAGTGAGGTCATTTCGTGCTTTAGTTTTGGCGAACACTGTATATACATAAATAAATTGCAACCCTCTACATTCTTATATTAATACCTAGTCCTGCCATAAGTTCTGTTACAAGTTAAAAAACTTTATAAAAATTAAACAACAACATATTTTGGATTAGTAATTAAAAAAGGCGGTTTATTCAAAGTGACCGCCTTTTGCTTTAACGCAGACCCTAAAACGGTGTGGCCCCAGGGCTACAGCGGAACGCACTGTGTCCAAGGGTATGGACACCGCTGCTGTGTTTAAAGTACTTTTTAGGCCCTACAAATTTCGGTGGGGTCTCTTGCTCCCATCTTGCTCCATTAAAAAGAGTATTCGTTCAGCCTTTAACGACGCCTTCTAGGACATCTTCTTCGTACACCTTGACTTTTTGACTCCTTTTTCACAAAAATTGAGAACAATAACTCCTTGATGGAACTATATATTTTGCTTCTTTAGAAATCCATGCACAAATTTTATCATTTTGTTTATTAAAATCTCGCTCGACGGTGAAAATATTTTCCTCGATAAAATGGATATTTTCGTTTCCGTTGTCCGCGTGCCAGTGCAAGAGTCGCTGAAATCTTTCAAGAATAATATGCTTTAATTTAGGCGTCAAAAGATACCCAATTGACTGATAAAAGGCTTTCATGTAGAGATCATCCCGAATGAGCCTTGACATGGATATGGTGGATATATGTATTCAGATTTTTCCGAATTCGCTCGCAACTTTTACAACCGCGCTCGAGCGGACGACCACTTCTCGGTATGACTTCTAACTGAGACTATTCAACAAATCGATTTATAGCACTGTACACAAACATTTTTAATATCCCGAGCGGTTTTAGTAATTCAAAAATGTGGTGTGGATATATTTTTACTATATTGTTTATATCGTTGTGAGTACCTATGAGTTAATATTCTTGTTAAATGTCTCCATCTTATCCATATAATTATTACTCGAAACGAAATGTTGTGCAAAGCATAACTTCTTTATAAATAAACAAAAGTATGGTAAATTATACACTGTCTTAAAGATGATTCACAATTAAATAAAAAGTTTGCGAGTAATGAATTTGAAAGACAAGAACATTTTCTGTGCGATCTCTCCAGCCTACAAAAATTAAGAGCAAAAGATATTTGGTATTATACTATCCCTTCATTTGCAATCACAAAAACAAGGGGGATGGAAAATCATTCCATTGGTTGTTTGCAGAAAATGGAAGTACGCACACAAATAAAAACCGACTTACTATTGAAACTTGATTAACTTCGTGTTGCCTTTCACCATTGAATATGAAACTATTTTTTTTTTGTTTTATAATTTGCGCGCGCCAAAGAGGATATGAATACTCTTATACTATTACAGGACACGACGGGCGTTGTGAAGAAGAGAGAGAGAGAGAGAACGAAAGATTTAGTGTAGTGGTTTGAAACTCTGATGATATTAAGTTTCTGTAAACTCCAAGGGTAGCGTCCAGATAACTGGGGAGCTTGTTTGTTTTGCTTTTGTCGTTGCTCATGGTTTACAGTATTTTTTTTTCGTCCTCCTGATGTCATCATCACGATCAAGTTACATTTTCAACCATATGACCACTCTACTGCCAGTGTTATGCCTTCGCGTGCTGCCAGGTGTAGTGACGGAAGGGGAGCCGAGCACAACAACAGCAGCAGCAGCAAAGAAGAGGCGACAAAGGTCGGATGACTCTGTCGAGTTCCTGTACATCTCCGACGGCGGGAAAGGCCGCTACATCGGAGACGATAACAATTGTTTCGCAGTTCTGGCATCCTTCGAATCAGATGACGAAGACGAGGAAGTTCAAAGTCTGACAAGCAGCATCAGACAGCTAGAACAGAGGGTGCTTGCCATTAAGGCCAAAGAAATGGCAAGAAGAGAAAGGGAGAGGCAGATAGACCTCCAGCGCGCTTCGGAATAATAAGAGAAGCAGCCAGAAGGCCAGCTGCAACAACAAAAGCAGCAGCAAATGCAGCAGCAGAAGCAGCAGTAAAGCAGCAGACTAAGCAACAACAACAACAGCAGCAGAAAACGCTGCGGCAACCGCAGCAGCAGTAGCAGCAGAAACAACAGCAACAGCAACCGCAGCAACAACCGCAACAGAAGACGACTACGAAGACTAGGGTGCCGCCAATTAATACCTACAAGGTGGGGTTAAAGGACACAATTGAGCTATGTAAGTCGGCCATAGGCAACAATTTTTCTATTAAACGTTTAAATGTAAACATGCATTCTATCCACTGCAATACAGTGGAACTATATAAAAAAATTAAAGATTTGTTAAAGGACACGACGACGGAGTTCTTCTCCTTCACCTCGAAAGGGCAAAAGCTGCAAACAATGCTGCTGAGTGGGATAGATCCGTCTACTGACCCGGAGACGCTTCTTGCGCTGCTTAAAGAGAAAGAGTGTAACGAGCTCGAATTTGTAGGCTTCAAGCCATTCACCACAGCTAGGGCCAAAAGGTAGAAGCGGAAACTGCCATTCTTCCTAGATCAGTTTTCACCCAATAACATGCTGGATGGTCTAAGGAGTATTAAAGTCCTAGACTACCAGGTTGTCGCATGGGAAAAATTAAGAAGGAGCGAAAACATTTTACAATGTGTTCGTTGCCAAAAGTTCGGGCACGCCGCGTCGCACTGCGAAATGAAGACTCGATGTGTCAAGTGTGGAAAGAACTACAAAGCAGAAGAATGCACTCTAGGTAAGGGTGGAGTGGCAGATAAGAGCCAGCTCTAGTGTGCTTTATGCAGGCAGATTGTGCAGCTTCAGCGTCAGGTACAGGAGCAGGCGAAGCGGGTGGACCAGATCTACGCACTACTGCCGGGCATAACGCAACTCCAGTCGTAATGGATACGAACATGGAGGAGCAACCCTTGAATATCCTTGCGGTGAATGTGAATTCACTGATTAGTATCGAGCGAAGAGCCTTATTGTTTAATTTGCTAGAAGACCAGACCCCTGATGTGCTTATGGTTAGCGAAACAAAGCTATCCCAGAAGCACAAATTGGGGCACAATAAATACAATATTGTTAGAAGAGACCGACCCAACTCCACACAAGGAGAGGTGTTGCGATATTCATACGCAAACAACTGCAATTTAAAGTAATGTACAGCGGTGAAGTGCGAAGATTCCAGGAGCTGGAAGCGTGTATCATGTGCATCCCTCTCCGTAGTGGAAAGTAGATGTACCTGGTCGCACTCTATGCACCTGAAGCTACTCAATCTATTTTATTTATTTCAGAGCTCGAGACACTTTTACTATTTCATCATGGCCGGAGATCTAAACGCCAAACATAGAGATTGGGGAAATAACACACATAATCAGAGGGAACGTACTATTCAATTGGTGGGGTCAGCACAGTGTCGAGTATAAACTCGATTTTAAAGCTACAGATAGTCCGTCGTTTCCTAGATGCGACTATAAACTCGATCTTATGCTGTTCGACGTACGGTTACAACTGACCGACACGGACCGACAAACTATAAATTGCCTGCACACATTTGTGTATGACAGTGACCATTGCGGAATCAGTGCCATAATAACGATTCCCAACGAAATTGCGAAGTTGGAGAAGTTTATCCAAACGTACTCCTACAATTATAGTAGGACGCGTTGGACTCGCTTCTCTAGAGTTTTGACTAGAGCACACTAATCCAAACGACCTTCCGTGTCTTAAGATCCCCGAATGACGAACAATGGACAAATACTGATAATAGCAGGTATAGATCCCGATAACGCAGTAGAGGATGACAACTTCTTTGTGGTCGAAGTTCCGCAGGAGAAGGTAGAGGCTCTAAGAGCGACTTTCCAGGAAATGCACAAGGTGAATGATACCATTTGCCCGAACCACGACCTGGAAAATCGCGTCCTTGTGCACGTCCTACCTTCGAAATGATATAGAGCACTGGCGATCCGAGAACATAGGTTTTACCGAGTTCAATGACTATAACATGGAAAATAATGTCATCGCCGATGAAAGGGTACATCCCCGTACATATCGGAGATGGAGCTCCAAGCGATCTTCGACTCTTTGAGGAGGAAGAAATCTGTGGGAATCGACTGGGTATCGAACATTGTTCTTCGACATCTCCCTCTATTAGCCGTGGACATCTACACCACTCATCTCCAAACGGGATAAGGACACCTCCAATCCGGCTAATCTCCGGTCGATAAGTCTCCTTCCGAACATCAGTAATATCATTCCGGATAACCAATTCGGTTTTAAGGCGGGGCATGATACAATACATGCCGCGTCTAAACTGGTATCGGATATCCAATGGAACAAAAGCAAGAACCAATGCACGGGTGCCTGCCTGATTGACTTGGAGAAGGCCTTCGATACCATATGGCTAAAGGGACTCTTTTACAAGCTGAACAGGCTGGGTATAAGCAAACCACTGCTGTAGATACTTTACAACATGCTCACCAGTAGATAGTTCATCGTCAAAAATGGCAATGTGACTTCTGCTGGAACTTTTCTAATTAAAAACGGCCTGCAACAAGGTACGGTTAATTCACCAATCTTTTTCAAAATTTACACGAGCGATCTCATAGGATCACTTCACCATGCCATAGCTTATGCAGACGACTTGATCGCGTACAGATCAGGACCAAAAATCAAGGTCATAGCACTGCTCTTGCAACGTGACTTCGATAGGATTCAGCGATATTGCGATGACTGGAAGTTGAAGATCAATTTGGCGAAACTTCTTAATCGTGGGACCACACAGGCAGCCACTTGCATGTCGAAGCGTAGTCAGATACCTGGGGCTTTGGTTAGACCAATATCTATATTTTTACAAACATAGATGCTGCTCTTGCCAGAGCCAAAGGTGCTCTTGCCCTTACAAAGAGACTTTTTTATAGCAAGCAACTCGATGCAAAGGTAAAGCTACATGGCCCTCATCCCATGAACCACACCTCATGGATACCCCGTGTGGTTCAACGTGGAAGCAAGCTTGTTGGAATAGATTCGGATGTTTGAGAGGGCTTGCCTTCATTGCACCAGAGTCCCAGTACATAAAATTCTATCCCAATGAGGTGATATACAACAGCGCTAACCTAATAAGACTGGATAATTTCGTTACCAAGCTGATTCGAAGGCACATTGCAAGAGCAATGAGCTCGATGAAGAACCTCATCTCCGGGACTTATTGCCCCAATTACGAGTATCAAGAGAGAGTGCGCCTTAAGGGCTTTATTCCCCCAGAGGAGTTCCTCTATTTTGATGAGAAGGGTCTGATCCAGGATAGATTGGCAGTGCCGCTAATCTTCCACGTTGCTCGGACAGCTGTGAATAGGCGACTCAACTACGACAGAGACGTTGCACACAGCAGTGTGGAGAGTCTCCGGTTTAGTAGGGCGGTATTGGGTCGCGGTTTTGATGACGTACAACGTCAGTACGGACATTTCTGGTGGCTAGCCGAAAGAGAGGAAACTCCTTCGTCGTTTCCCCCTAATCCAGGGTAGCCTGTTGGATGTTTGAAGTTGGCTGTTTGTTGTCCATGGCCGACTTACATAGTTTAAGGTTTAGGTATTGTCAGTATGTAGGCTCTAGGTTGATAATAATAATAATAAAAAAAAAATCCACAGCACTTGGATGAAAAAATAAAAAAAAAGCACAAAAAAAAATAAATAAAAAAAAACAGCACTCGATAAAAAAAAAAAAAAAAAGGAAATTAATAATAATTTAATTATTAAGTTTTTTCAATTGTTTAAAAATTTTTTTTTAGTAGTAATAAAATAAATAAATAAAGTTAGTTACGTCGGAAGTCATAGTTTTAAGTATTAGGTTTAGCTTAGAGCGCCCGCATAGGGCCAGTAAGTTAGAATAAGATAGCTAAGTTAGTCAAGCTAGTTTATTGTCTAGCTATAAGTTTAATGAATTTAACAATAAAAATGCACTAAAAGTTAAAATGAAAAATGTAGAGTAGAGTTGACTTAGCTTTCGCAATTGATCGACTTTTTTTATTTATTTCATGTGAAATAAATAGATGATTTTTGACATCAGGATTTGAACCGTGAACCAACATCGTGGCAAGAGATGATGTTACCACTACACCACGGCCACCCTCATGCCGCCACTGCGAAAAGAAGCAGCACCCAGTTGCTGAGTGTGATGCTTTCGTTAAACTCTTAGTGTGGTGGGACTTCGTCAAGAAGTATAGATTGTGCCTTCACTGCCTTAAGTACGATCACAATCTTCGTTCATGCAGAGTCCGAAGGAAGTGCGGACTGAGCAGTCGATGCTAACAGTTGCCGCAGATGCCCCAGTTGACGTCGGATGTTCGAGTCATCTGCACTTTTAGATGAAGCTTCCTCAGTCACTATTAAGAGCGCAGATCTGCCCAGACAATTACGCTCGACCAAAGAAATTGAGCTTCCAATAGTTTGGCAAGGAGACTATAGCAACGGAATCGTTCATTGTGGATGACGACATAAGTGCAGAAAGAGAATGTGCCAAGAGATACAGGATGCAATGAATACAGACAGAAGAAGATCAGATTCTGATTCCAAGACAGAGCCAGCCATCAGTTTGACACTTAAAATGTCTGAATGGCTTCATCAAATGAGACTCAAATACGCGCCAGAACACATGCCATTTTGTCTTGGAATCGGAACCTTGATAGAGGAATTGCTAAAAAGAGTAAATCAACTTGTATGCATTTTATACTTTATTACTGAAATAAATGTTTGCAGAGAATAAACATCACTGTGTAGCAAGGCGGATTGTTTTATAATAATAATAATAATAATAATAATAATAATAATAATTTATTTCGTTTATAATTTACATTGTGTTATCGCACAATTTACATAATTCGAGATACAGAGATTTTATATAAATTTATACCTTTCTACTGGAAAATAATGTTAAATACTTTTAAAGAAAATGTTTGAATAGGAAAAAATACTTTGAGGAAAACAACGGCAAAAACCTCAAATTTAAGAAGCAAAAAATAAAATAAAAACAAAAATAAACAAAAAATAAACAAATAAATAAATAAATAAAAAATATAAATAAAAAGGAAAGGAGATAAATATGTATATATATGTTTAATATAAGCAAATATTACAGAATTTAGAATAATTTATAATATAATAAATAATAAATAAATATCGTAAAACTACCTTGCCAATAATTACTTAATAACTAATTAAAAACTAATAATAGTAATAATAATAAATAAATAGATTAGCATAAGATATGTAATATATCAAATTAACAAAAAACTTAAACTAATAAATAGATAAATAAATTAAAAAATAAATTAATAAATTAATCAAATAAATAAATTGACAAATACATAAACATTTTAACAGATACATAAATAAATTAACAGATAAATAAATTAACAGAAAAATAAATTAACAAATAAATATATTAACAGATGAATAGATTAGCAAACAAGTTAGTAAATAAATAAACAGTAACAAAAGAAAAAAAGTTAACAAAGATATGAAGGAACAAAAAGTTAAAAAAAAAATCGAAAAAATAAGGAATTTAACATTGCATTAGTAACCATCGCTAAGGGTATGATATTGCATATTTAATTGATTTATTAGGGAATTGTCAGGAATATCGCATCTGATCTTAAATGTGTCATTAAGTTTGCCAATTCTGAAGGAGATCAATTCAACATTAGCTTTTGTATGTAGATCTAATGTAGAGTGATGCTAGGGAAGTTTTAGCATCATTTTTAGTAGTCTGCACAATCGCCCCAAACCTGGCATCCATACAATAGAATAGTTTGAAAAATCGTTTTGTATTTTATGTATTTTGTATATCATTTGACAGTGATGATTTCCTATTTATGAACGGATATAACATTCTTATAGCTATATTTATTTTGTTAATTGTTTGCGTATTATGTTCTTTAAATGTCAATTTTGAGTCAAGATATATGCCCAGATATTTTACAGCGGGATTCCATGTTATTGAATATCTGTTGATTATGAATTGATTAGCCGAAAGAAAACAAGGACTTCTTTTTCGTGTAAAAAGATAGCTTGCATTTTTTCGGCATTTAGCTTTATTTTCCACTTTGTGTAGTAGCTTTGCAGTATTTCAACCGCATTTTTTATATTGGTCTCAATATTAAGACCAAACTCATGCGATGAAATGATGGCCGTGTCATCGGCATATATTGCTGCTTCACATTGCGGAAGAAAGGGGAAATCAGATGTGTACAAATTTTACAATACTGGTCCAAGAACCGAGCATTGAGGAACACCTGCATACAAATTAATTACATCTGATACGCTACAATTGACATGCACTTTAAAACGACGGTTTGCTACAAAACTTTCAACAATTTTACAGAGAAATTGGGGGAAATTCAGCTCTAACATTTTGTAAGTGAAGCCATTATGCCACACAGAATCGATTGCCTTTTCAATATCGAGTAAGATCTTACCAGTTGATCTTCCTTCTGCTCGGTTAGTTTTAATGATATTGCATATTCTTAAAACTTGATGGGAAGTTCCGTGACCAAGCCTAAACCCAAATTGTTCATCGGGATATATTTTCTTATCGTCGACAATCTTAACATTTTTTTCTTTCAGAACTTTTTCGTAAATTTTACTTACATTACTGAGCAAACTTATTGGTCTGTAACTTTGAGGTCTATCAAGCTTCTTTCCCGCTTTTGGAATTGGTACTACCTTTGCCAGCATCCATGCGTCTGGAAAATATTGCGTTTTAAGGCAAGCGTTAATGGTAAACGTAAGGTGTTTGATTCCCTATTTAGGTAACTATTTCAAATGAGTTAACTGAATCGTAGTTAGTACACTCAACCATTAGTTGAATTTCCTTATTAATAAAAATATTTTCTGCATACAATAAATATTTGACGTTTTACTCATAAATTTAAATTGAAAATAGCAGCAACTGTAAAACGTCACAATAATTGAATACGAGTATATATCAATTTTGTAATTGGCGACCACACAATAAGATAATTAATTCAAACAAACGAAAAAGATCAGAAATTTGGAATATTAATAACATATTCATATCCATTAATAAAAAAATGTAGACTTTGCTGGAAGATGTGCGTACATAGTTGAAAATAAAAGTATTAATACAAATACAAATAAACAGAAAAAGAACCGCTGGTTATGCATAATGAATTCATAAGTGAAAACTCAGATGTAAAATATTGTAACATAATGTAGCATAATTACTACGCTCCAAAAGTAGGCAACACATTCCGAAGTGTCTTTTAATTCGAAGTTCGTGTCCACGGTAAGAGACGGATTATGTCTAAGACGACGTAGCGGAATTAAGAGAGAATTATAACCACAAGAGATTATTGGCTGCAGCTGTCATCTTGGAATTATTACATCAGAATTTTCTTGTTCCAGTGGTCGAAGAATTTGCTAGAAGTTTCTGGCTATCAGAAATGCGACTATATAAGAACAGATGGCGATCGAGGCAGGGCAGTTGGTTTTCGAACCGCACGAAGAGATTGGAAAAGTGATAATAGGCGAAGTTGTAATTTTGTGATAAATTGAAAGTTAAGTAACTAAGAAGAAGTAATTAGTTTGGATTTGTGAATTAAGTAATTGAAATGAGATAAAGTGATTAGAGAAGAAAGAGACCTTGTAAGGAAAGAATTTGCGAAGAACAGTATAGTGTGAACTTGAGTTGTTCTATAGACTAGAAAATAAAGAAATAATCTCACAGAATAACGTTTTATCTACTCGAGCCGTAGCTCGCATATTACAATATCATTAACTGCGAGTTTGTTTTGTAATACGATACGAGTATGACTGTCAAGAGAGAAAAATTTAAAACTGAAATTATAAAAGGTTTACCAAATCCGTTTCAAGTGGATTATAACATGTATGACAGTGATGCACTAGCTCGACAGTTTGAAGTAAAACTAAACGCGCCCGATTTGCAACAAAATACTTTATTCTTTTTAGGTGATGAAGTTGTTTCAGTAGATGAAATATCCGTAATGGACACTGAAGTTTTTTTTTTTTTTTTTTGCGCGCCAAAAGGATTATGAATACCTTTATACTATTACAGGGCACGGGCTTTTAAGGACAAGGGGAAGAGGAACAGAGGAGAAGCCTATGCACGTTGGCTTTAAATGTTTGAAGGTTGTAGTGATGGGGAAATACAGAGCCTGGTAGATCATTCCACATTCGTGTCGTTCGGCTTATAAACGAATCCCTATATTTAACAGTACGACCGAAGTTAGGCTTTAGGGAAAACTGATGTGCATTCGAAGCATGTCGCGTATTGCGGGTGAAATTTTGAAGGGGAGGAATGCAACTGGCTATTTCGCTGGAGTATTTTTTGTAGAAAAAACGATAAAACAGGGAGAGACAGGAGACATTTCTCCGATGTTCTAATGAATGAATGGCATTCACAATGTCTCTATCACCTATAAGTTTTAACGCGCGATTTTGTACCCTATCAAGAATGTGCAGAACGGTCTTGGGTGCACCAGACCAGATATGGGCGTTATATTCCAGCTTAGGGCGGATGAATGCCTTATAAATTGAGGCCAGATCAGACGGGGTAAAATATTTCTTGCACCGTTTAAGGAATCCTAGACATTTTACAGCATTTTTGGCGACCTCGAATATGTGATCATTCCATCGAAGATGGTTATTAATACACATACCGAGAATGGCAAGTCTTTCGGTTTCAATGATGCAAGTACCATCCATGGATAATGGTTGAGGGTTTTGGTTTCGCTTGAGAGACAGAAGACAGCATTGTATTTTGGAAGCATTAAATTCCACGCGGTTGGTTGAACCCCATTTAATTATGCTGTCCAAGTCGGAATTTAATGTGTTTAACATACGTTGCCGTTCCCCTTCTACGGCCGAAGAGCAAGGACGTGAGTTAGGGAACGAATATGAAAAACTGAGTTAAAGGCAATAAAGGTAAATTAACAAATATTAATAAATCTATGAAATCATTTTATATTGTATACGGAATGAAAGCGCCAACAGTACAACATGCACATCAAAACCAAAAAAGTGCAAAACAGAAAAATTAGCGACTGGCAATGTGAAACACCAACAGAAAAAAAAATTTCAATTTAGACTCATTAGAGTTATAACTTTGTAATAATTAATAAATTTATCGCATTCGCAGTGTTTTATAATAAAATATTTTCTAGAACCACGAAAGAGAGCTGTTGAGCTGAGGAAGTACATGATTGAGGAACACAAAGAGCGAATGCAGATACTACTTGAAATACAAATTTTAAAAAAGGGATTCGCTTCAACTGTTTTTAAAGTTTACAGCAGTTGATTATTATTATTAAAATTGGTTTAATTGTTTTTAATTTTTTTATATTTTTTAGCTATACATACATACTATCTACTATTTATGATTATTTGAATTAATAAAATGAATTAATTTGAATGGGTTTATATGCATTAAAAGAATCGACGTTTGTGAGATATTGACGTATGCTCTGCGTGAATTTTCCTGGACTTGTTGAATTGATGTTGATGGTGATCTAGTATTATAAAAATGTCTTCATGTTTTTTTTTTGTATTCACTTTTATGCACTGGATTATAATGCTAAAAAGCAGAAAATTGCTTAAATTTCGCAACAACAAAGTACTCATAAAGTTCGTATATATTGGCTCTAATCACTCTAAAACAAAAAAAAAAACATACCTATTCAGTTGAAGCGCAGAGTACATCCGGCTCCAAATGTACAGAAATGTCGCCTGTACATATATGTCGCCGGAAAAGTATAAATGCTCTCTTTGAGTTCTATACACCTACTTCGACCCCATCCTTCGTAAAGGCAACGAAAGACAAAAGTTTTTTTTACTCATATTTTATATATTTCACATTATATACATAATATTAGTATAAAATATTTTACAATTTTCATATACCGCATTTGTGACGGAAGACAGCGAATTATACTCTTAATCTCAATTGTGACACGGCCATCCTAAAATGGGAATAAACTGCGATTTTCCTCTATCCGATCCTTCCAATGAAGAGGAGGCGACGGAAGAAGCTTAGCAGTGCCTGGCATAATTGGAACTGGGAATGAATTCGGAATGTTGTTTGTAACCGAAATTGATTGCAATTTAGGATGATGTTTATGATAAAATTCATGATGATTATTTTGAGCACTGGGCCTTAACTGTTGCACTTTCTTGTTGACAGGTGAAATTGGAATTTCTTTATTTGCCGGAAACAGATCGAAGACGTTAAGATATGACGAGACACGTTGAAAGAATCCCAAATCTGGCTTTGGTGTGGTTAAAACCTTCTGAATGATCTCCAAATCTTTTTGAGCAGTTTCACTAACAAGACTGGTTGATAGCGATGGTCCCGAAGTGTCAGCTTCATATGATTCTGGCTCCTTTGCTGTATTGTCCGTGTAGTCCGATGATTCTATGAACGCCTTAATTAGATCAATTCCACTTTCGGTAGCGGTCAACTGACGTATTGTATCAATAGTTTCCTCTCTTGATGTAGTGCCTAAGAGTTCTCCTAATTCACTTACACTGGGAATTTCATCCGTATTCTTGATTCCCAGCTTTTTCGAGGCTATTTCTATTAAATCGGCAGGAAGGCTGTCAGGTTTTAGAAATGATGGTACTTCAGGTACGACTCGTTGGTTGGAAGTAACTTCGTAGTAGGGAAAGTGTATCGGTATGAATTTGTGATGCTGTGGAAGGGATGCCTTCACAGGTTCAGTCGCAACTGAGTTGTCTTTCTGAAAAATTATTAGTTGGTTTGCAGTAGATATTTGTAAGGCCGCAAACATAAAAAATATCTAGGAAAAAGTCTAATGATTATAAAAAGAATTTATTGAAAAACAATTGATCACTCACTTGCAGATACATTGTTGGAGAAAAATAATTATCACAGTAAACAACAATACCACTTATGTTATCTTATCGAAGTGTTGTGAAGGACTAAATCAAAAACTCACTCAGCTACTTATAGAAAGTTATACATCGTGAAATATTTTTTTTTCTAGGGTCTAGGTAATTAACAGTACAGGCACACAGGAGGAGAGGAAAGAAATGCAGTTCAGGTACGAGCATCAGTTCGAATTTCCCCAAGAAAAGAATAAAGAGAGGATGTCTATTGTTCAGTTTTTTGGAAAAACCTTTTGCATTGGGTAGTTAAGAAAAGTTGTTACTCAGGCAAACACAAACGAATTATTAAGAGAAGAGGATTTACTGAGAGGGGATTTTGGAATATAGCACAAGGCTATCCAGGTAATGGTGGTGGCTCTTTGTAACTTCCTCTTAATGGGATTTAAATGTATTTTTCAAAGATTAAATTACAATTTTTAAGAAATGGGTAATTAACAATGACAGAAATATGAGCCGTTAGAGACAACGAATTTTTCTACTTCTCTACCTTTTCTTGATTTGATGTTGAAAACGTACACTGATGAGAATTCAGGTAGCTCTAAAGGGAGGTAAACACCCGTAATAAATTGACAATATATGTACTTGAACAATGTCGTATTTGTACGTGTAATATGGTAATGCAATGCATTATATTGTCAATTATATTGCATGGAGTATACCCCCTTAAAGTCTGTTATGATTGAAGTCATTCTTAAATATGTGCATTGTGAACACCGTGTTGATTTGTGTGCTTTAAGAGGAGTATACACAATGCAATATAAAGCACCGCATTACAATATCACGTGTAGAAATTTGGTCTATTATAACAAAGTTCAGGTACGAGGGTGGGTGAAAATTTAGTTTCGAGCCGCACATAGAACACCAGTATGCTTAATATTTTGATGTCATTCTACAATATTATTTTAGCTTTTAAGGGATTGATTCACACAATACGCGAGTATAGACGACTCAACTAATTTTCAAAAAATTAAGAGATAAGAAATTCACAATGCAACCGAAATTGAAAATGAGCGAGATTCGACTCTGGGGTTTAGCACACCAGCGAAGAACCACGTAGTGTTTGTCCCTTTGAGTAGCCTATGCCAGATATGATATTAAAATTCACAAATTCGTTTTGACAAACCATGGAATGGAGGTGTATAAAAAAAGCAGAAACTATTAACGTGCAAGCGGAACTTGTGCGTTATATTTTGCATGAACATTTGGGCATGATGAAGCTGTGCGGTAGATGAGTTCTGTTTCATCAGGACAATGCACCAGCTCACATCATGCATTGTGACGGTTAAAATTAAAGAGTTGCGGTAAAAGCTATTTCCCCACTATACTCCCTGGACTTAGACCCTTGTGGCTTTCGACCCTTCACCAACATCAATGGCTCGAGGGAAAGATTGGACTTGACGGTAGTCAAGCCATTGATGCTGTAAATGCTGCTCACGATAGTGTTTGAAGAATTGTTCAACGGGGACCAGGAGGGTCAAACTCTGTGTCGCTTCGCTCGCGACAGACTTTAAACTCCTAATAATTTAATTTTTAGACAGTCACGTGCTGCTCTCGCTCTAATTCATTTTCGTTTCTTAAGCTATCACTATTCGTTCAAACAGCAAACATTGATCTCATTTGTGTATGTAAGTACTTTAGTGGATCATTTTCGGAGTGCATGGCTCGCTTAGCTTGCGGCAGAAATTAAAATCCCTGTATTTACTTAATTTTTGGACACCCTCAGCTCACTCTTTAATTCATTTTCGTTTTCTAAGCCACCACTATCCGTTCAAACAGTAAAAATTGCTCAAAATTATGTATATGTGAAAGTATTTCAGAGTATCATTTTTGGGGTACTCACTTGGCTCGCCGCAAAGACTTTAAACTCACAGTATTTTATTTACGCTCTTTACTCTTGGACCAATTGATTTTCATTTATGATACTATCGGTTTGACATTTTTTTCTTATAATATGCCCACGTCAAAGGGGATATGAATACCCTTACATTATTTCATAGCGCGGACTTTTGTAGACAGTGAGAGAAAAAGGAAGATTGGTGTAGTTAGAATCTCGGGTGGTATATTCAGTAATCCAAGTTTGGCGTCCAGATACGAGTAACTGAGAACCGTTTTTGATTTGTTGTTTTTTTTTTTTTTTTTTTTTTTTTTTTCCGAGGGTAGGTAAAAAATCTTCATGAAGACACTATGAGGATCGGTAGCGCGTGCTCATAGTAGTGTGAGATTTTTACTCACTAAAAAAACCTCCCTTCGTGATAAATTTCTTTGATTACATACTACAACTAAGTTTTGACTTATCCAGCAGTTTTTCTTTCACGTATTGAGATCGTTTGGCAGGTCCCTTTCCATTGAAAGTTCCTGCTTGTTCCGCAAATTAGGCGCGGTTTCTTGCTATCGCGTTAAATCGAAAGGTTTAGTCCTTTGTAGACGACGCAGTAGATTCCTCTCATCTAGAATTCGAAGGACTTCATTGTTAACGTGTCCTTGTAATCTGTCTTTATGCTTACGCCCGAAGTTTTTGATTTCATATTCGACTGTCGCAATTCCTAAATCTCTATGGATATCGCTATTTCTAATAAACCACGGTGCATTAACTATTGATCTTAGCACTTTATTTTCAAAAGTTTGTAAAATATTGACATTACTTATTTTGGTACAACCCCAAAGTTGTATTCCATATGTCCATATCGGCTTTAGCACTTGCTTGTATAAAAGCAGTTTGTTCTGTACATTAAGCTTGGAATGTTTTCCAAGTAACCAGTACATTTCTCTGTATTTGGTTTCGAGTTCTTTACGTTTTTTCTTCACGTGCGATTTCCACTTCAGCTTAGCATCAAGTGTCATTCCAAGATACTTAGCCTCGTTTGCAAACGGAATTTGAACCGAGTTTGAAAAGATGGGCAAATTATTTATTTTCTTATAAGTAAAATTGACATGAACAGATTTGTTTTCGTTTAAAGCTAGTCGCCAAATCTTTGTCCATTCATTTACTTTATTCAATGCTTCTTGCAATTTTTCAGTCGATTCTTCGATCGTTTTACCCGTTGCCAGGATGGCAGTGTCGTCGGCAAATGTAGCTAAGACGGTGCCTTCTTCTTGCTGTATATCGCGAGTATATAATAGGTACAAAAGCGGTCCAAGGACACTTCCCTGCGGCACCCCAGCCCTTATTTCTTTAAATTCCGAATATTCGTTTCCGTGTTTGACTCGGAAAAGTCGATTCGTCAAGTATTTTTCTAGAATATTATATAAGTGTTCCGGCAGAACTTGTCGTAATTTATATTTCAAGCCTTCATGCCAGACCTTGTCAAAAGCTTGAGAAACATCAAGGAATATGCTCGAGCAAATCTTTTTTTCTTCGTAAGCTTTTTCAATTAAATCAGTTATTCTATGCACTTGGTCTATTGTTGAGTGCTTGGTTCTAAACCCAAACTGGTGATTGGGAATAAGAGATCCTTCTTCTATAACCGGCTGTAATCGCTTAAGTACTATTCTTTCGAAAACTTTAGACATAATCGGCAGCAGCGAAATAGGTCTATACGATTTTTTATCATTCGGTGGTTTTCCAGGCTTCAGAATCATTATTACTTCCGCGACTTTCCATTGACTCGGAACATATTCTAATCTTATCGCTGCGTTTATAATGTAAAGGAACTTAACTAACGCTTTTCTAGGTAACGATTTAAGAAGCTCTGCTGTGATTAGGTCGTATCCAGGAGCTTTATTCGGTTTCAGTTTCTTTATTTCTTGTTGAAGTTCGGTCAGCCTTGCATTTCTTACTGTGTAATTGTGAAATGCTATATCCGACGCATTATCATTTTCAGCAAGCGCTTGCCCATCAAATGGTTTAAATGTTTCTTCTAAATGGGCGGCAAAGACCTCTGCTTTGTCTTTATCATTCTTGGCCCATTCGTTGTCATTTTTCTTGATTGGGGCCGCTTGTATTTTCGGTTTTTTAATGCTTTTTATAGCTTTCCAGAGCGAATAATTGGAATATTTGTCCGCTGTTAAGCTTTCAATGCTGGTTTGTATTGTCCGGTTTTTAAAATCAATAATGTCCTTTTTTAGCAAGTTACACAAGCGATTCAAATGCGATTTATGTTGCGGAGCACGAGTTTGTTGCCATTTTTTACGCGCTTTTCTCTTCTCCCTTACCATTTCTTTTATTTCCGGTGGATATTTTTGGCCATGATTGATTGACGTTTTCCTTTGATAGGGAGTATTTTTCCACGCGGCGCGCTGCAGAACTTCAACAAAACGATCAATTTCGATTTCGAGTTCAGAAGACGTCCTAAGTGATACTCTCAGTTCGATATGTTCTTCAATGTCTTTTTTAAAGCCTTCCCAATCAGTTTTTCTGCTAGTTAGTCTAGCAGGTACATCTTTTTTAATTAGGCGTTCGCTCATCGTTAGAATGATAGGGGAATGATCGGAAGAGAGATCAAAACTTTCATCAATTTTAATACATTTGTCTGGTATTCCTTTTACAACAAAGAAATCGATCAGATCGGGTATTTTGTTGTTATCAGTCGGCCAATATGTTGGTTTACCAGTCGAGTGAAAGTCGCATCTGTGTTGCATGCAGGCGTTGTAAAGTGCTCTGCCTTTTTGTGAGACACATCTTGAACCCCAGAAGGTGTGTTTTGCATTAAAATCACCGCCAATAATAAAATTCGGTCCAAGAGAGTTGAAAATATTTGTAAAATCATTTTTTTCAAGCCTGCAACGCAGTGGACAATAAATAGACGAGACATTGAAAGAGTAATGTCCATTTTTCACGCGTACAGTGCTCACTTGCATTGTTTCAAGCTCTATCATAATCTCTTCAGAGTGTTCGGTGCAATCTTTTATGATTAAAGACGATCCGCCTCTGGCTCTTTCCGACGGGTGATAAGCGTGATAGGTACTGTATCCAGTAATGTTTACACGCGATAGTTTCGTCAGGTGAGTTTCACAGATCAAACATATGTCAATGTCATTTTCCCGTAGAAATATTTCTAGCTCTTCTAGTCTTTGTATGAGACCGTTGGCGTTCCATGCAACAATTTTAAGAAGTTTCGTCATGTTTGTTTTGAAATGCTCCTATTGTTAAGCTTATATTCAAGCTTCTCCAACCTGTCGACAATTAGCGTGTTTGTTTTTGTTTGCTCTTCAAGCCTCGCAAGGATAATAGAAAAGACGTGAGATACGGGGTTTTCCGAATTATCAGTGTTCGTTTTTATTGATGTTGATGCTTGAGCACGCGTCTGCATGTCAGAATCTGATGGCTTTTCTTTAGGCGCTTTTACCTTAACGCGGTGTGGAATTTGATCGGTGTTTGATGTCGCAGCTTGAGCGTACGTAAGCGCGCCAGGGTCGGCTCGGTTGTCTCTAGTCACCTTTCTTGCAGCAGTTTTCGACTTTTCCTTATTTACCGGTTTTGAGGGTGGGTTTTCCGGCTTCATAAGTCGATCTCTTCTTTTTTGTAATTCTTTGGCTACTTCACAGCCTCTGTAATTAGCCGGATGCTTACCATTGCAGTTAATACACGCTGCAGGGGTTTTTTTGTTTACACCACACTCTTGACTAAGATGTTTACCGGTGCATTTGACACATCGCAGTTCTTTTCGGCAATATGTTTGCGTATGGTTGAATCCTTGGCATCGTTTGCACTGAGGTATCAACCTTGTATTCTTGCGCATGGGTTCGATTTTGACTACGACATTCAGAATTGTTCTTATTTCGTATATCTTTTCTAAACTCTCAGCCTTATCAAAGGTTAGCATAAAAAGAGGAAGCTCGCGCTTAACCATCGTTTCCTCGCCTTCCAATTTTTGCTTTTCCCGTTTAATTAAGTTTACCGCATCGACGATTTTAAAGTTTTTGTTCTTCAAATCGTGAACAACGTCTTCCTTTCGGCATGAGGCATGAAGTCCTCTAGCTACGACTCGTATCGGTCTTTCAGATTTATTTTCATAAGTATACCACTGGATTTTTTCAGTATTCAGTTTATTAGATACTGAGCGGTAACTGTCTGAGTCCTTTACGTTTACTTTCCATTTGTTGTTGTTGAGCGATGTTACTTCAAAATCGGATAGCAACAAAGGTTTGAGAAAAGAATGCAGTTTATTATAGTCTGCAATTCCGATCACGTATATTGGTGGCGGTGGTCGTACCTTATTTCGTGGATTTTCTTCGGCACGCGTGATTATTTTGTCAGGCTGTTCTTTACCTTCTCGTTTATTTTGCGTGTTTTCTTGCCTCGTTAACATTTCGGGCGAAGAGCCAGCTTTTCGTTTTTTGACAGGCCGTTTTTTTAGAATCCAATTGGTTTCCCGACTTAGTTCTTCATCATCCGTTTTATAATCCGTGTTATCGGGGACGATTGAACTCGCAGCAGACTCATTACGAGGTTTCGATGTATCATTAAATGCTTTATTTTCTGCTTTAAGTACATTTAATTCCTTTCTTAGTTCTTCGCAGAGAAGTTCCATTTTACTTAGCCTGGTCCGGAGTTCCATATTTCCGTCCGTTAGGCTTTGAATTTTCGCTGAAGTCCGTTGTTCGTGCGCCGACACTATCGATGTCACCGGACTTCTAGTTCCGCACGTTTTCATGGTAGATCTTGATGTTGGAGATCTAACTACCCTAGTACCTTTTTTAAAAGGGTCAGATGAACGCAATAAATGGCTCTCCCCAGAATCCGTAGAGCCGACCTCCGAAGAGGGTGGATTTTCCAGTGTACCTGGACTGCCACCTGGGGTATTAATATCTTTCGTTTTGTTCATTGCATATTTTTGTATACGCCATACTCGGTATACGGAGGGTGGATTTTAGTCGCCTCTTACGACAGGCATGCCTACCGCATTGCTTATGATTCACTGTATTTTTTTCCGTTCGAATGGATCTTGTTTTTCCTTAACCATCGTATCTTTGTGGGTGGGTCTTGCCTTTGCTAGGTATTTCTGCAGACTTTGTGGATAGGTTACGCCTCTTCTGGGCGAGTTAGCAAATCTTCTTAAACACAATCGTAAGCAGCAACTAAAAATACGTATAAAAATAAGATCATTTATTGGTTCGTTTTGTGGATAGCTACTTAACTTTTTTTTGTACTTCTCTGATGGGTGTTTTATACATAATTCGCCTTGGGCAGTTAAAGGTACTTTCAAATTTAATTTCGGGACACCCGCTGAATGTCTACAGTAGTATAAAATGCCTAGGTACATATGAGGGTCATCCAACAAGAATTGTAATTTAAAATTAATAGAAAAACGCAACGTTTTTATGAAAAGTAGTTATATTTTTAAGGAGTCAAAACAATTGCTTGTACGAACAAATTTAATGAATCTATATTTCCAGAAAATTTCGTTGTGCTTAATTTCGTCAAAGAAATTTTTGTCATGCTGTCGTTAGGCATTACCATAGATTTATCCAGCAATTAATGATTTTGGGAAAAAAAAATTTGACAATGTTTAATAGTTTTTGCCTAGGACGTACTACAAAGGGAAAGTCGGAGTGAATCGTGTACCTGCACCAATTCAAACACTATCCGTGACTCTCCAAGTGACCTAAGCCCAAGCGGCGGCAGGTCGGGGAAACACGGAACACAAAAGACCGAAGGTTGCTTCTCAAGCCCCATCGCCTAGAGCACCGGAGGCTGAAACTTACTTGCTGCCTATTTTGCTTCCTATCCAAGGGTCAGCTTCAGCGTCAGGTACAAGAGCAGACCAAGCGGGTGGACCAGATCTACTCACTTCTGCCGGGCCTAACGCACCCCCAGTCGTAATGGGTACCAGCATGGAGGAGCAATCCTTGAAGATCCTTGCAGTGAGTCGAAGAGCGGTATTGTTTAGGTTGCTTGAAGATCAAAACCCTGATGTGCTTATGGTTAGCGAAACAAAGCTATCCCAGAAGTACAAATTGGAGCACAATAAATACAATATTGCCAGAAGAGACCGCCCCAACTCCACACAAGGAAGAGGTGTTACGATCTACACACGCAAACAACACTTTTTCGATGCCTAATACTGCCGTCGGAGGAGATTTATTTCCTCATGGCAGGAGATCTAAACACCAAACATAGAGATTGGGGAAATATCGCACATAATCAGAGGGAACCTGCTATTTAATTGGTGGGGTCGGCACAGTGTCGTGTATAGACTTGAAAGCTGCAGATAGTCCATCGTTTCCTAGAATCGACTCCTATCTGGATCTTATGCTGTTCGACATACGGTCACATCTGACCGACAAACTTTAAACTGCCTGCATACATTTGTGTATGACAGCAACTATTGCAGACTCAGTGCCGTAATAACGATCCCAATGAAATTGCGGAGTTGGAAGAGTTTGTCCAAATGTACTCCTACAATTATAGTAGAACATGTTGGACTCGCTTCTCCAGACCTTTGACAAGAGCACTCTCCTCGAACTCGCTCTACCCACTGTCCAATAGGAATTTGTCAAACGAGGAGATTGACTGGTACCTAAAATAAATAGACGAGGAAATTAAACGAACTATGGACAGTACGATACCCCGGTATCAATATACTGACAACGCAAACATATTCCGCAATGCAACAATTGACGCACTACACCAACAAAAAAGTAAACTGCTGTCGAGACTAAAAACCTTATACAGACAGTTTACTGACAGACAAAACTCGGAGGTTAGGACGCTGAAGTCGTTGATTAAAAACCTCTAGAAATTAATCAGGAAAACTACAGACTTTCTGTAAATCTGAATTGGAACAACAAAATTCGGGCTGTAAAATCCAACAACCCGAGTATGTTCCCGCAAATAAATAAAATATTTCGGAGAAATAATCAAAACGACCTTCCGTGTCTTAAGATCCCCCAACGACGAACAATGGACGAATACTGACAACAGCAGGTATAGATGCAGATAACGCAGTAGAGGATGACAACTTCTTTGTGATTGAAGCTCCTCAGGGGAAGGTAGAGGCTATAGGAGCCACTTTCCAGGAAGTGTTCAAGGTGAATGATACCATTTGCCCGAACCACGACTTGGAAAATTGCGTTCCGGATAACCAATTCGGTTTTAAGGCGGGACATGATACAATACATTCCGCGTCTAAACTGGTATCAGATATCCAATGCAAGATCATCTTCCAGAAATCGGAAACCATTCTTTTTAGGACATATTGATGCTGCTCTGGCCAGAGCTTTTGCCCCTACAAAGAGACTTTTTTATAGTAAGCAACTCGATGCAAGGGTAAAGGTAATCTGCTACATGGCCCTCATCCGGCCCATGCCCGTATTTGGATGTCCCGTATGGTTCAATGTGGGAGCAAGCTTGTGGGAAAAGATTCGGGTGTTTGAGAGGACTTGCATTCATATATACAGAACACCAAAGCCCCAGTTCATAAAATTCTATCCCAATGAGGTCCTGTACAACAGGGCTAACCTAATAAGAGTGGATAATTTCGTTATCAAGTTGATCCGAAGGCACATTGCAAGAAAAAGTTGGCTGTTTAGTCTATTTGCCGACTTACGTAGTTTACGGTATTTGTAGGTATTGTTAGGTAGTCGTATGCAAAAAAATAAGTAAATAAATAAATAAGAAAAAATGTAAGTATTTACTCGTAATTACGTAATTAGAGTAAGGTAGAATAAAGTAGAATTAGGTAGTTTAAGATTTATTCTAAGGTAATTTTTTAAGTTTTATATACTCGTAAAAACAAAAGTTCATTACTAAGTTTTTTAATTCGTTTAAACACTTTTTCTTAGTAATTGTTAAAAATCTTAAGATATTGTAACATAATGTAGCATAATGCAACAAAGTCCGAAGTGTCTTTTCATTCTGGCATAATTTTGTTCCGAAGTGTCATTTCATTCGAGATTCGTGTCTGCAGTTAGTGTCCACAGTTCGTGTCCACGATAAGAGATGGATGATGTCTAAGACGACGTCACGGATTTAAGAGAGAATTATAACTGCAAGAAATTATTGTCATCTTGGAATTATTACATCAGAATTTCCTTGTTCCAGTGGTCGAAGAATTTGCTAGAAGTTTCTGGCTATCAGAAATGCTGCTATATAAGGACAGATGGCGATCGAGGCAAGGCAGTTGGTTTTGAACCGCACGAGGTGGTTAGAAAAGTGATAACAGCCGAAGTTGTAATTTTGTGATAAATTGAAAGTTGAGAGTTAACAAGAAGAAGTAATTAGGTTGGATTTGTGAATTAAGTAATTGGAAGGAGTTTGCGAAGAATATTATATTGTGAACTTGAATTATTCTATAGACTAGAAAATAAAGAAATAATTTCACAGAATACCGTTTTATCTACTCGAGCCGTAGCTCGCATATTACATTGGTGTCAGAAGTGTTATAAAACTTATTCTGTGAATAACTATTTCCGTGGTGTGAAATTGCACAAAAAAAAAAAAAAAACCATTTCTGTGTTGAGTTAATTAGTTGCGCAAAATGGGTCGCAAATTGGGAAAACTAACTATAATTCAACTAAAGGCAGAACTCAGTAAACGGAATCTCGACACAACTGGGGGAAAAGATGCCCTACTGATTCGTCTGGAAGAAGCCGTAACGCAGGAAGGTGAAAATCCGCATGACGTAGAGTTTAACGTGGAAGAGGAACCAGCAAGTACAGTAGCCGACCCGGGTATAACAAGTCTGCTCCTGCAGCTTAAGTTAGTCATGGACGAACAAAAGAAAGCAATAGAAGACCAAAAGAAGTCTCTGGAACTTAAGCTCGATGAACAAAAGAAAGCAATGGACGAACAAAAGAATTCTCTAGAACTTAAGCTGGACGAACAAAAGGATTCTCTAGATGCTCTGGAAAGCAAATTTGATGAGCAAAACAAGAACTTGGAATCCAAATTCGAAGCGGTCGAAGAGAAAATCGAGAAGGTCGAGACGCAACTCGAAAAAGTCGAAACTAGATTCGATGAAAACTTTGAGAAACATGAAACTCAGTTCGGGAAGATAGAGACTCAGTTTGAAAAAGTAGGAAAGCAAGTCGAAAATCTTGCTAAGGAACTCAGCAACGTGAAGAGACAGAAAACACGGGAATATTCCACTGACGGTCTGAGAAGAAAGGAGATGCAGCCTCCTATCTTCGATGGTCAAACATCATGGCCAATTTATAAGAGACAATTCGAAGCGGCCGCAATGACCAATAGGTGGGACAATGAAGAGAAGTCTATTGCACTCATGCTTGCACTGAGGGGTCCAGTTGCAGAGCTCTTGCAGACCATCCCGGAAGATAAACAGCAGAACTACGACTCTCTGGTTCAGGCTATCGAGATGCGGTTTGGGGATGAACACATGCAGGAGGAAAAGCTCCAACAGTTGCAAGCGAATATAGAGCGACTAGCCCATCCTTCATACCCTAAAGCCGGTGAGGAGCTTATCAACGAAATGGCGGTGGAAGCTTTTATTCAGGCCATAGAGGACAGACAACTGCAACCAAACCGGACACCTACAACGGCAGTGCAGAAGTGCACCTAGACGTGGAAATTGTCCACATTGCGGAAGTAGGAGAAGCAGAGAGGAAGCATCCTGTCGGTCAGACTTCCCAAAATCAGCAGTCGGGAAATGCGTAAGGACCAACTTCGCGGGGCAGAAGTTGGTTACTGGAATCGAGGCCCCAGGACCACCATTCAAGTTTCGCAAACCAAACGGGGTAACAAGAGCCTGACAGTGGAGGCACTAATCAACAAGAAGAAGTGTGTAGCCACCATCGACACAGGTGCCACCGCCTCCATTGTAAGAAGAGACAATCATTCTTCTTGGGAGCCACCGATTCGACATAGTAGAACCAGACCCAGAGAAGAATTCTCAAGACTACATCGTGGGAAAGACGTTAGTCGAATCTACGACTACGAAATACAGCATCGTAAAGGAAGGCTCCACTCTAATGCGGATGCACTGTCCCGGAGACCATGCAGAACGGATTGTAAACATTGTGCGCGTCAGGAAGAACGGGAGCTGGTTTCCATCCAAAGAATGAGAGCCGAACCTATCGCCGGCTGGAGCGTAGAGGAGATCCGGAACGCTCAGAAGGAAGACCCTGATATCGAGCCGATTCTGGCCTGGAAGGAGAACATGGAGAAACCGGATCAGCAGGACATCTCTCACAGAAGCCTGACCTTAAAGTCATATTTTGCGCAGTGGGACTCCCTCCATGTCCAAGAAGGTGTTCTGAGAAGAAAATGGGAATCCTCCGACGGAAAGTCGTTTGTAATGCAGCTTGTAGTACCGCGGACGAGGGTCAAGGAGGTGTTACAGGAAATGCATGGCGGGGCGACCGGAGGCCACTTGGGAGTGAATAAGACGCTAGAAAAGGTACGAGAACGTTTTTATTGGTTAAAAGCGAAGGAAGATATCGAAGACTGGTGCAGAAAATGCGACGTGTGTGCAGCTAGCAAGGGTCCGAGAATCAAAACTCGAGGTAAGATGCACCAATACAACGTGGGAGCACCTTTCGAACGAATCGCCATTGACATCGCAGAGCCCTTTCCGGAAACCGACAATGGTAATCGGTATATACTCGTAGTAATGGACTACTCCAGTAAGTGGCCGGAAGCGTTTCCGATCCCTAACCAGGAAGCCAGAACCCTGGCGGAGCAGATCGTCTACAATTGGGTGAGCAGATTCGGTGTGCCCTTGGAATTGCATTCTGACCAAGGGCGGAACTTCGAGTCAAGAATCTTCCAAGAGATGTGTCAACTACTCGGAATCAAAAAGACAAGGACAACCCCGCTTCATCCACAGTCGGACGGTATGGTGGAGCGTTTCAATAGGACTTTGGACGAACATCTCTCGAAGGTCGTAAGTGACTACCAACGGGATTGGGACTGGCAGATTCCCTTGTTTTTGATGGCCTGTAGAAGTGCCGTGCATAGCACTACTCGACATACGCCGTTCGAAATCTTATTTGGTGGAATAGCTCGGTTACCCACTGAGGTGAAATTTGGATCTCCTACCAATGAACCCATAAAATGAAGAAGAGTACATGGCGGACCTTAGGGAAAGGCTTAGGGACATACACCAAAGGACCAGAAGCCAGATTAAGATAACGAGCGATGGCATGAAGACCAGGTATGATGCCAAATCAACAGCGTCAGGATTCCAGTAGGGAGATCTAGTGTGGCTGTATAATCCCCATCGCCAAAACGGGAAATCACCTAAGTTGCAGCAGAACTGGGAGGGTCCCTACAGAATAATAACCCGCATCAACGATGTTGTCTACCGCATCCAGCGAGGACCAAGGGCCAAAATGAAAGTGGTTAATGTGGACCGACTGAGTCGATACAATGGCCGAAGTGAGGACACACTTGTTCGGGACGAACAAGTCAAAGAGGAGGGCAGTGTAACATAATGTAGCATAATAACTACGCACACAGATGTAGGCAACACATTCCGAAGTGTCTTTTCATTCGAGCATAATTTCATTTGAGGTTCGTGTCCACAGTTCGTGTCCACGGTAAGTGACGGATAATATCTAAGACGACGTCACGGAATTAAGAGAGAATTATAACCGCAAGAAATTATTGTCATCTTGGAATTATTACATCAGGATTTTCTTGTTCCAGTGGTCGAAGAATTTGCTAGAAGTTTCTGGCTGTCAGAAATGCGACTATATAAGGACAGATGGCGATCGAGGCAAGGCAGTTGGTTTTCGAACCGCACGGAAAAGTGATAATAAGCGAAGTTGTAATTTTGTGATAAATTGAAAGTTTAGAGTAAACAAGAAGAAGTAATTAGTTTGGATTTGTGAATTAAGTAATTGAAAGGAGATAAAGTGATTTGAGGAGAAAAAGACTTTGTAAGGAAGGAGTTTGCGAAGAATAGTATAGTGTGAACTTGAATTGTTCTATAGACTAGAAAATAAAGAAATAATTTCACAGAATATCATTTTATCTACTCGAGCCGTAGCTCTCATATTACAATATAAAACAAAGTCGGGTTAGTTACACCATTTATAACTCAAGAACGGCTGGACCGTTTTTTTATGATTTTTGATTTGTTGGATGTTTCTCCGCTCCGAATAGCAGAATAACTATTAAAACATCGGAAAAATTCAGGATAACAAATTTATGGACAAAATTCATTTTCTCGTACATTTTAAATGGAACGGCTTTTTTGATGATATATCAAGAACGGATTGACTGATTTCGACGAATTTTTTTTTTGTTCGTCTCAGCCTCAAGAAATTTCCTCGCGCATTGGAAAAGTAAGAAAATCACAAAAAATTAAATACGTATACAACGCCATCTCTGATACATGACAGAAACACGCACATTATTTGTTATCATTATTTCGATATGCTTCCCTGTGGCACAAGTACAAGGTTGACATGTCAGAAGACATTTTACATCGAAATCGTGCCAGTTCAGGGAATCCCGATCTCGAGATGAATGAGAAGATACATAGCCAGGCTTTGCTTTTGATCGAAGTCATGTGTTACCTCATGTGCGGCAGTTTGTTAGTCAAGTTAGGAATGCCAACGCCATATCGTGGAATGAACGAGATACATTGAACCAATCAGTTCGAATGAATGTACCACTGTTGAACCCCCAACAGAAGAAGTGTACGATACGTTAGTGAAGGCAATTGATGATGGAAATGGTGGCTTATTTTCTTCGATGCGCCCGATGGAACTGGGAAGACTTTCCTCATGTCACTGATTTTGGCCACTGGTCGTGCGAGATGCGAAATTGCTGTAGCAGTTGCTTCTTCTGGAATAGCGGCCGCGTTGCTAAAAGGAAGCCGAACTTCTCATTCAGTGTTGAAAATGTCGTTAAACCTTCAAACGACTGAAAAACCGACATGCAACATTGCGAAACACTCAGCAATGGCCAAAGTTTTGGTAGCAAGTAAAATCATCATCTGGGATGTATCCACAATGGCGCACAAATGCGCATTGGAAGCACTCAATCGATCTATGAAAGATCTGCGCGATGACTCAAGATGTTTTGGGGGCGCAATGATTCGACTGTATGGTGATTTCCCCCAAACACTACCAGTCATTCCAAGATCGACTGCTGCCGATGAAATAATCGCTTGCCTCAAATCATCGACTCTGTGGCGCTATATGAAGAAACTTCTGCTGACGACAAACATGCTAGTTGCATTGCTAAACGATCCATCTGCAATGCCATGTGTTCCTGTCGACGAATCGAACAGATTGATTTCGTTTCCGTCGAATTTTTGCATTTTCGTCTCAACGAAGGACGAGCTCATCCACAAAGTGTTTCCGAACATCATTGTTAACCACAAAAATCACAATTGGTTGAGTGAACGAGCAATTCTTGCTGCAAAGAACAAAGATGTCGATCACTTAAATTTCACAAATCAAAATCAAATCGTTCGTTAACTGCATCCCTTCAAATCTATTGCCTGTGTAAGAAACGAAGACAAAGCAACCAACCATCCAACTGAATTTTTAAACTCATTGGATCTGCCTGGCTTGCCACCGCACAATTTACAACTGAATGTTGGTTCGGTAGTAATCATGCTTCGAAATCTGAACCACACCGACTATGTAACGGAACGTATTTGGTGGTGAGAAAACTCATGGGCAATGTGATTCACGCGACGATACTCAAAGAAAAGTTCTAAGGTGAGGAAGTTCTCTTTCCGAGAATTCCAATGTTCCCAACCGATATGCCATTCGAGTTTAAACGAATTCAATTTCCGATTCGACTTGCATTCGACATGACGATCAACAAATTACAAGGCCAATCCTTGAGTGTTTGTGGAATGAATCTAGAAAATGAATGTTTCTCTCACGGTCTATTGTACGTAGCATGATCACGTGTCGGCAAACCATCCGCTTTGTTCGTTCTCGCACCTAACAACAAAACGAAAAATGTCGTATATCACAAGGTACTTCAATGAAGAGAATCGACCCGAGTGCAACCCATCCAACAAACAGTTTAACAGAAAGTAGTGCAACAATGCTACGCGAATCATAGAGATTCACTTCAATAAAGCAAATGCCTTGCTGCCACGTGAATTACATTCATTTCAATGTAATTAAAAAAAACATTTCATTTTGATTTTTGTACATTTGTGAACTTAATTCATTTTGAGTATTTATTTTATCTTAATAAAAAACTGAATTTAATTCAGCTAATAAGTTAACACATTTATTGATTCTGTTCTGAAGTTCGCCGGGTCAGCTAGTTGAAAAATAAAAATGCATTAAAAATGTAATGACATTTCTCTATTCAGAGTATAGTCTCTCGATTTTTATGAGATTTTACCAGATGCTTTGTTGTGGTTAAGTTTTTGTTATTAAGATCGTTCACTAGACACAATTCAAAAAGATTTCCGTTTCAATAAGATCATATTATTAATAATTTCTAACGCATTCCACCAAGTCTACATCGAGTGTGAGAATAGATCTTATTTCGGAAATCCACGATTATCGGATTTCCACAGTAATTGTGATAATAATGTCCGTTCCAGACTCGAATGAGTCAGAATTGCTTGGATTCATGTGAATAATAAAAAAATATTATTCGTATTATAATATGTTTATAAGACCGAAACCATCAAACACTTGTTATGTGATTGCCTAAATCTTCAAAACCGCCGCCTCCGTCATATGGGAAACAGGCTTTTTGATGAACTAGGGGTTCTCGTACAAGTTCCACTTGGGAATATGATAGGCTTCATAATGAGCGCAGGCTGGTTTGAAACAGAACCCACCGCAAGACAAAGGTTTTAAATATATGTTCCACACAACATAAAAGGGAAACACAATGGACCGTATGGCCCCCGTGATAAACACTTAAGTGCACTTCCCTCCAGCCTAACCTACCTAACCTAATACATTTTAAGACTGTATACTTTTTTTTTTAAATAAACATTAAAAATTGAATACAATAAATAATTAGAAAACAGAACGAAAGCGGGTATCGTGGAATGTTTATCCTCTTCGTGTTTAAAAATAGGAATAGCTTGCCAATAACTATTACAGGCCCCACTAGACCTAGTGGGTCAAAAAGTCTTACAAGATCAGCCAACAGGGTTTCGAAATGTTAGTGTTTAGCTTAATTACTTTTTCGTCATTGAAGCTGAATTTGAAGACATCTTGCGAGGGATCCCATATTAATCCCAATGTTTTCATTACTCGGAATGATGAAAGGTAACTAATCTTTATCAGGGTTTCCTTCTAAAATCAATGAATTATTTGAACAAAACTTTTTTCAATTCAAAATTACTTGCTTTGAGTAGGCAAATTATATTATTTAGTAACGCTTGAGCATCCTCAATAGTCTGTGAGCCGGCTAAACAATCATCCACGTACATATTATTTTTAATGGCTTGTGACGATCTATAAAAGCTTTCTCATTGTCTTCTGCTTTACAAGGCATCTGGTTGCTACTTAGGTAAGAAGCAGACGCTGTTCCATAAATGACGGTATTTAACCGATACATATACAATGGTTTTTCAGGTTTTAATCTCTAAAAGATAAGTTGAAAGGTTCGATCTTCCTGGATTACTTAATCCTGACGATACATCTTTGCTATGTAACCTGTAAAGACATAGCACCTCAAAACGATTGAAAATAAGTTTGGCGGTACAGTTTTACCCACCATCAGTATATAATTGAGTGAATGGCCAGATGTTGTCTTGGCTGACGCATCGAAAACCACCCATAACTTCATTGATGAGCTTTCGGCCTTGATGAGACAATGATGAGGTATGACGTAGTTATCCTATAGAATTTCGTCTTTGGAAATGGGTGTCATGTGACCCAATGCTTCAACTCCTCCATGAAACTAATGTATGTTTCTTTAAGCTTGTCGTCCCTGCTTAGTTTGTTTTCTCATGAAAGAAACCTTTTTTTTGCCATATGGAAGGAGTCTCTTAACATCATCCTTGGATTATTCTTTAAATGGTAGTTTTAAGACGAATTTGCCTGTGGAATTCAGAACAGCTAAGCCCCCAAGACCATGTCGATTTGGTGGTTGGTTTTGCAAAACGAAGGATCAGCTAACTTGATTTGTGTGGGAATCTCCCGCAGGGATAAATCGATTTATCGGCTGAACTGGTAATCACTTAAACGAGATATGACATTTGCCTCTTTGAATGACAAAGAAGGGCTCTGTACGGGATTCGAGTACAATATGAAGAAATCATATTGATCAAAGCCGTAGCTAGATGAACATGACGTTTTTTAAGGAGTATTTCTGTTGCTGTATGGTTTACTGATGAATTTTGTGGCTGTGGGACTTTATTAATATTAAATTTCTGACTCCACTGATATGTGGATGAGTTATCGATTCTCAGGTACGGTTGAGGTAGTTCTTGCTGTCGTCTCTGCTGATGAAGCAACGTATTGTGTTCATATTGCATTTTTGGCATCTTCGGGACTGGTTTGATTGGGAGAATTGGCCTTTCTTCAGACAATTTCTGAACAACAACTTTAAACAGCCTTTTCTCGGTCCACTTCTGACAGGGACAAACATTTAGTGCAATCATAGATACCATGCTTACTTGAATTTCAAAAATTGCAAATAGCTGTTAGGTCCTGGTCAAACTTTGAGGCGACGACCCGCTCGGGCTTCTTTCCATCGCCATGTCTGCTGATGGCCCCTAGACTCTAGAACTTCCTCCTGTCGTCACGGCTAATGATGGCTTCTAGAGATTGGAACCTTGACTCGATGAATTTCAGGAACTGCAGTGGTTCGGCTGCTCCTCGGGTCGTTCAACGAAAAATCAAATTGTTCCCTGCTCTCTCTATCCAGTTTTTGCAAGAGAAGATGTACCACTGAAAACCGTGAGTATTGCTCGTCTGGAATTACAAGGAGGTACTAATGGTGAAATAAGTGGAAAGGGTTATCCAAATACTACCAAAGAAAATTAATAAGGTATTGTAATATGCGAGCTACGGCTCGAGTAGATAAAACGACATTCTGTGAAATTTATTTCTTTATTTTCTAGTCTATAGAACAATTCAAGTTCACACTATACTATTCTTCGCAAATTCTTTTCTTACAAGGTCTCTTTCCTCTCAAATCACTTTATCTCATTTCAATTACTTAATTCACAAATCCAAACTAATTACTTCTTCTTGTTAACTCTCAACTTTCATTTTACCACAGTATGTTACTACACATACTCAATAACAGTATTAGCCCGGTTTAAATCACCTTCTTATACATGGGAAACGTATGTTGCCAATAGAGTAGCAAAATTTCAATCAGCTTCAGAGTTCCATCAATGGCAGTACATCAAAAGCGAGATCAATCCAGACTATTTGGTGTCCACAGGATCAAGCCTAGAAGCACTTTTAACATCATCAAGAGTCCTAAATTTCTTATAGATGGATGGATAATAGTTGGGATAAAGAATACGTGCAAATTATAAAAAAAAAAATACAGAACGTCGTAAAAAGAAATCGGTTTTAACATCAAACGATCCCAGTTCATTCGAAAAAATCAAACATAGAAATTCATTTTTTACGTTAACGAAATATTCTCATTTTGCTTTAATTCCAGAAAACCAAAGGTGCTGAGAATCACAGGTCAATTAACTGTTGAAGAACTAGAAGAAGGAACCCGCTGGTTACTGTGTACACACAAAACGTGTAATTTCCGGAGGACTATCGTACTTTGGAAGAGAACAAATCTGAAGCAGAAAATCAAATATATCATCTCTTTCTCCATTTTTGATGCCAGAACAAAACTTATTCGGGTGGGTAGAAGGTTGGCAAACGTAACAATTTTGCCAGACGCCAAACATCAAATTTCAATCCCAAAAAATAATATCATAACTAAAATGATTTTAACGCTTGTGCTTCATCGTAAATACATGCACACATCGCACAGAGCGCTAATATTACTTTCGAGACAACAATATTCGATTTTGGGTGTTGGAAACGCAGCTCGACAAATGATCACCAGGTGCATCAAATGCTTTAGATCAAAGCCAAAATCTATTAATCAGCTGATGGGACATAGGCCTCCGGAAAGGGTGACTCCAACGCGACTTTTGTATCATTCTGGAGTGGACTTTTGCAGGCCAATAAAAACTCATTACAAGGTCAGAGGTAAGAGTCCTACTTAGTCATATTTGGCAATACTTGTTTGCTTTTCTACTAAAGCTGTACACATAGAGGTAGTAGGTGCTTTGTCCTCTGAAGCATTCGTTTATGCTTTAAAAAGGTTTATATGCAGGTGAGTCCTTTGCCATACAATATTCTTTGACAATGCCACGAATTTTGTTGGCGCAAAAAGTGAATTAGCTAAACTATAGAAGATCTTCAACTCAGAAAGACTACAGTCAAACTACATTCACTCTACGTGCCTTGAAGATGAAATTAAATGGAAAAATATACCACCTCGATCGCCACATTTTGGGGGGTTCTGGGAGGCGGCTGTTAAATCACCAAAACTCTATTCGTCCGACACCTCGAAAAAGCATCATTGGTCATACATATAGAAACAATTATGAATTCCCGCCCTTTGACACCCATATCATCCAATCCAAGCGATTTGGAGGCATTACACCTGGGCATTTTTGATTGGAAGTCCTCTAACAGCCTTAGCCGAATCAGATACTACAGAGTACAGAACGAGCAGTCTCAACAAATTCCGACAGATACAACAAATTAAACAGCGCTTCTGAGAAAGATGGTCGACGGAATATTTACATCTCATGCAGCAAAGAACCAAGTGGAAAACTGAGTCTGACAACCTTAAGCCAGACACACTGGTTCTCATTAAAGATGCCAATATTCCTCCGATGCGTTGGAAATTGGGACGTGTTGTCGAGATCTTTAAGGGCAGCGATAATAAAGTGCGTGTAGCTAATCTCAAATAGCAAAATGGAACATACCAACGACCAATACATAATCTTTGTCCGCTTCGATGGACCAGATAAACAAGAAGAAGTTCCAAGTTGCATCGGACGAGAGCACACGGGAAATCTAAGAACTAGAAGACCCAAAAAGGTGACATTACTCTCAGCGGTTCTCCTAGTGCTCCTATTGATACCAGCCTCCTTATGTCAAACATACGACGTAGTAAGCGTTAAGGAACTTGATGACGTCGTTGGCAGTTACTTTGAAGATATTGGCAGGGTTCGAACAGTAAACACTTCATCTACGGGCAGAAATCATATATTAGCCGTATGGAAGCAATGTACACAAAGGATTTAGCTCACAAAGTTTACTACGTCCCAATTATAGAAACATTACGAAATAGGATTGCAGTGATCGACCATAATAATGAATTGCTCCACAATTATCACGCACCAAAATATAAAAAAACCGGAGCAGCAAGATCTAAATTCGATATTGTTCGGGCATTGGCGCATAGCTTGTTTGATATCCTTGACGAAGAAAATGCTGATAAAATACAACATCAAATTGATAAACAGTTGAATGAACTTATAAGAAAACAAAGTTTCATTGCAGATGTAACTTCAAACATTTTAAAGAGGAATCATATTCAAATTCAAGATCAATTTAAGGCCCTCTTTCAAAGACAATCGGAATCAGTAATGAAAAACAAAGGGTAAACGAGGTAAACCAGAATTTAGACTTAATTCTAATTCTTGCCAATTTCGAGCATGTGCAAAAAATATTGTTAGATGTACTTCTGGATTTAAATCACGCAAAGATAAATCCCCAACTTATAACCCCGAAGCAATTCAATAAGCAGCTCCGGTTGGTAAGTAGCAATTTGCCTTCGTATTTGTCATTGCCAGAGGGGTCAGGGCGCAGCTTAAACCACTCTATTGTGTTTGAAATGCTATTACCACTGACAGATGCGAAACAATTTCAACTTTTCAACCTTATAACTGTTCCTATAATTTATAGAAATAAGACGTGCATTGTAGAAAAATGCGCTCAGTATTTAGCCGTGTCATTGGCCAGGGATCGATATTATTTAATGAACGCACTGGTGCTGGTTTCATGCAAACCTTTGTTGCCAACTAAGTACACTGCAGGTCAAAAGTTCGAGGCCGCCCTCAGTGCTCGAAGGCAAAACAAAATCTAACATCGAAAAGAACTCTTTAGTAGGATAATAATCATGTATTATAAAATGAACGGCGAAAATGATGAAACCAAAATAAGAAGAAAAATATTTTCATTTTGTTCTTAACAAAAAGGAATTTATTAAGAAGAAGAAAAAATGACTTAAACCGATTGTCGTCGAAAAAGCCACCTTTACATTCGATTATTTTTTTTTACAATTCTTGGCATTCTAGCTATCAGTTTTCGAATTGTTGCCTGTGGTATTTATATTGCTCCAGCAATCCAAGAGTATATTCCACAACGTAAATTCTGATGATGGGCATTGATCACGGACCCATCTATCCAGTTCCTCCCACAACAGCAATGGGTTTACTCTCCCTGGGGTTGTTGCCTTGTTGCGGCGGTGGGGCTGAGTAGCCCAAAAGATATGTGAGAGGCGTAAGCAACAGTCACTTAGTTGTCTGCTCCACTAAACCAAAATAAGCCAGCCTTGAGTTAAGGCGTGGGGAGTAAATCCCTAACTAAATCCCACTTTTAAAGTGTTGAGGTGCCCGTGCTAGTTAGTGATTAAAGAGAACTAGAGGAGCGGTTCCCTCCGATGCCCAGGCAAGGTCTGTTGTATAAGTGCCTCATCCCAGTATATCGGCTCTGCTAGGACGGACCTACTTTACGAATTACTCGTGGGACCACATTACTAACACAACAATGAACGATGACATGCATACAACGCACAATACGGACACGTTCATCACAAACCTTCCTTTCGGCAACCTACATATACATCGACGGCACTGACGTTGAATTTCTCCTTCTACCGGAGACGGAGAAAGACATAATAGGACCCGACACAGAGGACGAATTACTCCTAACATCTGAACCAGTTGTGGCAGCTTTTTTTATCCGATGTTAATCTTCAAAAGACACTCGGTAATAATCGGTACCAAGTAGTGTGGGACTCTTTCCGCACTAAAACCACCGGTGAATCAGGACCAATCTATGAAAGATCGACAAAAGATTTTTCTTTATTAATTTATAAATCGCATGGGGGAAAGTTTAAAGTTATAACACTTTCCCATAGCTTTTAGACCATCAGCTCATGAGGCTTGGTTCTTCTTAATCTCCGAACATTGTTTCGTACATTTAAGACTAACGGAGTTAGTATGACTTTGCAGTCGCTGATTGTATGATACAGCGTGTTTTTTAACCACTTTTTAATTATTCCACGAAGGACTTTGCTTTGGAATTTTTGGATGGGTTCAGCATTTGTTTTCTTTGTACAGCCCCATAGTTGGATACCATATGTCCAAACGGGTTTCAGTACTTGCTTATATAACATTAACTTATTCTGGATAGATAGGTCAGAGTTCTTTCCTAGTAACCAGTACATTTTTCTGTACTTCAAGTTAAGTTCTTCTCTTTTCTTTTTGATGTGCTCTTTCCATTTAAGCTTTGCATCCAAGGTCATTCTAAGGTATTTGGCGGTATTGGAATAAGGTACTGCTATACTGTTTATAAAAATTGCAACATTGTTTATGTTTTTGTTTGTAAAGTTTATATGCGTCAATTTTGTTTCGTTTAATTTGATACGCCATTTTTGCGTCCAATCACTAACTTTATCGACTGCATTTTGCAATTTTTGAGTAGCCTTCGTAACTTATTTATCTGGCACCAATATTGCAGTATCGTCAGCAAAGGTGGCCATGATAGCGTTGATGTCCACTGGAATATCCCTTGTTGGTCCTAGGACACTTCCTTGTGGTACACCGGCTTCAATTTTCTTTAGTTCCGAGTAATTTTGGTCGTACCGTACTCTAAAGAGTCGGTTCGTAACGTAGGATTTCAGTACTTCGTAGTATTGCCTGGGGAGGTCCCTATGCAGTTTGTACTCAAGTCCCAAGTGCCAAACCTTGTCAAAGGCTTGAGCAACATCTAAGAAAATAGCCGAGCAAACTTGTTTTTCTTCAAGTGCCTTTTCCACAACATCCGTAATTCGATGCACTTGGTCTATCGTGGAATGTTTATTTTTAAATCCAAACTGATAGCTCGGAATTAGTCTTCTTTCTTCTATTATTTTGCTAAGCCTTTTCAGGACCAGTTTTATCGAAAACTTTTGCCATTATTGGTATAAGCGATATTGGTATGTAAGATGTTACTTCTGTTGGTGGCTTACCTTGTTTAGGTATAACAATGACTTCTGCAATTTTCCAATGATGTGGCACATATCTTAGTTTAAGACATGCGTTTATTATAAATTGGAGTTTCTTGAAGGCTATTGAAGGAATTTCTTTCAAAACCTGAACAGTTATTAGATCGTACCCTGGTGATTTTTTGTTAAACAACTTATGTTGACACATGCTTCTTACTTCTTTGAGCGTGACAAAAGGTATTTCACATTCGTCGTTTCTATCAACAAACTGTAAGGGATCCATAGCTGTGTTTGCTGGGAATGGCTTAAAAACATTCGCGAGATGTTCAGCGAAGAGATCAGCCTTTTGTTTCGGGTTACCGATCCATTTACCATCTTTAGATTTTATTGGCGGGTTTTGTGCCTGAGGTCTTTTTAGGCGCTTAGCTGCTTTCCATAAGGAGTATTCGGTAGAAGCATCCGTCGTCAGACTTTTCAGGAATCTACTAAGTGAATCATTTTTGAACTCACAGATTCTTGTTTTTTAATTCGTTGTTAAGACGGTTAAAAACTGCCTTATCATCTGGGAATCTCGTAGTTTACCATTTTCTTCGAGCTCTTCTTTTTTCCAATATCAGCTCCTTTATTTCGACAGGATATTTTATTTCTGTTTCTCTCGAGTTCGAAATAGTTGGAGTACTTTCTTCTGCAGCCTGTTGCACATCAGCAATCTTCATGATCAATTTGTTCAATTGTTTGCATAGGGGATCTTAGGTTTATAAAACTGTCAAGTTTGTCTCTGAATTCGTTCCAGTTTGTTCTCTTATTCACGAGCTTAGGATTACTTTTTTCTACAATATTATTTCTGCTTCGCTCAGTGATAAAATTACTGGAGTATGATCTGACGATAAATCGTAATTACCTTCGACACTTACATGATTTCGGTTAATACCTTTAACTACGAACAAGTCTATAAGGTCTGGTATTTTGTTAGTATCAGATGGCCAATATGTTGTCGAACCAGAAGAATAAAATTCGCAGTTGAATTTGCGGCCTGCTTGGTATAGCCGTTTACCTTTTGTAGTTATGAGCCTAGATCCCCAGTGGGTGTGTTTAGCATTTTTTTTTTTTTTTTTTTTTGGTTGCGCCTGGAGGTGCAGGAATCTTCAAAAGATACCAATGGCCCGTACCATTGGTTATGCCCGATTCATATATCTGACCTGATGATTCATAAGCGTCTGCCAGTATATGCCTACGGGCTAAACCTCACCCCCCAGAGAGGCACTATGAGAACCGGCCGCTCGTGCTCATAGTAGTAGGAAATTCGTTCCTCTCATTTTTTCGTTTTGTGGTGACTACGACTAAGTTGCCTTAACAAGTAGTTTACGCTTCTGTAGTGTTAATCGCGTTAGGTAGGTAGCTTTCCTGCGAAGGCACCTACTAATACCGTCATTACATGCGGTTTTCCCTTACTGCGCCAGATCGTACGGTCTTGTTCTTTGTAGTCGGCGCTCGAGGTTTGTCACGTCCAGAGTACGGATTATTTCATTATTGCAATGATCATGAAGGCGAGTACGAAGTTTGTGAGCAAAGTTTGTTACTTCATCCCTCACGGTAGCAATTCCTAGATCTCTGTGAATATCACTATTCCTTATATACCATGGAGCATTCACAATTGCTCTTAGTGTTTTGTTTTGGAATGTTTGCAGAACAGTCATATTGCTTGGCTTGGTACAACCCCAAAGTTGTATACCGTATGTCCAAGATGGTTTTAGCACTTGCTTGTACAGAAGCAGTTTGTTGTATACGCTTAACTTCGAGTATCTCCCGAGTAGCCAGTACATTTCTCTAAGTCTGATTTCGAGCTCGTCGCGCTTCTTTTTAACATGTGGCTTCCACTTAAGTTTTGCGTCTAGTGTCATTCCTAGATATTTTGCCTCGTTTGCGTACGGTATTTGTACCGAGTTAATGGAAATAGGTAAGTTGTTTATCTTTTTGTACGTAAAATTGACATGCGTTGACTTGGTCTCGTTAAGGACGATTCTCCAGGTCTTTGTCCACTCGCATACTTTGTTTAAAGCTCGTTGGAGTTTTCCAGTTGATGATTCGACTGACTCATCTGTTGCGAGGATAGCCGTGTCATCTGCGAACGTTGCTACGACAGTCCCTTCATCTTGTGGTATATCTCTTGTGTAGAGGAGGAACAGGATTGGGCCGAGAACGCTTCCTTGCGGAACACCGGCATGGATTTCTTTGAATTTCGAATATTCTGCCCCATGTTTAACACGAAAGAGTCTGTTATTAAGGTAAGATTCCAATATTCTGTAGAATTTATCTGGTAAGATTTCCCTTAGCTTATATCTCAGGCCTTCGTGCCATACCTTGTCGAACGCTTGCGATACGTCGAGAAAAGCGGTAGAGCATATCTTTTTCCCTTCTAGAGCTTTTTCAATTTCATTTGTAATTCGATACACCTGATCGATTGTGGAATGTTTAACCCGAAACCCGAATTGATGATCCGGGATCAATCGCCTTTCTTCAATTACTGGGTGCAATCTTTTTAGCAGAAGTTTCTCAAAGACTTTAGATATTATCGGCAGAAGCGAAATGGGTCTATATGATTTCTTGTCGTTTGCACATTTCCCCGGTTTCGGAACCATTATTACTTCGGCGACTTTCCATTGCCTTGGAACATATAGAAGTCTCAATGAAGCATTTATAATGTAGAGTAACTTAACTAACGCTTTTTTCGGTAGCTCCTTCAAAACTTCGCCAGTGATTAAATCATATCCTGGAGCCTTGTTATTTTTCAGTTTTCTTATTGTCATTCGAAGTTCAGACAGGGATACAGTTTTTAATTTAAAGTTGTCGGGTGCCGTATTTGCATCCGGATCTTCGATCAATGGTTGTCCATCGAATGGCTTGAACGTTTCCTCTAAATGTTCGGCAAATAATTCCGCTTTATCTTTGTCTCCTTTTGCCCATTCGCCGTTAGCTTTTCTTATTGGTGGCGAGTGCATTACGGGTTTCCTTATGGACTTTAAGGCTTTCCATAGAGAGTAGTTTGAACACTTATCAGCGGTCAAGCTCTCGAGGTAAGTAGAAGTCTCGCGATTTCTTAAGTCCTGCAGCACATTTTTTAGCTTGTTGGAAAGGTGGTTAAGATAAGTTTTATGCGGTGGCGCGCGGGATTGTTGCCATCTCTTGCGCGCTCTTCTCTTTTCACGTATGAGGTCTTCGATATCAGGCTGGTATTTGACTTTGCTGTTCCGTGTTGCTGTTTTTCGAAAAGGGGTATTTTTCCATGCTGCGCACTGAATGGCTTCCACGAGCTTGTCAATTTCGTCTTCTATTTCAAGTGGTGTCTTTAGCGGCACATTTAGAGCAATATTTTCCTTGCAGTCTTTTCTGAAAACGTCCCAGTTTGTTTTGTTACTAGTTAACTTAGGCGGTCCTTCTTTTTTTGCTAGACTTCCACCGATTTTCAGAATGACTGCTGAGTGGTCTGAGCATAAATCATAACATTCTTCTACTTCCGTTAGATTTTTAGTTAGCGCTTTTGCGATAAAGAAGTCGACGAGGTCAGGGATTTTATTATTGTCAGTTGGCCAATACGTTGGCTTTCCCGTCGAAAAAAATTCCAAACCACGTTTCATACTGGCTTTGTACAATAATCTGCCTTTCGTTGAATTACATCTTGAACCCCAGAAAGTGTGTTTCGCGTTAAAGTCACCACCGATGATAAAATTAGGCCCGAGTGAGTCAAAGAGGCGAACGAGGTCATCGTCCACCAACCTATATCCCGGAGGGAAGTAACACGATCCGATCTGGTAGTCTAAATGATTTATTTTTACGGTGTTTAGCATTGAAGTCGCCACCAACAAGGAAGTTATGTCCTAACAAATTTAGGAGTTCTGCAAAGTCTTCTTCAGTTGGAGAGCGCCTCGGAGGGCAGTATATAGCTGCTATTTTAAATTCTTTCTTTTTTATACCAATACTAATTGTTGTTACTTGCATGTTTTCATTAGTAAACATTGGTTCTTCATAGTGTTTCAAGCACTTTTTTTATAAGAATTGCTGATCTTCCCCTAGCTTGTCAGCTGTGTGCGGAGCGTGATAACATGCATAGTTTGGTAGTTTGTTATCAAGACTTTGTTCTATAGCGAGGTGAGTTTCGGACACCAAACAAATGTCTATATGCTCTATGTCTAAAAAGATGTTTAGTTCTGATACATGTTGTAAAAGACAGCTTTGAAACGTACTACCTTCCCAGAAGAGAAGCAACGTAGTAACTACATTGCCTCCAAAAGATATCTATCCAAAATGTGAGTAAAAGATCCTACTACTCTGAGTACAAGAGACGGGTCACTAATAAGGAAGCATAAAAAGAGCGCTAGGAGCTACACAAACACACCCTCAGTGTACCTGAAAGCGCTACTCCTAGAGTAAACCAGATCCTCAAAAAGTCAGAATCTACCAATGCGGATACGGGTAGTAGAGCACAGCAGGTCAAATCTAAGTCGTTCCCTAAAAAGATCGACCAGGAACGGACCAGCAAAGCTCCTACAACGGGCGTTAAAAGAAAGGACAGCAGAGAAAAGTCAATTCTAAGCAAATCGCTAAACAGGTCGACCGGGAACAGACCAATAGAGTCTCTACATTAACGCATGCCGGTACTTCGAAGCTGGCTTCAAAGAGACAAAGATTGGAAGATGATGCAAAAGATCACTCTACGTAGAAAAATAAGTTCTCATTTAGTTTTGAAGCTACGACATTATTTAGTAGATCAGCAAGATCGTGAGGGGGTTATCACTCAGGAGAACTGGCTGCTTGTAGAAAATGAAATTATAAAAGCAATGGTGACTACCATCGGCAACGGTGATCCAGATGAATACAACTTCGACGGAGCCGGATAGTTCAAGGAAGTTAAAGTTGTCGCTTGTGAAAATGCGAAAGCCCTCGAGTTCCTGACAAGAACCATCACCAATATCGGTGAACTGAGGAAAGGAGACAGTCTCAATGTACTGCCTAAAACCGCGCTGCCACTCCGCCAGAAGCTTAAAGTGTGGATACCACCTCCTGCCCTGCTTGAGGATGAACGCATCTTGGCGGGACAGAACAAGCATCTACGCATTAAAGCAGGCAGATTAAGGTTTGGACTGGAGAGAGTCAAAGTAGATGTTGATGATGAAAAATAATCGGAATCTACTGGTAGTGCAGGATACAGGGTTTAAAGTCAAAACTGCACAATCTATTCTACACCACGCAAAAAGGTAAAGTAAGAAGTTACATTCTTGCGAAGAAACCTATTAATATGTTTTTTTTTTTCTTCCTAGATATAGTAATGCAGACACTGTGGCAGTCAACGTGGAGACCAGTTGATTAAGCAGCATCACGGAACACATCTTTGGTGTTGGGAGGTGATGCTAATACTCATCACACTCAATGCTACATCCGTGGTCACGACTCCGAACAGTCAATCCATTGACTCTAACGTTCAATTTATAACCGACACAACACCGACACGCCTTTAACAAATTCTGCCCCACATATCGTAATCGAAAGCCCATCAAAGCAACGAACTTAAGAAGCGAAAAAAAGAGGTCAGAAAACTGCATAATAAGCCTAGATAAAGCAAAACGGAGGAAGACTGGACTGTTTACAGATCCACACTAAACTTATACACGAGAGACATAAGAATAACTAAAATAGAATGCTGGAATACGTTCTGTCAATCCATCGAGAACATGAGCAAACGCGGCAAGGCTACGTAAAGTCCTTTCTAAAGACCCAGTAGCCTCGGGATAATTTAATTTATTCAAACCCTACAAATCCTCAGGACCAGACGATATTACTTAAGCCATGCTTCAACATGCTCTACGGACAATCATGACATACCGGTCAGCTGGAGGGAGGTGAAAGCGGTATTTATTCCCAAGGCAGGAAAACCTACTCATTCAACCGCAAAAGATTTTAGACCAATTAGACTCTCTTCCTTTCTTTTGAAAACAATGGAAAGATTAATTGATCTATATGTGAGAGGCCTACTTAATGAACGAAACTTATGTAACACCCAACAAGCCTACCTAAAAGGTAAATGCGTGGGGACAGCTTTAGACGAAGTTGTATCAAACATAGAGAGAAGCCTTCACTATACAGAATACACTCTAGTTGCATTCTTGGACATATGATAGAAGGAGCCTTTAATAATGTGAAAACAGAATCTGTTAAAGCGGTACTAAAGGAAATAGCAACTAGGACAATGGTAACGGAATGGATTGTAACAATGCTTAATAGCAGAGTTATTAATTCAGAGATATGCGAGAGTACAATAAAGAAAACAGTTACCAGGGATACTCCATATGGAGGCATCACTTCAGCTCTCTTGTCGTTAACAAAATTCTTAAGGCTCTAAAGTTCTAAGGTATAAAGACGGACTGCAGGTCAACGCAGATAAGACTAAACTAGTCCTATTCACTAGAAAAGAAAGATAGATAATTTCAACCTACCAAAACTTAGTGGAATACCTTTGAATTTCTCCAATGAAGCTAAATATCTTGAAACCATTCTGGACTCAAAGCTTACGTGGAAGCGGAACACAGACGAACGTATGAAAAGAGCACTATATGCGTTCTACGCATGCAAGAAAACCTTCGGTAAACGCCGGGGAATGAGACCACATATAATCCGATGGATGTATACAGCGATTATTAGATCCATTCGTACCTACGGAGCACTAGTATGGTGGAATGCAATGGAAAAAGCTGCTATCTTAACAACCTCACTAAGGTACAAAGATTAGCATGTATCGGAGTAACAGGAGCACTGAGATCAACACCACCACAGGGTTAGAAATAATACTTCACATTCCTCCCTTACAGGCAGGCAAAAACCCAATCTGTCTTAAGGCGTCCAGTCTTTGGAAGCAAAGTTCCTACGGTCACTCATCAATACCTCACAGTTATGGAATTGTTGACCCCAGTAAAAACTCAGACTATGTTATTCCATATCAGAATTTCAATAAAAACTACTCCACCCTTATTCACAGAAGACAAGAATGGGAAACCAGCACATTGATGAATGAATCGGACATCCAGATCTACACTGATGTCTAAAATGGAAGTAGGAACTGCAGCAGGAGTATTCTGCGAACCATTAAAGATTAAAGACTCATACAAATTTCCAGATGTATGCAGTGTCTTTCAAGCTGAAATCTTTGCCATTGATAGAGCATCGTTGACAATACTTACAAAGAAAATAAATCCATCTCGGATTACAATTTTTGTGGACAGTCAGGCAGCAATCAAGGCACTGAACAATGAGACAATAAGATCTAGAACAGTATGTAAATGTCGTGAAACCCTGAACAAACTTAGCAATATTCACGTGGTCAATGTCTGCTGTGTTCCAAGATATAGTGATATAGAGGGGAATGAGGTAGCAGATGAACTAGCTAGAAAAGCATCAGCACTAGGTATAGAATGTAAACACACGAAAATAGACATTTCTATTGGTGTAATTAAAGAGAAAATAGATCTTAGGACAAGGGAACGAACCAACACTGCTTGGTTATCAAGAGTGGATTGTGTTATATCCCGCAGCCTATGGCCACAATTAAATGAGAGGAGAACCAAATGCTTACTAGCTGTGGGTAAGAAGGAAATCCGCATTTTGATAGGTGTACTGATGGAACATTGTGTAATCGGCGCTATGGCCAAAAGGATGGGCATAAACTCCCCGGACTACTGCAGGAACTGTCAAGATGAAGAAGAATTAGAAACCGTCAAATACCTACTCTGCGATTGCCCTCCATATGGGAAGCAGACTCTTTGGAGAACTGGGTGAGGTGGCACATGTTTCATTGATAGACTTAACGAGATTCATAAGGAGCAGACGCTGGTTCCAGTAAGAACCAGCTGACTAGAAACAGTGTTAGATGGGGTATCACAACCCAAGGTGCATCATAATGGAACAATAGGCCCCCCTGTAAGCTCTCTTTAAGACGCACAGCTCTCCAATCTAACTTATGGTTTAAATCTGGTAATTGCGGCGGCCATATCATAATTTGTAAGATTTCTTCATCTTCTCTCTGTTTCAGGTAAGTCTTGACGTGTGTTTAGGGTCGTTGGCCTGTTGAAATACGAATCCTTCGCCAATTAATCTTAGTCCAGAGGTCACAGCGTTTTATTCCAATATTGTTTTCTATGCTTCCTTATTAATTTTTCCAATCACTCGAGCCAGATCTCTCACTCCACTTGAAGAGAATCATCCTCAGACCATATTAGAACCGCCTCCATGCTTGACGGTAGGAACCACATAAAACTCTCCGTTTTGTGCCAAATACCTCGAACTTGGATTCATCGCTCAAATAAATTGTTATGGCTTCAAAGTGTGGCTTTTATGTAAGACCCTTGCAATTCAGGTCGACAATTTTTGGGATTTGAGATCCCTTTTGATGTAAGGAGTCATAAAATTAAATAATTATGAAAAACCTAAACACTTTTTAATAAAACCACTGTTCTCAAACGTGGGTGTAAAATCCGACTTTTATTATCGGAATGTATTGTGTATTGTTCAGGTAGAAAATATAAAATTCTTCATGCATGAATGAAGTCAGTTGTATAGGTAGGCCTCAAACTTTTGGCCAGATACATCCAACTCTCATCCAGCAAGGGAATCAAGATAACTGCGAAATGGCGTTATTGAACCATAATCAAGACAGCTTAAATGAATGCACACTGAAGACAATACCGATATAAAATCAATGCAAAGGACTCAAGGCTTCTAACAGCTGTGTCTTCTCGATTACATCAAAGGTCTCTGGGCATCTGATTTGCAGTGGCAAAAGTAACGTCATAACACTAACCGGAAACAAATATTGAAGTTCACATTGACCAATCTGAGTTTGATGACCTTAAATGGCAAATTGAGGATGTCATTGATCAATCAAGAGATAAGAACCCTCAAAAGGGGGGAGTATGTTAAGTTTTTGTTATTAATATTGCTCAATATTCGCGGGACAGAAGTTGGTTACTGGAATCGAGGCCCCCAGCACCACCATTCAAGTTCGCAAACCAAACGGGGTAACAAGAGCCTGACAGTGGAGGCACTAATCAACAAGAAGAAGTGCGTAGCCACCATCGACACAGGTGCCACCGCCTCCATTGTAAGAAGAGATTTCGTCAGAAGCTCATGGGTGCACAACACCAACAGCTACTGCCTGAAGACCGCGACAGGGGAAATGGCGAAGGTGTTTGGAGAAGTTCGTCTTACGATTACTCTGACAGGACTGACGTTCTCCCATGCGTTTCTGGTGGCAGATATATGTGACGAGTGCATCATCGGAATAGACTTCATAGCAAATGAAGTAATCTTGGACATCGGGATGCAAGTACTGAGGTATCGAAATGTGGAGATTCCGATGGTGTGCGGAAACGAGAATGCCGTAACTCTCAGGACAGTCATCAGCAAAGACGAAGTTTTGCCGCCGTCTTCAGAGACAATCATTTGGACGAAGCTGGAAGGTGATCTTGGGAGCCACCGATTCTACATAGTAGAACCAGACCCAGAGAAGCATTCTCAAAACTACATCGTGGGAAAGACGTTAGTCGAACCAAAGAACACCATGGTTCCAGTGAAAGTATTGAACGCGAGGCCACACACTAAGGCGATGGGAGGTGACTGGAAAATGCACGCCGATTACCGCCGTCGCAAAAATATCTGAACGTGATGCTCCAAAACCTCTCCCATCACCTTGGTCAGCGGAAACGAGAGAGACGATTCTCCAGTCCAGTGAGCTGCATCAGGAGCAGCGAACTATGGCAGAGAATCTTATCAATGAGTACGCTGATGTATTTGCCTCACAGGACGGAGAATACGGCTGAACACACCTGGTACAACATCGAATAGACACTGGTGATACTAGACCAATTCGTCAGCCTGCTAGGCGCCTTCCATTGGCAAAGCAGACAGAAGTTGCAGAGATGGTGTCGGCAATGGAGAAAGAAGGTCTGATTGAAAGTTCCAAAAGTCCGTGGGCATCACCGGTTGTACTGGTTAAGAGAAAGATGGCAGCACGCGGTTCTGCGTGGACTATCACGGTAATGCCATTCGGGCTGCGCAATGCTCCGGCGACTTTCGAGCGATTGATGGAATGTGTCCTGCAAGGGTTAACATGGAAAACCTGTTTGGTGTACTTGGATGATGTCATCGTCGTAGGAAAAACGTTTGCGCAACACCGAGACAATCTAAGGGATGTGTTTCAAAGGCTTCGAAGTGCCCACCTGAAGCTCAACCCCAAGAAGTGCGCCCTGTTTAGAGCAGAATTCAAGTACTTGGGGCACATAACTTCAGCAAAAGGAGTGAGAACCGATCCAGAGAAGGTCGAAGCGGTGAAAAACTGGCCAGTCCCCAAAGATAAACACCAACTAAGGAGCTTCCTGGGCCTTGCCAACCTACTACAGACGGTTCGTGAAGGATTTTGCCGGGATCGCAAAGAGCCTGCACCAGTTGACGGAAAAGGGAAAACAATTCAAATGGTCAATTGAGTGTGAGAAGAGCTTCAAGGCACTTAAACAACGGCTATGCGATGCCCCGATACTAGCTTACCCCACTCCCGGGGAAACGTTCATTGTGGATGCAGATGCTAGTAATGTCGAGGTAGGAGCCGTACTCTCCCAGGAGGTTGCGTACTTCAGCAAGGTGCTCTCTAAGCCAGAAAGGAACTACTGCGTGACAAGGCGGGAACTTCTAGCTTTGATCTTGGCTACGAAGCATTTTCACAAATACCTATATGGGAGGAAGTTCGTTCTTCGCACAGACCATGCAGCCTTAAAATGGCTATTACAGTTCAAGAGTCCTGAGGGTCAGGTCGCAAGATGGATCGAAAGGCTGCAAATCTACGACTACGAAATACAGCATCGTAAAGGAAACTCCACTCTAATACGGATGCACTGTCCCGGCGACCATGCAGAACGGATTGTAAACATTGTGCGCGTCAGGAAGAACGGGAGCTGGTTTCCATCCAAACACTGAGAGCCGAACCTATCGCCGGCTGGAGCGTAGATGAGATCCGGAACGCTCAGAAGGAAGACCCGGATATCGAGCCGATTCTGGCCTGGAAGGAGAACATGGAGAAACCGGATCATCAGAACATCTCGCACAGAAGCCCTACCTTAAAGGCATATTTTGCGCTGTGGGAATCCTCCGACGGAAAGTCATATGTAATGCAGGTTGTCGTGCCGCGGACGAGGGTCAAGGAGGTGTTACAGGAAATGCATGGCGGGGCGTCCGGAGGCCACTTGGGAGTGAATAAGACGCTAGAAAAGGTACGAGAACGTTTTTGTTGGTTAAAAGCGAAGGAAGATGTCGAAGACTGAGAATCAAAACTCGAGGTAAGATGCACCAATACAACGTGGGAGCACCTTTCGAACGAATCGCCATTGACATCGCAGGGCCCTTTCCAGAAACCGACAATGGTAATCGGTATATACTCGTAGTAATGGACTACTTCAGTAAGTGGCCGGAAGCGTTTCCGATCCCTGACCAGGAAGCCAGAGCCGTGGCGGAGCAGATCGTCTACAATTGGGTGAGCAGATTCGGTGTCCCCTCGGAATTGCATTCTGACCAAGGGCGGAACTTCGAGTCAAGAATCTTCCAAGAGATGTGTCAACTACTCGGAATCAAAAAGACAAGGACAACCCCGCTTCATCCACAGTCGGGCGGTATGGTGGAGCGTTTCAATAGGACTTTGGACGAACATCTCTCGAAGGTCGTAGATGACTACCAACGGGATTGGGACCGGCAGATTCCCTTGTTTTTGATGGCCTATAGAAGTGCCGTATTTGCTCCGGTTTTTGATTTAAATTAAGATTTATTGGGCAACGATTCCGAATATAAGTTGACGTATGAATAAGCTCAGCCCACAAAAATTTCGGCAAAGAAAAAAAAAAACATCGAGTCATTTCGACTAAGGTACGGTTCATGCGCTCCATTTCCATTTTGCTGAGGAGTATACTCTGCACTCAACTGACGTTTTATTCCATGCTCAATTAAGAAGTTTGAAAATTCCTTACTAACTATCCCACACGCATTATCACTTCTTAATATCTTGATTCGTCTATCAGTTTAATTTTCTACTTGTTTTTTAAAAGCTTTGAATGCATACAAATAATCACTTTTCCGTTGTAAAAAATAAACAAATGTCTTCCTAAATAATAAATGCATTTACTAATCGATTCAGTTTAGAACGGGCCACAAAGGTCAGTGTGAATAATTTCCAACAATGCTTTTGAAGACTTTTCACTCTTGTCAGAAAACGGTAGCCTAGTTTGCTTCCCTCTCAAGCTGGTTACACAATCGATTAATGAATTTTCGAAATTCGGCAGGCCTTGGACCATCTGCTTATCTTTCGACTTGTGAAGGGATGACATATTTAGATGTATGATATATTACCTTTTTTTAAAATCAATCAAAGTTCTCCTTCTAAAACAACTTTGCACGCATTATCGGCCGCTTTGCTTGCAGAAATGAGATTGCTGCTAATCTCAGGTATGAAAAGTTTTTGAAAAAGACTTATAGTTTTGGGTTTACCACATACTGTTATATTTAGCTTTACAGTTTTGCAAACTCATTGTTAGCCACTTGAACTTCTCCAGTATATTTTGTATCAGCATCCTTCAAACAACACATATAAGATGTTGCACCACTATCGATGTACCAATTAGACCGGTCAGGGGTTTGCTCTTTTACATTTTGTGAAACTTCTTTGACTGATGTTGTGTCTCTACTGAGCAATTCTAATGCTATAAAACCTTCTTCGGCTGAATCACCCTTTTGAGCAAGATGTGTTCTAACCCTATTCAAAACTACTCGACAATCTTTTTTGATATGTCCCTTTCGACCGCAACGGTGACAATTAAATTGAAAATGTGACATACCTGGGTGTCAATTCTTTTCCATATTCTTCTGGTGACATCCTACTTTGAAGGCATCCTCTCTAATTTCATCATTTTCCTTTTTATTGTCACTAACTTCCAACAAACGATATGATAATCTCACTTCTAGCATCCCAATCTTTATCATTCCATTCTGCCAACTTCGCTGCATCAACCGGTTTTTTCTCATCACCTGTCACGAATTTCAGAAGAAGATTTTTGTGGAGAACAGCCTCCATCTGGTGTTTCCACGTGAAGAAATTATTACCATTAAATAACGGTATTTTTCCTGATAGCGATGACATTTTTAAATTAAAAAATATTCTCAAATACTAAACTTCTTTAAAATTATAATTGAATCTGGGCCCATAACCTGTAAGATTTGAGATTAAAAAGACACTCGCGGATCTGTTGACTTCAAAAGTAGGAGTGTTTAATAAGTGATATTTATGTATAAATGAAAGTATAAAAAGGAAGTTGAAGAGTGAGACAAATAGTACTACATTTACATAATCACATAACTGTGCTATTACAAAATAGGTGTCGCTTGTGTATTTAAGATATACAGATATATTTTATATAATATTTAAACCGATAGATATATATCCTTTTATTATTGTTTTAACATGTTCTGTAACAATAATTACTTGGTGGTCAAATCTGAGCAGATGTAAACAAATAAAAGAAATAAAAAAATATATATTTTTCAGTTTCTAGTAAAAATATTGAAAACGAAATTTTTTTTGAACGTAAAAACTCTCGAACGGAGACTCAACTCAAATATCAAATCAATATCAGTTTTAGTTAATGTTTTTAAAGAAATAGGTTTTTTCAGCAAATAATGTGTTTTATCTAATTTGATATTGTAATATGCGAGCTACGGCTCGAGTAGATAAAACGATATTCTGTGAAATTATTTCTTTATTTTCTAGTCTATAGAACAATTCAAGTTCACAATATAATATTCTTCGCAAACTCCTTCCAATTACTTAATTCACAAATCCAAACTAATTACTTCTTCTTGTTAACTCTCAACTTTCAATTTATCACAAAATTACAACTTCGGCTGTTATCACTTTTCCAATCTCCTCTTGCGGTTCAAAACCAACTGCCTTGCCTCAATCGCCATCTGTCCTTATATAGCAGCATTTCTGATAGCCAGAAACTTCTAGCAAATTCTTCGACCACTGGAACAAGAAAATTCTGATGTAATAATTCCAAGATGACAATAATTTCTTGCGGTTATAATTCTCTCCAAATTCCGTGACGTTGTCTTAGATATTATCCGTCTCTTATCGTGGACACTAACTGCAGACACGAACCTCGAATGAAAGGACACTTCGGAACAAAATTATGCCAGAATGACAAGACACTTCGGAATTTGTTACATAGTTGTTGGTGCGTAGTTATTATGCTACATTATGTTACAATATATTTGAGAGTACATTTCAATTCCTGTCAATTTGCCCACAGTTTTAATGGGAATGGGAGGTCCCATGATATTACGGTCTATAGGATACTTCTTCCAATGTTCGTTTGCCTCCTGCTTTTTAAAAATGCCTTTAGCGATTAGCGGATTGTTTTCATAAGGTATACCAATTTTTCCATTTGTCGCCCATTTGTATATTTGTTCCTTATTTTTGTAAAAAAAATTTTATTTGAAAATAATTCTAAATCTACTTACTTATTTTCGCCGTTATCCATTTTTTCTTCCTTTATCTAATTTATAATTTATTAATATAAACTTTTCCGAGTGCCAATCATACAATTGATTTTTTTTTTCTCAAAATATTTTAAAAATATTAAGAAAGAAAAATTATCATAATTCGAAGTTAAAAATGAGTAAATATCAAGATCCCAATCTCAATTATTCGGTATGCCAGAAGTATCTACTTCGTTTCCTGAAATTCAACCGGATCCAGTACCATATTAAAAAATCAATTAAATTGTTACTATTTAAAGTCAAACTTTCATAATGGATGCTAATAGCAGTAGTCTTTGCAATTTAATCCGTTTCAGTACAATTTGTCAGTACAACTGGAAAAGTCTGTTTTCATCCCTAGTTGTTCACCGCATTTATTTTTATTTTTTGGAGGATGTGGCTCCTTTCAAATTGTTGTTGCCTTTGAAGGTGATTATTTTTTGGAGGGGATGTAGGGGGTCCATACATATTCACAGAAACGATCCGAAGAGAGAGTTATCAGAATTTGGTTGCTGGTTTGCGGAGGCCCTCTAACTCGTTTGTCTCTCTACAATTTGTCACTGGTTGAACTTGTCGTGCCACAACATAGGAAATATGCTGATCTGTTTCAAACCACGTCAAGTACATATGTACTCGTAACTACATATGTCGCTCATCGACTTTGCATAAGAAAGTCAAATCTTTACGTAAGCCCCACACAATTTATTTTCTAAATATGAACTCAACCCATTTCTTTACACTCAATTGTACCGTCGCGTAGTTTAGATTCTTCTCTGCAGATGTAGTAAATATTTTTTTCAATTCAACTCGTGCATGTCAGGATGGTTTCTATATTTTACGCAATTGCAAGGAAGTCCAATTGGAAATTCAAAAGCAACATCATTTTTGTGTTTATTTTTATTAAATCGAAACACCTAAAAAAAACTATACAAAATGTGAAAATATAAGGAAATACGAATTATTCACTAAAGTAGATCTTCAGTGCTAAGTTTACGGCTACATCATCACAATAAGAAAACAAATATTTCTTAACCGCCACTTTGACCTCTTCATCAGAACCAATTCACTTCACATCTAAATATAGTTTAACATTCATAAGATACAAAATAATGATTCATTCTCGCAATTTCCATCGAACTAAATGTTTAAAAATAAATCGAAATTAACAAACTAACGAAGGACTACGATTTATATCCTCATGATGAGGACTTTGAGACTCCAACCAGCGCTGGCCGTATACACCTTTCGTGCAATTTGTACCCAACTTTGCTGACTACTACTACTGTGTTTGGAGCGACGTTGTTATCTTCCTAAAAATGTATCAATTTACTCAGTTAAGTGTTTAACAAAACAACTCATAAAGTAACATACCTTTTGGAAAAGAGCTTCATGAAGGTTGGGATCAAACTTCTCGTTAAGGGGTTCAATTGGTTCTAGCCCATGCCGTTTGAACACTTGACCTAGTGAAGCTTTCGTCATTGTCAAACCTTCGTAGAGGTTCTTTAAGTGTTTGTTGTTATTGTTAATCTGAAATATTAAGCGTGTTAGTAAATTAGATTTGAAATATATTTTCAAATGTTTTTCTAATTTGAAAAAAAAAAAAAAAAAAAACACACACTAATAGTAAGCTGTATCCCTTTGTAAATAAGTGCCTCAGATGAATACATAAAGTGTTTTATCAAAATCGTATCTTAGAGAAGAGGGAGAGTATATAGGCAAAAAAGGCCGCAGTTGTTCAGTGTAGTGAATTGCGTGGACCACTGACTTACGCCAAGAAAAAGGACAGCCCAATGAAGTGTTCCATACCTTTGCTTTAGTGCTGGTCCAGGCGAGGTGGTTACCTCGCAGCTCTAACTGCTCGAATCATGCCACACCTACTCGGAATAAAGAGAAGTAGTTCAGCTCTTGGATACATATTTTTTTCTTTGTATAACCTTCTCTTAGGGTAGACCTATAACGCTGTGACACCGTCCCGAGATGCCTATAGTACCATCTGCCAAGCTGCATAACGTAATCAAGACTACTTCACCTGACAGACTTTTTGATCTATGCTTTTTTCAATCACATATGTATATTACTGCATCGTTGGCAAAATGAGCTGGATTCGCATTCTTTTAAACCTTTTGCATGTCGTTAATGTATATTGTAACATCGTCTAAAAGTATGCAACAATAATGTAGAATAATAACTACGCTCCTACAGCCCATTCCAAACTGTACTTTCATTCGAGGTTCGCAATAGCTGACAACGCCACGGATAAAGAGAATTATAACTGGAAGAAATGATTGTCATCTTGGAATTATTTCCAGTGGTCGAAGAATTTGCTAGAAGTTTCTGGCTATCTGAAACTTCTGCTATATAAGGACAGATGGCGATCAATAAAAAAGACAGTAGTTTTTAAACTGTGGCGAGGAGATTAGAAAGTGTGCAGTGGGCGAAGTTGTAATTCTGTGATAAATTGAAAGTTGAGATTTAAGAAGAAGAAGTAATTAGTTTGGATTTGTGAATTAAGTAATTGAAAGGAGATAAAGTGATTTGAGAGGAAAGAGACCTTGTAAGAAAAGAATTTGCGAAAAATAGTATAGTGTGAACTTGAATTGTTTTATAGACTAGAAAATAAAGAAATAAATTTCACAGAATATCGTTTTATCTACTCGAGCCGTAGCTCGCATATTACAATATTATGAAGAGTAATGTACCTAACATAATTCCTTGCGGTACACCTAGGTTTACTTTAATAGAGTCCGATTCGATTTCATTTATTTTTACTATTTGGGTTCTATTTGAGAGATATGAAGAAAACTACTGTAAATCAGTTTGAGTTTTAACAATAAAATATTTATGTCATTCGTTTCAAAGGATCTTTTAAAGTCCAAAAAAACACAGTTCACTACCTTTTTTTTTTAGATAACTCTTCTTTCCAACTCGTAACCACTAAATTAATCGCACTTTCACAGAAATGGTTTTTTTCTAAATACCGATTAAATGTCAGTTATTAAATTATTTTATTCGAAATAGTTATTGAGCTGTTTAAATATTATTTTCTTGAACACTTTTTCAAAAAGGGACATCGAGCTGACGGGGCTAAATTGATAATATTTTGTAACGATGGTTCTATAATGTCGAAGTTGTCAATGTATCTTCGAGTGCACATGAAGTATAAGTCTTTTTTATTATTCATCTCTTTAAGAGTTATTATTATTATTATCATTTCTTTATTATTACGTAAATAAATTACAATAATAATCTTATAAACTAAGCACTAGCTACCAGGGCTATGAGGTGGGAAAGGTGAAATGTTCTCGGCCTGACAATGAAAGACTGCGTTTTCAGCTAAAAAATTATTTTATTTTTCTACATAATCTCTCTTGACTTCAACACACTTGGTCCAGCGTTTCTCCAACATCAGTATTCCTTCTCGGAAGTGAGAGTCTGGAAGGCTGTGAAAATGTTCATCTACGGCCCTCTCAACTTCTACATTGGATGCGAAGCGCTTCCCAGAAACAATTTTTTTCAAGTTCGGGAACAGATGGAAGTCTGAGAGTGCCAAATCAGGTGAATAGGGGGGGTGGCCGAGCAAATCGTACCCCAAATTCCGCAGTTTTCCCATCGCCAACGCACACTTGTGTACAGGTGCATTGTCCTGGTGAAAGATGATTTTTTTCTTTTTCAAGCCAGGCCTTTTCTCGCGAATTTTGGCATCCAGCTGGTCAAGAAGGTCAAGGTATTCAATTAACAGGATCCCTTTCGCATGCCAAAACACACTGGCCATTACCTTTCCGGCAGATGCGATCGACTTCGCTTGCTTGGCGCTGAACCACCGGCTTCCACCCACTGCTTCGACTGCTGTTTCGTTTCTGGCGTGTAGTGGTGGACCCATCCATGGTGACAAATCGCCGCACAAATCGGTCGGATCCCTATTGAATCGGTCCAAAGATTGCCGTGAAAATCATTTGCGCATTTTCTTTTGATCGGCATTCAGCAGTTGCGGTACCCATCTTGCGCAGAGCTTTCGCATCCCTAAGTTTTTGTGCAAGATGTTTCGCACCCTCTCTTCCCATATACACACAGACTCAGCAATCTCACTCACCTTCCTCGCCTATCGTCCAACACGATATCACGCACTTTTTCGATAGTTTGGGGTGTGTTTGCGGTTTTTGGCCGTCCTTCACGTGGGTCATCTTCGAGGGACGTTCGACGACGAACTTAGGAGCAATTCTTAACTATTTTTTTTACTGTAAGTTTAAGTTTATGACAATTTGTTGGAAGGTGTTGAACTGACAAAATTTCATTACTATTACAGAGATGACAAAGCGCGTGTTGGGTCTGGTTGATCAGATAGCTGTGGGTTAAATTTGTATGCCCCAATACAAGCATCTATTTGCTTTATTCGAACAGCTTACTAGGTATAGAGTTTTATCTGCCTGTGGGTATATTGAAGAATAGTGATGAGTATATCGAGTCCAGAATTCCTTTTTTTTTTATTTGCCAGTGTCTTGGAATAACCTTTTTTGTTATGGAAGTAGTTATGAGTTGCAGCGTTATCAGCTTCTTCATTCCCCTTAATTCCCACGTGCCCTAGTATCCACTAGAGCTTTATCCTGCTCTCATTTACGATAAGTTTGCTTCGGATATCTTCAAAGTATTGTTGTGTTCTATTACTGATGTTGGTAACCGGAGTAATGGTTGAGAGACTGTCAGTACAAATGATAATTTTTCGTTTGTTTATCTTTATAGCTCGCAGAATTCTCATAGCTTCTGCAGATAGTACTGAGGAGAATTGCAGCACTAGGCATTTTGAAAGAGTTTTCATTTCCATTTTCGTTGACCACGGCGAATGCGGTGCCGTTCTCATTTTTCGAGCTATCTGTGAATACAAGGTTCCAATTCAAGTGTTTAAATTCGTATGAAATTTGGTGAAACATTTGCCTGTAGGAGGCTTTGGGCAGTGCTTTCAGCTGTGGAGCTATTCTTGAAAAGCCATGGTGAATAAGATGTTGTCTTGTAAAGATGGATATTCGAGATGTAAGGGCGTTGAGTAAGGTTGACGAAAGTTTGGGAAGGCGGCTACGGGATACTATTTTGTTTATGTCATTTGTAATTGGAGATAACTGGGGGGCTGTAAGTTTTGTTTAGAGTCCAGCTTCGGTCAGCATATTTTTCAAAGGTGATGTCCTGTAGGCTTTAAGAGCGAGTCTTACTGCTGAGTAATATGTTGGTTCAACTATTTGCAGAGTTGATTTGGTACATATACCGTAGATTATCAGTCCATAGTCGATTTTAGATAGGATAATAAATTTTATAACCCTAATTAGTTATATTACATGGGGGCTACTTTTAATAGTTGATAAAAATTTTATAACATTAACTCTGGTACCTAGGCTTTTCTTTAGTAATACACAATGTTCTTTAAAAGTAAATTTACAGTCAAATATTATACCAAGAATTTTCAAAGTATTTACATCGTTTATCATTACAGTGTTATCTAAATTGATAATTATGTTTTTTGAACAACTTTTTACAAATGTGTATTATTTTTGTTTTTGCAAGTGAGATTTTTAAACCAGATATAAGCTACTAAATTCTTGTAATATGTTTGAGAATATAGAAGCTACTGCCGCAAGATCTTTACATTTAGCAAGAATAAATAAGTCGGCTGCATATAGTGAGTGTTAGATTCGTTTGTACTTTGCTAGGATTTCAGATAACTCATTAAATACTATTATAAAAATTGGAACTGAAAGCGGAGATCCTTGTGGGATTCCATTTTTGAAGTTTTTTTTGCCGTGGAGTAAGTTCCATTCAATTTGATTCAAAATTTTCTATTAATGAGAAATGATTTGATGTATCTGAATATTCTTGTGCTAATTTTCTATTTAATTAATTTGTTTAAAACCACATATATGCAGAGCGATCAAAAGCTTTTTCGAAGTCAATTGAGAGTATAGAAACATGATATTTCGTGGATAACGCAGATGAGATATACTCGTCAATATGTAAAAGCGCTTCGCTAGTACTTCGACCATGCTTAAAAGCATTGTGATCGATGAGTTTAGTAGATGAGTAGAGTTTCTAGAAACCATAGTAATCGTGTAGATATTATTTTTTCTAGAATTTTTCCAGTGCATGGTAATAGCGAAATTGGACGGTAGCCATCGACTGGATGTTTCCCATGTTTGTGGGATAATACCTTTTTCGAATATTTGATTACGTATATATAGAGTCAAAGCACAATTTTTGAGCATTTTATGTGAGATGGGATCAAACCCGGGGTTTGATCAACTGCGGATGACGTGTTATGCCATGTAGGAACGCAATTCAGGGAAATATTTTTTTCACTTAAGAAATCGATGGGAAAGTTTTCGTCTTGCGAATAATTGGACCATGTTTTCGAGAAATATTCTGCGATATCAGGTGTTTTTGATAGAGTTTGTGTTTTTGTTTTAATTATTTTAATGGTAAAAGGGACATATGTAGTTACCCGTAAGGGTCTTAAAAGCTGCCCACAACTTTTTGTCGAGAGTGTTGGCATTGATACTAGAAACTATCTCTTTTAGCACCTTTTGCCTGCGGAAGTATGCGTTTGCCTTCCAATAGACGATGAGGTGTATTTCGTTTGGCGACTTTTTAAATATTTTCCAGCCATCTTGTTTGTAAAGGATGACCAGATAGCAATGATAGTTTTTTCAATTGTTATGTTTCATTATCAAGAATGAAACAAAGAATATTACGTGTTCACAGGTCACAGGAAATCGTCGAGTTTTTTGCGAAAACATGGAAACACTCCAGTGATGATTTAAACTTCCATTCCACTTTCATAAGAGAAAAGTAATCAGTAATGAACCAAGCAACTCCATCTTACCCAACCAATCCTTCCGCAGCTCTAATTGAATGTCCTTTAAACGATAGAATTAGAAAGCTGTTTACACTTAGTTAAAGGAACAACACCTGGATTTGATCGCATATCCTATGCCATGCTTAAACACAGTTCCACAACCTTTAAACAAAGGTTATTGGACTCATACAACCGAATATTTAACTATGGTATTCCACAAGCATGGAAAGTGGCCAATATTGTGCCCATACCGAAACCGAACAAAAACTCTCCTGGTGTACTGGTAAAGTTTTAGAGAAAATAATATCAAAGCGATTATTCTGGTTCCCTGAAAAAAATAATCTCCCGTCAAGTGACTTTCGAAAAAGAACGCGGAACCATCGACGCATTTCTCCATTTGGACGAAATCATTACCTCATCTCTCTCAGCAAAACAACACGTCTCAGTCCTTCTAACCCATTTCCAGAAAGCCTGTGATCGTATTGGCATACTGTAGTTATGAAACAAAAGATTAACTGGAAAATTGGGCCCAATATTTTGAACTACATTAAATCCTTTTTATGTAACAGGTTCTTTCGCATCAAGGCGAATGGTATCTATTCGACGATTCATAGGAAAACGCCATTCCATAAGGATCGCCCTTATCCCCCGTCAAGGACTTTTCTCGTCTCTTGCTACCACCTTCACCAATATTCTTCAAAACCTTTCAGAATGGGGGCAATACTCAGGCTCAAAACTTTCAATACAAAAATGTAAAATTCTACACTTATGTAAAAAATATAATTGTAATAAGAACATCTCATTACAATTAAATAACACAAATATAACCAATGTAAACTTTGCTAAAATACTTGGCGTTATATTCGATTCCAAATTTACCACTATGGTTTAGCAATATATGGTAAATGTTCAAAATACTCAATTTAACTTATCACAACACTGTACCATGCAGCCATCAGGAGCGGTATGAGAGCCTTTCGTACAACTCCAATTCGAAACCTTCTAACTGACGCTGGATTGACACATATTACAAAAAGAATAGAATATCTTTCCACGTGTACGATACAAAAGTTAAATTCCTCCAGAATGTCATCCATTCACAACGACGTCAAAAAAATTCTAAAAAAGAAAAAAAGACTTCAATCGACATTATCTCTACACCTCTGGAAAGGATACTACAGAGTGCCTAAACAAAATAAATCAAGATCTAGACAACATAAATACATGGCTAAAAATGAATAGACTGGTGCTAAATGTTACAAAGACTAAGTGTATGATATTCAGTTGCAATCCCGTAAGCTCGTCAATAAATGTAAATGTATCTATAAACCATGAACAAATTGAACAAGTTAAACAAATAAAATATCTTGGTATTGTCTTAGACGAAAAACTTAATTTTACAGAATATGTAAAAAAAAATAGGAAAAAAACAATTGGTGTATTACGTAAAGTAAGGAAAAATATCTCTATAAGTACTGCTGTGACTGTATATAATGTTTTGATTAAACCTCATTTTGATTATTGTGCTAGTTTGTTGTATATGTGTCCTCAAAGTCACAAAGATAGATTGCATAAATCTTAAATCTTAATCACTGTAAAATAGCCCAGGACATGCTAGCACAAACGGCCAAGGACGAAAGCGCGGACGTTATTATGATCAGTGAACCATAAAATGTCCCGAAGAGAACAATAATTGGATCTGCGATAAGGCAAAACAGGCGGCGATATGGATGTGTGGACGCTATGCTTTTCAAGAAACAAACAACCAAACAGTCCTGGGATCCATTTTTATAGCTGCTATGCCCGACCCAGTTTGATGGCCAACGAGTACCAACTAATGCTGGATAATCTAACCGCGGATGCGCTCCAGAGAGCCCCAGTGGTTATAGGAGGAGACTTCAACGCGTGGGCCACAGAATGGGGCAGCAGGCTCACCAACACCAGAGGACAGGTCTTATTGGAGACATTCGCTCCCCTAGCGATAGGCATTGCTAATAAGGGCCGGACAAATACTTACCGGAAGGCTGGAGTAGGGTCCATTATTGACATCACCTTTGCGAGCAACTCCATCCTGAAAACCATAAAGTGGAGGGTCAGTGAGGAATATTCACACAGCGACCATCAGGTGATAATACTGGAAATAAAAGGGAAAAAACCAGTCCAGCTCCCAAAACTTACTGGCCCAAAATGGAATGACAGATCTTTCGATAAGGATGCATTCGAAGAGATTTTGAACGGTGATCAAACTCCAAGCGGAACAGCGGAGACCCTCGCGCACCACCTCACAGGCACCATCACCACAGCGTGCGACGCATCAATGCCTAGGAGAGCAAACACCAGGAAGGCACCACCGTGTTACTGGTGGAACGAGGAAATAGGCGAACTTCGGGCAAAATGTCTACAAGCCCGGCGCAAAGTCCAACGATCAAGAAGGAGGGCGGATTTCCAACAATGCCTGGACACCCTTAGACTGGCGAGACGTAGCTTAAATAGAGCCATTAAGGAAAGCAAAACTGCATGCTTTAAACCTCTCTGTCAAGAAGCCGACATCAACCCATGGGGCTCGGCATACAGAATGGTGATGACGAAATAAAAGGCCTATAGGACTCCTCAAATAACATGTCCGATAATGCTGAGATCCATAGTAGAGCACCTCTTCCCGCAAAGGCCTGCTGCTATGTGCAATATTATACGAGAAGTCAATCCAGAAGATATTCCTTCAATTACTCACAAGGAACTGCTAAGGGCATGCATCAAGATAGGTGACAACAAGGCGCCGGGACCCGACGGCATCCCGAATAAGGCAGTAAAGGCAGCTGTAACAAAAAGACCAGACCTCTTCATAACAACAATGCAGAAGTGCCTTGAAGAAGGAACCTTTCCTGAAAAATGGAAAACGCAGCATTTGGTCCTACTGCTAAAAGGAAAGAAGCCCCCAGGAGAACCATCATCCTATCGCCCAATATGCCTATTAGACACCATGGGAAAGATCGTCGAGAAGATAATCTATAATAGATTACTCGCAGTAGCAGAAGAGAAAGGAGCCCTTTCAGATCACCAATTTGGCTTCAGAAGAGCACGATCTACTGTTGATGCCATAAGAGCGGTAGTTGATATCGCCAAAGGTGCCATCGAAGGAGAAAGATGGCTCTACGGCACAAAGGAGTATTGTGCAGTAGTAACGCTGGAAATTAAAAACGCATTTAACTCTGCGAACTGGTCGTTTATTAGAAGGTCACTTGCCAGGATGGATACGCCTTATTACCTGCTACGGATAGTGACGAACTACTTCAACAACAGGAAGCTGAGGTACAATACCGATGAAGGAGTAAAATACTACAACGTTACTGCGGGAGTTCCACAGTAATCTGTTTTAGGGCCACTATTGTGGAACATCATGTACGACGGAGTCCTACGATTAGCCCTACCTGGGGGAGTAACGACAATTGGATTCGCCGATGACATTGTAGTCGTGAAAGTAGCTAAACAGATCCGTGCAGTAGTATCAGCTACAAATGAAGCAATTGCCCGGATACAAGATTGGCTAATATCCGCCGGACTAGAACTAGCTGACCATAAAACAGAAGCTGTTCTTATAACCAGCCGGAAAGCCGTAGAATTTGCCAACTTTCAGGTTGGTAACCAAACCATCAGGTCTAAAGAGGCAGTTAAATACCTTGGAGTAATGCTGAACAGGCTACGGTTTAAAACGCATGTTGATTTTGTTACCAAAAAAGCATCGCAAATGCAGGGAGCTCTCTCACGTATCATGCCTAACATCGGTGGACCTGGATACGCTCGAAGGATTCTACTCTCTAGAGTTACCACCTCAGTTCTGTTATATGCCGCCACAGTTTGGGCGGAGGCACTGAGGACGAAGGAGACCAAAAGGAGACTATCGTCATCACACAGACTCTGTGCGCTACGGACAATCAGCGGCTTTCGAACCATCTCTGACGAAGCTGCATTGTCATAGCTGGAATGGTCTCCATCGATATTCTTGCAGATGAAATGTTGAGGATATGTAACAGAAGAGCATTGAGTCATCACGACGCCACTGGTATCAAGGGGATAAAAATTGAAGAAAGGGCAGCGTCAGCAGCTATGTGGCAAGCTAGTTGAGCTAATACAACAAAAGGCAGATGGACATACAAACTTATACGGACAATCCAAGATTGGATAAGTCGAAAGCATGGAGACTGCAACTACCATCTAACGCAGTTCCTGTCTGGTCACGGTGGCTACCGCAAATATCTACACCGATTTGGACACGACAACTCACCATCCTGCCCGGAATGCCCAGGTGAAGATGAAGATACGGAGCACGCAGTGTTTTACTGCACACGTTTCACGGCATGGAGAATTACTCTACCAAGTCCGTCATTACTCCTCGACCATATGTTACGGTCGGAAGAGAATTGGATGGCAATATGTTCCTTCGTAACAACTCTACAAAAAGAGCTGCGGAGAATAGAAAAGCTAAGACGAGCAACTGAAGCAGCGGAAGAAGCTGACACACGAAGCATAGCATAAACTGCTAACCAGCCCCGCGAAGTAATACCTAAGGGCAGTCCTGCGGGGAGAGTGGTTGAAGTGTGTAGGGTGTAGGCGTATTCCTGGCATCGATTGCTCAGGTTTGCGAATCGTGCATGCTAGTAGCACTCGGGCTATTAGTATCTATGAAGATTACACATCCCTGGCGCAATCCAAAAAAAAAAGATTACAATTACTGCAAAATAAGGCAATGCGAATTATTTTAAAATGTAGTAGACAGACATCAATAAGTTTTATGTTAAGTGCGTTAAGATGGTTGAATATTAATCAACGACTTTTTATGTTATGTATGATATTTGTATTTAAAATTAAATTAAAAACAATATGTATCCCGGTTACCTGTGCGAAAACGTACATACAAACGCAGTGACGGAATATAACCTAAGAAACTATGGTGACTTTAGAATTCAAAGATCAAGAACCACAAGGGACATTAAAAACACTGAACATAAAGCTTATTGAATATGTTCAGACTATGTACTAGTTTATAGGATATTAATTTATTTTGTAAAACATTCTAAACTAAATGGCATTTATAAAGCTAAATAAAGTACATTCATTTATTCATTCACACCGGGAAATGGCAAATCCTACAAGGTTCTGTACCTAAAGTACAGAACAAAGCAAAGATACACATATGTACCGCACATCATGTGTGCGCAATTGGAGCATAGGTGATACTGTTCCACAAAATGTAGCGAGTAAGAGTCAATAGAAAATAAGGTTTTGAGAAGTTCGATGAGAGATGATTGAAAATAAATTGAGACTGGTTAGAGACAGAATTGAGTATGGAATGTGTTGTGATCTAAATACACAAATGTATTATTTCAATTTATATTCTAACATACACTATGGGATGGGAAAGGAAATGTTCCCGCCAAAGAAATTAACAAGTATCCAATAATGTTTCACGGTAAAGAATCAAAGGTAAATAAAATAAAAATGTGGTTGTAAATACGTCAGAAAATTGATTGAAGAAAATTAATTAGCTATGTGTACTTGCAAGCTCAAGCGATTTTAACATATTGTCTTGTAATAACATATGTAATCAATTTGTGCGCTTCTTTTGATGATGCTCGACGTGGTTGCTCCATCTGCTCCATTAGGCCCGACCCCATGTTTAAAGATTACGCTAAGCTATTTCTCCACCCCCGACCTAACTTATCCAATGGAGGAATCCACGATTAGTCGAACAGTTGTGTCAGTAGTATTGGTCTGTCTATCCGGTCAACTGGAAAGATTGGAATGTAAACGCAAGCAGTTTGAACGTGGATTGATCATCAACCAGATTGCAAGACAGAATGTTACTAGTCGTGCTAGATCAGTTATCAGCTTCTAAAGTCCAATGTTCTTTCTTTGTTTAGCATGTTACATAATTTCCACTACATGGCTTAGCCACACAATCTCACCTCTTCCTTCGGCACAGCTTCAGTAGCATGTCCCAGAATATCAGCCACCTCTAACAGGTCCTTGCAGAAACCTTGAATGCCAAATATTTTCGCATCGCTGATTTGTTTTGTTAGCCGTGTTCGCAAATTTTCACTATCAGCCAACGATCGCTTGTACTTGTCAGTGAGTTCCTCGGTCTTTTCCTTTAATGCTTCCACTTCTTTGGTCAACGTTTCGATTTCAGCGGTCAGTTTCTTTTCGTTATCAGTAAATTCAGCATTGGGTGCAGCTGTTTGAGCCTTTTCACTTCCATATCGGCGCAACGTGATGCTATTTGTTGCAGTACAAAGTGTTGTTCTGTATAGCAATTGAAATCAAGACGTTTAATTTAATTAATTATTTTCGTTAATAAAACAAGGAATTTCGAAAGCAAAATCTAGAAAGGTTAAGATATTACGTCACATTGCGCAAGAAATACCCACCCCGTATTTTTATGTGCTCCCAAGAACGATACTATGCGATTTGTTCGTGAGAAAAGAATTATTGTTTTCGTAGACATTTTAATTCAAATGTTTCTTTTAACTCAATCAAATAAAATATAAATTTAACAGTGGAGTCGTCCGCCGCACGCTCTGACGATAGTTGAACTTTTGACAGATAAGAATTGAATGACATTTGACAGTAGTTGGAAAAACACGAGTTTTTTTTTCATAAAGTCTCTGTACAGATACTAGCGCTGAGGGAAAATGGTGAAACTATTGAAAGAAAAAAACCTACAAATGCGTTATTTATTGAAGTATAATAATTTCTGCAGTGCTGCCAAAACTCAAATAATTTGTAGCAAAATAACGCACCGAAAAGAAATCAGCGTAGCGAGTCAATTTTGTTTTATTAAAGCGTAGGGTAAGTTATTGGACATTTCAGAGTTTTTTGGACCATTCTTTCCAATACTCCAACATCCAAAACAATAATAGCGTATTTAAAAGTAAATGCACTAACGTGTGAAGGAATACCTCCCCACGTGCAGTAACCTTAAAAAAACCAAGATTCGTTCTCATATCCCCAAAGGATAAAAAACTGCCTGTTGATTACACAACATGAAAACGCAAAAAACCAGGTGCAGCAAACCACCTGCTGTCCTTGTCAAAACAAGGTTCCTTCGCCCATTTTGTCGCTTCGTCCGCGACGTTCAGATTGTTGGGTATCCACCGCCAGTCATCCATGTTTGTCTTCTCATGTATCTCCCTGATATGAAACATTACGAAGGGTTTGTACATTTTTGTATCCGAACGCAACCAGTGCAATACGGTCTTTGAATCTGTCCAGAAAAACTTCTTATCGATCCTGAACCCATGACCCTTTACAATCGCCTTTGCGAGCCGTGAGCCAATCAGCGCTGCCTGGAGCTCCAACCTGGGAATGGACACTGGGAGCAATGGGGATACCTTGTTTTTAGCTCCCACCAGTGCACATTCTGTTGCATGACCATCGGAGTACCTTAGATACGCCACCGCCGCCATAGCTTCCTCACTGGCGTCCACAAATACGTGCAGTTGCACCAAGGCATCATCTCTCGTTAACTTGTTGTAGCACCTTGGAATACGAACGAGTTCCACCTTCGTCAGCAGTCTACGAAATGACTCCCACTTAGTTGCTAAGGAGTCAACGATAACTACATCCCAGTCTATATTCTTCCGCCACACATCTTGCAGGAGTACTTTGATTCTCACCAGGTAGAAAGCCAAAAACCCTAGAGGATCAAAGATAGACATTAAAATCCTGAGTAACTCACGTTTTGTTGGCAATCTCGCTCCAGACAAAATATCCTTTTGTGACTTGATGAATCGCAAGGAAAATGTGAAAACGTCTTCGCTCGGCTTCCACCACAGACCCAAGACCTTAGCAATATTGTTTTTGTTGCCAGTCTATTGTCCGATCTTCACTTTGAACGGATTTAATGATGCTTTACAATGCTTTCCACCGCCCGTGGATACTTCTCGGAAAATTCTGCTGCGTTCGTGTCCTTGATATATAAAGCGATGCTCGGGGAACAAGAAGCACCGAAGCACTACTTCACCATCGCGCCAGAGGAACCTTTGTGCGCATTGATCCTCCTTGCACACACGAACTTGGAGGAACATTTCCTCTATGTCCCCAGTAATGGCCACCTTATTTGACCAAAAACCAAAAAGGACGTCAGGAAGCTCCCTCAGTTGGTCGGGACCCTTTAGCAGCATCTTGTTCAACGATACTCCTTGTGCTGAAACCGCTGCGTCCCAAACCAACCGAACCTTGCCCAGCTTGTTTGGATTGATTACGATGAACGTCGGCAAATACCAAGTCCTTGGTGATACTACATCTACCTCTTCTTTGCGGCATTTCCTTGCGTAGCCTTTCCGCACCAAATTGGCCACCTGTTGATTTACCGCAGGTTCCGAACGTACCTTTCTCTCGAAGCAGCACAAGCGCTTAAGTGCCATTTGATAGCTGTTTGGCCACACTCAAAGGCCCCGTCGATTCGCTTCGTTGTTGCTGCAAGTATTCTTTTCGCCTTCAAGTCCTCGTCTGATGCCGTCCGCACCTGACCTCCACCACTGTTTTCCAGCGCGAAATGTTGTTTGACCAATTCCTGCAACTCATCATTACACTCGCAGATTTGGAAGTTTCCGTAAGGCTCTAAGTTGCTTTTACATCCACCTCAGCGGTGGCACCATCCCAGCCTTGTCTTAAGCGCAATCGGTTGGTTGCATCTGCCTTCTTTTACCTTCAGAGCCACTGCTACCTTCTCATTATTAAGACCAATGAGAATGCCACATTTAGCGTTAGTGTATGGCACTAATGGCAGCCCCTTGAGATGATGGTATCTCTCTAACAATTCTCTTGACACTGATTGCGACGGAAGGTCAGCGTCGTGACAGTCCTCACACCGTTGAACCGCATCCTCGGGAACCTTTCCTTATCATTACCTTGTGATGAAATCGCCAGCGATACTATTTCGGATTCTTCTTCACGACGAGTGGAATTGGCAGTCCATCAGAGGCACAATGGTTTTGGAGTGCCCCTCAGTCTGAGATTCTTTGCTACCGATTCCTCTAACAGGGTGAGTGAGGACCCGCTGTCCAAGAAGGCATAAGTACTAACCTCCTTGCCATTGCCGTACAAAACCACCGGCAAAATTCTGAACAGCGTCCCCATGTCCCTGTCCTGCTGGTAAGAGTAACGCGCTCCTATATCATTGCTGCCTCCAGAGTGCAGCAACCGATGATGTTTCTGTTTACAACCTGCAACGCCACACTCCTTTATCCTGTTGCACTTAACTCGCCTCGAGTGTTTAAGACAACAATCGCAGAGTGATCTTTCTGCAACCAGCTTTCGACGTTCCTGAACAGACAGATTGTTGAAATTGCCGCAATCTACCAAACGACGATTCTCACTGCATACATAACACCTTGCTCTAGAGACCTCCTTTGCGTACCCTGACTCGGACCCTTTGTCCTGAGCGTGCGCATTAACATGCCCTGAGCGTTTGTCCACTTTACTGCAATCATCCGAATACCTGGTGACTGTTGCCGCTGCTTCTGCCTTCGTGAACATCCACTCACCAACGCCCCTGATATTTCGCTCCAGATCGCTTGCCTTTGTGCTTATCGCCCACTCCAACTTCATGGCCGATGGTAGCTTATCAACTAACTTCTTCAGCAACACCGGATTATTGATGTGGTCCATCAGCTCCGACGCCTCCATGGTGGAACTCAAATTCCGAACAGCTAGCGCATACGAGATGACGGTTTCCAAACGCTCAATTCTCGGAGCCGGAAAATTCTCCACCTTCCTTATGAGTTCTTCGATGATGTGCTCCGGCCAACCAAACAGCATTTCAAGAGTAGATATAACCGCCGACACAGATCCAGGAACCAATAACTGGCTACTCACGGCATCCAATGCTTTACCCTTTAAGGCCCTCTGCAACCGTATCAAGTTCTCGTCGTTAGAATAATTACACAACTTCGTGCTGTTGTGATAATTACTTATGAAGAGAGGCCATTCATCTACCCTGCCAAACGCACTTTTTTTAGTTTATTGAAGTTTATTAAATAAGCGACAATAGCTGCACAAAAAAATTAGTACTTGATTACTTTAAAGCAAAGAACAGAATGAAAACAAAATGAACATTCGTTTGAAAACGTTTAAAAAAAGACAGAGAAAAACTATGTTAAAAAAGGAAAGAAATAGTATCTTGAATCGCGGGCATGTTCGCATCGTTGATCATCTTAAGTACCCATTACATCAGCAACACTGCCTATTCCATTTGTAAGTACTTTTGTTTTAAGAAAGGCAATGGAATATCAAAATAAATATATCGCGGCTTAGAGACGAAAATAAACTTACATATGTTGGTTCCCAACAAAACTGACCACCCTTCAGCACAATAAGGGAGGCGCACACGAGACACTGGCAGCAGTGGTGCAACACTTACCGGAGTTATCTTTTTGCTGTACGAGTATCAGCTGATGGCGTTATATGGTGGACCAATTGAGTCAATATTTTGTCCAACCACTGAAGCGGTTCAAGCAAATGAATTTCAATCCAACACGAAGTTGAGGTAACATCTTGTCGATGGTATGCGGCACCATTCGAAGAGGAGTCAACCGAACTGTCACAATAATGGCAGTAAGCAATATATCCAAAGTTCCAATAAAGCCCATATCGAAATGTGTGATAGTGAAATACTAACGAACAAAATGGCAAAAATCATTGAAAGGCAAGATCTTTTTCTAAAAAAAAACGAAAGGGACTTTGAAGAGTTCAAAAAATAAATCGAAGCACATAAGTCAAGGGGGTATGTGAACACTTGTTTAACAGATATTGAAGAAGGCTTTAAAAGGCCCAAGAAAGATCACACTTCAATCGTCGGTAGTGTGTCTGATCCTCTTAAAGACAAATATTTGAAAGCGGAAAGGTTTACTAAAATAAAACGGATTTATTTCATGTTGAAATGGATAAATTTACAGAGAAGATCAATGACAATTTAGATGTTTATAAAGCTAAGATCAGACGATTTGTGTACATACAAACATTTGTGTTTAAATTTGTGCATAATTGTTATAAAAATACACAAACCGTCTGAACCACAAATGGCATACACAAACAATTTGTGTATCATTTGTGTATTGCATGCACAAATCGAATTTGTGTACATGTGGCTTATGATTATTCTCTCCAAACTTATGAGCGGTAATCCGATGCCTAATCATTGGAGGAAAAGTTATCTTCTTCCTTTGTATAAAGGAAATGGCGATACGCGAAACTGCGATAACTACCGTTCTGCCAAGCTATGTCACACACCATGAAGATCGTTGAGCGGATATTAATTTGTATTCGGCGTCCGCGATACCCATTAATACGATGCTGTGCGTGCACTTATAATTGTAAAAAACTTTACCCACATTTGGTGGCACGACCATAACGACGTACTTGCCGTCGACAGCGCTGATGCAATTGGGGAATTACCACAGCTCGTTGAATTGATGCGCTATGACTTCCCAACCGGCCACTCTTGTAGGCATCTGTTGACAAAAAGTGTTATATGAAAATTTGAATTGGGAATGTGATGTAAACACTCACCTTCAGGAAGATGTCCACAAGAACTTTTTAGATTGCATCCAGCACTTCCGGAATAATGGTGGAAATGGTATTCTGTGGAATGCGGAAAAGATACTGGAGCGAGCGAAAATTGTCGCCTGATGCGAGAAAGCGCAGCGTCAAGACCAGTCGCACAGACGCCGGAATGCTGGCGCGCATAACTGTATCGGCTTTCTGAATGTACAGCGCTATCAAGCAAGCAAATGATACAATTGCGGCTCTTCGGAATGCAATTCTACGAGTAATTTTGCGCAATGTTTTCTCCAACAAGTACGGCGTTTGCGTGGCAACTCGACAACATTTTGTTGGCTTTTGTCTTCCACTTCACTATGGAGTAGGTTAGGTTAGGTAGATGGGTGCCTTGTGACAAATAGAGTCACTGCTCACTTAGAGCAACAAATTCGGGTCCATTATGCCCAATCGTTTAACCCTGGAAACTTTAAAAGTCCGCTGTTAGAACCATCCAGATAATGATATAAATCTCAGGAGGTCCGTAAGCTCTATATTACCTAAGTCCTCCAATTCCGAGAAGAAGTAACTTCCGAGAGTCCTCATTGTTGTAACGGATAGGGCAGGACAATCACACAGCAGGTGATGAACTGATTCAATTTCTTCTTCGTCCCTGCAGCTTCTACAGTAGTCGTTATGTAGCACACCGGGTCGCTCCGTGTGAACTCCTATGGCAATGACCTGCAATTATTCCAGAAACGACCCGTGTATTATAACGACTAAGTTTCACCAGAAAAGTTGATCTCTTCTTGCTAAAGGCCGGCCATAGAGCCCTGGCCGTTGCGCATGTTTCCAGATGAATCCATCGTCTGTTTACTCGATCGGTGGTTTCGACTTCTATTTTCTTTCGTAGGGAACTGATTGCCGTTACTACAAAAGGAAGGGCCCGCTATAAGTGAAGCGCCGACCCTTTCCTAGCAAGCTCGGCAGCCCTTTCATTTCCTTCGATATCCATATGCCCTGGAACCCAGCAGAGGGTCACCGCATTGGCTCCGGATATTCCATTTAAGACCGATTTGCGGGTTCTCACAAGCCTTGATCTAATTACAGCAGAGTCCAGAGCCTTAATGGCTGCCTGGTAGTTCCCCATCGGGATAAAATGGAGGCATGGCCGTAAAGGCTCAATGACCACAATCGGCCTTCTCTCAGTCTTACAGCGGTTTTAGCCGCCTGGCTGCTACAGTATATATCAAGCGGAATGAAACTGAGCATGGTTCCATTGCCGCTGTAGGTGTTGATCTTATTGACCCCATGACTCCGATACACGCTGCCTGGATTTTGGTGAGGTTTGCAAACTGATATTGCTTCTCAAGAACCATCCACCAAATTAGTGAACCATATGTGAGAATGGGACCGCTGTGTATATCCAATACACCACAGCTGGTTTGAAGCCCCAGGTGTTGCTCAATGCCTTTTTGCAAGAATAGAAAGCTACGCTACCGTTTTAGATGCGTTCGGCAGTGTTATCCTTCCAGTTCAACGTAGGAATTGATCTCTTCTTAGTGAAAGGAACTACCTCCATCTTTGAGGGGTTCACTCCCAGCCCTTTGCTGCTGACCCAATTATTCACTAGTTGTACTGCAAGATTTAGTCTTCCGCTTTGGAAACCAGGATGACCACATCGTCGGCATCACCAAGATCTCATCCACTACGAGGAGCCATAATAAAGGAGATAGAGCTCCGCCTTGGGGGGTTCCTCTGCAGACGCTTCTCCGGATGGTTACATCTCCTAGCCTTGAAAATATAACCCTCGATTGAAGCATCTGTGCAATCCAATTGCAGAGACCCATGTTGAAATTAGCTGTGTAGGCTGTTAAGGATCGCGTCAGTGTTTACGTTGTTAAAAGCCCCTTCAATGTCTAGGAATGCCCCGAGAGTAAACTCTTTAAAGTGGAGTGATCTTTTTATACTTGATACGACCCTGTGTAGCGCAGTATCTACCGATCTGCCGCAGATGTATGCGCGTTGTGATTTAGATAGGTAATTATAGCCGATCACGTTTCTTATGTATACATCTATTAAACGTTCCAGTGTTTTTAGCATAAAAGACGGCAAACTGATAGGTCTCAAGTATTTTGCGTTTGTGTGGCTCGCTTTCCTCGCTTTGGGAATAAATACGACACGCACCTTCCGCCATGCCTTAGGAACATATCCTAGTTTAAGGTATCCTGTAAAAATGCGCTTGAGCCATGGAATAGCAATATCCACTGACTCTTGCAGCTTCACAGGTCGAATGTTATCCATTCCTGGTGCCTTATATGGAGCAAATGATTTAATTGCCAGGCTATCTTGTCATCATCTATTATACTCCTCACGTCTTCCGCGCTTATTCCCGGTGTCATCTCTGGAGTAGGTAGATCATCTTCGGAGATCGATGTACATCCGGGAAAATGAATATTCAATAGTATATCCAGCATTTCCTCTTGTGACTCTTCCCAGGTACCATAACCTTTCCTAATATTGGATGCCGGCTTTGATGTCTTGGCCAGAATCTTCCGTAAGCGGGACTCTTCGTTTGTTGATGCAAAAGATGCGCAAAGGACCTCAGGAGTCCTTCTTTGCGAACCTAATCTCTTTCTGGAGCAACTTTACGCTTTCTTTATAGGTGGACCACTCAACGACCCCCTCTTTTGCGAGGTTCCATCCTACTCTTGAAATGCGAATGTGTTCTGCTATTTTATCGCTCCACCATGGTGGACGCTTTTTACCGCTATGCCTAGGATTTCTCGAATGATAGCGTTAGAGAGTCGTTAGAGAGTGTATCGACTGCATTGTCAACTGCTTCTATAGAGTTGAGGTCCTCGGTGAAGTGATTCACCGATTTCCTTAGTTCTCTCTTGAATTTGGACCAGTTAGCCCTACGCGGATTTCTAAAAGTCCCTTTCCCACAAGTAGATAGTTGCAGTATCCAAAAGACTCTCCAGTCAACAACTTCAACAGAGCTCTGTTCTGAAACAAACGTAATATCCAAGACTTACTTTCTAGTAGACGTTACAAAGGTGGGGTCATTGTCTCTATTACATATAATAAGATTGGATTCTAGAATATAGTTAAACAAAACTTCGCCTCTGGCATTGATGTCTTTGCTACCGCACAAAGTGTGATGAGCGTTAGCATTACATCCCAAGACTAAATTTTTCTTACCTTTATGAGCGACCACAGGTCATCCGAGGGGAAGTTGATGCCGTCATCGTAAGGTAGGTACGCAGACGCCACCGTGCAGTTCCCGTTCACCCCTCTCAAGTTCATCACTGTCAAGTCCCCGGAGCTGAAATGAGACTGCATTAAAATTTGAAGACTCTTTTTAGTCACGATACAAGTCCTATTATAGTCTTTTGATCCTAATCCCATCACGTGATTGTTGAGAATCCACGGTTCCTGGATTAGGGCCAGATCCCGCTGCTCCTTCATGAGGAGCAGCCTCAAGTTGTCGGAGGCGACTGTACTATGATGGAGGTTGATTTGCACTACCTTCATTGGTTGTCGGAATTTCAACTTCCATAGCGTCAGTCCATCGTTCTCTGCCTGTTGAGTCCGCTTTAGGAGTTTCAGAGTGGCCGAGTTTGAGGGTGGCCGTGGTGTAGTGGTAACATCATCGCTTGGCACGCTATTGATTCACGGTTCGAATCCTGATGTCAAGAATCATCTATTTATTTCGCATGAAATAAATAAAAAAGTCGATCACTTGCGAAAGCTAAGACAACTCTACTGTGAAGGCATAACACTGGCAGTAGGGTGGTCATATGGCTAAAATGCAACTTGATCGCGATGATGACATCAGGAGGACGGAAAAAAATACTGTGAATCATAAGCAACGACAAAAATAGCGAAGACAAACAAAATACTCCCCAGTTATCTGGACAGCCACCCTTGGAGTTTACAGAAACTTAATACCACCAGAGTTTCAAACTACACCACTCTGTCTTTCTCTCTGTCTCTTCCCCTTTCCACAAAACGCACGTGTTCTAAAAATTAGTATAAGGGTATTCATATCCCCTTTAACACGTGCAAATTATAAAAAAAAAAGTTACTTCTCCCGCTCCATAGAACAGCTTCAACTGTTTATCTTCCAGAAGTGAGGCCGGAGGTTCATTCATGAGGATGATGAATCCTTTGGTCCCATTCTTCGATTCTTCCTCCACAACGACCGCCCAGCTCTTCATATCAGGTTCTGTGCTTTTAGGAAGCTGAGGATCTCTGTTTTGTCCATACCCCAGTCAGCAACACAGAGCTTTCCCTTGGGTATGGTTGAGATTTCATCGGGAGGTACCGCTCGCAGTAGGTTTTCCGAAGTCCACTACAGCTAGTTGTAGTGAACTACGAATCGCCCCGCTGAAAGGCATCTCCGTATCAGCCTTCGACCTTTTAGGGGGACTTTTAGTGTCCTCCGAGGATGTCGAATACCATGGTATAGTGAATACTATATGGTACGAATACCATGGTATAGTGAATACTACGACCCCTGACAGACTGCATTTCGTAGTATTCGGTGACTTTGGCGTTAAGTAGTATACTTTGTTGTATGCAATAACAAATAAAAATAGAAAATTCGAGACAGGATGAATAAAAATGATTCACTTTTGTGCCAAATGATGAAAATAAAGAAAATTCAAATACTTTAAAGCGAAAGTGCATACCTAAGAATTGTCAAAGAAGCTACGGAGACTAGCCAATAGAGAGAAATTGGCGCTGCAATCAGTAAGATGGTGGTATACCAGCAAAAAATTGCGAATCTCCATACTAGGTATATTTCATGGTATACTAGCTTATTACGTAGTATTGCAGTGACAGACATGTGGTATAGAACGTAGTATTGCTATACCATGGTATCAATACCAGCAGTGTTTCTCCACTATTAGCGGCAGCGGTTTTGCTGGCAGTTTTTGTGTGAGCTGCAGCCTTACTTCTGATGTCGGCCTTAGGGGCATCTACATATGTACCTCACGGTTGGCCTTGGTTTTTCCAGCAGTCTGTTTAGGCGCAGGTCTCGTCAGAGCGTCCTTTTCTATTATATCAATAGCCCAGGCCAGGGAGTTTTGTTCTTTCTCGGAGAGGGAAGATGGGTCTTTTACCTCCAGGATCGATTTGATATGCGTCGCTCTACGGAACAACCGCCTTCTTATCTGACCTGGAGAGACTTTTTTCTTCATCTCGGACTTCCGGGTACACTCGGATGGATCTGCTGATAGCCGCTCTTCCATTTCCATAGAGATCTCCTCATCCGCGTTGGCTGCCAACAGTGGCTGCCGCTCAGTCAATTCTGGTACGCCCACGGATAGCGTGTCAGCGTCCAAACTGCTTTTTATTTTGTTTTGTTTTTGTTTTTGTTTTTGTTTTTTCTTTTTCTTTTTTTTGTTAATTTTGTTCCCACGAGTAAGGTCGGAATATAGGTACGCCCGTCAGAGCCGCCATGTCGGGGTAAGGCATTTTCAGATCATAGACCTCGCCAGGGCATCTGTGAGAGCTTGTTAGCGGTTGGTACGAGTATTTTATACCCCCAACCTTCCATCTTCGGCACGGTTTTATACTTGCTCACACCATCGTTTGAATAGGAAGGCTACTCGTATCTCTTAGTTTCAGCATTCGCCAACATATCCTTCAGCCCTACTTAAGCCCCAGCACCACGACAAGGTGGATAGCCATCGCTGGGATCACTATGGAGTAAATCATTAGTTTCTATACACAATTTTTTAATTTTTCTATTTTTTTTTTTTTTTTTCTTTTCTTTTCTTTATTAATATTATTTTTGAAAATTGCACTTTTTCCTTAAATTAATAGAACATAGAAATTGTAAAATGGTTTTAGCTTTTTATAACATTCTGGGGTATTCCGAAATTACTGTGACTGTTCTTTTTTCCTCAAATGGCGCCTTTTACAATCCTTACTTGAACACAAACGGACAACTCAGTGATGGGTAATAGTGAAATTCCAGTGACCGGTAGCATATCCAGAGTTAATAATATGTGTGTTATATTGAACATTCTGCGGAGGAGATATGATGGTTTATCGATCTGTCATATTAATGCACAAAGCCTAGGAAAGCATTTAGAGTTTAAGGCTACTTTCTCCGAGTCGGTAATAGATGTAGTGTGTCTGTCGGAAACTGTAAAGAGTTTATTAAAAACGGGAGAGTACAACATTTTCCGCGCGGATCGAGATTGTCGCAGGGCGGGTGGTGTTGCCATGTTTATTAAAAGAAGCCTAACTGCTAAGGTGGTCTACTCGTCGCACACAAATAGTGTAATTGAGTTCTTGTTTGTTGAAGTAGTGTGCGGAGGGGACAAATGCCTGGCGGAGTAGTTTATAAACCACCCAGAATAACTGATACGAGTACAATTACAGATGTTCTTGAAGAAATAACCCCCAATTATAACCACATCCTCGTTACTGGAGATTTGAATGCTAATCTTCTCGACATCAGTAACAAGAGATTCTACGATAGTTTACTCTCGCTAAACCTTATCCCTGTTAATAAGACCAGTCTCACACATTTTACCGCTACAAACTCCACTCTCCTGGATATCCTAATCGTGAGTCAGTCGGACTACGTGAATTATTGCAGACAGTTAGTCTTTCATGGATTTTCGAAACACGACCTTATTATTGAGTTTTATAACCTACAGCAAGGTAATAAAACCGTTCAGTCGAAACTAAAATAATTCAGTTTAGAGATTTCAAGACAGTGTACATGGTTGCGTTAACTCGCGATGTTGTAAACAGGAATTGGGATAGGGTTTTCCTTGTCTCATCAGTTGATGAACAAGTTGACTTTTTACGACTGAAATTAAACATTTGTTTGACATTCATGTGCCAGCTAAAATCATAACGGTCTGGAGTGGGAGGAATAAATGATATACCAACCGAATTGATGCACTTATCTGTCAGAGGAATGCCGCCTACAAAAGATGGAAGCGTTATCGGATCCCGAGCTTCCATGCTGATTTTAAGAATCTGCTCAACGCTGTTAACGTAGCGATACGTAGATCGAAGCGTAGATTCTTTGCCTCTAACTTCGGTAGTTTGTCCTCGAGCAAATTGTGGAAAAATATTAAGTCTATCGGATTATCAAAACAAAAGAGTAATTCAGATGTGGAATGTGATGTTAATGATCTAAATAGACGGTTTTTAACTGCATCTTTATCTAATAACACCCAGGTTGGTGCGATGCCTCCAGTCAGTGGTGCCCCCTTAGGAAGCATTTCTGACATCAGTTTCAGTTTCTCAAGAGTGGATCAGTTTCAAGTATCCAGAACGGTATTTGAAATTAAATCTGAAGCTACTGGTCTAGACAACATGCGTCTCAAATTCTTTAAAACCATCTTTCCGTTCATCTCACCCCACATTACAGACATTTTTAATGCAATTTTAACCACCTCTTGCTATCCTCACCACTGGAAAGCTTCCAAAGTTATTACTATATTAAAAAACTTCAGTCCTGTAAAGGAATATCGCCCGATATCTATCTTACTTTTCTTGTCGAAAGTATTCGAAAAGCTAATTGGAAGACATATTTCTGAGTTCTTAAATTCCTCAGGCCTTATTTCGCCCACGCAATCTGGGTTTAGACCCCAACATAGTTGCTCGACAGCACTGATAAAGATTGTGGATGATATTAGACAAAACATTGATGAGGAATGCTACACGACGTTGGTGCTCCTGGATTTTTCTAAGGCGTTCGATTCTGTTTCGCATAGTAAATAAATAAGCTGAAAAACAACTTCTTTTTTGATCGCTGTTCTTTGTATTTGATTCAAAGGTATCTAACATGAAGAGCTGAGGAAGTGTGGGCTAACAACCAGTTATCTGGTTTTCTCCCAACTTGTGCTGGTGTTCCCCAGGGATCAATCTTAGGCCCCCTGTTATTTTCCATGTTTATCAACGACCTCCCTAATGTCTTAAAGCACTGTAGGTCTCATATGTACGCTGATTATGTGCAGATTTATTTAAGTTACCCAGCTGGTTTAGTGGAAGAGGCCACTGTCCGAATAAATGAGAACCTAGCGAGCGTCCTTCTCTGGTCAAAACAAAATCAGCTGAGGCTGAATACTGGAAAAAGTCAAGCTATTGTTGTGGGTAGGAATGCTATGGATACCTCATGTTTTCCAACAGTCAAGTTAGGTGGCACCAATCTAAAATATGTTGATAAGGTGAAGAATTTAGGCATTATATTAAACCAAACCCTTACGTGGGATGATCACGTGTCCGTCATATTGGGTAAAACGTCTTGTTCTCCACTTAGCTGGAAACTGCCTGCCAACTAAGGTGAAACTAATATTAGCAAAAACACGCGTCCTGCCGATCTTGCTCTACGATAGCTTTGCCTCCTGCTGCCTCGACAGCGTCAGCCAGCGAAAATTTAACGTTGTGTTTAACAATATCGTCCGATTTATCTATGGCTTGCGCAGATATGACCATGTGTCCGACTACACAAACACAGTTTTTTCCACGCTCCCACAAAAGTACATAGACTTTAAAATATTATTGTTTTTATTTAAATTACGCCAAACAAAAACACCCCAATATCTCTTCGATGAGCTGGTACCAGCGACATCGCAAAGAAGCAGAGTTCTAATTGTTCCCACATTTAGATATGCAGTTTTATAAGCGGCAATTTCCAGTATATGCTGCTGGTCTATGGAATTCACTCCCAGCCAATTTGAGGAGGATGAGGAACAGCGGTGAATTTGGAAATAATCTTCGTAGGCTAAATCATATTCTCAATAGATTTTTATTATTAAATTTTTTTTTTTTTATTATTATTAAGTTATATATATATATATTTGAATTTAACGAATTAACTTATTGCACTAAGTATTAACTGAAAAGACACTGTTTTATAATACTTATGTTCTAATAAAAAATACAAAAAATATAAAATAAATACGCGGCCAAAATAATCGCAACACATTTTTTCTTTAACATTGTTATTTAATTATTTAATTTCATTGACGTCAACATGCGGTCGAATTAAAACCAATCTGACATAAACACAAATACATATGTACACAAATTCGATTTGTGTAGAAATACACAAATCGTCTGAACCACAAATTTGTATACACAAATTGATTTCACCACATATATTTGTGTGGCACGAGTACGATAACTTTGGCGCTAAAAATTGATAACGGTTTTTTGTATAGGGGTCAAAAACAAGCATTTTTTAACTATGGGAGGGGGGGGTCTATCTCGCCCCGTTTAGGAGGTAGGGGCAATTTTAGAAAAAAAATGTCTTAAAATTAAAAAAAAATATTAAAAAACAACGGCAACACTTACAATGAAGTTCTATACCGGTTTTGAAAGCCAGAAACCTGTTCTTTAATTCTAAATTGAAATTAAATATTTTATTTCAATAGTTTTTGAAAAATTCGCATTCAAACTCAAAATTTTGAGTTTCCGTGTAAATAAAATACATTGAATTCAATTTAATTCCAAAAGAGCTTCATTCTTTCAATAGAGAGGCCCGACTTTCGAAAGGGACATTTATAATTTAATCAATTTTAGGCGGAACGATGTTCGCCGGGTCAGCTAGTTTTATATATAAAACTTAAACGCTACCTTCAAAACAAATCTTAATTTAACTTAACTACATGCTTATTTAAATAAGAACTTTTTTTTTCAGCCAAGCGCTGTGCCGTGTTTTTTTTTTCTAGCCAAGTGCTGTGCTTTAAAACTTACTTAAACTACCTAAACCTAGACACCTAAAAAAAAAGAACTATATAAGCCGGCCGGGGCAAAAATATGGCGGCCAACTTTGCCGTACTGGATCTACCCCGGATCAAAAGGGATTGACGAGGGATCTCCCTCTAGTAACCACCAGAATTGATGGTGCTGCTTCCTTACATCATTAATATCTACTACTGAATAGGAGACGCTCCTCAGTGCTATATGGACATCTCGGCTGTAGTTGAGCCACCTGTCCACAGTTGTCTGTGCAACGTGGAAGATTAGCGGCCCCGTGATCTATCCTGGATCAGACCTGCCTGATTGAAATAGGAGAGTTTTTTGGGGACAAAGCCGTTAAAGCCCATCCTCTCATGGTACCTATGGTCGGGGTAATAAGCCCCGAAGATCATTTTATTCATCGAGGTCATTGTTCTTGCAATGTGCCTTCGAGTCATCTTGACCAGGAAATTGTCCACTCTTATGAGATTCTCCCTGTTGTATAGGACCTCATTAGAATGGAATTTTATGTACTGAGACTCTGGTGTTCTGTACAAGTGAAGGCATGTCCAAAGGCAGGTCCTCTCAAACACCTGAATTCTTTCCATCCTACTTGCCCCTATGTTGAACCACACGGGACATCCATATGCGAGCATGGGCCGAATGACGGCCGTATAGCAGATTACCTTTACGCTTGCATCGAGTTACTTGCTATAAAAAAGTCCCTTTGTAAGAGCGAAGGCAGCTCGGGCTCTGGACCGACGGCGTTCTAAATAAAATGGTTTCCGACTTCTGAAGGTTGATCTTCAAATTCCAGTCATCGCAATATCGATGCAAGAGTGTTGCAATGACGTTGATCTTAAGTCCTGATCTGCACGCAATCAAATGGTTCACATACGCTACAGCGTGCTGAAGAGATCCTATCCGATCTGCCGTGTAAATATTGAAAAGTATCGACGAATTAACCGCACCCTATTGCAGACCATTTTTGACTTCGAACGTCCCAGCAGAAGTCACATTGCCATTATTCACAACGAACAAGCAACATGTACAGTAGTGGTTTGCGTATGCCCACCTGCTCAACTTGTAAAAGAGCCCTTCCAACCATACAGTACAAAGGCCTTCTCCAAGTCAATCAGCCATGCACCCGTGCATTGTTTCTTTCCTTTGTTCCATTGGATATCCGACACCAGTTTAGATGCGGCGTGTATTGTATCATGCCCCACCTTAAAACCAAATTGGTTATCCGGAACTATGTTACTGTCCTCAACCCACTTAATCAAGGCTCTATTGACCACTTTTTCGAATACCTTGCTGATTCGGAAGGAGAGCACAAGCACAATGTTCGATATTCCATCGATTCCCATTGATTTCTCTTTTCGCAGTGATTCGAAGATCGTTTGGAGTTCTACCTTCGATACATACGGGGGATGAACCCCTCCATTGGCAATGACATCGTTTGCCAAGTTTTCGTCATTGAACCCGGTAAAAGCAGTATTCTCTGATCGCAAGTACTCTATATCATTTTGAAGGTAGCACAAGGACGCTATTCTCCAGGTCGTAGTTCAGGCGAATGCTAGCATTTACCTTGTATACATCCTCGAAAGTAGTTCCCATAGCCTCCACCTTCTCCCGCGGATCTTCGATCACAAAAAAGTCGTCATCATCGACAGAGTCCCTTGTTTCTATTCCTGCTGCTGTAAGTAAACGTTCAGTGTTCGTTGTTCGAGGGATTTTCAGACACGGAAGTTCGTTGAAATCGTTCCTCCGAAATATTTTATTATCTGGGGGAACGTACTCGGGTTATCAGACTTGATAGCCCGAATCTTATTGCCCCAGTGTAAATTTGCCGACCGCCTATAATTTGCTCTAATTAGTATTTGGAGGTTCTTTATCAACGATTTCAGCGTCCTAACTTCCGAGTTTTGTCTGTCAGTAAACTGCCTATACAAGTTTATTAGTCTTGTAAGTAGTCTACTTCTTTGTACGTGCAGTGCGTATTGTTGCATTGCGAAACACGTTGTCAGTTGGTCTATACCGAGGTATCGTACTGTCTGCAAGCGAAGCCATAAGGTTTGTCGGTCCACGTCGGTCAGTTGTAACCGTTCGTTGAACAGCAATAGATATAGATAGAAGCCGCTTTTGGGAAACAACGGACTATCTGCAACATTCAAATCGAGCCGAAACTCGACATTGTGTTGATCTACCAATTGCATAGTGAGTTACCTATAGGATTTGGTGTGTGATTTTCCCAATCTCTATGTTTAGATCTCCGGCCATGAGGAAATAATTCTCCCTCGACTCCAGCCTTAGGCATCGAAACAATGTCTCGACCTCTGATATAAATAAAGTGGATTGAGCATCTTCAGCAGCATAAAGCACGACCACGTACATCTTCTGTCCACTGCAGAGAGGAATGTACACAATACACGCTTTTGGCCCCTGGAACCTTCGCAATTCACCACTGTACACGGCCTTATACCTAAGTTCTTTACGAATTAAGGTCGCAACACCTCCTCCTCTAGTAGAGTTGGGTCGGTCCCTTCTTTCTGTATTATAGTTTATAAACCGTATCTTGCGTTTCTGAGTTGGGACTTTCTCTGCACTTTTCTGCTTACGAGCCAGATTTTCTGTTTTAATGCTTTGAAACTCAAGACAACACCGATAGTTTGCGGTGTATCCCCAGTCCTTGCATAGCACACATTTGAGCTGGCACTTATCTGCCACTCCCTCCTTACCTAGAGGACATTCCTCCGTCTTGTGGTTCTTTTCACACTTTTCACAGATCGACGCGGCGTGCACGAATATTTGGCAGCGAACGCATTGAATAATGCTTTCGCTGCGCTTTACTTTATCCCATGTGACCACCTGGTAGTCTAGGACTTAAATATTCCTTAGACTATCTAATTTGCTATCGGGCGACAGCTGAACCAGGAAGAACGGTAGTTTCCGCTTCTCCCTTTTGGGCCTCGCTGTGGGCTTAACCCCTGCAAAAGTGAGACCGTCGCACTTAATTTTTTGGAGCGTCTTAAGTAGATCCTCCGGCTCGGTGGATGGCTCCATCCCTTTCAAGAGCATCGTTTACAACTTTTCCTCTTTCGGGACGAAAGGGAAGATTTTATTATGCTGCTCCACCGTATTGCACTGGATGAAGTGTTTATTGTCATTGTAACGTTTAGTTGTGAAGTTATTGCATATGGCCGACTTACACAGTTCTATGATGTCCTTGAGCTCCATCTTGTATGTGTTGATAGGCTGAACTCGCACCTTCCCTGGATTGTTCTGCTGCTGTTGTGTCTGCTGTTGTTGCTGCTGCTGATTCGGTTGCTGCTGCTGTTGCTGCTGCTTTGGCTGCTGCTTTTTCTACTGCTGTGGCTGTTGCTACAACTTCTTTAGTTGTTGCTGTTATTGTTGCTGTTGAGGCGGCTGCTTTTGCTGTTGCTGCGTCTGCGGCTGCTTTTTCTTTTGTTGTTGTTTCTGGTTAGGCTGCTTTTGATGTTGTTGTTGCTGTTGCTCTTGGGAGCTCTAGAGCTCAGCCTATCTCTCCCTCTCCCTCCTTGCCATTTGCTTGGCTTTTATGGCCAATACTTTCTGCTGGAGCTGCCTTATACTGGTGTTAAGGCACTCCAGGTCATAGTCTTCGTCGTCCGAGTCCAATTGTATGAGAGAAGCGAAGTTGTTGCTTGCCCCCGTATATCTTCTTTTCCCACCGTCGGAGACATATGGGAATTCTTCACCGTATGCTGCTGACGTGGTGTCCATCGCTGGCGGCCCCTCCCCCACCTCAACTGGCAGCTTTTCAGCTGAGGCTGATAGGGAGGGACGCCTTACTAAGTTGGGAGTCGGTTGTGACTTCCTCCTCCTCTTCGCCGTCCCCTCATTTTATTAGATCATATGTATGTACCAAGTTTTGGACAAAAGTATGTTCTTATAAGTTATATCGCTTTAGATAAATGTGCACTTTGCGGAGGCAATCACACCGCTAACTATAAAGGATGTGAGGTTTACAAAACCCTCAAAATTCAACGTTTCCCTCCACCACGCCAAAGAGAAAATTCAAATGCAGATATTCAAGACGAAGCTTTATCAAGCGGAATAGAAAGACACGCGACACTGATAACTACCACAAGTTATGCTGACGCTGTTGCACAAAATTTGCCACCAAAACAAAACTCGCAGTCACAACTAATGTCAATAACCAAACAAAATAAACAAACTCCCCCATAAAAACCTGTAGAATCTCTGCTACCACCACAAACACAAAATATAGATACCGAACAGACATCTGACATAAAAGAATTGAAAGAAATGATGAAACAATTAATCTTGCTAATGACCAATATGTTAAATATTCTTACCTTACTAATTAACAAACATGATGATTGTAAATCATAACCACTTAAAAATCACTGAATGGAATGCAAACGGACTCCACCAACAATACCTGGAACTAAAGCAATACTTAACAGACAACCAAGTTGACATCATGCTAATTTCTGAAACCCATCTAACTGGAAAAAAGCACATCAATTTCCCTGGCTATGGAATTTACAAAACAAATTACACAGATAGAACTGGGCATGGGGGATCAGAAATTATAATTAACAAACACATAAAGTGTACTGAACTTAGCAGCTTCCAAACTGAACATATACAATCAACATCAGTACAACTAAAGAAAACATATGGATCTTTGATAATATCCTCAATTTACTGCAATCCAAAACACAAAATCACTACCTCTCAATACGACTACTACCTCAAATCGCTAGGAAGTCGATTGTTAGTGGCAGGTGACTTCAACGCTAAGCACATCGACTGGGGCTCAAGACTAGAAACCAAAAAAGGTAATAACCTACTGGACGCAATCAATGCAAACAACTGTAAACACATTAGTACCGGAGAACCCACCTACTGGCCCACAGATAGGACCAAAAAGCCCGACCTCATTGGCATCGTGAAAAATATCAACACGAACAGTATAAAAATTAAATCCTCCTTCGATCTTTCTTCAGACCATTCTCCTATAATAATATTTTAGAATACTCTACTCACCTCGAGAGGACAACAAAATCAGCTAAACTGTACAACCCTATAACTGCACTTTTCTTTTCCTTATAACACAAAACGACATTGAAAAGGCCATAATATACTTTAAAGATACTATAAACGAGGGGGCACACAGAGCAACGCCCACAATAAAACAAACTAGCAACTCTTCATCAATTCATGTCGTTAAAAAACTAATACTTGCCAAGAGGAAACTAAGGAAAGGGTGACACATGACTCGAGCACCAAACGACAAAACTCAGTTAAACAAGATAACCAAAGAACTCAACCCACATCTGAGACAAATTATTCAGTATGGAAGGCTACAAGACACACAGCAAACAAGACAAAACATTTCCCACCACTCAGAAATCGGACGAGAAATGGGCTAGAGATAATTTTGACAAGGCATCAATTCTCGCCAAGTACTTCAAGGCTACCTTCACCAACACGGACGGCGTTAAGACTCAGCAATACTCCACTACAACAGCATCTCAGAGAAGAAACATATTAAAAGGATAACAGCAAAAGAAATTGAGGCCTGCGTTAAAAACGAAATAAAAAATAAAAAAAGCACCGGAATACGACCTCTTAACGGGGAAAAATATTAACGGAACTACCACAACTAGCCTTCATATATCTACGCAACCTATTCAACAGTATAGCAAGACTCAAACACTTTCCAAAACTTTGGAAAGTTGCAGAAGTAATTGCTATTCCAAAGTCAGGGAAAGACGCCACAAACATTACATCATATAGACCTATCAGTCTACTACCCTAATTTCCAAAATATTTGGAAAACTTCTACAAAAGTGACACAATCTAATGCTATTCCCAGTCATCAATTCAGTTTTAGACGACATCACTCAACTATTGAACAAATACATAGAGTGGCAAATAAAATATCAACAACCATCGAAAAAAAACAATTTTGTGTAGCGGTTTACCTGGATGTTGCGAAAGCAATTTATGCAAACTTAGCAAAATCATACCAAAAGACTACTTTTTGCTACTAAAAAGTTATATAGAAGATCGATGTTTTTATGTAAGGTATGATGACAAATGCTCCCAAATTCACCCAATTAATGCAGGAGTACCTCAAGGAAGTATTCTGTGGGACCCCTCCTTTATCTGCTCTTTAAAGCACACATTCCGTCTCCGGAAGTCATCTTCAAACTACTACATCCCGGTTACAAAAAAAAAAAAATACTGAACAAAACGACAGAGTGGTTCTCCAAATGACATATAAAGATCAACGAAGACAAGACGGTACAATTTATTTACACCACCAGAACTAGATATACACCTTCACCATTAACTATTAACAACAAACAAGTATCCATTCAACCGGTAGCTAAATATTTGGGGACAGCAAATTAACATGGAAGCAACACATCCAACAAAAAAGCAACCAAATAAAAAATAAATTCAATTCATAAATCGTCAATTTTATTGGCTATTACGACCTCAATTCCAACTATCCATAAATAACAAACTACTCATTTACAAGAGTATAATTAAGCTTATATGGACGTATGGTATTCAAATTTGGGGAACCTCAAAAAAATCAAATCTAGATATCATACAAAGACAGCAACCAAAAATTCGATTACCAACGCAGAATGGTATATTTGCAACCAAGCCATCGCGACCTGCAGATCAATACTGTCGGCAATGAAATACAAAAAATCAGCACAAGACACATTGGAAAAATTTTGGCACTTTCCGACAGCGAACTCAACACCCTACTCGTCCAAGAAACCTCAAGAAGAAGAAGGCTTAAACGTAAAAGACCTACCGACCTAATTTTCCATTCTTACTTTCAGAAGTCCACTAATGAACTTTTCAATTAAACTTCTTGAACCATGTTATGTAGTAGTGCATAAATTTACACCCTAGCATCTTATTATTTATGTAGGTATTATACCTAACACAACATTGAACACCAAATAGCAATATAGTAGAGCAGACAACACCTTAAAGCTCCGCCACGCAAGGTGATTCACATTCGAAGTGATACGAATACGTAATTCAATGCAACAAACGAGTGCTACATCTCTCTCAGACACTGTAGTCAGTAATAGACCTTTTAAATCAAATCAACTCTCAATCGATATCGGTCGATGTTTTTATGTTACTGAAATTTAATTACATTAATTACTTACCTACGAGTATAATCGCCTACAACCTGTCAGCCGTCTTGACATGATTTTGAATGCTTAGCTGCACTTTACCTAATTACCTGATCTCTCAAACGATAACATCTAATCAAATGACAGTCATTCGATAGTTACGAGTATGTATACTCGTATATTTATATTTCTTTTAAATTTTGCGAACCGGAGCTCGGATGTTGCAATGTATTTATTCAACGGATATTCAAGTTCACTATAGTTAGAATGCAAGAAAAAAAAAAACACATACGTTTGAGCGTGACATTATAGCTACTTGTGCAAGGTGGCAGTTAGACGTTGGCAATGAACTTTTTACAAGGATTTCTTTACATTCTAGTTTTATTCAAAGTAAAAGGTGCGTTCAAATAAATAATTGAAATAATATGAATATTATACTACGAGTATTACGTCAATACTGAAATAAGTGGTATAATTTTTGTAACATCTGGCCTGAGAAGCTGGATTTCATTTGGTATGGAGATTGCTGACCGCTCTAAAGGTGGGGGTCTAGGCGTCCGGACAGGTTCCACGAAACAGAGGCGGTAAATAACACTGGCTTAGTATGAACCAAAATCAATGGCATAAACATATACAGATGCTACGCTCCACCGAGTCTCACAATAGAGGAATTTGAAAACTTCCCTGACAGACTTACTTTGGATGTCAGAGACCGGAGTCCTATTGTCATAGCTGGTGATTTTAATGCCTGGGCTACAAAGTGGGACAGTTCCAGAACAAATAGAAGAGGAATTTGCCTTTTAGAGGCCTGCGACGCACTTGACATAACTCTTGCTAACAATGGCCAGGAAAAAACATTTAATTAAAACGAAGTGGATTCGATTATAGATCTCACATTTGTTAACACCTCGTGGAAAGTAAGTACCCACAGTGACTATCAGGCAATACTGTTTGAGATCAAAATGAACAGAAATACTACAGTTTCAAATATGACTCAGAACCTAGGATGGAAGGACAACACCCTCTATAAAGATGCGTTTTTATTATGCTGGAGGACACAACACTGACAGGCTCAGCGATAGACAAGGCGAAACAAATAATGAGACAACTTACAGATGCTTGCGATGTTTCTATGGTGCGAAAAAAGGGAAAACGTAAATATACTCCAGTCCACTGGTGGAATGAGAATATAGCGAAACTGCGCTCGGAATGCCACCGTAATGCATTTAAGTAACGAACAGCTAGCATCAACCTAGCTGACACCCATGGTAACAAGAGAAGAACTAAGATTTGGAGATAGAAAAGCACCTGGCCCAGATACTGTACCCAATATAGCACTGAAGACCGCAATTAGAGCCAGATCGGAATTGTTTCTGGAACTATACAATTCATGCCTTCGAAAAGGAGTGTTTCCGAGTCAATGGAAAGTGCAAAAATTGGTCCTCCTACCTAAAGGAAACAAACCACCGAGATATCCATCATCTTATCGACCACTCTGTATGCTGGATACAGCTGGAAAAGTACTGGAACGGATTATTGGTACCAGGCTAGAAGCAGCCATTGAAAATGCAGGAGGTCTAGCCGAACACCAGTATGGCTTTCGTAAGGGACGGTTCACTATAGATGCAATCAAGGTGGTAGTTGACACTGGAGAGAAAGCCATAGATGGCTGAAGATGGAAAAGAGGCTCAAAAGTACTGCTCCGTCATAACATTAGACATAAAAAATGCGTTCAATTCCGTAAACTGGGAACATATTTTGGCTGCTTTAAGGAACAAGAGAGTTCCACGGTATTTAATAAATATAATAATGGATTATTTTAGGCAGCGGATCCTATTGTATAATATAGATAAATGCATTAAGAAATACATAGCCACGGGTGGGGTGCCACAGGGCTCGGTTTTAGGGCCGCTATTGTGGAATGTTATGTATGATGACATTCTTCGATTATCAATCGCCATCGTAGTGGCCAAATTTTTGGAGGAAATTACACAAATCAGCAACGACACTATTAGGATAGTCCAAAAATGGCTTACTTCAGTAGGCCTATAACTTGCCGAAAATAAAACAGAAGCGGTGCTGATCAGCAGCAGGAAAAAGTGCGAAACAATTACCATCACCGAAACCAGCAATCAAGTATTTGGGTGTGGTGGTCGATACTAAGCTAACATTTAAACAACATCTGGAACATGTAAGTGAGAAAGCCTCACGAGTAAATAAGGCACTCATACGGATAATGCCAAACATAGGAGGACCAAAGTATAGCCGAAGAAGACTGTATGCGAGTGTAATCAAGTCAGTAGTCCTGTATGCTATACCAATCTGGGCAGGAGCTATGAAGACCAAGTCGTATAAGAAGAAAATCGAAACAACGTACAGATTATGTGCCTTGAGGGTATGTAGTGCATATCGCACAACGTCTAGCGATGCGGCATGTGTTTCCGATTCGACGACGCGTAAAATAACAAACCAAAAGGAAAAAAAAAGGAATCTGCGAATGAGCACCAAAAAAGTTCAATAAATTTCCCACTAAACACTTGTTATCTGGAAAACGTTATAATAATTTTTTTTTTCAAGGATGTATGACCTTCATACAAAATTAACAATTAAAGAAACAAAAGGAAAATAGATATCACCATCTGCTCTCGACTGCGTCCAAAATCTAAGTGGCCGAGACCATCAACGATTAACCATCAGCAGCCAGAATGCACCCATGCATCCACCCACGCACACAAGCTCAAGCGAGTCATGCAAGCACTGTGTGCATTGAGATTGATTTGTGTGCGGATCGTACGATAGATGCTGGTGCGCATGGATTGGATGAATATGGTCTTGCAGATGAAACATCCGATTGAATGCATGAGTGGCGTGATACATGAGTACAGTGAGTAACAGGTTATCGGAACAATTTAACAGTGATTAACAAACAAAGTCAAACAAAGAAATTAAATAACAAAGATAAACAAACAATAGTATTAAACAGCATGTGTCATTGCAGGAATGGTGCCCATTGACCTATTAAATGAACTGCAGAGAATATATGAAAAGAAAAACAACACGGACGACAACAATGTTGAAACGAGCACCATTGAGGGAACAAATGACCTAAGAGAAGCTGAACAAACGGCCAGTCTACGAAAATGGCAGCAGCTCTGGAATGCATCAAATAAAGATCCGTGGACGTACCGACTTATCCCGACAATCAAAGTCTGGATAGAGCGTAAACACGGATAGCTAAATTTCCACATGACCAAAATACTAAGTGGGCATGGATGCTTTCGTGCCTACTTACATAATTTTAAACTCGACGACACACCCAATTGTCCGTACTGCGAAGGAAGACAAGAAGACGTTGAGCATGTGTATTTTCAATACCAACTGGAAGAAATACCAAACCCTGAAAACATAATAGGGCACATGCTACAGTCGCAAGCAAAATGGGATGCAGTAGACACCTACACAAAATACATACCGAATGAACTTAGACAACTGGAGCGGGAAAGAAGGAGAGATGGAGAAAGGAGAAGGATAGTCCAAGAGACTGGCCACTTAGACATCAGAAGAAAGCAAGAATTGCTAAATCCTGCCCCGCGAAGGAATACCTGGAGGTGGTACCGCGGGGTATAAAAAAGGGTGTATAAAAGGGAGGTGGTTTTAGTCAGTAGAAATCTGGCATACTGACCAACCGAGTATTTCGTCATTATCTTTTAGAAGATTTCCCCTTCCAAACAAAAAAAAGGGGTCCGGACAGGCTCGTAGTGGAAAGTCAATTATTATTAAAACTGAGATCGTGTTCACTTAAATACCTCAAATTCGACTGATTAATAGCTTACCGAGGAAGCTCGCTTTTAACTTAGAGACAATTGTAGATAGGTACATACGAGTATGTACATGTAATATGTTCGGTAATTTTAAAGAAAATATTTCAGCAAAAATAAAACTTGGCCGCACGTACATGCACCTATACTAATATATGTATGTTGTTGTTTCACTGCAAATCGCTCAGATTTAAAATTTAAAGAAAATCGTTAAAAAGTGTTCTTTTTTTTTCAAAGAAATTTTAAAGATTTTCCATAACTTGGTATGCCATTTTTTTTATTATATTTATTATGATAGAAAGATTGGTAAAGTGTGTTTGAAACTCAGGTGGTATTAAGTTTCAGTAAACTCCAAGGGTGGCGTCTAGATAACTGGGGAGCATTTTTGATTGTTTTACGATTCACAGTATTTTTTTCAGTCCTCCAGTTGCATTCCTCCCTTTCAAAATGTCACCACAATACGCGACATGCTTTGAATGCACATCAGTTCACCCTAAAGCCTAACTTCGGTCGTGCTGCCAAATATAGGGATTCGTTTGTAAGCCGAGCGACACGAATGTGAAATAATCTACCAAGCTCTGTATTTCTCCATCACTATAACCTTCAAACATTTAAAGCCAACGTGCACAGGCTTCTCCCCTGTTCCTCTTCCCATTTTTCCTAAAAGCCAGTATTCATATTCCTTTTGGCGCGCGCGAATTATAAAAAAAAAAAAAAATCACCGCCCTACTGCCAGTGTTATGTCTTCGCAGTACAGTTGACATGAGCTTAGCGATTGATAAATTTTTTTATTTATTTCATGTGAAATAAATAGTCAATTCTTGATATCAGGATTTGAACCGATGATAGTACTACTACACCACGGCCATAATCGACTTCGAAAAAAATCGATCCAATCATAACCGAGAAATAGCTAATTTTCAGAAACCCCTTTTAAGCAAAATACAGTTAAATGTATTTCTTGGGAAAAACCTGGTACGCCATCTGATAGCATGTATCTACCATAACTCAAATATTAAATTTGATCCTTTGGAGCCGTTTTCAAGAAAACGTCTTTTTTTTAAAATCGACTTTAGTAAAGTACCGTTAATTTTGGAGTTAAAATGAAAATTTCGATTTCGCCTCTAATTGTGACTTTATGGCTTATTAACTTGTTCTAAAAAACAGACGTTTATTTAAATTTTAACGGATTTAAAAAAAAAATTTCAAATCTGAGTTTTTGCATATGAACAACAACATAAAGGTGGAAGTACGTGCGACCCAGTCGTGCACTTTATTTAATTTAACAATTTTGACGTTCATTCTGACACAAATCAATTTACTATTTTACTTGCTCCTATAGGACAAGTATTGTTTTTGTGAAAATGTTCGACCTCGAGATTTTGGTCAATTAATATAATAGAAAAACTCAAACAAGTGCGTCGCGCAATTCTGTCTAAGTGGTTGGATGGATTTGTCCCGAGAATCGAATTTTTATTTTTACCTCAAAATGAACGGTACTTTACTTGAGGTAAATTTTAAAGAAATGCAGTTCGAAAACAGCTCTAAAGATTTTGATAAAAATTGAAATCTAGAATAAAATGGACGTTTGGAATAACATCACCATCTTGCGGAAGCTGAATGCAAGTGCGCTTTACGTTCTTTTCCTTTTGCCTTGGTTCGTGAGACGACACGACAGCGTGGGACAACCTAAAAATTAAAGTTAAGTAAAAAACTGAATTTGTAATTCTCGCTAATTCTAGCTAAACCTTTTAACAAAGCTTCAAGATTTTAAAAATGCAAATTGGGCTCGTTATCGAACAGAAATTAATTTAAGACTGAGAAACATCCCAACGAATGTTGAAAATATTTCTAGTAAACAAGACGTGGACTCTATTGTAAAGGACTTTTCCACACACATTCTAAATGCTGCTGACAAAATCTGTTCCAAAAGTTCCTAAAAGACCATTTTGCGCAAAACTTCCTGTTCATGTTTTGGAACTTATTAAGTTTAGGAACAAGTGTAGACAAGATTGGCAGAGATATCGCCAGTCTTTTTTCCGATATCAAGTACTGCATTTAAATACGCTTATTTCTAAGCATATCTCAGAATATCGCAATAAGGAATGGAACACCAAACTTAGCACCCTTGAAAAAAGCGCAAAGCCTTTTTGGAATATAGTAAAAATTGTTAGGAATAAAAACAGACAATTACCTTTCCTCAAAAATTTTGTCAACACCTTTTTTACAGACATCGAGAAAGCAAATGCACTTGCATTTAATTTTGCAAATAATCATGTTGTGGCAAGTAACCTAGGTGATCAAGTTACGAACAACGTAGTGGATAACACTATCCAAAACTTTTTTGCGGACAGTTATAACCAAACATCTTCTGTTGTCTATGTAACCGAAGAGGACATTCAATTTTGTATCAATAACTAAAATATTCGAAAAACAGGAGGTCTTGATTTGATAAGAAATATTTATATCAAGCAACTTCTTAAGACCGGAATAAAATTTATAACATTTCTTATAAACTCATGTCTAAAAATGGAATATTTTCCTGATACCTGGAAACTAGCTAAGGTAGTTCCTATAATAAAGGCTGGAAATCCTCCTGAAAATCCTGAAAGCTACAGGCCAATTAACTTACTTAGCAATCTTAGCAAAATCTATGAAAAAGTGCTTAAAGAAGCAATCTCAAAACATATCTGTGATAATAATATATATCCAAATGAGTAATTTTGATTCAGGCGCCACCACAACTCATCCCACCAGGTGCTCAGAATATGTAACCATGTCAAATGAAATCGTGCAGTGGGCAGATCTACTGGAATGGTACTACTTGATATAGAAAAGGCATTCGATACGGTCTGGCATGACGGTCTTTTATACAAATTGATACATTTTCGCTTTCCCCCCTACATTTGTAAAATTGTCCAAAGCTTCCTGTCTCGTCGTTGTTTTAAAGTACAAGTCAATTGTGGTGTCTCTGATTTAATAAATTTTCATTCGGGTGTGCCACAAGGTTCAGTTCTTGGGCCAATTCTATACAATCTGTATACATCAGACTTTCCAAATTTGCCTGATTGTCATACTGCAATTTTTGCAGATGATACCGCTATATTTTCTTCTCATGAGCTCTCAATATTGAGAGGAATCTTACAAATGCGATCAAAATATTGCAAAAGTCTTATAGCAAATGGAAAATTAAATTGAATGAGGAAAAAATGCAGGCCATCTTTTTCACACGAAAAAGGAAGCACTGTTTTATTAACAGTAGTCAATTACAGATTAATGGATTATCTATAAATTGGGAGCCCTCCGTTCGTTATTTGGGAATATATCTGGACACAAAACTAACCTTCAATGAACAACAGGACAATTAAAAAGGTCGGAGTTGCAATCAAAATATTATATCCATTTATAAATAGGAAATCATTGCTTTCAACCGAAAATAAGATGATCATTCATAAAGTGGTTTTTAAGGCTATTTTGCTATATGGGTGTCAAGTATGGGGTAACTGTTCGAAATGTCATATAAAAAAATTACAAGTATCCCAAAACAAGGTATTAAAAATGATGTTAAATTTGCCATGGCATCAATCAACCTTAGATGTTCACTGTAAAGCAAATGTTTAATTGATTTCTAATAGGATTCAAAAACTTATGTCAAAATTTCTAGAAGGCTGTAGTTTTGCTGAAAATCCGCTTATTAATGACTTAAATATGATTTACATGTAATAAAAAATTAAAACTTATTTTTCATTTATTTATTTAATGCTCTTGCATTAACTTATTAACTTATTGTAAAATAACTTATTTATTTATTTGTTACTATATTATTTATTTATTTATTTGTTTATTTATTTAATTATTTATTTGTTTATTTATTTATTTATTTATTTATTTATTTATTTGTTTATTTATTTATTAATTTATTTATTTATTTAGGTTTATATATTTATTTATTTATTTGTTTATTTATTTATTTATCTATTAATTAATTTATTTATTTATGTTTATATATTTATTTATTTATTTATTTATTTATTTACTAATTTATTTAAATATTTATTAACTGATATTTATTAGTTTACTTATTATTTGTTATTTATTTAATGTGAACAAATTATTATTATTATTATTATTTTTTTTTCTCCTTTATATTGGAGGTTTTTCCTCGTATTTTCCTCCAAATTATAAAATTATAAAATGATTTAAAAAAACCTTTTACAAATAAAATACACAATGTTTTAGAAGAAAGATAATTACATAGCTATCAAATCTCTAAATTGTAAAATGTGCGGTAACAATACTAATGTAAACACTATTATACGAAATAAAAAGATCTATCTATCTATCTAACAATAATAACACCTAAGTTTGGCAGCCATTTCCCCTATCGCGCAGGGTCCTGTTAGCACGCCTATCAAGATTTGAATTTCTTTTTTATTCATCGCTAGTAGGCTTTTTATTCTGTTTTCATCCATTGTAGGCCATAAGCTGCAATATATGGCACAGTCGCTTCTGGCGGACCATGCGGAGTTAATCAGTTCCCTTGCTTTTAGGTCTATTTTCCTTTTTGGTTCACATATTGGAGTTTCTACTATTTGAAAATCCAATGCTGATCCCTTTTTAGCTAGTTCATCTGCTGTCTCGTTTCCTCTTATATTGCAATGTCCAGGAACCCAGCATCATCAACATCATGGATGTTGCATATTCTGTTCAAGGTATTACGGCATCTGGAAACTGTTTTCGACCTGACTTCCACGCAGTTTAGTGTTTGATTGCCGCTTGACTATCCACGAAAATTGTAATCTTTGAAGGATTTAGTTTTTTGGTATGTATACGAGTAGTCTGTGCAGCCCTATCAATGGCGAAGACCTCAGCCTGAAAGATGCTACAATCATCCGGGAGTTTGTACGAGTGGTTGATTTTAAGTGACTCGTAAAATACTCCAAAGCCAGTTCCGATATCCATTTTAGACCTATCGGTGTAGAGCTGAATGTCCTGTACATTGATTAATGTGTTGGAGTCCCACTCTTGTCTTTCGGGAATAAAAGTGGAGTAGTTCTTGTCGAAATCTATGTAGGGTATGATATAATCTGTTGTTCTGTCTAGATCGGTTATACTATACCTATTGAGTATAGATCCGTGTTCATAGCAGCTTTGCTTCCATGCACCCGATTGTTTGAGACGAATCGCACTTTTGGCAGCTGTGCGTCGTATGTACTCATCTAGGAGAGGGATATTTAGCATCATCTCTGTGTTGATCTCTATGCTCCTGTTATGTTTATGCATGCTAATCTTTGTACCTTTGTAAGTATTTTAAGGTAACTGGCTTTGTCTGTTGCATTACATCACACAATAATTCCGTAGGTAAGGATGGGTATGACAATAGCCGTGTACATTCAGTTAATCATGGACGGACGCAGACCCAATTGTTTACCAAAGGTTTTCTTGCACACGTAGAATGAGAAAAAGTGCTTTCTCATTCTTTTTGGGTTCTTTTTCTAGGTGAGCTTCGCATCAAGGATGGTTCCGAGATATTTAGCTGATGTGGAGAGATTCGGAGGAATTCTATTCAGTTTAGGGGGATCAAATTCATCTATTTCCCTTCTATTGGTAAACAGAACCAGTTCGATTTTAGTTTAGATTTATACTTAGACCATTTTGTTCTGCCCAGGAGGACAATTCTTTTAGTGCAGATTCCATTAGGTTACTGATTGTAGGTAAGTATTTCCCACTGATCATGATTAGGGGAGAGTGAGTACGAAAATAACGGTGGGTCGGTTGTAACATTCCATTTTTCGGAAAAACAAATACCGTATCCGTTCGCTTTTTGATGCAAAATTATTCACAATTGAGTGTTGAATGTGTCCTAAAAAAACCAAGTGTCAGTATACTACACAATGACACATAAAGTTCAAAACGTCAAATTGAATTTTTTTTTTTTAGGTGATTTTTCGTTATTATTTCATATTAAATAAAAGTTTCATAAATAAATAAAGTGGTATTTTCAAAACTTATTTTGTGCTGAGTTTAATACAAATAGTATTTTTTTCGTTGACTCCATAGTTTTTGTCGATTTTAATATTCATTGTGAAAAATCATGGGGTGGACGGTTGTAACATGTTACAACCGTGGATTGATTCCAAAAGAGATTTTTGTAAAAGCAGCCGAAGAAGTTCTAAAAGATGGTAGATCAATTCGTGGAGTCGCAAAGGCTCACAACATCTGCCATGTCACACTTGATCGGTTTGTTTGCAAAACCAAACTATTGCAAGAGTCCCCTGGTGAAGCTGTTTATCCAGCTGTAGGATATAAAGCTCATAATAGAGTTTTCTCAAAGGAATACGAAATAAGTTCATACAAGATATAAACGACCTTTGTGTTCTTAAAATCATTTTGTTTAATTTTTTTTTTTTTTTCAAAGATAAAATTAGATGGATATATAAATCGCTGTGCTGATTTGTACTATGGACTAACAACTAACTGCGTCCGAAAGCTGGTATACCAGGTAGCTGACTTTTATAAGCTCCAAATGCCTTCATCCTGGAAAGTGAATCAAATGGCTGGGAAAGAGTGGCTCAGGTCTTTCATGAGACGCAACGAAACCCTATCAATTCGAAAACCTGAACAAACAAGCTTAGCGAGAGCAATGAATTTTAACAAGTTCTTTGACAACTTGCTTGATGTTATGAATCGTTTCCAATTTGAGCCACAAGACATATTCAATATTGATGAAACGCGCTTAACGACTGTCCATAAGCCCACGAACGTTATCGCAAAAAAAGGCAAAAAACAAGTTGGAGCCATTTCATCTGCAGAGCGAGGAACTCTGGTTACAATGTGTCTTGCTGTCAACGCAATAGGCAACACAATCCCAACAATGTTCATATTTCCCCTCAAGAAATATAATCCAGCGTTCCTTAAAGGAGGACCTATCGGGAGTATTGAAGCTGCTAATAAGTCAGGGTGGATGCAATCGGAATTTTTAAACTTCATGGAACATCTCGTTAAACATACTAATGCCAGCAACAGCAATCGTAAATTGGTACTTCTTGATAACCTCCATTCCCATCTGACTTTGCCAGTAGTAAATTTTTGCAAAGATAATGGGATTATGCTCCTCATATTTCCACCTCACTGCTCTCACAAGCTGCAGCCGTTAGACCGAAGTGTCTTTGGACCAATGAAGACATATTTCAATCAAGCTTGTGCAAACTGGATGAAATCGAATGCAGGAATAAACTTAAAATTTGTGGTATACGCATAAGCTTTAAATTTCTGATAAAATATGTTTTTTCAGGACATCGAATAAAAATATACTACAATATATACCCGAACTTGCTAAAAAAGATTTAGAAAAAGCAGCGACAGCCACCAACATCTTATCGGGCTTCAGAGTAGCAGGAATTTGGCCAGTAAATTCGGATGTTTCTGGGGATGATGAGTTTGCCCCAAGCAATGTTACGGACAGATCATATGCAACTAAAGCCCAAGCTCCAGATTTCGAAGAAGTTAACTTGTTTCCAAATTCTGCTGCTCATATTGATACAATTACAGCCAATGAATCGGTTGAACCGTTTTTTCCGAAGTCGTCATGCCGTTTCCATGAAAACTTAATTTTATGTTTTGATTTTGACATTGTTCACTTTTGCTTTTTACTTATTTTTATGTTTTTCATAAAGTCGCCTACTCAGAATTTATAATTCTGTGATTCAAGTGCTTTAAACTAAGAAAGTATTATTTTTGTTCCTAAATCAAATTAAATTTGATAAACAAAGTACAAAATCTCAAGGCTGATATGTATTTTTTTCTTTTGTTTTTTAAAGCTATTTACTATATTTATATAGATTATACCTATATAAATATAGTAAATAGCTTTAAAAAACAAATGAATTCAATGTGTACCTAACCACTTTTTGTATTTTCCTTCATTTAATTCATATGGTGTTACAACCGTCCTTCCACCGTGTTACAACCGATACACGCCAAAGGACGTTTGTAACATTTGACTTTCCCTTCTTCTTCACAGCACATACATGGAACAAACAAACCTTTGGAAATGAAACAAGTATTTTATGGAAGCTAAATGCCCATTTAATAATATGGATTTTGTTTCATTTTGCTAAGCATATTGATTTACAAGTAGTGATACAAAATATCAAAAATGTTACTTTCGTACTCACTCTCCCCTACTATGTCGTCTGCATATGCAACTATTTTTACTCCTTTGGTTTTGAGGATCTTCAGAATTTTGTTAATTGCAAGGAGCCAGAGCAAAGAAAAAATTACTCCTCCTTGTGGGGTTCCTCTTGTAACTGTTTTCCTCGCGATGCTCTCGCCTAATTCGGATTTGATCATTCTGCTCTTAAGCATTTCGTCAATACAGGCGATTATCTCTGTTTTTACTTCTAGTTCAAATAGTACTGCATTTATCGATGTCCTATTTAGGTTGTTAAATGCCCCTTCGATGTCAAAAAATGCGGCTAGAGTATATTCTTTAAAGTGCAGGTTTTTCTCAATGAATGAGACAACATCATGTAGTGCATTTTCTACCGATGTGCTTTTTATGTAGGCGTGTTGTGCTACATAAATTGTGCTACATAAATTGTGTTCATTGAGAAGGCTTCTCAGGTGTAGATCAAATAATCTCTCCAGAGAAATGAGGTGAGGCTAAGTGGTCTGAAATCGTTTGCGGAGTTATGGGTTGGTCTACCCGCCTTAGGGATAAAGACCACTTTTACCTCTCTTCAATAGTTCGGTACGTAACCTAACTTTATACAGCTGCGGTAAATTACTTTAAGCCAGGGTGTGATTCTTGTTTGAGCATGTTGGAGCATGGCTGGAGTAATGGTGTCCGATCCTGCGGATTTATAGGGTTTAAATGATTTAACCGCCCATGCTATCTTTAGCTCTGTAATGATATCATCGTCATCATTTGTTTCTAAGTTTGGAACGAACTGAGGGGTAGTAGCATTTTGAACGAGATCGCTTCACCCTGGGAAGTGTGTTTTCATTAACAGTTCTAACGATTCTTGGCTTGACTCCGTCCAGGAGTTGTCAGTGCGCTTGAGATATCCTGCGACTGACGGGTCTTTGGATAAAACTTTGCGTAGTCTGGCAGCCTCGTTAGTTTTTTTCAATGGATCCACAATAGTTGTGTCAGGACTCTGTTTTTGCTCTTCTAATATCACGTGTGTAAAGATTAAGTACGGACCTGTATGTGGGCCAGTCTATCTCTGATTTACTTGTTCTTGCTTTATTATGTAATCTTCTGACCTCTGTTCTAGGTTTTCTAAGTTCGTTAGTCCACCAAGTGGCCTTAGTGAGTTTACGATTACGAGAGATGTGACAGGAGTTATTAAAGGCTTTATTATTTTTTCCCAGTTATGAGCTGGACTGCATGTACCGTTAAAGTGAACACAATGGGGCAGCGCACTCTGAATCAATTCTCCGACCGAAAACTGACTTCATAGAAGAGAGAGGTGAAGTGTACAGTAAGAAACGGGGTAAAATGTTCACCCAGCGTTGAAGTGTTTTAACAGGGGTTAAAAACCAATACTCGTACACAAACAAGTCAATTTCGAGATACAAAAAAATGAGTATGTCGTGCGCATTTCATTTGTAATTTGGCAGCCGAGTAGTAAACATTGCAATAAAAGAAAAAATGGAAAATTTTTAACTATTTGGATAATACTTGGACCAAACCCGAAACATTAAAACTGATCGATGAATATAAAAAAGAAACCCATTTTGTTTTAAAGCTCACCATTCCGACCACCTGAAATTATTTAAAAAACGGGAGGCAGTTCTGGCTATTGTTGGTGCTTTGAAGATTTTGAAGCCTAGATGGACTCATCAAAGCAAAATTAAAAACATTATCGCAACAATTGACCAATGAGAAGAAAAGAATTATTTGTTGTGAAAAAAGTGGGATGGGTGCCTCATCTGCTTACAAGCCTACTCTTTGGTGCTACGAGGAATTGTCATTTTTAATGCATGCCAACGACTAATATGCCGGCTCGTCCAATTTAAATATTTCCCAGGTAAGGAAAATAATTAATATATGGCTGTTTGGTATTTACATGATTAAGCAGTTCTATGCAATGACGACCAATTTGAAGAAGAGCCACCAATTGAAAGAGAGCTACCGCAGACTTCTAAGAAAGTATATATGGGTATATCTACATCAGTAAACGATCAACCAACACCCGTAGGTCGACGAAACGCAAGATCTGCCGAAAACATCGCCGCTGTCCGTGAGAGTGTGCAGGAGAATCCGAGGCAGTCCATTTCGCGTCGCTCACAAGAACTCGGCCATTCGCAGACCACAACTTGGCGAATTTTGCGTCGTGACTGGGGCCTGCACCCGTACAAAATTCAACTGACTCAGAAGCTGAAGGTAAACGACCATAGGTAACGACGTGTGTTTGCTGAATGGGCTCTGGAGCAGTTGGAGACTGACCCTAATTTCATCGAAAAATCATTTTCAGCGATGAGGCCCATTTCTGGATGAATGGGTACGTCAACAAACAAAATTGTCGAATTTGGGACGGTACCAATCCACATGAGACCCAAGAGCGTCCAATGCATCCCGAAAAAGTCACTGTTTGGTGTGGATTTTGGGCTGGCGGCGTCATTGGTCCATATTTCTTTGAGAACGACGTTGGCCAGGCCATCACCGTCAACGGCGAGCACTATAGGTCGATGATTACCAACTTCTTTTGGCCTGAATTGGATCATATGGACACCAACGACATGTGGTTTCAACAGAACGGCGCTACATGCCACACAGCTCACGCCACATTGGAAATTCTGCACGAGCGATTCGAGGCCATAGTCTTCTCACGTGGAGGTGATGTGCGATTTGACCCCGTTAGACTTTTTCTTGTGAAGTTTTCTGAAGTCGCAGGTCTATGCGAATAAGCCACAAACCACAGCGGCCCTCAAAGCCAACATAACCATTGAGTCATTGAAAATTGGACATTTCGGATGAGCGCCACCCAGAGAAGCCGCGGCAGATATTTGAACGATGTTGTATTCCACACATAATGGCATCGATAGGCCTTTCAAATGAATAAAAAATGTCGATGAGTTCTCACACAGACTTTGTTTTATTTAAATTTAAAGATAGGAAGCGCTTAATGAAAGACGCTTTACATACTAGCTTAAACCCCTCCCGCTTCGCCAGGCATTTAAAAAAAAAACCGTTGTTGTACTCAACTGTATGTACCACAACGGTATTTTTTTTTTTTTTATAATCTGCGCGCGCCAAAGGGAGTATTAATACCCTTTAATTGTTTCAGGGCACGGGCGTCAGGGAAATGGGGGAAGAGGAACAGAGGAGGTACCTATGCACGTTGGCTTTGAATGTTTGAAGGTTGTAGTGATGGGGAAATACAGAGCCTGGTAGATCGTTCCACATTCGTGTTGTTCGGCTTATAAATGAATCCCTATAATTGGCAGTACGACCGAAGTTTGGCTTTAGGGTAAACTGATGTGCATTCGAAGCATGTGGCGTATTGCGGGTGAAATTTTGAAGGGGAGGAATGCAACTGGCTATTTCGCTGGAGCATTTTTTGTGGAAAATCGATAAAACAGGGAGAGACATGAGATATTTCTCCTATGTTCGAGTGAATGTATAGCATTCACAATCTCACTATCACCTATAAGTTTTAACGCGCGATTTTGTACCCTATCAAAAATGTGCAGAATGGTCTTGGTGCAGCAGACCAGAAATGGGCGTTATATTACAGCTTAGGGCGGGTGAATGCCTTATAAATTGAGGCCAGATCAGACGGGGTAAAATATTTCTTGCACCGTTTAAATTATCCTTGACATTTTGCAGCATTTTTGGCGACCTCGAATATGTGATCGTTCTATCGAAGATGGTTATTAATACACATACCGAGAATGGCAAGTCTTTCGGTTTCAATGATGCAAGTACCATCCATGGATAATGGTTGAGGGTTTTGGTTTCGCTTGAGAGACAGAAGACAGCATTGTGTTTTGGAAGCATTAAATTCCACTCTGTTGGTTGAACCCCATTTAATTATGCTGTCCAGGTCGGAATTTAATGTGTTTAACATACGTGTTTTTTTTTTTTTTTTTATTTGATGGAATTATCTAATTGTTTTTTTTGTCACCACGGTGGAGAGTGAGAGTTGGAACGCGTGTGCACACGATGGCAGGCAAAAGGCAACTCCAAGTATCGCACACAAAAATGTCTAAGTTTTTTTTCCATGTTTTTAAATGTTTTTGTAATTTTTTTTTCCTATCGCCTTTAAAAAAAAACATCTAAATTGGTTGAAAATTTCGGGGTAAAGGAAAACATACGCATTTTGCCACTTAGTTTTATATAAAATATAGATACATATATAATATACACTACTAGATGACCCGGTGAACTTCGTACCACCTAGGATTGATTTGATTGTAACTCTTCATAAGCGATTATGAATCCCAATCAACCTTCCAACTCCAATTCATTGATATTTCGTTTGGTGATTAAATGAAACTCGTTCGTAATTCAAATGAATTCAATTTCTTTTATTTACATGGAAAAGAAATGAGGTTAATATTCAATGCAAAGCTTTGTGGTAAAATACGTTTTGCATTTTGTTTTCCGGCGAGTAAACGTGAATTCAAGAATTCTGTGGGATAGTACTATTACTTCATCCTGGTTGATGACTGTGTCAACCGATTTGAAGGAAAACAACTGTCCCGGAATGAAATTTAGAATGGTCGCGTTGAAATCATCGCCATCTTTGCTTTTCGCCGCCAAAATCGCTCATTTACTCAGCCAATTATGGTTTTTGAAGTTTTGCACTATGTTCGCAAAAACACGTCGAATGAGCTCTTCCTTCGATTCGGTCAACTGGCAGAAATCAGTGAGCAATATGATGAATCCGATCGAGATGACAACTGCTATTTTCCCATAACCAATGTCCAACAATTGCTTCGAAAACACACCTGCAGTTCGATCTTGTTGCAAAAAAACTCGCATGTTAGTCGTCAATCGGAGGGTCTTCACATGCCGCCACAAATTTGATGATTTCAAGCACGCGTTTAGTTCGTCAGCTGCAGTTGAACGTGGAATAACAGGAAGAGTCTGACGAAAATCACCGGACAACAGAATCGTGGCTCCACCAAAAATGTTTTGATTGTCGCGAAGTTCTTTCAACATTCTGTCCAGCGTCTGTAAAATCTTCTGTAGAATCTTCGCCATTGCGCTATTTTTTGCGATGTTGCAAGTTGGTGCCTCGTTGATATGCATGTTCAGTGCCAATCTCAATGCAGAATGTGCAGTTTATCCGCCTTCTAACAAAGTCGCTGCTATTCCAGTTGAAGCCAGGGCAACTTCATGCTGCGATCGAATCGACGCCAAAAGCAATGAAATTAAGAACGTTTTTCCAGTCCCTCCGGGAGCATTCAGGAAGTAAATGCCACAAGTTCCATTGTTCACAGCTTCCATCAAAGAGTTGTACGCAGTCTTTTGTTGTTGATTCAATTGCGGAACATTTGTACGTACTGTTTCGGCTAATTCTTCGGTTTTTTTTTTTTTTTTTTATAATTTGCACGTGTTAAAGGGGATATGAATACCCTTATACTAATTTTTAGGACACGTGCGTTTTTGTGGAAAGGAAGAGACAGAGAGAAAGACAGAGTGGTTTGGTTTGAAACTCAGGTGGTATTAAGTTTCTGTAAACTCCAAGGGTGGCTGCCCAGATAACTGGGAAGTATTTTGTTTTGTTTTCGCTAATATTGTCGTTGCGTATGATTCACAGTATTTTTTTTCCGTCCTCCTGATGTCATCATCACGATCAAGTTGCATTTTGGCCCTATGACCACCCTACTGCTATTGTTATGCCTTCACAGTAGAGTTGTCTTAGCTTTCGCAAGTGATCGACTTTTTTATTTATTTCATGTGAAATCAGGATTCGAACCGTGAATCAACAGCGTGACAAGCGATGATGTTACCACTACACCACGGCCACCCTCCGTTTTCGTTGCTTTTCTCTTTGTAATTCGTGGTTGAATGCGTCGTGCATTGGACGATTAGGTGATATGCAACAACACTTTACTCGCCATCAATAAACACATGTCTTCTATCATGATCAATGCCTCATTGTTCTGCTGTCATTTGCAATGTCGGATTTGAAGTTTGGCGACGTACACGATACAAAACATCCTCAGACATGTCGTCCTTATATTTGATCCACAAATCGTTCGTATTCGAAGGGGAACATGTGGATATGATAATCGCAAACAATGTGCGAATTTGATGCGGTGAGGAAGTTATGACAGAATCTTTGAGCGTATTGCCCCAATTCGAATCGTTCTCGAGCAACTGTAAGAATTGACACTCCTCACGGTAGGTCGCACTCAGATACCCATAAACAGTTCTCAATTGTTGAAACGACGTCGGAACACGAACATTCACCAATAACATCGAAGATAGTAACATTCGTCGTTATTTGGATGCGTCTGAAGAAAAAAACATTTGAATGTCCTTCAACTGGTGTTCCTTGTTTCTGACGCTGAAATGATTTCAATGCATGTGTAGTAGCGTGGCAGCATACAGCAAAGTGCGAGCGAAAGCGTCTGCTTGACAAACCGAGAAGAAGCTTGTTAATGTTGTCGACAGTGGCCGTACCACTCTGTCCGCTGCGTTCGCTGTATTTAAATACACTCGTTACCCGTTTTCCAGATGCACTGTCAAATGTACAACTGTAGGGTGTCTTTCGTGGATCGCAAAGGAAAAGGTGCGCCAATTCGCCTCGTTGCTGCTCACATAGCGACCCATCTGATACTGAGATACTTTGTCGTTTGCACTTGTCACACCGAAAACAGCCATATTTGCATATGTACTTGATCGACTTGACGAAGTTACAGTATTCCTCATTAATGTGAGCCTCAAAGCCTTGGACAATATCTTCGAATATGGCACATCCCAACGATTGTCCACATTAACATCTTGTCCTTAGACCTTCCGTAACTGATCGCCTACGATACAATGGGTATCTGTCATTGCCTGTGATGGTGTCGGTAGTCAGGTCTCTCGGGTATCGCTTAGAACACTTGCCATCGATCATACAGGTTGAGTCGTTGTTGAAAACTCCGCAAGATCCATGGGTCATATTCATAGTCACCACTGCATGCAAATTCGGATCAACAGCAGGATGAGGGAATCGATTTCATCCGGTCTGATTTTGTCAGTGAACCAAACCAAAATGGGCGCATGAGGCAGAACACGTTTTTGCCATTCAACGGAGTACATCTAACAACGAACTTGGCCATACACACGGTGCTTTACGATGAAATCCACCAGAGATTTTAATTTTTGTTTAAAATCTCTTGCAGTGATGTCATATCCGTCAACTGGTGTTTGGCTGGGTAGGAGTTCCTTCTTGATTTCGATCCATTGATGCGACATCGCATCTTGCGCATACTCATGCATGTGGCGAGTGCTTCCAATGTAAGGGGCCTGCAAAATTGTCATTCTTCCCACGTTGTTTGCATCGCCGTCAGCATTAATCGTATCGCGGAGATGAATGTATCCTTCAGATCGGAGCTGCTTTTGGTTCAAACGAATATATGTCAGTTGTTCAGTCTCAATTTTGACATACATATTGTAATATGCAGGCTACGGCTCGAGTAGATAAAACGATATTCTGTGAAATTTATTTCTTTATTTTCTACTCTATAGAACAATTCAAGTTCACACTATACTATTCTTCTCAAATTCTTTTCTTACAAGGTCTCTTTCCTCTCAAATCACTTTATCTCCTTTCAATTACTTAATTTACAAATCCAAACTAATTACTTTTCCTTGTTCACTCTCAACTTTCAATTTATCACAAAATTACAACTTCGCCTATTATCACTTTTCTAATCTCTTCGCCACAGTTTAAAAATCACTGTCTTTTTTTTGATCGCCATCTGTCCTTATATAGCAGAAGTTTCTGATAGCCAGAAACTTCTAGCAAATTCTTCGACCAAAAACAAAAATACCTAAAAACAAAATCCCTAAAAATTATGACAATCATTTCGAACAGGCAACAAATTCTCTCTTGTTCTCTTTTATCCGCGATATTATCCGAGCTGTGGTGACTAATTTCAGACACGAACCTCAAAAGAAAGCAATGAAAAGACACTTCGGAATTTGTTGCCTGTTCGAGGGCGTAGTTATTATGCTACATTATGTTACACTGCCCTCCTCTTAGACTTGTTCGTCCCGAACAAGTGTGTCCTCACTTCGGCCATTGTATCGACTCAGTCGGTCCACATGAACCACTTTCATTTTGGCCCTTGGTCCTCGCTGGATGCGGTAGACAACATCGTTGATGCGGGCTATTATTCTGTAGGGACCCTCCCAGTTCTGCTGCAACTTAGGTGATTTCCCCTTTTGGCGATGGGGATTATACAGCCACACTAGATCTCCTTCCTGGAATCCTGACGTTGTTGCCTTGGCATCATACCTGGTCTTCATGCGGTCGCTCGTCATCTTAATCTGGCTTCTGGTCCTTTGGTGTATGTCCCTAAGCCTTTCCCTCAGGTCCGCCACGTACTCTTCTTCATTTCTGGGCTCATTGGTAGGAGATCCAAATTTCACCTCACTGGGTAAACGAGCTATTCCACCAAATAAGATTTCGAACGGCGTATGTCGAGTAGTGCTATGCACGGCACTTCTATAGGCCATCAAAAACAAGGGAATCTGCCGGTCCCAATCCCGTTGGTAGTCACCTACGACCTTCGAGAGATGTTCGTCCAAAGTCCTATTGAAACGCTCCACCATACCGTCCGACTGTGGATGAAGCGGGGTTGTCCTTGTCTTTTTGATTCCGAGTAGTTGACACATCTCTTGGAAGATTCTTGACTCGAAGTTCCGCCCTTGGTCAGAATGCAATTCCAAGGGCACACCGAACGTTTCCCCGGGAGTGGGGTAAGCCAGTATCGGGGCATCGCATAGCCGTTGTTTAAGTGCCTTGAAGCTCTTCTCGCACTCAATTGACCATTTGAATTGTTTTCCCTTTTCCGTCAACTGGTGCAGGTTCTTTGCGATCCCGGCAAAATCCTTCACGAACCGTCTGTAGTAGGTGGCTAGGCCCAGGAAGCTCCTTAGTTGGTGTTTGTCTTTGGGGACTGGCCAGTTTTTCACCGCTTCGACCTTCTCCGGATCGGTTCTCACTCCTTTCGCTGAAATTATGTGTCCCAGGTACTTGACTTCCGCTCTAAACAGGGCGCACTTCTTGGGGTTGAGTTTCAGGTGGGCACTTCGAAGCCTTTGAAATACATCCCTTAGATTGTCTCGGTGTTGCGCAAACGTTTTTCCTACGACGATGACATCATCCAAGTATACCAAACAGGTTTTCCATGTTAACCCTTGCAGGACACATTCCATCAATCGCTCGAAAGTCGCCGGAGCATTGCACAGCCCGAATGGCATTACCGTAAATTGCCATAGCCCATTTCCTGCGGTGAAGGCGGTTTTCTCCCGGTCTTCTGGATGGATCTGTACCTGCCAGTAGCCACTCTTCAAGTCGAGAGTGGAAAACCATCGGGCTCCTGATAGTGTGTCTAGCGTGTCGTCAATCCGTGGCAGAGGGTAGCTGTCTTTCTTGGTGACGTAATTGAGCTGCCGATAGTCCACGCAGAACCGCGTGCTGCCATCTTTCTTCTTAACCAGTACAACCGGTGATGCCCACGGACTTTTGGAACTTTCAATCACACCTTCTTTCTCCATTGCCGACACCATCTCTGCAACTTCTGTCTGCTTTGCCAATGGAAGGCGCCTAGCAGGCTGACGAATTGGTCTAGTATCACCAGTGTCTATTCGATGTTGTACCAGGTGTGTTCGGCCGTATTCTCCGTCCTGTGAGGCAAATACATCAGCGTACTCATTGATAAGATTCTCTGCCATAGTTCGCTGCTCCTGATTCAGCTCACTGGACTGGAGAATCGTCTCTCTCGTTTCCGCTGTCCAAGGTGATGGGAGAGGTTTTGGAGGACCACGTTCAGATATTGTTGCGACGGCGGTAATCGGCGTGCATTTTCCAGTCACCTCCCCTCGCCTTAGTTTGACAGTGTGTGGTCTTGCGTTCAAAACTCTCACTGGAACCATGGTGTTCTTTGGTTCGACTAACGTCTTTCCCACGATGTAGTCTTGAGAATTCTTCTCTGGGTCTGGTTCTACTATGTAGAATCGGTGGCTCCCAAGATCACCTTCCAGCTTCGTCCAAATGATTGTCTCTGAAGACGGCGGCAAAACTTCGTCTTTGCTGATGACTGTCCTGAGAGTTACGGCATTCTCGTTTCCGTACACCATCGGAATCTCCACATTTCGATACCTCAGTACTTGCATCCCGATGTCCAAGATTACTTCATTTGCTTTCATGAAGTCTATTCCGATGATGCACTCGTCGCATATGTCTGCCACCAGAAACGCATGGGAGAACGTCAGTCCTGCCAGAGTAAGCGTAAGGCGAACTTCTCCAAATACCTTCGCCATTTCCCCTATTGCAGTCTTCAGGCAGTAGCTGTTGGTGTTGTGCAGCCAGGAGCTTTTGACGATATCTCTTCTTACAATGGAGGCAGTGGCACCTGTGTCGATGGTGGCTACGCACTTCTTCTTGTTGATTAGTGCCTCCACTGTCAGGCTCTTGTTATCCCGTTTGGTTTGCGAAACTTGAATGGTGGTCCTGGGGGCCTCGATTCCAGTAACCAACTTCTGCCCCGCGAAGTTGGTCCTTACGCATTTCCCGACTGCTGGTTTTGGGAAGTCTGACTGACAGGATGGATGTTATCACCTCCAGATGCTTCCTCTCTGCTTCTCCTACTTCCGCAATGTGGACAATTTCCTCGTCTAGGTGCACTTCTGCACTGCCGTTGTAGGTGTCCGGTTTGGTTGCAATTCCAGCAACGGATTTGACTTCCGCGAGCTCTGTCTTCATCCATGACGGCTGTTCTCTGGCATGAGCATTCCACGACGGACATTTCCCTGACACGGTGTATTCCCTGGTATGCTTGGTCCGCAGCCTTCATTGACAAAGCGAATGCCAATGCCTCGGGGAGTGTTCGCTTTTCAGCCATCCTTACAGCCATTTGCAGTTGTCTGTCCTCTATGGCCTGAATAAAAGCTTCCACCGCCATTTCGTTGATAAGCTCCTCACCGGCTTTAGGGTATGAAAGATGGGCTAGTCGCTCTATATCCGCTTGCAACTGTTGGAGCGTTTCCCCCCTTTTTTGGACTCGACTACGCAGCTGAACCCTGTACACCTGCTGCATGTGTTCATCCCCAAACCGCATTTCGATAGCCTGAACCAGAGAGTCGTAGTTCTGCTGTTTATCTTCCGGGATGGTCTGCAAGAGCTCCGCAGCTGGACCCCTCAGTGCAAGTGTGAGTGCAATGGACTTCTCTTCATCGTCCCAGCTATTGGTCATTGCGGCCGCTTCGAATTGCCTTTTATAAATTGGCCATGATGTTTGCCCATCGAAGATAGGAGGCTGCATCTCCTTTCTTCTCAGACCGTCAGTGGAATATTCCCGTGCTTTCTGTCTCTTCACGTTGCTGAGCTCCTTAGCAAGATTTTCGATTTGCTTCCCTACTATCTCGAATTGCGTATCCACTTTTTCAAACTGAGTCTCTATTTTCCCGATCTGAGTTTCATGTTTCTCAAAATTTTCATCGAATCTAGTTTCGACTTTTTCGAGTTGCGTCTCGACCTTCTCGATTTTCTCTTCGATCACTTCGAATTTGGATTCCAAGTTCTTGTTTTGCTCATCAAGTTTACTTTCCAGAGCATCTAGAGAATTCTTTTGTTCGTCCATTGCTTTCTTTTGTTCGTCCATTGCTTTCTTTTGTTCGTCCATTGCTTTCTTTTGTTCGTCCAGCTTAAGTTCTAGAGAATTCCTCTGGTCGCCCATTGCTTTCTTTTGTTCGTCCATCGCTTTCTTTTGTTCGTCCAGCTTAAGTTCTAGAGAATTCCTTTGATCTTCTATTGCTTTCTTTTGTTCGTCCATGACTAACTTAAGTTGCAGGAGCAGACTTGTTATACCCGGGTCGGCTACTGTACTTGCTGGTTCCTCTTCCACGTCAAAGTCTATGTCATGCGGATTTTCACCTTCCTGCGTTACTGCTTCTTCCAGACGAATCAGTAGGGCATCTTTTCCCCCAGTTGTGTCGAGGTTCCGCTTACTGAGTTCTGCCTTTAGTTGAGTTATAGTTAGTTTTCCCAACTTGCGACCCATTTTTGCGCAACTAATTAACTCAACGCAGAAATCGTTTTTTTTTTTTTTTTTTTTTTTTTTTTTTTTTTTGTGCAATTTCACACCACGGAAATAGTTATTCACAGAATAAGTTTTATCCCAGCTTCTGACACCAATGTAATATGCAGGCTACGGCTCGAGTAGATAAAACGATATTCTGTGAAATTTATTTCTTTATTTTCTACTCTATAGAACAATTCAAGTTCACACTATACTATTCTTCTCAAATTCTTTTCTTACAAGGTCTCTTTCCTCTCAAATCACTTTATCTCCTTTCAATTACTTAATTTACAAATCCAAACTAATTACTTTTCCTTGTTCACTCTCAACTTTCAATTTATCACAAAATTACAACTTCGCCTATTATCACTTTTCTAATCTCTTCGCCACAGTTTAAAAATCACTGTCTTTTTTTTGATCGCCATCTGTCCTTATATAGCAGAAGTTTCTGATAGCCAGAAACTTCTAGCAAATTCTTCGACCAAAAACAAAAATACCTAAAAACAAAATCCCTAAAAATTATGACAATCATTTCGAACAGGCAACAAATTCTCTCTTGTTCTCTTTTATCCGCGATATTATCCGAGCTGTGGTGACTAATTTCAGACACGAACCTCAAAAGAAAGCAATGAAAAGACACTTCGGAATTTGTTGCCTGTTCGAGGGCGTAGTTATTATGCTACATTATGTTACAATATTGTAATATGCAAGCTACGGCTCGAGTAGATAAAACGATATTCTGTGAAATTTATTTCTTTATTTTCTAGTCTATAGAACAATTCAAGTTCACACTATACTATTCTTCGCAAATTCTTTTCTTACAAGGTCTCTTTCCTCTCAAATCACTTTATCTCCTTTCAATTAGTTAATTCACAAATCCAAACTAATTACTTTTTCTTGTTTACTCTCCACTTTCAATTTATCACCAAATTACAACTTCGCCCATTATCACTTTTCCAATCTCTTCGCCACGGTTCTAAACCAACTGTGTCTTTTTTTGATCGCCATCTGTCCTTATATAGCAGAAGTTTCTGATAGCCAGAAACTTCTAGCAAATTCTTCGACCACTGGAACAAGAGAAATAATTCTTGCAGTTATAATTCCCTAATATTATCCCTAATATTATCCCTAATATTATTTGTCTCTTTCGTTGACATGAGCTGTGGAGACTTCGTCCCAGACACGAACCTCGAATGAAAGGACAGTTTGAACCAAAATTCTGCCAGAATGGAAAGTCACTTCGGAATTTGCTGCATAGACATAGGCGCGTAGTTATTATTATGCTACAATATCAACCGCGAACTGATGGAAAAGACGGGGACACTTCAAAATGTGATTTCCTTCTCCTTCACGGTCGGTGGCGCCAGCAATCGCAATCGACGTATGTATGTACGGTTCGATGTAAGAAAATCAACGAATGAATTCTTGAAATTGTTACATTTACCTGTTGATAGATTAACCATTTTGATGTTGAAATGGTATCCGTAATCGATTTCCAAATCGTAATGGAATGCCGCTCGTTCCAGGTTTATAGGAGCGCCGCGTCGGCGCAATCGGTCATGTTCATTGTGTTGTGCTTAGGTTTAGATTAAGAAAGTATATGAGAACTTACAATGTTGGATTTAGCTAGTTCGATTACATAAATTATATTTACTAATTCCTCTTTGAGTAGTTTTGTTTTGTATTGTAAGCTTAGCACTAGTTCTAATTGGAATGATTTATCTGTTTTAACAATTTTTAATATTTCATTAGAAATACGCGTAATTTGATTTATTCGTTCATTATAAGCTTTATTAATAATTACTTGATTGTTATTATTTTCAATCATTTCATTCATTTTATTCTCCATCATTATGAAATCGCTATGTTCCGGGTTGCGGGTGATCCATTTCCAGGCTGATCCGATAAAATCTAGTGATCTTATTGCCTTATGGATCTTAATATTATTAATTAAATCTTGAACTTGTGTTAGTTCGTGTTTTAAAAGAGGAAATAATGTGAAACGTGAAAGATTTTGTGCATTAGTTTTGGATAATATTTCAGATACGAAGATCTCATGCTATTCTATTTCTAATATGTGAAGGAGTTTCAGATTACCATTTTGGATTCTGGCTGTACCAGTGTTTAACACAATTATTTGGGAATTGGAGTAATCGAGAATATGGACTTCCGCACATATGATGATGCAAAGTAACCTGTGGGGAGAAAATTTAGAATCTTAGTTTCGAATATTGCCTTTATGGATTGTTATTATTTTTTTTTATTTATTATTAATTAATCTAACATAAATGAAAGAATAATATCTGAAAACTACAGCGGGAGCTTCTAAGGCTTTCTGCTGAGACGTAAACCTATGTTTATTTTTTTTAACTTATGGTATACTATACTATCCTGCCTGGGGCGGTCAGAGGTGCACGAAGCAAGAGTATTTAGGCTCTTGGTACGAATACCTCTGACCGCCCCAGAAGCAAGGCTGTTTTATATTTAAATTTTACTTATAAGTTCCAATTTATGAAGAAGGTTATATACATTTTTAATATTCAGTTCTGAGGGAACTTTAAGAAGGCTTAAGAGGTCATCTTTAAAATTTGTATTACAAATATTTTTAATTTTGTTGCATTCAGAAGTTATGTGTTTAATTGATAATGTAGTGTTTGAAGGGCAAAAATGGCAAGTTGGAGGAGGTTCATTGTTGAAAAGGTGGCTGTGTGTCAATCGTGTGTGTCCAAGACGTAGCCGGATGAAACATCTAAGCATTCTTGTTGTAGTGTTGATGGGGTATGCTTGTGGAGTCGCATTTGGATTAATCACGGAGTAGTAGTGTTGATATTCGTTCCATTTTTCAATTTTTTTTTTCTCCCAGTGTGTGTATTTATTTGCTCAAATCTTTTTTGTTGGGTCTGTATTCCGATATTTCGACATGGGGGTCCAATGAAACTGATTTGGCTGCAAGGTCTGCTGACTCGTTACATTTTATACCGACGTGAACTGGAATCCATATGATTTTGATTTTTGGACCAAGTGAGATTATTTTGTCTCGAATTTGAGCGATTACTGGTGAATGGTGTCTGACATTGCTTATAGCGCGAATAACAGAGAGGCTGTCTGTGAAGATCACTGTTTTCTTGTTTTGTCTCCCAACAGTATATGTTGCTTGGAGAATTGTTAAGGCTTCTACCGAGAAAATAGAAAAGTAGGTTGGGAGCTTTTCTGCAGATAATGTTACGTAATTTTTATTAACAATAGGCATGCCAGTACTCTGGTCGTTTTTGGAACCGTCTGTATATAAAATGTTCCAGGTGTTGGTAGGGAAGGTATTTATCATCTCTTGAAACAGTTGAATAAAAGTTTCGTTTGGTGTTGAATCTTTGCTTTGGTAATAACCATGGTGGATTTTTTGGAATTGGAGTATTCTTTACATTGGGAACAATTCCAAGTTCACTAGCAAAAGATAACGATTTGTGTAAGGTTGATGGAATCTTTGGGATCTTTTTGCGTTTCAAGATTTTTGTAGCGTCTGATAGAATTGGAGAGCAGTTGGATTCGCAGACTTTGGGGATGAGTCGGGATGTTAAGATGTTGATCCGATCTTCAATACTTACAAATCCTCCTTCTGTCAACAAGTTTTTTATTGGGGTTGTCCTAAATGCCTTTAGAGATGTACGTATCGCAGCGTGATAGGTGGAGTGAAGAAGTCTTAGGTTTGATTGCGCAGTTTTGCCGTATATAACTAGCCCATAATCGATCTTTTATAAAATTATTGCTTTAGTTACTTGGATTAGTGTGTTTATGTGCGCATAACTATTTTTTGAGGAAAGATATCTAATGACATCTAGCCTGGAAGCCAGATTGTTTTTTAGTTCTAAGCAATGGTCTTTGAATCTAAATTTACAATCAAAAATAATACCTAGTATACTTAACTTATTTACATTTGGTATATTTATGTTACTTAAAATAAGATCAAATCCGGAGCATTTTAATTTCCGACATATGTGAAGATGCTTGTTTTTATCTGAAGAGATGATTGCTCCTGATTCGTTACACCAATCCCTAATATGGTTAAGTACTTGATAAAATAAATTGACACAACGATTGATATCATTACATTTTGCCATTATATATAGATCGTCTGCGTAGAGAGAATGGTCTATACTTTTGAATTTACAAATAATTTCGCTTAACTCATTATATGCTATAATAAAAAGGATCACCGATAGGGGCGAACCTTGGGGTATGCCGTTTTTTAAATCAAGTATATTAGAAAGTGTGTTATTTACTTTGGATCTGAATTTTCTATTTGTTAAAAATGCTTTTACAATTTCGGACCGATTTTCCATTTGTATAATGTATTTAAGATGATATGTAAGCCAACTCGGTCAAAAGCTTTCTCAAAGTCAATCGAGATTAAAGAGACATGGCTTTTTGATGAAAGGGCTGATGCGATAAATTCGTCAATGTGGAGTAGAGAGTCAGTAGTGCCACGACCATGTTTAAAAGCAACTTGGCTTGGGTTGATAAGATTATGCCTTTCAGCGAACCATAGTAATCTTTTGGAGACAATCTTCTCCAAAACTTTGCTAATGCAAGGTAGTTGTTTGTTTATGTGGTTTAGGAATGGGGACGGTTATAGCTGTTTTCCATGCCTGTGGTATAATTCCTTTATCAAATACTAGGTTAAAAAGTGAAAGGATGCGATTTTTAACTTCGATAGGAGCATTCTTAATCATAGGATAAGATATCCTGTCATGCCCAGGGGTTTTACCTTTGACAGAGCTGAGGCAACTTTCGAGATCCAAGCTGTTTATAGGCAAATCAATTAATTTGGCAGTTGGAGATGGTGCATAATCAAAGTGTTTCTTATTTAATACTATCCTAAGTTACGAGAGCATTTTTTTGGAAAAGTCTCCAATCTGCACGATCGAATCGAAATTTAGGGGTGGGAGAGGAGTAACTATTTCGTGGACCAAGGTTAACACTAGTTATAATTGGGAAGTGGTCACTCCCGTGCAAGAAGTCTTTTCTTTCCCAGGTTGTATTGGGAATTAAGAGAGGCGAGTGCGTAAAGATGCCATGTGTTGAAAAATGAGTTGGTCTACCATCGTTTAGAATGGCCAATTCCGAATTGGATAAAAATATTTCAACTTCCTTCCCTCTGGTGTTGACAGCTGGGGAGCCCCAGAGAGGGCTCCATGAGTTAAAGTCACCTGTCAGAATTACTGGTGTAGACAGCAATCCTAAAATGTTTTCTAAATCACTTGCAGAGAAATGTTGGGATTAATGAATATAAAGAGATAATATTGCCAGTTTTATATTAAGTTGGACTTCGACAGCTAACAAGGAGATATTAGAGTTTATTTGAACAATTTTGTGGATGAGAAGACCTATGCCTTGTTTAGATACTGAGTGATTGGGGAAGTTGTGAAAATAGGCTTCGTATTGCTTTGGGGCCTTGACCACTGTGTTACAAAGAACATGGGTTTCTTGAAGGCATACTATATGTGGATTGTTTTCTTTTAATAAGGTTTCTAGTTCATTGTAATTGCTGAGGTATCCTTTAAGATTCCATTGGAGAATCCTAAGTAGTGAGTTAACAGATTTAAGAGACTTTTGTGCAGTATTGGTAGAATAATACTGCGAAAAATCAGTAGGTGGTATTAGTATTGGTTGCTTGTTCTGACTCTGTCGCCCCGAGGTCGAACCACTCGAATCTCGCGAGAGATTTGAGTGTTTCGACCTTTGAGCGACAGAGTCATTGATTGGAGTTGCGCTTCTACGGTTAGATGTCGTCATCATCATTTACAGAGGAATTAACATAATCAATTGACATGCAGTTAGATGACGTGAGTCTTGCACTAGCGGTTGAGGGGAGTTCATTTGTTTGCTTTTGAATTGTGTGTGTGTTTATGTTAAGAGAATTATTTCGTGTGTAGATTAGGTTTGATGTGGTGGTGATATTAGGGAGAGGTGATTTTATGGTGGGGAGAGTTGATTTTATGGTGGGGAGAGAAGTTTTAGATTGTGCGATCGAAGATTGATATTTTGTTTCGCTGATGGCGTGATTGCTAGTGAGCGATTCCGTTGTATCAAGATTTGGATTTGAGGGTGTTTTAGATTGAATAAGGCTTGTAAGTGAAGAGGAAGGGATTATTAGATGTTTATTATAAGTTTCAGATGTTGTTTGTTTTACATTTTTGTTATTGCTTGTGGATAGAGAGGGTTCTACCGATCCAATAGCTGGGTTCGGTGAGGATGATTTTGTAACGTTGCTCACGACAGAAGAGAAGGTAGATAGGAGAGATGCTTGAATTGGATTTTGCTCACTGTACATTCTTTTAGCCTCGGCCATGCTGCATTTGTTAACGGTTTTAATTTTTAGGATCTCTTTTGCTTTGATGAATCGTTTGCAAAGGGTGGAGGATGCTGGGTGCTCTTCTTTACAATTTGCGCAGTATATGCGAGAACATTTTTCAGGGTCATGGAGAGGCAAGTTACATGTAACGCAAATTTGTTCTTTTGTGCATCTTTTGGCGGTATGCCCGAGAACTTGACAACGTTTACACCGCATCGGGTTGGGGAAATATTCCTGGACTTTTAAGTTAAACCAACCTACACTGATAGATGCAGGAGGACGGAATAAGTCAAAAGTGAAAAGAATAAGTCCCGTTGCACGCTGTAATCCGTTTTCAGTTTTTCTGAATTTGTACACGTCAGTTACTCCTTGGACCTTCATTTCCTCAATTATTGGAGGAGTTGAGCTGATTATGTAAGGAAACTGTAATTGGGCATAGATTAGAGAGATTTTTTTTAGATAAGAATAAGTTGGCAATATGTTGTGATTTTGCAAGGATTAGCAAATTCCCATCACGAAGCTGGGTTACGGAATCATAGGAGGTACTTATTCCGTCTATTGCTTTCTTTAGTAAGAAAACGCTAAATGATGTTAGGGTTTTATCAGGGTCAGAGGGGGAAATAATGATAAATTTAGGATTTTTTGAATTTAACTGGGATGGAATGTTCAAAGCACTATCAATTGGAGAATATGAGTTTTTCTTTTTTTTTCTTTTTGGCACATCGGTGTAATGATTAAAATCATCAAACCGATTGCTCGAGAGCCCAGATGGCCCTGAGGCCATATTTAACGGATTATCACTTGATGCACTTGTTGTTTACACTTAATACGGTAAGGAAAATCAGAGAATGGGAAGGAAGAAAAAAGAAAAAAAGATAGGAGCGTACGCGAGGAGGAAAGAAAAAGAACTCCAACTTTTAGATCAGCAGAGAAAAACGATCGAAACGATGTTCTCGGCTCCGAAGTTAGTCGGTGACTGTTCATTATGGATTGTTTTTCCGGATTCGGTTATAACAACTGAAGGTTTGTTTTCCTTGACGATTCCCTTTTTATACCTGACTGTTAACTTAGAACCAATACGCATATTATGCTTGACGTATATTGTTTGGTCGATTTCGTAGTCTTTCTCTGGTTGTCTGTCTTATGATGTTCGAGGTCTTTATGTTGCTTAGCTCGTAGCTGTTCAATTTTATCGAGTCTAGCTTGTTCGAATTGATCTCGGTTGGTTAACACATTTCTTCCAGAGAAGATTTCGATAGGTTTCCTATTTATAGTGGAATGAATACTGGAGTTATATTAGTATACAAAGCGTTCTACTAGTTCATCGAAGGAACGGTGCGTACCATATGTTTTCTGTGAGAGTAGAACCGTTTACCTCGCACTTGTATGAGGGTGTTTTAAAGATCTGTGTTTTCAATTGATCTTCCATCATAAGGACGATAGAAGCTGAATTTTTCGTTGCCTAACACAACGAATTTTGGTACTCCGAAGAAGTACAGGAGTTCTCTATGTCCTCGATCGCTCTTGAATTTAGGGGTCTAGCTTAAGTAAATTTGGAAAATTTATCTAGGGCAGTTATTACTAGGTTTCGCTCTGTTAAATAAATATCTATATGTAAAATGTGGCCGGGATATTGTGGAATTGGTGTTGATTTTATGAAAGGATTGTTCGGATGCCTATCGTATTTATTCTCTTTACATATGAAACATTGTTTCACAATTTGTTTAATTTTCGAACTCATTTTCGGGAAATAGTAGTTTCGATAAGCTCTTCTGTGAGTTTTTGTAATTATATTCTCTTGATCGAATTCGTTCCTTACGTCTTCGACTTGTACTTGAGTGGACCTTATTTTGTAACTGTTGAAATATAGAGGATAAATTTCCTGACTTAAATCCATGAATTCTTCTCTAGTTATTGTTCCGTTTAGGACGTTCGGATTAAGGAATTTTTTCAAAATTCGAATCAAATTTTCCTTCATCGAATTTATTGCGCTACTTCTCGGGGATCTTGATAAAGCGTCATTTTTTTTTTACGTTATTATTTTTGTTACTCAACGCGTGAGTCAGTGAAAATTTTCACCTTACGAAATCCGTGTAGGAAATTGCGAAGGGAATTTAACGTCCAGATGATTGCGAGCATTTCCTTCTCATTGGCCGCATAAGCCTTTTCTGTTTCGCTAAGTGTTTTGGATACAAATGTTATAGGTCTTTCATTCTGCTCCAAAACTGAATTTTTTTTAGTTAAGTCGAGATAAGCTAAAAGTAAGTCATCAGAAACTAGGGAATTCTTATTTTTTTTAGAGTTTCCATCGTTTCATCGTTTAGATGCACGGTTTTTTTGCTTGAAAAATTCTTTGAAATTCGTCCGTCTTCACCCCTTAAAAGGGCTATAAGGGGCTTTGTCAAGCTTGCGTATCCCTTAATAAATTGACGGTAGTACCCTGAAAGCGCAAAAAAGGATCGACGATTCTTCAACGTTTTGGGGTATACTTTGATAACGCCCGACTCTCCGGTCACGACATTTGACAACTTTAAAGTAAAAAAAGTTGCATTGATTAAACTGAGGGAAGTGACTAAAAATCTAAAGACGATATGTTGTGGTGTATTTCTTGACGTCTCACTAGCTAAAAAATTGTTCCAAGTTTCTTGTCAAATAGGCATTTTATTGTGTATGTAAATAAAAATCCTTTCGTATTAAATTACATTAATACAAGTGTTCCTCGAGGATCAGTTTTGGGCCCGATTTGGTAGAACCTTTATACGTCAGATTTGCTAAAGCTAATCTTTTGTGAATCTGCAATTTTTGCTGACGATGCCGGTAAATTCTCATCGCTTGAACTTGGTCTCGTAGTTGAGACGAATCTTCAAAATGCTATTGAGATATAACTTAACTAAAATAAAAGTTAATACTAGTTAGTTTTGGTTAAGTCATGCAAACATCCCTTATAACCAACAGCACCCGATAATTTTGGAACCCAGGCACCATTTCACCAAGCTGATTATTCGCGACTACTCGACACTTTGGGATAGATCCTCGAACGAATAATACGAGTATATAACAGACTGCTCGTGGTAGCAGAGGAGAAAGTAGCACTGTCAGATCAGCAGTTCGGATTCAGAAAATCGCGTTCTACCGTTGATACCATAAAAGCGGCAGTCGATACAGCAGCTGAAGCGATCCAGGGGAAAAGATGGAGAGAGGGGACAAAGAAATACTGTGCAGTAGTGACTCTGAAATTTAAAGTTGCCTTTAAGTCAGCAGATTGGTCATTTATAAGGAGATCGCTGGCCAGAATGGATACTTCATACTACCTGTTGAGGATAATCACAAATTACTTCACAAACAGAAAGTTGAGGTACCAAACTGACGTGGGGGTAAAGTACTACAACGTCACTGCGGGAGTCCCACAAGGACCGGTACTAGGCCCTCTTCTATGGAATATTATGTACGACGGAGTCCTGCGCCTAACACTGCCATAAGGAGTTAGGATAATCGGGTTCGCTGATGACATCGCCGTAGTTACCGTGGCCAAACACATCCACGAAATAGAGTCGTCCACAAACGAAGCAATCACAAAAATCAAAGACTAACTAGTATCCGCCGGCCTAGAATTAGAAGACCACAAAACTGAGGCTGTTCTTATAACAAGTCGAAAGGCTGTTGAATATGCGAATATTCGAGTCGGCAGCCAAAGATCAAAAGAAGCAGTTAAATATTTAGGAGTAATGCTTGAAAATAGATTGAAGTTTAAAGCCCTCGTAGAATACTCGCCCTCTCTCGAATAGTACGCTAGATAGATTTTACTATTCAGAGTCGTCAGCTCAGTTCTCCTGTATGCTAACCCGGTTTGGGCGGCGGCGTTAGTGATGATGGAGACACGGAGAAAACTGTCGGCAACATACAGGCTCTGCGCGTCTGTATCATAGCTGGAATGATTCCTATCGACATCCTCTCGAAAGAGATGGTAAGGATCTACGAAAGGAGAAGCTCGAACAATCAAGAAGCAGGAATTGTCCCGTGGGGAGAGTGGTAGAAGTGAGCTGGGTGTGGATTAGTCCGTAGGCGCATTCCTGGAATCGAGTAATCGGGTATGCGAATCGTGCATGCTAGTAGGCTACTAGTATCTTTAGAAGATTACCACATCCATTGGCGTATCCATAACAAAAAAAACACACTTCGCGAAAATAGCATCGGAACACATGGTCCCGCTTGCGATTCCATTCAGACACGGACACATTCAAACAAGGTACAAACTCAACAAATTAATTTCAAAGTACTCGTAAGAAAAAACTCCAAATAGCTCAAAATAAACTTTTGAAAATGATCCTTAATTTGTCCCACTATCACTCAACAATGGAACTACATCTTCAAACAAATGTTAGATTGATTTCTAAAATAATATTTAAATTGAAACAAAATTGTTTGTGATATACCGGATAATCCACTGCTTAACGCATTAAACACGTAACCAAGTTCCTGTTATTAACTGTGAATATATATATATCCTTCTATTTCCCTTTTTCTTTTTTTAATTTTTATTCATTTTTTAATTATTATATGTTATTTAATTACATTTGCATTTGTTTATTTATTTATTACTTTTTTTTAAATATATTTATATATATTAATTTTTTTTTTATAATATAATTAGCGCGCGCCAAAGAAAGCGTGGCAAAAGGGGAAGAGGAACAGAGGAGATGCCTGTGCACGTTGGCTTTAAGTGTTTGAAGGGTGTAGTGATCAGGAAATACAGAGCCTGATAGATCATTCCACATTCGTGTCGTTCGGCTTACAAACGAATCCCTACATTTGGCAGTACGACCGAAGTTGGGCTTATGGTTGAACTGATGTACATTCGAAGCATGTTGCGTATTACGGGTAAAATTTTGAAGGGGAGGAATGCAACTGGCTATTTCGCTGGAACATTTTTTATATATTAAAAAAAAAGCGATAAAATAGAGAAAGACACCAGACATTTCTACGATGTTCAAGTGAATGTATGGAGTTCAAAATGTCTCTATCACCTATAAGTTTTAACGCGCTATTCTGTACTCTGTCTAGAAGAACGGTCTTGGGTGCACCAGACCAGATGTGGTCATTATATGTATTCCACCTTTGGGCAGATAAATCTTATAAATTGAGGTCAGATCAGATGGGATAAAATATTTCTTGCACCGTTTAAGGAATTCTAGACATTTTGCAGCATTTTTGTCGACCTAGAAGATGTGATCGTTCCGTCGAAGATGGTTATTAATACACATACCGAGAATGGCAAGCCTTTCGGTTTCAGCAATGCAAGTACCATTCATGGATAATAGTTAATGGTTTTAAATTCCACACCGTTGGTTGAACCCCATTTAATTAAGCTATCAAGGTTGGAACTTAATGTGTTTTACATACGTTGCCGTTCCTCTTCTACAGCCGAAGAGCAAGGACGAGAGTTAGCGAACGAATATGAGCAACTGAGAGTACTGTCATCAGCCAAGGACTGGATTGGATTAGAAGTTGCAGGCAAGAGATCAGTTATAAAAATAAGAAAGAGAGTCGGAGGCAAAATATAGCCTTGGGTGACACCAGCATTTATATGATGAATTTCAGCCATCCAAGACAACTTGTATTAAACGCCCCGAAAGGTAATTTGAAGAACAGATTCATCGACGCCATATGCACTATGCACTACATTTTCGACAAAAGAGCCTTTGAAATATCACAACCATATTAGTTTCGGTAAAGTGACGGAGACATTGGTTCCACTTCTACTGCGAAAACCATACTGCCGGTCATTCAGGAGTTTTCGTGAATCAAGGTATTTCATAACTGATGATTTGTCAGCGTTTCCATGACCTTGGAAAGAATGGACGCAAGTGCAATGGGTCGGTAATTGGATATTGAGGAAGATTCGCCTTTTTGAAGGACAAACTGGACAATTGCTGTTTTCCATCTACTTGGAAAGAGCCCTAAAGAGTAGGATAGGCAAAAAATGTTACGCAGATGTTTTGCCAGCGTGTTAGAACACCTCTGCAAAACTATGGGGTAGATACCATTTGGACCAGCGGATTTGTGTATATTAAGACCTGCAACTGCAACTGTATGAATGCCAAAGTGGACTTTTCCCATAGAAAATTCAACGCTCTCAAGTAGGTACAGGAGGAGACAAAACACTATTTGGCATTGTGAAGTTCGCTGCAAAGTGAGCAGCAGGCGGATTGGCTTTGTGTATGGAGCTGGAATGTCATTGTAAATGAGCTCAGAGTTGGCAGACGAGCCAGAATTTTTAATATTTTTGAGGAATGACCAAACATTTGTGCTACCTATGGGACATTGTAAAATTGTTTGCCTCAATTTTTCGTCATGTAAGAATTTTACACGTCAAATATAGGCATTGCAGTCTTTTCTGGCTTGTTTAAACTTCATTCGGTTTTCCTCAGATTTGTTGGCTTTATAAGATCGAAAACTTACTTCTTTCAACCTGATAGCCTCTTTACAGCTCTGGTCAAACCACGAGTTTGCCTTAGGTTTAATGCTCTTTATTCTGTTGTCTGGCCAGAATATTGAAGCCAATCCTAATTGTGTATATTGAAATCGCCCGCAGTGACGATTTCAGTATGAGGATACATAGTGACAAATCGAGTGATAGAATCGGACAGTGCATCAAATTTGTTAAAAGTTAAGTTGCTGTCCGCATTAGGGCTTCTGTAAAAAAAAACAGTTGTGAATAGAATTAGTAGTAAATTAAATTGGAACAGTGGCCATACTGTGATGGAACTTGGTAAACACTTGGGAAAAGAATAATGGCAATAAGTTATATCCAGGCAGTTTCAAATCAGTAGATTCTCCAACTACCTGTGCTTCGCTAAGTGCGAAAACATCTTGTAAATGAGAATGGGCATGGGCGTACGTGTGAAAGAAATTCGTTGGAAGCCCAAGAATATTGGTTAAATCAACCATATATTCCCTCATCACTACAACAGTAAAAGAAATGAAATATCTAGGATTACACCTAGACAGTAAACTCATGTGGAAAAAACAGAGATAGCCAAAAACGCTCCCAGAGGCTAACGGGTAAGCATTCTAAGATGAATGTTTATCGCTATTGTGAGACCAATGATCACATATGGATTGATAGCGTAGGCAAAACGAACCAGTATAGCCATAACGAATCCTTAGGGACGATAGTATTAGGAAATTTAACTTTGAATCCATAATACTGAGAGTAACCACACAATAATACAAACGGCTCGAGAACTGAAGAAGGACCAGGGGCAGGCGTATTTGGGCCAAGAATAAAGTACTCAGAACCTATGGACAAAAGTACCAACATCATTTAATCAGAAATATACACTACAGATACTCGTAGATGTGTCCAACTCAATCCCGAAAAAGATACAATAACCTAGTCATACCAGTATTGTCAGACAGTCAAGCTATCAAAGCACTTGACTTCTATGTCATTAAATCAAAACTTGTGTGGGAATGCCTAAACACAGTTAATGAATTGGGTAGCAATAACAAGGTAACCTTCTATTGGGTAACTGACCATGAATAGAGGGTAAAGAAGAAGCAAACGCCTTGGCATTTCTGCGAAATAGGGAATCATACCATAGGCGAACAATTCGGGAAGATGGAGAAAGAAGAAGGATTAACATTCCAAGTTTTAGGTAAGCTAAAAAACTTCTGGGACACTAAACCGGAAAAGATTCGAAGCGTGCATTTGCCTTAACAAGAATAACCTACGTATCCTAACAGACTTTCTAACGGGGCACTGCAAACTCGGGAAGCATCTAAGGAAACTAGTTATAACAAACGAAGGCCTTTGCAGATTCTACAATGAGTACAGCGAGAACATCTTCTGGAGTCTTGACTCCCAAAAGATTGAAATATTTGGGCAAGTACCAACTATCTGTTGTGTAGTGCGGGAACGAAGGAAAAGAATAAGAACACAACACAGTTGCTTTAAGTAACACACTAGTGATTTACGAGTATTATGTGGATTGTTACGAGTATATTGATTATCTTCGACTGACTGTTCATCGTTTTCCATATTTCCTTTCGCTTCATTCTCCTATCGTTTGTTCTATAGGTCAGCAGAGTAAACCGATCCGTGTGACCCATTCCTGCACCTGTTTGTTTATAAAGGGTGGTTAAATTTTAAGGGTCGATGTTGAATGTGAACCACACCTAAACGTCAAGTTTTTTGCTGCATTTCATTTGACATTTCTCAATTTCAGACTAACTAAATTTGAACCATGGAAAGATACACAATCGAGCAACGCGTTAAAGTTATTCAGGCTTATTATGAAAATGGGCGTTCAAATCAAAATGCATATCGTGCATTTCGTGATTCTTTCGGTCAATTTAATAGTCCAAATGTGCGTACAATCGGAAAAATCGTGCAAAAATTTGTGCAAACCGGGTCTGTAGGAGATGTGAAAACACCAGTGCATGCTCGTACAGCTCTTACTGCAGAAAATATTGCTGCTGTTCGCGATAGTGTGGCTGAAGAGCCGTCCACCTCAACTCGTCGTCGTGCCCAACAATTGCACCTCTCACGCTCGTCGTTGATGAACATTATGCATAAAGACTTGCATTTACGCGCTTACAAGGTGCAATTGACTCAAGAACTAAAGCCTCTTGACCATTTCAAGCGTCGTCAATGATCACAATGGTGGCAAGAAATGGCAACAGTGGATGAACAATTTTCGAAGAAAATCATCTTCAGTGATGAGGCACATTTTCACCTCAGTGGATTCGTCAATAAGCAGAATTGCCGCATTTGGGCGAATGATAATCCAAGAGTGATTGTCGAAAAACCAATGCACCCACAAAGAATGACTGTTTGGTGCGGTTTATGGGCTGTCGGCATCATCGTTCCGTATTTTTTCCAAAATGAGGCCGGTCAGGGAGTTACTGTGAATGGTGTTCGCTATCGTGAGATGGTAACGAACTTTTTATGGCCCGAATTGGAAGATATGGATGTGGACGATATGTGGTTTCAACAGGATGGTGCCACTTGCCACACAGCTAACGAAACAATGGCTCTTTTGCGCGACAAATTCAATTGCCGTGTTATCTCACGTGGTGGCGATGTCAATTGGCAGCCAAGATCATATGATTTGACACCGTTGGACTTCTTTCTTTGGGGTTATTTGAAAGAAAAGGTGCACGTCGATAAGCCAGTAACAATTTAAGAGCTAAAGGATGAGATAATTCGGCACATTAACGGCATAGAACCACAATTATGCCTCAGCGTCATCGAAAATTTGGACCATCGGATGGAGGTGTGCCGCCGAGGTCGCGGCGGCCATTTGGCCGATATTTTGTTCCATACATAATTGAACCATACCAATATTATCATAATAAAAAAAAATGACAGTAATTTCCTAAATAATTCGTGTTTTATTCAAAATCAACATCGGCCCTTAAAACTTAACCACCCGCAAGAATACGTAACACTTGATATTGAATACTCTGAGACCTTTTCGTTTATTTGTTGCGGGCACTCAAGTGTGTCAGTGTGACGCCGCTTGTGTGTTCACCGCAGTGGGTCAGTTGCAATGTTTTCACAATTGCTATCGGCGCTTCGGCGCTGATGTGATGGGAATACGAGGCTGAAATGTCTTGTGGACACAACAATGTGTGTGGGCACAACACTCCTTCTCCTTAAAAATACGAAAGGCGTACGAGTCGTTAGGAGTGAAGACTTTCGAGATACGATAGGGTTCATCGTAAACGATGAATTGGTTTACAAAGAATTTCGATAAAAATTGCTGATATTATTTTACATTTCATTATTAAAATTTTTTTTTTTTTGTTTATTAATACATTTCATAGTTTAATATTTTGTACTATTTGATTTTACAATTTGACACTCTTTTTTATTTTTACTTCATTAGTTTACAAGTCATGATACTTGATTTTTTTTTTGCGTTATTAGTTTACATTTGTATTTGTTCTTATTTTCTATGCTGCCATATATATTTTTTTATTTTTTGGACTTGAAATGTTATTAGCTTAAGTTATCAGCTTGGCTCTTGAGTAACATTGCTTTCTGCTGCTCTATTTATTTACAGCTTTATCTTAAAGTATTTATTTATTATCAATATCAATATGCCAATTACACAAATAACGGAGATATTGGCAGATGAAAAATACATATATTTGTGATTTATTGATAGCAGTGGTTTATTTGAATTTACTAAATTGTTAATACTTATGCTATATTTGTCTAGATCTAACTCCTCTACATGTATGGTATGGGGTGGTATTTGGGAAAGGTTTGCGGATATGTCTACTGCTTCCGTTGGTAGCACGTTCTCGAAGTGGTAACTAATCGGGGTAGAGTTGTTTCTTTCATTTGACGCTTGAAGATATACCTTGCAAAATGGGTCTATGGTTAAGATTACGCTATCGACGAGTTTTAGGTTTTTAGATGCGTCACCGCACAAAATTGTTACATTAGTGGGTTCAGCTATGACATAGAGCCATGAGTTTTTGCTTATTAGATTGAGCCAAATTTCGTGGCTTAATTTGAAAACCTTGGTCTCGCAAGTCGACGGAATCGCTTTTCCTGAAATTAGTTGTGTTAAACATTTATGGACATTGTGATTGTGTATCGCTTTAACGAATGTGGTATTTGTTGTTTATTGTTCAGGGACTTGTTATTGTGAAGGTGTATTTCTGTGAATGTATGGTTTGATGAGGTTGTTATGTATTACCTTTTCTTTTCATACGGTCCTTCGTAAATGGAGTTAGTTTCGTATTCGACCAATTTTTGGACTCTAATAGTACCTTTTCGTCTACTTTGCGACTGTTTTGATTTGAATTTCGGTCATAGTACTCCTTCAATCTTTCTTTAGCTTTTAATTGGTTTTGGCGGATGATTTTGTAACCCGTTTGTAATTTGGTTTTGATATTCGTGATGTAGTCGTCGTAATTATACACAGGTTGTATTTGTCTATTTAGCACGGAGTGAACTGAGGGTTTAAATCCAAAGATTGCTCAATATGGACTATAGTTGGTACTTTGCGTTTTCTGTGGTGTTATAGCAAAACACTGCATAATTGATATACTTGTCCCAGTTGGCTTGATCATTACTTGCATATTTTCTCAAGTAATCGCCCAACGTCTTGTGCGATCGTTCAAGTGCTCCGTTCGACTGTGCATGGTATGGGCTTGTTTGGGTCTTTTGTATTTTTAGGAGTTTACACACATTTTTGAATATATCGCTGGTAAAATTAGTTCCTTGATCTGTGAGGATGGTTTGTGGAATTCCAAATATGCAGATGATTTGTTTTACTAATGCTTCAGCCACAGTTTGGGCTTCTTGGTTGGGAATGGCTACAGCTTGAACGAATTTAGTGAGATCATCTTGAAATTTAAGAATATATTTGTTTGAATTTTCCGTTATTGGGAGTGGTCCCACTACATCAAGAACTATCATTTCGAATGGAACTTTTGCTGTTGTAGTAATAACCATTGGGATTTTATTGAGTGCATACACCTAATTCTTTTGACATGACTCGCAGGACATGACATATTTTTTTATATCTGCGTACATATTTCTCCATTTGTAAGCCTTTTTAACTCTTTTTAAAGTGCGCTTTACTCCTTGGTGTGCCCAAAGGAGTGTCATGGAATTCGTGTATTATTTGTTTGATTAGGTTTGGATCTGAAATTTCGATCACATTTACCTTCTCTTCCGGCTGTTCTGGCGTGAGTTTACTTCGACTACGGGTTACAACTTTGACTTTGGCTACTTTTAAACGCGACAAGGGGTCTGCATTCGTATTTAGATGTCCGGCTTTATCACAAACCGTAAAGTAGTACTCCTCGAGCTTAATGCGCCAGCGCATTATTCTTGAAGACGGATCTTTTAAATTAAACATCCGTACCAGAGGCTTGTGGTCGGTAATGACTTTAAAGTCACTTCAGACCATACACGTATGGTCGGAAGTGTGTCACCGCCCAAACAGCTGTCGTAGCTTCCTTTTCGATAGCAGAATAATTCTTTTCTGCAGAATTTAATATCCTACTCGCGAATGCTATAGGTAGATCATTCCCGTCTAGATCTCTTTGTGAGATTACTTCGCCTATCGCTTCGTTGCTAGCGTCATTAGTGAGGTAGAAGGTTTTGCTAAAGTTAGGAGGCTTAATGATTGCTTGTTTTGATTGTTTAAATGATTCGTCACAAAATGGGTCCCATTTAAAGGAGACGTCCTTACGCAGAAGTTTATTTAGAGGGTTTGCTTTTCTTTCTGTAGTATCCTGTTAGGCAAGCCAAACGGCATTCTATTGAACTGAAAATGTCATTTGGTGTACTGAAAGCTGTCTTTTCTTTGTCTTCTTCAGCCACTTCAATCTGATGGAATCCACTAGCTAGGTCTTGTGTGGTGAGATAGTTGCCCGAGGATGTCTTCGATATTTGGTTTTGGATAAGCATCCGCGATAGTCACTGCATTAAGTTTTCTGTAGTCTACTACTACTCTCCACTTCTGTTTTCCCTTCTTTGGAACAACCGGTAGGGGAGCATTCCATGGACTGGAACTTGGTCTTATTATTTCGTCTTGTAGCATTTTGTTGATTTGGTTCTTTATTTCCTGTGTGTGAACCTGTGCCAGACGATATGGCCGAATGTTAACTGGTGGTATGTTTGGGTTTGTTTTTATTGGATGTGTAATTCCTGTCGTGGAGGATAGAGTGTCTCCTTCGAGAAAGAACCTCGTTGTTTAAATGATTCAATTGGAGTTGATTTTTATTTTATTTCTAATCTCATCTATCATTGGTCTTGTGCTCAACGAGTTCACATTATGGACGTCATAATCATTTATGTCTTCGAACTCTAGATTCAGATTTTGCAGTATGATTTATGTATCATTAGCATTCAATACTGATACTCGTATGTATACGAACCCATTTATTGGTTCCGTGATAGCAGAAGAAATATAAACTTGTGGTCAAATTTTTTTAGAGAAATATATCTGTTTTGATCGGTCTTGGATTGACCGGTTCTTACTGGTATGGATATCAAATTTCGTTCGTACAAGAAATCTATTATATATCTATTTCCTTTAAAATAGTAAGTGACTAAGTGTTTGTGTTTTGTACCTGGAGTGATTTCTATATTCAAATATATTGTACCTATGATTGTTGTAGGCGTACCGCTAATGCCGTTTAATTCGATGACTGTATCTGTATGTACCCATATATCTTCTTGTAATTTGCTTAGTTTTATCTGGCTGAGACTTGCGCCAGTATCAAGGAACATCAATTGAATTTGTCGTTAGTATCCTTGCAGGTTATTTTGATTTCGCTTTTAAAACTGGATGCTCTGTTTATGCATTTCTGGTCAGGGTTCAGAGATTGATTTAGGAATTGGTTTAAATTATGGTTTTGAGCTGGGTCTCGATTTTTTGTATGAAATTGGTTTAGCCGTAAGTTTCTTGTTATGATTTCGTTTTCGAATTGTTTTGAAGATAAATTCTCTCGGTTTGGGAATTCAGAATAGACTTTCGAACTAGTAGAATTAGAAGTATGAGACATTGAACGACCTTTATGTTCATGAGTTTCCCTTTGATTGGAATTGTATTTTGAATTGGTAGACTTAGAAGTTTGAGACAGTGGAGCACTTTTATGGTCATGAGTTTTTCTTTGATTGGAAATGCATTTTGAATTAGTAGATTTAGAAATTTGATCATATATGTTGATGAATTTTCTCTTGTTTAGAATCGCACTTTGATTTAGTAGATTTAGAAATTTGATATAGTGTGTACGATTTCTGATTTTGAGAGGTTTCCTATTGATTTAGTAAATTTATTTGTTCGCCTTTTGAGTTAAAAGGGTTTTGATTTTGATACTGCGTGTGCGAATCTTTTCTTTGCGAAGTTTGCCTATAGCTATCTGCGAGACTTTTGTTTGGAGTATTTTGTGTTCGGTTTGCTTGTACCGGTTGAAATAGGAATTTATTCGGTTTTGGAATTTTGTTTCTTATACACCTTACTGCATGCGCTTCACCTGACTCCGGGTGTTGAACGGGCCAGGTCTCGAGTCGTTTCCCGAGCTCGGAATAGACTGTTGAGGGATATTTCTGCTGTTGTTGAATTGTCTTTTCCTACATTGGTCTACGGAGTGTCCCACATTTTTGCAATATCTGCATGCCACAACATTTTGTGTCGTGTTGATATTTGAATATTTGAAAGTTTGACTATTGGAGGATATCGGTCTTTGTGTCGCGGGGTATGTGGATGTTGAACCATTTCCATTGCCTCATCCAGATCCTTACACCTAGCACTTTCTCAGTTGTGGTTTCAACCAGTTGCAAAAACTATACAAGATCATACCGCTATTTAGGGTTCATATAGTTCTATTTGCAGCCTCATCTGTACTGCTATCCTTCGCATTGTTTAGCTCATCAAAAAGAGCGTTGGCTCTTTCTGAGTATGAACTCACTGTCTCGTTATAATTTTTCCTGAACTGGAAAACTTCGGTCTGTATTACTTGTATAGAGCGCGTTTTCCTGAAGTTCTTGACAAGTGCCTTTCCTAACTCGGTCCAGGCATCGTAGTCGTTATATTTGATGATAACGTTATATGCCTGACCGGTTAGTTTGGATTTGACTATGTCGACAAGTTCATCTTTATCGGACACAGTGGTGGCCTTCCTTGATTGGAGGTCAACCAGTTGGATAAATCTATCCAGATTTCGGGCAGAACCGAAATGAGTTTTATGGCTTGCGAAGAATTGAAGGACATTGTTACAGGGAGTGATGCTAAGGGAATACCTGACTGGGAGAAATAAGAGACACCGATTCCGTTGTTAGGAGACGCGTCGGAAACAACGACGTGGCTTTTAAAAGATGAACCAGGGACTAGAACAGGCTCCTTTTGTGGTTCTTTATGAGTTGGAGAATGTCCGATAGGCATTTGTTTGGGTAAAGAATCAATCAAAGAATCGGACACTTCGCTTTCAGATGCCCTACGAATCCTCCTATTTCTGAGTGAAATGTTCAGGTTTAAATTCGACATTTACCGTTAACCAAGAAATGGTGAGAAGTGGGTAAGGGATACGTGGAATTGTGTAAACATATACATATAATATAATTCTTATTATTTTAAAATTTTTCTTTTTACTTTTTATTAAAATTAGGATGTAGTTATACAAAATAAAAAAAATATAAAGATAAATAGTAGTCTTACTGTGTGACCATGCTTACGATGATGGTGTTGTTATGATGATGCTGGACTGCTGGACGCTGGACTGTTAATGGTCTGCTACTGATGAAATGTTGCTCGAATGATGCTGATGGTATTTGTTTCTTGTTGTTGAACACTCGCGAACTTTTCTCCTCAATTTTGACCAGTATAAGTGATAATTGATAGTTTTTTTTTTACTTTTAGTTCGATTTGTATTACATTCATTTCTCTTATAGAACTTTGTTCCTTATAGCATAAAATTTGTCATGTCTTCGTTTGTACATATGCATATAACTGATTTTTATATCTTCCCTTAACTTTGGGTCCATTTAAAACTTAGTTTTTTAATTTTAATTCTTTTTCTTTTTATTCTTGAGTTTCTCTTATTTCCACACACATACGGAACGGGAACGCGCACTGATTTGCATTTTGCGATGAATCTCGGTGATTGCTGTCACTCAAATTACATGGTGGTATATGAGAGAGCTCAACGCGATTATTTGCCAACGCGATTATTTGACGCAACGATTTTTATAGTGACGATCCATGCAGCGTTTTTGTCGCTGTCGCGGGATTGTCGCAGTTGAAGTGAATAAGGCGTATACTTAGAGGTTAATTGAATTTGTAAAAAAAATTTCCAATTTTATACGATCACACAAAATTATAAAAATGTGAGGAAGAAGGGTAAAGTGTGGAACGAAATTGTAATAGAATTAAAAGAAAGTGGTAAAGGATTTTTATTTCTCATTGAAAAAATTAACAAGTCTTTTTTTGTATTAAAGGCCAAATTTATTGCCCATTTTGGATCAGTTTCTATTTGAGTGAACGCGTTTTATTGGTTAGGTTGGCCCAGTGGTAATAAAAGTTTAGAGTACTGATTTTCACATTGTTTTTCCCGTAAAAAGTTGTGCAAGACACTTGCAACTTTTGTTGCAATTGGTTTCAAAAATATTCTCCATTTTTGAGCTAATATTCCAAAGGTATTTTCTACAACTCTTCGTGCCTTACACAAACCAATATTGAAAATTTCCTATGAGGATTGTGTCTTGATTGGCGGTAAGGAAAAGGACTCATGAGGTATGGACGACTTTTAGAAATGAACTCAATTCTTGCCACGACAAATAGAGAATGTGAAGAGATAACGTCACAGAATTCAACTTCCATCAATTTGGCAACCACTTCAGAATCAATACCTGCTCTATATTGTACAACACCTTCTTTTGAAACATCCACACCCAGAAGGAAGAGGAAAAGTATAAATGAATCAAGGCCCACTTCATCGGTGGAGTCCTTAATCAATTACTTCCAAAGTAAAAAAAAAACAGAGATGGATGAAATTGATTTGCTGTTCTTAGCTCATGCCCGAACAATAAAGACATTCTCAAAAAAACGACAAGCCATAGTATCACAGGTGATCCTGGAGCAAGAACTTCAGAATATCGAAGATCAGTTAACACAACAGACTCAGGATAATTTATTTCGGTCTATATGTACTACCAGTTCAGCCACCACTGTTTGTTACAGTCAACCTAATTCGCAAAACAACGAGTACACTATGTTGGATTCTCAAGATGAAACAGAAAGTATCTGTAATATTAACACAAATACGGAATGCGGAGCACCACCTAAAGGCTACAACACCATTGTTACAAATTATTTCGCAGAATTCAATCCTCAAGGCGAGTATCAATGTATGCGGTTTCTTTTTTTCATGTTTTGTTTTAATTGTCAGAAGTACTTCTTTTATTTGCATGTCAAAAATACGTTGATTCTCTACCTTAGTGTAATTGCAAGTAGTTGTTCTGCAGATATAGGTTAGGTGTAGGATAAGATTTAAAATTTCGTCGAAACACTCCGTGGGCATTCTAAAGTAAATATAGAACCGTTTTTCATCTTGTCGAAGTGCTGTTCGAAATTCACCTAATTCATTTCTTTCGGAATTCATTTTGTGTATCCACTTCCTTTTTTTCTCCTTTAAAAAAAAAAAAATGATACAATAATAATCTAAAACGTTATGATAGAAATACAACCTCGAATTTTCTTCATCTTCTAAGGCAAGAAATAAAAGCGCTTCTTCTTCGTCTGATGAGGAGTACATTTTCGCAAATATTGCGACAAAACTACGTATCGCTTTGGTGTGGGTATACTCGCGAATTTCTTTGTCCCTGTCGCCGCGAATTTATCGCTGTCGCGGCGCGATTAAATTACGTTGGTTTAGGGGTACTTTTATCCTTAACATCTCACCGCTGCCACAAATATTGTATAGTGCGGGAACAAAGGAGAAGAAAAAGAACACAACACAGTTGCTTTAAGTAACACACTAGTGATTTATTATGTGGATTGTTATATTGATTATCTTCAACTTACTCTTCATCGTTTTCCATGTTTCCTCCATGCCTTTCGCTTCATTCTCCCATCGTGTGCTCTATAGGTCAGCAGAGTAAACCGATCTGATTGGTCGCACGAATACGTAACACTTGATATTGAATACTCTGTGATCTTTTCGTTTATTTGTTGCGGGCACTCAAGTGGGTCAGTGTGACCCAGTGGGTCAGTTGCAATGTTTACACATTTGCTATCGGCGCTTCGGCGCTGAAGTAATGGGAATACGAGGCTGAAATGTCTTGTGCTGGCACAGCAATGCGTGTGGACACAGCAATCAGATGACGATATACCAACCATAGACTCACTTCACATTCTCAGATTCCTTAAAAAAAAAATGGATTAGAGAGGGTGCTCTAGGGTGAATTATCATTGCCAAGGCAAAGTAAGAGTGTTTAATCTTCAAACACAAATCTAAAAGAACTAAAGGGTGACCAGATAGCAATGATAGTTTTTCCAATTGTTATGTTTCAGCAGCTATGAAAGTTAACAATGTCATCCAGCTGTCAGTAACAGTGTATTCAGTAAGGTTTGCCATTTCATCATGCATCGTTTGATATTTCCCGAACGTGTAGAAATTATTAAAAAATATTATCGAAATTCCGGCTCAGTTGGAAATATGCAACGTGAATTTCGTCGTGAGGTCGGTCGTCATCATGGCATCAGTACGCAGGCAATTCGTCGCAGCGTGGAAAAGTTTGAGGGTGAGTACACTTTTTTGGACCTAAAGCCACCAACCAGATAGAGATCGGTGCGAAGTGAAGAAAATATAGCCGCCGTAGCGGCCAGGATCGAAGAAGATTCAGAAATATCGATTCGGAGCTGATCAACTGTATTGGGCATCGCCAGAGAGTCAACCAGGCTTATTTTGCGAATGGATTTGAGCCTACATCCGTATAAGATTGTGCTGATGCACGAATTGAAGCCGGACAACCATAGACAACGTCGTGAGTTAGCTAATTGGGAACTGGAAATGTTGGCCGGAGATCCGGATTTTGGCCAAAAATCATCTTCTCGAACGAGGTCCATTTTTAGCTCAGCGGCTATGTCAACAACAAAATTGCCAATCCAGAAGTGTTCGACCAAGCATCAATGCATCCACAAAGATTGACTGTTTGGTGTGGTTTATGGTACGGCGGCATTATCGGACCTTATTTCTTTCGAAATGAGGAAGGAGACACCGTTACCATCAATGGTCCTCGGTAAAGAGCGATGTTAACCGACTTTCTGTGGCCAGAGCTCGACAATATCTATATATCCGAGCTGTGAAGTAGAAATTTGGAGACTGGGTCATCTTCCATGGCCGAGACGGCCATTTAAATTTCATACATAATACCATGAATGTAGCTTCAAAATAAGGCCAGAATCAATTTGATATCTCACACCGTTGTTGTTTTATTTAAATTTCTTTTCCTATCGTTCTTATCTGGTCACTCTATATATTATGAGGGGAACTCTAATGACGGAATAAACCTCTGCTAGGTTTTAGCAGGAGGCACAATAGACGATTAGGTACCAGTGCGAGATAGCCCTACAGAATAATAAAAATAATACATATGTATGTATTACAAACCTGCTGATCGGTTAGTCAGGGATACTAATATTACATATGCACTTTCGTGCTAGTAAGTACCTATAGGAACGCAGGGAACTCGGCTGGAAGCAAATTAACTTATAGGAATCCGAATCTAAGAACTTTTGCTACACATTAATTGTACTGCCGCAATCCGATGATAGTACATATATCTAGGTCTGTCTCCAAACACGTAAAGCCTTTGCTCCGTAGAATTGCCTATAAACGCTTTTGCATAGATAACAAATGTAAGCACAAATTTTTCACTTATACATGTACTTTTGACTACGCATAAGTCGATTACTGCAACATCTTTTAAACCAAAAAAAAAAAAATTAAATAAAAAAGTGTTTTTATTACTTGATCTTCACCTCCCGTAATTATTCGTATTTTTATGTGGGGTATTTCAAATTAAATAATTTTTATACCTATATTCTCATTTTAGGAATTCAGTTGTTTATTGTTCTCTGAATTGTTGGATTCATTAACCCGTTTTTAAGTGGCTAACAATCTTCAAGTAATAAAATGATGCGATTTCGTTATCTCATCAAAAACCAAACCGCTTTGCTTTATTTTCTCATAACACCGTACTTTGTCATAAACAACACCCGAAATGAATCTCTCTTACAAAATTATTTATATAAATACGAGTATTATACGCAAGCAAAGAAAAATACGTTCTCTTTCGACGATCAATCTTTTATTTAATTAGCCCCATTTGTATTTTCCTTCAATTTGTTATCACTGAAAGAACTATAAACAAAAGCCCACCTTTAAATGAATTCAACACAAAAAAAAAGAAGAAGAATTTCACTAAATGTAAAGCATCTCATAGATACTCATACATGTATATCAATACCAAAAAAAAAGTATCTAAGCTCCATTTAGCAAAGGAAGTTTGGGTGTTATGCAAATTTTCACTGACACTGAAAATTCTTTGCCAAAACCAATCGAATACATGGAGAATTGTGGCTGTCGCACACCTTTCTATACCGAGATCGTCGGGCCTAAAAGCGGGTCCAGCCAAACAGCCACCGACAGGCTAGAGATACGTACGACTACACGAATTCAACAGATTTCTAAAGAGCTCAGTACTGAGTACTCCACTCAGTATATTCTGATCAGTGATCGCGTAAGGTTCAGTAGTACTAAAGATACAAAATACCCGCGCAAGCTCCTTGATTTCGAATTAAATTTTTTTTATATTTATACAGAACCTGTCTCTGGTTAAGAATTTCAAATATTTATTCAATATTGTTGCGGTAAATCTTTTCAAGTGATCACTTCAAATACATTAACTGTTTTTATGTACAATATCATAGTAAAATCTAAATCTTGTATTTAATGAGATCTTGTGAGTGAGAGTGTAGTGCAACAATTAGTCAAAGCCAGCTATGAAGGAAGAAGATCTGGTACTTGCTCGTGCAATGGTTGCTGAGTCTAGGGAATCATCTCCAGGAGTATCACCGGCACCGATACGGAGAACTAAAGTGACTGAGTTGATCGATAAGACCAAACAATTTCGGTAGGTTTATATATATATATATATATATATATTCTCATTCCTGGTATTTGGAGATGAGAACGAGACATTAGCATATTTGTTTATTGAATTGTCAATGAGTCCAGGCCGCGTGTATTTTTGGAAGACCTTTTAGGGCTGCGCATTACATAAGTTGGTAAATGTATAAATAAGACGAACATCTGCAAAATTATGAATGAATATGACGACGCTAAGAGGTGTGCACTATTTTGTTTGTATTGTTTGGAGGAAGTTCTATTTTTGAATGGGAGATTTCCCTTTATAGAAGTATTATTCTCCCATTTTGCGATTTTTTGTTTGAGTACAATGCAGCCACAGATAAAAAATATAATTTGATTTTATTTTTAAATGTCATAAAATCTTATATAGTAGCAATCAGACTGATAAATTCCATGCCATGTTGAGGGTCAGTAACTGATAGTTGTCATGACTTTTTTCTTTTCTTACTTGTAACCGATTACTTCCTATATTTTATTCGTGGATATTATTGAAGACGAATAGAACATCAAAGGAATATTTTTCTTCTCTTTCGGTATCACACAGTGATATTGAATTGTAATTACCTCAGGGTGTTGTCAAGAGCTGTCCAGATGAATTAGTGGCAACATGAAAAGTAACAATTCTATAAATTTCTATGTCATGAGATATTTTATTTACTAACCTTCTCCTCAGTACACAGTTCAAACAGTTCGAACATGGAGACCAAAGTTAACAAGCGCAGACAGCTTTCTCATCATTCAATTCTTCATGTAAAATATGACGATGAATGCGTTCCTTCCTATGTCACAGCCTCTGCCATCATAAAAAAAAAAACAGAATCCAACTCGGCTTAAATTTGCGCAGACTTATTGCCAATTTTGTTAATTTTTACAAAAACATGGGTGTGATTAATCGCTGCCATCATTTCATCAGAAGCCACTCAGAACAACAATAAGATACACTTGATTCTCAGCGATTTCAGTCAGCGACACATTGAAATTTCATCAAACAAAATTTCTGATTTGCGCATTTAATAAAATTCCCTTTTGCGTATTACATAAACTTGTTATACAGCGACAAATAAACTTCGTTGTTCTATATTTTAGAAACAAAAAGAAACATTAATCAATAAACATTATTTTAAATTAAAATCTCAAAACAATAGTCTCGTCCCCTTTTTTTGGGGGGGAATTTATTTTGACACAAAATGCCTCCACTGCTCGCATTTAGATGAGAATCATCAGACAAATTTTAATCATCAATTTTACTCTGCGATTACTTGGAGTGGATAGACCCACTGACATAAGTTAATAAACAGACCACTGTCAAACAACAACTGAGTGTCCAAAATGTCTGAAATTGTCAGAATTATTTATTAAAGTATGTCCAAGCACAATAGGAGTACTAGAATAGTTTTAACCAATAACGCGTGGATCTTTAGGTTGGGGCTTAAAACTTTCGAACGACTGTCGTCCCACCCATTTAGAACGGATCGTATAATACTCTATCTGTCAGCGTCTATTCTTTCCCTAATAAAATAGGAGTAGCGTTGTGAATCTATTGAATCAGATACAACTTTTTTTTCTTACTCAGAGGATATTTCATCTATTTTTAAGAGATTTTATCAAAAAAAACTGTTATTATAACCTCTTGTTAAAAAAAAGTGGCCGTGGCCGTGGCCGTGGCTATCACTATTTGTAACCGATATTCACGGTTTATGATGAATCTTTCAATTAGGTTTTTTTTTTTGTCTGACTCGGCACCAGTTCAAGAAGCAAAACCCTGTTAATGAAATGTCATCGTCTTTCGTAGAAAGACGAGTAAGTGAAGGGGAGCTTATGGTATCAGCGCGCACCACAACTGTTCCAAAGGTCGCAAAGGAAGTGCTTCGGAGTATCGTCGCCCTTTGCACCGGCGTTGCACATGATGTGGTTTCTTACGAGTAAGCCGAGCGCATTAAGATGCCGTGAGATCGTGAGTAAGTTATCTGCAGATTTCATTTCTAAGAGGAAGCAAGAATGTTAGTTAGTTAGTTAGATATTCTTTATTTTTTTCTTAATTCCAAATTTTCGATTAACAATATTTATTTATTTTATAATTAAAAAAAACAAAAGAACCTACGACAATGACAGTTCGGTCGTCTGTCGGTGGTTTGATTTTATTTAAAGCTTAAGAATAACAAATCCAAATTATAATTAGAGTTAAGTCTATTTATTAGACATTATTTATATTTTAGAAATCAATAATTAAATTTGTCTATCAGTAGCTTTATATAGTTTATTGCTTTCATAATACACTCGTACCTTGTGAGATTTTGCCACTGAACATTTTCCCCATTGAGTAAATGAATTATCTCTTCTTCAGTCATTTGATTCTTTATAAAATATTGCAGCCTGAATTCCTTAAGAATTGGACATATGCCTAAAAAATCTTCGGTTTCATTTATGTTGCACAGAGAACTGAGTTTATACACATTTTTGCTAAATCTACTTGCATTTTTCAATCATATCACAGCGAGCCTTAAAAATCCATGTTATCTCTTGTTGTGCTCTACTGCCTACAAAGTCAGGGCCGGTCCGAGCCAAATGAGCGCCCTGTACAAGCCCCACCTTTAGCGTCCCATTCTTCAGTTTTGGCAGCATAAGTTCTTTCCACATTACCCAAGAGGTAGATTTCCATGCTTTTTATTTTATTGAGGTATCCCCGGTAGGCCTAATCCTCGGTAACATACAAGCATATATAATATATAAAATATAATTAATATTAATATAATTATTTATACATATTTGTTAAAATAAAAAAAAAATAAAAAATAGGAAAAATAAAAATATAAAATATGTACAAATAAAAATTCTTACTTTAAGGAACTTAAGTTAATTTTTTTTAAGGTGAAAAGAAGTAAAAACCGACGTTAAACTTAATAGTTATAATAATTTTAAATAAAATAAAAAAAAATAAATGCAACGAAGACATGTGCGGAGAGGAAAAGTTCAATTTAGGAAACTAACTTTTCTGGCCTTAGCTTTAGCAAATTCTGTTATAAGGTCATCATAGTCTAAAGACTTTAATAACTCTCTTCCTATTGACATTGTAGACCAGCCTACGAATCTTTCTTGAGTCATGGTTGTCCTAAGGTAGTTTTTTATTATCTTGAGTTTTGAAAAACTACGTTCTCCTGAAGCTACTGTGATTGGCATTGTGTTTAAAATTTGGAGGCCAATAACTACATTGGGAGCAAGATCTTCTAGGCTTGAACTGAGTATACAATTTAACACTTACAAACATGAGCTTTCTGGTTTTACAAGCGGGGATAATACTGTTAACTCTTGATACAATTCTTCCCATCTAAATCTTTAAAACCTTCAAAAGTTAAAACGCTTTGCAAATTAAGGCATGAGGAACGTAAATTGTTATTTTTCAAACATTCGCTTATGTTCTTTAAAAATGAAAAATTTGTATTGTATGCTGCAAGCTGCTCAAACCTTTCTGTAATTGATTGAATCGCTCGATCTAGTATTTTGAAATAAAACTCTAACTTAAATCTTTGTTTTGGTTCTAAAATAGTTTCGGTACATTCATCAGCATAAAGTTTTTTTCGCCGACGAGATCGTAAGGTAGATGTTTCTGGAAATTTAGGTGATATTTCAAGATCACTAGCAATACGCTCAGTTAATTGAACATAATCATTAAAGTTTTTCATCTGTACGCATTTCAACCAAAGTATGTTTAGTATTTTCTAAAACCTTAACACTTGCTGACAAATTAACGGACGGACTTTGCAAATATTTACTGGTTATGTTTATTTTTTCTAGTATATAAAACCAAATAAATAAGCAACATATAAATGTAAAATCGAAAATGTTATTTCTTAGCGACTCAGCAATGTTTATTGCATTAGGATTTCCTCTCTCAGATATTTCTATAAGGGCTTCATATATATCTTCTAAGTTTGTTTTTAAGGGTTTTAATGCATCTAGCCTGCTTTTCCACCTTGTTTCTGAAAGAGGTTTCAAAGTAAGGTTTTTCATATTTTTTTTTATAAATGTTCCACCGCGTTGTAGAACTTGAAACAAAGTTATATAAGCATTGAACTGTGTCAAAAAACTTAACAGCATATAATGAGCACCGAGCTGAATCATTGACTACTAAATTCAAGGAATGCGAGCAGCATGGAACGAAAAATGCTCTTGGTTCAAGGGTTCGAATTCTATTCTGAACACCAGCTTATTTTCCCTTCATATTTGAACCATTATCGTGACTTTGAGCTCGACAGTTGCTTATTGAAATTTCATGGAATTCGAGTTTGTCTAAAATTAACTTTGTAAGTCCCTCTCCTTTCAAAAACCCTAAGAAATGCTCTTGAACCTGAAATATGTTTTGTTTTCTATGCACAAACCTAACGACAATATTAACTTATTCTATACGACTTTTGTCGGTTGTTGAGTCGACAATAAGGGAAAAGTATTTGGCCTCTTTTAGCATTGACACAATTTTAATGGTAACAGTTGTGGAAAAGATACTTATTATTTCATTCTGTATATTTTTGCTCAAATATTTATTTTGGGTTTCTTGATTCGTTATTCTCCTCAAGTGCTCTCCTAGAACCAAATTAAATGAGACTACTTCCTCAACAAGCTGTAAAAGGTTACCATTATTTAACTAATGCTTGAGAACCAAGAAATTTAACCAAACTAAATAGTCTTTGCAAAACAGCTCTCCAATGCTTTGTTTCAGTTTGGATTGAGCTTTCGAAAATTGAGTCTGTCGTTGTACCTGACCTCGAACCTTTTTCGAAAAATTTCCACCATTTAAAATTTTGAATGTAGAATAAACTACTCTCATGACTTTATAAAACTGCATTTAAATGTGGCCAGTCGGAACATCCTGTACCTGTGTTTGACACACCTTGAGAATTTTTGTTCATTGCAAACAAAACACAACAAAAACAAAACACAGAATCTCTTGATTTCGAATAAATCAGCCAAGCCCTCGGAATTACCTTGCCATTTGGTAAAGTTCGTTGATAACTGAAAGTTGTAAATCTCCTGTTATTAGTTTTTGGAAAAGAATTATCCTGAACTTAAATTGGGTCCTTTCCTACGATTTTGTTTATATTTTCGCCTTCAAAAAAACTCCTCCGAATTTACTAGACCTCTTACCCCAGCTGTACCTAAACATCGACATAGCTATTTACATTAATTGTGTTTCTCAAAAAACTTACCTCAACTGCAGATTCAACGCTGCATTTCAAAAATGTATACAGTCCTTTTTCTTGATTTTTATTTTCGGCTTCAACAAGTCTACGCCTTTTCCTATTTTCTGCCCCCGAAGGCTTTTTTTGTCCATTTTCTTTGCTAATTATGAGCAACACACAAAACTGTTCGTTTTCATTATTATTATTTTCAATTGAATCGCGTATTCCTTAATTACACAACAGCTCAACATCGAAAAGCAATCCAAATCATCTGGGCTAACTCAAAAACAATAACTCAAAACAATAATGCACCGTTATTTGTTCATTTTTCTCTTCTTGCTTGTTTGTGTATGAGAACGAGTCGAAACTATACCCACCTTATCCATTCCAATAAAATCTGCACGTTTTCACTCAAAGGATTCCATAGGAATTGAGGATTGAGTTTATTATTTTGAGATTTTTTCCAACTAAAATTTTTGAGTGTTTGTGCAAGAAATTACCCTGCACAGCATAGGTGGGTTTTTTTTGGCTTTATTCGAATTAGTTTCTTGTGTCGTGTGTGAGTGGTATTTTGTGTGAACAGATGAAATTATGTAATAATTAAAAAATAATTACGTTCAGACAGCTTTTAGAAATGCATAGGTAGCTGATTGGACGAACTAAAATTTAAAGAATGGCAGTATATCGATGAATTTTATTTCTTTTTATTTAGGCTTCACAATGCGCCCCGAAGCGCTTGGCGCCCTGTGCATTTACACATCCTGCACATATGGTAGGTCCGGCGCTTTACAAAGTATAGATGTCCACATGTATAGTTAAATTCTTGGTAAAATCTATTTGTTTTTGAGGCATGAGTACCTTAAATTATCTAATAATTATTTTCTTTTTCTGTCCCATAAGTTCTTTTACGCAAAAAATGTTTCTCGTTATAACTTTTTCCTTTAATATGTGGGGTAATCGTTGATTACTATAACCAAACAATATCTTTAAGATAACTCTAAAGTGCAAGTCGTCGAGTGTGTATATATCTATTCTATTCCGGCCTCCAGCATCAACACGTAAGTTGGCGTCCAATTAGGCAGTTTCAATATCTTTTTTTTTACAAAGAAACGCTGCAACTTATCTACTTCGTCAAACAAAGTGTACCCCCAAACTTGCGCCCCATATGTCTGTACTGCTCTGCAAACCGCCAGAAAGAGCCTTTACTTGGCTGAGAGTGAAAGATTTGGTTTACTTAGAAAATTATTCCACGTTGCATTCATGATACTTTTCGCAGAGCAGTTTCTCTTTTCAACATGCTGTCCAAAATTCATCTGTGGAGTAAGTATAACTCCCAAGTAGCAGTACTGTGACACTACTTTAATTGGATTGCCTTGGAATACACATTTTTCTCGGTATTCCACCTTTCCTGAATACCATTCTCTGATTTGCTCATGTTCACTTCTAGATTCCACTGTCTACAATATTGTTCCAATTTACTTATCATTATCTCTGCATTATATGAATGTCGTCCGCCAGTACCACTATGTCAGCAGCATATAAAAGCAGTCTTATATTTATTTCTTCTATGTTTATGCCGCCCCCTATGTTGTCGTATAAATCATTCAAGTAGAGCGCAAACAGTATTCCTAAAACACAATATAGCCTCGACCTCGGCTTCGCCTGACGTCTTTAAGTTATAGGAAATCAATGTATCCTATGACAATGTCGCTTCCACCTGCATCTCACGTTTTCTATTCGTAAAAAAAAAACGTAGTGCTACGTAACGACACTCTAACCCGAGGCAGAAGTTAGATGAGCTGAACTTTTGTTTGTTTTGACAGTTGAGCAGAAAAAAAAAACAAAGCCGAGGTCGAGGCGATATTGTGTTTAGGCATCCTTGCTTTACACCCGATAGTGTATCGAATTCCTCCGAGAGCTTCTCTCCAAATCAAACAGGGAATTTTTTCGTGCTGTACTCCTATATGGTTTCTATAAATTTTACTAGTTTGGTAGATATATTCAACTCATGCAGGTTTTAAATAAGAGCCTTTCGGGATACTTTGTCAAATGCAGCTTTAAAATCCAAAAAAAAGCATAAACTTTTTTTTTTTTCCCATGAATTCCCAGTGTACAATTGTTGCCAGATTGTATATATTATCCGCCGTAGCCTTTCCTAAAATCAGCTTGGTATTCAATTAAAATTTTGTATTTTAATACCCACTTATACAATCGATCATTTATAAAGCCCATCATTATCCACCTCGGTAGTTGTTTGGTTGTTTGTTGTTACCTTTTTTATATATGGGGAAGTCAAATTTTGCATTGTTATACAGAGTAGAGTATCACAGATAATAAAGTTAAATAGATATCAGCTGAGTAAAAAAATATGTCCCTTTTTCAGGCGAATGGGATTTACTACTACGTCCCAGTTTGATCGAACTCGTTCGAATCGTGCATAAGACATGATGTTCTTTCAAATTTGGTTGGAACAACAAATTGCTTGTTGCTTTTGCTGGCTTACAGAAGTGGATTATTGAATTATTTCATTTAAATTCATAGACAGAAGTCATAGATTAGATTCACGAGTGCACTCTTGGGGTGTTGGTTTATAGTGAGGTCCCCGTGCCTCTCACTCTGGCGTAGTTGGTTTAATTCCGTGATTGTTTTGCATTTGTTTTCCTGACAAAATTTGAATTTTTTGATTTTTACTGGTAATTCTTTTTTTGGATTTTCCCAGCACAATGTGGACGATCTCTAAAAATTGTATGGAATACTTTGAAATGGAGCTAACAAATATTGAAAAATTCATCAGTTGGTGCTAAGAGACTTCCAAAATCAGTATTTTGGGAAACATTCTTAGCAAAAATTAAAAATTCTGACGGACATGTTATTTGTTCATCACTTTTTAAAAATAATTTCGAACAAAGTATTATCAAATACAGTTTCCTCGCGTGCTTCAGGTAATAAAAAAGTTCTTGATGTGTGCGGTTGAGTCTGGGAGGTATCTAAATTCAAAAATTCTACATCGTCATCAGCACAATTACTATAAGGTCTCTCCTCATAGTAATTGTGCTGATGACAATTAGATTTGAGGACAGAATTTTTGACATCAAAACATTAAATTCGTACACAGAGGGATTTTGTTATTACCGCCTTTACTGCGAATAATAGAAAATAAATTTTACAAAATTTTCTTTGTAAGTAAATACTCAACTTTCCCGAACTTTATTGTTCCATTCCTTTTACACAAAAGTTCCTTGGAAGATTATTAGACATTGATCTTAAGTAAGACAAGAATTGTTTAAGCTCATTAAAAGCTGGATTTCCACGCTTTAAAATATTTTTATCGTAATGAGACCCACTATCCATACAGTCGAAAGCAGTATTCATTTTTAATGTAAACGCTTGTGTTGCTAGAGCGTCATTTGAATTATTTTTTTGGGCTATTAAATTGGTGAGCAGTTTGTATTGATGCTGCCGTTGTCCTACTAAAGGTTTCCGTTGCCAAGCGAACACTCATTTTTTCAAATGCATTTGGGGTTATGTGTGAACTTGTAAATTTCAAGCATGTTTTAGCCACATTATCTCTTTCTAAATTGAATATTTCTCTGAAAACATCAAAGGAAACATTACCATCTGGAGTTAGCATATCAGATTTGAGTAAAACATTACGCATGGATTTTAATAAATGAGGAAAATCATAAAAACAAAATATTTTTTCATTATTGAAAATTGTAAAAGGCTTTTCTTCTGTAACACCTAATAATTGGTAAGCTTTCCTGTTGTTAGGTCCTTGGTCGCAAACTATAGCGCACATTTTCAGACCAAGTTCTTGGCAAATTGTCAAATTATTTTCTAAAATAGACTTCAGGTTAACCCCTTTGACAGAGTTTGCTGAAACAAAATAATTTAAAATATTTTTCCAGCTATCAAAGAGGCCGTTTACCATGAATACACAAATTTCGTTGCCGTACAATCCACTCCTTGATCTTCAAATCCATCAATTAAGCCATTTTTGATATTGTACGTGAGATTTGGACGAATTCTAATTTCATCAAATATCAGACCACATTTCGTTCACGTTGGCTTAATGATGCAAACTTTGCTTTCAGAAAACAGTGGGCATTGTTTTGGAATCCAGGTTGTAAGCCTTTTGCTAGTTCGTAGAGCATTATGCGTTTTAGTTCTAGAGCAAAGTTTTCTTCTCAAGCTTTGAATTTTAAGTCTGCAGCTTAATTTTTTTTTTTTTTCAATTCAGAATTTGTTTTCTCCTCTTGTGCGCATTTTTCTAATAATTTATTGCATCTATTATACTATAGTTCAAGAAATATTTGAACTACTAGAGATCCTTCTCCGTTTTGGTATCAAAGATGAAAGATTTTCTAAACTTAAGTCTAAATTTAAATTACAATTTAGATTTAAGGAGGGAACAGCGTCCCTTTTAAGCATTTTTCTGACAATAAATTCCGAAGGACATGCAAAAATTTTCAGATCGGGGAAATTTCTTTTCGATTTTTAACAAATCGAACAAGAAACGCCAGACTTCCTTTTACGTGTATCACACATATTTAAAAAGTATACCGCTGGAAAAAATAGCTCAAAATTGAGGGCGAATGAAAATGAAATTGAAAAATAAAATCGAACAAAAGCGACATTGACGTCCTTCTCAAAATATATACATATGTATATGTACGATGTGCCTCCTCAATAAATATATACACACAAACACACCACAGTGTAGCGATCCAGATAAACACCAGCGACACAGTCATTCGGATATGTTCGTTTGCAAAATCGATTGAGACGTAAACCAAAATAAAGGGTTGCAGCAAACCGAAATATGAAAAAAATTTGTGTATATCGAAGTTACAATACACTGGAGGATGGTTGATATCCACGACTATACAACTTAAAATGGTTTCATACCGAATTGATGCAACAACCCTTAGGTTTAAGAATTTTTTTGTCCTTGAAAAAGTGGTCAGTTTTTTTTGCCCTGCCTGCGATATCTATGTAACTTTATTATCTGTGATAGTATGCTGTTGCTAACTCTGTCAGGAAGGTATCCTGCACATTTTTAATAAATTCATACGGTATCCGATCTTCGCCAGATGCTTTGTTTAGTTTTACTTTCGACAAGATCTGTTTTATTTCTGTTACAGTTATTACTCCATCCAAATCATCGTCTTCCTGTAGCATTATGGCATATTGCATATCCTGTGATAGGAGTATTTGAGGCGGATTTAACAAATCTTTGAAATATTCCCTAAATTCACGTGCGGTTATATCTATAGTCGTTTGGCTATTTGTACCACGTATTGCTGAACCAGTTTCCACCATACCTTGCTATCATTAATAGAGATTACTGCGTTGACTATGAGTATATTTTGGTAACACTGCGATTTTTTCTATACAAACTTTTTTTAAAATACTGAACTACACACAAGAAGTTTTGTTTATTGATTTATATTTTTTGAACTAAATGACTTCTTTCGAGCATTATGTGATTTTAAATCAAACCATCCATTTTTCGGTGTATAAAACCGTGTTGTATTAGTATTTGGCACGGCTGCTTCTATTATTTCAGTCAATGCTTCTAGCCCAAAACTTGTACTTATTCGTTTGCTTCTACTAACGCTTTATTATACCTTATTTTCTTATTTTCCTTCCACTTCAATTTGGTCAAAAGATTGCTTTTCTTCTTATTCTGATGAACTTTAAAGCTTAGAGAGAGTAACATTGGCATATAGTTAGACCAAACCTCTTCTTCTACGCGAAATTGATCTATATTTAACAATTGTTCTTACGAAATGGCACAAATGTCATTAACTGATTCACCGACGCTGCTTATAAAAGTGTAGTGCCACCTTCATTAACTTTGGTCCTACCATTTGTTATAATTAATCTATTTTCATTGTAAAAATTAATAAATCCTCGTCCTTTTGCGTTTACTATACCATCTTTTGATATTCTTATTTCAAACCCTCTTTTAAAGATTGTAAGAAGCTTACTTCAATGGGTTGTTGCAATTCACCAATTCTGATATTAAGGTCTCCTAGTACAATAGGATTTGTTACATTTTGCTTTATAAATATGTTTATAATTTTCCTGAAGTTCTTCTCATTCCATTACGACATTAAATGTACATTTCACACTGGTTGTAAGTATGTCTTTTCTGATCCAATTTAAGCACCCGTATATGGCTCTTCCGTTTCTGTCCATGAACGTTATATACTTATATAAATATTAACAAGAGATTAGCGCTATTTATATTTGTCAATTCAACATTTTTCTCATTAGTTTCAAATCTTAACTTATTGCTAATTTTACCACCTACCTAGTTTTGTTGGTTAATATTATTTACAATATACTCAAAATTTAAGTTTATTGAGCTAAAGGAATCGTTGTAGTACTGTTTCAATACCTCTTCTGCATCCTGTTGTCAACATACAAACTTCTTATCTTTGTTCCACATGAACACATGGGTGGCCATGGTGTAGTGGTAACATCATTGCTTGTCACGCTGCAGATTTACAGTTCGAATCCTGATGTCAAGAATCATCTATTTATTTCGCACGAAATAAATAAAAAAGTTGATCAATTGCGAAAGCTTATGTCAATTCTACTGCGAAGGCATAACACTGGTAGGGTGGTAGTCATATGGCTAAAATGCAACTTGATGAAAATACTGTGAATCATAAGCAACGACAATAACAGCAAAAGCAAAAATACTCCCCAGTTATCTGGACGCCACCCTTGAAGTTCACTGATACTTGATATCACCTGAGTTTCAAACCAACTACACCAATCTGTCTTTCTCTCTCTTTCCTTTCCACAAAAAAACGCACGTGTTGTAAAATTAGCATGAGGGTGTGGATCCAACGACGAATTGAATTATAACTCAAATAATAACTTTAGTTGAATAAAACTTTAAGTTAAACTATTAATTAAGATGAAATATGTGGTGTGAGCGTGCGGTACGTCGATGTCTTTCTAACCTTCTCTAAACTCGTGTCACGTTTTTTATACATATATAATCCGATCGATGACATTTGGCTGGAAGGTTGCTTTTGGGTGATGACATAGCTGGAAGGTTGTGGGTGTTGCCACTTCAACGCTCTGTGACAGAGAGGCCACAAGGGTATTCATATCCCCTTTGACAGGTGCAAATTATAAAAAAAAGAAGAAACATTTGTCGTTCACACGCAGGTACTCCGTTCCTTCCACCTATTTCTTAGAATTTAGCCATAAGTGTCCGCTTGAAAGATAGATCCATGTGTGCCAAACCCTTGACGACTTTAAATTTACACAGTAGTTGCAGTTCTGGTGTTATTACATCAGGCGCCATATCGCGAATCTCCAGTGCGGGTTATACCAAAAGCCATCTCTTTTCAGACGGCAGATTGGTTTCATTGTGACTTCATTCATACATGGAGATTGAATTTTATAAATTAAATTGGGATTTTTTTTACCTAAATTGTCTACCTGAACAATACACAATACATTCAGATAATAAAAGTCGGATTTTATACCCACGTTTTTGAACACTGGGCATTTTGTTTACAAATGTGGGAAAAACCGCTTTTGTGGTTTATTGAGATGTGTTTATTTTTTCATAATTATTAAATTTTATGACTTTTGGTTGTTGATTGAGTACAGTACGACTTCTTGCACCAAAATTGCAAAGGTCTTACATAAAAGTCATAAGAATTTATTTGAGATTCTTCACGTATTGGGTAATCAACTCGTTAAAAATGTTAAAAGCCACTGAAACCCCAATCGAGAAACGATTTGCAATCATCGCCCTTCTTAAAGAAGACGGGAAGTTGCTTCGCACTTGAAAGTATGAAGGTACTGCGTTCAACGTACCATTAAACGGAACGCTCAAATCTGAAGTCTTGAGTATAAACCACGGTCAGGATGACCTAGAGCTAGAACTAAACACGGGGATCGGCTAATAGTCAGAACAAGCAAACGAAGTAAACGAAAAAAATACAAAAACGCGCCGAAATTAATGAAACACGCAATAAACTGCTGTTCTTGACAACGGTCAAATGAAGATTAAGACATGCTGGACTATTTGGGCGAGTTGCTGTTCGAAAACCCCTGCTGTGACCACAAAACAAGCAGTTAGAATGGGTCAAAAACATAAAGACTGGACGGGAGAAGATTTCAACAGAGTTTTATGGACCGATGAATCCAAGTTCGAGGTATTTTGCATAAAACGGGGAGTTTTCGTTCGACGCAGCACTGAACAAAAGATGCTACCAGACTGTGTGGTTCCCACCGTCATGCATGAAGGTGGTTCTGTTTTGGTCTGGGATGTTTCTCTTCAAGTGGAGTGGGAGTGATTGGAAAAATGAATACAAAACAATTTTGGAAGGAAACGCTGTGACCTTTAAACAAAGATTTTTGGAGCAATATTCCACAGGCAATAACTCAAAACTGATAGCTAGAATGCCAAGAATTGTAGAAAAAGTCATCGAATATAAGAGTGGCTTTTTCGACTAAAACTCGGTTTAAGTAATTTTTTCTTCTTTTTAATTAATTTGTTTATGTTAAAAACAAAATGAAAATATTTTTCTTTTTATTATAGTTTCATATATGTTCCTCGTTAATTTTGAATGATTATTATTCTACTAAAGAGTTTTTTTCGATGTTAGATTATGTTTTTCCTTCGAACACTGAGGGCGGTCTTAAACTTTTGGCCTTCAGTGTACATATCAATCAGAGGGAGGCTCAACAATGCACCTAGAGCAGTACCAGGCGCGCTAGAGATGACCCCCATGCAGCCAAAAAAACTGTTCTTTGGAGTTTAGTGAGAGAAATTGTGATATATTTTTGAAAAAGCCAAGTTAACGCAAATGCTAAGAAAGGACTTCACATCACTGCCGTGTAGATTCATAGGACCCATTTTGATGATAATCTTTATGCCTTGCCGAAAGCATAATTACACTGCCAGAAAACTGAAAGGGCCTCGGATGTCTTCAACTCAACATGTTCCGACCAAAGACTAGGGTTCCGACTATCTAGGGTGACTTCTAAATACTTTGCTTCGTTTAAAATTCGGATAATGACTTCTTTGAGCAATAGCTGAGATCAGAACAGACCAACTTTCTCATCTTTATTAAGAGAACAAGTTTAGTTTTGAGAGGATTAACCGAAAGTCCATTCATACTGTGTAGTGTGTGAAGTATAGACGGTATATCTGTTGAAGTGTAGACGCTATATCTGTTGAGACTGTTTAGTAGAAGGTTGAACACCATGGTTAACTCCATAGTTATGGTTAGCAGTAGAGGCAGAACGTCACCTTTCGGGCAGGCGCTGTTCGTCCCTGCCATTACATATCGGCCACAATCTCTCTCAGTCTCAGTGATCGGGTCAGGTTGTGACACAGTTGTAATCTGGTTGCTTGGTAAGTGAGTCTTCAGCATAACGCTGTCAATTGAATATATTAAAAATCGTAAGGTTTTGCACAAAAGTAAAACGTTAAACCGTCATTCTCTTGTAAAACTCGTCAAAAAAATTGTCATTGAAATTAAGATAGACAAGTCTGACCCGCCCGGTTTTGTTGTGTTTTGAAAGTGTACAGTATCAAAAATTAGATATGAGCGTACATAGTGTGAATTCTTATCATTGGATCTTTACAATATATTTTATAAGAAAGCCAAATTAAGAAATTAAAATTCGATATCAATTCAAATTTGCAAAGTTTCAGATTTAAATAAGTCATTTTTCTAAACCGTGTAAGTACGTACATAGGAAATAAAATGAGAATTTCAGAGGATATTACCTGCCGCCACTGCCTAGAAGAGGACGAAACTGCAGAACAGAACACATACTATGTGAGTGTGTAGTTCTGTGTAGAAGTTTCTTTCTTAAGGAGATAATATCTCCTTAAGAAAGCAGCCGTAATTATAGCTTTCATAAGGTAAGTTTAAGTACTGCTGCCCTAAATAGTGGTCTCTGGCACAATAGATCTCTCTGGTCACAGTGCCTACACGCCATTTGGATGTGGCCATGCTCCTTTCAAAAAAAAGTACGTACATACTTACATATACAGTAACGGAAGTTGCCTGGATATAACTTAGTGTCATTATTCTTTCCCCACCGTGGCCTCGCCATTTATGTCCGTAGTGATATTGCTTACCAAGTTCCACCTCAGTATGGCCACTGCTCCAAAATGGAATTTAATTTCAAATGGCTGAAATTCACCGTCCGCAAGCAAGTAATTCACTACTGCTTTATTTAAAGAAGCCCTAGTGCGGACAACAAATCAATTTTGACGAATTTGCTTGACTCGAATTGTCTCCTTGTACCCTCACACTAAAATAGTCATTGCGGGCGATTTTAATATACACTATTCGAATTGGCTTCAATATTCTGGCCAGACAACACCCGAAGGAAGGTATGTTGAACTTTTCGCTGACGTCAACAATTTGACTCAGCTTGTAAATGAACCTACACGTATACCGGACATTGAAAGGCATTCCGCCAACACTTTGGACTTGTTTCTTACTTCGCACCCTGATAAATACACTATTGATGTTTTAGCGCCTCTAGGTCGGTCTGACCACAATATCGTATCAGCTAAATTCTCGTACTCTGACCACACAGTTAAAGAAAAAACTCCTAAAAGAAAAGTATGGCAATACGAGAAAGCCAACTGGAGCGGCCTCAATAGCTTCTTTAGGAGTTTTAACTGGTCGCTATGCTTCCTCGATAGCGACGTGGATGCCGTAGCTGATATGATCACTGACACTATCCTCTTAGGTATGATTGACTTTACTCCTAACAGAATAAAGAGCATTAAACCAAAGGCAAACTAGAGGCTATCAGGTTGAAAGAAGTAAGTTTTCGGTCTTATAAAGCCAACAAATCTGAGGAAAACCGAAAGAAGTTTAAACAAGCCAGAAAAGACTTCAATGCCCATATTCGACTTGTAAAATTCTTACATGATCAAAAATTGGGGCAAAAAATCCAAAATGTCCCATAGGTAGTAACAATTTTTGGTCATTCGTCAAAAATATTAAAATTCTGCCTCGTCTGCTATCCCCACGCTCATTTACAATAACATTCCAGCTGTCAGCTCCTTAGTCAAAGCCAATCTGCTTGCTGCTCACTCCATGCTGCTAGATAATGCTTTGTCTCCACCTATATTTGAGAGAGTAAAATTTTCCATGGGACAGGTCCAATTTCGCACTCGTACAGTTGCAGGAGTACTCAAAGGTCTTAACATACACAAATCCGTTGGTCCAGATGGTATCCCCCCCCCCCCCCCCCCCCATAGCTTTGAAGAGGTGTTCTTCTACGCTGGCAAAACCTCTGTGTAAGCTTTTCTGTCTATCCTACTTTTCAGGGCACTTTCCGAGTAGATGGAAAACAGCATTTGTCCAGCCCGTCCCTAGAAAAGGCGGATCTTCCTCCCTGCCCAATTACCAACCCATTGCATTTACGTCCCTTCTTTCCAAGGTCATGGAAACACTAATAAATCGTCAGCTTATGAAATATCTCGATTCACGAAAAGTCTTTAATGACCGGCAGTATGGTTTTCGTACCAACAGGTCCACTGGTGAAAAAATTTTTCAGTAAGTCTCAATTTGATGAATACTATTACAGGTAAAATCTCCGGAGACATACTCATTTTCTGTTTTTGTTTCTTTTCCCCCTACTAGAGGTTGCCTCTGTCTCTTCGTGTAATTCTTTTTCATCCGTAGAATATACGACAGCTTTGGTAACCTGTTCATTTTTATTGTTCACCTGTTCTTTCAGTAGCTGCAGCTCAAGTTTTAAGTTCTCAATCTCGCTTGCAAGCTTTTCATTGAGTTGCTCAAACTCATTTCTTTCATCACAGACTTTTCTGTATTTAGACTCCAACAGTGTATTAACTTTTGTTGGTTGGGATGGTGGTGTTCTTACCACTTTACGACTCTTTGTGAAAGGTCAGCTGTATTTTCCAATAGTGTTTCTGAAGATGCTCTCCTTTCCAAATTTTTCGTTAAAAAAGCACGATTTTGAAGTAATAATGGTGACATTGGTTGTAAGTCCTATCGAGGAGATCATAAAAGCTATCTTTGGTCACGTAGTCCTTATCCCCTGGCGGTGAGCGCATATTAGGCTAATTTTTTTTTTTTAATTTTGCGTTTGCTTACAAGACTAGAGGTCAAGATTTCTTGCCTGAGTCTGTCTCTAATGGCAAATCCGCATCCAAATAAACGCTGCTTTTTCTCGTTATAGCAGTCACCGTAGTAATTTTTAGATAGATAGATAGATGCTCAACCCATCCCGCCGTACTTCTTAGGTGGCGGTTGTGTCCGCTTTATAGAAGTATGGGGACTCCGCTAATTGTTCAGCTTCACATGACCTGTTAAGGGTCCGAATATTCCACGTTCAGAAGTTTGTTGTCCTTATTTCGTTTGCCAGGTTCGTCAACAGTAAAATCATCCTTATCCGTACACTTAACGTAGTTACTTCGTAACTAGAAAATTTTTCCATGGTAGAGCATCTAACCCGACGCATAACCCCTAACATGGAGGGCCAGATCCTTAGTTAAAAACACTAGGACAAGGGGCTGGACATGCCTAGCGCTGCCGTTGGCTAATTAAGGATTCATCCGCCACCATCTGTTTTTCAACACCTGATCTGAGCTCCGAATATGTCGAAGTAGCTCATATAACTAAATATAAATAGCTCGTCCTAATTGAAACTGAGAAAATTCCTTCTCTGACGCCTGAATTCAGGGAAAAGTGCCTCGAAAGATTTCTTAAAACTTAAAAAGACAATTTTCTGTAAATACATTTTTGGCGATAGAAGCTGGGTGTTGAAGTACAAATAAAATATAAAAAAACTCCGCCTTTCCTTCGAGCCGGATTTGAACCAGCGACCTATGGATTTCCGCGGGCAATTTTCACTTCTACAGTCCACCGCTCTACCAACTGAGCTATCGAAGGCTTCGTTCTTACTTGTCAGAAGCTGTAAAAGAAAATTATATAAATACTTGAAAATGAATACATGCAAATATTCCAAGTTACTAAATTTTTGCTTATAAGAATTACAATTTTTCCTTCTAATTTATAACACATAGACTACATTTAATTAGAAAACAGAAATAAATCTGCCATTGTGCCATCTATGTATTCAACACACAATCTATAACTGTCCGCACTACCTTACCGAAGTCAGCTGTGTTATTCTTCTTCTATTTAAAATCTCATTTACCTGTGTGCGTATGTTTGTCAACGAAATGTCAAACTTCATGTGACAGCGAGTATATACATATAATGAAAACTTGTGTATTTAGCCAACGATGGTCGCTTAAAGTTTGTTCCCCCTTTTTGTTCACAAATAATTTTCCCCTCACAATTGTGTTTAATTTAAAATCATTACGCACACATCTGAAACGAAAAGGAAAATAATTTTCGAATTGAAAATTCTACGAATCTAGTGACTGCATTTATCCTTTATCCCAACCAAATCAGGTTTCCAAGTGCGGAAACGAAAAGTCTTTGATTCTATGATTTAATTTGTTGGACTTAGTTATACGTGTGTAAACATATAACAATTTCAACACCTGTCCCTCCTGGTAGAGGAATCGCTTCATCGTCGTCGTTTCGCCACGAGGGAGCAATTGTGGGTACTTGCTTGAGATTTCCTACTACAAATTTATTCGTGGGATGAGTGATTAAAAGAAATTACAGTGCTTATATTTTTTTTTTTAATTCCCAAGAAAAAAATTAATTTCAAACGAAAATGTCCCAACAAATATTGAATGGTATTGCTGTGCCGTCGTCAACAAATGTTGCCAAGAGTGCTGACTCAGCTGATGTCGAAGCTATGAAGGAATGGTGGTAAGTTTTTTTTTTTTTTAACAAAAAAACAAACGCACTGCACGGGAATCGAACCCGGACCAAATGAACGTGAATCTTGCATGATATCACTACACCAGTAGTGCTTCAATTGAATCTTTGAAAAAGTGGACAACATAAGTCTGAGGTGGGATGAATTCTGCGAACTTGTGAAAACAGTGTAGAGTGCAAGTTTGAAGTTTTCATTAACATTTTACCTGCTTACCATACAAGTGCGATTTCACCCGGTCAAGTCCCACTGAGTTATTAGTCCAGTAAAAACTACGATAAAAGGGGAGCGAACACGTTGTGTCTGCAACTCGGCTATATTTATTCTCAAAAATTATTAACAAATCAATATATCATTATTATACAGTAATGAAATTATAAAAATGTCGCCCAAATCCGAGTAGCGCTTCATTTGTTTATTACAGCAATTAAGGAAAAAACTTAAACACACCTACATAAATCAAAAAAAAATTAATGGAGCAAAAGTGTTTTTTATGTCGCTGAATTCCAATCCGAAGTTAGAATTCCAAAAATCAAAATGGCGCATAAAATTTCTGCATAAACTAATGAAGTGAATCATATTAGGCAAATGAGTGCGAGTTTGCTAAATCTCAATTTAGGGTAAACTAATTGACATCGATGATTTGGTACATATGTACATACCTACATACATACATATGTATGTACATAAATACATATGTACATACATACATATGTGCATACATACATATGTGCATACATACATATCTACATACATACATATCTACATACATACATATGTACATACATACATGTACCTAGTCCTGCCATAAGTTTTGTTACAAATATAAATCCCTATAAAAAAAAACCAGTACACATATTGTATTCAAAATTGTTTCATTTATTAGACCACAATATTGATAATTAAAAAAAATTGGATTTACTCGAAATGACTAGCTTTTGCTTTATTCCAAACCGTGTGGCCATTGGGCTATAGCGGCACGTACGGTTTCCATGGAGATCGTGGACGCTGCTCTGGTTAATGCTATTCTAAGGCTTTCCAAATTTCTGTGGAGAGTCTTGCAGGCCATGTTCTCCAATTCTGACCACAAACCATAATCCAGTGGATTCAGATCTGGTCTTCCCGACGGCGAATCATCTGCTGCTATAAAGCCAGGTATATTGATTCTGAGCCACTCCTGCGTGGTTTTGGCTTTGTGCGCTGGAGCAGAGTCCTGTTGGAAGATCCATCTGTATCCAATGAAAAGGGTATTGGTCAAACCCTTCACAACACCCTCTAGCACATCTTCTTGGTAAACCTTTGCACCAGTTTTTAAGTCTTTTTCACAGAAATTGAGAGATGTGACACCATGGTGAGAGACCCCCCACCAAACCATTACGGAAGCGGGATGATGGCCACGTTGAACCCTTGGAACAACTTTTTTCGCTGCCTTAGATGAAGTGGCATAAATTTTATTTTGTTTGTTGAAAACTTATTCCACGCTAAAAATTTTCTCACCCGTAAATAGAATGTTTTCATGGCAATTGTCCGCGTGCCACTGCAAAAGTCGCTTCATCTTTCCAGCCTAATCTTTTTTAAGTTGAGGAGTTAGAAGATGACCCGTGGACCGACGATAGGCTTTCGTATGCAGATCATCCCGAATCAGCCTAGACATGGATCTGTTTGATATATCCAATTCCTTGGACATGATCTTCTGCTTCCTAAGGGGATTTCTCCGAATTCGTTCACGCACTGCCTTTACTACCACACTTCTTCACTTTCTTGGCATGTCCTCTACTCCAGTCAATTCGCCGAAGCGAGCACGATAAACGAATATTTTCGATATTCCCAGTGGTTTTAGCAACTCAAAATTTTGGTCAGCACTCTTTCCGCACTTATACAACGCTATTACCGCGACTCCATTTTTTTAACGGCCCACTCTATTAATTGTTTGCAAACTGAAATCAAATCAAAAAAGTTAACAGTTCTATTCCCGTTTTGAACGATAAACGCTGGAAATTGTGTAAGAGAACTTATGACAGGACTAGATACATATGTATGTTTTCGAGCTCGTTAAATCCAAATCATAATTTCAAGTTTAAAATGGAGCTGTTTTTAGTGTTTCGTACCAGAATGGTGTAAACAACAATAATGCATTCAACACGCCTGTAACTTTTGAACATTTTGATTAAGAGAAATTTTGTACAAAAATAGTAAGTGGTGGACCAAAACAAAAAAAATGCTCCATCATGCGATATATCAAATTAAAGCTGAATTTTCAGGGAGTCCAAAAATTTAAAAAAATACATATGTATGTACCTATATATGTACCTACGGATTTTTGTTTTTTAAATATACATAATATGTACAAATAATTTTAACGATTTTGTTTAAATTTAAAATCTGAATTATTTGCAGGTAAACAGCATATACTAATACATGTACTTGGGACCCAGTTGTACACTTGACTATTTTACATTACACTTTATCATTACTAAAATTTTTTCATCCCATTTTTATTTTGAAAATCTTAACCTCGAAAATGTACATATCTGGATAATTCGATGTCCATTATTGCGGTCTTCTTAATTTCCTGGATTCAGATTCAGCAACCTACAAAACCCTTTGCCTGTATTTTGCTTTATTTACTTCATTAGTGCGTCGTTTTCAATTCGACATTTTGAATTTTGAAATTCTAGTGTAACAAAAGATAACCTGACAGTGCTGCCTCTTGAGAAGGTCAACACCAGGGAGATAGATAGATAGATTTACCGGCTTAAGCAAGATGATTACGCATGACTAATGTAGTGGTTGTCGAGAGAACAAGTCTCAGTAAATAAATCTCTGTTAGAGTAAAATAAAGTACCTATTGAGTTTAATTTAGTAGTAGTAATAATTTTGGATAGTTTAAATAGGAGAAATTACAAACGTGTTAAACTAATTTCAGATTCGAATTCAGCGATCTAAAAACACTTTTGCTTGCTAAATGTCCTTGATTTACTTCAATGATTTGCGAACAAATTAAATTTGTTTATATTTTTTTAAAGACTTTTTGAGAAAATTCGTCGAGTTGGAGACACCCGCGGGTCTACCCCCTTTTTTATAGTTTTCTTGGACTATATGATTATAACTCGTAGTTGAGCGTCGCCTATGGGCAATGGCCGTTTGTCGGGTTTCTACCCTGGGTCGATTCAATCACTCCCGTTCTCACCGGTCATTCTTTCTTCCCATTTATTCCGCATGTACATAAGTTACTAGACTTAGGGCTTTACATTTCTTAGGCATCTCTTTCAAAATGGGGGAAGGAAATGGTCGAAAAGCCAGCAGCTTGGGGTAACCAAAAGTTGCATTGAAGAGTAATAATACATACATATATTATATTATCTACCTGAACATCGTAACAACTTTTTTTGATTGAAGAATCTCCGCCCTCTAACGAGTTTTCAACATTTGATATGCACTAGAGGTCAAAATTTAGTACCACCATAAACATCAGCTATTATTTGTGAGTGAAGAAAACATTTCTTAGGAAAAATGACTCTAACAACTTTAAACAAATTCGATGTTTGAGTAATGATATATGTATGTACATAAGCTAACAAATGGCGTGCCACGATTTTGCCAAAAAATACGTATAACGGTACATTACTTATTAACTGGTTTTGTATTTCTCGGCTATGGCTCAATCGATTTTGTTCGAAATTAATATCTAATCAATATTTGATATATGCAAGGTCATGGCCGATCACAAAGTTAGTCGGTGGCCGTTAAAATGACCGGAAATAGTAAAAGAAATATATAATAGTAAGGAATATTTTTAAAAATAATAAATTAGTAGCTGTATTTGTCATTGGGTTGCTATTAATATCCATGGTCTTTATCTATCTTTTTCTTTCAATGTAGAAAAAAGCCGATTGTACCAACAGATACAGAGGTCAGTGCTGTATGAGGTTACCACCTGAGAAGCTATTAATCTTTGAATTATGCGCTTGCGCCATTATTAAGTTATTTGATATTTTTGCAAATCATAATGTATATACGAGTATAAGGGGAGAACATATTTTGAACTGAAATTAAGAATCATTAAGAGTACTACGTATTTCAATTTGGATACAATAAATAAGGTCGCTACTGGATCGCACATACATATGTACATATGTACATATGTACTTGCTCATAAATATGTGTATGTATGCTGCTCGTTTGTGAATGATTAAGATTTCGAATAGAAGTGACATTATGAGAAAAAAATATATTTTTTCTTGTGGAATTTGTTAAAAATTAAAAAAAAAAAACAAAACGTTTAAAACTGTTTATACCGTGGTTTTGGCTACGTCAACTGTTGCTCAATTTTCAATATCTGCTCTGCTTTCTTGCTTATAGACCAGCATTCCTCACCATACAGCAAAACTTGCAGAATCAGCGATTTGTAGATCCACAACTTTATTCTTCGAGTTAGGAGTTTGTCGAATTTCCACGAGGGTGTCATTCGTAAAATACACGTATACTCCGTGGTAGATAAACTCCTTAACTACGACAGCATCTAAAGCGACTCCTTGTATCGCGCGATGATGTTGATGTCATCTGCGTATCCCAGTAGTTTGACGAACTTGCAATGACATCTTTCTACTCAGAGAATAATCTCGCGATTCTTAACGGATTTTACCAGGTAATTTGTTGATAAGACTGCCGTAGGCATGGTAGTCACCAATTGTAGCCAACGATTACGGATTCTGGTGAAATATTTACAATACGACTTAACCATCACCAAAACAGAAATGCTCCGCAGTTATCTGGACGCTACCCTTGAAGTTTACAGAAACTTAATATATCACCTGACACCAAATCAAAAAAAAAAAAAAAACTATTATCTCATCTTAAAGAAGACTAATTTAGAAACTAACAATAATCAAATTATGAACTAGTTCCTGCAGTCAGAGAACGTGAATGCGGGAATTATCCAGACGTTTTGTCAGTAGTTGTTGGATTATTGCGTGCCGGGTGTAGATGAAGTGCATGGTGTGGGATGGTGAGAAGATGGTGTTGGATGAATGGAAACCGTGGAAATGGCGAGTTAAACTTAAAATGTGTTAACTCTTTTCCCTCTTACAAATCGAACGTCCTCGTTTGATCCTTAGAACAAAGGTATTAGGTTAATTCTTGAAACATTAGGTAACCTTGGTTTCGTCGTCTCTTAAATAGTTTTTTTTTTTTTTCAATTGACAAAATTTCCAATTTATTGGGCCATGTTATGTGAATCTATTAGCTTGATGCATTTCGTGTTTTGTCGTGGAGTTCTTTTACCATCTCTGGGAGAGTATTTTCTCAAAGTCTGCTTTATTACCGAAAGGTTATAAGATTGCTGGTAATGATTTGGCTTAGGATATTTTCTTTGAAGTGTAAGTGGTTTCATCAAGGCTGCTACCGCTCTTATCAGTAGAAAGTACAGCTAGTAGACCAAAACGTCACATAATATCTATCTAGGAGCCTTGAGTGCGGAACAAGCGCATTTGTGGCCTTGGAGGTATGCGTGACATCACAAGGGCAGTGGTCGAGCTCATAGAATATTGTGATACCAGAAAGATAGGTCTTCTCATATGTTGCGATGCTAATGCTCAAAACTCTGTTTGGGGCAGCAGCAAATGCAATGCACGGGGAGATCATCTTCTGGACTTCATACTATCGTCTGATCTTACCATCAACAATGTTGGTTCACAACCAACATTTGTTACGGCGCAAAGACAGGAAGTGATTGACTTGACCCTGTCCAACAAGTATTTCAAACCTATTACCAACTGGAGAGTTTCACCATACATTGAATTCCAAATCGAATGCGAAGCTACACCTTTGCAGGAGAGGAGGAATCCGAGAAAAACCAACTGGATACAGTTTAAAGAAGAATTAGGCAAATATATCAAAGATATACCTAAACTTAGAACGAGGCAAAAGGTATATGAAGTCGTTCAAGACCTGAACATCACTCAAGAAACCTGATGGTACTTTCACTGAGTCGAAAGCGGATGCTTTCAGTCTTCTGCTGGAGACTCACTTCCCAGAAAATCAGGTCACCATCGGTTCGCATCCGGTTTCAACTAGTGAAGCTATTAGCGGGCTGAGCCGAACAACTCGGTGCAGCTGGTATACTGCATCGGGCGTGGCGACGGATGAAACTATCAAATACGCTGTCGCATCTTTTGACAGCTTCAAGTTACCTGGCACTGACGGGATATATCCAGCTATGCTGAAACAAGGTATTAGTCAGTTGCTGCCAACTCTGAAGAAAATTTTCACTGCTGGCTTGGCACTGGCATATATACCAACCCCCTGGCGAACAGTCGGAGTAGCTTTCATACCGAAAATCGGCAGAGATGACTACTCTCTCGCCAAGAGCTTCAGACCTATTAGTCTGACTTCCTTTCTGCTGAAAAGCATGGAAAGACTAGTTGAGCTACATGTGCGCAAAGTTGCTTTGAGGGTACATCCTCTGCCAGAGATGCAACATCCCTATCAACGCGGAAAATCCTGCGAGACTGCGCTTCAAAATCTGGTCAGCTGAATAGAATGTGCGCTTGACAGGAAAGAATACACGATAGGCGTTTTCATAGACATTGAGGGTGCCTTTGACAATGCGACTTTTGACAGGATGTGTAGCTCCGCCAGAAGTCACGGCGTAGAAGAATCACTAGTGTTGTGGATCAAAGCAATGCTGGTGAACAGAACATTGACTGTAGATGCAGATTGTGGCCGGTGTGTTATGGCAGGTGTAAATAAGGGCTGTCCACAAGGCGGTGTTCTGTCTCCACTGCTTTGGTGCATGCTGGTTGACTCCCTGTTGAACACACTCAATAGTTCTAACGTCTACGCTCAAGCATATGCAGATGATGTCGCCGTTCTGTCTGTCGGATCGTGCCTAGCGACTGTTTGCTCTAAGGTGCAGATGGCCCTAGACGCAATCGATAACTGGTGCGTTAGGAATGGACTTTCAGTTAATCCTCTCAAAACCGAGGTGGTTCTCTTTACGAGAAGGAGGAAATTGACTGGTCTGACTCAGCCAGTGCTAAAAGGCGTCACTATCGAATTCTCCAAGAAAGCCAAATATTTAGGAGTAATGTAATCTTAGATAGCAAGCTTCTTTGGACGAAATATGTCGAGCTGAAAACTTCCAAAGCTCTGTCAGTCTTTCGGCAATGCAAAGGTGTTTTTGGCAAGACATGGGGCTTGTCGCCAAGGAAAGTCCTTTGAATCTACACGGCAATTATAAAGACCTTTCCTCTCATATGCGTCAGTTGTTTGGTGGCATAAGCTCTCACGTAAATACATTACTTCTGCTTTCGCCAAACTCCAAAAACGGTCTGTCTCGGCTGCTCTAAACGAAAAACAGTTCAAAAGAAGCCTCCCAAAAAAATCTGTTTAGTATTAACTCACAAAGTAAAGGTTTTTAAGGGTAAAATTAATTTAACTCTTTTTTTTAAGTGTATTTTAATGTTATTAAGTTAATACTTTTTAAGTTATTGGGAAATATATGACATATATCTTTGAAATGAATAAATACCAGTCCAGTGGATGATGAATTTGAACATGTGTTTTTTTTCCGCTATATTGGAGAGTGATCTACATCTCACTCCATATGTGTAAGTCCCGGGACAAGAAATTTGCGGTCGATAGTTTCAATTGTTGTTTCGCTCTGTATAAATGTGGAGAACATGATTGAAACAAATGCGTTTTTGTTCTGACCAGCACACGAGTCGCTGAACAGAATCAAATGCTTACATTCATTGCGGATCGACTTTAAGTATTGCAAGATACAGGAGGCAATTCCATTTCCACCACGTTTCGTAATTTCTTCATGCCACATCGTGCAAACCGGTTTCCCAGTCACACAGTCATGAACTGTTAAGTTATACGTCCACAAAAGTCTTTTATAAAAAGATACAGATGTATCCAAATTATTAGTTAGTAAACATTTTTGTAAGTCAAATGTAAGGAGATATGAGTTGATCTTCTTTTGCAACAGTTTTATCAGCATCTTTAGCTTTATACACGTACGCGTCATCTGCTTCTTGGTGGTGTTTTTCTTTCAACAATTATTGATGCTGTTTTTCATCTATCATACATCTTGCGCTGAGTCAATTTTGATCTTTCAATTTTTGCACTTGTTATAGCAGTCCGTCTTGGGTTTCTTCATCTTAATTCCCATTGTCGAAAATATCTGTCTGTACTTTGTGTATGAAACAGGATCGACATGTAATTCTGACTAAAGTGCATGCATTTTTTTTTTATAGCTGAATCACTTGCTAAGTAGTTTTGGGATGAAGATGAACGCGTGTAGTGGTTTTCATAAAGTCGGAAGCTGTTTATGTGATTACGGATCTCATTGACTTTCTCTTCTGATATTTTATTAGCAGGATTTATATCTTTTCTGTTATCAACTGCAATTATTCCGGAATCTGAAGCAAGTTTTTTCTTTGAAATCGTTTTTATAATTTGTTCAGTTTCATTAAACGTATGCAAGAAACATTTCTGACAAGCACTAATTCTGTTTCTATTTCTTTCCAAAAAGTAAAGTTGAATAAGCCCTGTTACGCTTAATTATTTTGCCTCTCAAATGATCATATTTCTTGGTACCATCTCACTTAAACTGCTAAGGTGCATAACTCTTATGTTATGGCTTCTTAACTTCCAATAAGCTTGGAAGAATTATTTTTTTTTGGTTTTCATACTTAACTCAATGTATATATAACATTTCCTTAAATTTTCTTAGAAAAACCAGTTACATCCGCAAGTTCGCTTTTATTCATACATAAACACTTCCGCACGACGGAGAATTTGGAACCAGACTGTGCAGTAAATTTATCTTATGTCGTCATGTATGTATGTATGTTCCTCTTTGCACATGGTAAAGTATCTTCTGTCTACGTAAATCAAGGAAAATTACAGTTTTAAATCTAAAAACATCTTATATCGACATAAGACGAATTGCTTTTTCACACTTTTAATAATATTTTGCAGGCATTTTATCTTAAGTCGACTTAATGATGAGTTTTTAAATGATTTACTTGAGGTAAAGTATCGACTTAAGATGTTTAACATTTTCACAGTTATGATAAAGTCTAAAGGTGCTTTAATCTTAACTCTATCAAAGATTGTAAATTCGAGGAATATCAACATCTTATGTACCTATAGACATAAGATATTTTACCTCGTGTCATCATAAGATTTTCTGACTTAAGATGAAACTATTATCCGTTATAAATATAAATGCTGAAAATGCAACTTGATCGTGATGATGACATCATGAGGAAGGAGAAAAATACTGTGAATCATGAGCAATGACAAAAGCAAAACAAACAAGCTCCCCAGTTATCTGGACGCCACCCTTGGAGTTTACAGAAACTTAATACCATCTGAGTTTCAAACCACTATACTAAAATCTTTCTTTCTCTCTCTCTCTGTCTTCTTCACAACGCCCGTGTCCTGTAATAGTATATAAGAGTTTTCATATCCTCTTTGGCGCGCGTAAATTATATATAAAAAAAAAATAAATAAGGATAGTAGTGAGATAAAAGGACGGTGATAAGATAGAACAGTCTGTCTCAAAAATGGCAATATGGTATACTAAAAAAAACCGAAAACACCCTAAGTCGACTTAAGATGTTTTACCTGTTTTTCTGTCAAGAACTAGTAACTTTTGACAAGCTTCAGTTTCTGTAACTTGTAGGTTTATAATATATCTAAATAATAGTTGTGTTATTCGTAACAGTTTTTATTTCACTAAATTTTAGTGCCCCTTCGATACTTAAGTACGGCATATTTTCGGTTTGTAGAGTATCTTTAATATCGTTGATCTCTGAGTTGGCTAACGCTTGTGTTGACACCGCCGATAGTAACCAGATAATCCTAAAAAGAATCGATCATCTTTCAATGTCTACGGGTGTGGGAAATTGAGTATAGCTTCTACTTTAGTTGGATTTGTTTTGATCTCATCTGATGAGACTATGAACCCTAAGGAAATACTACTTTCTGTTTAAAAAATTCACACTTATCGAGTGGAACTTTTATATTCGCCTCCTCAAGTGTTCTGAAAATTGTTTGAATATTGTGTTTTTTCACCATTACTGAAGATTATGATATCATCAATATAAAAGAAACATATTTTACAAATATGTTCTCTGAAATTTTGAAGGAGCATTCTTGACACCAAAATGGTTGTCTAGTAAACTTGTACTTTGCGTTGTTTACCGAAAATGCTGTCTTTAATATCAGATTCTTTTAAAAGAATTTAATGAAAACCACTTGTTTTGGCCTAACTGAGAGAGAACTTCATTTATTTCTAGTATACTCGTAGGCTATCGATCGACTATTGTAACTGCATTTAGTTTAAGGTAGTCGATAACCAGTCTATACTTTTTCTCTTCAGTTGTGTCAAGTTTCTTTTTGGTACTATCCTGACCGGTGAGTTATTCATTTTTCATTTTTAATGCATTTTTTATTAATTAATTCATTATAACTTACATGCTAAACAAAAAACGCTTAAAACTAGCTTAACTAACTTAACTATTCTTATTCTAACTTACTGGCCCTATGCGGGCGCTCTAAGTTAAACCTAATACTTAAAACTATGTCTTTCGACGTACCGTACTTAATTGTTTCATTTGTCTTTTTGTTTAATTATTGATAAATACTAAGAAAATTTTTTTATAAAATTACAAAAAACTTAGTGTATGTACTTTTTTTTTATTTTGTTCTTATAATAAAACTTAAAAACTACCTTAAAATAAATCTTAAACTATGTTATCCTATCTTACTCTAATTATGTAATTAAATACATACTTTTTTTTTTTTTCAAAGTACTGTTCACTGTTTTTTTTTTTTTTTTTTTAATTTTTTCAAAGTGCTGTTTATATATATATTTTTTTTTTTTCTAAAAATACCTAAAAATACCTTAAACTATGTAAGTCGGCCAAGACCAAACAGCCAACTTTAAACAGGCTACCCCGGATTGTGAGGGAACGACGAAGGAGTTCCCTCTCTTTCAGTTAGCCACCAAAATTGTGAGAACTGACGTTCAACGTCTTTCATATCGCGACCCGATACCACCCTACTAAACCGGAGACGCTCCACACTGCCGTGCGCAACGTCTCTGTCGTAGTTGAGTCGCCTATCCACAGCTGTCCGAGCAACGTGGAAGATTAGCGGAACCGCCAATCTGTCCTGGATCAGACCTTTCTCATCAAAATAGAGGAACGCCTCTGGGGGAACAAAGCCGTTATGGCGCACTCTCTCATGATACTCGTAATTGGGGTAATAAACCCCGGAGATCAGGTTGTTCGTCGAGCTCATTGCTCTTGCAATGTGCCTTCGAATCAGCTTGATAACGAAATTATCCACTCTTATTAGGTTAGCCCTGTTGTATAGGACCTCATTGGGATAGAATTTTATGTACTGGGACTCTGGTGTTCTATACAAATGAAGGCAAGCCCGAAGGCAAGCCCTCTCAAACACTCGAATCTTTTCCAACAAGCTTGCTCCCACGTTGAACCTCACGGGGCATCCATATACCGGTGAGTTATGTGGCGATCTGGATGGTCTTATAATTCTATTGGTCTTGGATGGTCTAAAGTTTCTATTGTTCTGGTAGTTGTTTTGATAATGTGTACCTCTAGTTTGAGTGGTTCGGGGGGAATTGTTTTGAAGAACTTAGATTAGGGTTCTGCTAGGGTTTGACCGCGGTATTCCTGCCAATTGTCGTTTGGAAGTCGAACGAAGTGGTTGTGCGAATAAACTTGAATTTAAGAACTGAGCGTTAGTGTTTTATTTTATTATACGACTCAAATAAAAAGAAAAACGATCAAAAAAAAAAAAACGATAAAAAATCAAAAAAAGCGATACTAAACGATATCTTACGAGAAGAAAGAGGAAGCGAAAGCATGTTGAAGTGGAAAACGACGATCATGTCAATTTTCAATGTCGATGCTTTAACGGGTAATAGCAATAATTAATAAATGACGTTTGCAATCTATACGTTAAGTATTCAGTTAGTTTACTTGCAAGTGCTTTTTTGGATTGAGAACCATTTCCAGAATGATCTTATATAGCGACTCATTAACCAATTTTGTTTTCTTATTTTGTTTATTCTCTTTGTTATTTCTGTTTTTCTTGAACTTTTTTTTCGATTTTCTTCCATGTACCCGAGTCATTTTCCTTTTTTTCCCTTCAATCGTTGGGTTATTTCTGTATGTGTGCGAGACAGAGCAAACAATGAAGACAATGACAAAGCAACTCAAACAGTACTTAAAAGCCAGGAAATTGGTCGTGCAGGGGAAGGTAGAAGAGTTAAGAGAGAGGTTGTTGGACTATGTGTCTAGTAAAAGAGAAACGATGTAGGGTTTCTGGTTTGAACGCAATTTCCGCAGTAGGTTTACAGGCAAGTCAAATGGCTGAATCTGCGGATGAAAGAGATATCGCAAATCCATCAAAAGAGTTATCGTATGTAAAGAAGTTAAAAGAAGAGATAAATTGTCTGCAGGCAATAATAAGAGATCTAAAGGAACAAATTGAAGTAACTCGTCAGAACGAACACCGCGTTCAATCTACACCGACTTTTCCATCCCTACCGACTGAAAATGTGCAGATTTTTGTAATCCCCGCGATGTACACGGGCGATCACTAGGATGAGGCCATACATTTTGCAATTGATTTTCACTCTTTATACCTGTTGGAAATGTTGTACCCGGAAACTTTTACTACCTGTGAACAAGTACATATTTTCCCAACAGGAAGTCATAAAATTAAAGGGTAAATAAAAAACTACCGTTGGAATTTCCCAAGATCAAACAATGAACTACTTGAAAAGCGTATAAAAAGATGCGCCACTAGGATGAGGCCATTGCGAATATTTCGTTGCAGGAGTTCACATCTGCGATTTTTTTCAAAGTTTTGTTAAGAATATTTAAAAAAAGCGTTGAAAAGAACTGTTTTTATTTCGTTTAAAAAAAATGGGTTCCGGAAAGCCTTTGACAGCGACAGAAAGAAGAAAAATAGATGCTTTCAAGGAGTTAGGACTCTCAGGCCGAGAAATTGCAAGGAGGCTTAATAGAAGTAAGACAGTTGTAAACAGTTATTTTGGGGATCCACAACACTATGGGAAAAATCAATTTGGACGCACGGCAGAAGCAACAACATTGCGAGAAAATCGGTTAATTCTATGGCTTGCCTCAAATTCTACTCTACCAGCGACTAAAATAAGGGCCAACAGCGGAATATCAGCCAGCATAACAAAGACCCGAAGGATAATACGAAAAAGTGGTACTATACAGAGAAGAAAACTTAAAAAGAAACCTGTTTTGATGCAAGTACACAAGGAGCATCGAATGAATTTTGCAGGAGAACATGTCGCTTGGAGCAGTAAATGGAAACGCGTTGTCTTTTCGGATGAAAAAAAGTTTAACCTTGACGGCCCCGATGGTTACAACTTTTATTTCCGTGATCTAAGAAAGGAGGAGCTTATTTTGGCAAGACATCACAGCCGTACATCAGGTGTAATGGTGTGGGGAGCTATTATATATGTACTATGGCACAATCGAGTTGGAGTGTTTGTCTACAACTATGAACGGAAACAACTACAAATGTTTGCTGTATGTATTCCAACAAGGCAATGCCCCCATCCACACTTCCAGGGTTATTAGAAGTTGGATTCAATCAGAAGACGTGGAACTTTTGCCATGGCCGCCCTATTCACCGGCCTTAAACATAATCGAAAATGTTTTGGGCATGGTTATCTCGTGAAGTGTATGGAGGCGGCAGGCAATTTGAAGACAAGGACACTTTAATTGAAGCTATTCGTGATGCCTGGGCCCTAATTTCTCTTGATTATTTAAAATAAAACTGTGTGATTCTATTCCAAACCGTCTTATAGAGGTCATATCGAAAAATGGCGGGCATACTCATTATTAATGTAGAAAAACGTAATAAATAAATGTTTTAAAACCATAATATGTAAACATTTTATTCATTTTTTTCTTTCTTTCGAAGATTTTGCATGTGGCCTCATCCTAGTGATCTTGGGAAATTCCAACGGTAGTTTCTTATTTACCCTTTAATTTTATGACTTCCTGTTGGGAAAATATGTGCCTGATCACAGGTAGTAAAAAGTTTCCGGGTACAAAATTTCCAACAGGTATGAAGAGTGAAAATCGATTGCAAAATGTATGGCCTCATCATAGTGATCGCCAGTGTATAACACATTATGTCTCGCCGCATCCCAATTTATTGACAGAGTTAAGGCTCAACCATAATCAACATTGGGAAATATAAGCTAATCTCATAACTAAACGAAATGCTTCCCTATATTCTGTCAATTCCAACCGATGACCATAATACTTTTGCCTGCATACCCTATCTGTCAAATCAATCATCATCCCATGCCTATTCCTTTTTCATTTTATTAAAATGAAAGGCATCTCTTTTATCGAAAAGGGACCTATTTTTGCGAACAATCCATTAATATGTGCACAAATTCATAGTCCGACATTTTTTTTTGGAAAATTTTCATAACAAACATGCCAATTGTCAGAGAGCAAAAGTGAACGAACATTTAACGAATCGACGCTGGGCTTGTTATGTGTTGGATGATAAGATTGTGAGTATTCGTGGGTTTACATATGTATGCGTGCATATACATTCTCATTTTACTTTGTTGCAAGAAGTGTATGCATGGAACAATAAATTGGTATTATTCGCCATGGCGGCAAAGTTGAAGGGGGCTGCGCGAATTTGGTTCTATGATCCAAGGTAAATTTTCCAATCAATGTAATGTCTCTTTTTTCCAGAGCTCTACTTGAAAGTTTTCCTTGTCTTATGAATGAGGCTGATATATATGCCAAACTTGTCAGCCTCATGGGTGAGGATTTGAACACGTATTTCTTTTCTATGTGCGTGATGGGAACAAAAAGTCAGATTCAGCAATTTGCAAATATCTTTCCCTTCAACAAACGAGTTACCTGTTAGAATAAAATCCTTGGAAAACATTAAGTGAACCTGCACCAGATCCTCGAGTTCCTCAAAGAGTTTGTTTCCCACATAACGGAGGGGAAGGGTTTGGAGATTTGGGCATTCACAAAGCGAGTTTTTGATTGTTTCTACTTCTTTTGTATCTTGACAGCTCCTACAGTAGTCAGGTGAATTGATGCCTAGCCTAGCGGATATTGTACCATCAGTACCCCTGTTAAGATACAAGTTTCACTTATATCCGTTGCCCGTTCTTGGTTGCTTGGTTAATATTTTCGTTCAATTTTGGCCATAAGCTGTGAGATATAACGCAGTCACCTCTAACATACCAGGTGATGTTTGTTACGTCATTTGCCTTAAGGTCTATCCGTCTCTTCAATACACCAAATGGATTTGCTATTGAAGTATGATCCTCTTTTAGTTAGTTCATCCGCCGTCATCGTACATTAGATTCCACGGTAGTGGACCTAGTACGGGGCCTTGGGGGACACCGCCTGTGACGTTATACTGCCTCATTCTACCGACGGTGCAATAGTACAGTATTTTATTTCTAAAATAGTCCGCCATTATTTTCTGCAGGTAGTCCGCTACTCTCTTGGCGGTAAGTGCTCGCAGAATATTACTCCAGTTTGCTGTGTTGAAGGCGTTTTTAACATACAGCGTTATGACAAAAGCAAAACAAAAAAAGCTCCCTAGTTATCTGGGCACTACCCTTGGAGTTTACAGAGACTTAATACCACCTGAGTTTCAAACCACCATATCTTTCTTTCTTTTTCTCTCTGTCTATCTACACAACGCCAGTGCCCTGTAATAGTATAAGAGTATCCATATCCCTTTTGGCGCGCGCAGTATAGTGTTCTATATCCTGCTCATTGGTTAATGTATTGGATTCTCACTAGTGTTTCGGAAATAAGAATGGAGTAGTTCTCGTCGAAGTCGATATAGGGTATGACATAGTCTGTTGTTCTGTATCTATGAAGTACAGATCCGTGTCCATAGCAGTTTAAGGTGAATCGCACTTTTGGTTGCTGTTTACGAGTATGTACTCAGCAATGGGAAGAAGATTTAACATCGTTTCTAACCCTGCCTTTAAATTTTTCCAAGATTGTCGAGATAGCTGATTTTGCAGTATACATCCAGTGGATTATGGACGGACGCAAGACCCAATGTTTACCAAAAGTTTTCTTGCACGCATAGTGTTTTTTTTTTTCATTCTTTCTTCTGTGTTCTTCCAAGCAAGCTTCGAGTCAAGGAATCCTGATGTCAAGAATCATCTATTTATTCCGCATGAAATAAATAAAAAAGTCGATCACTTGCGAAAGTTAAGTCAACTCTACTGTGAAGGCATAACACTGGCAGTAGGGTGGTCAAATGGCTAAAATGCAACTTGATCGTGATGATGACATCAGGAGGATGAAAAAAAAAACTGTGAATCATAAGCAAAGACAATAATAGCGAAAACGAACAAAAATACTCCCCAGTTATCTGGACAGCCACCCTTGGAGTTTACAGAAACTTAATACCACCTGAGTTTCAAACTACACCACTATGTCTGTCTCTCTGTCTCTTCCCCTTTCCACAAAACGCACGTGTTCTTCTAAGGATTAGTATAAGGGTATTCATATCCCCTTTAACACGTGCAAATTATAAAAAAAAAAAAAAAAAAAAAAGTTCCAAAATATAAAAGCTTCTGATTAGAGTTTCAGAGGAATTCTATTGAGCTTTTGAAAATCGAATTTGTCTAGTTTTCTTCTTCTAGTGAACAGAATCATTTCGGTTTTTGCCGAATTCAATCCTAGACCGTTTAGCTCTGTCCAAGAGCATAATTCCTTTAGTGTTATGTGTTGGATGATTAGATCTAATTCCATTAGATTAATTGTAGTGGGTAAATGCTTCACCACTGCTCATGCTTACTAAGTCGTCTGCGTATCCCACTATTTGTATCTTGCTTGCCTTGAGGATCGTCAGAATTTCGTTGACTGCTGATCTTTTTATCAATCAGTCCAGACTTGGCGTGTTGTATTCGTTTGATTGCCACAGTTCTCTTTATCGCTGTTTCCTTCATAGATGGAAGTGGGGGCGTTTCACCTGGTTACTTTATCTGGCCACGAGTCCAGAAGCCTTTCAAGTCTCCCGACGTTCATAGTTCTGAATTTAGTTGGTGTGTTTTCTGTTCGGTGCCTTATCTCGTTCATTGAGGAAGACCTTTGTATCCTTTGGACCCATTTTTTTTTTACAGAAATCTTTGAGAGGCCTCGATGTTGCTGCATAGCCTCGCGGCTTTCGAGATTTCAGCTGCTTGCAAGGTTGTTCCTTCAGGTTGGGATTCTTCCAAGCCCTGTTTCTTTTGTTTCTTATAGCCCTTAGTTCTTGTGTACACCATGGATGGCAACAGTTCAAGTTTTTTGATATTTTGAGCATTAATAATAGAATAAAAGGCGTTTACTGCTTCGTCAATATTAGTAGAAACATTTAAATTTTCAATAAAGGATCTATTTCATTCTTCTCAGAGTCTCTGAAAGTTTGCTCTACGAATGTCAACAATTTATGAACTGTCATGACAATTGATGTTCTCGTGCATATGGTATAAGCCCAGTGGTAGATGATATTTATCTGTGTTAGGAATGCTGGAGTTAGATTCTAAAACATCAATGCTAACAGAGTTAAATGAAAAGACTAAATCGAGTATTTGATTATTTAAATTTTTTATACATGTAAGCGAAAAGATAGAACATTGTCCAGCAACGTAAGCTGCAGTGAAGGCTGAAGTGAAGGGTTGGCATTAGTTGGGACTCTTCTTCCGAGTGTACCTACTGCTATTAAACAAAACGCCATAGCAAGCTCAGAATATAGTGAAGTGTAAGGGCAGTGGATGGAATATATGCGTTTGCGTTTACTACAACATGTTTTTGGAAAGTAAACAGATTTTAATGCAATTTTCGGGAGGGTGTTACAATTTCTAGCATAACTCCTAAGGTTTAAAAGTTTTGGACTAGGAACTTGGTTTTTGATTGAAGTAACATTTTCACGGTTTATTTTACCTGAGGCAGAATCTTGGTCATTGTACAAAATAACATTAGAAACGGAAGAAGGCCTAACAAGATCAGTCGAATTTTGAGGTTCTAGGATAGGTAAAGAAGATAAGAGTTCAGAGTTGAAATAACCTGACGCATCCACAGAGTGGCTATGATTTGGTTCAGAGTCATGTGGTGAAGAATGTAACTGAACTTCTATTGATGTAGATGCATCCACAGAGTAACTCGGACAAGAGAAGGAAAAGACATTAGAAACAGCTAAATTAGATGTACTAATTAATTAAAAGCTGACATTTTGAAGGCTAGATGAAAAAGAAAAAGTTAGCGACAAGGGATACAATAGCAAAGATGCAATTTCGGACGAAGAAACATTAAATGAGCTACTTAAGCCAACGCACTTGGCATGAAACAATTTGCAACATCCCCATAACATGTGTAGGTAGAGGGCTCTTGAATTGCTTTTATTATCAACGCGTTTGTCAGCGGAACACTCCATTCTCCTACACACGCAGAATGCGATAATAAAAAATAAAAATACAAAAAGAGAAAGACTGGCTTCGGACGGGAATCGAACTTACGCAGCAAGGACCGAAAATAAAGCAAATATGGAAAATTAAATATAATGGAGAAAACAACACAAAACGAAGAAAACTGTTAAGAGAATTTCTCTTAAAATTATCAATTTGATAAAAGTGAAAAAGAAGAGACAACCAGCTTACTGAAGGCCGTTTACCAAAACCAAAAAAAATAAATAAATTCATGCATAAAGTATCGACAAATTATGCAATTATGCATGAGATAATACTGCAAGAAAAAATTCAAAAGAGTAAGAGTAACAAAAAGAAATGTCAACTACTAGGTTACTAGGGTTACCAGACTGTCGCCAGTAGATCCGAATTGCTGTTTGCTTTAGTTCTTGGGTCGGTCTTGAGGTGAAATTTGTAGTTGCGATTGCCTCGTCAAGTCGGGTCTTTGTTTGTTATTGTTCTTTTTCTGTTTGTTTGTTCATTTTGATGAGATTTAAGTCTCACGAGCATTTCAGAAAAAAACTATTCATCCCGGCAAAGCGACTCCACGTACTTGCCTCTATATGTTGTTTATCTGCAAAAACTCAGATTTCAAATTTAAACACAATAATTTTGAAAATTTTCCAAAACTTGGTATGCCATGACCTTGCATGTGTCAAATATTGTTTAAATATCGATTTTGAACAAAATCGTTCGAGTCATATTTGAAAACGAAATAATTTTCAAAAACCGGTCAATAAGTAAAGAACCGTTACGTTTTTTCTGCTAAAAACGTGGTACGCTATCTGATAGTATAGTCGTATATCCACCTTAACTCAAATATGAAATTTTATCAAAATCGTTGTTGTTTTCGAGCAAATCGACTTTTTCAAAATCGGCTATTAGTAAAGTACCGTTAATTTTGGGGTTACGTTGAAAATTCCGATAGTGAACGGACTGACCCCAGATATGAAGTTTGAAGAAAATCCTTCTAGTCGTTCCCGCATTATTTTCTGCAGGTAGTCCGCTACTCTCTTGGCGGTAAGTGCTCGCAGAATATTACTCCAGTTTGCTGTGTTGAAGGCGTTTTTAACATACAGCGTTATGACAAAAGCAAAACAAAAAAAGCTCCCTAGTTATCTGGGCACTACCCTTGGAGTTTACAGAGACTTAATACCACCTGAGTTTCAAACCACCATATCTTTCTTTCTTTTTCTCTCTGTCTATCTACACAACGCCAGTGCCCTGTAATAGTATAAGAGTATCCATATCCCTTTTGGCGCGCGCAGTATAGTGTTCTATATCCTGCTCATTGGTTAATGTATTGGATTCTCACTAGTGTTTCGGAAATAAGAATGGAGTAGTTCTCGTCGAAGTCGATATAGGGTATGACATAGTCTGTTGTTCTGTATCTATGAAGTACAGATCCGTGTCCATAGCAGTTTAAGGTGAATCGCACTTTTGGTTGCTGTTTACGAGTATGTACTCAGCAATGGGAAGAAGATTTAACATCGTTTCTAACCCTGCCTTTAAATTTTTCCAAGATTGTCGAGATAGCTGATTTTGCAGTATACATCCAGTGGATTATGGACGGACGCAAGACCCAATGTTTACCAAAAGTTTTCTTGCACGCATAGTGTTTTTTTTTTTCATTCTTTCTTCTGTGTTCTTCCAAGCAAGCTTCGAGTCAAGGAATCCTGATGTCAAGAATCATCTATTTATTCCGCATGAAATAAATAAAAAAGTCGATCACTTGCGAAAGTTAAGTCAACTCTACTGTGAAGGCATAACACTGGCAGTAGGGTGGTCAAATGGCTAAAATGCAACTTGATCGTGATGATGACATCAGGAGGATGAAAAAAAAAACTGTGAATCATAAGCAAAGACAATAATAGCGAAAACGAACAAAAATACTCCCCAGTTATCTGGACAGCCACCCTTGGAGTTTACAGAAACTTAATACCACCTGAGTTTCAAACTACACCACTATGTCTGTCTCTCTGTCTCTTCCCCTTTCCACAAAACGCACGTGTTCTTCTAAGGATTAGTATAAGGGTATTCATATCCCCTTTAACACGTGCAAATTATAAAAAAAAAAAAAAAAAAAAAAGTTCCAAAATATAAAAGCTTCTGATTAGAGTTTCAGAGGAATTCCATTGAGCTTTTGAAAATCGAATTTGTCTAGTTTTCTTCTTCTAGTGAACAGAATCATTTCGGTTTTTGCCGAATTCAATCCTAGACCGTTTAGCTCTGTCCAAGAGCATAATTCCTTTAGTGTTATGTGTTGGATGATTAGATCTAATTCCATTAGATTAATTGTAGTGGGTAAATGCTTCACCACTGCTCATGCTTACTAAGTCGTCTGCGTATCCCACTATTTGTATCTTGCTTGCCTTGAGGATCGTCAGAATTTCGTTGACTGCTGATCTTTTTATCAATCAGTCCAGACTTGGCGTGTTGTATTCGTTTGATTGCCACAGTTCTCTTTATCGCTGTTTCCTTCATAGATGGAAGTGGGGGCGTTTCACCTGGTTACTTTATCTGGCCACGAGTCCAGAAGCCTTTCAAGTCTCCCGACGTTCATAGTTCTGAATTTAGTTGGTGTGTTTTCTGTTCGGTGCCTTATCTCGTTCATTGAGGAAGACCTTTGTATCCTTTGGACCCATTTTTTTTTTACAGAAATCTTTGAGAGGCCTCGATGTTGCTGCATAGCCTCGCGGCTTTCGAGATTTCAGCTGCTTGCAAGGTTGTTCCTTCAGGTTGGGATTCTTCCAAGCCCTGTTTCTTTTGTTTCTTATAGCCCTTAGTTCTTGTGTACACCATGGATGGCAACAGTTCAAGTTTTTTGATATTTTGAGCATTAATAATAGAATAAAAGGCGTTTACTGCTTCGTCAATATTAGTAGAAACATTTAAATTTTCAATAAAGGATCTATTTCATTCTTCTCAGAGTCTCTGAAAGTTTGCTCTACGAATGTCAACAATTTATGAACTGTCATGACAATTGATGTTCTCGTGCATATGGTATAAGCCCAGTGGTAGATGATATTTATCTGTGTTAGGAATGCTGGAGTTAGATTCTAAAACATCAATGCTAACAGAGTTAAATGAAAAGACTAAATCGAGTATTTGATTATTTAAATTTTTTATACATGTAAGCGAAAAGATAGAACATTGTCCAGCAACGTAAGCTGCAGTGAAGGCTGAAGTGAAGGGTTGGCATTAGTTGGGACTCTTCTTCCGAGTGTACCTACTGCTATTAAACAAAACGCCATAGCAAGCTCAGAATATAGTGAAGTGTAAGGGCAGTGGATGGAATATATGCGTTTGCGTTTACTACAACATGTTTTTGGAAAGTAAACAGATTTTAATGCAATTTTCGGGAGGGTGTTACAATTTCTAGCATAACTCCTAAGGTTTAAAAGTTTTGGACTAGGAACTTGGTTTTTGATTGAAGTAACATTTTCACGGTTTATTTTACCTGAGGCAGAATCTTGGTCATTGTACAAAATAACATTAGAAACGGAAGAAGGCCTAACAAGATCAGTCGAATTTTGAGGTTCTAGGATAGGTAAAGAAGATAAGAGTTCAGAGTTGAAATAACCTGACGCATCCACAGAGTGGCTATGATTTGGTTCAGAGTCATGTGGTGAAGAATGTAACTGAACTTCTATTGATGTAGATGCATCCACAGAGTAACTCGGACAAGAGAAGGAAAAGACATTAGAAACAGCTAAATTAGATGTACTAATTAATTAAAAGCTGACATTTTGAAGGCTAGATGAAAAAGAAAAAGTTAGCGACAAGGGATACAATAGCAAAGATGCAATTTCGGACGAAGAAACATTAAATGAGCTACTTAAGCCAACGCACTTGGCATGAAACAATTTGCAACATCCCCATAACATGTGTAGGTAGAGGGCTCTTGAATTGCTTTTATTATCAACGCGTTTGTCAGCGGAACACTCCATTCTCCTACACACGCAGAATGCGATAATAAAAAATAAAAATACAAAAAGAGAAAGACTGGCTTCGGACGGGAATCGAACTTACGCAGCAAGGACCGAAAATAAAGCAAATATGGAAAATTAAATATAATGGAGAAAACAACACAAAACGAAGAAAACTGTTAAGAGAATTTCTCTTAAAATTATCAATTTGATAAAAGTGAAAAAGAAGAGACAACCAGCTTACTGAAGGCCGTTTACCAAAACCAAAAAAAATAAATAAATTCATGCATAAAGTATCGACAAATTATGCAATTATGCATGAGATAATACTGCAAGAAAAAATTCAAAAGAGTAAGAGTAACAAAAAGAAATGTCAACTACTAGGTTACTAGGGTTACCAGACTGTCGCCAGTAGATCCGAATTGCTGTTTGCTTTAGTTCTTGGGTCGGTCTTGAGGTGAAATTTGTAGTTGCGATTGCCTCGTCAAGTCGGGTCTTTGTTTGTTATTGTTCTTTTTCTGTTTGTTTGTTCATTTTGATGAGATTTAAGTCTCACGAGCATTTCAGAAAAAAACTATTCATCCCGGCAAAGCGACTCCACGTACTTGCCTCTATATGTTGTTTATCTGCAAAAACTCAGATTTCAAATTTAAACACAATAATTTTGAAAATTTTCCAAAACTTGGTATGCCATGACCTTGCATGTGTCAAATATTGTTTAAATATCGATTTTGAACAAAATCGTTCGAGTCATATTTGAAAACGAAATAATTTTCAAAAACCGGTCAATAAGTAAAGAACCGTTACGTTTTTTCTGCTAAAAACGTGGTACGCTATCTGATAGTATAGTCGTATATCCACCTTAACTCAAATATGAAATTTTATCAAAATCGTTGTTGTTTTCGAGCAAATCGACTTTTTCAAAATCGGCTATTAGTAAAGTACCGTTAATTTTGGGGTTACGTTGAAAATTCCGATAGTGAACGGACTGACCCCAGATATGAAGTTTGAAGAAAATCCTTCTAGTCGTTCCCGCATTATTTTCTGCAGGTAGTCCGCTACTCTCTTGGCGGTAAGTGCTCGCAGAATATTACTCCAGTTTGCTGTGTTGAAGGCGTTTTTAACATACAGCGTTATGACAAAAGCAAAACAAAAAAAGCTCCCTAGTTATCTGGGCACTACCCTTGGAGTTTACAGAGACTTAATACCACCTGAGTTTCAAACCACCATATCTTTCTTTCTTTTTCTCTCTGTCTATCTACACAACGCCAGTGCCCTGTAATAGTATAAGAGTATCCATATCCCTTTTGGCGCGCGCAGTATAGTGTTCTATATCCTGCTCATTGGTTAATGTATTGGATTCTCACTAGTGTTTCGGAAATAAGAATGGAGTAGTTCTCGTCGAAGTCGATATAGGGTATGACATAGTCTGTTGTTCTGTATCTATGAAGTACAGATCCGTGTCCATAGCAGTTTAAGGTGAATCGCACTTTTGGTTGCTGTTTACGAGTATGTACTCAGCAATGGGAAGAAGATTTAACATCGTTTCTAACCCTGCCTTTAAATTTTTCCAAGATTGTCGAGATAGCTGATTTTGCAGTATACATCCAGTGGATTATGGACGGACGCAAGACCCAATGTTTACCAAAAGTTTTCTTGCACGCATAGTGTTTTTTTTTTCATTCTTTCTTCTGTGTTCTTCCAAGCAAGCTTCGAGTCAAGGAATCCTGATGTCAAGAATCATCTATTTATTCCGCATGAAATAAATAAAAAAGTCGATCACTTGCGAAAGTTAAGTCAACTCTACTGTGAAGGCATAACACTGGCAGTAGGGTGGTCAAATGGCTAAAATGCAACTTGATCGTGATGATGACATCAGGAGGATGGAAAAAAAAACTGTGAATCATAAGCAAAGACAATAATAGCGAAAACGAACAAAAATACTCCCCAGTTATCTGGACAGCCACCCTTGGAGTTTACAGAAACTTAATACCACCTGAGTTTCAAACTACACCACTATGTCTGTCTCTCTGTCTCTTCCCCTTTCCACAAAACGCACGTGTTCTTCTAAGGATTAGTATAAGGGTATTCATATCCCCTTTAACACGTGCAAATTATAAAAAAAAAAAAAAAAAAAAAAGTTCCAAAATATAAAAGCTTCTGATTAGAGTTTCAGAGGAATTCCATTGAGCTTTTGAAAATCGAATTTGTCTAGTTTTCTTCTTCTAGTGAACAGAATCATTTCGGTTTTTGCCGAATTCAATCCTAGACCGTTTAGCTCTGTCCAAGAGCATAATTCCTTTAGTGTTATGTGTTGGATGATTAGATCTAATTCCATTAGATTAATTGTAGTGGGTAAATGCTTCACCACTGCTCATGCTTACTAAGTCGTCTGCGTATCCCACTATTTGTATCTTGCTTGCCTTGAGGATCGTCAGAATTTCGTTGACTGCTGATCTTTTTATCAATCAGTCCAGACTTGGCGTGTTGTATTCGTTTGATTGCCACAGTTCTCTTTATCGCTGTTTCCTTCATAGATGGAAGTGGGGGCGTTTCACCTGGTTACTTTATCTGGCCACGAGTCCAGAAGCCTTTCAAGTCTCCCGACGTTCATAGTTCTGAATTTAGTTGGTGTGTTTTCTGTTCGGTGCCTTATCTCGTTCATTGAGGAAGACCTTTGTATCCTTTGGACCCATTTTTTTTTTACAGAAATCTTTGAGAGGCCTCGATGTTGCTGCATAGCCTCGCGGCTTTCGAGATTTCAGCTGCTTGCAAGGTTGTTCCTTCAGGTTGGGATTCTTCCAAGCCCTGTTTCTTTTGTTTCTTATAGCCCTTAGTTCTTGTGTACACCATGGATGGCAACAGTTCAAGTTTTTTGATATTTTGAGCATTAATAATAGAATAAAAGGCGTTTACTGCTTCGTCAATATTAGTAGAAACATTTAAATTTTCAATAAAGGATCTATTTCATTCTTCTCAGAGTCTCTGAAAGTTTGCTCTACGAATGTCAACAATTTATGAACTGTCATGACAATTGATGTTCTCGTGCATATGGTATAAGCCCAGTGGTAGATGATATTTATCTGTGTTAGGAATGCTGGAGTTAGATTCTAAAACATCAATGCTAACAGAGTTAAATGAAAAGACTAAATCGAGTATTTGATTATTTAAATTTTTTATACATGTAAGCGAAAAGATAGAACATTGTCCAGCAACGTAAGCTGCAGTGAAGGCTGAAGTGAAGGGTTGGCATTAGTTGGGACTCTTCTTCCGAGTGTACCTACTGCTATTAAACAAAACGCCATAGCAAGCTCAGAATATAGTGAAGTGTAAGGGCAGTGGATGGAATATATGCGTTTGCGTTTACTACAACATGTTTTTGGAAAGTAAACAGATTTTAATGCAATTTTCGGGAGGGTGTTACAATTTCTAGCATAACTCCTAAGGTTTAAAAGTTTTGGACTAGGAACTTGGTTTTTGATTGAAGTAACATTTTCACGGTTTATTTTACCTGAGGCAGAATCTTGGTCATTGTACAAAATAACATTAGAAACGGAAGAAGGCCTAACAAGATCAGTCGAATTTTGAGGTTCTAGGATAGGTAAAGAAGATAAGAGTTCAGAGTTGAAATAACCTGACGCATCCACAGAGTGGCTATGATTTGGTTCAGAGTCATGTGGTGAAGAATGTAACTGAACTTCTATTGATGTAGATGCATCCACAGAGTAACTCGGACAAGAGAAGGAAAAGACATTAGAAACAGCTAAATTAGATGTACTAATTAATTAAAAGCTGACATTTTGAAGGCTAGATGAAAAAGAAAAAGTTAGCGACAAGGGATACAATAGCAAAGATGCAATTTCGGACGAAGAAACATTAAATGAGCTACTTAAGCCAACGCACTTGGCATGAAACAATTTGCAACATCCCCATAACATGTGTAGGTAGAGGGCTCTTGAATTGCTTTTATTATCAACGCGTTTGTCAGCGGAACACTCCATTCTCCTACACACGCAGAATGCGATAATAAAAAATAAAAATACAAAAAGAGAAAGACTGGCTTCGGACGGGAATCGAACTTACGCAGCAAGGACCGAAAATAAAGCAAATATGGAAAATTAAATATAATGGAGAAAACAACACAAAACGAAGAAAACTGTTAAGAGAATTTCTCTTAAAATTATCAATTTGATAAAAGTGAAAAAGAAGAGACAACCAGCTTACTGAAGGCCGTTTACCAAAACCAAAAAAAATAAATAAATTCATGCATAAAGTATCGACAAATTATGCAATTATGCATGAGATAATACTGCAAGAAAAAATTCAAAAGAGTAAGAGTAACAAAAAGAAATGTCAACTACTAGGTTACTAGGGTTACCAGACTGTCGCCAGTAGATCCGAATTGCTGTTTGCTTTAGTTCTTGGGTCGGTCTTGAGGTGAAATTTGTAGTTGCGATTGCCTCGTCAAGTCGGGTCTTTGTTTGTTATTGTTCTTTTTCTGTTTGTTTGTTCATTTTGATGAGATTTAAGTCTCACGAGCATTTCAGAAAAAAACTATTCATCCCGGCAAAGCGACTCCACGTACTTGCCTCTATATGTTGTTTATCTGCAAAAACTCAGATTTCAAATTTAAACACAATAATTTTGAAAATTTTCCAAAACTTGGTATGCCATGACCTTGCATGTGTCAAATATTGTTTAAATATCGATTTTGAACAAAATCGTTCGAGTCATATTTGAAAACGAAATAATTTTCAAAAACCGGTCAATAAGTAAAGAACCGTTACGTTTTTTCTGCTAAAAACGTGGTACGCTATCTGATAGTATAGTCGTATATCCACCTTAACTCAAATATGAAATTTTATCAAAATCGTTGTTGTTTTCGAGCAAATCGACTTTTTCAAAATCGGCTATTAGTAAAGTACCGTTAATTTTGGGGTTACGTTGAAAATTCCGATAGTGAACGGACTGACCCCAGATATGAAGTTTGAAGAAAATCCTTCTAGTCGTTCCCGCTTTATAAATGTATGCCCTACCGAATCCTGTGGTCGTCCTTGTTCGGGCGCCCATTAAAAAACGTTGTTAAAACAACTGTATTTTCTTATATCTTAAAGACAACTAACTTATAAACTAACAAAAAAAATCTATAAATCTGTATAATTTACAAATCAAAAGAAAATTCCAAGCTGTGACGGTTTCGTTCTTATGTACAGTTAGTACAATTGATGTACAGTGTGTTTGGCAAAAACGTGTGGCTCGTAAAAATGAACCCGTTAGTCGCAGTCTATAGTATAATTTTTGGTTTCCGTTAGAATTACTCCTACTCTAATGCACAGTAAAATTTTACTTCAGTTGCATTTCGTTTTTGCAAGTTACAAGACTTATTCGTAATGAGTGCTCTATATAAGATTCAGACTGGAGCTGTGTTTCTTGTAGCTCATTCACGGGGCCGAAATTATCCCTTACAGCTGCAGCAAAGTATCTCTGAAAATCAGAAAGTTTTGTGAGGAAGTGGGTGAAACGATTTAATCAGCACGGAAACGTTAACTATTTGCCTGAACGGGGAAAACAAAGTGCTTAAAATTTTCAAACAAAAAAAAAATTTTGCCTCAGAAAAACAAAGCAAATGTTATTAGAAAATGGTTACGAGGTTTCTATCTTCAGTATTCGCAAAATTATCCGAGAAGAAGATTTTAATTACAAAGTCGTTGCAGCGTTCGGTCTTTGTTAACCGAAAAACACATTAAAAAAAGACTTGAGTGCGCTCACCGTGACAAATATATGGACTAACCAAAATTATTTTCACTGACGAAGCTTAATTTTTTTTTAAACAATCCCTTGAGACGTGTGTGGACTACACATGGTGGAACTGTCGTCTAACGAACAGTGAAACATCCGGCAAAAGTGCATGCTTATGGTTGTTTCTATGCGGCGGGTTTAGGAAAATTGGAAAATGTGCATGTTTATGGTTGTTTCTATGCGGCAGGTTTCGGAAAATTGGAAAATGACATCAATGTGTTGGATTGGCCATCTCAGTCCCCAGATGTCAATCCGATTGAAAATGTCTGGGGACTTATGAAGTAGAAGATCAGAGGAAAAGATGTAAGGACAATAAAACAGCTTAAACTGATTTTAGAAAAGAATTTGGCGACAATTACCGCAGGACTATGCAGTAAAGGTGTGAGGCAATATTTGGGAATGGAGGAGACTGAACAACATACTAAGTACTTTGCGCATTAAAGAAATGTTAAAAGCCTTTACAATAAATAATTTAGTTTCCCTAAGTCAGGCGGTTGTTTTCTTTTGAACTACACGCTTTTGTCAAACACACCGTATGAGACGTATCTCAATACGTTTATATGTATCATACGGTCATATGGCTGAAAGTGCAACTTGATCGTGATGATGACATTAGGAGGACGGAAAAAAATACTGTGAATCATGAGCAACGACAAAAGTAAAACAAACAAGCTCCCCAGTTATCTGGACGCTACCCTTGGAGTCTATCTTCTTCACAACGCCCGTGTACTATAATAGTATAACAGTATTCATATCCTCTTTGGCGCGTGCAAATTATATAAAAAAAAATGTATAAAAGAACAGGTCAAAGGCTATACACATCATAACGTCTTACGATAAGAGTGGGAATTACAACTGGACAACGTGTTAAACAGTGGAATCCTCTGGAAAATGAGTAAATTATCTGGTAGAAAAATGAATTATTCTATGCAATCATATGATAATTTCATATGCAATTGATTTGAAAGGTTCAAGTAATGTAAGTCTAATAAATGTCCTTTTTCCATCGATGAGGCAATTACTCCACCACATACCCTCAGGGTAAGGAGTAGAATATACCGAGTTAAGAGTTCATCCGCATATTTTTCAAAATCCTGTCCTAGACTGTGTGCCAATTTTAATTTTGAAAATCAATTTTAGCTGTTTTCCAACACTACTTATAATTACTTATAGGCAAACATATTTGCCTTCACTTCACATGCTCTTGCTAGCGTTTAGTTAGCTGGGAGTTTTTAAAAGTAATAGATTATAAAAAATAATTTCCAATGACTTCTTCTAATACATAGATGGCTATAATGAAAAAAATATTTTTTTTTACATTTTTCGCCTAGGTGTACAATAGAGTATAAAAATTGGATTACAAAATTGGTTTTGGGAGTGAATCTTTAGCTAATTTCTGTGACTTTTAGCAAAATGTGTTCTAGCTCTCACCTGCAAATACTTATAAGTAGGGAAAACAAGGTTTATAGCGAAGTCACTTTTCAGTGTACTAATTAATTTTCTAAGGTTTGCGTCCCGGGAAAAACAAATTTATTGACCGCTGTTGACATTTGTGATATTACGAGTAATTCAACTCGCGATCAAAATCGAATCAATACGCGTTTTCATGTTTCAAATCACGTGGATTTGTTACTTTTATGATCTGGTCGGCAGAGTCTGTTGACAAGGTGATGACCAATCAGAAGTGATTAAAATCCAGAAACATGTACGGTGCTTTCATATGATTTATGCCATTCATCTTCTTCCTAAAGAAAAAAAAAATGTAAACTGTTACTTGCGTCGGAGTACGCGAAATTCCATAGTGAAATAACGTGATCATAAATTCACCTTTGTCTTTAACTATGAATCACTCTAATTATTCAACTCGAATCCGACCATAGTCACATTTAGTTATTACAAAGTCGTATTTTACGAACAATCTCGTATGTAATTTTTGACAGGAGTCGTATGCATCAAGACGCATACGAGTCTTGAAATTTTCTGCCATTACGGTGTATTCAATTGCTCGTTTGATGGTCGTATTTGTTTAGGAGGAAAATGGAAAAAAAAACATATGTAAGTACATGTATTTTCACTAAAAATATCTAAATTTGTACTTTTGTGTGCTTTTATTGTAGGAAAGTCACGAATCGTAGCCAATTTGGAAGGCTGGTTTCTGTTATGGAACAGAACCTTGATGTCGCTAGGGGTCATGTCAAGAGTGGTATCTACAAAACAGATACAAAGACATTTTGGAGCACTCTTGCTATAAAATTAAATAGTCTTAGACCAACCAGTCGAGATGGCCAGTATGGCCCAAAGTAGGAAGTTTTATATGTTTATTTGGTGTACAACTACTATATTGTTTGTGTGTATTTTCAGGTTTGGAATGATTAAAAAAACGCCGTAAAATAAAAGTTGAAACATAACAACCAACAGCTTAAAGGGGCTGGAGGTGGTCCAAACAAATCCTACATATCGATCACTTCCGAGGAGAGCAATCTTGAAACACTCGTGCATCGAAAAGGGCAGTCGTTTGGCAATCGTTTAGCATCACATCAGACAAAAACTCGGAAAAGATGCAGCCGAACAAGGGAGTGGGAACAATGCTACGCAAAAACTTCAAGCGGAAGTTAAAGAAAATAGAGTTCTTGATTTTGGAATATGAATACCCTTATACTGTTACAGGGTACGGGCGTTTAGGCAAATGGGGGTGCACGTTGGCTTTACATGTTTGAAGGTTGTAGTGATGGGGAAATATAAACGAATCCCTATATTCAACAGTACGACCGAAGTTAGGCTTTAGGGTGAATTGATGTGCATTCGAAGCATGTCGCGTATTGCGGGTGAAATTTTGAAGGGGAGGAATGCAACTGGCTATTTCGCTGGAGCATTTATTATGAAAAAGCGATAAAATGGGGAGAGACATGAGACATTTCTCCGATGTTCAAATGAATGTATGCAATTCACAATGTCTCTATCACCTATAAATTTTAACGCGCGATTCTGTCTAGAATATGCAGAACGGTCTTGGTTGCACCAGACCAGATATGGGCGTTGTATTTCAACTTAGGGCGGATGAATGCCTTATAAATTGAGGCCAAATCAGACGAGCTAAAATATTTCTTGCACCGTTTAACCATAACCCCATTGATTATGCTGTACAGGTCGGAATTTAATGTGTATACGTTGCCGTTCCTCTTCTACGGTCGAAGAGCAAGGACGTGAGTTAGGGATCGAATATGAAAAACTGAGGGTACTGTCATCAGCGAAGGAATGGATTGGATTATAAGTTGCAGACAAGAGATCATTTATGAAAATAAGAAAGAGAGTCGGGGACAAAACAGAGCCTTGGAGAACTCCAGCATTTATTTGGTGAATTGCAAAGCCGTCTAAAACAACTTGTATTGAACGCCCCGAAAGGTAATTTCTAATCCATTGAAGAAGAGACTCATCGACGCCATATGCACGCATTTTTGACAAAAGAGCCTGATGCCAAACTCTGTCAAATGCCTTTGAAATATCAATCGCAACCAGCTTAGTTTCGCCGAAGTGATGAAGAGATTGGTTCCACTTCTTGGTGATATATGCCACCAAATCACCATACGCCGGTCATTAAGGAGTTTTCGTGAATCGAGATGTTTCATAAGCTGATCATTTATCAGCGTTTCCATGGCCTTGGAAAGAAGGGACGTAAGTGCAATGTGTCGGTAATTGGACAGGGAGGAAGATTCGCCTTTTTTAGGGCCGGGCTGGACAAATGCTGTTTTCCATCTACTCGGAAAGAGCCCTGATGAATAGGATAGATAGAAAAGCTTATGCAGAGGTTTTGTCAGCGTGGAAGAAAACCTCTTCACAACTCTGGGGGAGATACCATCTGAACCAGCGGATTTGTGTATGTTAAGGCCTTTGAGTATTCCTGTAACTGTACGAGTGCGAAAGTGGACTTGTCTCATGGAAAATTTGACGTTCTCAAATTAAGGCGGAGATACAGCATTATCTGGCAGTGTTTAGTTCGCTGCAAAATGAGCATCAAGCAGATTGGCTTTGTCTAAGGAGCTGACAGCTGGAATGTGATTGTAAAAGAGCGTAGGAATGGCAGATGAGGCAGAATTTTTAATATTTTTGACGAATGACAAAATTTGTTACTACCTTTGGGACATTGTAGGATTTTTTGCCTCAATGCTTGGACGAAATGTCTTTAAAAATCCACTTTTTGTTACATGTTTATGTCGCTCTGCCAACCCTTTGCGACAAACATTTCGCTCTGCCAATTATACCATATATCATATAATTTCAATGACTCCATCTCACAAAAAATCAGACGGGACGAAATGACTTATTTTTTTAATTTCTGTTTCAACTTCGCGAGGTCATAACACCTAAAGCGACCGCGGTGACCTCGGCAGAGTTCAACTTTCATGACCTATGGACCTAAAGCAACAATTTAAACCGACAAATTTTGTAGCCGAAATAACTCGCAAAAATGTTCACTGGCTCTTAGACTATATGCATCGCATACGAATCGAAGAATAGAAATTTAATTTTAATGCATTAGGAATTTAATTTAATGCATTTAATTTTTAGGCATTTGACTTGGAGAATTGGGGTTTATTAATAATTCTTAAAAAAATATTTATTTGTTTGTCCTGTGATATTCAGTAGGATCCCGCGTATATGTACTTCGATAAGATGGTAACCTTTGGAAAGCATATTAAAAATACGCTCAACAAACTTAGTATAGTAGGCAAAGATGAAACAAAATGAAAAATTTAAATAACGAATAAAACAAAAAGCTAACAGGACTCCCAAGATGAAATTTTGGTGTATTTATTGTGTGTATTGGCTATTCAAAATTAGAAGACGATTAGGTTCCCTGTATCATGCGAAAGGGCTCCTCGCATAGTTGTAGTGCTAGTTTCGACTACTAAATTCAAATCTGCATTCATTGCAATTCAAAGATTAATGATTATTTCATAATGATTTCTTATTATATTATTAATCGTTTAAAAATCAATCATATATGTTTTGGTTTCTCTAATACATTGCGTTTTTTGTTAGGTGTGCAATTTTACTCCATCTTCTTCTAAAAAAAAATATTGTTTCTAGATTGTCTTTGAATGATTAAAATAAAAAATATAACAAACAAAGTAATTTTTGAAGCATTCATTCTTTATGCGTGCCCATCATATTGGATGAAAAAACAGGTGTTTACGAATCGCAAGGAAAATCAAAATTTTCAAATAACAATTTCTAATAAGATGCAGACTATGAAAATTACTAATTCGAAGCTTGATTAACCCTAAAACGCCAGGACGCAGACGAATTATCTCTAAAATGTTAGATAATAAAAAAAATAAAGAACACGACACCTATGTTGTTTATTTGAAAATTTCTTAGATTTGCAGGTCATATTGGATATCCGTAGATACACTTCTACACCACTATCGACTAATGCGGGTGATTCCCATGACTCAATTCTCTTCCGGTTCTTTTTTCTGATTTACATCAATGAAGCCCTTTCTGATACTTGTAATGTGATCCATTCCTTCGCGAATGGCAGCACTCTTGACTTCGTATATTCGCAATTCGTATCGTGGTTTATCATTATAGAAATGTTTTTCTATTTAATTCAGTATGAAGAAGCATAGTAGTGCACTCTCACGTTCTACAGCAACTTGTGTACTACCACCTAAATTACACGAAACAACTTAGGGTATTTTTAACTTATTATAACTCGGCTCCCAATAACGATAGAGGTATAAAAATGGTACATCATGTTAAGATGAGCTGGAGTTTTACCGGATTTCTAACTTAAGTTATTGCAGAGATACGAGACTTCAGAAAACGCTTATTTTGGGGTTCAGTCACTCAGTCATCATCAAAACCTATGGCGTACTTCCAATGAACATATAACCTTGAAAATTCCATTGGAATTTTCTATCCTGTACGAATGTTTTTTTTTTTTTTTTACTTTGAAAAAAAGTTTTACTAAATGTTCCCGATGCTGAAGCAACTTCGATTTTTAACCTTTTATAAAGCAGTGGCAATGGCAAAAAAAAAAGATTAATTCTATCACATTCGGCAGGTATATATTTTTTTTAAATTGCATTCAATTTATTCATCGTTCTTATAGTTGCTAACCATTTCTGTGCACAAAGTGATAATCGTTCTTAATTTGCAAAATGGGGCACATTAAATTGAATAAAATTAACCCTTTCTCACGTATCCTACGAGTATGTAGGAAATTTTGTTTTTAATGAAGTTTGACACTAACAGAGTCAAACTTCATTGCAGTACCAACAATTGAATTAGAGTCCGTTCGTATTTTGATCGTCTATTTCGGAAGCGTTCTTCATACTGAAATCTGCACCGAAAAAAAAAAATTAAATTTGACTTTTCGACATGGTTTGAAAATAGGAAAGCAAGGGTTTTACAGTATAATGTAAATTCATCAAAGCCAATAGGATACTTCAAATCAACTTAGAGAAATTAAATTAGTAAGTTGATAGTACTTAGTATGTATATGTAGAAAAAAGTTTTACCTGGCAATTTCATCGATCTTTGTTACTAAGTTTCTCATGATAATATTTGGATGTTTGTCATACGTTCGCGAGGGGTGATACCATGAGAAAACTTTCTTTTTTTTTTAGTTTTCTGGGATTCGAATCTTGATTGAATCTTCTGCTCAGTGATCTACTAAAGCACTGAGCCATGGCGTAGTGATATCTTACCAACAATATCAATGTAAAAATTGGGCAGAATTCTCTATGTATACTCGTAGGTATGTATGTTATTTTTATAGAAGTAAAAAATATAGAGTTAAAATGTTTTGGACTATGAAGTGGGATACGAACGTTGCCAAACTCAGGATGGGTGGAGTTGATCTTCAATGAAACCAGGATATTATTGATTCTGCAAAATGTGGTGCTAGATGACTAGAATTCCTTAAAAGGTGTGAACAGTTTTTCACTCCTGCGGATTTGGCCACAATTTATAAAGCTTACTTTCGTTCGTCCGAAACTTGAATATACCTTGCATGTTTGGGCAGGAACTCCCGTCACATGCTTAAAACTACTTGTTCGTGTTTAGCAACAAACTTGTAGACTGATCTATATGTCTATATGCAGCCAAATCCGTTCGCTCGAATACTGCTGGAGTGTTGGATGCTTGGTGCTCCTGTATCAGTATTTCCACCACAAATGTTCAGACGAAATATATAGTTGTGCCCTACCTGTCCGTCTGTTTAATCATAGCCCATTCTGTAATGCATATAACTTAGAGCCTGTTTTCGCCCGCACTGATCACAGAAGATCGTTTTTTAGCCATGCAATACGAATGTAGAATAAACGCATTCCTCAGTATTTCCATAAATCTATAATTTGCAAGGTTTTAAAATTAACGCGCATCGTTACCTCTCTCTCCTTATCTATCCACTCTTTAACTCTTCATTATACCTTTAACTCAATCACTGGGTTTTACAAACCTTAAAGTACATAGTTCTAAGTATAATATAAATAAAATAATTCAATTTAAATAAAATCGTTAAAATTTTTTATTTTTTTTAAATCCTTTAGAAATCGAAAAAAAATATTTTGACAATTTTCCAAAACTTGATACTCCAAAATCCCGTATATATCAAATATTGCTTATATGTACATATGTATCATATATTGATTTCGAACAAAATCGGTTGAATTATGGCCAATTTTCAAAAACCGGTTAATAACGGAAGTGCCGTTATAAGCACTTGTTACGGAAATCCTAGTATGCCACCTGTTAGCATATGTCCACCATAGCTCAAATAATAAATTTTAAAATCGTTAGAGCCGTTTTCGAGATTTTTTTTTTGAAATCTAGAGGTAGAATGAAAACTCTGATTTTGTCTCGAATTGTGACCCTACGACCTCAGATATAAAGTTTTAAGAAAATCCGTCTAGCCGTTGATGCTGTAGTTGTCCATACATATAGACAGACCACTTTTTTGAGTTTCTCTATTATAGTAGTGTGAAGTTTTATCATGAACATGTCTTTAAAAAAGATGAATTTTATAATAGAATTGGAGGAAAAGCGGTGACTCACTGTCATAAAGTAGGCTAAACTTACTTTAAAGTCAGAACAAAAAGGCGTATTGGTTTGGAGGCTATTCCTGAAGACAAACGTCTTATTGGAGAAGATTTTGTGATACTGCTCCTATTCACAACGCTAAAATAGTAAATGCCCCTTTAAAGCCCTGGTATCTTCACGATATAAAACATATGGGCTTGGTTTAAAATACGTAGTCCACCAAAGAACATCATGAGGGAAAAGCGGAAAAAGCTTACCCGCTTTGGCAAGTAGAATGGCATTAATATCGAAATTTTGTTCAATCTCGGTATTGCTATTGCAGATGAACTCAAAAAACTTGATATCTGCGGTCTGTGGGCCTATACCCCGAGGCGAAATCGCCTCAAAATTAACGGTAATTTTGTAAAATTGCAGTTTTCTTAAACACTGCTCCAACAATTTCTATTGCATACGTTTTATTAACATTTTATACCTGCGTAGTAGATTCAATAACACAAAACTCATTTAACCCTGCAGTCGTCGCGCGGATTACTATTGTAATCCACCAAAGTTCCTTTTTTTTCTACAAGAAATCCGAAATTTTTATTTTTTTAATTAATTTTTTTTTTTTTTTTGTATTATGAAGTAATAATTTATGTTTTTTATCTTTAAGTAATATGTAATTGCATTTTGCAGCAAAATAAATTTGAAAAAATTAAAGCATACGGGTTTTACTTTAATTTTAAAATGGATTACATATGTAATCCGCGCGACGACTGGTGTGACTTTTTGGTGCGCGACGACTGCAGGGTTAAATCCTCTTTATATCTATTTAGGGGTCACTATTACAAACATATTGCAAATATATATATAACGCATATCTAAATCTTATATCTGTACGCTTTTTCAACGTTTCCAGCGATTTTTAGTCGAGCTCAATCAATATGACGTCATACGTCAAGACATACATTGAATTGCAGTAAAACGTACACACCATGGCGAAATAAAAGCATTTATTTATTTCTGAATATGTAGACAGCCAAAATTCGTCCAACTTTATACAATTTTCTAGATTTTTGAATAGATTTGTTTTTCCTGGAAAATCGTAGTGCTTCGAAACATGAAACACCAAGAAAAAATAGTGAAATACTATGATCTATACTATATATGATACTATGATGAATGAAGGATGCAGTTAAATGCAAAATTCAAAAGATTAACCATTATTGTACAAAAGTTTCCCAACCTAGTCTGTTAAAAATAATGCATTGTAAGGTATCGACCACCAATACTGTAAATTCAAATTTGATAAGTCTGTATCGAACCTCTTATCCTCAGATATATGACGCATGCTCATATAGAGTCTCAAAATATAAATAATTAGAATTCATACATTTTACTGAATTTCTAAAGGTTATTGAAAACGGTTCCCTTCTATCTAAGAATAGTTGGTAAAAGATAGAAGGAAATGGTTTTAATAAATTATAAAAGAATAGTTGTAAATACAATTCATATACAATTCATTATGCAAGCGAACTATTGACACATTCAGTAAAATATAAGTACAAATTTAATTTATTTCTTTTTTGAGTCACTGGCGCATAGACAACCGATTACAATAGGGCATCCAAATAGAATAAATCGTATGTCTTGACTTTTGCTATTTTATTCCTCATCAACCTCTCTTAAGCAAGTTTTCCCCAAATTATTATATGTTAGTGTTAAAACGAAATAAAAATATGTAACAGGTTTTTAGTATTTTTCTTCTATCATAGATTACTTAGCAGGTTTAGCAATTTCCTACCCTAACTTTAGTAGATTTCATGAAAATAATCTGGTAACACTAATACGATGCATACTGTGAGTCTTTTGGTAAAAATTCGAATAACGTTACTTTACTTATTATCGGACTTGCAAAAATTTGCTTTTATTTAAAATTGATATCAAAGTCATTTTCGACATACATGTACTCGTACATACGAGTATGTATGTTAAAGAATTTAAAACTGAACTTTGGAGTGTTTAGTAGTTAAAATCTATGAATGAAAGAAACGTTTAATAAAAAGGAAACAAAAGCTTCAGGTTTCACTTCAGGTTATTTCTTTATTGTAATTGTTTCTGTACTTATATTGATTTTGTTTACCTATTGTATGAAAGAACAACTTGCCTCGAGGGGCTACCTAATTAGACTCACCATCTCGTCCTTCCCAATGCTTCCTCCATATCTCATATACTCGCCTGTTTATACAAGTATTCGCCAAAATACGTAACACTTGATATTGATACTTTATTACCTTTGCTTTTAATTATTTAGGGCACTTGGCTATTCGCCGCAGTGTGTCAATGTTACATGTTTGCACATGTGCCACAGTAGGTTAGCGATTGCAATAGGATAGAAGAATAAAACAAAATGTAGGCACATGTGTCACAGTGGGTTAGTGGAGCGATTGCAATATATCCTAATTTAATAGAATAGAGTACTAATAAATAATAAATAGTGTCACCGAAACGCTATAGGCATCTTGATTTTGAACAACATATTACTTTTAATTTTTAACTTTGATTTTAATAAATAAATAAAGATTTGTATACTATTGTACAATTTAGTGGAAGCTTATTTGTGTAAGCTACTGTAGCTCCAGTACAATCTAAAGTTGCAAGAAATTTGTTTTTGTTTGTACTCGTATATAGGCTTATGAAAAGAGCTCTTTGGCCACAATCTAAAAATATAGTTGTGTCCCCTCGCTTTTCCAAAGTATGCGACTCAAAACTTGAAAACAAATCATGATAGAGTATTTTCGAGTTTATAACGACAAATAAATCAGATTTTGGTGTTCATAATATTTTACGAGCTATCACATTTGTTAACATAATTAACAGATTGTTTATTTCATATCGCTTCCACACGCATCCTCAAGGAGTGATCGAAACAAATCTCGAGACTTCTCACGAAAGTCCTCTAACCAAAGAAAAAAAAGTATTGGTTTCGTGAAAATGTTAATTCTCAAGATTTTGATCAATTATGATGTCACTAGTATAGAGAAACTCGAAAAATTGGTCTGTTAATTTCCTGTCTGTCTATATGCACGACTGCAGCCTAACGGGCTGGACAGATTTTCTTAAAACTTGATATCTGGGGTCTGTGGGCTTTTTTAACAATTTCGCTTCAATTTCAAACATTCGACCCAGTGCTGTACTTTCTTTTCTTCTGTAGTTTTCGTACACATTCCTAAACTGTAGGCGAGATTTCTTGTTTTCATTCGTTGTCCCTTGGATCATTTTCGCAATTTATATTTGAAAATCCGTTAATTCTGAGTATACCCGTTCTTCTGAGAACTACTCGCACTATGTTCTGTATGTTTATAGTTTTGCTTTGTTTTTATGTTTATAGTTTTGATGTTGTATTCAAGGATGTCCTCATCATTTCGATTTAATAATGGTAATTCCATTCAAAATCTGGAAAGTATTATTTTTCTCATCCGCTGGCATACACAATAGCGTCTGTAAATATCTCGCATTTTTCACATAATCGGAAATCAATTTACAACATGTATGTATATTTGATTATTTTGCGCATAGGTTGCGTAAGAATTTCTCTTTCAGTCAATTTTCTAGTTTATTGCAACGTGCTGGGCTGCTGGTCAATGATGATCGCGTGAACTATGCTTGGCGAGCTGCATTGCTGTGTGAGGCAGTATTGTTATACCGTCGTACGAGGGTGGGTCAATAAGTCCCTGAAAAATGAAATAAGGAACACTCTTTTCGGTATAAAAACATTTTATTTTTTAACATAGTCTCCTTTTAGCTCTATAGACTTCATCCCTCCAAATAATACGATTTCTCGAGACCCTCAAAATAAGCGTTCGTTTCAGCGATGACCTCTTCATTCGACCCAAATCTCTTACCTCGCACCCATCTTGCGGAACGCTTTTTCATGTGAAAATATTTATGTAAGCTCGCGCACTTTCACTCGCCGATCGTCCATTATCAAACCATAGATTTTGTCGACCATTTCTGGTGTGGTGACCTCAATTGGGCGACCAGAACGTTCGGCGTAACTTGTGCTTGAACGACCGCACCGAAATTGAGTAAACGAGTGGTGAATGGTTCCAATCGATGGTGAAGAGTCCCCATAATATTTGTCAAGTTTTTGTTTGGTTTGCGTGATAGTTTTTTCTCGCAAAAAATAGTGTTTAATGAGCACTCGAAATTCACTTTTTTCCATTTTAACGAAAATGCTAGTAGGCGTCTATATAAAATGGCTGCCACAACAAAACTATTTGACAGATCTCTCTGAAAATTTGGGTGCGTTCTTTTGAAAGATGATTCTTGACAAAAAAAAAATAAATTTAAGGTGACGACACAATTTGTGTTAATTTTCAGGGACTTATTGACCCACCCTCGTATTTATCTTATTTTCCACGACATTTAGATGAGAATATGATTTTCCGATATTTGTCCATATTTTTCACGATTTCAGAAATTTGTATACGATTTTTAACGATATGCAGTAAAATAAAATACGATTTTTGCAACCCCAGTATTATTCACTTTTCCAAACTGTGTTCACATTCGAAAGAATCGTACCATGCAAAAAAAAACCCTATAAAGTGTATGGACTAAACTAGAATGAAAAATGGAACAACCGAATTACTTTCACATTTAGTTCAGAGTTAGAGTTATTTGTCTTGAAACAGAAGTGTAAATGGGGCCCGTAACTTACGAAATATGAATTTCATACTGTGAAACAAAAAAGTTTACTTAATTATCGAATTTTTTGAAACGATCACAAAGTGAGACTTTCCTTTGAATTTCTAATTTGCAAAGATACCGTTAACCGAATGTTTTCATTCTTTAGACCCGTTGTCTTCAACCGGTTCCACCAAGCTTTTTTCAGGATTCCGTAAACGAATTGATTACTAACAAACCTTTATGGTTTACCGGTTCAATAAACTGATTACTATACTGGTACACGCATTTTTGGTGATAAAATGAAAACGAAGAAGTATTTTCTGAATTATTTTTTTTTTTTGTAAAACTTTAATTGATTATTTAGGAAACAATTTATTCCAATTATATGTAAGTGCGCCCTTCAAGGACTCAATATTTGGGTGTCGAGTAGAAGAGCCATCGACACTAAAGGAGACCACAGCTTATAATCCAAAGGATTGAGGTCTCGACTGCCTGACGGCCAATCGTCTGCTGCTTTGAAGTCAGGCACATTGTTTTGGAGCCACTCTTGTGTTATTTTTGCCTTACGAGCCGTATGAGCTGGCGCGTTCTGATGCTTCTTTGGATGAACGGGCATAGGCTCTGTCATTTTGCTTATTGAACGATTCCTCAATAGCACACATTTTTCCATTCGTGAAAAAAATTACCCTGTGACCATTTTGCGTAGAGCTTTCAATTTTTCATTCAGTTTTTGCTGGTTTCCGATTAAACCTGGCTTTAACAGCTTTGTTCGCCTGTGGAATTCTGACAGTGCGAGGGCGTCCAGATTTTTGACGGTCAGCTACTCCACCAGTATCCTCAAACTATTTAGTAGTTAGATACACAAAACTCCGGGTAATTCCAAGCGGTCGCAAGATCCGGAAAATATCACCTTTTTTCATATTTCAAGGCCAATTACCACAACACGGTTTTCATTATGGCCACTCTATATTTACAAACGAAATTGTGTAAAACTTTTTGCGCGTTAACTTAGTATAAATGTCATTCATAAAATACCTGTCAATATAGGATGGATGTGTTCAATACTAGTTTCACGATGAGTGGACAGTATCTATGGCATTACTAAGTATACGAGTATGCATCAAAAATAAATTAATAAACAATTTTGTCCTCCCTCTTACTTTAAAATTTATTTTCATTCATTTCCATTCACACTCGAAGTTTGAACGTCTGAAGAAGAATCATAAGAGGAGATGGAAGCTTTTTTATTCCGTACAGTTGTGTGAATTTGTATGTTTCCCGAAAAGGCTTTACTTTAGGAAAAAAAAGTTTATAAGTACCTTTTGTTTTTTCAAACAATAATGCGTTTCAGTATTAGCCAAATATTCGAACTTCGCGCACGCGGTACGGTGGCTCAGTGCCTAGGTGTGTGGACGTTTGAGCGGAGGACTCAGAAATAGCAAACAGTTTTTTTCACGGTCCCACCTATCGTAAATATCTGACAAACATCAGAGAATAAAATGGTTATGAAAAAGCTTCTCAATTATGCCATCTGGAAACAGTAATAAACTGCACGTAGATGATAACCGATTGTTTTTTTTTTACCAAATATCATAAGGACATTGTTTCCACATAACGGCTTTAGGTGCTACACAGTGAATGAAACAATGACGTTATTGGGGGAAATGTTTCAGGTCGTCTTATTTCGATAAGAGGTGATGTCAACTAGGTGCCACGATCGTGCGATTTAACGCCCTTAGACTTTTCTTTAGGGCAACAATGAAGTTAATATTAATAAATAATAAACTAGCAATAGTTCGCTCCCTGAAAACAACGTCATTCAAGTCAACGCTGAAATCCAGCCTGATATAGGTATGAAAATTTATTCTTTTTTAAGGGGTACTGCTCAAACATTATATAATTTGCATTTAAATAAAAAAGAAACATTGAAATTGGTACAGATTTGAAGAAGGTCGAACCTAAATAAATAAACCAAAAAACATATAAGCCGTAACCGTGAAAATTCAATAACGGTAAGAAATCGAAACTAATTTTAAAAAGATGTGTATGTTTAAAATTACCTTAGTTATCTGTAGCTTGCATTTTTAGGTACCCATATATTCTTTCAACAATCGTAAGTTCTTACAAACATATTTTCACTACAACCGTTGGAAATATTTACTTTAAAACTCAGTTGTTAACATAATGCATAAAGTTTGTTCATACATGCATACATAGGAGTATATCACTGGCCCCCAAGATGGCTACACACATACAACATACTACACATGTTTTATATGATAAAATACGATTTGGAAACGTGAAATATTACGATCTAAGGAAAAATGTTATAACAACAGCCATGCGAAACAATAATCAAACGTTCGCCACATGAACAAAGACAGCCAACAAACGTTCCAAACAAATTTAATTCAATCGAATTGCAATATATCATATTAAATGAGTTTGAGACTGTGTATCGGTGTGTATCGCGGTGTGGATCATAAAAACCCAACTTGTCCAGGCCAAGTGTTTCGCAGCACAATTCAGTTTGAATTCTTCATTAACCGCAGTCGAACGTGTGTGCCTACATTTGTATCACCGGGCACCCATTCATTTGTCACGGTACGACTATTGTAATTATCACCGCCGCGACCGCCTCTGCTTTTGTCGTGAATTCAGTGCCCCAAGTCGTGTGAAAATTGCGAGATGTGGTATATTTAGCAAATTGTTTAACTATGTGTAGACAGCATCTTGAAAAAGGGACTAGATACTACCAATACTTGTCAGAGGCCAATAACTTTCTCTGGTTCCAGTTCTGTGAACTAGTACCTAGTTGGACCAATTATCTAGTTGCTTAGATGCGTGTTGTTGTTTACCGGAATGTTGTGAATGTGCATGAGTATGTCTGTGAATGAAAAGTTAACACTACTTGGTATGAGCTAAAGCGAAACTAATTTCCCTTTCATTGTAGCGCGGCAAGAGCTTCCGTTAATGTTTTTTTTTTTTTTTTTAGTTTGTATTGTGGTTTTCCCTGGTTTTATTGGACCGTTGAAATTTCCCAACCACGAAATGCTAAATGAAAACTCGACCAATGGACTCGGGCTACGTCGGGCAACAACTTTCAGAAATAGCGATGTGTACAGCTGTTACGCTAATAAGTTTAAACGTGTGCTGCATACCCACTACCGGTTTTAAATCAAGAGTCAGTCCTAAAGTTGTTTGTATCTTTTTGTTAATTTTAGATTTGTCACTGATTTCTTTTTTGTTATATTTTGTTTTCGGTTGTTTTAGAATTGTTTTTAGATACTAATTGAAGATATTCAGTACACTACCCCGTGCTAATCGCCCTTGTTTGGCTGTTAAGTGTCTCAGTGTTTGTTTCCAAAACAAATTTTTGGTGACCATAAATTTTGTGGTAGATGTAGACAGTTTATTTTATTGTTAATCAAATATGAAAAGAATTGGTTAACAGCTGGATGTCCTACATCAGCATATGTTGGCTATTGGCGGTTAGTATTGCAATGTTTTGAAGGATCAGTCGTTTCTAATGTGTTTATTGTTCATTCAAAAGCACAAAAAGAAATACTCGTTTCCACTTCTTTTCTTTTTTTGAAAAAAAAAAAAAAAAATTCCAAATCTTGGAACAGTCTGACTCGATTTACGGTCCATTGTACTACCAGGCAGAAACTGCTTTTTAGTGTAGTGGTTGAAGCTACTTAGATTTTGTTCGTTCTTCTTTTATTGTACAACTGGGGTCACACGCAAACAAATTACCTACTACACCTTGGCAACTCTCCCCGTTTATACTTACTCGAAAAATGCATAAATGTTTTGAAGCAAGACTTGAAGGGGGTGATTACTTAGAAGGTGTCTGACATGCCTCTTCAGTACTACGTCGAAATAACAAAGGGTATTTCAGGCCGCCTTCGATAAGTCTTATGCTTATCTTATCTAAAATTATTTCGAGGCCTACCCCAGCGATACACTGAGAGATTATAACAAAAAAAAGTTTGTTCTACCCTCATTCATCTGTGGTAAACCCTTTTTTGACGTTTCTCTAAGCATTAATGATCGCGGAAAATGAAATAATCACATGAAATGTTTGAACACTAAACAAGTCATCAGCAGATGAATAATTAGCGGGTACCCTAACAGTGGCGGCTCATCCATAGGAGCACATAGGCGGGTAAACTTCCAATTTCGTAATCCACGTAAACATTTGATTTGTAAATTCTAAATATTTTTAAAATACTCTTCCACAATGCAATGTGTGTATTTATGTGTATGCTAACATGCATAGCAGTGGAAAATTAAAGGATTTTTTTTTTAAATTTCGCTGCATATATGGTTTTTTCGCTGTCGTAGCGTTGAGTTGACTTTTAAAATATGTATCATACCTTCGGATTGCAGCTAATGAAAATCGGTTTCAACTGTTAATATCTCCAAAACGCTGCATCCTACGAAAAAAAAAATTATTTCTATCGAAATTTTAGACTTAAAAATCCTCTTCAAGATACATATTTCAAAATTTAAGTACAAATCTAAAATATCAGACTTTACCCAGAAGTTAGTGGAAATCGTTTTTGATTGCGAATATCGCGAAAACGATGAGTCCTACAAGAAAGTTGTTAGGATCAAAATGTGGGTACCGAAATTTTAATATGTATTTTCCCAAAATTGTTTGTAATCGTCCAAAATTAAATGGAAATCGATTGTCAGTGCGAATGTTCCCTAACGGTTTTTTTTTTTTTTTTTGTAATATGCACGTCATATTGTACGAACCGCCACTGAATCCTTGATTGCTATAAAGCATATGTTATTTATTTCAACTTATAAGTATGTACATGTCTTCTTGGAGACGTATTTATTGATAACTTTTAACATTTGATTTGAGAGACTTGTAATTTAGAAATTTGGAATAAAGATTTGAATTTAATTGAATTGAATTGTAATCTAAGAAGTACGATGACATATTGGTACTACAACACATAATATATTTCATCACACGGCGTAAGAAGGAAATTTTGAGCCCTTGTATATCTTAGATTAAGAGGTCAACCGAGTTGTTGTAACTGTTGGACTATGGTAGCTAAAAAAAAGGTACACATTTTAAATTTATAATTTAATAAAAAAATAATTCTAGAAATTGCATGGAAATTTGTGGGGTCTGTGAGTCCACAATTCGAGACGGAATAGAAATTTAAATTTTAATCTCAAAATTAACGGACTTTAATAATGGCAGATTTTGTTAAAAATCGATATTCTCGAAAATGGCTCCAACGATTTTGATCAAATTTGATATTTGAATTATGGTGGATATATGCTATCAGAAGTCGTACCAGTTTTTTATTTAATTTTTCAAAAAATATGTTTAGCTTAGTAGCCGATTTCTAAAAAATTGGTTATTTCTCGGCTACGATTTGATCGATTTTGTTAAAAATCAATATTTGAACCATATTTGACATATACAAAATTATTTCTAAAGAATACCAGGCAAGACCTTCAATTTCGCAAAAATTTGATAATTTTAATTTTATAACATCTAACTTATTACTAGCTCTCATGTTCACTATTCGAATCGAACGCACTCGGATTTTACACTATTACCACCTCTTTCACGCTCCTTAGAACTGAGTTATCACTTCACACAGTATCACTAATAGTTGGTTAAAAAGTTGTCAATATTTCCGCCAATATTTACTCATAATTCATTTCTGGTGCGAACAACATACATTTCGCATGAAAAACTTAACCTTTTTCTGCTGAATCGATTATTTGACCATTAAATGTAAAGGGCTTTACGTGTTTCCTTTCAAACTTAATAGAAATTTCTCTGAACTGACCTCACCCAACGAAGCAGTACAGTCTTGACTTTTTCGATGAAAGAACATTAATTTGTTTAATTAACTTGAAGTGAAATAAATGCGCATATAACAAAACATATGATTGAAACAACAAATTAACGTAATAGAGCAGTCACGAAAATATTTAACGCGTGTTTTTATCTGCTCTCTCTGTGCGACCACAAACGACAGGCACGTGCTGTGAAACAATTGACGCCCCCACAAACATACTATCGGCCGGTTGAGGGTGTTTTCTGCGATTTAGATATTCGCACGCCACTTCTACTCTGTGCAGAGGGTGACTGACCAAAATTGTGTCCATTTGAATTATTTATATTTAGATTCAAACTAAAGTGAATTTTCACTTTTTTTTTTAGTAAACATTTAGTCTGTTGTATGAGATCAATTATTTAATGCTTGCCTTCAACCTCTGTATACCAAGTGAATAAATTCCGTTATCACTAAAATATGATGCTTATTGTGTTGGTTTAAATGAAATTAAAATTTGTACAGACTGTGCTTATCAGCAATTTTATTAGGCACTTTATTAAATTGATTATAATGTTTATTTATTGTGTACAGAGAAGTATTGTTAATAAGGATTTATTTACTTACTTGTTAGGCTTTGTTTTTCGAGTGGTAAACAGATATTTGATTGCTCAGAAAGTAAATTGAATAAAATGAACTTCAGTTATTTGAATGTACAGTGGATTCCGCTTTATTGGGACGCCGGGAAACTGGGACAAATGAAGAAAAACAAACGATAAACAAATGAATTTCTCCTCTTATTAAGAACACCAGCCGCTTAATCGGAACATATCAATCACACATCAGACACAGATTTTCAAAAACGATCACAGGAGAAGATCCCGGAAGTGATGTGGAGACTGTTGACCCCTCCTCTACATCGAGTGACTAACCGAACTGCCAGGAAATATGTGAAAGAATTACAGCTATACTTCATGCGGAATGGCAGTGAAGGGAGTGCATTATCAACATTGGATGTCTGCGCTGATTTCGTAAACTTACAGAGTACTTCACCAGGAGACCATCGACAAATATTTAGAGACATTAAATATAAAACCCGACCGTAGAGAAAAAGCTATAGTGAAACGTAAACTTCCGCTTTTTGTGCTATCGTTTGATAAAACGGAAAGCCAGGAAAAGATATACAATATTCATACAATCATGAGTATGGTCGTTAAAATCGAGCCACTACGTGTAAATACGAAAGTAATCCGTCAATGCAAGCATTGCCAGGAGTTTAATCATACGCAGGCGTACTGTCGGAAAGAGCCGCGATGCGTTAAGTGCGCTGGAAAACACTCTTATGAAGATTGCAGTTTGAGCAAAAATGAAAAAGCAACTTGCGTTAACTGCAAAGGAAGGCACCCAGCAAATTATCGCGGTTGCGAAGTCGCAAAGGAATTGCAGATGTGACGGAGAAAATCTACAACGCCGACTGTGCGGGGAACGAAATCAGTCGATCGGGCTCCTAAGTCGTTGAGCAGATTGAGCGGGCTCGTAAGCCAGTGCAGACTCTTGAACCAGTTAATCAGCCTTCTAAGCCGAGTCCCACAAGGAAGTGTTCTTGGCCCGCTTCTATATGTACTCTACACGCGTGATATCCCGCAGGAAAGAAACTGCGTCGTCGCCACATTTGAGGACGATACTGCGATATTGTCAACGGGCGATACAATTGAAGCAGCAACTGAAAAGCTGCAACATGCTATTAATAAAGTCCACGCTTGGACAAATTCTTGGCGTATTGTGCTGAACGAAAGCAAATCTACTCACGTCAACTTTACCTACAAAAAAGTGGGCAGATTACCCATATATTTAAATCGGCTCAAATACCGTACGTAAACGAAGCAAAATATCTAGGAATGACTCTAGATGTTAAACTTAAATGGAAATCGCACGCAAAAAAACGCGATGAGCTCGAAAACAAATACCGTCAAATATACTGGCTTGTCGGAAAACATTCGAAGTTGAGCCTACATAACAAACTGCTTATCTATAAGCAAGTGCTGAAACCAATGTGAACGTATGGTCTACAACATTGGGGTTGTACAAAGAAAAGCAATAAAAACATCTTACAAACTTTTGAAAATAAAGTTCTTATAACGATCGTTAGCGGACCGTCGTATGTACGTAACGAAGATATTCATCGGTACCTGGGAATTCCCAGTGTCGTCGAAGAGATAACAAAATTTGCTCGTAAACACAAAGATCGTGTTCACGGCCATTGTAACCGTACCGTCATTCAACTATTTGACGCAAACAATTCAATTCGTCGTCTGCAAAGGACAAAACCTTTTGACCTCGCGTCATAGTATATGCCGGTCGTGAAAACCGCAGGAACTTTCATTGGAATTTAACCTGCCTAAAGTGCAGCATTCTTTTAAATTACATACGAACATCTTTTTCCAAAAATCACGATTTTGAAAATAGTCGATTTGCTCGAAAACGGCTTTACAATTTCCAGGAAATTTCATATTTGAGTTTAGTATGTGCTATCAGATGCCGTACCACATTTTTGACAGAAAATACGTATAACGGTACTTTACTTATTAACCGGTTTTTAAAAATTGCCTTGTTTTTCAAATTCAGTGATTTTATTCAAAATCGATACTCAAGCAATTTGTGACATATGCAAAGTCATGGCAAAGTTTTGGATAATTTGTTCGTATTTTAACGGATTTTTTTTAGGAAATAATTATTTTAACCATTTTGTTTAAATTTAAAATCTGAGTTTTTGCAGATAGACAGCATGCATGTAGATGTAGATTTTAATCAATCTTGGTATTACTATTATAGAGAAACACGAAAGAGTGGGTCTCGCAATTCTGTCCGTCTGTATATCGGAATACAACCTAAACGGCTAGGCGGATTTACTTCAAACTTCGTATTTGGGTCTTTGGACTAATACTCAGAGGCGAAGTCGGAATTTTGATTCTAACCGCAAACTTAACTGTACTTTACTTAAGCCCAATTTTGGAAAAGTGAAATTTTTCCGAAAACGGCTCTTATTATTTCACAAAAAATATATACTGAGAATAAACGTTTGCAATAATTCTATATGCTCAGTTTTTCGCTGAAAATTCGAATTATTAGCGGACTTACATATATTGACCATCTGACGATTTTATTCAAATTTTGGACATTTGGAAAGAAAGTTGTTCGTGTCCTTTGACGCATCTTTCGAAAATGTTGTCTCCTCATTTCGATATTGCATATATTTGAAATCTGAACAATTCATGAACGAGCAGCGCATATTGAGGAAGTACTTGTAACCCAATCGAACAAAGGATATAGGCATAATTTCGAAAAAAAAAAATATTTTTTCAACCCACCCTATTACTAAATGGTTAAATTAATATATTATATGGACGCTTTTAGTGTAATATGATTTATGTGAATGTTATGCGTTATAGTTAATTTTTATTAAATTCCTTAACATTTGTGATTTTATTAAACATGACATAGTAATCTAAAACAGATTATCGCTTTAGGAAAATTTGAAGAAAGAAATTGGAATCCAAAGTACTACCTATCTACAAACTTTCAAGATTCTATGTTCATGGGAAATGCCCTATAGATTTGCATTATGAGTGAGTCGGGCAGTCAGTCAGTCCCAAATAAAGCATTTTTTAAGTCTTGTATTTCGGCAACCGCTTAAGCTATAAACTTCAAATTATCATCTGAACATAGTGTACAATTTTTGTGTTACTCTCATTATTGGAAGTCGAGTTTGAAGGCGTAGGTAGGAAGAAGAATGCTTTAAGTTGTCTCGGGTAAATAAGGTGGTAGAACACAACGATCGATTGATCGAGGCGATCAACTTCGATTTCAAGTTCGTCTTAAGTGGTATGCTCAGATCAATATTCTCTTCAAATTCTTTCTTAGTATTTAGTATGTTTTTTAATTAGAGTTTCGCTTCGATTAGATCGAGTATTGAGAATTGAAGTCACAACTATGCTCCAAACTCGCTTCGTAGAGCATTCTGCCTTTTTATGAGATGCATCTTGAACCTCAGAAGGTGTATTTCGCATAAAACTCGCCGCCAATAACGAAATTTGGTCTAAGCGAGTTGAATATCTATTTTTGGGTCAAAGATGATCTGCCTCTCACCTTTTCACCTTTTCGGGTGGATAACAAAGCTTGATAATCACTATAGCCTCTTATCTTTGCACGCGATTCCTTTTTAATATGGATTTCGGAGATCTAACATGTCAATATCTTTTTCTCATACCAATATTTCTAACTGGGCAAGTTTTTGTAAGAGGCCGTTTGCAGAACATTTCCATAGCCTGGCCCGGAGTTCCATGTTGTCCTCCCTCAGGATTTTAGTTTTCGTTGCAGTCCGTTCTTCGAGCGCCGATGCTTCCGGTGTACGTAGTTTTTTGAGATGGCGGTGGTGGGATTCTTGATACCTTTGAGCTTTTAACAAAAGGGTGAATGCCTACTTCGGGTATATTCTAGAGCCCTCTAATGCACCTGTACACGGATATACTGTGGACTGCTCCCCAAATACACGTGTATACGATTTACACGTGTATTTGCTTACACGGTTCGTTATGGTTGGCATTTTGAAACGAAAATTTTGTCATATATGTAACTTTTTAGTTAATGGGCGGATTTTGATGATTCAGGTGTCAATCTGCGGGAAATCATTTGTGATCCGATTTATGAAATTTCAAGGATAGCAAATGCATGCAAATTTAAGTGGTCCGTTCTATAATCATTAACCGTTTATTTCGACTTATGTGTTTTTAACACCACTGTAGTCTGCATACCGGAAAGCACAGTAGCATAAAATTTGAATCACTTCGGATTATTTCTAAGAAAGCTATAACGAATTGTATCATTTAAATGTACACGAACATTTGGGATACAAATTTCTGCAAAATTATGATATTAGACTTAAGCGGTTATTATTATTACCACAAAATTTGTTTATGGTGATTTTTTTTTTCATAAAACACACGTTTTTAAGAATTACACGTGTACCAGGGTCTGGCACGTGTTTTTAGGACGTACACGTGTACCCGTGTAAATAGTAGCGTGAAATACAACCACGTGTAATTAAAAACACCCTCAGCATCTCGGGCTCTAGTATATTCTAACCCCTACCCGAAGGTGGTAAACGTAATGTAAACGTAAAAACTATTAGGTGCGCAACTAAGTTCTAAGTGAAAATGCAACTTTATTGTGAAAAAATGGTTACAAATGTATCATTTAAAGTATTGTCCATCGCTAGCTACAACTTTTTCCTATCTTTCTGGTAGGGCTCGAATACCGTTACGATAAAAGTGTTAATTTTTTGAGACTGTTGAATCAAGCCATTTTTTGATGTCTTCATATGAGCGGAACTGCTGATCAGCTAGACCATGTGCCATCGAACGGAACAAGTAATAATCGGATGGCGCAATATCTGGGGAATATGGCGGGTGGGGTAGGACTTCCCATTTGAGCGTTTCCAGGTAGGTTTAACGGGTTTGGCACCGTGAGGCCGAACGTTGTCATGCTGTAGAATTCGTGCCTCTGCTGGTATTGTGGCCGTTTTTCGCGCAGTGCTCGGCTCAATAGCATCAATTGAAGTCGATACCGTTCCCCAGTGATGGTTTCGTTGGGTTTCAACACTTCATAATAAATGACACCGACCTGGTCCCACAAATACACAGCATAATCTTCGCAGAGTGAATATTCGGCCGAGCCGACGACGTAGAAGCATGACCGTGCAGTCCCCATGACTTTCCTTTCTTTGGGTTGCTGTAATGAATCCATTTGTCATCCACCCGTCACGATGCGATGAAGAAAACCCTTCCTTTTTTGAGGTCATAAGGAACCCAAGTTCCTTGTTTTTGAATCATTCCAAACGCATGCAATCGTTTCATCGAGCAATGCCTCCAATTCAGCGTCTTCGAAGGATTTTGGCCTTCCTTCACGCGGACGGTCGTCAACATCGAAATCACCGTCTTTGAAGCGACGAAACCAATCAGCAGCATCTCCGTAAACTTTTTGGAACTCTCGATGCGCATCAGGCTCCATTTTCTTCAAATGAAAGAAGAAAATCAACACTTCCCGCAAATGACGATTATTTGGCACAAAATCAAACATTTTCACACAACCAAAAGTATATGACGCTAAAACAAAATCACTAATGTGTCAAAACAGTTTGTTTACCACATGTCTAAGCTCGGTTCATGACGTTTTGGATATGTCAAAATCGACCAGCACTTACTGCTGGAGCCATTTATTGAGAACTTAGTTGCGCACCTAATATTTCCTCAGATTACAAACATATATATAATATAGTTTTTGAGGGCTTAATACCCAAATTGGAAAATTAAGTACATAAATCTTTAAAAAAAACCGTTACTACTGTAGTTTTTACTACAAAGTACAAAATCAAAATCGTGGGTGAAAATATAGCCCCCAGCAAATTTAAAATTTTCCTGCTCTTAAGTAAAATCGAAATAGACGCATACATTTAAAGTGTACCCAGTTCCAACCAGGTTTACGTATACGTACACATCTAATTTTGTTCATTATCTTTTATTGTTTACTTCTTGTTGCTCGACAACCAGAACGTAAACAAGATTTAGACCTGATGTGCATCTACGTGCCGTGTCGGTACATACAGAAATGTTTTTAAAATTCGAAACAATTCGAATCACTTTGTTGCCAATAATATGCTTCGTCAACAACGAAATGTTTCTCCTTCCATCATCACCGATTTACTTCAAACTTCATATCTGACGTCTGTTAGGTCAATTTGAACCGCGATCAAGATTTTATAACCCAAAAATTAACGGTACTTTACTAAAAGCCGATTTAGGAAGAAAATCGATTTTATCAAAAACGATTTTGTTTAAATTTAATATTTGGGTTGGGTTGGGCGTAACGTACCAAGTTTTTGGAAATAAGGTTTTAAGGTCCATATAGATATATCCGGCGTCGTATATCCCGCTCGAAATGTATAGAAACATCATATTTAGAGCACCGGAAATGTGTGAACGCTCTCATTGAGATCCACACACTTTCAGCCGGGTATCCATCAAAGTATGTTAATTTAGGCCTCGCCGGCAAAACTGCCGCTCTTCTTTATTTACAGAAAACACTTAACTTTTGAGGCTTACACGGGGAGCTGCACAGAAACGTGCAGTGTCCTATAAATAATTAACGAATTAAAATCAATTTGCAAATTGCAATCATTACTTTTATAGCGATCATACCTTACTATTGATATTAGCCTATAGTTAGGCATGTGTCGTTGCAGTAAACTCCTGTGCTGCTGCACCATCCGCTCGACCATGATAGATTGTGATACCATGGATATTAGGAATACATGCATATATCGAAAATATGTTGTTGTTAATTATCATATGTAAACCTGTTTAGAGTGTGGTTTTTCGTTTCTTGATTTTCGTATCTTTATGCACAATATACGTTGCCTTTATCTGTTTAAGAGTGTATAATAACATTTTTGGGTTATTTTTGCTTTTGTGGAGGATGACAGCATTCCATTTGGAAGTTCCGTAACAAAAGCGAACTACCTATCGTAGGAATCACATTTTAATTATGCAGCATCAAATTTGAGGAACGCAGTTATAGATACATTCTCAAATGCATACGAATGGAATTCTAAGAGGATAAGTTCGATGATCTGTCAACATTTCGTCTAAATTTTGTGTTTAAATTTTTGTAAAGATACCCTTGATGACAATACGTTTGTTGTGTTGTGGTAGCGGAATGCTGAGTTGTATTATGAATGAAGTGCGTATGAGTAATTAACAATTTTTTTCTCATGATAAAACTTGTGGAGGAATTTTTTTTTTTTTGTTAAGTATTAAAGTATTATGTATTGCGCTGGTAGTAATGTGATATGTCATCGAACATAAGATAACTAAACGGTAGGTATAGGTACCTTGTTGGCCATAAAATACGTGGAATGAGTTGTAGAAATCATTTTGTCTACAGTTAGTTATCGAACTGCGATTGGTATTTAATTTGTTCATATTATATTTTGAAAATGATTAGATAGGCTATTTTGTTGTCCAAACATGATTTCAAGGAGAAACTCAGACAACACAGCATTGCAGTGTATTTTAATAACTGACGTAAAAAAATATATTTATAATGTTTTATTTTGACCCGACGAAAGTAACTACCATACATACCTATGTATGTATGTATTGTAAAAAGTGCGATTGAGTGAAAATCATAAAAAGACTTCCCAGAGCGACAGTAGTGTAGGACTTCAGCCCACTGGCAACACCTCCCCCTTTTCACAGGTTTCCTCACGGTATCATCGTTGAGTATTTCGTCGTAGGGTGAGATCAGTTTATGCTGCTTCGTTAGTTATACTGGAGTTGTGATTTCGTTTCGTCTTTGTATGGTATCACTTATTAGCCTTTCTATTTTACGTAGTTGCACCATTACAGTCGCCGCTAAACTCCTGGCAGTATCGCAAATTTCCGCAAATTTCCACCTCTTCTCCTCTCTACCATAGATAACATTGAAAATGTTCTTGTGTCTATGTGATCGTTATAACTCAAGAACTACTTAACCGGTTTTCTTCAGTGGTTCCTGTATCAGCCCGTTGTAGGTATGTATATGTTCACCAAAGTCGGGTAAAAATCATCAGTGCGGTGCATTAAATTCTACGGCTATACTAGACACAGTATGTGAAAATAGTCTATTAGAGACTATTAGAGTTCAAATAGATCTACAAAACATACATTTAAGACATATTACATACATACATTTAAGATCACTAGATAGTTAACACCAAACACTTTTTATGTTTTCCATGTTTTAACGTTCAGTTTTCTTTGTACCTCAAAATTCTTTGGAATTCAAAACGTTGTCCGTCAGTAGTAGTTTTGAAGCGTTAGACCTAGAGAGCTAAAATTTTGCACAAATATAGTATGTAGTGAACCAAAAATATCATAATTAGTAAGAAAAATTTTAAAAAATATTTGTTGGGGTCATACTGTAGGCCAAGAAAAAAAATATTTGTCCACCTCAACATGTGATATGTCAAATCGACTTTTTATTTATTTGATGCGAAATAAATAGATGCTTCTTGACATAAGGCTTTAAACCGTGAACAGCGATGACATTACCACTATACCACGGCCGTACCAAAAGTCATGAGAGGGTTACGCCAAAAATATAAAAGGTATCCCGGCGTAAGCCATTTTCTGAAAAAGGTGGACATTTTATCAAAATCTGCTCGGCAGTTCTTAAGTTAGATTTGAATAAGTCCGTCCTAGCCAAGAAATTGCTATTAAATAAAGTACCATTATTCGAATTGCGAGATACACTTTTTCGAGTTTCTCTGTAATAGTAATACCAAATTTGATCAAAATCGAGAGAGTGTTTTTTTTTTTTTTTTTTATCTGAGCTTTACAAATACGATCATGATATTAACTTGCTGCATTTATCCAAAATTTTGGAAAAGGTCAAAGATAATACCAGTCCTGAAAAGTACTGTTGGTAAAGAGCGAGAGCATCGGCCCATTTCGATACTCCCGTTCATGTCTAAAGCACTTGAAAAAAGCATGAGCTCACAGCTTCATGCATATTTGAATAATGTCAAATTACTCTCACCATTTCAATCGGGTTTCAGACCACAACATAGTTGCACTACTGCATTATTGAAATTAGTTGAAGATATTCGCATTGAGATGGATAATGATCATGTGACTTCTCTGGTGTTACTTGATTTCTCGAAGGCTTTCGACACTGTGTCGCACGATATTCTCATTCTTAAGCTTAAACACTATTTTAACCTCGATTCCTCTGCCATAAAAAATATTATAAGCTACCTTGAGGATCGTTCACAAGCGGTTTATTCCAATGGCAATTTATCCTCATTCTTAAAAACTGATACGGGCGTTCCCCAGGGATCCATTTTAGGGCCGCTGCTGTTTACCATGTTTAATAATGATATACCCACTATTCTGAAACATTGTAAGATACAAAAGTATGCTGATGACGTACAACTTTATTTGAGTTTTCCTCTGGGACTCGTTGAAGATGCTACAGTGCGTATAAATGAAGACCTTCTGACGGTGGTTAAATGGTAACATAAAAACAAGCTGATGCTTAATTCTAAAAAAAGTAAAGCGATAATGATAAATCGTACTAGCTTGGATAAGTCGTCTCTTCCTAAGGTAGAAATCAATGAAACCATTTTAGATTACGTAGAAAGTGTTAAAAACCTCGGAGTGACATTTAATCAATATCTCACCTGGGAATCTCACGTGACCAATACTATAGGCAAAGTCTATGGAGCCCTGCGAGCCTTAGGTCAAACTGGTAGCTGCCTCCCGCGCAAAATAAAAACAACTCTTGTCAAAACACTGCTCCTTCCAATACTACTATATGCACACCCAATTTACTGCAACCTAGATAGCAATAGCTCACGTAAACTCACATTTGCTTTCAATAGTACAGTACGATATGTCTATAAATCCGTAGATATGAACATATTTCGGAATATGCGCGTGAATTTCTTGGGATGGAGTTCAAAAAATATCTCGATTTTAATGTTCTAACTTTCCTATTTAATTTTAAAGAATCAAAAGCTCCGTCATATCGTTGTCATATTCTTCAATTTGCCTCATCCGCGAGAAGTAAAGCATTTATTATTCCGCGCTTCAAATACTATACGACTCAGAAACAGTTCTTTATTTACGCTGTAAGACTCTGGAATTCACTCCCAGCCAGTTTAAGTAGATCTAATAGCAACGGTGACTTTAAAAGGCGACTTAGCGAGCATCTAAGCATATAAATGTGCAGACATTGAACTTTTATTTCTTATTTTTCTTTCTTTCTCTGATTTTTGAAGCTGTTTTGATTTGACAAAAGGATACTAAAAATCGTTAATTAATTATTAAATTTTTAAATTTTAATTTTCTCAAATGTATGTATATATAAATATTTTTTTTTTTTCCTTATTTTTTTTTTTAAAATAATTATTATCAACCATTTAAAGTAGCTTCACAGCTTAAAAGATTTGTATCTTACGTGTAAGCCTTATAGTTTTAAATAAATAATAACAATAATAATCGTGAGATTCATTTCCGCCGAATTAGTGAGGAAGCCAAATTAGGATACAGTTACAATAACTGTACGGAATACTAATCGCTCGAGGGCCGACGCACTTAACCAATTTTTTATCTCGTCATTTACAGTATTAATTAAAGCATGTTGTACCTAGACACAGTTTGCGCTGATCCTTAATTCACTCTAAAATATTTATCCAGTAGGAAACTCTGTGAATGTCAACGAATGAATCGGGTCTTATCATACCATTTCCTTCGTGTTCTAACCATCCCTAGTAAAGTTGGTGTAACGTTGTGAAATTGTATATTCAAATGCAATGATATCCTCAAGTGATAATATTTCTTCGATTTTGAACTGATTTTATGAAAAAAAAAAAATTGTTGTAGGCTTTTTTTAGGAAAAAATTCGCGCATTCTGATTATATTTTTGAAATAAGACATATCCGTAACCGTAAATAGTTTAGAACTGCAAAATAGGGTTATTTGAATAAAAGGCCCCTAAAAAGTGGGCGTAGGTCTACACAATGTATGGACCAATTGTAGAGATTATCAACGTTTTCATATTCTTAATTTAAGCCTCAAAAACTGGTGATATACAGGCAGGTGGACCAATACAGCTACACAGGCCGACATAATTCATCGTACGGCACACATAATTGCACTTGTCTAGTACCTATAAAGTTCACTCGGAAAACGACTAGAATTTAAGAATCAGAACAAATGACAAAGATTATATTTTATATTGGATTGGATTGGATTATTTAAACAAAAAGAAATTATTCATTTCATTTAAACGACATAATTCATCGTACAGTAAGTTTCTATCTTAATATTTTAATGAAGTCGGGCAATCAGTATCTTGTTGAGCCCCCACTAGATGTAGGGTCTTTATCTTGCTGAAATATCCATCAGGATCCAAATCCAATTTCTGCACTGATGGACGTAGATTTTCTTTTAGTGTATTTAAATACTTCGATTTTCCTTTAATAAACACCAGTTTTCATACGCCGGACCAAGCCATACTCCCCCACACTACCTCCAGAGTGCTTGACTGTTCTTCGAAGATTTTGAACTTCCATTTCTGTACCGCTCTTTCGCCAAACTCTTGAAGGACCGTCGTGACCAAAAATATTATACTTACTTTCATCGGTGAACAACACTCTCTTCCAAAATGATAAATCTGCGTCTTTGTGTAAGAAGGTAAAGTCCTTGCATTTTTTTTTTATTGACAGCACTTATTGACGGTTTCTTCCTTGGTGTTCTTGAAAAATACCCATGACTATTAAGAGTTCTTTCAATTGTAGGCTTGCTGACGTCTTTGTTGCATGAGACTATTTTTTTTTATGACAGGGCAATTAGTTTTTGAGTTTTTCCGGATAGTGTTAAGAATGACCCTTTAATACCTTTCATTTAATGTATGTGGACGGCCTAATTTTCGCACGTACTCAACACTTCCTGTTTTTTTGTACGTTTCTATGATGTGTTGTACGAGTATAGTAGATTTGGATTTTTCCACTATACGTTCAATATCCGTTAACGATTTGTGGTCATTGTGCCACAAATTTACAACTCCTTGGCGGAAATCTTCGGTCGTTTCTTTTCTGAGTTGTTGAGCTGACATGATCACTTCGTTATTTTTTTTCTATCTTGCAAACAATGTTTCAAAGTGAATATACTTTTTGGGAAAGTGTATAAAAATTAAAAAATAGAGTAAATACAAATTTTTAAACGTCTTTAAACTCTATTTAGTTGCCATGTTTTAGCATACTTAAATTAGAGGAGTAATTGTTTCCAAAATTGTGTTCACACCGGAGATGATTTAACAAACTCTATCCCTCATCTTCGAACCCATTTCTTATAAAGTGGATGTGGCGCGGCTAACTTGTTAATTTCAACGATTTTTAAGAGATTTTATAGAAAACTATTTTTACAAAATTTTTTTTTTAGAAGAAATTGAGCATAACAATCACTATTTGTAACCGAAGTTTAGGTATTCTGATGAGATATTCACAATGATAAGTAATGCTAAATGAATTTTTTTAAGTGGATGTGGCCATATACAATGTATGGGTGGATTATATAGAAAGTCAGCGTCTGTATATTTTGTTAAGGCTACTTTTATCAGTTTCTAGTAAAAATATTGAAAAAAAGCATATTTTTTAAAAGTTGGTATTTGTGGGCGGAAACCAACAAATATTACACTTGTACTGCTTTGAATGCTAATAACCATATGTATAAAATTTAATCTTCCTTACTCAAAATTTAAGACCCAAAAACTGGTAACATACAGATAGATGTATAGCCGAAGGGGCGTGGTTGGATCGACATAACTTTCAATACTGATCAATTATATATGTGTACATATATGTATATACTTGTGGGGGCCTATCGTGATTATTTCTCTGTGTTAGAAACTATGTGTCAAACTGAATGTACCCTATATTATAGGGTATATAACAACTGTAACTTTAATTAAGTAGACAACGTTTTTTTGCACGCATCCTTCAGTAAAACTGTTTAGTTTATAAGTTATTAATAAATTAATAACATGTGTGTACATAATAGCAATTAGAAACTTCTTGTTTTTACCAACTACATATTATAATCAGGTTTTTTTTTCTTCACTACTGGTAACACTTGCTTTGAGTGTAACACTAACACTAAAGGAATTACATTAAGCTTCATATTGTATTATAATATCCGTGATCATAATTTATATTCAATTTAAGCCGATTATATGTATAAGCAGTTCATTCCGGCCACCAATTAGTTGGAAAACTATCTCGTGCGAGTAATAGAAACAGGCATTATACCATACCACGCCAATTAATACTTTCGATGTTAAGTACTTGCGGAGTGTGTCAAGGGTGTTGACGGCGATACTGTATGTGAGCTTAAGTTAATCTCTAATACTCTTTGCTCTGTCTGTTTTACTAATTTTTGAACTTCAGTTTCGGTAAGTGGTCTATTTACCACACTGCCTATTTGTGTCAAATGTAGCAGTTGGTTATTTTGTTTGTCGTCAAATTTGTAGTGTTTGAATATCAGAGAGCATCGCCCTGAATACTCTTGTGCGAAAAATTCAGTTGTTCGTTTTGATTGGATGTAATTAAAGTTCCTGCTTATAAACAATATTACAAAATAAATTTTGAAAATTTAAAATTAATAAATAAACCAAATAATATGGCCTGCTTGTCTGACATTGATTTGGCTACATTGCACAAAAGTCGCCTGGAAGAGCGACTTAATTACAAGCTGGCATGGAGTTCGAATCGAAGCGAGAGTTTTCACTATGGATTTAGTGAAATCACCCGAGAGTGCCTCCGTCGAAATATTAAAAAGTGTACAAGTGCTAAGTGCTCGGATATAAATTCTAACTGTGATATTTTAAGTGATAAATTAAACAAATTGAACTTTGTGCAGCAACAAATACGTCAACAAGAGGAGACTAATTCTGTGGAGAATGACAGTAATTCCAAATACTTTACACCGGCAACGCGACGACGAAGATCCGGAACATGGCCGTAAGTGTTGTTTAATACAATTTTATTTGACTTAGCTAATGCGTTCTGTCTATTGTGACACTGGAACTAATTTGGAAAAGATTCGTAAAACTTTAAACACTTTCTCGAAAGTTGCCATCAAGATAGTTAGACCTGACAGAGAAAGTTTAAGAGTTTACAGATTTTTAAACTTGTACATACACATTTTAACCAGAAAAACGTTCCAGTTTTAATAATTTTTTAAGTCCATATTACAAATAAAATATAAAACTGTAAACAATCTTGGAGTCCATGTACCATATTTGATGATGTTAAAAAGATGTGCATATCTCAGGGTGCAATTTTTAGGGAAATGTAATAGAAAATGATGAGCAAAACTTTGAAATATTATAAAGTACAAAATTTATACTAATTATAAAATTTATACAAAGTTTGTTGCGATGATTGTTCATGTTCGGTAATCTCAAAGAACCTTTGGACCGATTTTAACCGAATTTTCTATAGATTATTATTTTAGGATGCTTGTAGGCTATTATACATTGTGTTATCATGAATAAAAGCAGAGATAGGTATATGAGCATTTTGAAGCTTATTAATCGTCGATAAACCACTGCCATTGATCGTGAACCTGTCGAGTTGTATATGTTGTTATCAGGGTTCGGTTTTCAAAAATCATATTACGCAGTAGATTAAATGAGAAAGCTGCAGTAGATTCATATTTTTTGCAGCAGAGTCTAACATCAAAACAAAAATTAATGAATATATTTCGTTGTATAATAAATATTATATATATTGTACAATCTACGAGTACATAAATATTGATTAAAAATGTGGAATAAAATTTTAAATTTGTTTTTGCCATTCAAACCTTAATAAATATTCCCATCACGTCAGATTTTTAAAGATATTGATGTTTGAAAGTTTTAAAAATGTTATGGCTATATATTCCAAATAAGTCTAGTGTTGAATTTATATGTTCTGTATAGATACTTGTAATTGAGCTCTGCTAGAATTACAGCGAGCATATACGCACATTCCTATATATAACTGAGGTCTTCCTCTTTTTGATATCTCATGAACGATTGGATTTGCGAAAACAAATCTATATGTACAACAGACTAATATTTTGTCCAGTTCTACATACTGGCAATTTTATAAGTAACACTTCCATACGAAACAATTTATCCTTAATACCAAGGACACTGAAGTTCACCACAAACTCCTATAAATTCGCTTATAAGCAGAGTTTCCTATGTTCAACCGATAGATCAGGTAGACTTTTTTGACATTCAAGGTTATTCAAGGTGACCAAATAACGTCCCTCTCCGTCCTCTCCTATAACCGATTAGTTTTTCAAAAACTCACCTGTAAAACTAATTTTTTGAAAGCCTCTAATTAAATATTGCTATGCGAGCGCCAACTATTTTTATACTTTAATCTCATCAATCGCTATGGCTTTCTCTTTAACTTTGTTCTTCCCATACGCGCAATGTTTTCTTTTGCATCTTTTTGCCCTACATGCGAATATTTTCTTGGGGTAGCTACGAGGGGCGCCTGATAAGTACGCGGCCTGAGATACTCAACAACGAGTCATCTTCTCATTAGTACTCGTAACTGCGGCACTCTTTAGTAGTATAAATAATAATTTCATCTCGTTATTATCTGTGGTAGGATAAACATCACCATGTTAGCCGAAATCGGAAATTCTCGCAATTTGCAATTATGATCACCGCGCCGCCGTTATAAAGTACCTCGTGAAAAAGGAAAATCGCCTAACGAAATTTTCGAAGATATGCCATCGACTCTTCAGGATTCTGGGCCTTCATTTACCATGGTCAAAAAATTGGCTCGCTATTTAAAATAATTTTTTTTAATCGGATCTCTTCTTTCACTTAATGCCGCCCCTCGTGTTATAGGAGTATATACAATGAATCAACTACAACGGTCCGTCATCGATTTAACTGGTGCAGTTAACCTAACCCTCTAGCAGCTCAAGTGCATGGAGTTGCGCGTATCAATTGTTGAAGAAAGAAATCCGCCAGAGGCAACGGTGTCCGAAGAGCCCAACCAGTCTGTAGTGCTTACCATATTAGGCCTGAATGACATTAATAGGCTCGCAGACTGTGTTATATCGCGCTATCTTGCAGCAAATTTTGCCAGAAGGTCGGGGAAAGTGTTGATGAGGCCCTGATTTCATATAACATCTTCGATGACGACTGACCGGCTACTACTCAGGCAAGAGAAACATGAGGACTTTAGAGCATCAGCTCAATCAATTATCTCAGACAAATTCGAAGCTGGACGAGTTTTTCTAAGACTCAGTCTTTTTCATTAGTTAGAACTCATAGAAATCGCGCTGGGTTGTACCAAACTTTCTCATTATTTGCGAGTCACATTAATTTAAATTTCTTTTTTAAAACGTTCGCAAAGCAATCATCTGTTTTAGGTTTCACAAAATATAACCAAATTCAATAAAAATTAACGATAATACATTGCACTAAAATCATCTACATAATCTATTCATTTAACCATTAGGTAATAGGGTGGGTTGGAAATAAAAGCTTTTTTCGAAGCTATGCCTATACCATACAAAATAAAGGGCACGACTGGGTCGTGCGTACTTGCTCCATGTGTACTGTTCATTCGAGAATTGTTAGATTTCAAATATCTGCTATGTCGAAAAAAGGTGGCAAAATTTTAATTTTCTACGATACGTTACGAGACTAAAAAAACTTTTTTTCCATACGTCCAAAATTTTAATGCCATGTTTTCACGTATGTCTCAAGTGATTTAGATAACAATTTTGAATAAAATCGTCTGAGCCGTAACCGAGGTCTGGCCAATTTATTTAAATCCGCATTAAGTAAGGTACCGTTATTCTATTTTTAGGGAAAAACTGGGAACGCAGTCTTATTGCAGACATTCATATTACCTCAAATAGTTGGAGCCGTTTTGGAGAACATTAGACTTAAGATTTCCTCTCTAGACATTGACCTATGATATAAAGCTTGAAATAAATCCATTCAGTCCTTTAGGCTGCAGTCCGATATACACACAGATGAATAGAATTGCGAGACCCACTTTTTGTAGTATCTCTATTATATTGTATAGGTATTAATGCTAAAATTGATCAAAATCTCGAGATCGATTTTGTTGACGAAAACAATAACTTTCGTGGGAAATCGTACACAATTTTCGTGGAAAAGGTGGGAAATATTGGCAAATATCGGAAGATCATATTTATCTCTAAAAATCGTGGAAAATACGATAAATACAACGGTATAACAACGCTAATGGAGATTCAGAACTTAAGTCACATGATTAACATCCCGGCTACGTCAAACACGATAACAGTTCCGATAAATCAGTCCTTCTGAACCGATAACATGCCTGCATTACCACCAAAGAAATCCTTAAGGTACTTTGTCGATAGCTCTAGACAACCTCCTAATCATTAGGTCGAAAATTCATAAACTATGTATATGAATTACACAGAGTAATAATCCTATATGCAATTGAATCGTATAAAAGAACTCATTATTATTATTATTATTATTACTAAATAAATTACAAAACTTCAAAAGGAAAAATACATCAAACGTATTTAAATATTCGTAATCAAAAAATTCATTAAACAACATTTTATTACTAAACCCATGAAGATTATAACTTAAAATATTTATAGACCGTCGTCTTCCAAAACGGAGTTCTGCGGAACGACCATTGAGAATCATTGCATTGAAGATTGTTACATCAACTCGGTCACAGATGAAGCTGACGGGTTTGTGCTTTCACTTACAGGAAAATACATAGTCGATTGTCATGTGCAGACCATCAAACAGCTGCTTGATTTCTGCCAAACCATCCACAGAACCACACGTAAAGCCAATATTTTCCTTACATGTAATTACCTTTTTCCCAACACGCAGTGTCATTATAAACATTAATTTTTGTTTTCAATCCAGGCATCTTCCTTTTATCCACCATCTACTTTAGGTATGTTTCGGGAGAAGTTTGATGTAGCGATCTTTTATTCATTTACCCACAGATGTGTAAAAGCTTACAGTGGCGAGCATGGTTTTTCATCAATAAAAAAATTTCCTTAAAATGAATTTCAATCAAATTTTCAGATTTATTAACTGATTTAATTATTGAAATAACTGTGTATTTAAAAAAAGGAAATAATAAATATAAAGGTCACAACAGCCTAAAAGGTGTCACTGCCTGCATGTATCCAGTTTTGCACGTTTCGATGAAGTAAACCTTTAATGACACTTGCTACCATTTTGGCATACTTTCCACCATTTTTTCAATATTTTCTTGAGGAATTTTTGCCCATTCAGCCTGCACTCTAATCCATAACTCCTCCAAGTTCTTCATTGTTCTTTCAAAATCGGTCAGCTTTCTTTTCACAATAGCCCACAAGTTTTCGATGGGATTTAAATCCGGTCTTTGTGCTGGCCACTTCATTGTCTGAAAGTTTTGGATTTCGAGCCAGTTCTTTACAATTTTGGCTGTATGTTTAGGATGGCACATTCTTCGAAAAAAACTCGGTCAAATTGGTCTGTAGGATGTTTAGTAGTCCTCCTTGTTCATGATTCCTTCGATTTTTACTAGTTGGCCGACATGCCAACAAGTGAAGCAACCCCAGATTATTGAGATACCTCCACCATGTTTGACAGTTTGTTTAACTCGCTGCCTTTAGATAGTTTCTTGTGGTCGGTGAAAATAGTACTCGTTTCCATCAGATTGAAATCGATTGATTTTTGTTTCGTCAGACCAAATAACGCGTTTCCAGTCTTCCACAGTATTTATGTATTTTGCAGAATTTAAGTCTAGCTTTTATATTTTTTTCTGGCCAAACTGGCTTTTTCTTTTTTATTGCAGATACTAGCCAGATCCTAATAAGTGATCTTCTAGCAGTCCACTCAGTAACATCTTTGTTGATGTGTTTTGCTGCCGCCTTGGGTGTTTTGGTGTCTTTATTTTGACTTGTACGACCTCCTTTGTTTTGCACAATGTCACGATTTTTTCTTTTTCTCACAATTAGTACTGTACGATGACAAACTTTCACTTTGTTTGCTATTGCAAGTGACGACAATCCATTTTCAGACATCGAAAAGATGGAGTTTTCAATATCAGCCTGAATTTTCGACATTTTTCTAAATTTAAAAGAAATACACTTTTCTTACTACAAAATTATAAAACACCGTACCCAAAAATCACTTACCACTAAGTAGCAGTGGCGTGGGGTGAAATTTCAAGAGAGGGAAGCCGAAAAAATGTTCAGTAAAGACTTACCAATTTGGTGCTTATTCGAAACACAGACTTATTGGAATTTACGTAGACAATGAGCTCATCGCATAAAAAAAGTGGCTTCGAAAGAAGCCGTTTTTTTTTTTTTTTTTTTTATAATTTGCACGTGTTAAAGGGGATATGAATACCCTTATACTAATTTTTAGAACACGTGTGTTTTTTGGAAAGGGGAAGAGACAGAGAGAAGACAGAGTGGTGTAGTTTGAAACTCAGGTGGTATTAAGTTTCTGTAAACTCCAAGGGTGGCTGTCCAGATAACTGGGGAGTATTTTGTTTGTTTTCGCTATTATTGTCGTTGCTTATGATTCATAGTATTTTTTTCCGTCCTCCTGATGTCATCATCACGATCAAGTTGCATTTTAGCTTTATGACCACCCTACTGCCAGTGCTATGCCTTCACAGTAGAGTTGACTTAGCTTTTCGCAAGTGATCGACTTTTTTATTTATTTCATGCGAAATAAATAGATGATTCTTGACATCAAGATTCGAACCGTGAATCAACAGCGTGACAGGCGATGATGTTACCACTAAACCACGGCCGTTCTGGGCAGAATAATCTATATAAGTGTGTCGGAGTGTTGTTAAATATAAAAAATTTAGCAATTACAATTATGTACTACCTATTTGTACTCTAAAGCTATCCTACGATTCTTTTTTACGAATTCTGCTGAAACTCTTTCCTAAAAATTTGAGTTATTTTTAATTTCTAAAAGAAGGTGCTTTTCGATAGGTAAAAGTGCCAGGTTTGAGAGTCTTTCTTCTTTGTGGGAATTTCGTAAGTGTGGACTATTTTTAAAGTCGAAAAAGATATTTCGACAGAGGCCACAGTCAAAGGCAGGGTTAAAAAGATTTCACACAATGTTAGAGCTTGAGAAAAAGTATCTCTAAGCATTTTCGTATTAAAGTTGAAAAACATCAAGCTTTTTAAGTGAAGGGGTAGTGTATAAAACTTTCTTGTATTTAATTTTCTACTAAATAACGCACTACAATATTAAGGTGTTCTCTGTGGCTCACATATGGTGTTTCATCGACCATCACAGATACAAATTTTATTGAACTGATTTGATCCTTAATTTCGGATTTTATGACTGCAGCGATACTATGTATCAAGTCATTTTGAAAGTCATATGAGAGGCCGGAAAAAATGGAGTTTTGAGAACTTGAACTTTGTTCTAAATGCTAATCCATTAAATGGTCGTGCTTAGCCAAGTATGAAAGGGTTTCAATATAATTACCGCGATTATCTGATCTAGATTTTTTGTCGTGACCACGGAATGCCAGTTCTTGTTTTCCTAGAAGAACTACAGTGTCTATAAAACGCTTCATTAAATCGCGATTGCGATCAACTTTTCTATTATGTGCCTCGTAAGAATTCCCTAAAGAAGTCTCTATGCGATATTCGCCAAATTCATTCAAATGCAAGCAGCTGCGTATATGCTTTTCCGTTTGAATATGTTTTTTGGAAGAATTAATAAAATTGTTAATATCAAAGAAACCTGTGTGACTCCAAACACAAGGAGAATTAGAAAAAAGAACACAAGGAAAACAAAACATTATATTTAATTTGCAACTGCCAGTCAGCCATGGATTCTTTTTGTAAAAAGACTCATGAAAATGTTTCTGATACCCATCCTGTCGCGTATAATCAATTTTCATTGATGGTGGCGAGCGACCTAGTTTTATAACTTTTCTTTACAAAAAAGAAAGCCGGAAAATGGACGGCTTCTCAAAAAAATTGTGTGTGCGAGTTTGTGTATGAGTAAAAATGAATAAACAACCGAAGTGGTCGCAGCATTTCATCTTCGAGCGTGTATAAAGTTATGAAAAATGGTTTGATGAACAAATAATTGAATGTGATGGTTGGCAAGTGGCAAAATAAAAATTGTTGATGTTTGAAGGGGAAGCCGGAAGGAATCGGCTTGTATGGACGCCACGCCACTGCTAAGTAGATCAGTTTTCAATACACAAATGATGCAAAAATCACAAAATGTGTCATGAAAACAATTCAACTAACGGTAAATTTTAAAGAACGCAAGGAAAAAATAAAACGTGCAAAACTGGATAAGTGGAGGCAGTGATGCTTTTTGGGCTGTTGTGACTTTTATTTTTATTGTTTTGCTTTTGGGTCATTCCACGAAGGATCGACCGACGTTCTGAACGACCCCCCTCCGATTTGGCTGAAAAGTGGTAGAAATATTCGTTGGATTGGTAGGAATCATAAGGCAAAAAAGTTTTGCAGGATTCGATATAGTTTGCGTGTAACGGAACTTCAAAAATTGGCAAAAAATCGAAATTTAAACGTTCTTCTTTATTTAAAAAAATCATAGCTTTGGTTCTACTCATCAGAATTCGATAAAATATACCTTGTTGCATTCAGGAAAATGTGAATTTTCAAAGGTTATGAATAATTTTTATTTTCAAGGGCGAAGGATATTCCAGAATATCCTTTTTACATATATCCTTGAATAACTCAAAAAATGGTATTTTGTGTTTTTTCTTTTTTTTATATATCATAGATATAATCGTCCTCTATCTCTATGTCAAATTTCAAGTTTGGATCTCTATGGGTTCGGCCAAAATAATGTTTTATAGAAAGGTTAAATATTCTGAAAATAAATATTTCCATATTAAAAAAAGTCACACTGGGGCCTTTGTATCCTAAGGCCTTAAGAACTAAAAAAATCATTATTTATTTTCTTCTAAGAGCATATACATATTCTTCCGATGAAAAGGAAAAATATTTTCCTTTAATAACTCCTGGTGAAACGGATGAAATATGATGGAGTTTTCTTGTTTCCGGCACAGTTCTTAAATTAGAAAATCTTGATTCCATCAATAATTTTTCTTCATTATACTTCTGTGTGGATACGTAGGAGAAATCCATATTTCTTATATTTTCAGTTGCCCAGTTATATAACTATAAGGGAGTTGTTAAATGTTCCCTATACGGTCTTTGAAGGCTAGCTCTGGCAGCCAGTCTTTTTACTGTGCCACCAAGTCCATCGCATGCACTCTTACCATGTGATGTGGCAAAGAAGTTCCATTCAGCATTCAATCCAAAATCCTGTTCATGCAATGTTAAATTAAAAAAATTATATTTGTTTTTGTACTGCGCAGCAGATCCATCGGAAAAATAGATAAACTTTGAAAATTCACATTTTCCTGAATGTAACAAGGTATATTTTATCGAATTCTGATGAGTAGAACCAAAGTTATGATTTTTTAAATATAGAAGAACGTTTAAATTTCGATTTTTTGCCAATTTTTGAAGTTCCGTTACACGCAAACTATATCGAATTCTGCAAAACTTTTTTGCCTTATGATTCCTACCACTGCAACGAATATTTCTACCACTTTTCAGCCAAATCGGAGGGGGGTCGTTCAGAGCTCTCCATATAGCCTCGGCGATTTATCGTGGAATGACCCTTTAGTAAATATGAATTAATAATAATTAAATAAAAATTTTATTGAAATCCGTTTTAAGGAAATTTTTTTATTGATGAAAAACCATGAAATCTGAAATAATGTATCCAGTTTTTGGCCCACTTTTTTTCCAAGATTTTTGTCGAATTTATTTCTTTAATTAACCGCACTTTAAATTTCCACAAGTTGACAGCTGGGCTCCAGAGTTGTCAATCTCCATGTTTCGTTTCTGAAAAACGAAAAGTGATTTTCGTTTAATACATAACCAGCATTCTTTTACAAAGGGATAGGGGTACTCATTGATCATAACCTACTAGGAAATCACGCAGTGAAACAATGTACAAGGTCCGTTTGAAAAGTTTTGAGCCTAACAAAGAAACAAGTATTATTTCGGTCAAATTCAGTTTAATTTTTCAGTATAATCTCGCTTCAATTCGACACAGTTTTCCAGTGATGCTTTAACTTATTTAAACCTTCCAAATAGTGATTGCTGTCTTGCTCTGCAATAACCTCCTCGGGCCTGTACCATAAAACTACAGTTTAACAATACTGCGGGCACTTGTCAAGAATGCAGATTCAACAAGTAAATATAATTTCTGTACCACAAAAAAAAAAAAAAAAAACCCATAGTAAATCGCCTCTCTCTCACGCTTGGATTTGCAAGTACAAATTAAGGTTTATTTCACTGTCATATAGAGACAAAAGATTTAAATTTCTATTTGAAACCTCTTAAATTCCGACTTGTAACAATTTTCAATTCGCACGTTAAGTTTTTCCTTTTTGGTTACTAATGGTTTGTTAAATTTTGTCTACACTTGTAGCTTTGTGGTAGAGAATGTGAGTAAACTGCAAATTTCCCAATTGTTAAAGTTTGCTTGTACAAATGTTAAGTACCAAGTTTACTTGTAGCTTTGTAGTACTCAAACCTTTTATTATTTGTTAAATTTTGCCCGTTGTATAAGATTTGTTGTTTTCTAGTAAATGCCACCCGAGGCAAAATTTGAACGTAGATTTGGTGAATTCGGTGGGTAGCCTATCAATTCGACCCGCTATTCACAATTTTGGCCGTGGCGCCCGCCGAAATGTGAGACGGTGCGTTTTTGATTCAAATTGAGCAAGTGCGACATTCAACGCTTTCTCATGTTCGATTTTTCATGTAAAATATAACAAATGTGTTCCTTTGATATTCCCACAGCCTTTGCTCTCTCTACCCTTGATTCGACGGTCATTTCGTAATATTTAGTAAACTTTTGACCTATGCAGGGAATACATTGACGAATAGGTTTGCCACTTAAAAAACAAAATTTTAGAACATTGAATGGCTAAATGATATGTATCACTCTCACATGTGTACCGATTCTCAAAGTCATCGAGCTGACTGAAGGTCAATAGAAATCCATAAATGAGTTACCCAAAAAAAAACTTAAAACTAGCCCCTGTTGCTTTATTTGATAATAACAAAACAAAAACTGGTCCAAGTCAATCCCCCGCAGGCATGTCAATAGAAACAAGTCTTTGTATCACGATGTATTAGAATAAAAATTAAAGTTCCTAGAAAATTCACAAACGCACGCTTCTCATTAGTAGACAAGAAAAGCGTCAACAATATCCAACCCCGCTTCTTGAGAATCAGCAAAACTAAAACATCTTAATTAATCTCGTACCAGTCAGTGTGCAGATACAAAGTTACGCTTCTACAAAAGCGATTATATAAAAAAAAGAAAGAACGAAATCTGTAAAAAAAAAAATACGACACACATTAAATAAAAATGTTGATAAGCATTCTCAAGTGTTCTGCTACTCTGGGACTCTACCTGTTGTTCTACCGACTCATAGTTGCAATCGTGATTGCCTGATGATTAAATTCCAACTCACGCGACGTCATCTGTAAACAATGAAAATATCCTAAACCGGATCTCAGCTTATCCTAATGTAGTGAGTTGCCGACATCACACTTCTCTTACCTCATATTTAGGTACTTCAGATTGTCTGACGGCCGGCTTTACTTTCACTGACCCTCATCCGAAGTCTGTGTTCTGGTTTTGCTTGGCTCTGAATGAAATTGTTTTTTCTCCTAACGAATACGTCACTAATTTGATTATGATCAACGTTTTGTCGTACTCTTCGCCATTCTGGTCATACATAGAAAATAAAGTGTACGACTGGGTCGTACGTATTTGCACGTGTTGTGCAATCAATCAGATTTTAAATTTAGGCGAAGTTGTTAAAATGTAGTTTTTTTTTTAAACAACTCAAAAATAAAAAATAAAACTTTTTTTGGCAGTTTTCCACAACTGGTTATGCCATGTCCTTGTATACATATATCGATCATTGTTTAGATATCGATTTTCAACAAAATAGTTGTTATACTCGAGAAATTACCAAATTTTAAAAATTGGATAATAATTAAAGTACCGTTATACGTGTACCTATACAACTTTAGTTACAAAAACTTAGTAAGACATCTAGTGGGATATGTCTAACTCAACCCAAATATAAAATTTAAACAAAATCGTTAGAATCGTTTTCTCTGGCTCGCCAACAGAAGTTCGAAGTGAAACGTCCGTCTGCTGCCATTCAAACACAATCCGTGACTCCCCACTCCCCAAGGGACCTACTCCCAAATGGCCTAAAGTCCGGGGAAATGCGGAACAGAAAAGACCGAAGGTTGCTTTTCAGGCCCCAGCGCCTAGACTAGATTTGCTGGCTATCTTGCTCTATATCCGAGGGCAGATGGGTCAGCTTCAGCATCAGGTATAGGAGCAGGCGAAGCTGGTGGACCAGATCTACGCACTTCTGCCGGACATGGAGGCATGGAGGCGCAAACCTTAAAGATCCTTGCGGTTAATGTGAACTCACTGATTAGGATCTGATTGTGATCGAAGATCCGCAGGGGAAGGTAGAGGCTCTAGGCTCACAAGGTGAGTGATACCATTTGTCCGAACCGCAACCTGGAAAATCGCGTCATTGTGCACAACTTTTACCTTCGAAATGAGCACTGGCATTCCGAGAACAGGTTTTACCGAGTTCAATGACGATATCATGGCAAAGAATGTCGTCGCCGATGATGTGCTTCGACATCTCCCTCTAAAAGCGGTGGAAATTTACACCACTCTGTTTAACAATGCATTGAAGAATGCAAATTATCCAGCGCATTGGAAAACAGCAGTGATACAACCCATCTCCAAAAGGGGTAAGGACACTTCCAATCCGGCAAATCTCCGGTCGATAAGTCCCCTTCCAAACATTAGCGTGGTATTCGAAAAATTGATCAATAGAACCCTGATTTAGTGGACTGAGGACAATAAAATAATTCCAGATAACCAATTCGGTTTTAAGGCGGGACATGATACAATACGTGCCACGTTTAAACTGGTATGGGATATCCAATTTAACAAGAACCAATGCGCGGGTGCCTTCATAATGCCATAGCGTACGCAGACGACTTGGTCGCGTACAGATCAGGACCAAAAATCGAGGTAATTGCACTTCTCTTGCAACGAGACTTCGATAAGATTCAGCAATATTGCGATGACTGGAAGCTGAAAATCAATTTACAGAAATCGGAAACCATTCTTTTCTAGGTCGCCGTTGTCTGAAGCCTCTAGGGTTAACAGAAAGAATTGGCGAAAGTTCTCAATCGTGGGACCGCACGGACAGAGACAGAGTGTGGGGCATCTCCGGTTCAGTAGGGCGGTATCAAGTCGCGATCTGAAGGAAGTAGAACGTTAGTTCGGACAATTCTGGTGGTTAGCCGAAACATAGGGAACTCCTTCGTCGTTCCCTCACAATCCAGGATAGTCTGTTTAAAGTTGGTAGTTTTCCTATGGCCGGCTTACTTAGCTTAGCTTTAGGTAGTTTTACTTAGGTTTTTAGAAAAAAAATTCAAATACAGCAAGGATTTAAAAAACCAAACAAAAAGTACATATATAATTACGTAATTAGAGTAAGGTGGAATAAGATAGAGTAAGGTAGAATAAAGCAGTTTAAGATTTATTTTAAATAAATTAAATTTACTAAGTTTTTTTTTCGTAAAATTTTTCTTAGTTATTATTAGTAATGAAAAATTAAATTAATACGAGTAAAAAATTTAAGTTAGGTTACGTCGAAAGACATAGTTTAAGTATTAGTTTAGCTTAGAGCGCCCGCATGGGGCCAATAAGTTAGAATAACGTGGATAAATTAGTAAAGCCAGTTTTAAGCGTTTATTGCCTAGCAAGTAAGTTACAATGAATTTAAAATTAATAGAAATGAAGACAGAATGGAGAGGCACAATTTTTTCTTTATTATAGTAATATCAAGTTTGATCAATATCTCGAGCTAGAAAATTTTCACGAAAACAATACTTGCCCTTATAGGTGCAAGTAAAAATACATAATCGTACCTGTATTTTTGTTTTAGAAAATCAGAACTGTCTGGAATTTGTTAAAAGTTAAGAAATACATGAATGTGTCGTGAGAAGTAATTAATTATCCATTTGGTTGAACGCGTCAGTAGACTGCACAGACAAACAATCCTCGTCGTGTTATCAATTCCAAATCAATATGGACAGATAATTTATTTATATAGATTCATAGGCATTAAGTAATGGCCAGAGTTCACTCAAGTGTGTGCGGGGCAATTCATTTTTGGATCCAAATGAATTGCTGAATATTACTCGAGACGGTAGCCCTCACCAGCTAAGAGAATTATGCATTTTATGTAAATGTGGTGGCGGACTGGGTATAATTTGTATTTTGAATTCGACTGAAGTAATGTTCTAGCTTTTAATTTAGTAGTTTAAAACAGATATTCGACTGGTTCGGAAGTTATTGAGGGTTTTCTGACCCACATGGGTTTTTGGTTTTTTATATGTATGTAAATAGTTTTTGATTTAACGTGTTGTTTAAAATGTTACAAAAATGTATATATTTGCCCTACAATTTTAAAGAAAGTGAGTAGAGTGTACCTGGAGAAATTATGCGTCGAACAGTAACGAAATGTATCATATGTTAACTACTCGTACACGTCACATAAATTATCTAAAATTCACTCAAAATCATAAAATGTATAAAAAGTGCACAGCGTATTAAGAGGTGTTAATCTTCATTTAGTTTCAAAAAATATGGTAAAATAAGCCTTCCATCGCAATAAGGTTACAATGTCTAATAGTAATATATGCTACTTATATTGCGAAAATCTCGCGTCCTTGTGATTTGCTTATAGTATAGAAAACGAATTTTGGACCATTTTCTTGCATTTTTTTTTTTAAACTTTCATTCATTTCTCAAAATATTCTCTTCATTTACTTGACAGCATACAGAGACGAGCAGTCCGCTTAATAGAAGATTCCGCACTAACTTCCAATCTCCAACTATTAGCTCATCCAAGACTGGTAGCGGACATATGCCTATACTATAGATACTATCATGGCAGGTGTTTCGAAGACTTCAATAGAACAATCCCTAGAAATGCAATATTTGAGCATTCTACTAGGCGCCGACATCCCTTTATCAAAACTCCTTCTGCTACAGGACAATTAAACTTTGGAATTTTCTCCCAGGAGACATATTTCCAAAAAACTTTAATCTCCAACAATTCAAGAACAAAATCAACAGGTATCTACAAAAATCTCAGGGAGCTTTTTGAAGAAAATCGTCTTAACCATATATCCGAAAAATAACCACTTTTCGCAAGTCCGCTTAGCGAAAAACTCCATATTGCCTCAGATATAAGTTTTTTTTTATCGAAATCGTTAGTCTTTTTTGGAGAAAATCTTAATTTTTTAAAATTGGCCCTTAGTAGAAATGCAGTTAATTGTGAGACTATAATGAAAATTTTAATTTCCCGAATAGTGCCAAGATCGAACAAAATCTCTAGATTGCAAATTTGCACGAAAACTGTACTTGCTCTTTATGTAAGCAAGCAAAAACAATGTCGGTGGTACTCGTTGTTATAAACAATTTTATACACCACTTTTGGGCAAACTAAATAATGAGCAACAACAAAATTTCACATATTGTTGGTTCACACGATAATATGCAGTGTGAGTTTTTTAGTGTTCTGTAACAGAATAGTATAAAACGGAACACTAATGGATTCTTTTGAACCATTAGACATACAGAAAAATAAAATAAATAAATAAATATTTGATTACCGCAAATGTGACATACCATGTTATAGCTGAACTTCCAACGAATTCGAATATTTATAAAAAATAGATATATATATTTTTTTTTTTATAAAGATTGTATAACAAAAAACTTCAATAACTAAGACAAAGTCGATGCCTTAGTTCTTGAGTTAGATATGTGAGAAGGATGATTCGAAGATACATAAGTATGTAATCCTTTTTTCTATATTAACGTATAGGCCAAATTAGAATACACGTAAAATAACTCTACGTCGTTATTCGGCTTGTGCCCCAAACTCTGCAAGTTCGAACCCGGACGGGGAACATGAACCGCAGTCACACGAACATAAAAGTAAAAGAGAAACAAATTAAATCTAAGTTTCTCCAACCACATAAGGAGTTCTGCGGGATTGGGAAATTGCCTTTATGAAGAAAAAAATCTACGAAACCAATTACGATATGTAAAAAAAAGTCGTCGTTTTATTCGGAAACAGTTAGAAATAGCAGCTAAGCGTTTATTGGCGAAGTTGTGTGTGCGCGACCTGACGTTAGATCGTCCCTCCGGGGTAGATTTGAAGACTTTCAGGGCCTGAGCGTTAATGTCCATTCGCTCCATATGTCCTAGCCATCTCAGGGGATGAATTCGAACCATTCTGACGAGGTCGATATCGCTGTACCACCGCTATAGTATAATTGTATCTGTTCCTCCAACAGGCATCTGCAAACATCTCGGGAGCTGGCTCAGCGTTATAGGGTCACTTCTCCTGAGAGAAGAGTATTACGCATGAACAGTATCAAAGGCGGATTGATTGATTGATTTTACAGAAAAATGTTTCGATTGATTCTTGATCCGTTTTTATCGACGGGGAATGGAAGAGAAGATACTCGTACAACAATGAACTATACCGGTCGTACAATGACATCGATCTAGTTCTAGTCAGAAGGGTTCGAATTAATCGCATAAGCTGGCTAGGATAAGTAGAGCAAATGGACATCAACGCTCCGGCACAAAGACAATTTAATAATCATAATAAACATACAGGGTTTTGAGAATAGGGGGAAAAAGTGAAACCACATACATACAGGTGCTAAATTCCATTCGAATTTGAAATCGTAGTACTAATACCATGTTCACGTAATCAATATTTGCTCTGTATCAGTAAAAATATTAAACGATAGGAGGAAAAAAACATCGTCAAAAATACGTACATCAATACAACATCGATGATATACATCGATGGCTGAAGAACGATTGTGTTTTGAAAAAAGCTATGGATCGTTTACAAGCCTATTATTTAGTTAGTGGGAATGTTTTGCAGTTTCTAAACAAGTTTCCAACTCAAGTTTTTAAATGTGAATACAACCTTTGCCCCATAACGGGGAGTAGAATATCAATGTTTCTAATGTAATTCCTCGATAGCTTACACTCAGGCGGTAGTAAAAAGGCAAATTTATTGTATTCGCATAGAGTAAAAATTAATCATATAAACGATCAATGTACAAAAACAAAACAACACGCGCATAGACAATACGTTAGTCCCATGATCTTTAACGTCTGTCCACTATACTAGTCAGAATGAATTTTGTATACCAACAGAAAACAGTCGACACACTTTCACAAAATAAACCTTGTTTATTCCAGATGTTCCTGGTAAAATAGAATTTTCACCACACTGCGGAATTATTAGCTGACAATGACATTTGACCATTGAAATCTGATATTTTCTTAGACCTTTTGAAATGTCCCAAAACATCGTCATAGAAATAATATTGTCCTAATCACTGAATGGTGTATTCTTTCCAGACATTATCTAAGAAAGTTATATGTACTAAAAAAATGTGACTTTAGTCGGATGTCAACTGCCTGCACGGGTTCGTTATTTTTTATAGTCGGTTACTTCAAGTATTATAGCGTCATACAAAGTATACCAAAAATGCATTGTGATAAGTTGGCTGACTAAAGGTAAAAAGTGATATTTTAATAACGCAGATTCATTTTGATTTGACCTGCTGTTTCTGTCTTACGTAAATGTTGTCTGTCTACTTCGTGATTTAATTCATTTTGCAAGCTAAAAATACGATGTATAAGTTGAATTTACAATTGAATATTGCTGAAAAAAGGTATCCGATTGCCGGAGATTTATTTAACTTTTAACAATTATTATTGAATACAAATAACAATAAGAATAATTATATAATATACAATGGATGTGATTCTACAAATATTGCATTGAGTTATGCAATGTATGTGCCTGCTGCTATTATGTAGCTGTCACATATGTACACTTTGAACATGAATATTGGGCGAGTTGTTAACACCAGCTATGTATATGGTATCGTCTTAAACAAATTTGTTTCGTAATATGATTTATATTTATTGTTTTCTTTACAAACCAAAGAACGCAATGTATACCGGTGTAATAAACGAAAGCTTTAATTCTTTGTTTCAAATGAGACTTATGTCCTGTCAGACTCCATCGCATGACATATTTTGCTACGGAATTATTATCGCACCGTAAGTTGTGACCGATCCATTGTCAGTTCCTTCATCGAATTGTGGTGTATATAGATTTCTGACCCGATTCGTCCAGAAAATCCTTAAGACGATACGGAAACATGGAGGACTGCAACTTACGAGTGTTAATGACAGTCACCTTCACGGCTAGCCAGATTTTATGCTGAAACATTGCTTTTGCACATTTTTGACAGCATAACGAACGTAGCTTTTGCTTTGCCGCTTCTGCAGCACACATCCAGCTTGATGCTGCCGTCTTCCGAGACAAAACTTTTCACCCCCAATTTGCTTCTAAACTATGGGCCATTTGGTACAAGTTATATTCCTTTGCTTACACTCATAAGAGCTGCTCTCAGAACGTCAATGGCGAATAACGATGACGACAGTACGCAACCTTGTCACACCCTACTTTGAAATTTAAAGTCTTGTGACATCTTACCGTTATATAGTTCAAAACACAACACTTTCGTAGCTAGCCTTTATAATAATTATAAGTTTCTCAGTGATACCTTTCCTGCGCAAGACATACCTAACAAAATCCACGTTCATGCTGCCAAAAGCCTTCTCAAAATCTATAAAAGGCAGATGAAGCGGAGACCTACACTCCACGATAACTGGTTGAGACACTCCCCTGATTTCGGCGTTTCTCGATAATTTTGTTCTATATGCGCTGCAAATACGAGTATTACTGTAAGGTCCATTACCAATTTCTAAGAAGATTCTTTTCATCATAAATTCTTTTTTTTTTCCCTCAATTTTCTGGAATTTGCAATTTGTCCCCAATTACCCCACGATAATTGGGATTAGGTTTTTTTTTTTTTAAATAAAAACAAAATTTGGATTTTTATTACAATGGTTTTTTTTTTTTTTTTCTTTGCTAATGAGTACTCGTACTTCCTCCTTCATTACTTACAACCTCTAACATTCTTGATGGAAGAGATTTAAACAGTTTTTTAATTAATTTTCGTGGGATTTTGTCGCATTCAGCTTCAATGGCGTCTTTAAGGTCTCCTAAGTTATTGAATTGTCGTCCGCCTGTAGACAGCTCTGGAGAGATGTCCCCATACATTCTCAATTATGTTGAGGTTTGAAGACAATGCTGGCCAGTCAAGAACAGAGACATTGTTACGCTCGAAGTACTATTTTGCCACTCGGACTGTGTGGATTACTGCATTATCTTGTTGCAGGATGAAATTTTCGCCGAATTTTTCTTGGTTATGATGCACGATCTCTTCGTCTAAGATCTTAATGTAGTCGTCACTTTTCATCCTACTGTTTACTAAGCGGATATTGGTCTTATTTTGGTATGATGTTCTTGCCTTGTTGTCGTCGTCTTAAAAACAGCTCGTCCTTCCTCAAATCATGAAAATAATAACGAAATCCGTCAGGTTCTCATCGTTGAAGATAACAGTTCTCCCATCGTTTCGATGGCGTTGTAGTAGAGCGGGTTTTATTTTCAAACGCTTTGTTTGAAAATGTTTCGCTTCAGCTAACACAAGCTGGCAAGTTCTTAGTTTTATGTCCACATTCGAAAACCATTGTGATACCGCGATTTACCTTGTTGTTGCTTCTCTTAGTAGGGACCGCCGATCTGCTGGTGTCAAGCTATATTTTCGTGCAGGTACGTATCACTTCCCTTAGTTTTCCGAACCCTTTAAATAGTTTGAAACAACTGTACGACTATTGCTCAAAAGTTTTGCAATTTTGTTGACAGAATACCCCTCTTGGCGCATTTTTTTTTTTAATGTTTTGGATCTCCGTTTGGTTTCCAGACCCCATTTTTAACTTTTTTACTTCTAAGTGTTTAAATACTTTCTTTTAAATCAAATCACTAAAACTAGCTATCAACTCACACTGCGAATGGAATCAGCAACTGAAATTCCAAAGTATTTATACCCTGTCTCAACCACTTGTCGCGGGTAATTAGGGACAAATTGCAAATTCCAGGAAAATTAAGGGAAAAAAAGGTTTTATGGTGATTAGAATCTTCTTAGAAATTGGTAATTATTATCTAACAGCAATATTTGCAGCACATACAGAACAAAATTACCAAGAAACGCCGAAATCAGGAGGGTGTCTCAACCAGTTGTCGAGGAGTGTATACTGGACGCATTGCTCTATGATAATCCGAATAATTTGTTAATGTGGTCAATGCAGAAGAATCTTCACCAGCTCTGGAGAGATGTCCCCATACATTCTCAATTATGTTGAGGTTTGAAGACAATGCTGGCCAGTCAAGAACAGAGACATTGTTACGCTCGAAGTACTATTTTGCCTCTCGGACTGTGTGGATTACTGCATTATCTTGTTGCAGGATGAAATTTTCGCCGAATTTTTCTTGGTTATGATGCACGATCTCTTCGTCTAAGATCTTAATGTAGTCGTCACTTTTCATCCTACTGTTTACTAAGCGGATATTGGTCTTATTTTGGTATGATGTTCTTGCCTTGTTGTCGTCGTCTTAAAAACAGCTCGTCCTTCCTCAAATCATGAAAATAATAACGAAATCCGTCAGGTTCTCATCGTTGAAGATAACAGTTCTCCCATCGTTTCGATGGCGTTGTAGTAGAGCGGGTTTTATTTTCAAACGCTTTGTTTGAAAATGTTTCGCTTCAGCTAACACAAGCTGGCAAGTTCTTAGTTTTATGTCCACATTCGAAAACCATTGTGATACCGCGATTTACCTTGTTGTTGCTTCTCTTAGTAGGGACCGCCGATCTGCTGGTGTCAAGCTATATTTTCGTGCAGGTACGTATCACTTCCCTTAGTTTTCCGAACCCTTTAAATAGTTTGAAACAACTGTACGACTATTGCTCAAAAGTTTTGCAATTTTGTTGACAGAATACCCCTCTTGGCGCATTTTTTTTTTTAATGTTTTGGATCTCCGTTTGGTTTCCAGACCCCATTTTTAACTTTTTTACTTCTAAGTGTTTAAATACTTTCTTTTAAATCAAATCACTAAAACTAGCTATCAACTCACACTGCGAATGGAATCAGCAACTGAAATTCCAAAGTATTTATACCCTGTCTCAACCACTTGTCGCGGGTAATTAGGGACAAATTGCAAATTCCAGGAAAATTAAGGGAAAAAAAGGTTTTATGGTGATTAGAATCTTCTTAGAAATTGGTAATTATTATCTAACAGCAATATTTGCAGCACATACAGAACAAAATTACCAAGAAACGCCGAAATCAGGAGGGTGTCTCAACCAGTTGTCGAGGAGTGTATACTGGACGCATTGCTCTATGATAATCCGAATAATTTGTTAATGTGGTCAATGCAGAAGAATCTTCACCAGAAACCTGCTTATTCGACGTCTAGAGTTGAATAAATATGTTTTTTGGTCCGATCCAGAATTATAGTTACAATATTAATTTGGCACCCGCAGGAAACACCCAAATAGAGGGTATTTTACGGAAAGGTATACTACTCTGACAGACCGCCATTTCGTATATGTACGTATATGTAGTTTTCACAGATTTTATTTAGTATCCGTGAAGTGTAAATTTATCATGGAATATTATTCCATAAATTAATGTATTTTAGCGGTTAAAAAGTTTTATCAAAATGCTCTTTAACCGTAACCCTGATTTTCATGAAAAAATTGTGACGTGCATTTTCATTTAAATGGTTATGTTAATAAACAAAACAGTCATGAATCACTTTCTATTACCAGGGTATATGTTAATAAACCACAAACACTGCAGCAATTGAAACAACATATTCGAGATGAAGTAAGTGGAATATCGGCCAACATGTATGAAAATGTTATGAAACACGTCATTAAAAGAACTTGCGGCTAATAGAGGCGTGCACATAGTAGTGGGATTTTTACCCACTAAAACAACATCCCTTCAAAATTAGTTTTTCTTACCGCAACTAAGTATTGACTTAACAAGCTGTTTTCATATAACAGGATTAAAACGTTTAGCAGGAACCCTTCCATCGAAAGTTCCTGCTTGTTCCACAATTTTGACGCGGTTGTGATTTATCGAGTTAGGTCGAAAGGCTTCGTTCTTCGTAGACGGCGCAATAAATTTCGTAATCTAGAATTTTAAGTTGTTCAATTTCAATTTATTTAAATAATCATACACTTACTTAGATGCTAAATCTATTATTGTACAGTGTTAAACAGTGGTAGTTTAAGAAGAAAGTTATAAACAAATCTAAGAGCTAAAATATACATACAAATTTAATTTAATTTCATTTAATTAATGTAGAAAAAATCCCTAGTACCCCAGCCTTAATGTTAGCTTACTCCCTTACAAAAACGACGACGTAAATTATTGATTTTCATGTACTCGGATGTTGCCTGAGCCCTCTCCTGAAGTTACCGATTCCCTGACATCTCCATAAATTGGTTGGAAGTGAGTTTCATAGTCGCACAGCATATACAAAAAATTGTTTTTCGGTAGTGTTATACCTGAAGGTTGGCAAAATAAAGACTCGACTTTTTTCGGAAGATGCATATTGAATTCTATGGTAAAAGGTTCTCCGGAATTTTATTTTTTTTTTTTTTTTTTTTGAGTTTGAAAAGACTGAAACGTTGAAATCCAAATACTCTTGGAATCCCATGCCAAAAAAATCTTTAATATATCCAAAAATATGATCATGACGGCGAACATTGCGCACAAATCTCACAGCGCTATTGAATGCAATCCTTAATTTTCGTGAACTAAAGCTGCTCAGATAACAAAATACTGGGTTTGCATATAGCAACATTGGTAAAACCAAGATCTTCACCATTGTCGCTTTCACCCTAGTTGGAAGACAGTAGCCAGATTGGTACAATGTGCGTAGACCACCGTATAGCTTGCCCACTGTAGTAGCCACGTGATCATCCCAGGTGAGATTTCGATTACAGTTTAGCCCTAAGTTTTTTACCCGCTCAGCATATTCAAGATGGACACTACCTACTTCGATAAGGGGAAAACAGGACACATCTAAGTTGGTACGGTTTATAATGATAGCTTGGCTTTTGTCACAATTGAGTTTAAGCCTGTTTGTTTGGGCCCAACGAACCACTAATCTTAAATCCTCATCATCTATCAATCCGAGGGGGTAGCTGATGTGTAATTGAATGTCGTCGGCGTACATCTGTACTTTACAGATATGTAGGATTAAGGGTAAGTCGTTATTAAACAGAGAGAAAAGTAACGGTCCCATAATAGATCCCTGTGGTACCCCAGTCTTGGATTCGAGAAAGTCCGACATCTTACCATTGGATGAAACAGCATGAGTGCGATTTGCTAAATAACTTCTACACAGTTACATCAAAGTTGAAGTAATGTTTATGTTTGAGTAAGAGAATCTCATGCGGAACGGTTGAAGTAGAAGAAAATTTGACACTAAGGTCTCTGGCGTCAATTTCATTATCATTCGCAGCCAGATTTTTGCTTATACCCAACTCTTTGACATTTGCCCAGGCTTTCTTTGCGCTTGACTGAATTTAGAGGCAAAGAACTTCTATTTAGATAGTCAGATTTTATGCTTCATGTAATTTCTGACTTGTCTGAATTCGTCTCTTAGTTCGGGAATTCTAAACCTTTTCCATCTTTTAAAAGTTTTGTCTCTATTTTCAATGAGTGATTCACTCACAGCTTTTATTACGAGGAACGAAGATTTTTATAGGAACATGAGACTCAAAGAAACTATTGATTGTGGATGTAAAGGAATCAACCTGATTATCGATAGACCGCATGCAATGGAGACTACTCCAATCCAAAGTCATTGCTTCGTTTTTGAGGGAAATCAGATCGACCGACTTAAAGTCCCTAAAGCTTATCGTTTTCGTTTCAGTAGACCGTTCCAGAGAGATATCGTAAAAGAGAGTAATAAGGTCATGATGTGAGAATCCCGGGATATCGAGCTGTCCGTAGAAGTTTATTCGGTCTGATCTATTTACCAGAAAGACATCGAGGAGGGTTGAATTAGTGGCGCTGAAATGTGTGGGGCTAAAGGAATTCACCGGAAACAGATGTAAAGAGTTTTAGCTATATTTAAATTGGAAGTTATCATTAGCAAGGAGATTTATGTCAAAATCTCCACAGACTATGAAATGGTTATAATTCAGCCTAATGTTTTCGAAGAGATTTGTGATGACAGTGGTATCTGTAACTTTTGGAGGCTTGCAAATAGCGCCAAGTAGGAATTTATCAAGACCACGCAGAATTTCAATGAAATGATATTCAATTCTCTCGCTGTCGTGTGATTTATGAGTTAGCCTACTTGGAATATTTTGCCTCACAAACACCGCGACAAGACCAGAACGCCCGACGGGATCAGCCCGGTATACCTTGTAACCCGCTAAACTAAATACTTTATCAGAGTTAAACCATGTTTAGGAGATGCAAATAACATCAACCTTACCTCCACCAAATATTAATTTAATTTAAAAACAAAAATATCCATTCGATTATTTAGGGAGACGGGACAAATAAAGAGCTAAGTATACATAAAAAAAGATTTAAATTGTAAATAGTAAAACGATAATCAAAATAAATAAATTAGAAAGAAATTACTCTTAAGAAGCTCTGGAGCCTGATGATAGATGATTCTCAATTTGAGAGCTCTGGAGTCCGATGCAGGTGGTGTTCATTTTGGAAATGTCTGGTATCTGGTGACAGATGCAATGAATTTGTATGTTGATCGAAAGGGACTACTTGAAACAGATGTGCAGTTTATTTTTGACGTGCATCGCATCGGATACTGTCATTTTACAGCTACTGTTACACAAATGAAATACCCAAAGAAAAACAATTTGGTTTGCGACATGCACAAACTTGTTTTTAAACCATTTATTGTGTATTAGTCTTAAGTAATTAATGTATGATTTGTAGTTAAAGTACTAAGTTCAAAAAAATATTTTCATAGTTTTGCAATAAGCTTCAAAAGTTGGTGATACTATCATAGATACCTCAAACTTTTTTTTGCGTCTTGGCATCACTGCCGATTGCAGCGAATTTAGAAGTAGAGATGTACTGCAGAACAGCAGCACTACATGTAGCCCCGCGAATTAAAACATGTGTATTCTAATTTCACAGCATACAGAATTCTGTACATGTGTTTTGGGCATTAGCCACTCGTGGAAGTATATGCTTTCGTTCGAGTTAAAATCCACGTCGCGAAGGCAAATTTGTCAGGAGCGATTTCGTCGAAAATTGAAAATCCCTTTGAGTACCAAAGCCTTGTCGTGTATTGAGAAAAATTTCACAATGATATCTGAGTCGGTGTTCGCTTTATGCGGAAAATTCTGCTGATAGCTGGCGGTTGTACATATATCAGTCGAGTGACACAATAAGTTGAATTTGTAGAACTGCATTGTTCACATGTCCTTATAATCGGTTATTGTGTTTTCGCGGAAAGTTTTTAATTTCATTTTCCACAGTGGCAATTTCGAGATCTCTATGAATATCATTGTTTCTTATGTACCACGGTGCGCTCACAATTCCTCTCAGCACTTTATTTTCAAAAGTTAGGTAAATTATTTAAATGGCATATATATAAATGTCTTGGCAAAACTTGTTGCAATTTGACCTTCAAGTCTTCGTGCCACTGATGATCAGGAATAAGATGTTTTTCTTCTATAACCGACTCCAACCGGCTGATCAATATCATTTCGAAGACTTTGGATATAATCCGAAGAAGCGAGATCTTATGAGTTTGATAATCATCCCCCTTTTCACTTTTTGAGAAGATTCAGATTGTCTGCCATTATATTTGGCGCGGTTTGGTAAAAGCTTAGAAGGTATACAATCAAGCGACGCCACTTTATTCCTCTTGAGTACATTGATCGCAGTTAAAATTTTTTCTACGGCTTCAGATAGCTCATTTGAGTTTTTAGCCATGACCCCGTCGCTTAAACAGTTTGCAATAGTATCGCGGCGAAATATTCCATCCACCATCTAAGTTGATCTTGGTCCGATAGCAGCAAAGAATCGTCGATTCTCTTCACTGGGTATTGTTTGGAGTTCTGACCTTCATAATTCTATGCAGCGAAATCAATAGATGAACGAAAATGCTTTGGAAATGATTGTATAAAAGCTGAGCTGCTAAAGTTAGATAAAAGTAAATTAACTTTGACCTTTACCAACTTATTTAACAAAATATCAGAATCCGAATAAATACCAACGCAATGGAAACAATCGACATATGCCCACTCCATAAAAAAAGTTTAAAGAAAAACTCAAAAACTACAGAACCATAAGTATCATTTCAACACTGTATAAAATGTTCGCCAAATGCATCTTTAAAAGAATAAAAACAATTTTAGATGAACAACAATCTAGGAAACAAGTTAGATTTAGGAAGGTTATCTCCACCACAAATCACCTCCAAGCTATAAACCAGATTATAGAAAAAAGTAACGAATACTAGAAAACAATAACAGTCATTCATCGATTTTACAATAGCATTTGACACTATCGAACACGTTATGGTGTGGAAAACGCTCAGAAACCAAAATGTTGGAATTAAAATTATACGAATTCTAAAAAATATATATACGAATAGCACGGCGAGAATATCTTTAGAGTCCAAAGGCAATAAATTCAATTTAAATAGAGGAGTTAGACAAGTAAATTCAATCTCACCCGCACTATTTTGTGCAGTATTAGAAGAAGTATTCAAATCACCAAACTAGGGAAATGATGGCATAAAAATATAAGGAGAATACTTGAGCAATCTCAGATTCGCAGATGACATTACACTTTTCGCATCATCTACATTGGAAATGAAAAGTATGATAAACGAACTCGAAAATGCGTGCGAAAAGGTAGGATTAACAATTTAACTTTACAACAAAATCCATAAACACTTCAAATTGCTCAAAGAGCAATGGAAAATTCCAGAGTATCTAGAACTCATCGATAAGAGAAAGTACCGGTTTTACAGATGTAATTCAAAGGGCCAAACAACAAAAATGGAACTGGGCTGGTTATGTAGCAAGGTTGCAGGATAATCTATAATAGATGAACCTTAAAAACAACGGATTAAAAACCATGGGAAAACAAGAGACGACCTGGCAGGTAACTTAAACGCTGGAGACACGACCTAGAAAAATCATGGAGCAGATGGGAACAGTTAGCCAAAGATAAAAATGCGTCGATAACTTTGTCCAAAACCAACTTTAGGTTTAAATTACAAAAATAAATAATATACTCGTATATTTTAAGTATTAATATAATATAATTTTGGATGAATTGGATGAATAAAGCTGTAATAATAATAATAATTCTATGCACAGCCGTACTGTCACACCTTTATTGTTGCTTCCTCCTTTGTCACTACTTCACATCTTTCCTCTGGGCTACGTGTTCGACTCTCTCTATAGATGAGGTAGTTGTAAATCAAGCTTTGAGGGACATACGCTCTTCGATTCGTTTCGAGGGGCCCGCAGTGATGCCTTGTACTGTGATGTTTCTGCCTTAATTCGATTAAATTGTATACACCAGTTACAAAAACAGTTTCTACAGCAGTGCAATGTTCATATCTGTTCTGCTGTACTGCGCTTCTAATCGCTTCAGATGCTTCAGCAAGATGGCCCCTGAATTATTGTCCTACGAGATCCCGAAGTCTGTAGGCATTAAACCTAAGAATACGAATCATGTTAGTTCAATTATTACGAACGGATGCAGTACGAAGCTTTCATAAAATGGTGATCGCGTGCCATTCCAATGCTTGCTCTTGCTTTCATTGTCATTTCGGTCCCCCAGACCGTATTTTACCATCACATACTTGAGTGCGGTGTTGTCGCTGCTCACCTTGACATTTAGATCCGCCTTTACAATGGTGATATCGCCGTTAAGTTGTTTTTTTTTTTTTTTTTTTTTTTTTTCATCTTCGCTCGAGGCGTAGGACTGAATGATTTACTACTCTACTTCGAAATTTGGAAGTCAATGTGCAGTCACTACGATATGAGACTTTCACGTAATGGAGGAGTTAGCAGCAGTCCCACGTCGGACTCAGGAGTGCTTCCGGCAACTTTTCCAGAGTAGACCAAGACAGTGTTTATCGTCAACGAATGATTACCTAGCGAATCAAGCAATCTTATTTCGTTTAGTCCCATCATGCCGATTTTCTTTCCATGAATTCATGCTCTAGTTGGAGTAATCTGGTGTTTCGGTGACCCCCACTCCCAGTGTCGAGAAGAGCCCTAACGATCTAGAATTGTATCGTTGTCCTTATTCGATTGTTTTGCGCTTCGAAGCTTTAACATTTTTTAAAATGTCCAGGTTACTGGTCCACGGCGAAACCGAAACTAGCTCTATTACTTGGCGCAAAGAACTCGCCATTCGCCCTACATTCTTAATTTCCGGAAAAATTCCCAGACGGTACCTGCTATCAAATGCTGCTCTATTCAAATTACTTTTTTAGACTGCTTAGCTGTTTTTAAACTATAAGGATCAAATGTAATATTTTCAAAAACTCATTTGTTTTTATGTCACAACATGAAATCAGTTACCTTGTGCGAGTATTGAAATAATTCGATTTTGAACGACCAAATATTTATACTATTATAATTATATTTATATAAATATTATTTATGCTTTCGTCTTGGAATAATCCATAGATTTACCACTGACCTTTTGACACGCTTTAAATTTAGTACTAATATAGTTTTCATAACTTTCTTATAATTTTGTTCCTCTTACGGCGGGAATTTCCAGGCAAAAACTACAGAAAATAGTAGTCGCAAATCAATGAAAAACTGATCTAAAATGCGCCTCAGTCGGATGGAGAATCACAGACACCGTTTGTCTATACTTGTAATTTTTGACCTGTACCTTTAAGGGCATTGGTTTCCTGAAACTTTTCGATCTCGAGATTTTGATCAATCGAGATTTTGGTCAATAACGGAGAAATTAAAATTTGGTATTTGGGTTATGGTGGATATATACGTCAGATGACGTACCAGGTTTTCGCCAAAAAGTACGTATAACGGTACTTTACTTACATACCTATGAAGAGGTTTTTAAAATTGTCTATTTGTTCAAATTTGTTCAAAATTAATATCTTAGCAATATTTGATATATTCAAGGATATGGTATATCAAGTTTTAGAAAATTGTCAAAATAAGTTTTTTTTTTCGAATTTTAACGGATTAAAAAAAAAAAATTTAATTTCAAATCTGAATTTTTGCAGATAAACCTACGGTTGACAAGACTAGACACATTAATTAACTTTAACTGATTGAAGTAAACTGACAAGAATCATAATTCCAACCAAGGTTACGCAATGCAAACAGAAGGAATTGCTTTTAGACATGTTCTAATTTATTAATATCTACAGCGTAATATGGCGACCAGACGACACTACAATATTCTAACAGTGAATGAACAAGGGAACAATAAATATCTTTTGCTATATAAGGCCATTGATTTCTTTCGACTTCGTTTAACAAAACTTAAAAGAACTTTTTTTTAAAAACAATATTTTTCCTGAATATTACAGGTCTTAACATTTTTGGTCATAAAATATAAGTTTACAGAGATATTTGCGAAAAACCAATTATTATAATTATTATAAAATTCTTTATACAAAATTAATTCATAGGTACAGTAGACATACCAAAAAAAAAATTGACATGAGATTGATATTAGTTATTAAATAAAAATAGAGAAAGTCAGAGTATTACACTAACTTAAAGTGGTATGAATAAAAAACACAAGAAATAAATTTGTTATCTATGAGTAGGTACGTATACTCAGAAATTGCTCAATTTCAATAATGCTAACAACCTGCGTTTGAGTTGGAGTTTTTATTTTTGATCTAGAAAACTGTTGCGTAAGGCATGATTACAAAAGCGATAAAGTACTTTCCAAGCTTAGGATTAGAATGTGTTTAGTTTCATCGAGTATGAGAGCGCTCTTCGAATAGTATAGCCTGCGTAGTGCCAAAAGAATACGATAAACTGTTAGGAAGTTTGTTTGTTGAACCATTTGAATGTACTGATAATCAAATACTTGATTAGCATTAAAATTGATTGCGGCGTCCAAGTAGTATCATCATAACTGTTGCAAAAGAATCTGCTCAACATAAGGTTGATAGCAGTTTTTCGTGCTACGCATTTCTCTCCGAACTTTACACTAGAGCAAGGAACATTTAAAGAACTTGGCCCAAAACTGGCATTCCACACAGCCACGGTAGTGTTAGAGATAAGTCGCTTACACGCTCTTAAAAATATTGTTGATAGCTTGTACAATAAGCACTCGTTGAAGAGCTTGTTACAAAATATTAGGAGATTCAAAAAATATGCGTGCATAGAACTCTTATCGAGCCCAGCGGCCTTATCATTTCTCATTGTAGTCAACGTTCGTAGGTAATTTAGGTGTATGTTTATTCTCACTCCGCTCGATCGAGAACCACTTAAGACATATTGGTGAATTTTTTGTATGTACGCAGGTCAGTTCATGTAATAACCCAAAATCGGATCAAGTGTGGGTGGGATGTGGACTCCTTGCAAGTTCAGCTTTTTAATTTGATACGAGGGCAAGGTAAAAAGTTCTCGGCCTGACAATGAAATACTGCAATGTTCAGTTAAAAAATGATTTTTTTTTCTACATAATCTCCCTTGACTTCAACACACTTGGTCCAGCGTTTCTCCAACATCAGTATTCCTTCTCGGAAGTGAGAGTCTGGAAGGCTGTGATGTGGTTGCGGATTTTGGCCGTTCTTCACGTGGGTCATCTTCGAGGGGCGTGCGACCACGTTTAAATTCAGCTGCCCACTTTTTAACGGTCGACATGGAAGGAGCAGAGTCCCGTAAACTTTTGTCAACTTTGGATGAATTTCCTTAGGGGTTAACCCATCCAAAACGAAGAATTTTATCACCGCACGATATTCAAGTTTATCCATTTTAACGAAAAACATGCAAGACGTCTACTTGAGAGAACAAGTTGAAACTTGTCATACGAACTAATGAGAAGTGCACCCAGGCAGGAAACATAAATTTTTGCTGATTGGAACGCCATCTCTGCGTCAGGCCGAGAACTTTTCACCTTGCCCTCGTATGTCGCATGGAGTGTAAAAATATTTGTTTTTTTCTTGGAGTATATTATGCCATACATAGTTTAGTGGTCGCTTAATTCTAAAGGTGAGACTGTGATTTAATTTTTAATTGTCTTTCGTAGATGTACATTTATTTTAGTTTTTTTTTTTCTTGCTTCTGCTATTTATTTATTTTGTTTTGTTTTTATTTTTTCTAAAATAATTATTCCTTTTTACTTATAAAGAACAAGTATTGTTTTTGTGAAAGAAATGTATCTCGAGATTTTCATCAATCTTGACATTACTATGGTAGAGAAACTCGAAAAAGTGTCTTGAAATTCGGTCATTCTGTATCACTGACTACAGCCTAATAGACTGTATAGATTTAAATCAAACATATCTGGGGTTTGTGGGGTCACAGTTCGTGGCGAAATCGAAATTTGTATTCTAACTTTAAAATTAACTGTAACCAATTTTGAAATGACTCTTAAGATTTGAACAATCTGATGTAACACGGACCTTTGCAATAAGTCTGCATGCTCAGTTTTTCTCTAAAAAATCGATTAACGGTACTTAACTTATTAGCGGACTTTGTTAAATCGACCATATCTCGGTTAAGTCTTAGACGGTTTAATTCAAAATTAATATCTAAATCATATTAGTCAATGTAAGAATGTTCAACGTTTTAACACATTTTTCGAAAATTCAAATTTTATATAGGTAGCTTTGAGCTTACAATTTTAAATCTGAATAATATACGAATGAGCACCACAAATGGAGCAAGTATGTATTACCCAGTCGTGCCCTTTATTTCATCACATTTTTTTATGAATAAATGTACCAGAATTATGTTCCTTTTTTTCTGTATTCAATACACACAAACAACAGAAATAACAAGGGCAACAGTGATTATGCGTATCGAGTAGCGAATAAATGTAAAGAACATTGAGCAGCAAGCGCAACAGCACCAAAGAGAACAAAGCAATTACATCTTAAGTGTGATCTAGAGAGTCATTAAATCGATGATAGACTAACTGCTCTTTTGCTAAACTGGTCCCTGTCATCACTGCTATTTCAAAATCGCACTTAACCTCATTTTTACTGAATTGAAATCCGAAGTCAGAATTTACAAATTTAAAATGGCGCAACTTTTTCGAACACCATGTTCTATCTTAATATAGAATTTAAAAATTATGATCGGATTTGAATTCAGCGACCCCGAAAACAACCTTTTAAATAACTTTGTCTCCTTTAACTTGCTTCATTAAGCTGAATCTGTTTATATATTACATACTTTTGCTCCTTTATCATCCATCTATTTACTTTTACAGTTGACGAAGAAATTGAATTTGTTTATATTTTCCTTGTTTTTTTTTTCTTTTTCTTGTATTTTTAAGAATTTTGAAAAAATAAATTAACTAAGTTGCAGACACCCCGTAGTTTTATAGTTTCACTGGATTATACCTGCAAACTTATAAACCTAATATCTCATAACTGAGATGTTATATCAAAATGCAATGACCTCTCTCGATTTGCAAAGCCAGCTCGTCCATGACTGTATTACTTAAATCATATAACGTATAGAGAAAAAAACCAAGTTCATGCTGTTTTGTTTATTTGTCAATACACTTCACCCATATGTTACCAAAAGTCAAAGCGTTGCCTCACACAAATAATGAAAAGCTACTGCCTCTGTTTCTCTTCTTTTTTGCACTCGCTCGTCTGTCGTCTCTTATAGTTGTAACCTTCGTTACCACCACAGTAACTCGTTTGTCAAGTCATTCTCACTTTTTTTTTCTTCTCAACCAAACGAGAGTAAAGCAGTTGCCTTAGCTCTGCTGTTTTTATTTTGACGCAAATTATGTCGGTGTTTGTATTTTCATTGGTAAGACTCAGACCCTAAAAGTCAGTCGGTCGAAACAATTGTAATTTAGATTTTGTATTTCTCATCGATCGTTCGTTTATTGATTCTTTCGGTTAACAGTTTGGTTTTGTTTAGAACATTATTGCAAAAGTACAAAATTATACGTTTCGAGTTATTTCTGCCTTATAACACAATATAAGCAACTGACCCCCGTTTGCCCGGAATGGAGTCTGTGTATGTTAATAATTATCGTAATCGAAATGATAAAGTCAATAGTGATCCGCATGCAAAGTACATCAAACAACAACAGCAGCACGTGAATGGAGGTCAAACCCGTTTCCATATACTAAGTAATGTTCTCGATGGAAACTCGTTTTTGGTGGATCACTATTCTGGGATAATGGCTGTGCATCCGTCATCGAGGATGTTAAGGTTTAATAAATATCTTGTTTATTTACCAATTTGGTGCACTGTGTGACATTTAGTTCATTTTCGGTTTCATGGCCGATTTTCGCTCTTACATATTGCAACTGAGTATTAAGTTTCTGAAATTTTCCATTTTAATTCATTGCACTGATCGGTACTTATTTATTGAGTGCTTAAAATTGTATGGATGACTGCCATTAACTTCGTTTATAAAAAACTTGTTTGTAGTATTTAACTAATACATATGTATGTATTATTAAGTTATAGTTCGGTACTTGTCTTAGGTCTTAACTTGATTTGATGTGGTTATTCCCGTTATATCATATATATTAGATTATTAAATTTACATTTAAATGTTATTGCAAACTCTGTTTTTCAGTTTTTTTTTTTTTTTTTACTGACGTAGCATTCGAAATTGGCACTAATGACTTCAAAATTGATGTTTCGAAAATAGTAAACCATAGAAATTTACACTTTCTCGCATTTTTCTATAATGGGTTGGAGTCGCTTTCCAGCAATTCCTTTTCCCTTTAACTCTTCAAGACTTTACTCTTAATTTGTTTTTTTTAGGGGTGCATTATGCGTTCAAAAGCTCCTACAAACATGATGAATAAAAATATCATTTGTTTACCTGATTATTTTCGTCTCAGAAATAAATAAATATTTCCACGCTAACATCCAATACAGGGCCTGCCCTAGCTTCTGGCAGCCATTCGTCAAAGGGACCTGCAGTATATTGTTATTTCCGAAGGGCATAATTGAGAAGCTGTTTCTCTGGGATGGAAGTGGAAGTGGAATCGTGAACAAAACTTTCATGTATTTTTGTGACTCGAACCTGAATCGACGCCACTTTTTTTTACCACATACTATATTTCTGGGAAGTTTTTGTCTCACAGTCTAGAAATTACAAGAATGTAACAGACACGCACTGACAGGTACCGGGTTGAATCGATAAGTATTCTGCTTTACCATTTCGGCACTGAACACTAAAAAACAAAAACTGCCACAGCGCTTTTTCGTGCGCTTTTTCGTGCGCATTTTAAAAACCGCATCTCCAAATTGTCTCTGCATTCCATATTGGCAATCTACATGTCATATCAATCTTAGCAACCCATTAATATCTATTCAATATTTCCCGACTTAGACGTCCATTAAACACCCCAACCCTTTTATCTCATCCCCACTCCATCCAATTTTAATGATTTTTAAATTTAACTATACACTACGTATATTTACCATTTCAAACTAACAAACCAAATTTCATCAAAATTTGTGCAAGGGTTCTTATAGGCGTGCGAAGGGGACCTTTTTTGTGCTTTTTGCAAATCCACCCGCATATGTTACATATTTTCAATACAAAATAAATTAATGAATTTCGTAAAAAAAATCATCAAGTGGTTCTTAAGTTAGCCGAGTTACAAAAAACATTTTTGAGACTCCAGGACATTTATCTTACCACCATTTTGTTAAATGCAGATGATCTGTCGTGCAAAACCATCTGCACACTCAATTTAATCAAAATTCACCAACTGTTTCTTGCATTTACATATGTAATTGACAATCCCAATATTTGATGAGTTGTAGCAGGCAACCACCTACATACTCACATATCTTTCACCTGCTCAAAGCAATTTTAATCAAATATCATTATGTGTGAGAAGAACGAAAGGTCAGACACCCGACCCAAACCAAACCTTAAAAAAACCCTTAATTTTCTTGTTTTAGAGGAAAATCCGAAAACTGGGTCGAACAAAAAGATAGAACATGTTGATCATTTTGGGTCGATACCTCGTTCAGTAAAGATGTATTTAAGTAAACATTGGTAAAAATAGTTATGCTCTTGTTTTACTATCATTTGGTGTTAAATTTGATAAATTTTTTTCCAAAAAGGAGAATATGGGACCCGGAGTAAGATATTAGGAGTAAGATATTGCAAAAATATCAAAGTCAGTCAAGAGAAGTCGAACAGTAGTGACAAATTTAATAAATATCCCGAAAATTAGGGCAAAAGAAAGTCTTCTAAGAGAGAAATGAAACTCCAAGTGAAAAACGTGTCATCTTGCGAGAAGTTTCAAATTCTTCTTTAACGTCTTCTCAAATCGCAGCTAAAGCGGGAGTTAAAACCAACATAAAAAATGTGGGGGCTGCTTCGGCAAGGCCAAAGCTCAGAAAATGTACCGTTTAGAGTATGCTCGCACCATTGCCATTGAAAGAAAAAGTGGAAAAAAGCCATATTCACAGATGGAAAAAGTTCAATTTAGATGGACCTGTTGGTGGGATTACTATTTTCACGATCTGCGTAAGAAGTAACGAATTTTAAGTCGCCGTCAAATGGGAGGAGGTTCTGTAATGATATGGGCTAGAATTGACTACAACACAAGGACCGAAATAAAATTCGTCAGTGACAGAATTAACAGCACCATATATATTGAACTTACGAGTATTAAAGAACAAATTGAGAGGTTCACTACAATTATTGCCTTAAAAAACATATCCCTTCTTAACTGGGCAGCAAGATCACCTGAATTGAATATAATTGAGAACATGTGAGGAGAGCTTGCCCGAGCAATTTATGCAGGTGGATAGCTTAAAAAATTCTCCCACTTAACTGCATCCCTACTGGTCCGCCTGTGGGGTTTGCCGGTTTGATCTCAGAAAGTAGCGGCAGGCTTCCCGGTTTCGGATCACTTCGTCACTGAGGCCAATCGAATGCTGGTGTTTTTGCATTTGTGTGATCCAGTTGTTTTTTGGTCCGCCCTTTGACGTGGTTCGAAGGATCTCTCCTTTGAACATGAGAATACCAACTGAGCCAGTCGTGCTCTATTTTGCTTGTAATGGGTTCTTTTACATGAAGGCTTCCTCGAATCTTCGAACTTCTTATTCTATCAAGATGTGTTACTCCTGCTGTCATGCGAAGCGTATTCATCTCAGTTGCCGTTAATTTGCCTCATACTTTTTGTACATTGTCCAGCATTGTGAACCGCATGTGAGCGCCGGACGTACAACTGGGGTCTAGAGCCTTTCTTTCAGCTTAGGGGTCATTTTTCGATCTCAGAAGATAGCGGAGTTTTCCCGCCACTTCATCCAGCCTATTTTTACGCGATGATTGATGTCATCATCACAAGTTGCTTCGCTATTGATCAGAGATCCCAGATATTTGAACTTTTCGCACTTGGGAAGCACTTTTCCATTCAAGTAAATGTCTGGAATAGGCCGGTGTGGATCAGAGAACGGGCACCACAGATACTCTGTCTTTTTTTTAACTATGTAATACGGTACCCATTTCCCTTCAAAACATCCGCCCATACATCAAGTGCTCGTTGCAGGGCCATTTGATCTTCGCTTATGATAGATCCATCGTCAGCAAAGAATAACTGATGCACTTTGGAGTCCGTTACTCTTCCTTCAAGCAGATAATCTAGGACTGCAATAAATAACAAAGAACTTGGTTGTCTATCAAAGGCTTTTTCAAAATCAACCAACACCCTGAAAAGTCAGTATGCCGAAGAAAAGACACCAAAAACAATTGCATATTCCGCTAATACATACATAATACCCCTTAACGCCCAGTTGTAGTGTAGAACTTAACTCGCGTCGAGCGACGTGGCGTTGATTCAACTAGCGTAGAATCACCAAGGATAGGCGATGGCTAGTTAACTGGTGGTGAACCGGAGGATGACAGCTGAGTCAGGGGCAATGATGACCGGAATGCAAACAGGTCATCTTCCTTTTCGCAGTCCGGTGAAAACTGTGCATGCAGCATGACGAGTACGAATCTGATCTAGGTATTGTTTCATGACTCTCATATCTTTTAGTCGCACTGTACATTTAAGAAACTGGTCCCGATTATGATTCGATTTTTGCTTTGATCCAAACCAGATCATCTTTGCAAAATGATCTTGTAACCAAATGTTCATCCACCTTAGCTGTCAATTCATGTGCGAAATGCGCTTTAAACTAGCGGTTGTACATTAACTCCGAAGGTGAGCGACCCGTTAAGGTATGTGGCGTGCTGTGTTAATTGAATAAGAAACGAGATAGTTTTAATTCCAAACTAATCTTTTCTGGCATCTTTTTTTTTACAAGTTCTTAGTTGACTGCACCATTCGCTCCGCCTGCCCTGAAACCGGCAAAGTCAACGTGGAGGCAGGTCCATGGAGATTTTATCATTTCCCGGAAATGAACCGGTGCTGTGATTTCGGTACGGTGCAGTGAATGGGTACATCTTGTCACAACTTCTTCCATGTAAGTAGCCATAAAATTTCTTCACACCAGCCACTATCGCAACTGATTCTCTATCAATTTGAGCGTAGTTCCTCTCAGCTTTGGATAACGTCTTAGAATAAAAAGCTATAGGCTTTTCTACAGCATCAGGTGTACGGTGGCTGATGACAGCACCAATTCCATACGGAGAAGCATCGCATACGAGTACGTGAACGCGATTGGAAATTACGAGCATTATAAGGTTGTCAAATGCCTGTTGGTGTTCCGTCGTCCAAATCGATTGACAATTTTTATTGAGGAGGCGATGCAACGGCTCAGCTATTATTGCTTTGTGAGCAAAACCGCTTGATAAAAGACCAAGGAATGCCTGCAGCTATTTCCTATCAATTGGGGTCGATGCACTCTGAATGGCCTTATCTTTCCCTGTGAAGACATGATTCCGAGTGAGATCAGCTGGAATCTAAGGAATTCAATTGTTGGGACGCCAAACAGCGAAAAACATTTTGCGAATACATAAACAGTATGCCTAAGCGAATGTTAGAAGTGGTAGAAAATAAGGGAGCTAGCACACATTACTATAATAATAAAATAAAATTTTCAAATATTCATGTTATTTAATTTTAAAATCGACCTGTCCTATTTTCGTTCCACCCAATTTTCAATTTTTCTTCCAAAACAAAGAAAATTAAGGCTTTTTCTAGAAATTATTTTATGGCAGCGCGGTCCAAAGGTTATATCCTGTTACCTAATGATACATCCTGTTACCTAATGATACATATAATATAATATAATGAAATACTTCTAGATTTTGAATTTTATATAACATTTACATTTATTTCACCTGCTATTTCAAATCCCGGGATTCCGGGATCGCTCTGGTTATTTCCCGGAATTTCGGAATTCTGAAATGCCCGGGAAATGAGTAACCCTAATTACTTCACGAAATCTTGAACAATATTTTGGATACAGGCTTTGATTTACCGATTATAGGTAGTCGTTTTGTTTTATGATATCTTGAACAATAAACCGCGTAAAGTCCGTCGTTGTTTACTTTAATCGCCAGAACCGTCATTTGGCCACAGATCAACATAACTCAATGCATTCTTTTAGCATTAATTTTAAATTGTTTCTTCTCTTTTCTTTACAGGCGAACGAGAAGTTTAAATGCTCCATCGCCATTTCAGCAATTTGGACCATGTGGAAGGATTATGAAAAATTCAGCCATGGTAATGTAAGTGTACAAATTAAACTTTAACTATTTACCTACTTAGATGTTTATTATCGTCGAAGTAACATAATGTTCTTTCACACACTTCTCGAGCAAAAAACTTATAAACTGTCAAATATACAAGATTGAAAGAGAAAGGAGTGGAAAATTGAGGCAAAAGTACACAAATACATTCCGAGCCGAAATAACACACACGTATCAAAGTACTCGTATCACTCAACATTTTTGTTTATTTCTTGTACTGGGGTAGTTATCAAACCACGATATTACTTTGTTACGAAATATAAGTAATCCATTGCCAATATTAAATATCAAAGAAAAAATGTTATTCTTTGATGAATCGTCAAATATTCCTCGGATTCAATTTTAATTAGTTTTAAACTCAAAGTTAAAACTTTGCAATTTTCTTTTTCGCTATCAGAGTGGGATCAATGTTCGAGCATGAAACTCTACGCATTGTTTGTAGTGTCATTTCGCAACAATAAAACAACGTCCAAGAGCTTTGTTTGATAGGTACCTCAAGAACACATACCAATAAATCCAGATGACAGCAAAGAAATCTCAGCGACGATCCGTAACAAAACAAAAACAATCAGCTGTTTCTATTTTAGATGTTTTCTCGTTTTGATGTGAACATGAAAGAAGTTCTAGTTTTATATATAACTCTATAATTAATTTACAGATGAGATATTAATTAAAATACAGGCAAAATGAGAACATCAACGGTTTTCATGTATTAGCACTAAGAGACCGCGCCAATTTTTGGGTGAGAGATATCATATAACCAAAATATGAAGTTTTGAAATAAATATAATATTAGGTGCGCAACTAAGTTCAATAGATGGCTCTAGCAGTAAGTGACCAGCACTTACTGCTAGAGCAGTAACATATCCAAAACGTCATGAACCGAGCTTAGACATATGGTAAACAAACTGTTTTGACACATTTGTGATTTTGTTTTAGCGTCATATACTTTTGGTTGTGTGAAAATGTTTGATTTTGTGCCAAATAATCGTCATTTGCGGGAAGTGCTGATTTTCTTCATTCATTCGAAGAAAGTTTACGTTGTGAAACAACGTGCCGTGATTGGTTCTGTCGCTTCAAAGACGGTGATTTCGATGTTGACGACCGTCCGCGTGAAGGAAGGCCAAAATCCTTCGAAGACGCTGAATTGAAGGCATTGCTCGATGAGAATCCGTGCCAAACGCAAGAACAACTTGCTTCAGCATTAGGAGTTATCCGTCAAGCCATTTCCAAGCGATTGCATGCGTTTGGAATAATTCAAAAACAAGGAACTTGGGTTCCTTATGATTTGAAGCCAAGGGACGTTGAGCGTCGTTTTTTCGCCTGTGAACAACTGCTCCAGCGGCAAAAAAGGAAGGGTTTTCTTCATCACATCGTGACGGGTGATGAAAAATGGATTCATTACAGCAACCCAAAGAAAGAAAGTCATGGGGACTGCCCGGTCATGCTTCTACATCGCGTCGTCGGCTCGGCCGAATATTCACGCTGCGAAGATTATGCTGTGTATTTGGTGAGACCAGGTCGGTGTCATTTATTATGAACTGTTGAAAGCCAATGAAACCATCACTGGGGGCCGGTATCGACTTCAATTGATGCGATTGAGTCGAGCACTGCGCGAAAAAACGGCCACAATACGAGCAGAGGCACGAAAAAGTGATTCTACAGCATGACAATGCTCGGCCTCACGTTGCCAAACCCGTCAAAACCTACCTGTAAACGCTCAAATGGGAAGTCCTACCCCACCCGCCATATTCCCCAGATATTGCGCCATCCGATTATTACTTATTCCGTTCGATGGCACATGGTCTAGCTGATCAGCAGTTCCGCTCATATGAAGACATCAAAAAATGAATAACCTCAAAAGTTGAACACTTTTACCGTAACCGTATTCGAGCCCTGCCAGAAAGATAGGAAAAAGTTGTAGCTAGCGATGGGCAATACTTTAAATGATACATTTGTAATCATTTTTTCACAATAAAAATGCATTTTCATAAAAAAAAAACCAGCGAGAACCTAGTTGCGCACCAAATAATATCAAATACAGCCGTATGGCAGCTAACGTTATTAATGTTGTGTTAGGTTAGGTTCGGTTGGAGGGAGGTGCACCTAAGTGCTTATCACGGGGGCCATGCGGTCCATTGTGTTTCCATTTTTGTTGTGTGGCACCTATATTTAAAACCTTTGTCTTGCGGTGGGTTCTGTTGCAAACCAGCCTGCGCTCTTTATGAAGTCTATCATGTTCCTAAGTGGAACTTGTACAAGATCCCCTAGTTCGTCAAAAAATTCTGTTTCCCATATGACGGAGGCGGCGGTTTTGAAGATTTGGGCAATCACATAACAAGTGTTTGATGGTTTCTGTCTCCTCTATATCTTGACAGCTCCTGCAGTGGTCGGGTGTGTTGATGCCTAGTATGGCAGCCTTTTCCCCTATCACGCAGTGTCCTGTTAGCGCGCCTATCAAGATTCGAATTTCTTTTTTTATTATCAACCTGCGCTCTTTATGAAAGCTAACATGTTCCAAATTGGAACTTGTTTTCGATCTGATTTCCACGCAGTCTAGTGCTTTGATTGCCGCTTGACTATCCACGAAAATTTAGTTTTTTGCTATGTATAGTGCAGCCCTATCAATGGCGATGACCTCAGCTTAAAAGATGCTACTCTTTGTATGAGTGGTGGATTTTAAGTGACTCGCAAAAACTCCACAGCCAGGACCGATATCCATTGTAGATCCATCAGTGTAGAGCTGAATGTCTTGTACATTAATTAATGTGTTGGAGTCCCACTCTTGTCTTTCAGGAATGAAAGTGGAGTAGTTCTTGTCGAAATCTATGTAGGGTATGATATAATCTGTTGTTCTGTCGAGATCGGTTATACTATACCTGTTGAGTATAGATCCGTGTCCATAGGAGCTTTGCTTCCACGCACCCGATTGTTTGAAACTAATCGCACTTTTGGCAGCTATGCATCGTATGTACTCATCTAGGGGAGGAATATTTACGAGTAGCATCATCTCTGTGCTCCTGTTATGTTTATGCATGCTAATCTTTGTACCTTTGTTAGTATTTTAAGTTAGCTGGTTTTGTCTGTTTCATTCCACCATACAATAATTCCGTAGGTAAGGATGGGTTTGACAATAGCCGTGTACATCCAGTTAATCATGGACGAAGGTTTTCTTGCACGCATAGAATACACAAAGTGCTTTCTTTATTCTTTCTTCTATGTTCTTTTTCCAGGTGAGCTTCGAATAAAATAAAGTATTGTTCCGAGATATTTAGCTGTTGTGGAGAGATTCAGAGGAATTCCATTCAGTTTAGGGAGATCAATTTCATCTATTTCCCTTCTATTGGTAAACAGAAACAGTTCGGTCTTAGTGGGATTTATACTTAGACCGTTTTGTTCTCCCAAGAGGACAATTCTTTTCGCGTAGATTCCATGAGGTTACTGATTGTAGGTAAGTATTTCCCACTGATCATGATTACTATGTAGTCTGCGTATATAACTGTTTTTACTCCTTTGGTTTTGAGGATCTTCAGAATTTTGTTAACGGCAAGGAGCCAGAACAAAGGAGAAACTACAAGTACTCCTCCTTGCGGGGTTCCTCTTGTCACCGTTTTCCTGACGATGGTCTCACCTAATTCGGAGTTGATTATTCTGCTCTTAAGCATTTCGTCAATCCAGCTGATTATCTCTGTTTTTACTTCTAGTTCATCTAGTGCTGCATTTATCGATGTCGTATTTAGGTTGTTAAACGCCCCTTCGATGAGTATATTCTTTAAAGTGAAGGTTTTTCTCAATGAATGAGACAACATCATGTAGTGCAGTTTCAACCGGCTTGCCTTTTATGTGGCTCTGGGATGATATCATTGTCGTCATCATCATTTGTTACTGAGTTTGGAACGAACTGAGGGGTAGTAGCGTTTAGAACGAGATCGCTGCACCCTCCCGATAACAGTTCTAACGATTCTTGGCTTGATTCCGTCCAGGAGTTTTCACTAGGATGATTACCCTTATTACATAGTACAAGATTGATCGAGAGGATAAATTCGAAAATAGACTCACCCCTTTTAATAATGCCTTTACCGCCCCATTGTATATGGTGCGCACTTGGGTCGCATCCCATCCCCAGAGATTTGTTCCTTGATTGGGCATGTTCTACCAGTTCACGAACCGTTCTCGGTGGTGGATTTTCTTCTTCGTACTGACGTACACAGAAATGAGAAGAAAACTTTTCTCCCTGTTTTCTACGTTCATTAGTGTCGTGTTTATACGCTGCTGAATCTAGGTAAAAGAAACATATTTATTGATTTGTAGTTAAGATGCAGGCTCTAATTCTACTTTCATTTGTGGAGTGAAACAGATGGTAGATGGTAATATTTGGACTTTAAACATTGTACCTGATTGTTTAAAATATACGGCTCTTGGATTAAAGTCACGTCCACGCTTTCTTCATTGATAAGGAGCAAGAGGTCCGTCAGTGGCTGCTTTGGAGTGGCGCAGATTAATCTGCACTACCGCCAGTTTCTGATTCATTCTTGCAGTCTTCATTCAGGATCTTGATCCGAATTTCTCCCAGACTGAATTTGACCACCCCAGATCTACCTCTTAGCATTTCCACTGAGCTTTTGTCCACTGCTAACAACAGCTTTTTGCCTTCCTTATCTTCATTGTTTCTTTTAAGCCTTGAGTGGATCAACTTCCAGTCCTTAATGGGGAGGTCTCTATTCTGTACCGCCAGAAGCTTAAAGATGGATTCGTTTTCATGCTGAGCAGGAGGTGGAATCCATAGTTTAACCTTATGGCGTATAAGCAGCGCGGTTGTGGGTAAATTCTCGAGTTTTATACCCTCCCACAGTTCAACAATATTGGCGATTGTGCGAGTGAGAAAACCAAGTGATTTATTACATCCATAATCACTTCCCATAAACCAGCTGTTTTGGCACTAAGTGAAACACAGGTAGTTGAAGAATCTTCCGATTTGAAACTGCCTGGGTATAACTTAGTGTCATTATTCTTTCCCCACCGTGGCCTCGCCATTTACGTCCGTAGTGATATTGCTTACCAAGTTCCACCACAGTATGGCCACTGTTCCAACCCGGAATTTAATTTCAAATGGCTAAAATTCACCGTCCGTAAGCAAATAATTCACTACTGCTTTATTTATAGAAGCCCTAGTGCGGACAGCAACTCAACTTTTGACGAATTTGATGCGCTGTCTGATTCCATCACTCGAATTGTCTCCTTGTACCCTCATACTGAAATCGTCATTGCGGGCGATTTTAATATACACAATTCGAATTGGCTTCAACATTCTGGCCAGATAACACCCGAAGGAAGGTATGTTGAACTTTTCGCTGAGGTAAACAATTTGACTCAGCTTGTAAATGAGCCTACACGTATACCGGACATTGTAAGTCATTCCGCCAACACTTTGGACTTGTTTCTTACTTCGCACCCTGATAAATACACTATTGATGTTTTAGCGCCTCTAGGTCGGTCTGACCATAATATCGTATCAGCTAAATTCTCGTACTCCGACCACTCAGTTAAAGAAAAAACTCCTAAAAGGAAAGTATGGCAATACGAGAAAGCCAACTGGAGCGGCCTCAATAGCTTCTTTAGGAGTTTTAACTGGTCGCTATGCTTCCTCGATAGCGACGTGGATGCCGCTGCTGATATGATCACTAACACCATACTCTTAGGTATGAATGACTTTATTCCTAACAGAATAAAGAGCATTAAACCTAAGGTAAACTCGTGGTTTGACCAGAGCTGTAAAGAGGCTATCAGGTTGAAAGACGTAAGTTTACGGTCTTATAAAGCCAACAAATCTGATGAAAACCGAAAAAAGTTTAAACAAGCCAGAAAAGACTGCAATGCCCATATTCGACGTGTAAAATTCTTACATGACATGTCCCAAAGGTAGTAAAAATTTTTGGTCATTCGTCAAAAATATTAAAAATTCTGCCTCGTCTGCCATCCCCACACTCATTTACAATGACATTCCAGCTGTCAGCTCCTTAGACAAAGCTAACCTGCTTGCTACTCATTTTGCAGCGAACTCCACGCTGCCAGATAATGCTTTGTCTCCACCTGTATTTGAGAGCGTCGAATTTTCCATGGGACAAGTCCACTTTCGCACTCGTACAGTTGCAGGAGTACTTAAAGGTCTTAACATACACAAATCCGCTGGTCCAGATGGTATCCCCCCCATAGTTCTGAAGAGGTGTTCTTCTACGCTGGCAAAACCTCTGCGTAAGCTTTTCTGTCTATCCTACTTTTCAGGGCTCTTTCCGAGTAGATGGAAAACAGCATTTGTCCAACCCGTCGCCAAAAAAGGCGAATCTTCCTCCCCGTCCAACTACCGACCCATTGCACTTACGTCCCTTCTTTCCAAGGTCATGGAAACGCTGATAAATCGTCAGCTTATGAAATATCTCGATTCACGAAAACTCCTTAATGACCGGCAGTATGGTTTTCGTAGCAACAGGTCCACTGGTGATTTGATGGCATATCTCATCGAGAAGTGGAACCAATCTCTCCATCACTTCGGCGAAACCAAGATGGTTGCGCTTGATATTTCAAAAGCATTTGACAGAGTTTGGCATCAGGCTCTTTTGTCGAAAATGCGTGCATATGGCATCGATGAGTCTCTTCTTCAATGGATTAGAAATTACCTTTCGGGGCGTTCAATACAAGTTGTTTTGGATGGCTTCAAGTCTGCAATTCACCAAATAAATGCTGGTGTTCCCCAAGGCTCTGTTTTGTCTCCGACTCTCTTTCTCATTTTTATAAATGATCTCTTGTCTGCAACTTCTAATCCAATCCATTCCTTCGCTGATGACAGTACCCTCAGTTTTTCATATTCGTTTCCTAACTCACGTCCTTGCTCTTCGGCCGTAGAAGGGGAACGGCAACGTATGTTAAACACATTAAATTCCGACCTGGACTGCATAATTAAATGGGGTTCAACCAACGGAGTGGAATTTAATGCTTCCAAAACACAATGCTGTCTTCTGTCTCTCAAGCGAAACCAAAACCCTCAACCATTATCCATGGATGGTACTTGCATCATTGAAATCGAAAGACTTGCCATTCTCGGTATGTGTATTAATAACCATCTTCGATGGAATGATCACATATTCGAGGTCGCCAAAAATGCTGCAAAATGTCTAGGATTCCTTAAACGGTGCAAGAAATATTTTACCCCGTCTGATCTGGCCTCAATTTATAAGGCATTCATCCGCCCTAAGCTGGAATATAACGCCCATATCTGGTCTGGTGCACCCAAGACCGTTTTGCACATTCTTGATAGGGTACAAAATCGCGCGTTAAAACTTATAGGTGATAGAGACATTGTGAATTCCATTCATTCACTAGAACATCGGAGAAATGTCTCCTGTCTCTCCCTGTTTTATCGTTTCTTCCACAAAAAATGCTCCAGCGAAATAGCCAGTTGCATTCCTCCCCTTCAAAATTTCACCCGCAATACGCGACATGCTTCGAATGCACATCAGTTTACCCTGAAGCCAAACTTCGGTCGTACTGTCAAATATAGGGATTCATTTATAAGCCGAACAACACGAATGTGGAACGATCTACCAGGCTCTGTATTTCCCCATCACTACAACCTTCAAACATTCAAAGCCAACGTGCATAGGTACCTCCTCTGTTCCTCTTCCCCCTTTTCCCTGACGCCCGTGCCCTGAAACAATTAAAGGGTATTAATACTCCCTTTGGCGCGCGCAGATTATAAAAAAAAAAAAAAAAACAATCCGCATCCAACGATCCGGCGCCATCGAACTTGAAATCCAGAGGACCACTGTTTCCAATGTTTGCCATTATATTTCTAAGGATCTCGTTTTCCACCAGTAACCAATTATCTAGGGTAATCTTGCCATCGGGGTCCTTTAGGTCTACGATAGCTACCTTTAATTCAGTTGGGGTATTTTCGAGTAAGGCTGGCTTACTCTTCTTTGCAGCATTCGCTAGTACTTCTTCCTCAGATCTTTGACGCTTAGAAGTCGATCCCTAGGTGCTTGGTTGCCGACATATTCTTTGACGACCTTTTTAAGCATCATCTTAGGTTTGGTCGTCAGTGCGGTTTTGCTCGTACCAGCTTTCGTGATCGTCTGCCTATCAATGAGATCGTTCGCCCGTTCTTGGTTGATCTTTTAGGGATCGGTCCAAATTTGGCAAGCTGTTCTCAATTGATAGGTGTGTTTCTCTTGCTCGCTGTTTACTTCTTGGGTGCGTTCATTTCATTCTTTACCTTTCTCTGCAGTTACAGGAGCGCTATGTGCTGCCCGATGTTCATAGGATTGGATCGATGCCTTATGCTTCTTGTTCAATGCCTTGTCTCTTTTAGTGAGGGAGGCCTGATCCTTCTCTTTCATTTTATTCAGGAACCTTTGAGAGGACGTGATGTAGCCGCGGATCCTATCTGATTTTGGGGTTGCAGCTGGTTTCAATGTCTCATCGGTTTCTGATTCGTTGAGTAATTCGTTCTCCGTCTCAGGGCCTACGTCGATGGTATCAGGAGGAGGGAGAGATTCTTCTTTCGCGCTATCGATATGGAGCATACCGGAAAAGAAGTGAGGGAGAGCTGTCGTAAGTGAGTTCGAATCGCTATAACTGTTAGTTTTTTAGTTTTTTGGTCGTCGTCGGTAGATGTAAGTAGTTGTGATTGTCGTATTATGTCCGGTCTTGTATGTTGTTTATTGTCGTTGTCATTGTTCTTGTTCTTTCCTTTTTGATTTTCTGTTTGTTTGTTCATTTTGATAAAGATTTCGGTCCCACGAGTAAATCGGAAGCATATGGTCAGTCCCGGCAGCGCTTATATACCGCGAAGAGTTACGACAGACCTTCCGTGGGTGTTTGAAAGAGCTCGTTAGGGGCTTGACCCCTAGCCTTTCATTCTTGGGCACGGATTTTGCACTATGTGCGCTCACACCACCACTGAAATTATAATAGATACCTCTATCCTATGGTAAAGACGCATATAATGGGTATTGAACTATTGAGTAGTAAAGGAATACCTCATCAATTCGCCCTTACCTTAGCTAATCACCGTCGTATTACCGGCTAACACCCACTAGGAGAGTTTGGAAGAAGATTTTTGTCAGCCAATGTTGTGTTAAAAATTATTCTTTTTTTTGCCAAAATCTGGATTGTTGATAATTTGAATTTAGTATTAAAAAAAAAGAATAGATGCATTGAATAAAATAATGTAGGTCCTAAACTATTCACATTGGCCCATCTCCTTCCCAGATGTTCTAATATTACGTAAAAATTTAAATAACAGGTACAACCACATGCTGATTACTTTAAAACAATGATAAGAATATGCCGATTACAAATACAGCCTTGGCCAAAAGTATTAAGTACCCTTTGAAAATCGTTATATCTTCAAAAAGCGATACATCAGAAAAAAATGGAAGTATGCAGTTACGTTATAAATATGCTCTTATTAATTATACACTAATAAAAGGTGGCCCTTTGGTTTTAATTACAGCTGCTATTCTTTTCGGCATTGAGCTTACTAGCCTGCAGCACTCTCTGAGCGATTGTGAGCGAAAATTTTGATATACCTATAATTGAGCAACGTTTCTGCACAGTCCATGGAAGCAGCTCAATGTTATTTTCGGGAAAGAATCTCATGGTGAGAGCGTACTTGTGGCAGGATGCATTGTCTTGATAGAATTTGACGTTTTGCGTGTTCGTGTCCCCGTGTTCTTCTCAAAAGATGGTTGCAGCTTGTTTTCCAATACGTTTACGTATTTTTTAAGAGTTCATCCGACCAAAACACACGAACATTTCCCCTGCTCTGTCTGCAGCCATGCAGCCCCAGATCATAATGCTGCCTCAGCCGTGTTTCACAGTTGGCTCTACGCATTCTGAGTTATACTCTTCGCCATCCCTTCGTCTTACAAAAGAAACATCAGGGGCATCAAACATCTGTGATTTTCAAAACAGGTCTATTTTTTAAAAGTTTAACAAAATTGCACGACATCGAAATTGGATAAAACTCTTGGTGTTAACAGTTGAAGGGCTGACCACAATATGCTACACCTATTTTCCTTAGTGAAATGTTGGATTTTTGTGTTCACTCCAAGTGCGACTTTTTGTTTCTTTCCGCGAGCCATGGCAATTCCTCGCCTTACTGGAGGAGATTGTTTTTTTCACGCTCCTCCGATAAAGCAGCTGGCTGCTGATGGTGTTGTCTTCCGGTTTTTTAAGGGTGACCGTGGTGTAGTGGTAACATCATCGCTTGTCACGCTGTTGGTTCACGATTCGAATCCTGATGTCAAGAATCATCTATTTTCTTCGCATGAAATAATCAATTGCAAAAGCTAAGTTAACTTTACTGTGAAGGCATAACACTGACAGTAGGGTGGTCATATGGCTAAAATGCAACTTGATCGTGATGATGACATCAGGAGGACGGAAAAAATACTGTGAATCATAAGCAACGACAATAACAGCGAAAACAACTCCCCAGTTATCTGGACAGCCACCCTTGGAGTTCACTGAAACTTAACTACCACCTGAGTTTCAAACCAACTACAGCAATCTGTCTTTCTCTCTGTCTCTTCCCCTTTCCATAAAAAAAACGCGCGTGTCCTAAAAATTAATATAAGGGTGTGATGTCTCGGTATATGAAATATCTTTGTTTTACCTTTTGTTAGAGAACATTCCACTAACTCATTCTTGGCATTAGTCACAGCAGCGTAGCCATGATTGATGGTGTCATTGAAAATATGTAGCTACATATATGTACATCATTAATCCACTTTTGTGTCTTATATGAAATCACTTCATTATTTGTTTTGTTTCACTTATTCCCAACTTTTAATTTCCCACAGGCAAATCCAAGATCCTGCCAGTCAGAGGCTCACATGGTACAAACCCCCTCTAACCGTGCTCGTCATAAAGAAAGTACGTGATTCAACGGTAATGCAGCCATTTGTGCAACTAGTTGAGTGGCTAGTACAGGTATGAGGCAAACTACATTCCATTAATATCTAAAAATATATATATATGTATAACAATCTTCTATTGTAGGAAAAACACATGGTCGTATGGGTTGAATCGGCAGTCCTGGATGATCCTCTACTACAAGAAGATAAAAAATTCCAAAGTATAAAAGAGAAACTGGTAACGTTCAAGTAAGTTTCATTTTCTTCAGTTCATGATCAGCGAATACATTGTGTACTACTTTTTTTTCTAGAGATGGTCGCGATGATCTTACCGATCGAATAGATTTTATTGTCTGCCTAGGTGGAGACGGTACACTTCTCTATGCTTCTCTACTATTTCAACAATCGGTACCGCCTGTGATGGCGTTCCACTTGGGCTCTCTGGGCTTTCTTACCCCATTCCAATTTGATAATTTCCAAGACCAAGTCACCAACGTGCTGGAAGGACATGCGGCCCTGACATTACGCAGCCGCCTCCGGTGTGTGATCTTTAGAAAGTCTGATCGTCACCATAAGGATAGTACATCTGATCAAAATCATTACAACAGTTTATCAGCTGGTGTTACAAACCAAGCCGTCGACAATAACATGCAAGTTCCAAAGGCTTCTCCTAACAAAGCCTCGACAAATATTTTGGTAAAAATTAAGGGTATTACCTAACTATCAAAGCTTAGGTTGACTAATATGATTACTTGTAGGTACTCAACGAAGTTGTCATCGATCGGGGACCGTCACCATATTTGAGCAATATTGATCTCTTCCTAGATGGTAAATACATAACGTCAGTTCAGGGAGATGGTTTGATTGTGTCCACACCAACGGGGAGTACTGCATATGCTGTGGCAGCTGGTGCTTCTATGATTCATCCGTCCGTACCTGCGATCATGGTTACACCAATTTGTCCACATTCTTTAAGTTTTCGACCGATCGTTGTGCCAGCCGGTGTGGAATTAAAGGTAAGTGGGCTAATTCCGGAACCCAAATTCTGTAAAGCATTTCTTCTCTAAAGTACTTCACATTTATACTGATTTCCTGACATTGCAAAATTTGAGCTTCCGATCGGTGCCATCTTATATGTATATCACAAAATATTGCGACACGATCATAGTTCTTTGTGATTGTCTTTATATTTTGTTCCACTTTTGTGACCACATATAGGAGGTATTCACGTAAGCGCCGCGGCTCAGTGATTAAGTGCGCAATCACTGAACGAGAGACTCGAGGTTCGATTCCCAGTAAATACCAACAACTTTTTTAACGGTCCCAGACGTTCGCGTGAGTACAATTCTCATGGGAATTAATCGAAAAAATTGCACTTTGAAAACCGTGTGTTAGGTCATGCCCGGGAAATTAGGCCATACCCTGTACGGGCTGTTATCGCCAACATACATATTAGTCATTTATAAGGTATTCACAAATCTTAGCAAACTTGAATTTTTCCATAAATTGCCCCAGGTCTTATACTCATGCTCATAGTCGAACTTTTTTATAACACTATCCGCATACAAATGAGGATTACGCTCTAGATTCTCACAGTTGTAGCCGCTGGTCGTCATAAAAAGCAAACAAATCTTCATACGTTTGTCAGAGAACATATCAAGTGTTTCGTCGTGATCGAAGTTGTAATTCCTTGAAATTGCCAAAATTCTAAGTATCGTATCGTTCATTCTTAGAACTGCTCACTAAGCTTCAAAAGGAACCGTAATCACCCAACAGTTCTTTGCTAACTCTGTTGACACGTTTGTACATTGTAATCCAATTAATTTTTAGCTTCTGCAAAAAGAGTTCTACGTTTCTTCATGTCTTCTCAAAATGTGTGTACTTTCTGCTCCGGTTACAACTACAATTTTCGGACCTAGACCAATGTTATGTTATTAGTCAAAGTGCTCATTTTTAGTGCAGTTTTCACCTCTCATACTCCGTCTTGGGGGCTCTTAACAAATCCCGCAGAAGATTAAAATTCAGAAACCTAGTCCAGGAACTCTATAAATGCATTTTGTTACCTACTCATGGTACAGGCTTCTTTAAATGTGGTATTTAGTACTAAAAGTCCTTTCTATGCATGCATAGAAGCTCTGCCGACGACGAAAATCTCAAAACAAATATGTACTTATATTGAAGAATGGAGTTTCAAAAATATAAATCTCTAACAAAATAAAAAACTTGATTCTCAAATTTTCGGTTTTCACATTTGAATATGATTAAATTAAATTGTAATTATAAGTTTTTTACTGTTTTTACTGTTCGGTACCAGAATGATATTTCAATATTTTTGCATCCATTATGGTTGGCTGTCAAAATACAGAAAAAAAATAACGAAGAAAATATCATATCTCTCGCAATTTCGTTAAGTCTCTCAGTGAACACATATGCATATGAGTACCCAAACGAACCTATTATTTCAATTCTATTCAGATCGTACAGTAATATCGTTTTCCATTGCGCACTTCAGATTTTGTCCTTAGATCTCACATTTTTCATGCCCAATGGAACATATAAAGAGATTGATATTTTTATGTAATGGTATTAGTGCGGTATTTCACAGCTGAACCAGCTGTACGAGTTGTTGTTTTTTCCTATTGGAACGTAACTTTTTAATTTAACATAAATGCAGAAAGTGATTTAACCAAATCTAACACTGTTGTCGATTCAAGGTTAAGAAGAGGATAATAATTCATCCATTCAAATTTAAGTCCATGATTATTATTTACAATTCAATTATTTATTTGTACATACTTATTTGCAAATTTGAAAAGCAAACTTTAGAATGTTTTAAGCCTTTCAGCCCGGATTTATTTATTAAAGATAATAATGAAGTAGTTATTGATTCGTTATCGTTATGAAATCAATAAGTTGAGAAATTGCAAGTTTGGTGATGGGACATCCGTGTGCAGAGAAAATATCCTGGGACAGGGTGTATCCCAACAGTAATCACTACTGGGACAAATAAGTCCCACCAGTTACTAAATGAACCAAAACTAAATGTTGATTCAAAGAGTGTTTATTTTTTTAGAAAATTCATATCAAATATATTTTATTTTTATAAAAAGTTACAAATGATAACTAGTAAAGCACGCTTTGCATAATGGGATGTTGCACGAAAGTCAATCAACGCAACTTTCTTGTGCTTCGTTTATTTGAAAATAATCCATGCATTAGCCACAGCTACCATTAGTAGCTTTTGGAAAACTTATTTCCACCACTTGCCTGATTTTCGGTCGGGATCATAAAGTGTTGAAAATTGGTCGGACAAATCCACACCAATGTGGAATTTACTGATGGGAAAAGAACAAGAATTTATAAGGGAAATTTGCAATTTAGTCATATGAATGCAGCTCGTGGGACATATGTGTCCCGTTTGGTCTGAAAGGGTTAAAACAGCTGTGGAATGTATTCATGTTAGTGAAAGTGGGGGTAAATCTTTCAAAAAATCGAGATTTGTGGAAAATTATCTAGATCAAAAAAAATGTTGATTTTTTTTTTGCCCAATAGAAAACGAAAAGTAATCTAGATCAAGGAAAATGTTGATATTTTGCCCAATAGAATACGACATAAGTAACAATTTTTAAATCTCAATTTTTGCATTGTAATATGGTAATTTTATATTAAAAAAAAATCCCGCTATATTTTAAATATTAAATTATCATATTTTGTGAGAATTGAGATTTGTATTTGTCGAGATTCTTTGCTTTGAGATCTTGACTTCGAGATTTTCGTCGTCGAAATTGCATGACTAACACCTTAAAAAATATAAATATTTACGAAATTTTTTAGCTTCGAGATCTTTAGAGATTTTCCTCGTCAAGATTAAGTTTGGACCCCAATCTGCCCTTAGTCGTACTCTTAAATTCCTTAGAATTGTAAGGCATCTTCCATAGTACTAATTGTTTTCCCATTTTCTTGCACAGATTTCCGTATCACCTGACAGCCGTAACACATCATGGGTGTCCTTCGATGGACGAAATCGCCAAGAACTATTTCATGGTGATAGTCTGCGTGTCACAACATCTATCTACCCGGTGCCAAGTATCTGCGCTCAGGATCAAATCTCCGATTGGTTCGACTCATTGGCTGAGTGTCTGCACTGGAATGTCCGTAAGAAGCAGAAATGTCTGGACGAGCTATCGGACTTGACCGCATCTGGCTCAGAGGATACCCTTGATGAGTTGGAACGCGGTAATGATCCACTCCTAGACAGTTAGACATAATCTCATGGTCTTTATACAAACATTTTTTTTTTTTCTTTTAGAATAGCAATGTTTTTTTTAAAAAAAATTAGAGTCCTCTATAAAATTACATGGGTATATTTCTATATCTGAGTTGAATCGAAATATGTACATCAAAAGCTTGAGTTAAAAAAAAAAAGAAAAAATTGCCAAACACACTGAATGCTAAGGAGTGTCCATTGTTTGTTAAATAAAAATAAATATATATATGAAAATGTTTTTAGAAGATGATTATATGTGCTGTGTATGTACATATATTTGAGTTGCACTCCTCACCTAATATGTTCATAGAACAAAACGAAAAAGGTACGATTTAGGAAATTATTTAGGATTACTTTTTGTTTTTTTTTTTTGTTTTTGTTTTTCCTGTTGCATATTTGTTCTATATACTATAACTGTAAAACTAATTTTCTTGTGTTTAATATTGTTATAGTGAAATAGTGTAAGTCGTCTTTTATTTTTTGTAAAATGGTTGTAGAGAATATATGTATACTTTAAACATATACAGTTTCTTTTTGTAATCTTATCTGTATATTAAGCAAGAACTTATAAAAAAAGTAATAAGAAATGCTTAAAAAAATATAGTGAAAATAAATTATAGAACAAACAAAAATAATGTTATATAACTGATTATTTTATACATTGAAGGCGGTATATCAAAGAATGATGTCTTATCTGTAATGTGGTTGCCCGGATTTTTTTTTTTTTTTTGTCAAATGGGAAATGCACATAACTTCATGTCTGTGCGGTAATGTTCAGAGAATGTAAAATTTTCATGAATGATTCTAGGTTAGGTCAGGTTAGTGTGACTGTCTGTACCTGTGTACAGACACACTTAGAGCAAAGGAGGTCCATTGTGATACCACGGGATCTATTGCTATTCTAACAACCCTAGGGATAGGATAGTTGAACCAACTGGAGCTTCTTATGAAGTGGAGAATGCTTCTGACTTCAATATTTGTCAGGTCGCCGAGGTCATCGAAGAATGGAGCCCTAGATGTAGGAGTCTTCTTTTGGACAGGTTACAAAGGAAATGGAAGATCGTTTCCTCCTCCTCGTCGTCCCTTGCAGCTTCTGCAATAATCATTTGAAAATAGGCCCAGCCTTTTAGCGTGTAGACCGATAGGACAGTGCGATCGTTCTAGCAAAACCAATCTATCAGTGTTTTTTTGTATTTTGCTTGGGCCAGATTTTTCTAGAGACTGAATGATACTAACTTATCATTCATGGTAGAATGGTGATGCAAATTTAATTTGGAAGTTATAATAATTATAACCGTTTGATAAATTTAAACAAGGTCTTTAATTTATTAAAAAAAAAAAAAGTTTTTTTTTAAAAGACCGCTTAAAAACTTAATCTTTGCAAATTATTAGAAAACAAGTTATTATTCAAAGACTTCTCTTGAAAACTTAAACTTTGAAACTTATTATTTTTGTTCAGATCACTCAAGATCCATCAGATTTAAAGCTAGACTCATTCTCCCGATTATGTATATAAATTATTTATACATATTTCTATTAAGTACATGGACATCCACAAATATGTGTCACTTTGCAAGTTTATTTAAGTCCATATCCAATAGATATCTATGGAGAAGACTTTGTATTTATTCATCATGGATAGCGGCGTATGCTGTAAACAAAATAGGGTTCAAGTGCTTCGGATTTTGTTTATTAGATGTGCACAATTGGATGCAGATCGATATGCTAAATGCTTATCGACGACATTGTTGCTTATTGAAATGTGAAGGTGATGATGTGTACAATATGAAGCACAACGATTAATGAGTTGACGCTTGTTTATGAGTGATAGATAATTTGTGATGCAAAGGAATGTGTGATCATTATTGAGTAAGCAGTAATACAAATTATGTGTAATGTATAATGATGCGAAGTAGATTTAGATTAGATTTGATTGATTTTTATTTGTGTGGTTAATGAATTAAATTTTTTTTTTAAGGAAATTTCCAAATCCCGGGGCACTCCGACTAACACGAATTCCATTGTACTACCAAGCAGGACTCCTTTTAATGTACTGGTTGGGGAAACATTGATTTTATTCGTTTCTCTTGCTCGGTTGGCTGTGGTTGCTGTTCTCCGTCCGGGCTTTAACCTGCACATTTCGGGTCACAAGCGAACACACTACACCATGGCCACCCTCAATAATGAATTACATAGTTGTATTAACAAAATCATTTAGCATTGCCAAGTTGACAATGGTCTTAAACATATATAATTAATTTTCTATCAGTAGGTATAGCGATAATAGAATAGTAAATAGTACTCGTAGCTATAGCTCTTTAATTTTTTAAAAGTTTTGATTAAGTATTCTTTTTCGATAAAGGAGCGAGATTTTGATGTTTTTGAACGTTAATTTCATTGAGTACTTATAAGACTTCACCATCCAGTACTTATAACACTTCCAAAGATGTGCCTCCTTGTTTCTCGTAAGATTGAACATTTACCAACAAAATGCAAAATATCCTCCCTCTCTGCAAAATTACATATGCTGCAGAATAAAGGTGAATCATTTCTATGTACATACATAATTTAGTTTCATAAGTTTACCCCTAAGTTTGAAGTACATCGTTATTTCGCCAATGCTGTATTCATCCCTAAAATAATTGTTTTGGTTCAAGTTGTGTTGGAGCTTCCTGTCGATCGATCTATGAAGTGATCCGGATGTTTTCTCCAGAAATCTTGTTCTTGCCTGTACATCCACATTTCCGATGAGCTGGTAAAGTTGAGGCTTCCAACTCCTACTAACGTCGAAATCCAATTTAAACCCACATACGAGAGCAAGTTCTAGCCAATCACTAAACCATCGAATTTTACCACTTATAGCACAGACAGTAAATATACAGATGCCCATATAAAAAAATGAGGAAATTTTTTCTCTTAGGTGATAAATAGCTTTCGGAAAAGAAAAGCTCACCTAGAGCAAGTAAAGCTTTCTCTTAAACAGTTCTCTTATGGCCATTTGAAAAATATTTTCAAATACGCCGTCAATCATGCATAATCAAAGTATGCATAAAGGCCACAAATATACATTTTTCTAATTGCTTCAATGTTATGAGCATAAACTTGATTTAATAAATTTCCTAATAGTAGTTTTGCTCTGGAAAAATTGTAAATGGGTTCTTGACAAAAACCTAAATAAGAATAGAACTCCTAAAAATAAAATAAAAAAATTGCTAAATGTAATGAACGCATGACATGTTTTTCTAAATTTAAGAATGAGTATTGGGTGGTTGGGAGGGTGGGGGTCGATACCCTGCCACGTCTTCGTTCATATCCCCTGGAAAATACTTCAGTAAAAGTGATAAAACTGAAATTAAATGTGTTCCTAATATATATAAGTTAATGATTAATGTCTTAAAGTCTGTGATTTCTTTCAGTTAGTTGTTTTTAATTTCGAACATTAGTCACCTTCCCTTAAGTAGGCTAAGAGCAGTGAAGAGTAAGTAATTATAAGGGCGGAAATACAATACAAATACATAAATATGTAAGAGTACAATCAAAAATTTCGACACAGTAGAGAAATATTTTCGACAATTTTCTTTTAATTTTTGTATATTTAAATTTCATTCGAAACTCACAGTTAGGACGAAATTCAGATTTTTTAGGAGACGCATTCAAAGTTTTTCGTTTTTATATTCAGCCGTGTGGTATTGATCAAAATACTAGGACATTTTCGAAGCTCAATCTATCTGAGAGTACAAAAAAATACACCGAAGAGAAGAAGTGGACTTCGCAGTGCATTTTTTTCCGTTCATCTTCCGGATACAACTTTTTACGGGATCAGCTTGGACTACACTTGCCGCACCCATCTTCATTACATAGGTGGATTAATATTAAAAGTCTGTCACCTGGAATAAATATAAATGTTCTAGAGGAAATAAAGAAAATAACTTCGACATTATCACCAAAAGAAAAAGAAGTCGTTATTATCAAAGATAATAATATATGCGCTAAGTTTGTGTGTGTTTTTATGATTCGGAAATTTTAAGCAAGTTTTATATCATGTCGTTTGTCCAAGCAATATACCTATGAAACAACTTGAGATTGAGGTATATAATTGTCTTGATATATGCGCGGAGCAGAAACTAACCGTTAGAGCTATTTGCTCTGATCAAGGACCCACGAATCGTCGTTTATATAGTAAACTTAATCTAAATGAAAAAAAACTTTAACTTTAAGAAACGAAGGATTATATATTAAACATCGAACCCACAAACGCAATAATAGATCATTTTGTTTCAAAGGCTTGGCCTTAACTATGGAAAGCGTTTTAAGAATAAGAGACCATTATTCATGGATCATGGTTGGTTGGTTGGTTTAAGAGGGTGAGCTTATGCTCTTCACTTAGGCCTTCATTGGGCCCGTTGCGTTCCCCTCATCTATGTAACTGAAGGGAATAGTGCTGTGCTTTGGGAATTATGTGTTGAGAGGATTTAGGTTTAGGGATCATGGGTAGTATCAACGGGAAACTATATCGTATAGTGATCGGGGAATCGTAGTGTTCGTCTGGCGAACTCCAATATATCCCCGATTCCTTTCTTACTGAGGTGTGTAATATCCGGAATCTTTGGAGATCCCAGAATTTTCAGTCTTAACCTCGCTGTAGCAGAGCAGTGGCAGAGAAAGTGTTCTATATCTCCCTCCTCCTCTCACAGTTGACACAGATTGTTGTATCAGCTATCCCGAGTCTGAACGAATGTTTGTTGAGATTGATGTGCCCTGTTAAAAGTCCCACCATCAATCTCAATTGTATTCTGCTTGAGTTAAGAGCTCTTTTTGCTGTGTTGTTACTCGGTTTAGTTTTTACAGATCTAGTATCTTTTCATTGATTATTGTTTTAATAGTTGTCAGAGGGACCCCTATTGTATAATCCGCGTTCAGTTCTGTGTTGCCTGCTCCTATCCTTGCTAGTTCGTCTGCCTTTTCGTTACCCGGTACACCTTCGTGTCCCGGTACCCATGTGAGACGGACTCTATTACGTCTGGCAAGTGAGTTCAATTTAGTTTTGCACTCCCTTACTAGTCATAACTTCGACATGGGGTTTGTTGCTGTCCGAGCAGATGTCGATTTGCCTCCCTTCGCTGGTGTCTTCTGCAAGTATTTCAGTTACCTTCATAATTGCATAGACTTCTGCTTGGAACACCGATACAAATGGTTCTAGGTGAATAGCAAGTTCAATCGGTGGGTTAGCACTGAAGATGCCAGCCCCTATGTTAGAGCCGTCTGTATATACCGATATCCCATTGGAGTTTCTTGTCGCTCTTTCATACGTCCAATATTCTCTTGCAGGGAAAATTGTTTCGAAGTTGTTGGAGAACGTATACGAATTTCCAACAACATCACTGGGGCAATCGATGAGTGGTGTCATTACTCTTATCATTTCGATGATTTTTCGATGTCCCGTATTTGCACCACCGATGAAATGGCCGATAGTTCTAAGCCGTGAGGCTGAAATGCCGGCAATCTTCTTTGCTTCGAGGTGCACTGGCAGAATGTTTAGTATCGCTTCCATGGCCGCGGTTGGTGTTGAGGATTGTGCTCCCGCTGTCGCGGAGTTGTTTTGATATTCCTCCGAGTTGTGGAATGTGAAAGTCACTAGTTTTGGTTTTCTTTGTAAAGAGAACCATTCCCATTTTATTTGGATTTATTTCTAATCCACTCTCCTCCCCCCATTTTGTTATAGTTCGTGGGGTGTTTTGCATAAGCTCTCCTACGATGTTCAGGTGCCTTCCTCTTATTAAAACCGCTAATCATCTGCATACGCTACGCATTTTGCACAGGTTCCATCTAGTGCTTTTGAAAGGTTTTCCATTGTGAGCACCCACAGAAAAGGAGATATTATCCCACCCTGTGGTGTTCTCGTACGAACTATTCCCCTTCTTGTTTCGTCTCCCACTGAAGCTGTGATAATGCGGTTTGTAAGCATGTGTTCTAGCCAATTGGTTATTACAGTATATCGAGAGTGCCTCCACAATTTTTTAAGTTTTCACATTGTTAAACTCCCTACTAGCCAAAGTTATATCTATCAAATTTTTATTCAAATTGAAATGTTCCAACTGCGAAGAAGACGATTCGGAATATCTACAGGTGGATTGGAATGCTATTTTGCAGAGTGATATAGAAGAACAAATAATACTTACCCAAGAGCTATCACAAAATCACGACATTCTTAAGAATGCGGAATGTTTTGAAAATAATGTAGCATAATAATAACTACGCTCCTATGTCTATGCAGCAAATTCCGAAGTGACTTTCCATTCTGGCAGAATTTTGGTTCGAACTGTCCTTTCATTCGAGGTTCGTGTCTGGGACGAAGTCTCCACAGCTCATGTCAACGAAAGAGACGAATAATATCAGGGATAAAAGGGAATTATAACTGCAAGAATTATTTCTCTTGTTCCAGTGGTCGAAGAATTTGCTAGAAGTTTCTGGCTATCAGAAACTTCTGCTATATAAGGACAGATGGCGATCAAAAAAGACACAGTTGGTTTAGAACCGTGGCGAAGAGATTGGAAAAGTGATAATGGGCGAAGTTGTAATTTGGTGATAAATTGAAAGTTGAGAGTGAACAAGAAAAAGTAATTAGTTTGGATTTGTGAATTAAGTAATTAAAAGGAGATAAAGTGATTTGAGAGGAAAGAGACCTTGTAAGAAAAGAATTTGCGAAGAATAGTATAGTGTGAACTTTCTATAGACTAGAAAATAAAGAAATAATTTCACAGAATACTGTTTTATCTACTCGAGCCCCAGCTCGCATGTTACAATACATTTTCCGAATTGGTTCAATGTATTGTAATATGCGAGCTACGGCTCGAGTAGATAAAACGATATTCTGTGAAATTTATTTCTTTATTTTCTAGTCTATAGAAAGTTCACACTATACTATTCTTCGCAAATTCTTTTCTTACAAGGTCTCTTTCCTCTCAAATCACTTTATCTCCTTTCAATTACTTAATTCACAAATCCAAACTAATTACTTCTTCTCGTTAACTCCCAACTTTCATTTTATCACAAAATTACAACGCCACGGTTCTAAACCAACCGCCTGGTCTGGACCGCCATCTGTCCTTAAATAGCCGCATTTCTAATAGCCAGAAACTTCTAGCAAATTCTTCGACCACTGGAATAAGAAAATTCTGATGTAATAATTCCAGTATGACAGCTGCAGCCAATAATCTCTTGTTCTCTCTTATATGTGATATAAGAGAGCGTGATATTATCCGAACTGTGGAGACTAATTGCAGACACGAACCTCGAATGAAAAGACACTTGGAACCAAAATTCTGCCAGAATGAAAAGACACTTCGGAATTTGTTGCATTATGCTACATTATGTAGATAAAACAATATTCTGTGAAATTATTTCTTGCGATGTCAATGGCGATTCGTTCGAAAGGTGCTCCCACGTTGTATTGGTGCATCTTACCTCGAGTTTTGATTCTCGGACCCTTGCTAGCTGCACACACGTCGCATTTTCTGCACCAGTCTTCGATATCTACCTTCGCTTTTAACCAATAAAAACGTTCTCGTACCTTTTCTAGCGTCTTATTCACTGCCAAGTGGCCTCCGGTCGCCCCGCCATGCATTTCCTGTAACACCTCCTTGACCCTCGTCCGCGGTACGACAAGCTGCATTACAAACGACTTTTCGTCGGAGGATTCCCATTTTCTTCTCAGAACACCTTCTTGGACATGGAGGGAGTCCCACTGCGCAAAATATGCCTTTAAGCTCGGGCTTCTGTGAGAGATGTCCTGATGATCCGGTTTCTCCATGTTCTCCTTCCAGGCCAGAATCGGCTCGATATCCGGGTCTTCCTTCTGAGCGTTCCGGATCTCATCTACGCTCCAGCCGGCGATAGGTTCGGCTCTCATTCTTTGGATGGAAACCAGCTCCCGTTCTTCCTGACGCGCACAATGTTTACAATCCGTTCTGCATGGTCTCCGGGACAGTGCATCCGCATTAGAGTGGAGTTTTCCTTTACGATGCTGTATTTCGTAGTCGTAGATTTGCAGCCTTTCGATCCACCTTGCGACCTGACCCTCAGGACTCTTGAACTGTAATAGCTATTTTAAGGCTGCATGGACTGTGCGAAGAACGAACTTCCTCCCATAGAGGTATTTGTGAAAATGCTTCGTAGCCAAGATCAAAGCTAGAAGTTCCCGCCTTGTCACGCAGTAGTTCCTTTCTGGCTTAGAGAGCACCTTGCTGAAGTATGCAACCACCTTCTCTTGGCCATCGTGCACCTGGGAGAGTACGGCTCCTAACCCGACATTACTAGCATCTGCATCCACAATGAACGTTTCCCCGGGAGTGGGGTAAGCCAGTATCGGGGCATCGCATAGCCGTTGTTTAAGTGCCTTGAAGCTCTTCTCACACTCAATGGACCATTTGAATTGTTTTCCCTTTTCCGTCAACTGGTGCAGGCTCTTTGCGACCCCGGCAAAATCCTTCACGAACCGTCTGTAGTAGGTGGCTAGGCCCAGGAAGCTCCTTAGTTGGTGTTTGTCTTTGGGGACTGGCCAGTTTTTCACCGCTTCGACCTTCTCCGGATCGGTTCTCACTCCTTTCGCTGAAATTATGTGTCCCAGGTACTTGACTTCCGCTCTAAACAGGGCGCACTTCTTGGGGTTGAGCTTCAGGTGGGCACTTCGAAGCCTTTGAAACACATCCCTTAGATTGTCTCGGTGTTGCGCAAACGTTTTTCCTACGACGATGACATCATCCAAGTATACCAAACAGGTTTTCCATGTTAACCCTTGCAGGACACATTCCATCAATCGCTCGAAAGTCGCCGGAGCATTGCACAGCCCGAATGGCATTACCGTGAATTGCCATAGCCCATTTCCTGCGGTGAAGGCGGTTTTCTCCCGGTCTTCTGGATGGATCTGTACCTGCCAGTAGCCACTCTTCAAGTCGAGAGTGGAAAACCATCGGGCTCCTGATAATGTGTCTAGCGTGTCGTCAATCCGTGGCAGAGGATAGCTGTCTTTCTTGGTGACGTAATTGAGCTGCCGATAGTCCACGCAGAACCGCGTGCTGCCATCTTTCTTCTTAACCAGTACAACCGGTGATGCCCACGGACTTTTGGAACTTTCAATCAGACCTTCTTTCTCCATTGCCGACACCATCTCTGCAACTTCTGTCTGCTTTGCCAATGGAAGGCGCCTAGCAGGCTGACGAATTGGTCTAGTATCATCAGTGTCTATTCGATGTTGTACCAGGTGTGTTCGGCCGTATTCTCCGTCCTGTGAGGCAAATACATCAGCGTACTCATTGATAAGATTCTCTGCCATAGTTCGCTGCTCCTGATTCAGCTCACTGGACTGGAGAATCGTTTCTCCCGTTTCCGCTGTCCAAAGTGATGGGGGAGGTTTTGGAGCATCACGTTCAGATATTGTTGTGACGGCGATAATCGGCGTGCATTTTCCAGTCACCTCCCCTCGCCTTAGTTTGACAGTGTGCGGTCTTGCGTTCAAAACTCTCACTGGAACCATGGTGTTCTTTGGTTCGACTAACGTCTTTCCCACGATGTAGTCTTGAGAATTCTTCTCTGGGTCTGGTTCTACTATGTAGAATCGGTGGCTCCCAAGATCACCTTCCAGCTTCGTCCAAATGATTGTCTCTGAAGACGGCGGCAAAACTTCGTCTTTGCTGATGACTGTCCTGAGAGTTACGGCATTCTCGTTTCCGTACACCATCGGAATCTCCACATTTCGATACCTCAGTACTTGCATCCCGATGTCCAGGATTACTTCATTTGCTTTCATGAAGTCTATTCCGATGATGCACTCGTCGCATATATCTGCCACCAGAAACGTATGGGAGAACGTCAGTCCCGCCAGAGTAATCGTAAGACGAACTTCTCCAAACACTTTCGCCATTTCCCCTGTCGCAGTCTTCAGGCAGTAGCTGTTGGTGTTGTGCAGCCAGGCGCTTCTGACGATATCTCTTCTTACAATGGAGGCAGTGGCTTCTGTTTCGATGGTGGCTACGCACTTCTTCTTGTTGATTAGTGCCTCCACTGTCAGGCTCTTGTTACCCCGTTTGGTTTGCGAAACTTGAATGGTGGTCCTGGGGGCCTCGATTCTAGTAACCAACTTCTGCCCCGCGAAGTTGGTCCTTATGCATTTCCCGACTGCTGGTTTTGTTAAGTCTGACTGACGGCCAGATGCTTCCTCTCTGCTTCTCCTACTTCCGCAATGTGGACAATTTCCTCGTCTAGGTGCACTTCTGCACTGCCGTTGTAGGTGTCCGGTTTGGTTGCAATTCCAGCAACGGATTTGACTTCCGCGAGCTTTGTCTTCATCCATGACGGCTGCTCTCTGGCATGAGCATTCCACGACGGACATTTCCCTGACACGGTGTATTCCCTGGTATGCTTGGTCCGCAGCCTTCATTGACAAAGCGAATGCCAATGCCTCGGGGAGTGTTCGCTTTTCAGCCATCCTTACAGCCATTTGCAGTTGTCTGTCCTCTATGGCCTGAATAAAAGCTTCCACCGCCATTTCGTTGATAAGCTCCTCACCGGCTTTAGGGTATGAAAGATGGGCTAGTCGCTCTATATCCGCTTGCAACTGTTGGAGCGTTTCCCCCCTTTTCTGGACTCGACTACGCAGCTGAACCCTGTACACCTGCTGCATGTGTTCATCCCCAAACCGCATCTCGATAGCCTGAACCAGAGAGTCGTAGTTCTGCTGTTTATCTTCCGGGATGGTCTGCAAGAGCTCCGCAGCTGGACCCCTCAGTGCAAGTGTGAGTGCAATGGACTTCTCTTCATCGTCCCAGCTATTGGTCATTGCGGCCGCTTCGAATTGACTTTTATAAATTGGCCATGATGTTTCACCATCGAAGATAGGAGGCTGCATTTCCTTCCTTCTCAGACCGTCAGTGGAATATTCCCGTGCTTTCTGTCTCTTCACGTTGCTGAGCTCCTTAGCAAGATTTTCGACTTGCTTTCCTACTGTCTCGAATTGCGTATCCACTTTTTCAAACTGAGTCTCTATCTTCCCGAACTGAGTTTCATGTTTCTCAAAATTTTCATCGAGTCTAGTTTCGACTTTTTCGAGTTGCGTCTCGACCTTCTCGATTTTCTCTTCGATCGCTTCGAAGTTGGATTCCAAGTTCTTGTTTTGCTCATCAAGTTTGCTTTCCAGAGCATCTAGAGAATTCTTTTGTTCGTCCATTGCTTTCTTTTGTTCGTCCAGCTTAAGTTCTAGAGAATTCCTTTGGTCGCCCATTGCTTTCTTTTGTTCGTCCATCGCTTTCTTTTGTTCGTCCAGCTTAAGTTCTAGAGAATTCCTTTGATCTTCTATTGCTTTCTTTTGTTCGTCCACGACTAACTTAAGTTGCAGGAGCAGACTTGTTATACCCGGGTCGGCTGCTGTACTTGCTGGTTCCTCTTCCACGTAAAAATCTACGTCGTGCGGATTTTCACCTTCCTGCGTTACTGCTTCTTCCTGACGAATCAGTAGGGCATCTTTTCCCCCAGTTGTGTCGAGGTTCCGCTTACTGAGTTCTGCCTTTAGTTGAGTTATAGTTAGTTTTCCCAATTTGCGACCCATTTTGCGCAACTAATTAACTCAACACAGAAATGGTTTTTTTTTTTTTTTCTGTGAAATTTCACACCACGGAAATAGTTATTCACAGAATAAGTTTTATCCCGCTTCTGACACCAATGTAATATGCGAGCTACGGCTCGAGTAGATAAAACAATATTCTGTGAAATTATTTCTTTATTTTCTAGTCTATAGAACAATTCAGATTCACACTATACTATTCTTCGCAATTCTTTTCTTACAAGGTCTCTGTCCTCTCAAATCACTTTATCTCCTTTCAATTACTTAATTCACAAATCCAAACTAATTACTTCTACTTGTTAAATCTCAACTTTCAATTTATCACAAAATTACAACTTCGTCCATTATCACTTTTCTAATCTCTTCGCCACGGTTCTAAACCAACCGCCTGGTCTGGACCGCCATCTGTCCTTAAACAGCCGCATTTCTAATAGCCAGAAACTTCTAGCAAATTCTTCGACCACTGGAATAAGAAAATTCTGATGTAATAATTCCAGGATGACAGCTGCAGCCAATAATCTCTTGCTCTCTCTTATATGTGATATAAGAAGCGTGATATTATCCGAACTGTGGAGACTAATTGCAGACACGAACCTCGAATGAAAAGACACTTCGAACCAAAATTCTGCCAGAATGAAAAGACACTTCGGAATTTGTTGCATTATGCTACATTATGTTACAGTATGTTATGATTAAGGTGATTTAACTGCAATTTAATACTAACCTAATTTAAGTTAATGATTATTTTGTTAAATTAGTTATTTTTTTTTTTTAATAATTTGGAAAATTAGTCACCTTCACTTAAGTAGACCAAGAGCAGTGATCAGTTATTATAAGTGCATACATATAAAATGCAGTATGCAAAACTCATATTCATACCCATTTTCAGAGCAAATTTGTGTCCACAAAGTTTACAGAGTTTTTATTTACATATTTAATCAAGTTCTGAAAATAAGGTAGATACATCAGACAAAATAACAAGCACACAACATAAGCCCAACCATTTGCACATATATATATACGATCTATACAGATACTCCATACCCATCCTACCAACGTGTCGGCATCAGAACTCCGTGACCGCAGTTGCACAAAATATTTTTTTTGTTTCTTTTTTGCAGCGAAGGTAAACAAGGGTATGTGTGAGTGACACGATGGACTAAAAAGTGAGCAGAAAAAACAAATGTTCTGTGTTCTGATTTTTCCCTTTTGTAAGAAGTTTAAGCTTTTTAAAGTGCGAAAGAAAGGAGATTGTACCGCGGAACCAATTTGGGTTCAAAAGAAATCATTCGGCGGTTCATGCTGTAACAAAACTGATTTCAGATGTTAATTGGAATCTAAATGCCGTACAGCTGCCTGCCTAGTATTAGTATTAGTATTATTTATTTATTTAGTGAATCTTTTACATTGGACTTATGTGTTAAAGTCTATAACAGTAAAAGTTTATTTATTAAATCTAAACAATTCATATATTCGAATTTGATAATTATAAATTAAAAATTAAAATATTAAAATAAACTACCCATATTAACAATGGAGAAATTGGTATTCATTATTAGGTAAAAAAAAAAAAAAAAATAACATTAAAGGAAAAAGAAAAAATTAAAAATAAAAAATTAAAAATAAACTCTCTTGTTACAAAATTCAAGAATTTGTCTAAGCACCTTCAGTCAAATATTTAAATAAAACTTTATCAAATGACTTGGTTCCACGAATGTGTGTAGTGTGGATGTATTCTATCAAGGCTCATAGCTTTAGACTTAATTTGTTGGAGGGCGCTCAAAACGTCGTTTTCATCTACTCTAGTGAACTGGAAGCAATCATTACTTGTTAGATTAACGTGGGAATCAACCATACAGGGTTCGCCAATGTCGGGCAAAGTACTTTGAATTTTGGCGAATTCAGAATTTAAGAAGTCAGGGTTTATATTTTCAGGGATAATCACCTTTTGTCGACCCACACCAAGCTCTCGGATATTTTTCCACAAAGTTTTCACAGGTAGGATTTTATTAAGTCGCTTTGCATACACCCTCTTCTTAGCTTCCCGTATTTTCATAGAAACACTGTTTCTTAAAGCCCGGAAAAGTCCATGAAACTCAGGGAGTTTAAAGCGTTTCCACCGTTTGTAAGCCAGGTTTCGTTGTTTTATGGCTTCTTGTATTTCAGGTGTAAACCATGTGATAGTATTTGTTCGAAGATGTTTTGTTTTTATCGGAACGTGTGTACTATAGAGATGACGTATGGCATTTTGCAAGAAATCAATTTGATCACCAGCAGAAGTCATAAAATAAACATCTTGCCAATTCACCTGAAGAACGTCCTCTTCCAACTGATTTAAGTTGATTCCACTAAAATCCCTATACCTATGCACAGAGGGTGTTGTTTTTGGTAGAGGGTGTTTGAAAGTCGCAAAGATCAAGTCGTGTTTTGAGAACGCGGACGCTGACAACTGAGTGTATAGAAGTGTGTTTTCGGAGTTACTTGAAAGAATAAGGTCTAACAGGGTTGATGAAGTATTTGTGAAATGCGTTGGACTAATAGTGTTGATAGACCCTAGGCCAAGAGTGCTGATTTTGTTAGTAAATGACTGCGAAGTATTTTCAAGCAGGTCGCAGTTAAAGTCTCCGCACAAAATGATGTCGATATAAAGGGATGACAAGTCTTCTAGGACTGAGTAAAGTTCGGATAGATCCACACTCTTATTATAGCGGTAAGCTACTCCAAGCAGAATTTTGTTTGGCCCATCTTTAATTATATCCACAAAGTAGTAGTCAATTAAAGAGGTAGCTTCAGATTTAGTGACAAACTCAACATTTATACAGTCGCGAATATACATTGCCACTCCCCCGCCGCCACGGCTTTTCCTATCAGCTCGATACAATTTGTAACCATTAATATCATACACAACATTGAAAACGTCGGATTGAAACCTAGTTTCAGATACACACACTATGTCAACTTTCGACCCCACAAACACATCACGAAATTCGTCGATTTTGGGATAAAGGCTTTGTGCATTAATATGACATACCTGAAACTCTACACACTGCTTGCACAGACACCAAGCCGGGCGGGCTGGTGATGCTAAGCTCAGGCGACTGTGGGGGTCACAGGTGGCGGATAGTGAACGGCCTGCAGAAATGGAGGCTAACTGCGAATACCCAATAAGCAGTCCCCGACCAAGAGCGGCAGAGAAGGAGGGCTTGGCTGAAAAGGTTAAAGGAACCCCTATGAAATCTCTGCGACAAGACGAGTAAGCACCGTCTTCCATATATGTGCTTTCCACCTCAAGGTGGCTACGAGGGATACAGAAAGGAGAAAATGGCGAGATCCGGACAAACCCGCCACATCGTAAAATGCGCAGCTTCTTTGCCCGAAAGGGATGCTGCATATATACATACATATATATATGTATATACATAGGTATATATATATATATATAAATAACCATAACCACTACCCTAAAACATTAAGACTGAGCCCAGTAAGGTCTTAATTATGGCATACTGGAAAACGAATTGGAATGACAGCTATGAGGGCTGACGTTTGTAGTATTCTGTTACCTGAGTAAGCAAGAGTGAAATCTTGCAGAAATGGCTTTCAGGCTAATGCTACAAGCGCCTCCATCCCGTTAAAACCTTGGCAGGCCTAAAAGTACGTTCAATGTTTCGTCACCATTAAGTTGGTGGTGTAGGTCCAGATGTAACATTCCTGGTTAGCACCGATCCGGCTCTGGCACAAAACCCCATAAGGGCTTGTGTCAACCCTCGCATGGCCTCACTGCTTGCAAAGACAACCATGAGATCTTTAGGTGACTACACATTCGAACATTGATAGCGGCTTTGAGTGGGGATCCACTAGAAATGATTACAACAAAAACAAACAAAAACACCGGAGAAATTGAAGTAGAGGAGAATGAGGAGAACCCCTTCCAGAGGGGATCAAGGATGCTGAGGTCACCAATTGACCAAGTAGCAGCATCACAAAGAAGTGCGGAACGACGCGAGTCACCCGCAATACGAAAGGTGACGGTCGAACCACCAACCCATAAAACTGATTTCCACAAGTTAGGTGAGCAAATTAGAGGTCTGGTAGAAATGCTGGAAGATGGCAAAAGGCGTTCAATCCGCCAAGCGATGCGAGATGCTATTGAAAGCATCAGAGCTCTCTACGAGCTCTCGGCGATTCAGCTACACGATGAGGAAGCAAAGCAAGTGATTCGCCGGAACAACTCGTCGCAAACTTCGCCATGGCTAAAAACAACATCTGAACCCAAGAGAAGGCAAGTTGCAGACGACGAACCCCCGGAGCCAAAACGAAAACAGCAACAGCCACCGAGTGGCGCGGCAGACAACGAACCACCGAAGCCAAAACAGACGCAGAAAAATACATCAAACGATGTTGCAGGTAAAAAGCGCTCGGAGCCAAAGCGTAAACAAAAACAAACTGCATTGATAAACACCAAGGAGAAGGATGAGACCACCGGCGTAGAGACCCCAGTGGTCAGACCTAAGAAAAAAGTTACAGCCACAAACAAGAAGCAAGCGGCAGGAGAAGAAGAATGGGTAAATACCACCAAAAAGAAGATCGCCAAAAAGAAGCAACAAGAGGTCAAAAGACCTAGACCTGACGCTAACGTCATTAAAGCGACGGGGTCCCTCTCATACGCGGAGATACTACGCAAGGTGAAGGCAGACCCCAAACTGGAAACAGTGGGAAAGGCGGTAACTAAAATCAGGAGGACACAGAAGGGAGACCTCCTTATACAATTCAAGGAGACGGGAAATAAGACAAACGAATTTAAAGGCGTCATTAGTGAAGCTCTAGCAGAGCAAGCGAATGTAAGTTCGATTACGCATCGCACTACCCTTGAGATCAAAGACATCGATGAGGTCACGACTATAGACGACGTAATCAATGCAATCGAAGCCCAGTTTGGAGTGAAAGTTTCACCGGCAGATATTTTGTCCCTGCGGAGGGCGTACGGAGGAACACAAACAGCAACGATCAGCTTTTCCGCAGTAGACGTAAGAAAGCTGTTAGAAGCAGGAAGGATTAAAATCGGCTGGGTTAACTGTCGCATGCGCGAACGAACCCTCCTTAAAAAGTGCTTCAAATGTTTAGAGTTTGGTCATCTTGCCTGGCAATGCAAAAGCGAGGAAGACCGCTCCAAGCTATGTAGGAGATGTGGAGGAGAAGGCCACATAGCGAAGAATTGCAACAAGGATCCATCCTGCATGTTCTGCAAGAAAGACCACCCGGACGCCGCGCAGCATGTAGCCGGCAGTAGCAAATGCCCAGTATTTCGGAGAGCTATTACAAGCAAAATACCATGAAGATTCTACAGATAAATCTTAATCACTGTAGAATAGCACAGGACATCCTAGCACAAACGGCCAAGGACGAAAGCGCTGACGTTATTATGATCAGTGAACCATATAAATGTCCCGAAGAGAACAACAATTGGATCTGCGATAAGGCAAAACAGGCGGCGATATGGATGTGTGGATGCTATGCCTTTCAAGAAACAAACGACCAAGCAGTCGGCTTCGTGCGGGCGAAAATAAATGGGATCCATTTTTATAGCTGCTATGCCCGACCCAGTTTGACGGCCAGCGAGTACCAACTAATGCTGGATAATCTAACCACGGATGCGCTCCAGAGAGCCCCAGTGGTTATAGGAGGAGACTTCAACGCGTGGGCAACAGAATGGGGCAGCAGGCTCACCAACACCAGAGGACAGGTCTTATTGGAGACATTCGCTCCCCTAGCGATAGGCATTGCTAATAAGGGCCGGACAAATACTTACCGGAAGGCTGGAGTAGGGTCCATTATTGACATCACCTTTGCGAGCAACTCCATCCTGAAAACCATAAAGTGGAGGTGACCCTCCACACAGGAATATTCACACAGCGACCATCAGGTGATAATACTGGAAATAAAAGGGAAAAAACCAGTCCAGCTCCCAAAACTTACTGGCCCAAAATGGAATGACAGATCTTTCGATAAGGATGCATTCGAAGAGATGTTGAACGGTGATCAAGCTCCAAGCGGAACAGCGGAGACCCTCGCTCACCACCTCACAGGCACCATCACCACAGCGTGCGACGCATCAATGCCTAGGAGAGCAAACACCAGGAACACATCACCGTGTTACTGGTGGAACGAGGAAATATTCGAACTCCGGGAAAAATGTCTGCAAGCCCGGCGTAAAGTCCAACGATCAAGAAGGAGGGCGGATTTCCAACAATGCCTGGACACCCTTAGACTGGCGAGACGTAGCTTAAATAGAGCCATTAAGGAAAGCAAAACTGCATGCTTTAAACGTCTCTGTCAAGAAGCCGACATCAACCCATGGGGCTCGGCATACAGAATGGTGATGACAAAATTAAAGGGCTATAAGACTCCTCAAATAACATGTCCGATAATGCTGAGATCCATAGTAGAGTACCTCTTCCCTCAAAGGCCTGCTGCTATGTGCAATATTATACGAGAAGTCAATCCAGAAGATATTCCTTTAATTACTCACGAGGAACTGCTAAGGGCATGCAGCAAGATAGGTGACAACAAGGCTCCGGGACCCGACGGCATCCCGAACAAGGCAGTAAAGGCAGCTGTAACAAAAAGACCAGACCTCTTCATAACAACAATGAAGCAGTGCCTTGAAGAAGGAACCTTTCCCGAAAAATGGAAAACGCAGCATTTGGTTCTACTTCCAAAAGGAAAGAAGCCCCCAGGAGAACCATCATCCTATCGCCCAATATGCCTATTAGACACCATGGGAAAGATCCTCGAGAAGATAATCTATAATAGATTACTCGCAGTAGTAGAAGAGAAAGGAGCCCTCTCAGATCACCGATTTGGCTTCAGAAGAGCACGATCTACTGTTGATGCCATAAGAGCGGTAGTCGATATCGCCAAAGGTGCCATCGAAGGAGAAAGATGGCTCTACGGCACAAAGGAGTATTGTGCAGTAGTAACGCTGGACATTAAAAACGCATTTAACTCTGCGAACTGGTCGTTTATTAGAAGGTCACTTGCCAGGATGGATACGCCATATTACCTGCTACGGATAGTGACGAACTACTTCAACAACAGAAAGCTGAGGTACAATACCGATGAAGGCGTAAAATACTACAACGTAACTGCGGGAGTTCCACAGGGATCGGTTTTAGGGCCACTATTTTGGAACATCATGTACGACGGAGTACTACGATTAGCGTTACCTGGGGGAGTAACGATAATTGGATTCGCCGATGACATTGCAGTCCTGACAGTAGCTAAACCGATCCGTGCAGTAGAATCAGCTACAAATGAAGCAATTGCCCGGATAAAAGATTGGCTAGTATCCGCCGGACTAGAACTAGCTGACCATAAAACAGAAGCTGTTCTTATAACCAGCCGGAAAACTGTCGAATTTGCCAACTTTCAGGTTGGTAACCAAACCATCAGGTCGAAAGAGGCAGTTAAATACCTTGGAGTAAAAAAGCATCGCAAATGCAGGGAGCTCTCTCGCGTATCATGCCTAACATCGGTGGACCTGGATACGCTAGAAGGATTCTACTCTCTAGAGTTATCACCTCAGTTCTGTTATATGCCGCCCCAGTCTGGGCGGAGGCACTGAGGACGAAGGAGACCAAAAGGAAACTATCGTCATCATACAGACTCTGTGCGCTACGGACAATCAGCGGCTTTCGAACCATCTCTGACGAAGCTGCATTTGTCATAGCTGGAATGGTTCCCATCGATATTCTCGCAGATGAAATGCTGAGGATATATAACAGAAGAGCATTGAGTCATCACGACGCCACTGGTATCAAGGTGATAAAAATTGAAGAAAGGGCAGCGTCAGCAGCTATGTGGCAAGCTCGTTGGGCTAATACAACAAAAGGCAGATGGACATACAAACTTATACCGACAATCCAAGATTGGATAAGTCGAAAGCATGGAGACTGTCTGGCCACGGTGGCTACCGCAAATATCTACACCGATTCGGACACGACAACTCACCATCCTGCCCGGAATGCCCAGGTGAAGATGAGGATACGGAGCACGCAGTGTTTTACTGCACACGTTTCACGGCATGGAGAATTACTCTGCCAAGTCCGTCATTACTCCTCGACCATATGTTACGGTTGGAAGAAAATTGGATGGCAATATGTTCTTTCGTAACAACTCTACAAAAAGAGTTGCGGAGAATCGAAAAGCTAAGAAGAGCAGCAGAAGCAACAGAAGCATCAGAAGCAGCAATACAAGAAGCATAGCATGAATTGCTAACCAGCCCCGCGAAGTAATACCTAACGGCAGTCCCGCGGGGAGAGTGGTTGAAGTGTGTAGGGTGTGTGTTTAGTACGTAGGCGTATTCCTGGCATCGAGTACTCAGGTTTGCGAATCGTGCATGCTAGTAGCACTCGGGCTACTAGTATCTATGAAGATTACACATCCCTGGCGCAATCAAAAAAAAAAAAAAAAAAAAAACACTGCTTGCAAAGAATCTCAAGCATAACGCGCAAATTATTGTTCATGTTGTCAGTTGTAGAAACATTGTAACCACTAGTCATTTTCAAAGAAGATACACAAAACTTCCACCATAGGTCATGAGAAAAGCATAGCGCTAAAAGGAAATAGAAAAATAGATATTTGACTAAAGTACTTATAAGAGTTCAACATAGAGTAAAAAAAAAAAAGCAAAAAAAAGAGAGTTTACAAACATATAAAATATTGTAACATAATGTAGCATAATAACTACGCCCTCGAACAGGCAACAAATTCCGAAGTGTCTTTTCATTGCTTTCTTTTGAGGTTCGTGTCTGAAATTAGTCACCACAGCTCGGATAATATCGCGGATAAAAGAGAACAAGAGAGAATTATAACTGCACGAAATGATTGTCATCTTGGAATTATTATATCAGAATTTTTCTTGCTCCAGTGGTCGAAGAATTTGCTAGAAGTTTCTGGCTATCAGAAACTTCTGCTATATAAGGACAGATGGCGATCAAAAAAAAGACACAGTTGGTTTAGAACCGTGGCGAAGAGATTGGAAAAGTGATAATGGGCGAAGTTGTAATTTGGTGATAAATTGAAAGTTGAGAGTGAACAAGAAAAAGTAATTAGTTTGGATTTGTGAATTAAGTAATAGAAAGGAGATAAAGTGATTTGAGAGGAAAGAGACCTTGTAAGAAGAGAATTTGCGAAGAATAGTGTAGTGTGAACTTGAATTGTTCTATAGACTAGAAAATAAAGAAATAAATTTCACAGAATAATTGTTTTATCTACTCGAGCCGTAGCTCGCATGTTACATTGGTGTCAGAAGTGGGATAAAACTTATTCTGTGAATAACTATTTCCGTGGTGTGAAATTGCACAAACAAAAAAAAAAAAAAAAAAAAACGATTTCTGTGTTGAGTTAATTAGTTGCGCAAAATGGGTCGCAAATTGGGAAAACTAACTATAACTCAACTAAAGGCAGAACTCAGTAAGCGGAACCTCGACACAACTGGGGGAAAAGATGCCCTGCTGATTCGTCTGGAAGAAGCAGTAACGCAGGAAGGTGAAAATCCGCACGACGTAGAGTTTGACGTGGAAGAGGAACCAGCAAGTACAGCAGCCGACCCGGGTATAACAAGTCTGCTCCTGCAACTTAAGTTAGTCATGGACGAACAAAAGAAAGCAATAGAAGACCAAAGGAATTCTATAGAACTTAAGCTGGACGAACAAAAGAAAGCAATGGACGAACAAAAGAATTCTCTAGAACTTAAGCTGGATGAACAAAAGAAAGCGATGGACGAACAAAAGAAAGCAATGGGCGACCAAAGGAATTCTCTAGAACTTAAGCTGGACGAACAAAAGAAAGCAATGGACGAACAAAAGAAAGCAATGGACGAACAAAAGAAAGCAATGGACGAACAAAAGAATTCTCTAGATGCTCTGGAAAGTAAACTTGATGAGCAAAACAAGAACTTGGAATCCAAATTCGAAGTGATCGAAGAGAAAATCGAGAAGGTCGAGACGCAACTCGAAAAAGTCGAAATTAGATTCGATGAAAATTTTGAGAAACATGAAACTCAGTTCGGGAAGATAGAGACTCAATTTGAAAAAGTGGATACGAAATTCGAGATAGTAGGAAAGCAAGTCGAAAATCTTGCTAAGGAGCTCAGCAACGTGAAGAGACAGAAAGCACGGGAATATTCCACTGACGGTCTGAGAAGAAAGGAGATGCAGCCTCCTATCTTCGATGGTCAAACATCATGGCCAATTTATAAAAGGCAATTCGAAGCGGCCGCAATGACCAATAGCTGGGACGATGAAGAGAAGTCCATTGCACTCACACTTGCACTGAGGGGTCCAGCTGCGGAGCTCTTGCAGACCATCCCGGAAGATAAACAGCAGAACTACGACTCTCTGGTTCAGGCTATCGAGATGCGGTTTGGGGATGAACACATGCAGCAGGTGTACAGGGTTCAGCTGCGTAGTCGAGTCCAGAAAAGGGGGGAAACGCTCCAACAGTTGCAAGCGGATATAGAGCGACTAGCCCATCTTTCATACCCTAAAGCCGGTGAGGAGCTTATCAACGAAATGGCGGTGGAAGCTTTTATTCAGGCCATAGAGGACAGACAACTGCAAATGGCTGTAAGGATGGCTGAAAAGCGAACACTCCCCGAGGCATTGGCATTCGCTCTGTCAATGAAGGCTGCGGACCAAGCATACCAGGGAATACACCGTGTCAGGGAAATGTCCGTCGTGGAATGCTCATGCCAGAGAACAGCCGTCTTGGATGAAGACAAAGCTCGCGGAAGTCAAATCCGTTGCTGGAATTGCAACCAAACCGGACACCTACAACGGCAGTGCAGAAGTGCACCTAGACGAGGAAATTGTCCACATTGCGGAAGTAGGAGAAGCAGAGAGGAAGCATCTGGCGGTGATAACATTCATCCTGTCAGTCAGACTTCCCAAAACCAGCAGTCGGGAAATGCGTAAGGACCAACTTCGCGGGGCAGAAGTTGGTTACTGGAATCGAGGCCCCCAGGACCACCATTCAAGTTTCGCAAACCAAACGGGGTAACAAGAGCCTGACAGTGGAGGCACTAATCAACAAGAAGAAGTGCGTAGCCACCATCGACACAGGTGCCACCGCCTCCATTGTAAGAAGAGATATCGTCAAAGGCTCCTGGCTGCACAACACCAACAGCTACTGCCTGAAGACTGCAACAGGGGAAATGGCGAAGGTATTTGGAGAAGTTCGTCTTACGATTACTCTGGCAGGACTGACGTTCTCCCATGCGTTTCTGGTGGCAGATATATGCGACGAGTGCATCATCGGAATAGACTTCATGAAAGCAAATGAAGTAATCTTGGACATCGGGATGCAAGTACTGAGGTATCGAAATGTGGAAATTCCGATGGTGTACGGAAACGAGAATGCCGCAACTCTCAGGACAGTCATTAGCAAAGACGAAGTTTTGCCGCCTTCTTCAGAGACAATCATTTGGACGAAGCTGGAAGGTGATCTTGGGAGCCACCGATTCTACATAGTAGAACCAGACCCAGAGAAGAATTCTCAAGACTACGTCGTGGGAAAGACGTTAGTCGAACCAAAGAACACCATGGTTCCAGTGAGAGTTTTGAACACAAGACCACACACTGTCAAACTAAGGCGAGGGGAGGTGACTGGAAAATGCACGCCGATTACCGCCGTCGCAACAATATCTGAACGTGATGCTCCAAAACCTCTCCCATCACCTTGGACAGCGGAAACGAGAGAGACGATTCTCCAGTCCAGTGAGCTGAATCAGGAGCAGCGAACTATGGCAGAGGATCTTATCAATGAGTACGCTGATGTATTTGCCTCACAGGACGGAGAATACGGCCGAACACACCTGGTACAACATCGAATAGACACTGGTGATACTAGACCAATTCGTCAGCCTGCTAGGCGCCTTCCATTGGCAAAGCAGACAGAAGTTGCAGAGATGGTGTCGGCAATGGAGAAAGAAGGTGTGATTGAAAGTTCCAAAAGTCCGTGGGCATCACCGGTTGTACTGGTTAAGAAGAAAGATGGCAGCACGCGGTTCTGCGTGGACTATCGGCAGCTCAATTACGTCACCAAGAAAGACAGCTACCCTCTGCCACGGATTGACGACACGCTAGACACACTATCAGGAGCCCGATGGTTTTCCACTCTCGACTTGAAGAGTGGCTACTGGCAGGTACAGATCCATCCAGAAGACCGGGAGAAAACCGCCTTCACCGCAGGAAATGGGCTATGGCAATTCACGGTAATGCCATTCGGGCTGTGCAATGCTCCGGCGACTTTCGAGCGATTGATGGAATGTGTCCTGCAAGGGTTAACATGGAAAACCTGTTTGGTATACTTGGATGATGTCATCGTCGTAGGAAAAACGTTTGCGCAACACCGAGACAATCTAAGGGATGTATTTCAAAGGCTTCGAAGTGCCCACCTGAAGCTCAACCCCAAGAAGTGCGCCCTGTTTAGAGCGGAAGTCAAGTACCTGGGACACATAATTTCAGCGAAAGGAGTGAGAACCGATCCGGAGAAGGTAGAAGCGGTGAAAAACTGGCCAGTCCCCAAAGACAAACACCAACTAAGGAGCTTCCTGGGCCTAGCCACCTACTACAGACGGTTCGTGAAGGATTTTGCCGGGATCGCAAAGAACCTGCACCAGTTGACGGAAAAGGGAAAACAATTCAAATGGTCAATTGAGTGCGAGAAGAGCTTCAAGGCACTTAAACAACGGCTATGCGATGCCCCGATACTGGCTTACCCCACTCCCGGGGAAACGTTCGTTGTGGATGCAGATGCTAGTAATGTCGGGGTAGGAGCCGTACTCTCCCAGGTGCATGACGGCCAAGAGAAGGTGGTTGCGTACTTCAGCAAGGTGCTCTCTAAGCCGGAAAGGAACTACTGCGTGACAAGGCGGGAACTTCTAGCTTTGATCTTGGCTACGAAGCATTTTCACAAATACCTCTACGGGAGGAAGTTCGTTCTTCGTACAGACCATGCAGCCTTAAAATGGCTATTACAGTTCAAGAGTCCTGAGAGTCAGGTCGCAAGATGGATCGAAAGGCTGCAAATCTACGACTACGAAATACAGCATCGTAAAGGAAAACTCCACTCTAATGCGGATGCACTGTCCCGGAGACCATGCAGAACGGATTGTAAACATTGTGCGCGTCAGGAAGAACGGGAGCTGGTTTCCATCCAAAGAATGAGAGCCGAACCTATCGCCGGCTGGAGCGTAGATGAGATCCGGAACGCTCAGAAGGAAGACCCGGATATCGAGCCGATTCTGGCCTGGAAGGAGAACATGGAGAAACCGGATCATCAGGACATCTCTCACAGAAGCCCGACCTTAAAGGCATATTTTGCGCAGTGGGACTCCCTCCATGTCCAAGAAGGTGTTCTGAGAAGAAAATGGGAATCCTCCGACGGAAAGTCGTTTGTAATGCAGCTTGTCGTACCACGGACGAGGGTCAAGGAGGTGTTACAGGAAATGCATGGCGGGGCGACCGGAGGCCACTTGGGAGTGAATAAGACGTTAGAAAAGGTACGAGAACGTTTTTATTGGTTAAAAGCGAAGGAAGATATCGAAGACTGGTGCAGAAAATGCGACGTGTGTGCAGCTAGCAAGGGTCCGAGAATCAAAACTCGAGGTAAGATGCACCAATACAACGTGGGAGCACCTTTCGAACGAATCGCCATTGACATCGCAGGGCCCTTTCCGGAAACCGACAATGGTAATCGGTATATACTCGTAGTGATGGACTACTTCAGTAAGTGGCCGGAAGCGTTTCCGATCCCTAACCAGGAAGCCAGAACCGTGGCGGAGCAGATCGTCTACAATTGGGTTAGCAGATTCGGTGTGCCCTTGGAATTGCATTCTGACCAAGGGCGGAACTTCGAGTCAAGAATCTTCCAAGAGATGTGTCAACTACTCGGAATCAAAAAGACAAGGACAACCCCGCTTCATCCACAGTCGGACGGTATGGTGGAGCGTTTCAATAGGACTTTGGACGAACATCTCTCGAAGGTCGTAGGTGACTACCAACGGGATTGGGACCGGCAGATTCCCTTGTTTTTGATGGCCTATAGAAGTGCCGTGCATAGCACTACTCGACATACGCCGTTCGAAATCTTATTTGGTGGAATAGCTCGTTTACCCAGTGAGGTGAAATTTGGATCTCCTACCAATGAGCCCAGAAATGAAGAAGAGTACGTGGCGGACCTGAGGGAAAGGCTTAGGGACATACACCAAAGGACCAGAAGCCAGATTAAGATGACGAGCGACCGCATGAAGACCAGGTATGATGCCAAGGCAACAACGTCAGGATTCCAGGAAGGAGATCTAGTGTGGCTGTATAATCCCCATCGCCAAAAGGGGAAATCACCTAAGTTGCAGCAGAACTGGGAGGGTCCCTACAGAATAATAGCCCGCATCAACGATGTTGTCTACCGCATCCAGCGAGGACCAAGGGCCAAAATGAAAGTGGTTCATGTGGACCGACTGAGTCGATACAATGGCCGAAGTGAGGACACACTTGTTCGGGACGAACAAGTCTAAGAGGAGGGCAGTGTAACATAATGTAGCATAATAACTACGCCCTCGAACAGGCAACAAATTCCGAAGTGTCTTTTCATTGCTTTCTTTTGAGGTTCGTGTCTGAAATTAGTCACCACAGCTCGGATAATATCGCGGATAAAAGAGAACAAGAGAGAATTATAACTGCACGAAATGATTGTCATCTTGGAATTATTATATCAGAATTTTTCTTGCTCCAGTGGTCGAAGAATTTGCTAGAAGTTTCTGGCTATCAGAAACTTCTGCTATATAAGGACAGATGGCGATCAAAAAAAAGACACAGTTGGTTTAGAACCGTGGCGAAGAGATTGGAAAAGTGATAATGGGCGAAGTTGTAATTTGGTGATAAATTGAAAGTTGAGAGTGAACAAGAAAAAGTAATTAGTTTGGATTTGTGAATTAAGTAATAGAAAGGAGATAAAGTGATTTGAGAGGAAAGAGACCTTGTAAGAAGAGAATTTGCGAAGAATAGTGTAGTGTGAACTTGAATTGTTCTATAGACTAGAAAATAAAGAAATAAATTTCACAGAATAATTGTTTTATCTACTCGAGCCGTAGCTCGCATGTTACAATATATACAACAAAGAACACAGCTTACGATGCACCAGTATGATCATCTCCATCGGCATCGGCAATTGAGTTTAAGCTTTCCAGTGAGCTAATTAAAAGTGTTTTATCTGCTGCAGTAACTCGAATGTAGACTCTCCCACCTCTGGTAAAAACACTCGAAAGCTTCTTACGTCGCTTCAGCACAAGAGCTTTCCGAAAAATGTTGTTATTGTATGACGTTAAACTTTTATTGACATAAATGCGGCTGTCAGAATCCATTCAAACATCACGAAGGCAAAGAAAACTGGTTTTGTTATTTTTCCACCTCTGATGAATAGATTTTAGCAGTGTAGTTCGGCGTGTTGGACAGAAGATCACAGATCACACTAATCAGATCGGGCACTTCCCAGAATCCTTCCTTGCTCCTATCTCCCCAGATGATCTTTATCAGGTAAGGATCACTAGAGCTAAGGAATTTTTTAATGAAGGTAAACAACAGGTGACGTTACCTGGTAGGAAAAATAAGCATATAGCTGCAGGATTGCTAGCATTTATAGCTTGTTCAGCCGAGGAGTTGGTTTCTGACGTTGGTGTTGAGGCCCTGTCTTCTGACGCCTTGGGCATTGAGCATGCGTTTAGCCTGCTGTTTAGCGTCAACTACTCGTAGTCTTTGCTGAGCACTGAACTTTGAATATGCAACTGGTGCTCCGTTCTTAGTAGAGGCTGCAGACTTGGTGTTATCGGCTGGCTTCACTAATCCCTTTATCCTCACTCGAATCTGAGTGAAGTTAAAGAATAGCTTACATTTCTGTTTTATCATGTAGTCCTGTGATCTCTCATCTACAGATAATGTTATTGTTTCTTCACAGCTTTTTTCTTTCGTAACCCTGAGGATTCGCCATCTTGACGTGGAGACGCCGGCGTTATGCTTTGTAATCTAAGAAGATTTCTTTGGGCATTTCGGCACCAGCGGTGATATAAGTTACGCATGTGAATAACCTGGGAATGTTACTTCCCTGAGTAATGCGCAGACTTGCATTTGGCCATGGTTTTATTCTCTCGACCATAGACATGAGCCAGTTGTTGGCTTCTTTGTTGTTGCAAGTGATTCCTATCCAGCCATCTCTAAGTGAGAGTGCGACACATTTGAGGTGTGGAATGTTGCTGTCGGATTTGTCCGCCTCTTTTAGTAGGATATTTTTGAGTAGCTGCATTTGTTGCATTGTAAGCCTCTCTACAGGGTACATGGAGTGCATTATAGCTACTTTGCATTGGCTTGTTGACGGTATTCTTCGCTATTTCTGCGTTGTATGGTACATTCTGTGTCTGTGCAATTTGTTTGTCCATTGGCATGGACTGGCGCGGTTCGGCAGTTTTTGGAGATGAGAAGCTCTGCTCATCTGTCTCCATCTCACATTGAGACACAGGGAACGGAGTAGAAATTCTTATTCTGACTCTGTGTTATCTTTTTGTTTTTATTTATTTGTGTTTTTGTTTCGTTTTGTTTCATATTTTCTTTTATTTTGTTGCCACGAGTAAGGCGAGAAATATAAGTCCACACCTATAGAGCTCTTATGAAGGTGTAAGGCTGGATTGCTATGAGAGGTCGCCTGGTATATCATAGGGACGATAAGATAGCGATGCACATTTTTTAATTCCCTACATCATTCAGTCCTTGGTACATAGTCCAATACTCCTTAACTTGGGAAGTTTACTCATGGTCCGCGGAGGTATCGCGCCTCCACCAGACTACGTGACCTTCCCCTATCCGCCATCTGGGCACGCGCCAGGTCGGCTGAGAAGCTCGAAGTTTCCCGGCTTGTAAGTACTTATTATTAGTGAACATTATTCTGTAGGATTTCATCTACTGTTGACTTTTGCTGCGGCTGGTATCGGTTTCTGAGTGATTGACTGTCGAAACAATTCTATTTAAATGTTGATGCTACTGGTTACAATTATGATACATATATCGCCTCTGCAGCTCTTGACAGATCGCATCTCTTACTTAATTTCCTCTACTGGTTCTGGATATTTTATGAATTCAGTGCTAGTGTTGGGAACGACCTCAATTGAGAAGTCAATATCATCTGCATCTGTTATGTTATGTAGGACGCAACACGCTTCTACAAAGTGGTATACTTTTTTAACACCCCTTAGTTCGCAGTTGTACGTCCGGCGGTCACATACAATTCACAATGCTGGACAATGTACATAAAGTATGAGAGCAAATTAACTGCAGCTGAGATGAAGATGCTTCGCATGACAGCAGGAGTAACAAAGTTTGATAGAATAAGAGTTCGAAGATTCGAGGAAGCCTTCATGTAAAAGAATCCATCACAAGCAAGATAGAGCACGACCGGCTCAGTTGGTATTGTCATGTTCAAAGGAGAGATCCTTCGAACCCCTTCAAAGAGGCAATATTAATCAAAGTTCCTACACAATCGCGCAAAGAAGGCAGAGCAAAAAACAACTGGATCACACAAATGCAAAAACACCAGCATTTGATTGGCCTCAGTGACGAAGTGATCCGAAACCGGGAAGCCTGCTGATACTTCCTGAGGTCAAACCCCACAGGCGGACCAGTAGGAATGCAGTAAAGTGGGAGGGTTGTGATCCTTCTACTTCAGTTTACAATACTACAATTGTAGAAACCGTTATGCGGGCATCCCAAAAGAGTGTTTTATGACGACACGGCAGGTGCTCAATTTGGGATTCAAAATTATTAGATGTACATATGTAGAATCACCTAGTAGCACAGACAATAAATATACAGATGTTGCACTCCCATACAAAAAACTGATGTATGAAAATGAAATCCAATGAAAAAAAAAGCTTTTTAAAAAACTTCAACTAAAAAACTAACAACAAAATCTTTTTTTTCTCTTTCTCTCTTCTACTCTATCAAATCAGGGGTCGAATTACCGCATCAGTTATCGAGCAACACGTGACTGATAAATGTTGATTTGACATGACCGCTTAAGAGACCGAGTATTGAGTGTCGAAATTTGGCATTCTGTCATCAGTGATCGTGTATTTATTTATTCGATATAGTTTCTGCTGACAAACTGGGGTACAATTGGGAGAAAATATGTAAGAATATCTTTGTTTATTGCTGTTTTGTTTGAAATTTATTTTAGGTTCAGTCTGCAAAAGGAAATTATGGCAAATTTTATGAGCTGGGACAGCGGTTTAGGTGCATCCTCTAAAATTTATCTTCTCCATTATAAATAAGAATGCATTCTTATTTACCTGACTGTTTTGGTAGAACTGCAATGAAAAGTGTATGTTGTGAAAGATATTTTCAGAAAATTATAGTTTTGTATACGTACGCAGAGTCTTGTAAAGAGAAGGGATCACTTATCTCTTAAAAGGCTTCGTTCAATACACTCATAGTGATTACTTTTTATCTTCTGGTTCAGAGGATATCAGAAGACGAAAAATAAAGTAAATATTCAATTTTCAATTGAAGACGAAAAATACAAAACTTTTCCTCACACAAAAATAAATAGTTTTGACATCTGAATTCCAATCTGAATTCAATGTAGTAGAATTATACTAGTACAATTTTCAAAGTGCACTCGATACGAGACCGTTCTTATATGATCATCCCAATGTAGTTACTCGATCACTCGATAGCGTATGGATTTCATTCACTCGTTAACTGATGTCGTAATTCGACCCCAGTAATCACATGAAAAATAATACACAGAAAAAAAAATCAGAAACCTTTTTTTTCTACTCTCTTCTCACTTGATCATGGCACACACAACATAGTTCCAATCCACCTGTAGATATTCCGAATCGTCTTCTTCGCAGTTGGAACATTTCGATTTGAATAAAAATATTATCGATGTAACTTTGGCTAGCAGGGAGTTAAATTCGGAAACACTTGGATTACTTTTATTAATATTTTAAATAAAAAATAATATTAAATATTTATACATACATACATACATACATAAATCGATAAAATATAATATTTGTATTAACTAATATATGAATATAATATATATGTATGAAATGCCTCTAAAGGGCCAACACCTGGACTCTTGTTTTATTGCAGAAAATCGAGTTGAAAATCTGGATGCACAAATCACGCACTTTTATATTTTGTAACTTTCATCTACTTTTCACCACAAAGTGCAACGAAATGATTGACTTTTCCCATATACAACGCATACGCGTTTGCAAAACTTTCATTCATGAAAATGTATTCTTTTGCTGCGGTGGTATGGAATTCACACCGTCATGCATCTTCATGCCCCTTCTCGCAAAAAAAAATTGCTCCGAAACGGAAACATACGCCTCGGAACGACCTTTGGCTATCAAACATGGACAACGATCGGATTCTGGAACGTTAAGACCCTCCTGGACTCACTCCAAGAAGGGCCTTACAACGCCAGATTCCTCCAAATGGAGCGCGAATTCGTACGGTATAAAATAGACATCTTAGGGCTGAGTGAGATAAGATGGTTCGCCAACAAAAAAGTACTGTCATGCTCTACTCTGGTAAACCAGCTGGAAGCGCACGGAGGTCTGGAGTAGGACTGGTGCTAACTCCAGCAGCGCGTAAAAGTCTCATATCCTGGAAACCTCACAGTGACCGGATATTGACGGCCAGATTCCAGAGTAGAGTAAGGAAGGTCACCATCATGCAGTGTTATGCTCCGACTGATGACGCGACTGAGGATTAAAAGGACAATTTCTACAGCCAGTTAGGTGCCGTCTTCAATGAAACACCTAATGGGGACACCGTAATGGTGATGGGGATCTCAATGCCAATGTAGGTAGTGACAACAACATGTTTAAAAACACTTGATGGGAGTTCACGGCCTTGGAGACCGAAACGACATGTCTCAACATAGTCGACGTCAAACTGGCTAGAACCACGAGCAACTAATCTGGCTTCAAAACGTTCACCTTCATTCTCTGTTGGGCTCTTGATCTGATATACCCACTTGGTATCCACCAACTTCCGATTTTTCGGCAAGTGCGCTAAAGTGCGCTAAAGTGCATTTATTGTTTTTCTTCAATGAATGGATCTCCTCGTCCATGGCGACCTTCCACTTTTGTGAATCACCAAAATTGTTGGCATCTTCAAAAGAAATTGGTATAAAGAACTCAGCAATAAAAGTAAATCCTTCCTCAATAGAACAGTTCATTTCACTTTCAACTTTCTTTCTTCTACTTCTTAAGCGATTTCTAATATTTTCACTTTCTTGATGCTGTTCAACCTCTTGCTCATCACCGTCACTAACAACTTCCTCACAAACATCCTCGAAGTCATCAGCTTCACTATGACTTCCGCCACTAGTTTCATTAACTACAAGACTATTTTCATCGGTTGCCTTAGCATTCTCTCCATCATCAACAGGCAAATCCCTTTGAGAATCTTTGCTGTTTGCCATAATGCGCACAAAAACTTCTTCACAATCAGGTTTTAGAATTTTGTTATCTTCACGGAAAATAATGTATCGACAGATCTCAATTTTATTATTCTCTGGAGTATATGCTCTACATCTCTTAACTCCATCGGCGTATCCTACAAAAATGCCTTTCTTAGACTTCCTTCTGTCTTTTCTGATGTGGTACATGAACAAATATGTTACTGCCAAAAACGTGTAAATTACTGATGTCAGCCGCATGTACAAACCACATTTCATATGGACTTTTCCCTTTTTCTGGACTGGTTCCAGTACAATTAAGAAGAAAGACCGGCCTCAGCCCACAAATTAAGGTCTAAACATTGTGCGCGAATTACTGTTCGTGCTGCTTCCACAATGGTTTGCATCCCCCGCTCTGCGCAACCATTCTGCTCTGGTGTGTATGGCACCTTCTTTTAGTGAAGAACTCGATGTTATGATAAAATATTTCTTACCACCTGATTCGTGTATTCCAAACCATTATCAATGGGAAGAATCTTTACCTTAACATCTGTCCCTGGTGCGACTGCTTCCAAATACCTTTTTATATAGGCTTCCACTTCAGTTTTCTCTTTAACCCTGCAGTCGTCGCGCACCAAAAAGTCACACCAGTCGTCGCGCGGATTACATATGTAATCCATTTTAAAATTAAAGTAAAACCCGTATGCTTTAATTTTTTCAAATTTATTTTGCTGCAAAATGCAATTACATATTACTTAAAGATAAAAAACATAAATTATTACTCCATAATACAAAAAAAAATATTTTGGTGGAAAAAAAGGAACTTTGGTGGATTACAATAGTAATCCGCGCGACGACTGCAGGGTTAAGAAAGAAAATTTTTTGAAGTGCGAAAAATCATCGTTGAATGGTGGGAAGTATCTGGATCCACCTGCCAAGGCCTTTTGCAGGGGACCACATATGTACGTCAGAGTTCACAAGTTCTCCTATACAACTCTTACTCTGATGAAATACTGCACGATGTTGCTTCCCATATGCGCATGCTTCACAAAAGAAGTTATCAATGTCACCGAAAATAATATTTCTGGATGTTAGAAAATTTCTAATATTCTAATATGCTAAATGATTTTCTTCCCAGCTGACATTATTATATGACAAACATTTTATGTCTCCTCTGCCATATGAATTGATTGTGTTCCCATCGCCTAACCTCACTGCAAATGGGTGATCAAACTTTTAATAATTTATGAACCACTCTTGCTTGTCATGTGGTCACTTGTACCAGAGTCTAGGAACCACTCTTCAGATCGGCCATCGCACCCTCCTCTTTCTCTCTACGCTTGGGACAGTCATTTTTCCAATGTCCACTATTTTTACAATAAAAACATTTTCCTTGCTTTACTGGTTGCTTAACTCTCTGCCCAGATTTCTTGTATGCAAACTGCTTACTGGCAACCAAAGCATTACTTGTTTCATATTCACCGTGACTGTTTTGAGAAGTCATGCGAACTTCCTCTATTACAAACCTAGTTGTCAGGTTGCCTAGAGTCGGCTTATCTGCCAATGTTGATTCAAGGCCATTAAAATGTTCGTGATGAATCTGGAATTCAAAACACTCTCTCTAGAAACACTTAGAAATATATAACGCGAATCTTTTGTGAAACTGTAAAACTGCTGTTGAAGTAAATGAGTGCTAGCTTCAGATTTTTTTTCATAAATGCTTTCTAACTTCCACATTTCCTTCGAAGTTTTGCTATTTATTATATGCAAAAGTGGTTGTGGGCCAATAGAAGTGGCAATCACACTCTGAGCCTTACTATCAGCGAGATTCCATAAACGCGTTATTTGCAATTTGGATTAACATCAGTACGAGGAGACAAAATTGGTTTTAATTCATTCCCTTTAACATACTTCAGGAGATCTGAGGAGTTTAAAATAATCTTTGGAATTTTCAAATATTCCATTGATCTCCGTTAATCAATTTTTCGACTTTAAATTAATTTTCTCTGTCGACATTATAAAGCAATTGAGCACATAAAAAAAAACCCTTATCATGCAAAGTCCATGCAAAAACAACTACAGTTGAAATTAAACTCAATGCAGGTTCCCACTAGAGTAAGAGTGGGACTACGCGGTTAATATGGACTACCAGCTTTTCTCGGAACACACAAATGCAATCGGGGTGAAAGCTGTTTACATTCATGAGCAAGCTCCTTAAAAATACTTTAATTTAATTTCAACCGCCGGCCGGCGAGGACGTGTTTGTGAGTTTTGCGCAGTTTCTGGAAATTGGTGTTGCTGATTATTTATTACGCGTAAGTCATTTTCTTTTTTCTACCATTAAAATGTAATTTTGTTGATCCATTGTTTTTTTAAATACAAAAAGTAAATGTGAAACATGATATTTGCTTTAAAAAAAAAGGTGATTAAGAACTACAGTTTTTTGTAAAATCATTGATTTTTTCCACATCAAACGATGTGGCTAATATGGACTACCATTGGGTAGGCTAATATGGACTAGTGGTCCATATTATCCACCGTAATATTATTAGTAAACCGATTTATTTCACTTTTCTTGAGTCCACCTTATTGTTACATGTCGATATTTAAAAGCCCCAAAATTACATAATGTACCGAAAACTACTCTTCTAAGACTGTTTTTTTTAAAAAAAAAAAACGTTGATCCTGAAACTTTGGTAGGCACTAAGTTAGGTCGTAGACCAGTTTTTCCAGAAAATTCAAAAAGATGCTAGTGGAATATGTGTTTGAAATGGTCAGATTCCAAACTATGGCTTTTGGCTTTCTCACCCAGTTGAACTGGCAGGTGTGGGTCTCAATAAACCGATCGATTATCGATCACTATTTTATTTTATTGAGATCTGCACTTGTCATTGTGGTGCACTGTTCGGAAATCTGGTTCCACCCATCCACCCACCGGTTTTGCCAAACGGTCGCCTCTCCAGAGAACACACGCAGCGGACTTGGATACATACAGTGACCAAGTTCATACTCGAGTTTTTTTTTGTTGTTGAAGCTGATCAGCCCATACAGCTTAATACATAGAGCTGATCAGGCGATAGATCCGCAAAATTATTCGACCCTTGGTCAATTGTGTTCCAAACCTGATGCTGTAGTCTCTGGAGAGGGAAATCACGCAATGGGCCCGAGAGGGACCAGCAGACCGCCGTTCCTTTCCTCTGATCAGGCGAGAGATCCGCAAACGACACTCGCTATTTGGTATACCTAGCTGGTCAGTAGGAAAAATACGAGAAAATACCCAAAACATTTTGCTCGTGAGCAACCATACTTTTTCTAAACAACAAAAGAAAAAAAAGAGGTCATTTGAATTAAAAAAAAATATCCAATTTAAAACAAAAACGAAAATACAAGTTACAAGTCACAATTCAACAGCACACATTTAACGAAAAACATCTAAAGTGATATTAATCCCCCTCAAATATATACAATGTACATATATACCTATATATATCGAAATATTATTACGAAGCAACAACGGAACGTTGTTAAAGTGTTTAAATAAAATTGTTGGTTTTATTTTGTTTCCAAAAAAGGGGGAACGCAATTGCCAGTGTCGGATACCCAACATAATTTGGTTTCTTAAATAGTTAAAAAAGAATGATTCTAAAATCTAAGGACACAGAAACAAAAACCCCCACACCCACGTGTCATATCGCGGACAAAACAGGCCGTTCTAATATTTAGCATTGCCAAGCCGCGCGAGGAGAATCCCGAGGAACTAGGCGAGGATGCTGAAGATGCAGACAAATTAAGTCCCTAAATTAAAAGTAATAAAATAAAAAAAAAGAGGAAACTACTATATCTAATCTATTAAAACAAAAAGTAATAATCATTACACAGCCCAGAGCTGAACAAGTAAGTAAATTGTAAAAGGCAAATAAAACAAAGAAAGGATTTCTTGAAAAACACAAGTAGTTTTTTTCTTTTTTTTTGTTTCAAAAAAAAAAATATATTAAAATGAAGATATTTGTATTTATTTAATCTTAAGTGTATATTGAATACCAATAAAAAAAAAAAACGGCAATTACTAATAATGTATAAAAATATTACATATATATATATATATGCGTATATTACCTTGCCCTTTTAATCGAATGCTAGTTAACAAATTTAATAATACCTGTGGGAGATCTCTCATCTTTTATTTATTAAACCATGGTTTTGAATTTATTATTAGCACCCTTATAATAGTAATAGTAGCATATACATATATACATAAATATGTCTATAATTTTTTCCTATTCACCATTTAAATTCCATTTCGAGGTGGACAAATGTAAAGATAATATTTATAATTGCAACCAAAAAACAATTTAATGTTCTGTATTAAATTCCAATTATTAATCAATTAATAAAGGCAAACTTGTAATGATAGTTTAAAGATTAAATAGTGTGTCTCATTGCGATGGCAAGGTTGGTTGGTCCGGGCGGTAAGTAAAGCAGAGTATCAGTTCCTTTTAGGGTGCCATATTAAAATCAGCGGACGCTGGCACATGGCAGGATGGATATAGACCCGCTAGGAGGACGAAAACCAGTTCCTCGCAAGGTAGTGTTAGGATGTTAGGTACCTTTTTTTTTTTCTTTTTCTTTTTTGGATTCATGCATGCATATTTTTTTTATGTAGTGGTGATCGTGGAGATGCGTAGGTGCAAGAACCCACCCTCCGAAGAGCGAAGCTGAGACCAGCAAGGCATGCGCCCGCACCGAGCAACCCACGGTTCCTTTTCCCTTCCTTTCCTTCAATCCATACCCATTTTCCCCCAAGTTTTTTTCAGTCTCCTGTAGACTATTATCTGTCCCCCCACCCCAACTCAATCACCCTCCATTACATGTTGATAATGGAGTCAACATTTGTTGGGCTCACCAGAAATGATATTAGAAACTTAGCTTTAATTCTCATCTATTTTCAAAGGAAAACGAAGTTGCGAACAAATACTTGCTAAACTTGCTTTTAAAAAGAAATCCTAATTTGTCATTTCGGTCATCGACGGAACATCCCTTGCGAGGGCACAAGGATTCACTAAAGAACGTGTCCAAGAGTTTTTTGATTTGCTGGAAAGAGATATGGATAAATATAACTATTCAGCAAACAATATTTATAACGTCAATAAGACCGGCATAAGCGTGGTGCCGTCTAAATACCCAAAAGTCTTAGCATTAAAAAGGAAATTGGTGCTCTCACTGCAGCAGAAACAGGTGCAACCATCAGAAAAATTGTCTGCACGACTGATGCTGGCACATTTGTGCCACCGTTATTGATATTTCCCCGCAAAAAACGCAATCCACAACTTTTGAAAGGAGTACCACCAGGATCTATTTACGAATGTCATCCTTCCGGATGGGTTCAGACCGATATTTTTACAATTTGGTTTGAACATTTTATTAAGCATGTGAAGCTGAATCCCCAATTCTTTCAATTTTGGATGGACATTCAAGCCACACGCGAAACATAAAACTTATTGATATGGCATGAGAAAATCAGGTCAGTATATTGTCGATTCCTCCTCATTCCAGCCACAAGATTCAGCCGCTGGACAAAACATTTATGGGTCCATTAAAGAAGTATTTATCTGAAGAGATACGCATTTGGATGAGGACAAATTCCAGACCATTGACTGATATGCCAGAATTATTTGGCAAGGCCTACCTGCGAGTCCAAACTGGAGAGATAGCAGTTAATGGATTCCGGACCACTGGAATATACCCGCTTGATCGGAATATCTTTTGGAATCATGAATTCTTAAAATAATGAAAATAATGAACCTGTTGCTGTATGCTCAAGCCCAATTTCAACCTAGTGATATGCTGCCAACTACAAGCAAGTCAGAAAGTCAAAATATAATTTTGACACCTGCTGACATATTCCCGATTCCTATTAAGAAAAAGGCATGAATTAATAGTGCTAGACCAGCTAGAAAAGCAACATTGCTTTCTGGGTCCCAATACAAGTGCTCTTTGGAAGAGTCTTTGAAAAAATTGCTGATATAAACAATAAACCGAGCACTTCGAAGCAGGCGCTTCAGGAGATATTTGCTGAGAAGATAAATTGTTCAAGTACAAATTTAAATATAATTTCTAGCTTATTGAAATATTTATCTATCTAATTTTATTTTTCTAATTCAGGGAAAGAGAAGACAAAACAAAATAAAAAGAAAATAGAGTCAACCTCATCATCAAGCTCTGATTTGGAACATTATAGCTGTCATAATGAGTCCGACGATGAAATTGATCAAGTCAAGACCGTTGCCGCTGGTGGGAAAGGAGATACTGAATGCATATATTGCAGAACTTTATATTCAGAAGATTGGTCAGGTGAAATTTGGATTCAATGCGTTTCATGCCACATTTGGAGCCACGAACAGTGTGCTGGGTGCGAAAAAGCAATATTCACTTGCGAGTTTTGTACCTCCTAAACAGGTTGGGTAATATGGACAATGTGGTCCAAATTACTCTCCATTTTTGATTTTGTATGTTTTTGTGTTATTTTCTTATTTCATTTATGTTATTTTTTTTATAACTTGGATTCATGTTTTTGTTATTAGTTATGTATTATAATTGTTCAGTTTATTTTTTAAAACAAAAAGCAATATTAAAACTTACATCATCTGTGTTTTATTGACAAAAATAACATTGGTGGTCCATATATATGTATGTACCTCCCTTACTCTACTATTCGTCAGCAACCAACTATTTATTCAATAAATAAATAGTTGGTAATCAGTCTTAGTACTGATTAATCAAAAAAAAAAAACCGCTCCTCTTTCAGCACAGATTTTCAAAACAAAAAAAGAAAAAACTTAAAAATTAAACTTTTTCTTTTACACCGACGCAACTGAGCCCATAACCTGTTGCATAAGAAAAACTACGACCGCTTAGTTCAATGGAACTGATTAATTTCATTGTGTTTACATTATTACATATTTGACTGTTTGCTTGGGATGTATAGATATGTAGTGTAGCAAGTAATTTTACAATAAAAAATTATTCAACATGGTGTTTCCTTATTATTTTAAAACATGTGGAGTTTTTTCCAATAGCGTTGATACTCCCCGTCGAATTGAGGAATCTCTGGAATTTCAGACTTCCTTTCATTCTCTTTCATGTTTAGGTTACTTATGTATCGTCTTTTTCTTGTTCTTTCTTGTATCCGTCAATTCCTTGGATGGATAAACACTATCATCAACGCTAACATTTTCTAAGAATTGAGATTGTGTCATATATTCGTCCTGGAATAATTCTCATTAAGATGGATTTCCACGCAGATTTCAGAATTTTCTGAAATCTCTCGGGTAATCGATTTATTTTGTTTCCCTTCCCCCCAAATCTTTTCCATCTTCATTTTGTTTTTCTATGTCTATCCATTTAATGAGTAGTTAGTATTACTAATGGTATGGTTGCCACTAAGAAGGTACTCCTCATCCAATTCATTAGTTTCTACGATGTCTACGATATTATTTTTATTATTTATTTTTCCTCTGCCTTCCTTTCTTTTTGTTGTTCTTTCTTGTAATTATCCATCCTAGGGATGGATAGGTGATTTTAAGGTCTTTTAATAACTACGAATATGACATTAACCTCGAACTGTATCCCATTACGACGCTTCTCTACGTCTTTCCTTCTCTTGATGAACGTCTTTTGTGGGGGCTCCTTCCTGCTCATGGATGATCTTTGGCTTTTTGTAATTCTGTGCATGTATCCGTCCCTTAGATGGATAAATAAAGTCTACAAATTTAGAATCAAGCAGGTATTTATCCTGATATTTTTTCCAATCACGACGGTAATTTCCATCAAATTCGGGAATATCAAAGGTTTCCAAATTCTGGTCTTGGATATTAGATTTTCTTTGTTTTACTTTCTTCTTCTTCTTCTTCTTTGAAATTCCTGCCATGTCTTCGATTATAGATTTCTCTTGACTTCCGTTTTTACACTTCCCTACGCTTATCCATTCTGAATCGATAGCATCTGCAATTTTTAGATATTCTAAAAATTGAGCGGCGGATAGATAAACGACGTGAAATTGTTTCTCAGTGCGGCAGAACTCGCCGTCGACTTTTGCAACTTTCAACATCTCTAGGTATTTCATTTGCATCCCTTCTTTATTCTGCCACCCCTTCTTCTTTTGTTTTTCCATTTGTTTATCCATAATTTGGATGGATAACTAATTTCTGCAATTTTAAGGTCCAATAGCTTTTGGTTGTGTGTTCTGACGGTGAAATAGTTCTATCTCACTTCAATCTTAATTTGATCAATTTGATCTTGAATCTGCTGGTATAATTTCAAAGTTTCATCTAGTTTAAGAATTCTATTCTTGATTTGTGGCGCGGTTACTTTTTCCAGTATACAATGCGAAGAGGTGAGCATTTTTGTCATTTCGGTTCTTAGAATAGTACGTGATTGCTTTAAATCCTCTATTTCCTGCTGCATGCCTATAAAATAAGAGAAAGCGGATTGGAAGATTTCAAATAAGAGTGGATAGCAAGTATTGTGAGATATCTGTAAAAACTTAGAACTATTACATTGATTCCACGGTTAGGTTGAAATATTAAGCATTTTGCGTTAGGAAAACGGTATGTACCAGAGGCAGTATCCTGACAAGATTTTCAAGAGATATTAAGATGAGAATAAGCACTTTCGAAGGATGACTTTTGTTGGTTACTGTTGACTCTAACAAAATGACTGAATACAAATATAACAAAGACTTGATCCCTACCAACGTTATCCGTCTCTGCGTAGAAAAATGTCTTAGATATGAGCACAGAGAAAATTTAAACTTCAAAATACTGACCAGAAGAAGCATAAGACGCACATTCGATCTTCGATTGTGTGAGCAAGACATGGCGTACGGTATACAGTTCTGGCTAAGAATTGTGGTACTGCCTTTACAGGGGTCTTGGTTGAGGCCTACGAGTAGTTCATTTTAGTGCTACAGTACTCAGCGGTAGCGGTTTATATCGACAGACACTTACGGATTCAACACGGTTTTTATCCGTTTGTCTGTCACACGCTTGTAACTGTTGAACCATTTGACTGAAATACACAAATGCTATGTGATGAACCGAAAATCAAAAAAAAAAAAAACATCTGTCAAGTAATGGCAGCATCACCAAATCTAACATTTACTCTGTGTTGATCATCTGCTTGCAAGAGCAACCTCAAAAATTAATTTATATACAAACCTTTCATTATAAAAAAAATAATAAAATACATTCCTTACATCTTATAGGGAAAAATCATATCCACTTTTAATGATTTTCATATAAAACTATTTACACACCATTCAAAACCGACGGAAACCATTTTTATATTAGGTGCACAACTAAGTTCTCTGTGTTTGTTTGTCAATAGATGGCTCCAGCAGTAAGTGCTTGTCGATTTTGACATATCCAAAACGTCATGAACCGAGCTTAGACATATGGTAAATAGACTGTTTTGACACATTAGTGATTTTGTTTTGGCGTCATATATAATACTTTTCTTCTTCTTCTTCTTCTTACGGCGAAGTTATGATCCGGAGTAGAAGGATCACAACCCTCCCACTTTACTGCATCCCTACTGGTCCGCCTGTGGGGTTTGCCGGTTTGAAGGCTTCCTCGAATTTTTGAACTTCTTATTCTATCAATCTTCGTTACTCCTGCTGTCATGCGAAGCATCTTCATCTCAGCTGCCGTTAATTTTCCCTCATACTTTTTGTACTTTGTCCAGCATTGTGAACCGTATGTGACCGCCGGACGTATAACTGTGGTGTAGAGTCTTCCTTTAAGCTTAGGGGGAATTTTTCGATCACAGAAGATAGCGGAGTTTTCCCGCTACTTCATCCACCCTACGCTTACGGGATGATTGATATCATCATCACAAGTTGCTTCGCTATTGATCATAGATCCCAGATATTTGAGCTTTTCACACTTGGGAAACACTTTTCCATTCAAGTAAATGTCTGGAATAGGCCGGTGTGGATCAGAGAACGGGCAGCACAGATACTCTGTCTTTTTTTAACTATGTAATACGGTACCCATTTCCCTCCAAAACATCCACCCATACATCAAGTGCTCGTTGCAAGGCCATTTGATCTTCACTTATGATAGCTCCATAGTCAGCAAAGAATAACTGATGCACTTTGGGGTTCGTCACTTTTCCTTCAAGCAGATAATCAAGGACTGCAATAAATAGCAAAGAACTAAAGACGCTTCTCTGGTGTACACCGACTTTGATTGGGAACTCTTCGGTGACTCCTGCGGGACATCTTTCTCTTGTCCTTGCTCCCTCATATATGTCCACGATCATGCGCACTTAGGTTTCTGGAACTCCTCGTTGTCTTAGCGCCACCCATAAGAGATCTCTTGGTTGTCTATCAAAGGCTTTTTCAAAATCAACCAACACCATATGCAAGTCCTTTAAGGAATCACGATGTTTTTCCATTATGATCCTTATACTTTGGATTGCATCTGTTGTTGATTTACCCGAGACAAACCCGCACTGGTCATCAGATAGCCCTTTTATTTTCCGCAGTCGACCATCTAATACCCGCTCAACGATCTTCATGGTGTGTGACATCAGCTTGACAGAACGGTAGTTATCGCAGTTTCGCGTATCGCCCTTCCCTTTGTGCAAAGGAAGAAGATAACTTTCCCTCCACTGGTTAGGCATTGGATCACCGCTCATAAGTTTGGAGATAAGAATCATGAGCCATCTGGACCCGATGTCTCCCATCTTTTTCCTGAACTCAGAGTGTATCTCGTCTGGCCCAACCGCTTTTCTTTTTTTGGAATATTTGACGGCATTGCTAACTTCTTCGACAGTAATGTCAGATATTTCGTCATGGTTAGGAGCGGCTCTTGGAAAGTATACCCGGGAAAACTGTTCGTTCAGAAGTCTTTCACAATACTGTCGCCATCTGTGGAGAATTTCGTTGTCTTCGACAAGAAGCTGGCCTTGAGCATTGTTAATGAACTTTGGGGAACGAATCTCCTGAGCATTTCTTCTTCTCTGGGCGGCTATTTTGAAGATAGTTGCTCCCTTATTCAAGTTGTTTTGTCGAAGCTCCTGATAGCCTGGTTCCTATCAGACTCCGAAGACGATATTTCCTCCAACTCCCGATAGAGGCCTTCCATACTTTTTGCTTGAAATTGGGCGCACTTCTTCTTCGCGAGACCTTTGCAACATCTGTACATCACTTCAAGGCGAGCTTTTTCATCTCTATTAGTAGAAGAGCACTTGAAAACCGTTTCCTTTTCCCGTATCACTACTTTAGCTTCATCTGTCCACCACCATGTTTCTTTGGCGTGTTGGCAGGGGCCTTTCGACGTTCCAAGCAGTGATTTGGCTCTCTCCAAGCAAGATCGCTGTATGGAATCCCACATGTCTTGTGCTCTGCACTCCTAATCAGCCACATTTGTTTGCTTATTTGTTTTCTTCCCCGTCATCATAAAAATTTCTGTCAGGAGGAGACGGTGTTGCTGGGCGATCGCCTCTCCCAGGATCACTTTGCAATCTTTAACCCGGGGCTTCATGAAACTTGGTAGCCAGTTTGGAATGGAATGGAATTCAATCTGGGTTTCATTTCCACCACTGATGTAAGTGATCAGGATTGTTTGACGAACATGGTATTTAGCACTATAAGACCGTATGACTTGCACATGATTAGGATGTCTTCACCTGGAGAATTCCTGGTGCCGTACCCCAGTCCTCCATGGCAGTCTTCATTGTCTACATTTGTTTTCTCGACATGTCCGTTCAAATCTCCACCAACAAGCAAAAGATCTTCCTTCAGAATGCATCTTTTTCTCTCTGTTCGTATCCGACTTGGGGAGCATATGCGCTTGCAATATTCCACACCTCACCCTGTATCAACAATTTGAGAGACATCAAACGGTCACTGGATTTTGAAATGGTCAAGATGTTGCCAAGTAGCTCTGCCGCGAGGATGATAGCAATTCCGTTTTTACCTTGTTCCGATCCATAATAGAACATCTTGTAAGCTTTTGTCTTAACGTCCAAGAAACGCGCCCGATTCCCGGTGTTTCGCCATTTCGTTTCTTGTACACACAAGATGTCCACTACGACCTTTCATACTTCCAAGGTTCCAACTCGCGACTCTTAGGTTACGCCTAAGCCGCTGCATTATTTTGCTATCCCCCGGTAACCGAATAGCTTTGATCCGAGCATTTCTGCTCGTCCCAGGATCACAGCCATGCGTAGCATTGGTAGTGCTTGGCGGGGTAGTGCTTTTCTTTTTAGCGTACTTTTCCATAATGCTAGGGTTTAAGCGTTTTTTTTGGTTTTGACACGCGCATGCTCCTGATATTTTGATTTATGTTTGATCTTACTTTTACAACACCAGTCGTGTCAACCCACGGATTCGCATGCACACTTGCGGGACAGTTTTAAGATGATATATGTGTCGCTAGGCTCACCTGGATATTTTAAAAATTGTCTATATGTGATTTTCCCCTTAGTCGCTCTACGACAAGCGCTATGTATTTGTGGGGGGCGCTGCAGTAATATTCTTAACCCGTCCCTGCACGGGGACATATATAATACTTTTGGTTGTGTGAAAATGTCTGATTTTGTGCCAAATAATCGTTATTTGCGGGAAGTCTTTATTTTCTTCTTTCATTCGAAAAAAAGGCGGCTGAAGCGCATCGAGAGCTTCAAAAAGTTTACGGAGATGCTACTCTAAGTGAAACAACGTGCCGTGATTGGTTCCGTCGCTTCAAAGACGGTGATTTCGATGTTGACGACCGTCCGCGTGAAGGAAGGCCAAAATCCTTCGAAGAAGCTGAATTGGAGGCATTGCTCGATGAGGATCCATGCCAAACGCAAGAACAGCATTAGGAGTTACCGGTCAAGCCATTTGCAAGCGAGTGCATGCGTTTGGAATGATTCAAAAACAGGGAACTTGGGTTCCTTATGATTTGAAGCCAAGGGACGTTGAGCGTCGTTTTTTCGCCTGTGAACAACTGCTCCAGTGGCAAAAAGGGAAGGATTTTCTTCATCGCATTGTGACGGGTGATGAAAAATGGATTCATTACAGCAACCCAAAGAAAAGAAAGTCATGGGGACTGCCCGGTCATGCTTCTACGTCGTCGGCTCGGCCGAATATTCACGCTGCGAAGATTATGCTGTGTATTTGGTGGGACCAGGTCGGTGTCATTTATTATGAATTGCTGAAACCCAACGAAACCATCACTGGGGAACGGTATCGACTTCAATTGATGCGAATGAGCCGAGCACGGCGCGAAAAACGGCCACAATACCAGCAGGGGTACGGAAAAATTATTCTACAGGATGACAACGCTCGGCCTCACGGTGCCAAACGCGTTAAAACCTACATGGAAACGCTCAAATGGGAAGTCCTACCCCACCCGCCATATTCCCCAGATATTGCGCCATCGCATTATTACTTGTTCCGTTCGATGGCAGAATTCAATTTATTCAATTCAATTCAATTTATTTTATCTAGACATATAAAATTACATTTTTTTTTTTTTTGATTACACTAATTTTCAACAAGCCAACATATTTAATTTTTATCTAAAGAATACATTTCAATTACAAAACTATTTCTCTCTGAGGTGAGTTGTATATGCTTGCTCCCGGCATAATTTAACAATTTGGCTCTTAAAAATTAATGACTAGAGCTAAATAACAAAGTATAACTACTTTTACTTAAATCTAGGAGGAAAGAGCGATGCATAAGTTTTTTATTCTGACTTAGTTCCATTATATGGCAGTGCATATAGGGACAAGTTATATATAACCAGCACAAGCTATTACAAAATGTCGTTTTTACTAAACAATTATCCTCTTAAGTTAAACAATGAAGCTTTCTCATAAAAAGGTAAAGTTAATCTATTATTGGACTCTAATTCGAACATAGGGCTCGACCTAATATCCATCAGATTGAAGGGCGATAGGTAATAATGATCGTATACACTTTTATTTGCATTTGCATCCCACAACGTTTTAATGAGCGGATTAGGGTGGAAAGCAGCGCCTTGCAGTCTTTTCTGCAAGATGTGGGTTATGTAAACCATAAGCGGTTCTATCCTTGTTATATTGTATAAAAACTTGTTAGAGAACCATTTTTTATTTGGTTTTCGGAATTTACCACTATAAAATCTTAACATTTGTCTTTCGAAAGCTTCCAGTTCGTTCGCTACTGTAGGCGATATGGTAAACCAAGAGCTAGTCGTATGTTATGATCGGTCTAATTAGAGTTTTATATAATAACAGATTAGTATTTTGTGACAGATGTTTGGAAGAAAGCAATTGCTTCAACATGGAAGTAGCTGCTTTAGCTTTATTTAAAACTTTTCTTGCGTGTTTATTAAAAGCAAATCTATTGTGCAAATGAATGCACAAATACTTCGTCTCTGATTTAAGAGGTATTCGGGTGTTAAGAATATGTAAAGAAAGAGTGTACTTTTCTTTACAGCTAATCGATGTCCGTTTCCGTAGGCATTTATAAAACAAGTCAATCCACAATTTTTCTGTATTTATATTGAGACCCCAAGTTCTTAGATAGGAAACTAAAGTGGGCATAGAGTTTCTGACTTTATTTACAGTCTCACATCAGCTAAGACGATGGTGTCGTCTGCATACAAAATAGCCCCGGGCTCAATCGCAATCGGTTCGATAAAACGAAAGTCTTGGAGAAATATATTGAATAACTTGGGTCCAAGTATAGATCCTTTTGACACAGGAAAGTTAAGATTTAATAACTTACAAATCAGTCCCGTATGCCAAACAGAATCAAAAGCCGCCTGTAGGTCTTTATCTAATGCAACAGTACATTTCCTTTGTCTAAGGTTATGTACTATATTGTTGCATAGAAGTAAGGAGGCATGTTCCGTCGAATGTCCCTTTCTGAAACCAAACTGATTATTCGGAATGACATTCATGTCCTCGCAAAAATTATCTAGGGTTTCTGCTAGAACACGCTCAAATAATTTTCCTACGTTGGAGAGCAATGAAATAGGACTAAATTCCTTTACATCCCTTGTGTTTTTTTTTTTTTTTTTTTGCTATGGGTAAGATCTTTGACTTTTTCCAGACTATGGGAAAATAACCATTGTTTATGCAATGGTTAAATATGACCGAAAGTGTAATATCTAATGAATGCGGATATTTTCGCAACACAAAATTTGGAATCTGGTCTAGACCCTATGACCTTTTGTTATTTATATTAATTCTATGTAGATTAATTTTATTTGGTGGAGTGAATGGAGGAGACAATTGACTAAACATAATGTTATTCGAGGAAAAGGATGTCAGATACAAGGTTTGTAGTGATGTTTTAAAATCGGTGACTGTTTGGTTAGCCAAGTTTTGGTCAAAATTAGGTGTATTTTCAAGATATCTGTTTGAATATACACCTTTAAAAGTATTAAGCTTAGATTCAAGATCAGTTAACTCTTGACCGTTATAATTGAGAACATCTTGCACAATATCAGTCCCAAAGTATTTCCTTCCTTGCTTGCGGGGAAGCTCTTATTTTATGCAAACGTTCCCTAAACGCTTTGCCGATATCTATTTTCACATTTTCTTTGATTATTTTACTTAAGCATTATATCATTGAATTAAGTTCTACATACTCTCGATTTACCCCATTTAAATGACGATGATAAATTCTTTCAAGTTTTGTCAGCCAGGTGGATCGAATTTTTATAAGGCTATTAGTTTGTGTGGATATATTACTGTATCTTTGGTCTTTTAGGTTTTGATTAGAAGAGTTGCTTTGAATACACGAAATAATTTTCCCATTCAACTCGTTTATCGCATTATCTATTTCAGAGTTAGAAATATTTCTTTCCGTAAGAAGGTTAACTGTGATAAACTAGAGTAGAGTTGGGTTCTAAATACATCCCAATTAGTGTTTTTAAATGAAATACAGTATTTTGATGGTTTTAATATCGGAATAATGTTGAAGATATTTAACAAGCTCTCTATTAGGAAATGGTCAGAAAGTGTGGAGAAAGTTTTACTGAATCCACCAGCATTTTGCATAACATTCAATGAACAGGATATTATAAAAAGGTCCAGAACTGAAGAGGATCTGAGGAACGTCGGACTGTAAGGAGATATTAAATTGAGTTGAATAAATGGACCATTGTAAAACCAATTGTTTACTACTCTTCCGTTGGCATTGGTAGTTGTATCACCCCAATTTGGATGTCTCGCGTTAAAATCGCCCCCAAGTATTACACAGACTATCAAGTTCACTGGTAAGATTTCGACCAGCTGACGATAGTATGTAAGTATATACAATACTTCCAATGAGTATTCGTTTTATTGCTCCCATATGGTTTTGACAACTTAAAGCACCTATGTAGACAAACTGAAAAAAATGACGCTTTGGAAAGGAACTTTATTCAGCTTAAATTTTTCATCAACAACGGTAGCAGTTCCTCTCCCATCGCCATTTCTTATGATACTATAACCATTGAAAATAGTTCTATTTCTTTTTTTAATCTGGTTTCTGAAAGGAAACAAATATCAGTTTTACGGCTTTTTAGAATATTGATTAGTGCAAGTCTTCTTTCGTGTGATATTATAGAATTTATATTAATCGAGATAGTTTTAAGTGTAGTGGATTGGATCATATTACAATAGAAGCAACAAAGTCAAGATATGCGAACATCTTTTCTTTGGATTGTAATTTTTGATAAGTGGGCCAAAATTGGTGAATTCTATGTAATAGATCTGTAAAGGAAACGTTAAATTAGTTTATTGATTCACTAATGAAATCATTGATGCTATTTGGTTTAGAATTCATCTCCATTGGCTGAGCTTTTGGCAGTTGAGGATTGACAATAGTCTGCTGAGTTTTTGGGGTTACGTTGTGGGTATGGTTCTTTGCCATATCGGCGTAAGAAAAGTTATTATTAGTAAATGAATTAATTGTGTCCTGCACTTGCATTCTACTTCTATTTGCTAGATATTTAGTTTTTAGAGACAGCTTTTGGTGTTTCTCCTTATACTTTATAAAGAAGGGGCAGTCCTTATTATTAGCAGCATGTCCTACAGAATCATAATTGACACATTTTGGTATAGGAACTTCTTGATTTTTCTCTTTAAGAGCCCTATTAGAATCAATACAAGTCCCTGAATCATAAGATTCACCACACAGTACGCTTCGGCTATTATAAGCACAACATCTAATGGTTGTTTTGTTATGCTTTTTGTCCCAATAAAATCGTTGCTGAAGCAAATACTTTATGTGTGTTAAATCTTTTGGAGTTTCTCCAACTACTAATTGAATAACAAAAATATTTAATTTCGTCTATGACTCAATGGAATTAAGAGTAGCTAAAGGAGATATTTTGCTAATTTTGACATTTGGAGCAGCTTTATTTAATGCATTCATTAATACTTCCACGGGTGTATCACCATCAATACCCTTCAGTAAGATAGACACCAGCTTAGTTTCTTTAGGAGAGAAAGAGAAAGCTCCAATACTTGTTCCCCGAATTTTTTCAATAACTATTCTATGAACAATTGCGTTATCTACGTAAACTTTGGTTTTCCTATAACCTAGATTAACGATTTAATGATTTAGTTTATTAACTTTACATTCAGAAGCTGCCAGTTTTAATATATTGCTTATTAAGATATAATTCGCACCAAATATAAATATGGGTGGACAGAAAAATTTATTGCTTACAGCTTGATTTGAGTTGTCATCAAGAAAGTTGTTTATCTTTTGGCGTACTGACGTTTTGACGTTGACGTTGGTATTCGCGCCTTTTTCGATTTCTTGCTATCAGGTAATACTGAAGATGATGATGAACTTAACTCCGAAATAATGGCAAACGGATTATTCGCCAAATTAGTTTGAACAGAAGATTCGGTATCGTCTTCTTTTTTTGCTGCCATAATTGTTTGCAGCATGCTTGAGGTTTGTGATGACAGTAGTACAATCACTGCTGTTATTATGTTGGTCGTCTGAGTCTGTGACCATGCTGGTATCAATGGAATTGTTGTTTCTGATTTGATTAGTATCAGGATTAGTGGTTGTGATAGGTATATTATCACCTATATCTCCTGAAATATTAGACATGATTTGTCTTGTTTTATTTTCAGAAAAGTTAGTACACAAGTTTGCACTATTTTCTTGCACATTGTGCTCCAGAATGGATTCTGGAGAGCGATTGTTTATTAAATCACTCTTTTCCACTGTTTTTGTTTATATTTTAAAAGAGTCACTACTCGTATCTCAACAAAATATTATTTGATTGGGCGAGATATATATTATATCTGCCCGACACTTTAAGGGAAAACTAGGTTTGTATTTTTTTTCTAAGTTGTATACACAAAAATTTGCGTGCGCTCTCCACAACGATTAAAATCGAACTCATTCGATGGCACATGGTCTGGCTGATTAGCAGTTCCGCTCATATGAAGACACCAAAAAATGGCTTGATTCGTGGATAGCCTCAAAAGATGAACACTTATACCGTAACGGTATTCGAGCTCTGCCAGAAAGATGGGAAAAAGTTGTAGCTAGCTATGGGCAATACTTTGAATGATTCATTTGTAACCATTTTTTCACAATAAAGTTGCATTTTCATAAAAAAAAAACAGCGATAACTTAGTTGCGCACCTAATAGATTTTTACAACTTCATCCCGCATATCTTTTCACAACCATATGTACAATACATCCGTCTATGAACCAGGCCAAACAATCAAACCAAATTTTATAAAAATAAAGTGGTCCTTGAGGTAGCCGAGTTACAAGGACCAATTTTGAGCAAACAAAACAAATTTTATTAAAATTTATAAAGTGCTTGTGACAAGCATTTAATTGGTAATTAAAATTGTTTATAACTTTTAAATTTCAAATCTTATCTCCGCTCAGTCCGCTTTTAATGAATTTTAGGTGAGCCCATCTATCATATACTCGTATATAAGGTCGGATCTAGAAACAAAATTTGATTGCAATGTGAGAAGGACTAGCGGAACGGACAGACAAGCACACAGAAGAAAAGTGTTTTTTGACCTGGAATAGAGAGATCAACTTTTTGTCTTTCAGTTTCCTATTATTCTTCGAAAATCGAGGAAGTAAGTTATAAATAAAGGACACTACTGGGTCGCACGTACTTGATCCATATGTGCTGTTCATTCGTAGAGTGACATCATCAAATACCAGACAATTCCAGTTATCGGACACCTGGTAATGGAATAAGTATAAATATTACCCAAAGTACTGCTATGATTCACTCCTTATCTCAGAATGAGGATACATATTTTCCTCATATTATCCCAAAATTTTAAGCACGCAGAATTAGGAGAGGAACATGAAATCTTTAACTGTGGTAAATATACGGTTAAAATTAATTCCAAAATTACCAGCATGTCAAACTACGCTTTATCGATCGAAACAGGTTCGACACATTTAAGATATATTTCAAAAACAATGTTTGAAAGTTATGAACGAAAGTTACCATATCAACTCTCCGAAATATTACTAGGAAAACGACTTATTCTGGGTAGAGGAAATAAAAAAATTGGGTACAGGCTGGGGTTACATTGGGTTGAAAGACATTTCACAAAGAAAATGGAACTGAAAATATTCAGAGCTGTTGCAGCAACTAAAACCAAACGGACACCAACAAATTCTACAGAGATCAATTTACTCTAGACGTCAAAATTATTTTATCGATGAATTAGACCTTAACAAAATGACTTGGATATTTAAGGCATCCACCTAAATGGAAATAAATTTGGAGGGAATAATTCAACGTTATGCTCCCTATGTATGTAAGTAATATTAAAGAAGACGAGAATATTCAGCATTTCTTATTTCGTTTTCCATTGGCAAAGAAGCAAGAAAACTATTCTAAAAGCGTTCCATTTAAGAGTTTTTCGATTATGGATTGCAATTCAGAATCCACTCAGGCCCTTATTATGATTGTCGATCAACAATCGCCACGATAATTGTCGATTGCGTCGATTGATTTTCACTGTGGTATTATGTTACTCATTCCACAGAGGTATATATTGTAGTATGCGGGCTACGGCTCGAGTAGATAAAACAATTATTCTGAGAAATTATTTCTTTATTTTCTACTCTATAGAACAATTCAAGTTCACACTATACTATTCTTCGCCTTATTCTTTTCTTACAAGGTCTCTTTCCTCTCAAATCACTTTATCTCCTTTCAATTTCTTAATTCACAAATCCAAACTAATTACTTTTTCTTGTTCACTCTCAACTTTCAATTTATCACCAAATTACAACTTCGCCCATTATCACTTTTCTAATCTCTTCGCCACGGTTCTAAACCAACTGTGTTTTTTTTTGATCGCCATCTGTCCTTATATAGCAGAAGTTTCTGATAGCCAGAAGCTTCTAGCAAATTCTTCGACCACTGGAACAAGAGAAATAATTATTGCAGTTATAATTCCCTTTTATCCCTGATATTATTCGTCTCTTTCGTTGACATGAGCTGTGGAGACTTCGTCCCAGACACGAACCTCGAATGAAAGGACAGTTTGAACCAAAATTCTGCCAAAATGGAAAGTCACTTCGGAATTTGCTGCATAGACATAGGCGCGTAGTTATTATTATGCTACACTGCCCCCCTCTTAGACGTGTTCGTCCCGAACAAGTGCATCCTCATTTCGGCCATTGTATCGACTCAGTCGGTCCACATGAACCACTTTCATTTTGGCCCTCGGTCCTCGCTGGATGCGGTAGACAACATCGTTGATGCGGGTTACTATTCTGTAGGGACCTTCCCAGTTCCGCTGTAATTTAGGTGACTTCCCCTTTTGGCGATGGGGATTATACAGCCACACCAGATCTCCTTCCTGGAATCCTGACGTTGTTGCCTTGGCATCATACCTGGTCTTCATGCGGTCGCTCGTCATCTTAATCTGGCTTCTGGTCCTTTGGTGTATGTCCCTAAGCCTTTCCCTAAGGTCCGCCACGTACTCTTCTTCATTTCTGGGCTCATTGGTAGGAGATCCAAATTTCACCTCACTGGGTAAACGAGCTATTCCACCGAATAAGATTTCGAACGGCGTATGTCGAGTAGTGCTATGCACGGCACTTCTATAGGCCATCAAAAACAAGGGAATCTGCCGGTCCCAATCCCGTTGGTAGTCACCTACGACCTTCGAGAGATGTTCGTCCAAAGTCCTATTGAAACGCTCCACCATACCGTCCGACTGTGGATGAAGCGGGGTTGTCCTTGTCTTTTTGATTCCGAGTAGTTGACACATCTCTTGGAAGATTCTTGACTCGAAGTTCCGCCCTTGGTCAGAATGCAATTCCAAGGGCACACCGAATCTGCTAACCCAATTGTAGACGATCTGCTCCGCCACGGTTCTGGCTTCCTGGTTAGGGATCGGAAACGCTTCCGGCCACTTACTGAAGTAGTCCATCACTACGAGTATATACCGATTACCATTGTCGGTTTCCGGAAAGGGCCCTGCGATGTCAATGGCGATTCGTTCGAAAGGTGCTCCCACGTTGTATTGGTGCATCTTACCTCGAGTTTTGATTCTCGGACCCTTGCTAGCTGCACACACGTCGCATTTTCTGCACCAGTCTTCGATATCTTCCTTCGCTTTTAACCAATAAAAACGTTCTCGTACCTTTTCTAGCGTCTTATTCACTCCCAAGTGGCCTCCGGTCGCCCCGCCATGCATTTCCTGTAACACCTCCTTGACCCTCGTCCGCGGTACGACAAGCTGCATTACAAACGACTTTCCGTCGGAGGATTCCCATTTTCTTCTCAGAACACCTTCTTGGACATGGAGGGAGTCCCACTGCGCAAAATATGCCTTTAAGGTCGGGCTTCTGTGAGAGATGTCCTGATGATCCGGTTTCTCCATGTTCTCCTTCCAGGCCAGAATCGGCTCGATATCCGGGTCTTCCTTCTGAGCGTTCCGGATCTCATCTACGCTCCAGCCGGCGATAGGTTCGGCTCTCATTCTTTGGATGGAAACCAGCTCCCGTTCTTCCTGACGCGCACAATGTTTACAATCCGTTCTGCATGGTCTCCGGGACAGTGCATCCGCATTAGAGTGGAGCCTTCCTTTACGATGCTGTATTTCGTAGTCGTAGATTTGCAGCCTTTCGATCCATCTTGCGACCTGACCCTCAGGACTCTTGAACTGTAATAGCCATTTTAAGGCTGCATGGTCTGTGCGAAGAACGAACTTCCTCCCGTAGAGGTATTTGTGAAAATGCTTCGTAGCCAAGATCAAAGCTAGAAGTTCTCTCCTTGTCACGCAGTAGTTCCTTTCTGGCTTAGAGAGCACCTTGCTGAAGTACGCAACCACCTTCTCTTGGCCGTCATGCACCTGGGAGAGTACGGCTCCTACCCCGACATTACTAGCATCTGCATCCACAACGAACGTTTCCCCGGGAGTGGGGTAAGCCAGTATCGGGGCATCGCATAGCCGTTGTTTAAGTGCCTTGAAGCTCTTCTCGCACTCAATTGACCATTTGAATTGTTTTCCCTTTTCCGTCAACTGGTGCAGGTTCTTTGCGATCCCGGCAAAATCCTTCACGAACCGTCTGTAGTAGGTGGCTAGGCCCAGGAAGCTCCTTAGTTGGTGTTTGTCTTTGGGGACTGGCCAGTTTTTCACCGCTTCGACCTTCTCCGGATCGGTTCTCACTCCTTTCGCTGAAATTATGTGTCCCAGGTACTTGACTTCCGCTCTAAACAGGGCGCACTTCTTGGGGTTGAGCTTCAGGCGGGCACTTCGAAGCCTTTGAAACACATCCCTTAGATTGTCTCGGTGTTGCGCAAACGTTTTTCCTATGACGATGACATCATCCAAGTAAACCAAACAGGTTTTCCATGTTAACCCTTGCAGGACACATTCCATCAATCGCTCGAAAGTCGCCGGAGCATTGCACAGCCCGAATGGCATTACCGTGAATTGCCATAGCCCATTTCCTGCGGTGAAGGCGGTTTTCTCCCGGTCTTCTGGATGGATCTGTACCTGCCAGTAGCCACTCTTCAAGTCGAGAGTGGAAAACCATCGGGCTCCTGATAGTGTGTCTAGCGTGTCGTCAATCCGTGGCAGAGGGTAGCTGTCTTTCTTGGTGACGTAATTGAGCTGCCGATAGTCCACGCAGAACCGCGTGCTGCCATCTTTCTTCTTAACCAGTACAACCGGTGATGCCCACGGACTTTTGGAACTTTCAATCAGACCTTCTTTCTCCATTGCCGACACCATCTCTGCAACTTCTGTCTGCTTTGCCAATGGAAGGCGCCTAGCAGGCTGACGAATTGGTCTAGTATCACCAGTGTCTATTCGATGTTGTACCAGGTGTGTTCGGCCGTATTCTCCGTCCTGTGAGGCAAATACATCAGCATACTCATTGATAAGATTCTCTGCCATAGTTCGCTGCTCCTGATTCAGCTCACTGGACTGGAGAATCGTTTCTCTCGTTTCCGCTGTCCAAGGTGATGTGAGAGGTTTTGGAGCATCACGTTCAGATATTGTTGCGACGGCGGTAATCGGCGTGCATTTTCCAGTCACCTCCCCTCGCCTTAGTTTGACAGTGTGTGGTCTTGCGTTCAAAACTCTTACTGGAACCATGGTGTTCTTTGGTTCGACTAACGTCTTTCCCACGATGTAGTCTTGAGAATTCTTCTCTGGGTCTGGTTCTACTATGTAGAATCGGTGGCTCCCAAGATCACCTTCCAGTTTCGTCCAAATGATTGTCTCTGAAGACGGCGGCAAAACTTCGTCTTTGCTGATGACTGTCCTGAGAGTTACGGCATTCTCATTTCCGTACACCATCGGAATCTCCACATTTCGATACCTCAGTACTTGCATCCCGATGTCCAAGATTACTTCATTTGCTTTCATGAAGTCTACTCCGATGATGCACTCGTCGCATATATCTGCCACCAGAAACGCATGGGAGAACGTCAGTCCTGCCAGAGTAATCGTAAGACGAACTTCTCCAAATACCTTCGCCATTTCCCCTGTTGCAGTCTTCAGGCAGTAGCTGTTGGTGTTGTGCAGCCAGGAGCTTTTGACGATATCTCTTCTTACAATGGAGGCAGTGGCACCTGTGTCGATGGTGGCTACGCACTTCTTCTCGTTGATTAGTGCCTCCACTGTCAGGCTCTTGTTACCCCGTTTGGTTTGCGAAACTTGAATGGTGGTCCTGGGGGCCTCGATTCCAGTAACCAACTTCTGCCCCGCGAAGTTGGTCCTTACGCATTTCCCGACTGCTGGTTTTGGGAAGTCTGACTGACAGGATGGATGTTATCACCGCCAGATGCTTCCTCTCTGCTTCTCCTACTTCCGCAATGTGAACAATTTCCTCGTCTAGGTGCACTTCTGCACTGCCGTTGTAGGTGTCCGGTTTGGTTGCAATTCCAGCAACGGATTTGACTTCCGCGAGCTCTGTCTTCATCCATGATGGCTGTTCTCTGGCATGAGCATTCCACGACGGACATTTCCCTGACACGGTGTATTCCCTGGTATGCTTGGTCCGCAGCCTTCATTGACAAAGCGAATGCCAATGCCTCGGGGAGTGTTCGCTTTTCAGCCATCCTTACAGCCATTTGCAGTTATCTGTCCTCTATGGCCTGAATAAAAGCTTCCACCGCCATTTCGTTGATAAGCTCCTCACCGGCTTTAGGGTATGAAAGATGGGCTAGTCGCTCTATATCCGCTTGCAACTGTTGGAGCGTTTCCCCCCTTTTCTGGACTCGACTACGCAGCTGAACCCTGTACACCTGCTGCATGTGTTCATCCCCAAACCGCATCTCGATAGCCTGAACCAGAGAGTCGTAGTTCTGCTGTTTATCTTCCGGGATGGTCTGCAAGAGCTCCGCAGCTGGACCCCTCAGTGCAAGCGTGAGTGCAATAGACTTCTCTTCATCGTCCCAGCTATTGGTCATTGCGGCCGCTTCGAATTGCCTCTTATAAATTGGCCATGATGTTTGACCATCGAAGATAGGAGGCTGCATCTCCTTTCTTCTCAGACCGTCAGTGGAATATTCCCGTGCTTTCTGTCTCTTCACGTTGCTGAGCTCCTTAGCAAGATTTTCGACTTGCTTTCCTACTATCTCGAATTGCGTATCCACTTTTTCAAACTGAATCTCTATCTTCCCGAACTGAGTTTCCTGTTTCTCAAAATTTTCATCGAATCTAGTTTCGACTTTTTCGAGTTGCGTCTCTACCTTCTCGATTTTCTCTTCGATCACTTCGAATTTGGATTCCAAGTTCTTGTTTTGCTCATCAAGTTTACTTTCCAGAGCATCTAGAGAATTCTTTTGTTCGTCCATTGCTTTCTTTTGTTCATCCATTGCCTTCTTTTGTTCATCCAACTTAAGTTCTAGAGAATTCTTTTGTTCGTCCAGCTTAAGTTCTAGAGAATTCCTTTGGTCGCCCATTGCTTTCTTTTGTTCGTCCATCGCTTTCTTTTGTTCGTCCATCGCTTTCTTTTGTTCGTCCAGCTTAAGTTCTAGAGAATTCCTTTGATCTTCTATTGCTTTCTTTTGTTCGTCCATGACTAACTTAAGTTGCAGGAGCAGACTTGTTATACCCGGGTCGGCTGCTGTACTTACTGCTTCCTCTTCCACGTCAAACTCTACGTCGTGCGGATTTTCACCTTCCTGCGTTACTGCTTCTTCCAGACGAATCAGTAGGGCATCTTTTCCCCCAGTTGTGTCGAGGTTCCGCTTACTGAGTTCTGCCTTTAGTTGAGTTATAGTTAGTTTTCCCAATTTGCGACCCATTTTGCGCAACTAATTAACTCAACACAGAAATCGTTTTTTTTTTTTTTTTTTTTGCTTCTGCAATTTCACACCACGGAAATAGTTATTCACAGAATAAGTTTTATCCCGCTTCTGACACCAATGTAGTATGCGGGCTACGGCTCGAGTAGATAAAACAATTATTCTGAGAAATTATTTCTTTATTTTCTACTCTATAGAACAATTCAAGTTCACACTATACTATTCTTCGCCTTATTCTTTTCTTACAAGGTCTCTTTCCTCTCAAATCACTTTATCTCCTTTCAATTTCTTAATTCACAAATCCAAACTAATTACTTTTTCTTGTTCACTCTCAACTTTCAATTTATCACCAAATTACAACTTCGCCCATTATCACTTTTCTAATCTCTTCGCCACGGTTCTAAACCAACTGTGTTTTTTTTTGATCGCCATCTGTCCTTATATAGCAGAAGTTTCTGATAGCCAGAAGCTTCTAGCAAATTCTTCGACCACTGGAACAAGAGAAATAATTATTGCAGTTATAATTCCCTTTTATCCCTGATATTATTCGTCTCTTTCGTTGACATGAGCTGTGGAGACTTCGTCCCAGACACGAACCTCGAATGAAAGGACAGTTTGAACCAAAATTCTGCCAAAATGGAAAGTCACTTCGGAATTTGCTGCATAGACATAGGCGCGTAGTTATTATTATGCTACAATATTATTGGAATAACAATAGTGGCTTTTGTGAATATAATATACTTTAACAGTTGTTTGACTATTTCTCGTACTTTATTAGTTGTAAAAGCAATTTCAAGAAATGACCTCATTTGAATTCTGATTCAGCGATTCTTGAAAATGGCCAGAAAGAAGAAAAATAAGAGATGCTTCTAACCCTTTACAATTGGAAGAAAAATGTGAGTATATTTGTTACCGCCGTCATCCTGTATATTTTCTTACTTACACTTTTACATATTTATCTTTACATACATAACTTACTCATACATACAATTTGTCATAATTCCAATGTAAAGCCAACGCAACGGTTCAGCTAGCGGTCTGCCTTCTGCGGTACAAGCAGGCAAATTCATTTTAATATGGGTGAGTTGAGAAAAGATCATCAGGTTGTCAACTCACAGTTTTAAAGTGCTTCACGAATTCTAAGTACTTTAAATAATTTCTTTGTAAAATTAAGAATAATACATATACATATGAATTATAATAAAAAATGAAGTGCTCTTATACCGAGTGACTATTTATTTTCAACAAATCCTTAAAACTTTAACTTAATAGAAAAAATAAAATAAAAAACCGCGTCATGGAAAGCGACAATGCGACGGGACAAAGTTGTAAAAAATGCGTTCAAATCGATGACGAACGCATGGTAATGTGTGACCACTGTGATAACTGGTATCACTTTGGTTGTGTTGGAGTGAATAGTGACGTGGCCGATATAAGCTGGAGCTGCGAAGCTTGCAATAAAGTTGTATCTCCACGTGCTTGCTCATGCGCCGAAGCGCCTCCAACAACAAACAACACCAAAACCACGGTCTTTCGAGTTCATTCGGGATCCTCATCGTCACCAATGGTAAGTCAACCACCACGATCGATAACTTCAGAAGCAACATCGCAGCCTGTTCAAACTATAGGAATACCCGGAGCACCGCCACTATATTCCTATTCGACACATAGAAGATCTGCTCTGGATTTTCAGAGAGCAGAAGACATCACAATGGTGACGTCACCGCTCGCTGCAGCCGCAACTGCCGCTACTTGCCCTTCATTAGCAACTACTATGACAACGCAAATGTATCCAACAACAATGCTACAGCAACTCAATACCTCCCCAACTCCAAGGTATGTGTGTGCTCAACCGCAAATGATACCCTTGAAGTATTTGCCATCGACTTTTGCCGCTCATACATCCTCAGCAGCTGCATGCACGAACTTTGACAGTTCAAGAAGAAAGCTTCAACTCGAGCGATTAGAGGAAGAGCGCAGAATCCAACAGCAGTATTTAGAAGAAAAATACAGAATTCTTTCAGAATTTGAATGTGCTTCAACAAGTCAACAAGCCAATATGTACACAGATCCACCAGTACGATATGAAGTTCGTTCTTTAGCACCATCGCCCGCACAGCTGGCTTCAAGACATGCAATACCAAAGGAGTTACCCTCGTTCAACGGCGACCCCGACGATTAGCCGCTTTTTCATATAATTTCAAGAATAGTACGGAAGTGGCAGGCCTTTCAAATGCTGAAAATTTAATTCGTCTGCAATCAGCCCTGAAAGGCGCGCGATTTAGTAAAGCTAGGTAATCTGCTCTTACCTGCGATGGTGCCCGAGATAATTGAGACTTTGAAGATGTGTTTTGGCAGACCCGAACACATTCTTGAACGTGCAATTCATAAGGCGAAGAGTATGCCGTCATCACGGGATAAGTTGGAGTCAATCGTCGAGTACGCACTGTGCGTCAAAAATATTTGTGCGACAATAGAGTCGTGTGACATGGAATCGCATCTCAATAATCCCATGTTAGTGAAGGAGCTGGTTGACAAATTACCCAGCCAATATAAATTAAATTGGGCTATGCATCCAGTAGACCTGTGTCTTCCTATAGTGAAAACCTTTAGTGATTGGATCTACAAAATCCAACTTTTGGCAAAGCCAGTGCTAATGTGAACACCCATCTTCGAACTGAGTCTGCTGCCGAGAGTTCCACCATGAAGAACAAGCACTGCATTGTATGCAAAGGTCTTCACAATGTTCGGCTATGCGAGGAATTCAAAGAGCTTCCTCTGAACAGGAAATGGGACATCGTCAAGAATAACAAGCTTTGTCGACAATGTCTTAACTCTCATCGGCGCAAGTGTAACTTCGTTAAGGAGTGCGGCGTAGATAGCTGCAGATACAAACACCATCCACTGCTGCACACGTACGTCGAAGAAAATCCATCTCATGTCGTTAAGGATCGAGAGAACTTAGGTTTAAGTTAATATCAGGTGACGAAGGCTGGATAGCATCACTAACAGGAAAGCAGGGCAAAGAAATATGAATTGCCAGTAGAACACCACATCCTTTGCTTTGACTAGGAGAAATAGTCCGATCGTATCTGAAGACTTGCCACGTTGAGTCGAATATTTCCTCTCTCTGTACCAAGACACATTTTATTATTGTTAGGTAGACGTGGTGTAGTGAAACTTGTTGGCACACAGGGTGGTGGTAAATGTAGTGGCGGAAGAAGTAAAGGTTGAGATAGTGAGTGTGATGGTAGTACTCATATATGAGGTGGCGGAATGATGAATGGATGGTTGGAATTCATATATGACAATCGCAAAGTTGAGAAGTAGCAGGGACATTGGATGCATCACTCAACTGCTGGGGTAGTAGCTCCGTAAGTTTTCTTGCGTTATTAGTTTTGGGTTTTTGTTTAGCTGAAGATATTTTCTTAATTTTTTTTTTTTTTTTTCTAAACGAAGAAAATCAGCCTCCGGTGTTTGGCAGCTGATGCTGATATACATAGGTTTTTTCTTTTGAACTGTATCAAGAACTATTCGGTATATGTACGAGTATTTATCTTATCACCTTTTACATTACTTTTTGATGTTGAGATTTGTTTCTATCATCCAGTTCAGAATAGGTATCCAAGTTATCAAGTTGTAATAACTCCTCCTGTTGAAAAAAATTATTGTTATTTTAACATTTCTCCAATACACTTCTAGAATTGAGTAGAAACAATTTTCACGTTTGACGCATTTCATGTGCTGATTTTAAAATTATAATAAAAAGGTCGGACACCTCCCGTTCAGGAATTAAAGCCATTTGAAGTGCAAATGTATATTATACAACATCCAATCACGATTTTTTTTATTGGTATTCCAATTAACGCGTTTTAATAAAATTACAAAGCTCTTGCAATAATACTCGTTAAATACTCATTAAATAAGCCAGGTAAAGCACCTAATGGAGTCACATCATATAGACCGACATCTTTCCTACGGATGATTTCAAAACTATTTGAAAAAAGTCTGTTTAAGATGCTTTTACCTCTAATAGAGGAAGAATCCCTGATACCATCACATCAATTCGGATTCCGAAATAGGTATTCTACGATGGATCAAATTCACAGAATAACAGATAAAACAGAAAAAGCTTTGGAGGAAAAAAGGTCTGTTCTACAGTATTCCTGGACGTAGCTCACACCTTTGATAGGGTGTGGCACAAAAGAATTTATAACTAAATAGAAGAGATGTTTGCGTAGATAATTTTGAATGATTCTAAAATAAACTAACCGGTTTTTATGATTAAGCACGATAATGTGTTTTCGGAAGTAAAAGGAATCAAAACAGAGTAGTGTACTGGGACTTAACCCTTTATTTGTTATTCACTAACAACATACCGCTGAGTGAAAACACAACCACAGCATTATTTGTATATGTTACTGCTATACTGACAGTGGGAAACAGGTTAATAAACAATATGAACACCTGGAAGAGAAAATGTTAAATATAAATTTCACAAATAAAAATCTGACTAATGTCACAGTATTTATAAATAAGAACATTATCCCATATTCTAACACGGACTTCTAGCACGTGCAGAACTGGACTTTAAGTATCAGAAAAAGCATTGACTTACAGGTAGATTTTCTATACTTCTGTATAAGCAAATTCTAAAGCCGGTATGGACGTATGGAATACATCTTTGGGGATGGACAAGAAAGTCAAACATAGAATGCATCCAAAGATTTTAGGTATAAAATACTTAGAAATATCGTTAGTTAGTGATGGAGAAATACAGAGCTTGGTAGATCATTCCACATTCGTGTCGTTCGGCTTATAAACGAATCCCTATATTTGACAGTACGACCGAAGTTAGGCTTTAGGGTGAACTGATGTGCATTCGAAGCATGTCGCATATTGCGGGTGAAATTTTGAAGGGGAGGAATGCAGCTGACTATTTCGCTGGAGCATTTTTTTTGAAAAACGATAAAACAGGGAGACACATGAGACATTTCTCCGATGTTCGAGTGAATGTATAGCATTCTTAATGTCTCTACGTATCACCTATAAGTTTTAACGCGCGATTTTGTACCCTATCGAGAATGTGCAGAACGGTCTTGGATGCACCAGACCAGACATGGGCGTTATATTCTAGCTTAGGGCGGATGAATGCCTTATAAATTGAGGCCAGATCAGACGGGGTAAAATATTTCTTGCACCGTTTAATTAATCCTAGACATTTTGCAGCATTTTTGGCGACCTCGAATATGTGATCATTCCATCGAAGATGGTTATTAATTACGTAAGGTAGAGTAAGATAGATTAAGGTAGAATAAGATATTTTAAGATTTATTTTAAGGTAGATTTGTAAGTTTTATATATAAGATCAATTAAAAAAAAAAGTTCATGTAGTAAGTTTTTGTCTAATTTTCTTAGTAACAATTAAAATTAAAAAATAAATAAATAAATAAACAATTTCGAAGTTCGTTACGTCGAAAGACATAGTTTTAAGTATTAGGTTTAACTTAGAGCGCCCGCATAGGGCCAATAAGTTAGAATAAGAATAGTTAAGTTAGTTAAGCTAGTTTTAAGCGTTTTTTTGTCTAGCATGTAAGTTATAAATGAATTAATTAATAAAAAATGCATTAAAAATGAAAATGAAAAATGGTTATTAATACACATACCGAGAATGGCAAGTCTTTCGGTTTCATTGACGCAAGTACCATCCATGGATAATGTTTGAGGGTTTTGGTTTCGCTTGAGAGACATAAGACAGCATTGTTTTTTGGAAGCATTAAATTCCACTTTGTTGGTTAGGCACGAATACAATTAAGTGGTACAGCTTCTAAATACCAGTAATTTAGTAAGAAGACTAAAAAGAGTTAAATTTTTGGAGTTAGGCACCTAGAAAAAAAGGGCATAAAAGCGATAAGAAATAAGAAGAAAATCAACAGCGAAGGATTTCTTTAAACTTTCCCTCTAATCTGTTATAACAAAATTAAATTGTTGATTAGACTGACGGCTAGGCGCAGTACTAGGAGTAGGTAGGTATACTCGACTTCTAACGGAGGTGTTTTTAGTGGCGTTCGAGTGCCACACTACTTTTAGGCAGACCTATTTTGGTACTGAAGTACAACTTAAGTACAATTACCCCGTACTTATTTTTTTTTACTTAACAAGTACAATTCCTTCGTACTTTTACTTAAAAATTTTAAGTACCAATACCGGGAATAGTAGATGTACTTGCATTTCATTCGAAGTACTTGATAACTGGTGTTATGTACTTAAAAATTGTACTCAAGTCTTTTTTAATTCCTTTTTGAGTACTTTCAAGTACTTTTAGTTACAAGTACTCAAAGGGATTAAAAGGAATTGAAAGTAATTAAAAGGAATTGGAAAAAGACTTAAGTACAATTTTTAAGCATTTAAGTACTTAGGACCAGTTTTTAAGTATTTCGAAGGAATTGGAAGTGCGAGTACAATTTCCAGTACTGGTACTTCAAATTTTTAAGTGAAAGTAAGAATGAATTGTACTTGTACTTAAAAAGAAATAAGAATGAGGTAATTGTACTTGACTTGTAATTGTACTTGAATTTTACAGCTCTGCTTTGAGTCACAGGACTCTTAGTTCACTTGCAAAAAAAGAAGAACTTGAAGCGTTTTTCATTGTATTTACATCAATATTTTTATATCTTTTATAAAATTCTGAAGTATTATATTTTTATTGTTAAACGGATATATATTATTTTCTTGTACTGTACATAACATAAGCTTTCGAAAATTTTAATGTTAAGTGAATAGTTTTCTTCATCGTGGATTGTATTTATTAGAAGCTTACGAAAGCTTTCATAGATCTTTAGAGAAAAGCTTTCAAATTACCCTCCCACAAACATAAATAAAGAAATAATACAAAAATGTTGTGCACCATACATTTTACACAGAAGCTTCAGAACATAAAACTTTTTTTAAGGAGTAGCAACAGATATTTTCACGGGTTATTGTTTCGGATAATTAAAAGCCAAATACTACTGCATTAGGATAAGCGAGATAAAGAGAATATATGCGCTAGAGAATTTTCTTTACGTTCAAGGCGATTAGAAAAAAAAAAAATAGATAGACAGATAGTTGTTAAATTTTATAAACTTTCCTAATAAAATCATGTCATCTTACCTCATTCCCGAGCGGCGCACAACTGACAGCCGAACTTCTTAAGAGTTGTTAAAGATATGCAAGTAAAAGATGGCAAAGATATTTGTTATAAAACAGTTGCTGCAACTGCTCCGCAAAAACTAGAGCAAAGGAAAGAAAACTAAAGTACAAACCGGGGGAACCCCAAAGATAGTTGCTTTATGATTTTCCAGAATGCGGTGGAATACAAAAATATGGAATTTTTTTTAAACACATTTTACAATGAATAAAATTAACACTCAAATTACTAACTTAAACTATAAAAATATATATAATACGAAAATAAAAAAATTGGAAGCTAGCCAATGACACATATTTGTAACTTTTGAACTATTTGATTTAGAGATGACATTTTCCAGTAATGTGGTGATTGGTGAACCTGTACAATTGGTGAAAAAGTAGCTTGCAGCGATGTGACTTTGCTTCGATCGAAGTAGATTTATTAGAATTAACACCTATGCAGTATTGTAATGTGTTTGTGCTGCCGTCATTTCGTTACGTCAGAAAAACTTCGGAGGTACTTCGGATTTGACAGCAATTGCAGTAGATCTATTGCGTTTTCAACAAATTTGGAAATTTACTTCTTCGTACCGCTCGACTAACAATCTATTGCGATTTATGGATTGTGTGCACGGTACAATGTTTTATGTTCATACATATAATTTTATACAGTATTTAGGGTTTATTATGTTTGATACATGATTTGTAATATAGAAAAATAATAAGGATAGGACACCCCCAATAGGATATATGTTCATGTATGTATAACTGTGATCAGCATGAAAAGTTATACCGAACTAGCCATGTCCGTATGTCACCACTTTGTGGACTTTTCTAGATTCCGCAGTACAAGTGTAAACATTGTTAAAATCCGTCCACCGACACGCCCACTTTTAATATAATGTTGTTGTATAATAAACTACTCAAATCAAAATAGGGCCCACCCAAGATTTATTTTGAATTTTGTCTAAAAATTTCTTAATTAGTAAACATTGTCGAAGCGAAGCATTTTGTTGTAGAGTTTGCATGTGTATGAGTCCTTATGCTCAATGCTTTCAACAACAACATTAAGTTGTAACATTACCGCTGCCCATCGGTCGAAAAAACAATCAATTCAAAAATTCCTGCATTTGCTTTCTCAGTCTGGTTCTAAGCGTTATTGGTAAGTGTTACTTTCTTTAATTGTTTTTCTTTATTTCTTCGTGATTAAACGTGATTACCATACCCAGTTCTCGGCATCATATAGATACTGAAAAGGCGGTAAATATGCTTCAGCAAGGAGAGTCTCAAAGGGCTGTTGCAAGTAGTATCGGTGTGTCGAAGCGAGCTATCCGAAACGTGTGGGAACGCTTCCAGGAAACCGGGAGTGTAGCATGGAGATCTGGATCAGGTAGAATCAGATCCACAACACCGCGAGATGACCCGTACATTGCACGTCGGGAGCGTACCGTAACCGCCCGGGCTTTACAAACTCAACTGCGGAAGTCAGCTGGCACTCAAGTCAGTGGTCAAACTATAGGTAATCGACTCCATGAAGATGGTCAAAGTTGCAGAGTGCATGTTATTCGGCCGAAACTGACAGCGGCACATCTAAAGGTAAGCTCGCTTAAGGTACGCCCGTGAGTATTCGGATTGGACTATGGACAACTGGAGGTCTGTACTCTTTACAGACGAATGCAAGGTCAAGTTTTTTAGTGATGACAAACCAGTACGCATGTGGAGAAGACAAGGTGAACCTTTTAACGACCCGTGCATTCACGGAAGTGACCGTTTAGGGGGCACAAATGTTATGGTACGGGCTAGAATAAGTTTGCTAAGCAGAATAAAACTGATAATCCTGGATGAGGGTACCGTTACCGCCGCCAGTTACGTTGAAATGGTAATACGACCTGTTGTGATCCCATTTTCACAGAAAGTTGGCGATGGGTTTGTTCTTATGCAAGACAATGCGCGCCCATATACGGCCCGTATTACCCAAGGAGCTTTTTCTGACGCCAATATTACACTTTTGCCATGGCCAGCAAAGAGCCCAGACCTCAATCCCATCGAGCATTTATGGGACCAATTAAAAAGAAGCCTCAAAGAGAACCACAGCCATGTCAACACTAAAAAGGAGCTCATAAATGCGTTAAAAGCCTGTTGGGAGCGCATACCAGAACAAAATTTTGCTCATCTAATCGAAAGCATACCAGATAGGTTAAGTCAGTGCATATGGAGCAGAGGAGGCCCAAATCGCTACTAAGCACAACATCTGTGAACAAATCATAACAACAAAATAGAGATATGTAAAGTATTATTTTCATTTATTTTGCGTAAATTTTCCTTTAAAATGTTTTTTGTGAATAATTTGAATAAAAAAAAATGGTATTCCTACACTGACGCTAATTTGGGGCGATATCGTACCATTTATGGAAGTGCGTTGTGTTCGCCCTGATATGAAGGATTTAAACCATTTAAGTTGGACCGATTTTATACCGTAGCACTTTTACTTTTTTAGTAAGATTGCGTGATATACCGTTTCAAAGGCCCGTTTTAAGTCGAAGAAAACCACAACTATTACATTTTTTCCATCGATTTCACTCCTCCAATCATTTAGGACAAAGTTTAAGCACCTTTCACAGGTGTGGTTTGCACTAAAACCCGATTGGTGGTTATCCAGAAGGCTATGTCCCTCTAAGTGTTCTTGTGTCTGAATTACAACTGTTTTTTTCTAGGATTTTTTCGTATAAAGCATCATATTTATTGGGCGATAGTCACTAAAGGTTTTCGTGTTCGAGATTTTTTTTTTTACCGGCACTATAAGCGATTCTTTCCAAGCTTTTGGGTAAATACCTGTACTTAGGGATGTATTTATAATCCTTTCAAGCACTGGACCAACAATGCACAGGGAATCCTTAATAATTTTAACATTCATAAAATTAAAGTCATTCTCTTTTTCAAGCATATCTATTGCACTGTTAATAGTTTCCACATTGACGACACTAAACTTAAAATCTATATTGCACTCTTCAAGTAAATTTGTATAATCACAGAATATCACAGATCTGGTTATTTCATTTATGGACTGCACAAAATTTTTTTTAAATTTATCACATAGAATTGCACTATCGTTTATCACATCGACATTTTCCGTTTGTACCTCGGATAATACAATATTTCATTTCTTTTCTTAGAAATGTATTTCTTTAATTTTTGCCACATATCTTTTTGACAACTTGCATTGTCAAAATGAGATTTAGTTAATCGGATGTGCTTTTTGTATTGATTTCTATACTGTTGGTATACACGCCAAGTAATCGTGTTATTTATGTTATTGCTTGCCTGCCTATATAGGTTTATTTTTGTTAATTTAGCCATTCTGAGTTCACGATTTAACCACACCGCGTTATTGTATGGGACTTCTCTGTCATTTACCATGGAGTCGACCACACTCTTTAGGTGTAACACAAATTGATCACATAAAGCATTTAAATTATATGGTTGTTCACTATTCAAATATATAAAAAAAGGGATTTCGGACAGTCTTGATAGGAATAGATTTTGATTATACGAGCAATATTTAATTTTCTTTTTATTTTGAGTCTTATGCTGGTTCTTTATTATTATATCAATGGATTCATGGTCACTTATTTTTAAACTATTATCAAACCTCGTGGTTACTTTGTCAGTGCAATTTGTGATCACATAGTCAATTAAAGTTTTCGACCGACTTGTTATGTTTTTTGGATCCGTAATAATCATATGTAAACCGTTATCGTTCACTACATTATAAATGCGTCATGTATTTGTGTCTGTTACATCAAACCAGTTTATATTAAGGTCTCCCATTATAATAAAGCTACTACAGCACTGGGATAGAAATTCTATCCAATTTTCTAGTTCATTGCAAAATTCACTTTTCGATAGTATATGACTAGGAGATCTGCATATTGCACATACAAAAATTGAACCAATGTTTGGATTTTGCCTTAGAAATGCTGATGCGTGAAACTCAATCATTTGTATCCCTGTTTAGTTGCTAGAAGTGTGTTCAGTCAAATAAAACATGCTGCGTAACAAACGACTACCGTTACCGCGAATATCGTTACTTTTGCATTGGTTCATTTTTGCACCAGATGGTTTCATATGCGCATTCGTAGTCATTGTTTCGATTTCAAGGGCTTCGTTTGCTTGCTACTGTTGAAATTGGTATTCCTTGTATACTGCGTGCTGAATATTTTAAGGTGAAATATGAAAAAAATTTACTCAAATATAATATCAAGAGAATTTTCTTACAGGAAAATAAAATGAAGCCTCTCCCAAAAAATGTGCTAAATGAAGTGAAAAAACTTCTAATGGAGGGTAAGTCTACTCGATATGTGGCGACGAAATGTAGCATAAGTCAGACCAGTGTTATTCGGTTGAAGAAAAAGTGTCAGCTCCACTTCGAAGAACCTCCACGTGGGAGGCCGAAGAAACTCTCTAACCAGGATGAAAGATCTCTTGCAAGGTATGTCTTATCTGGCACGGTTTCCAAAGGTGCAGAGGCTGCGAAAGAGCTGGAAAATGCTACCGGTAAGAGAAAAGAAGAAGAAGCCAGCCCTGTCTAGAAAAAATGTTAAGGCAAGATTGTCCTTTGCGAAGGCATACGAAAACTGGTCGGAACAAATGTGGAGGAAGGTAATATGGTCTGCCGAGACTAAAATCAACCGCTACTGTACAGATGTAAGGTCGTGGGTTTGGAAAAGAAAGGGTGAGTCATTGAAGGCAAAGCATGTAAAACAAATCGTAAAGCACGGTGGTGGTTCTATCATGTTGTGGGGTTGTATGAGTGCGTTCGGGGTAGGGGAAATACATTTAATTGAAGGCAAAATGGACCAACATGTATACTACAACATATTGAGACAACAATTTATGAAAACCATAAGGTTCATGCCCTTACCCGCATTAGAAATAACCTTTCAGCATGATAGGGACCCCAAGCACATGGCCAAATCAGTGCAAGCATGGCTTCAAACTCAACCATTTTCAATTCTGGACTGGCCTGCCCAAAGCCCCGTCTTAAACCCTATCGAAAATCTGTGGGCATATTTAAAAACGGCGCTTCGCAAAGAGTACGACTCCCTCCATCTTCTATGGCTGTTTTATGGGACAGGGTTCAAGAACAATGGGCTAAAATTCGAATAAGCTACTGCTTAACCCTTGCAGAGAGTGAGATACGCCGCATCCAAGCCGTAAAAAAAGCCAAGGGCCTTTGGACCATATATTGATAGATTTCATCCTTATTATCTATTGGTTCTATTTTGTCTTGGTGCAAAATTGGACCAATGTAAAGTTAACAAATCGCATACAATATGTACAGAAATTATGTTGTTTTTAAATTAATCTTATTAACTGAAGTCCATTGAAATAAAAAATTGTGTTTTTTGAAAAAAAATACTGTTTTAATTTTTGAATAATTTTCAATGAAACAGGTAACTAGGCAATATTGGTTCAATTTTGCACTTAACTATATATATCACAGGATTATTTTCATACTGAACATTTAAGATCAAACACCAATATTGCATACTAGCGCTACACTTTTTAACAACGCGACATTTAAAATTATTCTCTACATTTACAACAACACCACCAGTATGACTTGATTCACTTTCACAAATATACGGAGGGTAGTACCCTTCTAGTTGGACATCATTTAAGTTATCAGGGTCAGTAACATGCGTTCCACAGCAGAAGCCGTCAGAAGGCCATATGGAACAACAAAAACAGCCGCAACTACAACAGCTGAAGAAACAGCAACAAACACAGCAGCAGCCATCAGAAGGCCGGTTGCAACAACAGCTGAAGAAAAAGCAACAACAACAACAGCAGCAGAAAAGACAACAACAACAACAACAACAACAACAACAACAACAACAACAACAACAACAACAACAACAACAACAACAACAACAACAACAACAACAACAACAACAACAACAACAACAACAACAACAACAACAACAACAACAACAACAACAACAACAACAACAACAACAACAACAACAACAACAACAACAACAGCAACAACAACAACAACAACAACAACAACAACAACAACAACAACAACAACAACAACAACAACAACAACAACAACAACAGCAACAACAACAACAACAACAACAACAACAACAACAACAACAACAACAACAACAACAACAACAACAACAACAACAACAACAACAACAACAACAACAACAACAACAACAACAACAACAACAACAACAACAACAACAACAACAACAACAACAACAACAACAACAACAACAACAACAACAACAACAACAACAACAACAACAACAACAACAACAACAACAACAACAACAACAACAACAACAACAACAACAACAACAACAACAACAACAACAACAACAACAACAACAACAACAACAACAACAACAACAACAACAACAACAACAACAACAACAACAACAACAACAACAACAACAACAACAACAACAACAACAACAACAACAACAACAACAACAACAACAACAACAACAACAACAACAACAACAACAACAACAACAACAACAACAACAACAACAACAACAACAACAACAACAACAACAACAACAACAACAACAACAACAACAACAACAACAACAACAACAACAACAACAACAACAACAACAACAACAACAACAACAACAACAACAACAACAACAACAACAACAACAACAACAACAACAACAACAACAACAACAACAACAACAACAACAACAACAACAACAACAACAACAACAACAACAACAACAACAACAACAACAACAACAACAACAACAACAACAACAACAACAACAACAACAACAACAACAACAACAACAACAACAACAACAACAACAACAACAACAACAACAACAACAACAACAACAACAACAACAACAACAACAACAACAACAACAACAACAACAACAACAACAACAACAACAACAACAACAACAACAACAACAACAACAACAACAACAACAACAACAACAACAACAACAACAACAACAACAACAACAACAACAACAACAACAACAACAACAACAACAACAACAACAACAACAACAACAACAACAACAACAACAACAACAACAACAACAACAACAACAACAACAACAACAACAACAACAACAACAACAACAACAACAACAACAACAACAACAACAACAACAACAACAACAACAACAACAACAACAACAACAACAACAACAACAACAACAACAACAACAACAACAACAACAACAACAACAACAACAACAACAACAACAACAACAACAACAACAACAACAACAACAACAACAACAACAACAACAACAACAACAACAACAACAACAACAACAACAACAACAACAACAACAACAACAACAACAACAACAACAACAACAACAACAACAACAACAACAACAACAACAACAACAACAACAACAACAACAACAACAACAACAACAACAACAACAACAACAACAACAACAACAACAACAACAACAACAACAACAACAACAACAACAACAGCAACAACAACAACAACAACAACAACAACAACAACAACAACAACAACAACAACAACAACAACAACAACAACAACAACAACAACAACAACAACAACAACAACAACAACAACAACAACAACAACAACAACAACAACAACAACAACAACAACAACAACAACAACAACAACAACAACAACAACAACAACAACAACAACAACAACAACAACAACAACAACAACAACAACAACAACAACAACAACAACAACAACAACAACAACAACAACAACAACAACAACAACAACAACAACAACAACAACAACAACAACAACAACAACAACAACAACAACAACAACAACAACAACAACAACAACAACAACAACAACAACAACAACAACAACAACAACAACAACAACAACAACAACAACAGCAACAGCAACAACAACAACAACAACAACAACAACAACAACAACAACAACAACAACAACAACAACAACAACAACAACAACAACAACAACAACAACAACAACAACAACAACAACAACAACAACAACAACAACAACAACAACAACAACAACAACAACAACAACAACAACAACAACAACAACAACAACAACAACAACAACAACAACAACAACAACAACAACAACAACAACAACAACAACAACAACAACAACAACAACAACAACAACAACAACAACAACAACAACAACAACAACAACAACAACAACAACAACAACAACAACAACAACAACAACAACAACAACAACAACAACAACAACAACAACAACAACAACAACAACAACAACAACAACAACAACAACAACAACAACAACAACAACAACAACAACAACAACAACAACAACAACAACAACAACAACAACAACAACAACAACAACAACAACAACAACAACAACAACAACAACAACAACAACAACAACAACAACAACAACAACAACAACAACAACAACAACAACAACAACAACAACAACAACAACAACAACAACAACAACAACAACAACAACAACAACAACAACAACAACAACAACAACAACAACAACAACAACAACAACAACAACAACAACAACAACAACAACAACAACAACAACAACAACAACAACAACAACAACAACAACAACAACAACAACAACAACAACAACAACAACAACAACAGCAACAACAACAACAACAACAACAACAACAACAACAACAACAACAACAACAACAACAACAACAACAACAACAACAACAACAACAACAACAACAACAACAACAACAACAACAACAACAACAACAACAACAACAACAACAACAACAACAACAACAACAACAACAACAACAACAACAACAACAACAACAACAACAACAACAACAACAACAACAACAACAACAACAACAACAACAACAACAACAACAACAACAACAACAACAACAACAACAACAACAACAACAACAACAACAACAACAACAACAACAACAACAACAACAACAACAACAACAACAACAACAACAACAACAACAACAACAACAACAACAACAACAACAACAACAACAACAACAACAACAACAACAACAACAACAACAACAACAACAACAACAACAACAACAACAACAACAACAACAACAACAACAACAACAACAACAACAACAACAACAACAACAACAACAACAACAACAACAACAACAACAACAACAACAACAACAACAACAACAACAACAACAACAACAACAACAACAACAACAACAACAACAACAACAACAACAACAACAACAACAACAACAACAACAACAACAACAACAACAACAACAACAACAACAACAACAACAACAACAACAACAACAACAACAACAACAACAACAGCAACAGCAACAACAACAACAACAACAACAACAACAACAACAACAACAACAGCAACAGCAACAACAACAACAACAACAACAACAACAACAACAACAACAACAACAACAACAACAACAACAACAACAACAACAACAACAACAACAACAACAACAACAACAACAACAACAACAACAACAACAACAACAACAACAACAACAACAACAACAACAACAACAACAACAACAACAACAACAACAACAACAACAACAACAACAACAACAACAACAACAACAACAACAACAACAACAACAACAACAACAACAACAACAACAACAACAACAACAACAACAACAACAACAACAACAACAACAACAACAACAACAACAACAACAACAACAACAACAACAACAACAACAGCAACAACAACAACAACAACAACAACAACAACAACAACAACAACAACAACAACAACAACAACAACAACAACAACAACAACAACAACAACAACAACAACAACAACAACAACAACAACAACAACAACAACAACAACAACAACAAAGTTAACACATTCGACAGTCTACCTGCCCTGAAGAAAAGTGCAAGCGATGCGATTCGCCTGCACACGCGCATCCGCTGTCAGCGATCACGTTACATACTTCAGGTGAGGACTTCCACACGCGCATCCGCTATCAGCGATCATCTATCATGCTCCAGGTGAATGGGCCTGCATGGGAAATGCAACGTTTCATCTATCATGCTCCAGGTGAATGGGTCTGCGTGGGAAATGCAATGTTGCATTTTAGGTTTAAGCATATCATTGTAAATTAGAATTAAGTTATTCATTCTAATGCGGACAGTAGGACGGAGCACTTCGTTCCTCGAATAAAATTTATAACGTGAAATCTAATTTGTTGTTTAATTGTGGAACCTGTTGTGGTTCCTTAAAAATATTTTTTTATACCCGCGAGTAAGGATCGCGATAACTGGCGCCCGAGCAGGGACAGTCTCATCATCGCGAAGTTAAAAAGAAAAAAAAAAAATGAAAACTAATTTTTAGAAAAAAAAAAAACGAAAAACCCGCTAAAGTGAATGTGAATTATTCAGTTAAAAGTGCATACAAAAAAACCCCACTCTTGGGGAACGAAAATCAAATAACATACAACGGTCGTTAAGAAGGAAAAAAAAAACAAAAAGAGGAAATTCATAAAAAAAAAAAAAAAAAAAAAAAAAAAAACCGTTAAAGTGAATTATTCAGTTAAAAGTGCATACAAAAAAAAAACCCCACTCTTGGGAGACGAAAATCAAACAACATACAACGGTCGTTTAGAGTAAAAAAAAAAAAAAAAAAAACAAAAAAGAGATCGTGAAAGTGAAGCATTCATTCAGTGAGGAACAAAAAAAATAAGATCATTCACGGCAGGCTGGACAAACTAAATAAAAAAGTGACACTATTTTTTGGAAATTGCGGAACGGAGGAAGATTCAACATTTCAACTAATCATCCACCAAAAACAAGCGATGGGAGGCTGGCCAATTGGTTTTTTGTAAGATATATACATAGACTTAAGCATGTGTGCAATTTTAGTAATAGTAAAGTAATAGTAAAACTGATGAAAATTAACTAAAGAGAAAAAGAATATCTTATTTTTAAAAAAAATTATAAAAAGCAACTAAACAGCGACAACAAAAAAAAAAAAAAAAAAGAAAAAACATAAAAATATAGAAAAAACCTACTTAGCTTACTAAATTATGTCCAGGAGTAGTCTCTCATGAAAAAAGGGGCCGGTTCACTAAAAAGTTATTTTAAACATAACTTTCGGTGGTGTAGACCTTCGTACCTTAGTAGGTCGTTTGCAACCCTCAACGCTTACGACTAAAACGGATAAATACGAACCTTCCGATCCGAAGTGACTACCCCGAAAAATTAATGGAGAGCTCTCAGCGGGCATCTAGGGACTAGCACTTGGTTGTCGCAAAAATAACAATTGATTGAAAAAAAAAAAAATATATATACCCGTAATCAAGCCACAAAATTTTTATTATTAGCACTTGGTTGTCAAAAAAAAAAAAAAGAAAAAAAAAAAAAAAAAAAAAAAAAAACAGTTGATTAAATAAGCAACTTACTAAAATATATCCGTAATCGAAGCCACAAAATTATATTATTCAAAGATAGCAATAACTTTTGTCGTTCATATCTTCGTATTTTTGTTGAATCACCCAAAACTTTACCTCCTTGGCGTTAGAATAGTGTAAATGGTACAAGCTTATTAACCTATTACTATCGATACGAGAATCGAAATTTTATTTTTTTATTTTATTTTAACTTCTGTCGCTCATACCCTCGAATTTTTGTTGTGTCAACCAAATCTTCATCTCTTTTGCGTTAGAATAGAATAAATGGACGAACTAAAGAATTCGGTGACCCAGCTTACGGGCGCGGTTAACACCGTTCTTGAACAGCTTAGAAGTATAGAGGGCCGCATTGGCCAAATCGAACAATGCAATCCTAGACAGGCAATCCAATCCCTTTCGGAACAACTGGGGGTTGTAGAGAGCCGTATCCACTCGATAGAACAGGTAGGTCCGGTGGCCATGCCGGAACCACAAGCAGAAAATCCACTACCGCTCCAAGGGCCTAGTAGCGAACAAGACTTGAAGGATATATCCAAGCTTCCGGACTCCGTTAAGGAGCTTCAGGTCTTTGATGGCAATCCGGTGCACTATGTTTCCTGGGTTCACAGCGTAGAAACGATATTGAAAGACTACGAAATTGTTCGTAACAAGCCCATCTATCGGGCAATCCTCCAGCACATTCGGCAAAAAATAAGAGGCAAGGCTGACTCCGCCCTCGTGTCTTACAACATATTTGACAACGAGTGGGCCGAAATCAAAAGGGTTCTCTCCTTGCATTATGCAGATAAGAGGGATATTCGAACTCTTGAACACCAGTTGAATAAACTCACGCAGGGTAGCTCGAGGGTCGACGACTTCTATGCCACCATCAATCACCAATTCTCTCTAATCCTCAATAAGATCAGAGCCGAAACGTACTCCACCGAGACGGTGGATGCCCTAGTAGAAACCTATCGGAATCGCGCACTAGACGTTTTTGTGCGTGGACTGAATGGGGATCTTTCAAAGCTACTCATAATTCAGAAGCCTAAGACCCTGCCGGAGGCATACTCAGCTTGCCTCGAAATGCAAAATCTCAATTTCAGGAGCAATTCGGTGCACATCCAGGCGCCGAATACGATATCATCTCCCGTCTACTATAATTTTAAAAATGGCAGAGGGCCTCCCCCTTCAGGAAATCCAACTAAGCCATATGGCAGAAATAATTTCAGCCAGAGGCCACGCTCCTCATGGAACTCAAGACTCCAACAACAATATCCTCCACCAAGACCGACAGGTCCGAAGCCAGCAATCAAGATGGAGGTAGATAATTCCGTTCAGACCAAATATGTGAATTACATGAATCGGCCTAACAATCCATTCAAACGAGAGGCTAGTTCTGACAGCTACCCAAGAAAACAACAACGGTGTTACCTCATGGAATCGACCACCGACCAGGATCCTGATGCACCGGAGACCGCAGACACCTCCGCCGAGGGGCCTAGTGACGAAAATTTTATGGTAGGCGCCTCGTTTCCAGCGTACCATACATAGAGTATGTCGCGCGGGACGGGAAAATACTGAATTTTCTCGTAGATACTGGTGCAAACAAAAACTTCATTAAATCCAAACTAGCACCAAATGCAAATCCTGTTCAAAAACCATTTTACATTGATAGTCCTGCCGGGAAAATACTAGTTGAAACCAAAATTTGCGGCAAATTCTTCTCTTCCCTAGGCTGCGATTTAGATATAACATTTTTTATTCTTCCGAGTTTGGAATCATTCGATGGAATAATCGGTGACGACACTCTCAAACAACTTAAAGCTATAATAGACAGGGAAAAAAATTAACTAATTATAGACTCCAACAAAAAAATTATTTTAAAAAATATGACTTCCACCGGCGTTAACCACTTGTTGATCTCGAATAAAGATATTTCTGAACCCGCTAAACTTAGACTGGAATCTCTCTGCAATAAATTTAACAACCTATTTAGCCCAGTTGGCAATGAAAAGGTTAAGACCAATGTAAGGGCAGAAATCCGCACGAGTACCGATGAGCCAATTTATACTAAAAGTTACCCCTATCCAACTTCCATGAGGGAGGAAGTTGAAAGACAGGTTAATGAACTGTTGTCAGAAAACATTATCCGACCTTCAAACAGCCCATATAACTCACCTATATGGGTTGTTCCAAAGAAGCCAAAGCCTAACGGGGAGAAAGAGTACCGAATGGTCATCGATTATAAACGTTTGAACTCGGTGACCATCTCAGATACATACCCAATCCCTGACATTAACAGTACCCTCGCGAGCCTTGGGGATGCTAGATTCTTTACAACTCTCGATCTTACATCAGGATTTCACCAGATCCTAATGAAGGAGAAAGACATTCCCAAAACTGCTTTTTCAACGTTGAACGGTAAATACGAATACCTGAGGCTACCATTCGGCCTCAAAAACGCCCCCGCCATCTTTCAGCGCATGATAGACGATGTTCTAAAAGAACTGATTGGAAAAATTTGCTACGTATATATCGATGATATCATAATTTACAGCAAAACCGAACCAGATCACCTGAAGGACATTGAGACCGTGTTCTCTAAGATCCATGGGGCTGGACTAAAAATTAACCTGGAAAAAACCCACTTCATGGCCAATAGTGTCGAATTCCTTGGCTATCTTGTCACTCCAGAAGGTATTCTTCCCGATCCAAAGAAAGTTAAAGCTATCGAGGGAATTCTTCCCCCTAGCACCCTTAAAGAGCTAAAAAGTTTCCTTGGATTAACATCATACTATAGGAGATTCATTAGAGACTACGCCAAGATAGCGAAACCTCTAACAAATATGACTCGTGGAGACTTAGCACAGGTAAAGGCCAATCAATCAAGGAAGGTTCCCATTACTCTCGATGATACAGCACTTAAGGCGTTTAAAGATCTGAAGGAGCTGCTTACTTCAGCGGAGGTATTGGCATTCCCGGACTTCGAGAAACCTTTTAATCTGACTACGGACGCCTCTGATTATGCCATCGGGGCTGTCCTATGCCAAGGTGAGCATGGCAAAGATAAACCGATAGCATATATCTCCCGTTCCCTAAACCGGACGGAAGAGAATTATGCAACAAACGAAAAAGAGTTGCGTGCAATAGTATGGGCACTCGATAACCTGAGAAACTATCTCTATGGAGCAAAAAAAATACTTATATATACTGACCACCAGCCTTTGACCTTCACTCTTAGTAATAGAAATTACAATGCGAAGCTCAAACGCTGGAAAGCGAGAATTGAAGAGTATAACTACGAGTTGATTTACACACCTGGTAAATCAAACTTTGTGGCCGACGCTCTCTCGCGGCTCAGAACAGAAGTCAATCACTTATCAGGCTCCCCCGATGCTCCTAGTGAAGCAAATAGCGAAGGCACTCGAACCTTAACAGCGAGTTGGTGTACGGACATAGATACGGAAACTGCAAGCGAAGGACAAGGAACAAGGACAGACGACATACAGACTGGCACCGCTGACGAAGGTTTGTGTGAAAAATCTATTGACGATGACGAATCCTGTACAATGCACAGTGCCGAACAAGACGGTTCAGACCTACCACCACACGTAGAGGCTCCGCTAAATGTCTTTAGGAATCAATTGATTTTCAGGATTGGCATCGACATTATTTCTCACGAGGAACCGCATCCTGGCTACCACCGGCATTACATTTCCACAAGTAGGTTAGATCGGACCCAACTTAGGGAAATTTTGAAGGAAAAACTAAGCCCAAGTGTAGTCAATGGAGTAAAAATTCCAGAGGACTATCTTGGTATGCTCCAAAGTGTATATCTAGAGAGTTTCGAGAAATATAAAATACGTTTGACACAGAGAGTGGTCGAGGACGTTGCTAACGAAGATCGTAAACTCTTGATCATCGAAAGAGAACACAGTGCTGCTATCGAAAACAAGGAACAAATCCTTGAGAGATTCTACTTCCCGCAAATGATGTCTCGCATCAAAAGATACGTTGCTTCATGTGAGATTTGCAACGCTAACAAATACGATAGACACCCGATAACTCCTGAATTACAATCGACACCTGTTCCTTCATATCCATGTGAAATTCTCCATATGGATATCATGGAGATTCAGAACGAAAAGTTCCTAACTGTTGTCGATAAGTTCTCAAAATTCTCCAAATTCTTTCATATTAAGGATAAATCAGCCATTTATATAAGATCCAAACTGATAAAAATCCTGCATTACTTTACAGTCCCTCTCATTTTGGTCACAGATAATGAAAGAGGATTCCTTAGCCCAATTGTTCTAAACCTAATACGAAACTTAGGTGTAAAACTTTACCTTACCCCATCCCATAGAAGTGAGGTAAATGGGCAAATAGAAAGGGTTCATTCCACAGTACTAGAAATTTATCGGTGTCTTCGAGCAGAAAGTCCGGATTTCAAGGTCAAAGAGCTCGTTTACGTAGCCGTTGACCGATATAATAACACCGTCCATTCCGTTACAAAAAGGAAACCTACAGATGTGTTCTTTAATAGGTCCCAGAGAGTCAATTACCAAAATCTTTTAAATATCCGTTCGAAAATTAACAAAGATCTGAGGGGTATAATTAGGCGAAACATGGAAGCGAGAAATATCAGACAAAATCTAAAAAGAAAGGCGCCAAGAAGGTATTGCGTGGGTGACGTAGTGTATGCTGCTGCAAAAGGTATAAAAGGCAAAAATAAGCCATTATATAGAAAAGAAATAGTGGCAAAAGACAACCGAGTGACCATAATGACAGTAAGTGGTAAAAGAATCCACAAAGCACATTTGAGAAATGTTAAGTTGCCAACCGCTAATGATATATAAAAAAAAAAAATGTATATATTGTATGAAAAAGAATAAGAAAAGAAGTCAGAATGATAAGCCTTAAGCTTTTCAAAGAGAAGGAATTAAAGCGGAATAAAATGTGTGTATGTCACACGATTTTCAAATTTTCATTGTAAGCCTTAGAATTTAAGAATAAAATTGTATAACCTTCTTTTTTCAATAAACCATAATTACATTGCAGATTAGTTGTTTTAGCAACCCCCATGCAGACCCTTCATATCTTCGCCTATAAATCTCCGATTGTAACGATTCGCGAGGGAAACGCTTGGGTGACAAACGGCTACTTTAGGCTAGTGCACGTAATTGACTTGACAAAGTATAACGCGCTTGTTCAGGATAGGGTCTGCCTGGAAATGGCTGGCTGGCTCTCCGGACGCAACTGACTGGGATAACCTCTTAGAGAAACAGACAGACATTGTAGAGAACAATAACCAGCAATACAGAATTAACGAAAAACTAATCGACTCAACACGACAGATTTCGGACAGAATTAACAGAATAATTGACCGTTTTAACAACGCTGTACAGGAGGGGGAGACGGACAAACTTAAACACGACCTACTGAACAAGGTACTTATATTAAAAGAGGCGGTAAACGAGATAGTAAGGGCTTGTCAAATGGCAAAGAACGGCATAGTTAACAGCAACCTTTTGGATTCTGAAGAGGTCAACACTATCGTCAATGAACTGGAAACCTTGCCCTATCAAAACATTGTAGAAGCTGTGGAATACGGACGACCTTCAATATACAGCAACGGAACACTGATGCTATATATCTTGTCAATTCCTAAGATTAGACCAGAAGTATATCATCTGGTGACAGCTCGTGCCGCAATCAAAAACGGGAAACAGATCGACTTAGACTATCTTAAACTTCTAATCAGACATGACGAAACATACGGACTAGACGGGAAATGTCTTAGCATAGGCAACACATCTGTTTGTGACGAAAGCGTTCTGAAAAAACTGCCAGAAGAATCCTGTCTAGCCAAAATTCTTAAAGGTGGTAACGCACTCTGCGACTATAGAACAACCAACGAAGAAGTAGTCGAATTGATTGGGGAAAACACTATTTTCGTTACGAATTTTAACGGATCCCTTTTAAATAAAAATTCCTCTATTCCCTTAGAAGGTACCTATCTGATCCAGCTGGATGATGACACGGTTCGCATAAAGGATAGAACGTACTACAGCAAGATGGCAATCCATCCGCAGGCACTTCCCCCCGTCTTGGCTAACGTGACCAGCAATAGAATTAAACCTAACCTGGAATACGTACATGATCTCAGCGCGAGAAACATCAAACATATTAGCACTTTAAAGAAACATTTTAACTCCTCTATTCTTACAGAAGTTTTTGTCATCGTAGTAGTAGTAGCTGCCATCTGTTTGCTGTGGAGGAAGATATACGGCAAAACCAGCATCCCGGAGCTCCGCCTATCCCTTCGCCGGAGACCTGTCCCACGTCCTGCACCACGACCTTCCCAGGAGGCCAATGACACCAACCGAAACCTAAGCTGCCCCATGTGCTCAGCAAGTGATCTGCGGGACGCAGATATTTGAAGGGGCGGCAGTTAACACATTCGACAGTCTACCTGCCCTGAAGAAAAGTGCAAGCGATGCGATTCGCCTGCACACGCGCATCCGCTGTCAGCGATCACGTTACATACTTCAGGTGAGGACTTCCACACGCGCATCCGCTATCAGCGATCATCTATCATGCTCCAGGTGAATGGGCCTGCATGGGAAATGCAACGTTTCATCTATCATGCTCCAGGTGAATGGGTCTGCGTGGGAAATGCAATGTTGCATTTTAGGTTTAAGCATATCATTGTAAATTAGAATTAAGTTATTCATTCTAATGCGGACAGTAGGACGGAGCACTTCGTTCCTCGAATAAAATTTATAACGTGAAATCTAATTTGTTGTTTAATTGTGGAACCTGTTGTGGTTCCTTAAAAATATTTTTTTATACCCGCGAGTAAGGATCGCGATAACTACAACAACAACAACAACAACAACAACAACAACAACAACAACAACAACAACAACAACAACAACAACAACAACAACAACAACAACAACAACAACAACAACAACAACAACAACAACAACAACAACAACAACAACAACAACAACAACAACAACAACAACAACAACAACAACAACAACAACAACAACAACAACAACAACAACAACAACAACAACAACAACAACAACAACAACAACAACAACAACAACAACAACAACAACAACAACAACAACAACAACAACAACAACAACAACAACAACAACAACAACAACAACAACAACAACAACAACAACAACAACAACAACAACAACAACAACAACAACAACAACAACAACAACAACAACAACAACAACAACAACAACAACAACAACAACAACAACAACAACAACAACAACAACAACAACAACAACAACAACAACAACAACAACAACAACAACAACAACAACAACAACAACAACAACAACAACAACAACAACAACAACAACAACAACAACAACAACAACAACAACAACAACAACAACAACAACAACAACAACAACAACAACAACAACAACAACAACAACAACAACAACAACAACAACAACAACAACAACAACAACAACAACAACAACAACAACAACAACAACAACAACAACAACAACAACAACAACAACAACAACAACAACAACAACAACAACAACAACAACAACAACAACAACAACAACAACAACAACAACAACAACAACAACAACAACAACAACAACAACAACAACAACAACAACAACAACAACAACAACAACAACAACAACAACAACAACAACAACAACAACAACAACAACAACAACAACAACAACAACAACAACAACAACAACAACAACAACAACAACAACAACAACAACAACAACAACAACAACAACAACAACAACAACAACAACAACAACAACAACAACAACAACAACAACAACAACAACAACAACAACAACAACAACAACAACAACAACAACAACAACAACAACAACAACAACAACAACAACAACAACAACAACAACAACAACAACAACAACAACAACAACAACAACAACAACAACAACAACAACAACAACAACAACAACAACAACAACAACAACAACAACAACAACAACAACAACAACAACAACAACAACAACAACAACAACAACAACAACAACAACAACAACAACAACAACAACAACAACAACAACAACAACAACAACAACAACAACAACAACAACAACAACAACAACAACAACAACAACAACAACAACAACAACAACAACAACAACAACAACAACAACAACAACAACAACAACAACAACAACAACAACAACAACAACAACAACAACAACAACAACAACAACAACAACAACAACAACAACAACAACAACAACAACAACAACAACAACAACAACAACAACAACAACAACAACAACAACAACAACAACAACAACAACAACAACAACAACAACAACAACAACAACAACAACAACAACAACAACAACAACAACAACAACAACAACAACAACAACAACAACAACAACAACAACAACAACAACAACAACAACAACAACAACAACAACAACAACAACAACAACAACAACAACAACAACAACAACAACAACAACAACAACAACAACAACAACAACAACAACAACAACAACAACAACAACAACAACAACAACAACAACAACAACAACAACAACAACAACAACAACAACAACAACAACAACAACAACAACAACAACAACAACAACAACAACAACAACAACAACAACAACAACAACAACAACAACAACAACAACAACAACAACAACAACAACAACAACAACAACAACAACAACAACAACAACAACAACAACAACAACAACAACAACAACAACAACAACAACAACAACAACAACAACAACAACAACAACAACAACAACAACAACAACAACAACAACAACAACAACAACAACAACAACAACAACAACAACAACAACAACAAAGTTATCGCGATCCTTACTCGCGGGTATAAAAAAATATTTTTAAGGAACCACAACAGGTTCCACAATTAAACAACAAATTAGATTTCACGTTATAAATTTTATTCGAGGAACGAAGTGCTCCGTCCTACTGTCCGCATTAGAATGAATAACTTAATTCTAATTTACAATGATATGCTTAAACCTAAAATGCAACATTGCATTTCCCACGCAGACCCATTCACCTGGAGCATGATAGATGAAACGTTGCATTTCCCATGCAGGCCCATTCACCTGGAGCATGATAGATGATCGCTGATAGCGGATGCGCGTGTGGAAGTCCTCACCTGAAGTATGTAACGTGATCGCTGACAGCGGATGCGCGTGTGCAGGCGAATCGCATCGCTTGCACTTTTCTTCAGGGCAGGTAGACTGTCGAATGTGTTAACTGCCGCCCCTTCAAATATCTGCGTCCCGCAGATCACTTGCTGAGCACATGGGGCAGCTTAGGTTTCGGTTGGTGTCATTGGCCTCCTGGGAAGGTCGTGGTGCAGGACGTGGGACAGGTCTCCGGCGAAGGGATAGGCGGAGCTCCGGGATGCTGGTTTTGCCGTATATCTTCCTCCACAGCAAACAGATGGCAGCTACTACTACTACGATGACAAAAACTTCTGTAAGAATAGAGGAGTTAAAATGTTTCTTTAAAGTGCTAATATGTTTGATGTTTCTCGCGCTGAGATCATGTACGTATTCCAGGTTAGGTTTAATTCTATTGCTGGTCACGTTAGCCAGGACGGGGGGAAGTGCCTGCGGATGGATTGCCATCTTGCTGTAGTACGTTCTATCCTTTATGCGAACCGTGTCATCATCCAGCTGGATCAGATAGGTACCTTCTAAGGGAATAGAGGAATTTTTATTTAAAAGGGATCCGTTAAAATTCGTAACGAAAATAGTTTTTTCCCCTATCAATTCGACTACTTCTTCGTTGGTTGTTCTATAGTCGCAGAGTGCGTTACCACCTTTAAGAATTTTGGCTAGACAGGATTCTTCTGGCAGTTTTTTCAGAACGCTTTCGTCACAAACAGATGTGTTGCCTATGCTAAGACATTTCCCGTCTAGTCCGTATGTTTCGTCATGTCTGATTAGAAGTTTAAGATAGTCTAAGTCGATCTGTTTCCCGTTTTTGATTGCGGCACGAGCTGTCACCAGATGATATACTTCTGGTCTAATCTTAGGAATTGACAAGATATATAGCATCAGTGTTCCGTTGCTGTATATTGAAGGTCGTCCGTATTCCACAGCTTCTACAATGTTTTGATAGGGCAAGGTTTCCAGTTCATTGACGATAGTGTTGACCTCTTCAGAATCCAAAAGGTTGCTGTTAACTATGCCGTTCTTTGCCATTTGACAAGCCCTTACTATCTCGTTTACCGCCTCTTTTAATATAAGTACCTTGTTCAGTAGGTCGTGTTTAAGTTTGTCCGTCTCCCCCTCCTGTACAGCGTTGTTAAAACGGTCAATTATTCTGTTAATTCTCTCCGAAATCTGTCGTGTTGAGTCGATTAGTTTTTCGTTAATTCTGTATTGCTGGTTATTGTTCTCTACAATGTCTGTCTGTTTCTCTAAGAGGTTATCCCAGTCAGTTGCGTCCGGAGAGCCAGCCAGCCATTTCCAGGCAGACCCTATCCAATTAATTGACCTAACTCTTCTCGTCCTCGCGCCTCTCAATTCACCAAGGCGGTCCTTGATCTGGGTCAAATGGTAATCCAGAACAAGATGCATTTCTTCGTCCTTTACGTACTTTAATATCAGCTGTTCAGTATCCTGAACAAGCGCGTTATACTTTGTCAAGTCAATTACGTGCACTAGCCTAAAGTAGCCGTTTGTCACCCAAGCGTTTCCCTCGCGAATCGTTACAATCGGAGATTTATAGGCGAAGATATGAAGGGTCTGCATGGGGGTTGCTAAAACAACTAATCTGCAATGTAATTATGGTTTATTGAAAGAAGGTTATACAATTTTATTCTTAAATTCTAAGGCTTACAATGAAAATTTGAAAATCGTGTGACATACACACATTTTATTCCGCTTTAATTCCTTCTCTTTGAAAAGCTTAAGGCTTATCATTCTGACTTCTTTTCTTATTCTTTTTCATACAATATATACATTTTTTTTATATATCATTAGCGGTTGGCAACTTAACATTTCTCAAATGTGCTTTGTGGATTCTTTTACCACTTACTGTCATTATGGTCACTCGGTTGTCTTTTGCCACTATTTCTTTTCTATATAATGGCTTATTTTTGCCTTTTATACCTTTTGCAACAGCATACACTACGTCACCCACGCAATACCTTCTTGGCGCCTTTCTTTTTAGATTTTGTCTGATATTTCTCGCTTCCATGTTTCGCCTAATTATACCCCTCAGATCTTTGTTAATTTTCGAACGGATATTTAAAAGATTTTGGTAATTGACTCTCTGGGACCTATTAAAGAACACATCTGTAGGTTTCCTTTTTGTAACGGAATGGACGGTGTTATTATATCGGTCAACGGCTACGTAAACGAGCTCTTTGACCTTGAAATCCGGACTTTCTGCTCGAAGACACCGATAAATTTCTAGTACTGTGGAATGAACCCTTTCTATTTGCCCATTTACCTCACTTCTATGGGATGGGGTAAGGTAAAGTTTTACACCTAAGTTTCGTATTAGGTTTAGAACAATTGGGCTAAGGAATCCTCTTTCATTATCTGTGACCAAAATGAGAGGGACTGTAAAGTAATGCAGGATTTTTATCAGTTTGGATCTTATATAAATGGCTGATTTATCCTTAATATGAAAGAATTTGGAGAATTTTGAGAACTTATCGACAACAGTTAGGAACTTTTCGTTCTGAATCTCCATGATATCCATATGGAGAATTTCACATGGATATGAAGGAACAGGTGTCGATTGTAATTCAGGAGTTATCGGGTGTCTATCGTATTTGTTAGCGTTGCAAATCTCACATGAAGCAACGTATCTTTTGATGCGAGACATCATTTGCGGGAAGTAGAATCTCTCAAGGATTTGTTCCTTGTTTTCGATAGCAGCACGATGAGCCCTCCTGTGTTCTCTTTCGATGATCAAGAGTTTACGATCTTCGTTAGCAACGTCCTCGACCACTCTCTGTGTCAAACGTATTTTATATTTCTCGAAACTCTCTAGATATACACTTTGGAGCATACCAAGATAGTCCTCTGGAATTTTTACTCCATTGACTACACTTGGGCTTAGTTTTTCCTTCAAAATTTCCCTAAGTTGGGTCCGATCTAACCTACTTGTGGAAATGTAATGCCGGTGGTAGCCAGGATGCGGTTCCTCGTGAGAAATAATGTCGATGCCAATCCTGAAAATCAATTGATTCCTAAAGACATTTAGCGGAGCCTCTACGTGTGGTGGTAGGTCTGAACCGTCTTGTTCGGCACTGTGCATTGTACAGGATTCGTCATCGTCAATAGATTTTTCACACAAACCTTCGTCAGCGGTGCCAGTCTGTATGTCGTCTGTCCTTGTTCCTTGTCCTTCGCTTGCAGTTTCCGTATCTATGTCCGTACACCAACTCGCTGTTAAGGTTCGAGTGCCTTCGCTATTTGCTTCACTAGGAGCATCGGGGGAGCCTGATAAGTGATTGACTTCTGTTCTGAGCCGCGAGAGAGCGTCGGCCACAAAGTTTGATTTACCAGGTGTGTAAATCAACTCGTAGTTATACTCTTCAATTCTCGCTTTCCAGCGTTTGAGCTTCGCATTGTAATTTCTATTACTAAGAGTGAAGGTCAAAGGCTGGTGGTCAGTATATATAAGTATTTTTTTTGCTCCATAGAGATAGTTTCTCAGGTTATCGAGTGCCCATACTATTGCACGCAACTCTTTTTCGTTTGTTGCATAATTCTCTTCCGTCCGGTTTAGGGAACGGGAGATATATGCTATCGGTTTATCTTTGCCATGCTCACCTTGGGATAGGACAGCCCCGATGGCATAATCAGAGGCGTCCGTAGTCAGATTAAAAGGTTTCTCGAAGTCCGGGAATGCCAATACCTCCGCTGAAGTAAGCAGCTCCTTCAGATCTTTAAACGCCTTAAGTGCTGTATCATCGAGAGTAATGGGAACCTTCCTTGATTGATTGGCCTTTACCTGTGCTAAGTCTCCACGAGTCATATTTGTTAGAGGTTTCGCTATCTTGGCGTAGTCTCTAATGAATCTCCTATAGTATGATGTTAATCCAAGGAAACTTTTTAGCTCTTTAAGGGTGCTAGGGGGAAGAATTCCCTCGATAGCTTTAACTTTCTTTGGATCGGGAAGAATACCTTCTGGAGTGACAAGATAGCCAAGGAATTCGACACTATTGGCCATGAAGTGGGTTTTTTCCAGGTTAATTTTTAGTCCAGCCCCATGGATCTTAGAGAACACGGTCTCAATGTCCTTCAGGTGATCTGGTTCGGTTTTGCTGTAAATTATGATATCATCGATATATACGTAGCAAATTTTTCCAATCAGTTCTTTTAGAACATCGTCTATCATGCGCTGAAAGATGGCGGGGGCGTTTTTGAGGCCGAATGGTAGCCTCAGGTATTCGTATTTACCGTTCAACGTTGAAAAAGCAGTTTTGGGAATGTCTTTCTCCTTCATTAGGATCTGGTGAAATCCTGATGTAAGATCGAGAGTTGTAAAGAATCTAGCATCCCCAAGGCTCGCGAGGGTACTGTTAATGTCAGGGATTGGGTATGTATCTGAGATGGTCACCGAGTTCAAACGTTTATAATCGATGACCATTCGGTACTCTTTCTCCCCGTTAGGCTTTGGCTTCTTTGGAACAACCCATATAGGTGAGTTATATGGGCTGTTTGAAGGTCGGATAATGTTTTCTGACAACAGTTCATTAACCTGTCTTTCAACTTCCTCCCTCATGGAAGTTGGATAGGGGTAACTTTTAGTATAAATTGGCTCATCGGTACTCGTGCGGATTTCTGCCCTTACATTGGTCTTAACCTTTTCATTGCCAACTGGGCTAAATAGGTTGTTAAATTTATTGCAGAGAGATTCCAGTCTAAGTTTAGCGGGTTCAGAAATATCTTTATTCGAGATCAACAAGTGGTTAACGCCGGTGGAAGTCATATTTTTTAAAATAATTTTTTTGTTGGAGTCTATAATTAGTTAATTTTTTTCCCTGTCTATTATAGCTTTAAGTTGTTTGAGAGTGTCGTCACCGATTATTCCATCGAATGATTCCAAACTCGGAAGAATAAAAAATGTTATATCTAAATCGCAGCCTAGGGAAGAGAAGAATTTGCCGCAAATTTTGGTTTCAACTAGTATTTTCCCGGCAGGACTATCAATGTAAAATGGTTTTTGAACAGGATTTGCATTTGGTGCTAGTTTGGATTTAATGAAGTTTTTGTTTGCACCAGTATCTACGAGAAAATTCAGTATTTTCCCGTCCCGCGCGACATACTCTATGTATGGTACGCTGGAAACGAGGCGCCTACCATAAAATTTTCGTCACTAGGCCCCTCGGCGGAGGTGTCTGCGGTCTCCGGTGCATCAGGATCCTGGTCGGTGGTCGATTCCATGAGGTAACACCGTTGTTGTTTTCTTGGGTAGCTGTCAGAACTAGCCTCTCGTTTGAATGGATTGTTAGGCCGATTCATGTAATTCACATATTTGGTCTGAACGGAATTATCTACCTCCATCTTGATTGCTGGCTTCGGACCTGTCGGTCTTGGTGGAGGATATTGTTGTTGGAGTCTTGAGTTCCATGAGGAGCGTGGCCTCTGGCTGAAATTATTTCTGCCATATGTCTTAGTTGGATTTCCTGAAGGGGGAGGCCCTCTGCCATTTTTAAAATTATAGTAGACGGGAGATGATATCGTATTCGGCGCCTGGATGTGCACCGAATTGCTCCTGAAATTGAGATTTTGCATTTCGAGGCAAGCTGAGTATGCCTCCGGCAGGGTCTTAGGCTTCTGAATTATGAGTAGCTTTGAAAGATCCCCATTCAGTCCACGCACAAAAACGTCTAGTGCGCGATTCCGATAGGTTTCTACTAGGGCATCCACCGTCTCGGTGGAGTACGTTTCGGCTCTGATCTTATTGAGGATTAGAGAGAATTGGTGATTGATGGTGGCATAGAAGTCGTCGACCCTCGAGCTACCCTGCGTGAGTTTATTCAACTGGTGTTCAAGAGTTCGAATATCCCTCTTATCTGCATAATGCAAGGAGAGAACCCTTTTGATTTCGGCCCACTCGTTGTCAAATATGTTGTAAGACACGAGGGCGGAGTCAGCCTTGCCTCTTATTTTTTGCCGAATGTGCTGGAGGATTGCCCGATAGATGGGCTTGTTACGAACAATTTCGTAGTCTTTCAATATCGTTTCTACGCTGTGAACCCAGGAAACATAGTGCACCGGATTGCCATCGAAGACCTGAAGCTCCTTAACGGAGTCCGGAAGCTTGGATATATCCTTCAAGTCTTGTTCGCTACTAGGCCCTTGGAGCGGTAGTGGATTTTCTGCTTGTGGTTCCGGCATGGCCACCGGACCTACCTGTTCTATCGAGTGGATACGGCTCTCTACAACCCCCAGTTGTTCCGAAAGGGATTGGATTGCCTGTCTAGGATTGCATTGTTCGATTTGGCCAATGCGGCCCTCTATACTTCTAAGCTGTTCAAGAACGGTGTTAACCGCGCCCGTAAGCTGGGTCACCGAATTCTTTAGTTCGTCCATTTATTCTATTCTAACGCAAAAGAGATGAAGATTTGGTTGACACAACAAAAATTCGAGGGTATGAGCGACAGAAGTTAAAATAAAATAAAAAAATAAAATTTCGATTCTCGTATCGATAGTAATAGGTTAATAAGCTTGTACCATTTACACTATTCTAACGCCAAGGAGGTAAAGTTTTGGGTGATTCAACAAAAATACGAAGATATGAACGACAAAAGTTATTGCTATCTTTGAATAATATAATTTTGTGGCTTCGATTACGGATATATTTTAGTAAGTTGCTTATTTAATCAACTGTTTTTTTTTTTTTTTTTTTTTTTTTTTTCTTTTTTTTTTTTTTGACAACCAAGTGCTAATAATAAAAATTTTGTGGCTTGATTACGGGTATATATATTTTTTTTTTTTTCAATCAATTGTTATTTTTGCGACAACCAAGTGCTAGTCCCTAGATGCCCGCTGAGAGCTCTCCATTAATTTTTCGGGGTAGTCACTTCGGATCGGAAGGTTCGTATTTATCCGTTTTAGTCGTAAGCGTTGAGGGTTGCAAACGACCTACTAAGGTACGAAGGTCTACACCACCGAAAGTTATGTTTAAAATAACTTTTTAGTGAACCGGCCCCTTTTTTCATGAGAGACTACTCCTGGACATAATTTAGTAAGCTAAGTAGGTTTTTTCTATATTTTTATGTTTTTTCTTTTTTTTTTTTTTTTTTGTTGTCGCTGTTTAGTTGCTTTTTATAATTTTTTTTAAAAATAAGATATTCTTTTTCTCTTTAGTTAATTTTCATCAGTTTTACTATTACTTTACTATTACTAAAATTGCACACATGCTTAAGTCTATGTATATATCTTACAAAAAACCAATTGGCCAGCCTCCCATCGCTTGTTTTTGGTGGATGATTAGTTGAAATGTTGAATCTTCCTCCGTTCCGCAATTTCCAAAAAATAGTGTCACTTTTTTATTTAGTTTGTCCAGCCTGCCGTGAATGATCTTATTTTTTTTGTTCCTCACTGAATGAATGCTTCACTTTCACGATCTCTTTTTTGTTTTTTTTTTTTTTTACTCTAAACGACCGTTGTATGTTGTTTGATTTTCGTCTCCCAAGAGTGGGGTTTTTTTTTTGTATGCACTTTTAACTGAATAATTCACTTTAACGGTTTTTTTTTTTTTTTTTTATGAATTTCCTCTTTTTGTTTTTTTTTCCTTCTTAACGACCGTTGTATGTTATTTGATTTTCGTTCCCCAAGAGTGGGGTTTTTTTGTATGCACTTTTAACTGAATAATTCACATTCACTTTAGCGGGTTTTTCGTTTTTTTTTTCTAAAAATTAATTTTCATTTTTTTTTTCTTTTTAACTTCGCGATGATGAGACTGTCCCTGCTCGGGCGCCAGTTATCGCGATCCTTACTCGCGGGTATAAAAAAATATTTTTAAGGAACCACAACAGGTTCCACAATTAAACAACAAATTAGATTTCACGTTATAAATTTTATTCGAGGAACGAAGTGCTCCGTCCTACTGTCCGCATTAGAATGAATAACTTAATTCTAATTTACAATGATATGCTTAAACCTAAAATGCAACATTGCATTTCCCACGCAGACCCATTCACCTGGAGCATGATAGATGAAACGTTGCATTTCCCATGCAGGCCCATTCACCTGGAGCATGATAGATGATCGCTGATAGCGGATGCGCGTGTGGAAGTCCTCACCTGAAGTATGTAACGTGATCGCTGACAGCGGATGCGCGTGTGCAGGCGAATCGCATCGCTTGCACTTTTCTTCAGGGCAGGTAGACTGTCGAATGTGTTAACTACAACAACAACAACAACAACAACAACAACAACAACAACAACAACAACAACAACAACAACAACAACAACAACAACAACAACAACAACAACAACAACAACAACAACAACAACAACAACAACAACAACAACAACAACAACAACAACAACAACAACAACAACAACAACAACAACAACAACAACAACAACAACAACAACAACAACAACAACAACAACAACAACAACAACAACAACAACAACAACAACAACAACAACAACAACAACAACAACAACAACAACAACAACAACAACAACAACAACAACAACAACAACAACAACAACAACAACAACAACAACAACAACAACAACAACAACAACAACAACAACAACAACAACAACAACAACAACAACAACAACAACAACAACAACAACAACAACAACAACAACAACAACAACAACAACAACAACAACAACAACAACAACAACAACAACAACAACAACAACAACAACAACAACAACAACAACAACAACAACAACAACAACAACAACAACAACAACAACAACAACAACAACAACAACAACAACAACAACAACAACAACAACAACAACAACAACAACAACAACAACAACAACAACAACAACAACAACAACAACAACAACAACAACAACAACAACAACAACAACAACAACAACAACAACAACAACAACAACAACAACAACAACAACAACAACAACAACAACAACAACAACAACAACAACAACAACAACAACAACAACAACAACAACAACAACAACAACAACAACAACAACAACAACAACAACAACAACAACAACAACAACAACAACAACAACAACAACAACAACAACAACAACAACAACAACAACAACAACAACAACAACAACAACAACAACAACAACAACAACAACAACAACAACAACAACAACAACAACAACAACAACAACAACAACAACAACAACAACAACAACAACAACAACAACAACAACAACAACAACAACAACAACAACAACAACAACAACAACAACAACAACAACAACAACAACAACAACAACAACAACAACAACAACAACAACAACAACAACAACAACAACAACAACAACAACAACAACAACAACAACAACAACAACAACAACAACAACAACAACAACAACAACAACAACAACAACAACAACAACAACAACAACAACAACAACAACAACAACAACAACAACAACAACAACAACAACAACAACAACAACAACAACAACAACAACAACAACAACAACAACAACAACAACAACAACAACAACAACAACAACAACAACAACAACAACAACAACAACAACAACAACAACAACAACAACAACAACAACAACAACAACAACAACAACAACAACAACAACAACAACAACAACAACAACAACAACAACAACAACAACAACAACAACAACAACAACAACAACAACAACAACAACAACAACAACAACAACAACAACAACAACAACAACAACAACAACAACAACAACAACAACAACAACAACAACAACAACAACAACAACAACAACAACAACAACAACAACAACAACAACAACAACAACAACAACAACAACAACAACAACAACAACAACAACAACAACAACAACAACAACAACAACAACAACAACAACAACAACAACAACAACAACAACAACAACAACAACAACAACAACAACAACAACAACAACAACAACAACAACAACAACAACAACAACAACAACAACAACAACAACAACAACAACAACAACAACAACAACAACAACAACAACAACAACAACAACAACAACAACAACAACAACAACAACAACAACAACAACAACAACAACAACAACAACAACAACAACAACAACAACAACAACAACAACAACAACAACAACAACAACAACAACAACAACAACAACAACAACAACAACAACAACAACAACAACAACAACAACAACAACAACAACAACAACAACAACAACAACAACAACAACAACAACAACAACAACAACAACAACAACAACAACAACAACAACAACAACAACAACAACAACAACAACAACAACAACAACAACAACAACAACAACAACAACAACAACAACAACAACAACAACAACAACAACAACAACAACAACAACAACAACAACAACAACAACAACAACAACAACAACAACAACAACAACAACAACAACAACAACAACAACAACAACAACAACAACAACAACAACAACAACAACAACAACAACAACAACAACAACAACAACAACAACAACAACAACAACAACAACAACAACAACAACAACAACAACAACAACAACAACAACAACAACAACAACAACAACAACAACAACAACAACAACAACAACAACAACAACAACAACAACAACAACAACAACAACAACAACAACAACAACAACAACAACAACAACAACAACAACAACAACAACAACAACAACAACAACAACAACAACAACAACAACAACAACAACAACAACAACAACAACAACAACAACAACAACAACAACAACAACAACAACAACAACAACAACAACAACAACAACAACAACAACAACAACAACAACAACAACAACAACAACAACAACAACAACAACAACAACAACAACAACAACAACAACAACAACAACAACAACAACAACAACAACAACAACAACAACAACAACAACAACAACAACAACAACAACAACAACAACAACAACAACAACAACAACAACAACAACAACAACAACAACAACAACAACAACAACAACAACAACAACAACAACAACAACAACAACAACAACAACAACAACAACAACAACAACAACAACAACAACAACAACAACAACAACAACAACAACAACAACAACAACAACAACAACAACAACAACAACAACAACAACAACAACAACAACAACAACAACAACAACAACAACAACAACAACAACAACAACAACAACAACAACAACAACAACAACAACAACAACAACAACAACAACAACAACAACAACAACCGCCGCCAATAAATACCTACAAGGTGGAGTTGAAGGATACCATCGAACTATGTAAGTCGGCCATAGGAAATAAGTTTTCTATTAAAAGATTAAATGAAAATAGACATGCTATCCACTGTAATACAGTGGAAAATTATAAAAAAAATTAAAGAATTACTTAGGGATACGACGACGGAGTTGGGGTGAAGGAGACCCCGAAGGGGGAAAAGCGGCAAACAATGCTGCTGAGGGGGATAGATCCGTCTACTGATCCGGAGACGCTCCTTGCGCTGCTTCAAGAGAAAGAGTGCAACGAGCTCAAATTCGTAGGGGTCAAGCTATTCACCACAGCTAAGGCAAAAAGGGAGAAGCGGAAACTGCTGTTCTTCCTAGTTCAGCTTTCACCCAATAGAAAGCTGGATTGTCTAAGGAGTATTAAAGTCCTAGACTACCAGATTGTCGCCTGGGAAAAACTAAGAAGGAGCGAAAACATTTTACAATGTGTTCGCTGCCAAAGGTTCGGTCACGTCGCGTCGAACTGCGAAATGCAGCCTCGATGTGTCAAGTGTGGAAAGAACCACAAAGCAGAGGAATGCACTCTGGGTAAGGATGGAGTAGCAGATAAGAGCCAGCTCTCGTGTGCTTTATGCAGGAACTCGGGACACACCGCAAACTATCGGGGTTGTCCTATGTTCCAGTATATTAAGAAAGTAAATCTGGTTCGTCAGGAGAAGGTTGTAGTGAAACGTCCACCTGCTCCAATTCAAACACCATCCGTGACTCCCCAAGTGACCTACGCCCAAATGGCGGCAGGTCGGGGAAACGCGGAACAGAAAAGACCGAAGGTTGCTTCTCAGGCCCCAGCGCCAAGAGCACCGGAGGCTCAAACTGACTTGCTGGCCATCTTGCTCTCTATCCAAGGGCAGATGGAGCAGCTTCAACGTCAGGTACAGGAGCAGGCGAAGCGGGTGGACCAGATCTACGCACTTCTGCCGGGCCTAACGCATCTCCAGTCGTAATGGGTACGAACATGGAGGAGCAACCCTTGAAGATCCTTGCGGTGAATGTGAATTCACTAATTAGGATCGAGCGAAGAGCCGTATTGTTTAAGTTGCTAGAAGACCAAACCCCTGATGTGCTTATGGTTAGCGAAACAAAGCTATCCCAGAAGCACAAATTGGGGCACAATAAATACAATATTGTCAGAAGAGACCGACCCAACTCCACACAAGGAGGAGGTGTTGCGATCTTCATACGCAAACAACAGCAATTTAAAGTTATGTACAGCGGTGAAGTGCGAAGGTTCCAGGAGCTGGAAGCGTGTATAGTGTGCATCCCTATCCGTAGTGGAAAGAGGATGTACTTGGTCGCACTCTATGCACCTGAAGCTACTCAATCTACTTTATTTATTTCAGAGCTCGAGACACTTTTTCGATACCTAAGGCTGGAGTCGGAGGAGAATTATTTCATCATGGCCGGAGATCTAAACGCCAAACATAGAGATTGGGGAAATAACACACCTAATCCTAGAGGGAACCTACTATTCAATTGGTGGGGTCGGCACAGTGTCGAGTATAAACTCGATTTGAAAGCTACAGATAGTCCGTCGTTTCCTAGAAGCGGCTCTTATCTGGATCTTATGCTGTTCGACGTACGGTTACAACTGACCAACATGGACCGACAAACTATAAACTGCCTGCACACATTTGTGTATGACAGTGACCATTGCGGATTTAGTGCCGCAATAACGATTCCCAATGAAATTGCGGAGTTGGAGGAGTTTGTCCAAACGTACTCCTAATTATAGTAGGACGTGTTGGACTCGCTTCTCAAGAACTTTGACAAGAGCACTCTCCTCTAATTCGCTGTACCCACCGTCCAATAGGAATCTGTCAAACGAGGAGATTGACTGGTACCTAAAACAAATGGACGAAATAATTAAACGAACTATGGACAATACGATACCTCGGTATCAACATACTGACAACGCAGACATATTCCGCAATGCAACAATTGACGCACTACACCAACACAAAAGTAGACTGCTGTCGAGACTAAAAACCTTGTACAGACAGTTTACTGACAGACAAAACTCGGAGGTTAGGACGCTGAAGTCGTTGATTAAAAACCTCCAGAAATTAATTAGAGAAAATTACAGACTTTCTGTAAATTTGCATTGGAACAACAAAATTCGGGCTGTAAAATCCAACAACCCGAGTATGTTCCCGCAAATAAATAAAATATTTCGGAGGAATAATCAAAACGACCTTCCGTGTCTTAAGATCCCCCGAACGAAGAACAATGGACGAATACTTATAACAGCAGGTATAGATCCAGATAACGCAGTAGAGGATGACAACTTCTTTGTGATCGAAGATCCGCAGGAGAAGGTAGAGGCTATAGGAGCGACTTTCCAGGAAGTGTACAAGGTGAATGATACCATTTGCCCGAACCACGACCTGGAAAATCGCGTCCTTGTGCACAACTTCTATCTTCGAAATGATATAGAGCACTGGCGACCCGAGAACATAGGTTTTACCGAGTTCAATGACGATAACATGGCAAACAATGTCATCGCCGATGAAAGGGTACATCCCCCGTTCATATCGAAGGTGGAGCTCCAAGCGCTCTTCGACTCATTAAGAAGGAAGAAATCTGCAGGAATCGACGGAGTGTCGAACATTGTGCTCCGACATCTCCCTCTTGAAGCGGTGGACATTTACACCACTCTGTTTAACAATGCGCTGAATAATGCACATTATCCAGCGCATTGGAAAACAGCAGTGATACAACCCATCCCTAAAACGGGGTAAGGACACCTCCAATCCGGCAAATCTCCGGTCGATAAGTCTCCTTCCGAACATCAGCAAGGTATTCGAGAAAGTGATCAATAGGGCCCTGCTTAAGTGGACTGAGAACAGTAATTTAATTCCGGATAACCAATTCGGTTTTAAGGCGGGGCATGATACAATACATGCCGCGTCTAAACTGGTTTCGGATATCCAATGGAACAAAAGCAAGAAACAGTGCACGGGTGCCTGCCTCATTGACTTGGAGAAGGCCTTCGACACCGTATGGTTAGAGGGACTCTTCTACAAGCTGAGCAGGCTGGGCATAAGCAAACCACTGCTGTACATACTTCATAACATGCTCACCAGTAGACAGTTTATCGTCAAAAATGGCAATGTGACTTCTGCTGGAACATTTCTAATTAAAAACGGTCTGCAACAAGGTGCGGTTAATTCACCGATCCTTTTCAACATTTACACGAGCGATCTCATAGGATCACTACACCATGCCATAGCGTACGCAGACGACTTGATCGCGTACAGATCAGGACCAAAAATCGAGGTCATTGCAATTCTCTTGCAACGTGACTTCGATAAGATTCAGCGATATTGCGATGACTGGAAGTTGAAGATCAACTTCCAGAAATCGGAAACCATTCTTTTTGGGACGCCGTTGTCTGGTGCCTCTAGGGATACCAGAAAGAATTGGCGAAAGTTCTCAATAGTTGGACCTCACGGACAGCCACTTGCGAGTCGAAGTGTAGTCAGATACCTGGGGCTCTGGTTAGACCAATATCTATATTTTAACAAACATATAGATGCTGCTCTGGCCAGAGCCAAAGGTGCTTTTGCCCTTACAAAGAGACTTTTTTATAGCAAGCAACTCGATGCAAGGGTAAAGGTAATCTGCTACATGGCCCTCATCCGGCCCATGCTCATATATGGATGTCCCGTGTTGTTCAACGTGGGAGCAAGCTTGTTGGAAAAGATTCGGGTGTTTGAGAGGGCTTGCCTTCGGGCTTGCCTTCATTTATACAGAACACCGGAGTCCCAGTACATAAAATTCTATCTCAATGAGGTCCTATACAACAGGGCTAACCTAATAAGAGTGGATAATTTCGTTATCAAGCTGATTCGAAGGCACATTGCAAGAGCAATGAGCTCGACGAACAACCTGATCTCCGGGGCTTATTACCCCAATTACGAGTATCACGAGAGAGTGCGCCTTACCGGCTTTGTTCCCCCAGAGGCGTTCCTCTATTTTGATAAGAAAGGTCTGATCCAGGACAGATTGGCGGTACCGCTAATCTTCCACGTTGCTCGGACAGTTGTGGATAGGCGACTCAACTACGACAGAGACGTTGCACACGGCAGTGTGGAGCGTCTCCGGTTTAGTAGGGCGGTATCGGGTCGCGATGTTGAGGACGTATAACGTCAGTACGGTCATTTCTGGTGGCTAGCCGAAAGAGAGGAAACTCCTTCGTCGTTTCCTCCTAATCCAGGGTAGCCTGTTTGATGTTAAAAGTTGGCTGTTCTTGCCCATGGCCGACTTACATAATTTAGGTTTAGGTAGTTTTTTAGGTTTAGGTAGGTGTAGGTAATAAAAAATAAAAAAAATAAATCAATCAGCACTTGGATGAAAAAAAAAAAAAAAAACAAAACAGCACTCGATAAAAAAAAAACAAAAAAAAAATTTTTACGTAGAAAATACGTAAGGTAGATTAAGATAGGCTAATTTAGAATAAGATAGTTTTAACATTTATTTTAAGGTAGTTTATAAGTTTTATTTATAAGAATACAAAAAACGTTCATTCACTAAGTTTTTCTTTAATTTTCTTAGTAGCACTTATTTAAATTTAAAAGAATGAATTAAATAAATATTTTTCACTTACGTTACGTCGAAAGACATAGTTTTAAGTATTAGGATTAGCTTAGAGCGCCCGCATAGGGCCAGTAAGTTAGAATAAGAATAGTTAAGTTAGTTAAGCTAGTTTTAAGCGTTTTGTCTAGCATGTAAGTTATAATGAATTACCCAATAAAAACGCATTAAAAATGAAAAATGAAAATGAAAAAAATGGCAGTGGACCGTCGAGCGGTAGTCACGGGTTCAATTCCCGCAAATATCGAACTTTTTTTTTTTTTTTTTTCTCTTTAATTTGAAAAAATAAAAAATAAACATTAAGTGTAACAACACGTGATGGGAGACAGTGAAAAGTCCGCACTCCAAGTAGCGGACAAACAAAAATCAGCCGATGAGGCTGCAAAGTCCGGGAAGCGGAGGAAAGTAAAATCTACCTCCAACGTGGTAAAAGGCCCCGCCATAACAACTTCATCTGAAAAGCTGCCGGGTGAAGTGATGGAAGGGGCGCCTGGTACAACAACAGCAGCAGAAAAGAAGAGGCAAAGGTCATCAGATGACGATGACCAATACCCATACGTCTCCGATGGTGGTGAAGGCCATTATATGGGGGACAACAACAACTTCGCCGCTCTGGTCACGTCCGAGTCAGAGGACGAAGACGATGAGCTGGAATGCCTTAATACGAGTATAAGGCAGCTCCAGCAGAAAGTATTGGCCATAAAAGCCAAGCAAATAGCAAGGCGGGAGAGGGAGAGGCAGGATGTGCTCCTTAGACCCCAAGAGCAACAGCAACAACAACAGCCACAGCAAAAACAAAAGCTGCCTAACCAGCAACAACAACAAAAAATTAAGCAGCCGCAGCAACAAAAGAAGTTGCAGCAACAGCCGCAGCAGCAGAAGAAGCTGCAGCCAAAGCAACAGCAACAGCAGCAGCAGCAACAACAGCAGCAGCCGAAACAGCAGCAACAACAGCAGCAACAACAGCAAAAACAACCGCAGCAGAACAAGCCAAGGAAGGTGCGAATTCCACCCATTAATACATACAAGATGGAGCTCAAAGATACCATAGAACTGTGTAAGTCGGCCATAGGCAATAACTTTATAATTAAACGGTACAATGATAGTAGACACTCCATCCAGTGCAATGCGGTGGAGCAGCACAATAAAATTAAGAATCTGTTAAGGGACTCGACGACGGAATTCTTCTCTTTCACCCCGAAGGGGGAAAAGTTGCAAACGGTGCTACTGAAAGGGATGGAACCGTCCACCGAGCCGGAGGAGCTCCTTAAGACGCTCCAAAAAATTAAGTGCGACGGTCTCAATTTTGTAGGGGTTAAGCCTTTCACCACAGCAAGGGCCAAAAGGGAGAAGCGGAAGCTACCGTTCTTCCTGGTTCAGCTGTCGCCCGATAGCAAACTGGATGGTCTAAGGAGTATCAGAGTCCTAGACTACCAGGTTGTCTAATTTTTTTTATTTTTTTTTTATAATTTGCACGTGTTAAAGGGGATATGAATACCCTTATACTAATTTTTAGAACACGTGCGTTTTTGTGGAAAGGGGAAGAGACAGAGAGAAAGACAGAGTGGTGTAGTTTGAAACTCAGGTGGTATTAAGTTTGTGTAAACTCCAAGGGTGGCTGTCCAGATAACTGGGGAGTATTTTGTTTGTTTTCGCTATTATTGTCGTTGCTTATGATTCACAGTATTTTTTTCCGTCCTCCTGATGTCATCATCACAATCAAGTTGCATTTTAGCCATATGACCACCCTACTGCCAGTGTTATGCCTTCACAGTAGAGTTAACTTAAGCTTTCGCAAGTGATCGACTTTTTTATTTATTTCATGCGAAATAAATAGATGATTCTTGACATCAGGATTTGAACCGTGAATCAACAGCATGACAAGCGATGATGTTACCACTACACCACGGCCACCCATGGGATAAATTAAAGCGCACCGAAAGCATTATTCAATGCGTTCGGTGCCAAAGGTTCGGGCACGTCGCGTCGAACTGCGATATGCAGCCTCGATGCGTGAAGTGTGGACAGAATCACAAGACGGAGGAATGTGCTCTAGGTAAGGAGGGAGTGGCAGATAAGGGCCAGCTCACATGTGTGCTATGCAAGAACTCGGAACACACCGCAAACTATCGGGGTTGTCCTGAGTTTCAAAGCATTAAATCAGCAAATCTGGCTCGTAAGCAGAAAAGTACAGTGAATGTCTCACCAGTTCTTGTTCAAAAAGCAACCGTTACTCCCCAAATCACCTACGCCCAAATGGCGTCTGGTGGGGGAACCACGGTACAGCAACAACCGAAGGTAGCTGCACAGGCCCCAGTGCCTAAGGTACCTGAGGCACAAGGCGACTTGTTGACTATCTTGCTCTCTATCCAGGAGCAGATGGGGCAGCTACAGCGCCAGTTACAAGAACAGGCAACCCGTGTGGACAGGATCTACGCGCTTCTGCCTAGCCTAACGCATTTTCAATCGTGATGGGTACGACCGCGACTGAAAATTCCTTGAAGATTCTAGCGGTGAATGTAAATTCATTGATTAGGATCGAACGAAAAGAATCGCTCTACAAGTTACTCGCTCTACAAGTTGACGACCAAAGCCCTGATGTGTGTCTGGTTAGCGAAACTATACTAACCCAGAAACGCAAGTTACGGCATAAAAACTATAATATAGAAAGAAGGGACTGACCCAACTCCACTCAAGGAGGAGGTGTAGCGATCTTCATTCGTAAAGAACTTAGGTATAAGGCCGTGTACAGTAGTGAAGTGCGAAGGTTCCAGGGGCTGGAAGCGTGTATTGTGTACATCCCTCTCCGTAGTGGAAAGAAGATGTATGTGGTAGCGCTCTACGCTGCTGAAGCTGCTCAATCTACTTTATTTATGTCAGAGCTCGAGACATTGTTTCGATGCCTAAGGCTGGAGTCGGGGGAGAATTATTTCCTCATGGCCAGAGATCTAAACTCTAAGCATAGAGATTGGGGAAATAATACACCAAATCCTAGAGGGAACTCACTATTCAATTGGTGGGGCCAACATAATGTTGAGTTTCGGCTCGATTTGAAGGCTACAGATAGTCCGTCGTTTCCCAGAAGCGGCTCCTATCTGGATCTACTGCTGTTTGACGAACGGTTACAACTGACCAACGTGGACCGACAAACGATAAACTGTCTGAGCACGTTTGTGTATGACAGTGACCATTGTGGACTGAGTGCCGAAATAGCGATTCCCAACGAAATTGCGGAATTGGAAGAGTTTGTTCAAACGTACACCTACAACTACAGTAGGACTCGTTGGACTCGCTTCTACCCACCGTCGAATAGAAATCTGTCAAACGAGGAGATTGACAGGTACCTTAAACAAATGGACGAGACAATCAAACGAACAATGGACAGTACGATACCTAAGTATCGACCAACTGAAAACGTGTTCCGCAATGCAACAATCGACGCACTGCACGTTCAAAAAAGTAGACTGCTTACAAGACTAAAAAACTTGTATAGACAGTTTACAGACAGACAAAACTCGGAGGTTAGGACGCTGAAATCGTTGATAAAGAACCTCCAAATACTAATTAGAGCAAATTATAGGCGGTCGGCTAATTTGCACTGGGGCAACAAGATTCTGCCTATCAAGTCTGATAACCCGAGTATGTTCCCCCAGATTAATAAAATATTTCGGAGGAACGATGTCAACGAACTTCCGTGTCTGAAAATCCCCCGAACAACGAACAATGAACGCTTACTTACAGCAGCAGGAATAGATCCAAGGGACGCTGTAGATGATGACGACTTTTTTGTGATCGAAGATCCGCAGGAGAAGGTGGAGGCCATTGGAACTATTTTCGAAGATGTGTACAAGGTAAATGCTAGCATTCGCCTGAACCACGACCTGGAGAATAGAGTCCTTATGCACAACTTCTACCTTCGAAATGATATAGAGCACTGGCGATCAGAGAATACTGGTTTTACCGGGTTCAATGACGAAAACTTGGCAAACAATGCCATCGCCAATGAGAGGGTTCACCCCCCGTACGTATCGAAGGTAGAACTCCAAACGATCTTCGCATCATTGGGAAAGAAGAAATCAGTGGGAATCGATGGAATATCGAACATTGTGATTCGACATCTTCCTCTAGAAGCGGTGGAAATTTACGCCACCCTGTTTAATAATGCACTGAATAATGCACATTATCCAGAGCATTGGAAAACAGCAGTGGTACAGCCGATCCCCAAAAGGGGAAAGGATACCTCCAATCCGGCAAATCTCCGGTCGATAAGTCTCCTTCCGAATATCAGCAAGGTATTAGAAAAAGTGATCAATAGAGCCTTGATTAAATGGGTTGAGGACAATAATATAGCTCCGGATAACCAATTCGGTTTCAAGGCGGGGCATGATACAATACATGCCGCGTCTAAACTGGTATCTGATATCCAATGGAACAAAAGCAAGAAACAGTGCACGGGTGCCTGCCTGATTGACTCGGAGAAGGCCTTCGATACCGTATGGTTGGAAGGGCTCTTTTACAAGTTGAGCAGGTTGGGCATAAGCAAACCACTGCTGTTCATGTTGCTTAATATGCTCACCAGTAGAAAGTTCGTTGTGAAAAATGGCAATGTGACTTCTGTTGGGACGTTCGAAATTAAAAATGGTCTGCAACAGGGGGCGGTTAATTCACCGATTCTTTTCAATATTTACACGGCTGATCTGATAGGATCTCTACAGCATGCAATAGCGTACGCAGACGATTTGATTGCGTACAGATCAGGACCTAAGATCGACGTCATTGCAACACTCTTGCAGAGTGACTTCGATAAGATTCAGCGATATTGCGACGACTGGAAGTTGAAGATCAACCTTCAGAAGTCGGAAACCATTCTATTCAGAACGCCGTTGTCTCGGGCCTCTAGGGATACCAGAAAGAATTGGCGAAAGTTCTCTATAATTGGACAACACGGGCGTCCACTTGCGTGTCAAAACGTGGTCAGAACCTTGGACTTTGGCTAGACCAATACCTATATTTTAACAAACATGTAGATGCTGCTCTAGCCAGAGCCCGAGCTGCCTTCGCCCTTACAAAGAGACTTTTTTATAGCAAGCAACTCGATGCAAGGGTAAAGGTAATCTGCTACACGGCCCTCATTCGGCCCATGCTCGCATATGGATGTCCCGTGTGGTTCAACATAGGGGCAAGTAGGATGGAAAAGATTCGGGTGTTTGAGAGGGTCTGCCTTCGGGCTTGCCTTCACTTGTACGGAACACCAGAGTCTCAGTACAAAAAATTCTATTCTAATGAGGTCCTATACAACAGGGCGGATCTGATAAGAGTGGACAATTTCCTGGTCAAGATGACTCGAAGGCACATTGCAAGAGCAATGACCTCGATGAATAACCTGATCTTCGGGGCTTATTACCCCAACCATAGGTACCATGAGAGGGTGCGCCTTAACGGCTTTGTCCCTCCAGAAGCATTCCTCTATTTCGATCAGGCAGGTCTGATCCAGGATAAATCAGCGGTGCCGTTAATCTTCCACGTTGCCCAGACAACTGTGGACAGGCGGCTCAACTACAGCCGAGACGTCGCACAGAGCACTGAGGAGCGTCTCCGATTCAGTAGATCGGTATCGGGGCGCGATATTAAAGATGTGAAGAAGCAGCACCAGCAATTCTGGTGGTTACTAGAGAGAGCTCCCTCGTCGATCCCTTTTGATCTGGGGTAGGTCCAGTACGGCAAAGTTGGCCGCCATATTTTTGTCTTGGCCGGCTTACATAGTTTTAAGGTGTCTAGGGTAAGTAGTTTAAGTTTATTTATACGGAAAAAAAAAAAAAAAAAAAAAAAAAAAAAAAGTACTTATTTGATTATGCATGTAGTTAAGTTAGGTTAAGACTTATTTTAAGGTAGAATTTAAGTTTTATATATGAGATTAAAATCAAATAAATAGTACCGTTACTAAGTTTTTTAAAATGAAAAATTTTTCTTAGTCATAATTGTTATTTAAGTAAAATAGTAATAAGTAATAGATTAAGTCGAAAGACATAGATAAGGATTAAGTTTAGCTTAGAGCGCCCGCATAGGGCCAGTAAGTTAGAATAAGATAGTTAAGTTAGTTAAGCTAGTTTTAAGCGTTTCTGTCTAGCATGTAAATATAAATGAATTAAATTAATAAAAACTAAAAAAAAAAAAAGAGCGTGCACGTGCAATGAATTTTTTTGAGAAGCCGTTCATTTTCCGGCTTATGCATTCATTTCTTCACAGTACGAACTTTCAACTCTATTCCTTTCTGGCATATAGTAGAAGTTTATTTGCGATTTCTTTGTCTAACATACATCCGCTTATGGGAAAAATAACCCGCGATTTCTCGGCTTTTGTGGATGAACATTGGTGGAGGAGAAAGGTTTTAGTTCGAGGGAGTTTTTTTTTTTTTTATTGTAGGCAACAAAATACAGTGATGTGCAAAATAATAAGGACAGCCAATACCATATTTGAAAAAAACAAAAAAACTAAGAACCTCGTGAAATTCATGATAAGCTTTAATTTAGTATTAGTTGATTTCAATTTCAGTGACATAAAAATAATATAAATTAATCAACATTTGTGCTTAAAGTAAAAAAAAAAATAAAAACTTTGAAAATAAGGACAGCTGTCAATTCTTCATGAAATAACTCCAGACGTAAACTAAAACAATAGAAAATGAATGTTAAAATATAATTAATGAAATGTTTGATCAAACATGTACTTTAGTATTTCGTTGAATAGCCTTTGTTCTTGATAACGGCCAAGCAACGTCGCGGCATCGAATTCATTAGTTTTTGGCAAGTACTAGGTGGAATAGCTACCCACGCAGCCTTCACAGATGTCCACAAATCATTACTATTAGACGGTTTCACATCCCTTAACGCTACTTTGACCTCTCGCCACAGGTTCTCAATGGGATTTAAGTCAGGCGATTGAGAAGGCCAGCTTAAGACATTGACATCGTTGTCCGAGAACCACTCTTTTGCACGCTTCGATGAGTGTTTAGGATCATTATCCTGTTGGAACACCCATCGAAGAGGCATATTGTCTTGGGCGTAGGGTAGCATAGTGGTATTTAATATACCGACGTAGGACGGCGCTGTCATTGTGCCCTCGATTCTATGAATGAGACCTACACAATGGTAGGAGAAACAACTCCATACCATGATGCAAGCCCCAACATGTTTTACGGTCTTGATGGTGTATTTATCGTTATGTGCCGTATTGGGTGGTCTCCGCACTAGTGAGCTGTAGCGATCAGAATTAAATAAATTGATTTTAGTCTCATCCGACCACAAAATATTGCGCCATCGCGATTCAGGCCAGCTGATATGTTCCTCTGCAAAAAGCAACCTTTTGGCAACATTCTTTTTCGACAGAAGCGGAACATTCTTGCGCTTCTTGCTTTTAAATTGTTGGCTATAAGTATCTTCCGTATAGTAGAAGTGTCAACGTCCAGGCTAAATTCCTTTTTCAATGCGCAAAAGGTTCCTTTTTTACATAACGCAATATCCTTTTTTTGAGAGAGGCAGACATTTTTGGCTTTCTTCCACGTGTTTCTGCCTTAGATTGCCAATTGATTGTATTCTCAACTTTTGTTTTCGAACACCCAACAATGTGGGCGATAAGAAAAACCGTTTTGATGCAAATTTTTTATTTGTTTCCTCATCTCATCGCTACAGTGCTGTGCTCGACCCATTTTTTATCACTAATTTCTAATAAATTCACACATTTTATTTTGCTTTGTAAAATTAAAGTCTTATCTTACCTATTAGGTTAACAAAAGTAAAGCTAAAGACAAAAAATGTTCTTATTATTTTTCACAGCCGAGACCAACCGCTATCCGCAAACTGATGACACAATTTGGAAGGCAAACAGAATATTTGGGTGTAGACAACTGTACTTTGTTGTGCAAACAGTAAAGCTTAAGTTTCCGCTAATTTTCTTTGTTTCGCTCAACTATCACAGAAATTGGACGCTTTTGAAACAGTGTCGTAGAAGTGTCCCTATTATTTTTCACATCACTGTAAGCCGACGAAAATCGAGTTATTGGGTGATGTAGTGGTTCGAACGGCGTTTGAGGTTTGAGGTTATTGAACATTTGGATGCAAATTTTTGTGATTTTTGTGACAGCTAATTATTAGAAAATTTAAAAAATTTAGCAATTTAGTACATATTGTTAGTGTTTTAAATTATTAAATTATTATAAAATAGTGAGTGAGCTAAGTGAATAGTTATTAGCTATATACCAAGTAAGTAATTATAAATCTACTCAAGAGGTGCCCCATTGAACATTCTTATTATTCTTCGACAAGATGTCTCTACTTAATTTTGAGTGTTGTTTAACTGATTTTCTTCTAAAAAAAACCCACGGTTCAGTAAGCTTTCTTTTTTGTAAAAAAAAAAAAAGTTATAGAACTACATAGGTCGCTCGACACCATCAATGAAAATTGATTATACGCGAAAGGATGGGTATCAAACACATTTTCATGAGTCTTTTCACAAAAAGAATCCATTCCAATTTCCTCGTCTTCTTTTTTCTAATTCTCCTAGTGTTTGGAGTCACACAGGTTTCTTTGATTAAACAATTTTATTAATTTTTCCAAAAAACATATTGAAACGGAAAAGCATATACGCAGCTGCTTGCATTAGCGTGAATTTGGAGAATATCGCATAGAGACTTCTTTAGGGAATTCTTACGAGGCTCGTAATAGAAAAGTTGATCGCAATCGCGATTTAATGAAGCGTTTCATAGAAACTGTAGTTCTTCTAGGAAAACAAGAGCTGGCATTCCGGGGTATCAGAGACTCGATGGCAATATCATTCGCGTATAGTGAACGTCTTATTCAATTGCAGAGAAGACATAGAGCTTGCGAAGCAAGAGATCGAGGGTTTTCAGTCATGGATTCATTCTGAATTTTTAAACTCATTTGACTCAATCTATGAGAGCGTAAGTAACTGCTCAGAACCTCCACGCAAACGCCGACTACTTAATATTGATTCAAATACAAATTATAGCCGATTTTTTGTAGCAATTGTAGATAATGTTACAAGTCAGATTAAGAATAGGTGTTGTTCCAGACACTGTGACGTCATCAGGCAAAAGGGCCTCACATGGGACACACCTTGATGTCAACAACGCCCCCACAAACGTCAAGCAAACCATGTACAAATCATATATAAATTTGTATATGAAAAAAAGAATTTTATGAAAAGAAATACATTCCAGTTTATAACGTTTAAAGAAGCGGTGTTTTAATTCGGTCTTACGCTAAATTCATTTTACAGTAGATTAAATACAGTAGATTACAGTCCATTATTCTTACCGAAATTAAACGTTCATAGCCGAACATTTGGTCATTACGAGCCGGATTAAAAAAAAAAAAAAATTTTTCTTTGATCGACAGTCAATCCATAGTGTGTGTGTGTTTTCTGCCGCGTATAATCTCTATAGACAATTTAGTCGAGTTTAATTGATTTTAAATTTAAATTAAAACTTTTGCTAAGTGTGCATAGAATAAAAAAAAAAATCAATCGTGTGCTGCTGTGTGGTGTACATTTGGATCCGGATCTGGAAATTCCTGAAACCCTGAGGACGCAGCCAACTGAACTTGGAACCCCTTTCTCAACTGGAGCACCGCGCTTTCACAAGTAAGTGACTTCTTTTTTTTTTTTCTTTGTTCCTGTTTCTGCAATAAGAGCAATAAATTTTTACCAATATAATGGCAACATATTTGGCACATACGCTTAAGCAATTGGAAAAAGATATCTCCAATTTTTCCAAAACTGGTTCTGCTAGGCGAACAGCCAATTATCTTTCTGGTCGATTGTCTGCTTTAGAAAGGACAATGGAAGCAGCAACTGGACGACTCGAAACGGCTCTGGAGTCATTAGCAGAGAAGGAGTTAGGGGAAGTCGAGACTCGCTTCGAACAAATCCGAGAGCTCTACTTCGAACATCGTTGCGACTTATTGGACGCGATGGATAAGGTACACCCAACTGAAAAGAAAGTAGAAAGGGATCATTCAGAATCCAAGGAAACTAGAAAGGTAGACATTCGGTTACCCAAGATCAATTTACCCGTTTTCGCTGGGAGTTATGAGTCATGGCGAGCCTTTCATGACTTATTTGTCTCTTTAATTCACCATAATTCGGCACTCTCTGAGATACAAAAAATGCACTACTTGAAAACAAGTGTGTCAGGGGAAGCGGAGAAATTTTTGGCCCACCTGGGAATTGACAACGGCAACTACCACAAGGCATGGGAGATCTTAACAGACCGTTATGATCACCAACGATTCCTAGTGAACACGCAATTGAAATGTTTCTTCAATCAGCCTTCAATAGCCCAAGAGCGATCCGAGTCCATCAAGGAATTGCTCGATACATCGATGGAAGCTTGGAAAATCTGAAGGTTCCAGTTCAGCATTGGGACGTTGTGCTCATTTTCATCCTGCTTCAGAAACTTCCGACGAAAACGCAACACCTGTGGGAAGAAAGGCTTGGAAGTAAGACTGACAACAAGGAACTTCCTACATTTGCCGAATTTACCCAGTTTTTGGAGACGAGGTTCCGTTCATTGGAGGCCGTTAACCAACAGCAGGCGCGACCATCAACGAATTCGGCAAGGAATGTGCCACAGCGGAGTAGTTTTTATACGTCGACCAATGCCCAGAGGTTTTCCTGCAAGCTTTGCAACAGAGGTCAACATCCTATTCGTAAGTGTGGACGATTTTTGAAGATGAGTACAGCGGACCGCATTCAGAGTGTGGGTACATTAGGGATTTGTCGGAACTGCTTAGCATATAGCCACAACACAGAGCAGTGTCCGAGCACTCGTAGGTGTTACTACTGTGAGCAGCCACATAATTCTTTATTGCATGTAGCACAGGCCAACACTTCTCATCCATCCACATTTCGGCAGTCAGGTATTTCCCATAGGTCAGGTATCTCTCAAAATCCTCCACAGAATTTTCTCACCACGATGAACACCGAAGCCTCAGTCTTTTCGCCTAACAACGGAGCACAGCCTTCCAGCAGTTCGGCCGTCAACAGCTTCCATGCTCTGCCAAGCACATCAACACAAGTTTTGTTAGCCACTGCGTTGATAAAGGTTAGGACTTCGTCAGGTGAGACTTATTCGTTTAGAGCCTTGCTTGACTCGGGCTCTCAAGCGAGTTTTATAACAGAGTCAGCTGTCCAATTACTACGTTTAAAGCCAAGATCCACTCACGTTGAGGTATCCGGGTTGGGTTTAGTCAGCAGTGGCACTTGTCAGAGGGTTGTTGACGTCGTGCTTACGTCACATCATTCAGCCTTCGAGACATCAACAAAGGCTTTCATCTTTAAGTCGCTGTCTGGCCATCTTCCGGCCCAGACACTCCCCGTTGCTCATTGGGAACACCTCGCTGATCTGGTTTTAGCAGACCCATCTTTCAACAAATCAGCAAAGGTTGATCTTCTTTTGGGAAGCGATGTTCTTGCCGAGATTTTGCTACCCGAGCTGAGAAGACCAAAGCAGGAGGACCAGCCAGTAGCGCAAAAAACCAGATTAGGCTGGATTTTATTTGGAAAGGCTCCAGTTCAGGCTCAAACCATTCGTAGTTTCTTCCAAACAACAGATGTCGACGCTCAGCTTCGCAAGTTTTGGGAACAGGAAGAAGCTCCATTTGAATGGTACGAAACTTCCGAGAATGTCGCTTGTGAGGAACATTTCGTCAAACATGTGAGGCGTACTGTAGATGGGCGATACCAGGTGGCTCTACCCTTTAAGGGAGCTACCTATCCAGTCTTGGGCAGATCACCGGAAGGTGCTTTACAACGCTTCAGGAGTTTGGAGAAACGTCTCAGCGCCAATCCCCAGCTACATGAGCAATATTCCGCGTGCCTGAAAGAATACAGAGACTTAGAACATATGAGCGAGGTAAAACAAGAAGACATACCCAAATTAGATCATTACTTCCTACCCCACCACGCAGTCATTAAGGAGGCTAGTTCTACAACAAGACTCAGAGTTGTGTTCGATGCATCCTTCAGAACGTCGAATGGAGTCTCATTGAACGACCAGCTGATGATAGGACCCTCACTTCAACACAATGTGACTGACATTATCCTCCGGTGGAGACTCTACCAGCACACCTTTACGGCTGACATCGAAAAGATGTACCGTCAAATCTGGGTCAGCGATCGGGATTCCTATTTTCAACTGGTCATCTGGCGTAAGGATCCATCAGAAGAACTCAAGATCTACCGCCTTAAGACTGTGAACTTAGGAACGGCTTCGGCCTCGTATCTGGCCATTCGAACATTGAAGGAGCTAGCAGAAGAGTCCCGTCATCGATACCCGTTAGCAGCTCAAATGATAGATGGCGAAATGTATGTCGACGACCTTATCTCCGGTGCAGACATCTTGGAGGAAGCCAAAATTAAAATAAAGGAAGTTAGAGCAACTCTCCAATCAGCGGGATTTAACTTACGGAAGTGGACATCCAACAGGAAGGAACTTCTTCAAGGCATTCCAGAAAAGGATTGTGAATCTTCGTTTGCAGTACCTACAGAAGGTTCGGATCAAGTCAAAACGCTAGGTATTCATTGGTTTCCTGCCACCGACGTCTTCCGCTTTCAGTATATTCCTTCAAGCAATCCACTACCAACGAAGAGATTCGTACTTTCGGCAATTGCACGCCTCTTCGACCCGTTAGGTCGGATTTCGCCATGCATAACTAAAGCGAAATGTTTTATGAAGCTTCTTTGGATCCGAAAGATGTCTTGGGACGAGCCCGTCGAACCCGCTATTTTAGAAGAATGGGACACTTTTTATACAGATTTACAAAATATTAATAATTTAGGTCTGCCAAGGTGGGTACACACAATTGGTAGGTCACAGTGCATAGAACTCCATGGTTTCAGCGACGCTTCGGAAAAGGCTTATGGAGCAGCCGTATATCTCAGGGTTGTGGACAAGGATCACAAGGTCCATATGCACTTGCTAATTTCCAAGTCCAAGGTGGCACCGGTAAACCCAGTGAGTCTGCCAAGGTTAGAGCTATGTGGGTCTGTTCTTGCAGCGAAACTTCTACACTATGTCGGTCGAATCCTAAAACGAGACGACGTCAAGATGTACGCATGGACGGATTCCACCATTGCCCTCTGCTGGATATCTGCATCACCATCCAAGTGGGAAACGTTTGTCCGGAACAGAGTAGGAGAAAATCCAGACGACTTCCAAGCACTCACCCCAGCTCACTTCTTAATAGGCGAAGCAATATTCACCGTTCCAGAACCAGATCTGACCACAGGCAAGCAAGGTTACATCGATCGGTGGAAGGCCATCCAAATGCATCTTCAGACATTCTGGAAACATTGGCACCAGGAATATCTGGCCCGCTTACAACAGCGACCGAAATGGTTGAAACTTCAACCGCAACTCAAAATAGGCGATTTGGTACTAATCAAGGATGATCGGCTACCTCCGGCAAGGTGGAGCTTAGGACGCATCACAGAGAGCTACCCCGGCAAGGATGACATAATACGCGTCGTCAAGGTAAGAACGCAACAAGGAGAGTACAAACGACCAATAACGAAACTATGCCCACTACCGATCAACGAAAGCGAATCAATCAACGAAGGCGACACAAACAAATAACCCAACCAATCAATTTAAAAGAAATTTAAATTTAATACTTAAAATACCTAGTGAATTTAAAATCAACACACCGCGAAACGCTACACGGCAACACCATTCGATACAAAACTCAACGCACCGTACACTAAGTGAGAGCAATCACTCAATTGCATTCACTCAATTACTCAATCATCCAATACCACACTCAAGAAAACGCACAATTAATTCTTTCATACACACCCGCACATACACTTCGCGTAAATCAATGGCACTTATCGTCTCTCGCTCGCGATTCATTATCATACATACACACACACACACACACACGTTGCACAAATCAGTTGACACTCATTCTCGTGTCTCATGCTCGATTCCATTCATACACACACACACCCACAAGCCAAATAAACAAACAAATACTAAAATTCAATACAAACACTACGAATAAATACCACACAACCGAATCATTAACCGACGATCGACTGCTCCGGTGGTAAACAATGAAACACAGTCGGCGAAAGAGAAGAGAGCGCGCACTCATGGATATCGGGATCGTGCGTAGAATAGCTACTACGTTCATTGTCCTCTGTCATTCTCGTTCGTTTTATGTTTTGTTGTTGTGTACAATGCATGTTGAAGAAATTTATCAATACGTTTTCTCTTTGCATGGTCAAATGACGAGCGGTCAGTTAGAAGAGGGTTGCCAACTTTCTTTATCGCAGATTACGATAGCAAACAACTAAATTACTGAAGAATTATGATGTCGATGAGGACCGGCGCTACTTGTGAACTTCGTTCACGGGGGGGAGAATGTTCCAGACACTGTGACGTCATCAGGCAAAAGGGCCTCGCATGGGACACACCTTGATGTCAACAACGCCCCCACAAACGTCAAGCAAACCATGTACAAATCATATATAAATTTGTATATAAAAAAAAGAATTTTATGAAAAGAAATACATTCCAGTTTATAACGTTTAAAGAAGCGGTGTTTCAATTCGGTCTTACGCTAAATTCATTTTACAGTAGATTAAATACAGTAGATTACAGTCCATTATTCTTACCGAAATTAAACGTTCATAGCCGAACTCATAGCCGAACAGTGTAGTTCATTTAGTTCATATATTTTCTTTGATTTATTAAACAAATCAAAATATGAATATTTTTCTAATTCAATGCCGGATTACAAAATATCTTCTTTAATTACCCTATTTCATGGAATTTTTAATTTTACTACTTCAAAAAAAAGGAACTCAAAGTTTTATACACTACCCCTTCGCTTAAAAAGCTTGAGGTTTTTCAACTTTATAAGCATTTTAATAAGGAAATGCTTAGAGATACTTTTTCTCAAACTTTAACATTGTGTGAAATCTTTTCAACCCTGCCTTTGACTGTGGCTTCTGTCGAAAGATCTTTTTCGACTTAAAAAAGAGTCGACACTTACTTAAGAAATTCCCAAAAAGGAGAAAGACTCTCAGACCTGACACTTTTATCTATCGAAAAGCACCTTCTTTTAGAAATTAAAAATAACTCAAATATTTATCAAAGAGATTTAGCAGAATTCGTAAAAAGGAATCGTAGGATAGCTTTAGAGTACAAATAGGTAGTACATAATTGTAATTGCTAAATTTTTTACATTTAACAACGCTCCGAGTTATCAATAACTTATATAGATTACTTTGCCCAGAACGTCTTCTTTCGAAGGCACTTTTTTTATGCGATGAGCTCATTGTCTACGTAAATTCCAATGACTTAAAGTATAACAAAGGTGGCTTGGATTGCATATCTTAAGTCTGTGTTTCTAATAAGCACCAAAATGGTAAGTCTTGAATAAAACATTTTACTTAAAATTTTTTCGGCTTCCCTATCTTGAAATTTCACCCCACGCCCCTGAGACCTAGTAAGAAACGGAAAGCCGGCTCTTCGCCCGAATTCGAGTCCCTAAAAGAAAAAGAGAAAGAAGAGCACAAAGAACAACAAGAAAAGCAACCTCGAGCGCAAACTCGTCCACCCCCACCAATTAACATCGTCGGATTAACGGAATTTAATAAGTTGCAAAGCCTTCTTAAAGGAACTTTAACATCGAAATATAAGATCACGTCTTTGAGGGACAATGCGTGGAAAATTAACGTCGATGAATACGACGACTACCAAGCAGTGTCCCAAAAGTTAAATACCGAACAAATTGAGTGGTATACTTTCGAAATCAAGTCAGAAAGGCCACATCGTGTTGTTGCAAGGGGACTCCACCCCTCTTGCACTAAAGAAGAGATTATGACTGACCTTCAAGACAAAGGCTTTAAAATTCATGATGCCGTTAATATCATCAAAAAGGAGAAGCAACAAACGGAAATAGATAAAGACATCTTGGTAAGGCGTGGATTTTCGCTCTTTATGCTTACCTTCGATAAGTCCGACAATATCGACGATATCTACCGAATTAGGACCATACTAAATATCGTAGTCAAAATCGAGCCAATGCGTAGAAATATAAGAATGATTCCGCAGTGCAAACGTTGCCAAGGATTCAATCATACGGAAATGTACTGCAAAAAAGAACCGCGATGTGTGAAATGCGCTGGAAATCACCTCTCCCAAGTTTGTAGAGTAAACAAACAAACCTCCGCAACCTGTGCTAATTGTAAGGGAAAGCACCCGGCAAATTATAGAGGCTGTAAAGTAGCTAAAGAGTTACAAAAACGAAGAGATGCGCTCCTTAAGCCCCTAAATGCAAAATCAAAACCGCAAACTAAGCCAAAGCGTAAGGTCGCGGAGGAGAAAGAATGCAAATTCAAACTACCGGGTTCAGAGCGCAAAAAGGTGAAAGAAAGAAAGAAAAAGGGGAAAGAATGACGAAAGAAAAGCCCTCGACCTCTGTTCCTAGAAGAAACGGTACAGAAAAGTTACCATTGGAAAAGCGACCGGGTAATGACCTTCGAACACCAGGAGTGCAGACTTACGCTCAGGCCGCGGCATCCGAAATACCAGAAAATATTGAAATTTCGAAGGACCCTGTTTCTCATGTTTTTCAGTTATTCTAGAGAAACTTGAAGAACAAAGCAAAATAAATAAAATTATTCTCGATAGGCTGGTTAGGCTCGAAAGTAATTCAGTGAAAACGCGTATTCCAACTAGAATATGAATGAAAAACGAATGTTAAAAATATGTACTTGGAATGCAAACGGACTTTTGCAAAAACTTGACGAATTGGAAATATTCTTGCGTGAAAAAGATATCGATATTTGCTTGATTTCTGAAACCCACGTAAAAAACAAATCACATTTAAAAATAAAAGGCTATAATGATTACCACGCTTGTCACCCTTCGGGAAAAGCGAGAGGCGGATCATCATTGTTTATTAAAGACTGCATCGAACAATCCGAAGACCTAAAGATCGAGCTTAAAACTTTGCAACTGTGCACGATTCGAGTAAAAAATAGTCAGCGTACTTTTAAAATCTCATCTATCTACTGCCCACCGCGTTCCGCGCTTGAAAAAAGTGATTTTACTAACTTGTTTAAATTGCTGAAACCTAATTTCATTATTGGCGGCGATTTTAATGCGAAACATACAATCTGGGGCTCAAGACACAACTCGCAAAAAGGCAGAATGCTCAATGAGGCAGGTATGGAGTACAGTTGTGATTTCCATTCAACGGGTAAGCCGACCTACTGGCCAACTGATACTTCGAAAATATCTGACCTGATCGACTTTTTCGTCGTGAAAGGAATTTCTTCCAACCACATTAAAGTTGAAGACAGCTTTGATCTGTCGTCTGACCATTCTCCAGTTGTTTTGACATTGAGCGAAAAACTAGTCTAAACCCTAGAGACAGCGAGATTAACCGGTAGAACAACTAACTCGGAATGCTTTAGGAACGAAATTGAAGATAATTGAAGACAGCGAAAAAAGATTCCAATTATTCACTTTGAAAAGCTGTAAAAGGCACCAAAAGGCCCAAGGTCCCCGCGCCGCCTATTAAATTAAATCACAATGAATGGGTAAGAGAAGGTAAAGAAAAAGCGGACGTTTTTGCAGGCCCACCTGGAAGACACCTTTAAACCGTACGATGGTCAAGTGTCTTAGGCCGGATTTACCATCTGACGATTTAGCACTTACAAGTGCAACGCTAAGGGAACTCAAACATGAGATCGAGAATCTAAAACCTAAGAAAGCTCCTGGTTATGACTTGATCACCGGAGAAATTTTCAAAGCTTTACCTAGAAAAGCATTGATTAAGCTTCTTCAAATTGTAAATGCTGCGCTCAGATTAAAATACGTACCTAACCAATGGAAAGTTGCGGAAGTTATAATAGTTTTAAAACCAGGAAAGCCGCCAAATGAGGTAAAATCTTATAGACCAATTTCGCTACTTCCAGTTATATCCAAAATTTTCGAGAGGATATTACTAAGGCGTCTCCAACCGGTTATAGAAGAAAATAATCTTATCCCTGACCACCAGTTTGGGTTCAGAAGTAAGCATTCGACAATTGACCAGGTGCATAGAATTACTGACGTAATCGAGAAAGCACTTGAAAAGAAAAAGATATGCTCAAGTGTATTTCTTGACGTCTCGCAAGCCTTTGATAAGGTGTGGCATGATGGCTTGAATTGCAAATTAAGACAAGTTCTCCCTGTATGCCTATACGACATTATAGAATCATATCTCGGGAATAGACTATTCCGTGTTAGACATGTAAATGAATACTCGGAGCTCAAAGAAATTACGGCCGGTGTACCGCAAGGAAGCGTTCTTGGGTCACCTCGCTATCTGTTATATACTCGAGATATACCGAAAGAAGATGGCACTATCCTGGCTACGTTTGCCGATGACACCGCTATCCTAGCCGTAGGTAAAACAATCGAAGAAATGACTGCAAAACTGCAAAACGCACTGAATAAAGTAAATGAATGGACGAGGGACTAGCGAAACGCCCTCAACGAATCTAAATCCGTTCACGTGAATTTTACTTATAAGAAAATGAATGTCTTGCCAATTTTCCTAAACTTGGCCCGAATATCTTTTGCAAACGAGGCCAAATACCTTGGAATGGCACTCGACGCAAAACTGAAATGGAATTTGCATGTGAAAATGAAACGTAAAGAACTCAAAATCAAATATAGAGAAACTGGTTGCTCGGAAAATACTCCCAGCTCAGTATTGAGAACAAACTGCTTTTATAAAAGCAAGTGCTAAAGCCGGTGTGGACTTACGGTATACAACTTTTGGACTATACAAAGAAAACAAACACCAATATTTTACAAACTTTTCAAAATAAAGTGCTAAGAGAAATTGTCCACCCACCGTGGTATACTAGGAACGATGATATCCACAGGGATCTCGGAATTCCGAAAATTGAAGCAGAAATTAGAAGCTTCGCGAGAAAGCATAGAAACCGACTAATCGGATATGTCAACAATATAATCCTACAAATTCTGGATGAAAGCAATTTATTGCGCCGACTACAAAGGACGAAACCTTTCGAGATAGGAATCAACCGCGCCTAGATTGCGGAACATGCAAGATCTTTCAGTGGAAAGTAACCTGCCAAACGAGTTTTTTCATGATAGAAAAATTGCTTGATAAGGTCCTTCTTAGTTGCAATATATAACAAATTAAATCGCAGGGTGGTTTTTTTTAGTCAGTAAGAATCTTACACTACTATGAGCACGAGCTTGCTATCCTCATAGTGTATGTGGAAGATTTTTTCACCAACCCTCGAAAAAAAAAAAATATTTAAAGTTTTGAAGGCTTACTTCATGGAAAAAGCAGTCCCTTTATCAAATATAATATCAGTACCAACAGATGGAGCACCTGCCATGGTTGGGCGTTATCGTGGATTTATAAGCTAAATATTTAAAACAAAAAGTACCCGGGGTGTTAGCAATACACTGCGCCATCCATTGACAATATTTAGTTCCTAAAAATCTTAATGTTAAATTGCATGAATCTCTTCAATTAGTCATTAAACCGAATCCGAAGCAACGCGTTGAATACGTGGTTATTTGCGCAGTTGTGTAAAGAAAATAACGAGAACTTTCATTAATTACTACTTCACAGTAAAGTACGCTGGCTCTCAAGAGGCTTATGTTTGACAAGATTTTTTGCACTTTTTGAGACTATTTTAGAGTTTCTGGATGCTAAAGACCCAATTTTAACCCCTTGTTGACCAAGCAATTAAAAAAGCAGTATAAGATTAATTTTATTTGATAATTTATGATTTAAGAGTGTTATTAGAAGGAAAATTCATGTTTTGATTTCTCAAGGACTCTCAAGGTTGAATACTGATCAAAAAAAAGTACCGTTGGGCTGTCGGAATACATTTTTTTGAGAAAATATATATAAAAAATATATTCTTTTGATGACGAAGTTGTTATAAATTTAAAAAAATAGTTTTATTTGTTAATTATGTTTAATTTATTATTATTTAGCTATTTATTACGACAAAAATCAAAATCAACTAAAATAGATCTCTTCAAAGCCTAACGTGCTGTCAAAAAAATACCGTTAAAACTGTTAAAAAGACCAATCCAAGTAAACATGCAACAGAAAACATGAAGATAATATGGTACTTAAAAGTACCAAAAGTAACAAAATATTTTCGTCTATAGGTTTTACTTGAACTTTAACATGGTGGTACTTTCAAGTACCGTCGGACGACAAAGGGTTAAAAGAAAATTGAATCAAGTGGAAACCAGACATTGCCTATTTAACAGATTTGTTTACTAAATTTAATGAGACTAACTTGCAATTCGAGTGGGTCTAAATTTAATTAAAACAAAGTCCATTATTTCAGCGTTTTCCCAGTTCCCCACCTACGTTCAATATATAAATGCTCTATATTCAAATTCTGAAACTAGGTTTGCTGATGTTTTAACAGTGGATAATCAATCCATATGGTGATATTGAAGAAATGGATGTCATATTACAAGAGGAACTGATCGGAATAAGCACTGTCGAAGAACTTAAGGTACAGTTTTGAAACGGATATCAGCAATTCTGGCTTCAAAAATATATACCTGTCACTTATTTCGTATTATGGAATATCGCGAGAAAGTTTTAAATTAATTTTCCATCCTCATACCTAGTGGAAAGGGGTTTCAGCACGGTTGCTAATCTCCTAACAAAAAAAAGAAATAGACTAATACTAAATTGAAATGTTGAAAATTTATTACTAAAACATCAGGTTCATCCCTCCCACTAAAAGCATTTATTTTTTCTTATTTATTTTATGTAACAGATACTAAATTTAATTTGGTTCTTTTTAATTTGAATTTAGTTAATAAATGTATAAAATACAACATTCGTTTTTTTTTCACTACACTTCACTAAAGTTAGAAATTTAAATCTTTCAAAGTGAGTAGCACTATAACAGGTGTCAAAAACACATTTGAAGTTGAAGAATTTGCAAAAAAATAATATCATTTAAGCAGGGGGTCTACCCAAAACCGGAAAATATGGCAAGTGGTCTACGAGACAAAAAAGTTTGTGGCCCTTTGGTTTAGACTTATTGTGAATATCTCTTCAGAATTCGTAAACGTCGGTTTCAAATTTTGCTGTTTGCGTTGAAGGTTAAGTCTGATTGTGAACATCTCTTCAGAATTCCTAAACTTCGGTTGCAAATTTTGTGGAGCACGCCCACTTTCTGCTAAGAAAAAGTTTCAATAACAGTTTTGTGATAAAATTTCTCAAAAATCGTGGAAATTTTCTCTGTTTTAAAAGTTTCGTAAAGCCACTCTCACTTTATTTGGGTGAATTAGAACATGTGAGATGAGGTAACATACGATCCGTTCTAGATGAATAATAACTTTCCTGTATGTTTCAATTATGATATTAAAATCTATTGCAGAAAACATGAGCTTGTTTCATTTAATCTGTTGCGCAGCGAGGTTTCTGATGTCCGAAACCTGATACTTCGGCAATACATTTGTATTTATGACGCACGAGGAGTAAGGTAAGCACCTGGGCCGAAAAGTGTGGTCTGGGCATTAACTCGAGCAAAACCAAACTGATGCTCTGCACAACTAAAACCAAAATACATGATTTCGCATTTCCTCGGCTAAATGCCCGATTCACAATGCAGCGTGAGAGCGAGACTAGAGCGAGGCGAGAAATCCTCGTCCTCATAAAATCGTTTCCCAGTTCACAATGAAGGCGATACAGCGAGCATGTATTATCTGTGTTAAAGTGAAAAAGCAATAACGGCAACACACCATCTTTCTTTTTCTGGCTACATAACAAAGTCGCATCAGCCTGCTGACAGGCAATCTCGTCGCGAGGGTTTTTCAATTTTCTGAAAAGAATGCGTTGCGATAGAACGAGTCTCGCATCATTGTGTATTGCTTCATATATTTGCATAGATCGAAACCTTTTTTGACAACTCGCGCTAGACTCGTCTCGCTCTCGTCTCGCTATCACGCTGCATTGTGAATCGGGCAAAATGGTCAAACACTCTCCAGTGCTAGGTATTTAGGTGTTATCCTTGATTCTAAGCTCGACTGGAAGCTAAATATAAAACAACGGGTAAAGAAGGTATGTACTCGTATATCCTTCTACACCTGTAAGAAAACATTCGGCAAAAAATGGGTCCTGCAACCAAAATTTAAAACACTTTTACGCCGACGACGACGACGACGACGATAACAAACAACTGGCATTTGTTGGCGGTGTAGTAAAATATTCATTAGAATTTCAGTTGCGGTGGAGTAAAATATTCATTAGAATTTCAGAAAATTTTGTATAAATTGTGGTGTAAGTTACAGAAACTTTCAATTGCAAATGTTCTCTTCGAGTGAACACAGTGACAACGAAAGTATTTGTTCATACGCGTATAGTACAGATTATAAAAATGCCTTTACCAAAGAGGAAAATTCAGGCAGTGGCAGTAAGCGACGCAGAAATAGCGGAGGAAGTACAAGAAGGCAGCGACAACGACTAGTGGAAGTCGATATTCCTTGTAGTCAAACATTAATTCCGAGTGAGGGAAAGAAACTCAAGCTCTGATGGGGGATCTTATGACGGTAAAGAAGAAATTTGCTCTAAAGAGGAAGAGTTCAATGAAGAGGGATACACCGAAGAAGAAGAAAACGCTGAACGAGATAATAAAGGAACATGATCCAAAGGATGATATGCTCAGCATACTGGGTTTAATAATAGTGACGTGGACGGAGTGAGTGCCATGAGACAGATTGTGAAGGCAGCAATGAAGCGGAGGAAGTTTGGCACGAAGAAGATTATATTCGAGATGCAACAAGGAATTTCATCTACCATGGAAAGCCTTCAACGCCTGGAGATAGATGTTTATAATTTTTTTATAAATTAATATTAATAATACATCTGTTTTTTTTTTTAGGATTTCGTCAGAGGCCTCTCCGAAAACGAATACTACACGACGTTTACGGAGCGTTCTATGACGATGGACGATTCAGACTGGATTCTGGACACCTACATCTTTGGCGCGCAAATTATAAAAAAAAAAACGATTCTTACATATGGGTCATTAGTATTGTGGCCGGCTATAGAAAAGGCCTATAATATTACCAAACTTAACAAGGTGCAAAGAACAGCATGCATAGGCACTACAAGTGCTCTACGGACTACCCCGTCAGATGCTCTAACAGCACTTCTGCATATTTTACCTCTAGACCTATACATAACAAACATTATAGCACATAGCACGATCAGACTCAGAGAGTCTGGTGCTGGACTGCGAAACCCTACGGGCATACTGGACTCTCTACTGAGAGAACTCGTATCGCCCTCAACAGATTACATTATCCCAAAAAGAATTTCATAAGAATTTCGACGTACAATTCCCCACAAGATCAGAATAGCAAGATGAGCAGGTGATTAAGAATTTTGACGTGTTGGTGCAGGTGTGTTTTCCGAATCCTTAAACATCTCAAATCCTACAGATTTCTATATAATGCCAGAGTCTTTTTTTTTTTTTTTTTTTTTTATAATCTGCGCGCGCCAAAGGGAGTATTAATACCCTTTAATTGTTTCAGGACACGGGCGTCAGGGAAAGGGGGAAGAGGAACAGAGGAGGTACCTATGCACGTTGGCTTTGAATGTTTGAAGGTTGTAGTGATGGGGAAGTACAAAGCCTGGTAGATCGTTCCACATTCGTGTTGTTCGGCTTATAAATGAATCCCTATATTTGACAGTACGACCGAAGTTTGGCTTTAGGGTAAACTGATGTGCATTCGAAGCATGTCGCGTATTGCGGGTGAAATTTTGAAGGGGAGGAATGCAACTGGCTATTTCGTTGGAACATTTTTTGTGGAAAAAACGATAAAACAGGGAGAGACAGGAGACATTTCTCCGATGTTCTAGTGAATGAATGGAATTCACAATGTCTCTATCACCTTTAAGTTTTAACGCGCGATTTTGTACCCTATCAAGAATGTGCAAAACAGTCTTGGGTGCACCAGACCAGATATGGGCGTTATATTCCAGCTTAGGGCGGATGAATGCCTTATAAATTGAGGCCAGATCAGACGGGGTAAAATATTTCTTGCACCGTTTAAGGAATCCTAGACATTTTGCAGCATTTTTGGCCACCTCGAATATGTGATCATTCCATCGAAGATGGTTATTAATACACATACCGAGAATGGCAAGTCTTTCGGATTCAATGATGCAAGTACCATCCATGGATAACGGTTGAGGGTTTTGGTTTCGCTTGAGAGACAGGAGACAGCATTGTGTTTTGGAAGCATTAAATTCCACTCTGTTGGTTGAACCCCATTTAATTATGCTGTCCAGGTCGGAATTTAATGTGTTTAACATACGTTGCCGTTCACCTTCTACGGCCGAAGAGCAAGGACGTGAGTTAGGGAACGAATATGAAAAACTGAGGGTACTGTCATCAGCGAAGGAATGGATTGGATTAGAAGTTGCAGACAAGAGATCATTTATAAAAATAAGAAAGAGAGTCGGAGACAAAACAGAGCCTTGGGAAACACCAGCACTTATTTGGTGAATTGCAGACTTGAAGCCGTCCAAAACAACTTGTATTGAACGCCCCGAAAGGTAATTTCTAATCCATTGAAGAAGAGACTCATCGATGCCATATGCACGCATTTTCGACAAAAGAGCCTGATGCCAAACTCTGTCAAATGCCTTCGAAATATCAAGCGCAACCATCTTGGTTTCGCCGAAGTGATGGAGAGATTGGTTCCACTTCTCGGTGAGATATGCCATCAAATCACCAGTGGACCTGTTGCTACGAAAACCATACTGCCGGTTATTAAGAAGTTTTCGTGAATCGAGATATTTCATAAGCTGACGATTTATCAGCGTTTCCATGACCTTGGAAAGAAGGGACGTAAGTGCAATGGGTCGGTAATTGGACGGGGAGGAAGATTCGCCTTTTTTAGGGACGGGCTGGACAAATGCTGTTTTCCATTTACTCGGAAAGAGCCCTGAAAAGTAGGATAGACAGAAAAGCTTACGCAGAGGTTTTGCCAGCGTAGAAGAACACCTCTTCAGAACTATTGGGGGGATACCATCTGGACCAGCGGATTTGTGTATGTTAAGACCTTTGAGTACTCCTGCAACTGTACGAGTCCGAAAGTGGACTTTGTCCCATGGAAAATTTGACGCTCTCAAATACAGGTGGAGACGAAGCATTATCTAGCAGCGTGGAGTTCGCTGCAAAGTGAGCAGCAAGCAGATTAGCTTTGTCTAAGGAGCTGACAGCTGGAATGTCATTGTAAATGAGCGGATGGTAGATGAGGCAGAATTTTTAATATTTTTGACGAATGACCAAAAATTTTTACTACCTTTGGGACATTTTTTTCCTCAATTTTTGGTCATGTAAGAATTTTACACGTCGAATATGGACATTGCAGTCTTTTCTGGCTTGTTTAAACTTCTTTAGGTTTTCATCAGATTTGTTGGCTTTATAAGACCGAAAACTTACTTCTTTCAACCTGATAGCCTCTTTACAGCTCTGGTCAAACCACGAGTTTGCCTTAGGTTTAATGCTCTTTATTCTGTTAGGAATAAAGTCATTCATACCTAAGAGTATAGTGTTAGTGATCATATCAGCAGCGGCATCCACGTCGGTATCGAGGAAGCATAGCGACCAGTTAAAACTCTTAAAGAAGCTATTAAGGCCGCTCCAATTGGCTTTCTCGTATTGCCATACTTTTCTTTTAGGAGTTTTTTTCTTTAACTGAGTGGTCGGAGTACGACAATTTAGCTGATACGATATTATGGTCAGACCGACCTAGAGGCGCTAAAACATCAATAGTGTATTTATCAGGGTGCGAAGTAAGGCTCATTTACAAGCTGAGTCAAATTGTTTACCTCAGCGAAAAGTTCAACATACCTTCCTTCAGGTGTTGTCTGTCCAGAATGTTGAAGCCAATCCGAATTGTGTATATTGAAGTCGCCCGCAATGACGATTTCAGTATGAGGGTACAAGGAGACAATTCGAGTGATGGAATCGGACAGCGCATCAAATTCGTCAAAAGTTGAGTTGCTGTCCGCACTAGGGCTTCTATAAATAAAGCAGTAGTAGATTATTTGCTTACGGACGGTGAATTTTAGCCATTTGAAATTAAATTCCGGGTTGGAACAGTGGCCATACTGTGGTGGAACTTGGTAAGCAATATCACTACGGACGTAAATGGCGAGACCACGGTGGGGAAAGAATAATGACACTAAGTTATATCCAGGCAGTTTCAAATCGGAAGATTCTTCAACTACCTGTGTTTCACTTAGTGCCAAAACAGCTGGTTTATGGGAGTGGACGTGGGCGTATACATCAAAGAAATTCATTCGACGCCCACGAATGTTGGTTAGATCAACCCTAAATTCCCTCATCACTACAACATAAAAACACAAAAAGACACAACTCTGACGTAACTAAGCGAAGCTGTGAAGTAAAGATCCAATGAATAGTTTTCCAAAACAAACTGTCGCAGGTGCTATGCCCAAACGACAATCAGCTAAGGTCCGCTATTCAGATAAACATTCACAGTCCGCTATGCGTCAAATATTACACTCTCTCAATCATCGCAACTGGAATTGCGATAAGGAAGAAGCGCAACAGCGAGTGAGTGGGGGTGAGAGGATGGAATACACCGGCACTGAATTATTTATTAGCTTTTTTTTAATTAATCAATTTATTTTTTTTGTTTTCCACTGCACTTCCCCTGATTTGATTTGGCGCGCGCGATCGATTTTATTTTTTTGTTAGATGGGATTAACAAATTGTTTTTTTTTTTTTTTTGTCACCACGGTGGAGAGTGGGAGTTGGAACGCGTGTGCACCCGACGGCAGGCAGAATTACTCGCTTTCCGCGAAGCCTGTCGACAGATTTAACTACACACAAATATAAGGCCAAGGCAAAAGATTGCCATACTGATTGTTAGCCAAGCTGCTATCAAAGTTATCGCCTCGATCACTATATCCTCTAAACTAGTGTTAGAATGCCGAAATTATTTAGCCTCGCTAAATGGACAATTCAAAGTAACTCTGATCTAGGTTCCAAGAGATAGTAACGTTTGCGGAACTTGATAGTAACGTTTGAACTTGCTGATGAACTGGCCAGGTAAAGCTCAGTCCTCTACAGCTCACTTGCGGAATCAGTCCACGTTCCGCATGGAGCGATTAAGTCAGAAATCTCCTCAATATTCCTTAAAAAAGCCAACCTCAGATGGACTAGGCTAACAAACTGTGTGATATCCAGAAGGATATGGCCAGGCTACAATAAAGTTAAAACAACCGACTTCCTAAATAGAACGCGTAAAGGCGTCGCCAGATTAACAGCGATCACTACGGGTCACTGGCCTATAGAAGACCACGCAGTCAAACTAGGTATCCCACATACACACACTGTGGCAGTTGCAATGTCGCAACTAAAAGAGAAATCCATTATTTATGCGCCTGTCAGCTAGGGCCAGACAACGAGCATTAGAAAAACTCTTCTTCAATTCCCTAGAGGAAGTCTCAGAGAAAAACATCAAAGAACTTACTCCTCTTTAAGTTACTCCAAGTTACATGAGTTGTGGTAGCAAAACGGCACCTAGTGCTAATTGGGTTCTTAATTACCCTACCATGACACACGAGTCATCAGTTCATATTTGCATTTCGTGTTTGCTCTGGCATTCAATTTTAAAGCGCCCATAAACGAACAAGCATGTGTTGCAAACATATGTTCTCGTTCTCTTATTTTGCACATTCCGCGACTGCTTCTGCACAGTAATATGAACGTTTGTGGAATACGAATTCAAAGTTATTTTTCATATAAATAATTTATTTGCAAGAGTTCAGCAGATCCCAACTTTTTTTTACCCGGGGTTATGCATTTGTGATGTCGTATTACGTGTGTTAATCGTGAAGTTTTAAGTACGAAGTGGTATTGTAGTTGCTTCATATTAATTTCGTTGGTTTAATTTTCGTCATCTATCAAGAGTAGCACTAACGCAGGATTGTGATTTGGTCATTAATGGTAAGGCTGGGTAATGCCTGTCACGTTGTCAACTTTTGAACTGTCTGACATAGAGATGATATTTTCCAGTACTATGGCGATTGGTGAACCATAAACAATCGGAAAAATAAATTAGCCTGGGGCGATACGACTTTACCTAGGTTGATATAGTTTTTCTTAAATTTTTCGAAAATTTCGGTAATCTACTTTCTACTTCCACCTAGTTCCAATTTACTTAATTTTTGTGAAACTTAATTTATATATGAAATGGAAAGATCAAGATATTGGGATCGAAGACCAACAATTGTTCGGCTTTCATAATAATACTCGTATAAGGGGGTTTCACTTCCCTTCGTAAAAGCTTCGTTAAACATCGACGACATAAATTACGGTACAGAGGATCAATATTTTCTTCAAAATCATAACTGAGCACAAATTTACTCCCTTTTTGACGTACAGAGATTGGAGATCATGATTGGTGAAATTCTATCACAATTTGTAAATGATTGAAGAAATGTTTAAATGTGAACACTGCGCTGATTTATGTGCGTTAGAAATTCAAACTGAAATTTATATTCGTTTGAAGAAAATGTTGAATCAGAGTTTTTTCAATCAATTGGGCAAATTTTTTGTTCTTCAATCTGATTGATGAAAGAGATTGATCGTCAGTACCATACTTAAGCGTCGAATTTCGTAAATGTTTATGAAATTTCGTAGCTTTTTTCCAGTTATTTTGATTGACGATGCAAAGCTCTAACATCTAGCAAAATAAATGTTCATAAATAAATTTCTGGCTGGCATAAATCATCATCATAAACCTCCATGTGGGTGCCAGCCGGAAATAACCACCACAGCTGTCTTGTGCGATGTCAAGATGGGATTAGCTAAGATCAGGAAGCTTTGTTTGGGATTCTTAACTCCTCAATAGTTCAATTCTTTATATAAGCTTTCTGATCATCGGATCGAGGTACCTGATTTCAGTGGTGTGAGCGCTTTGCACGAAACCGTGCCCAAGAATGCAAGGCTTGGGGTTAAACCAGTCATTAACGAGATCCTTCAGATGCGGTGGCAGGTCTGTTGTAACTGATGCCTTATCCTGGTAAATCGGCTCTGCCAGGAACCGACCATCGTTACCGAACTACTCGTGGGAAGAAAATCTAAAGAAAATTAACCAACAAAAAAATAATAATAGAAATAAAAAAGTTAACCAAATAAAAATAAGTAAGAATAAAAACATAATCAGCACCTCATCAGAAGAGGAACTACACCAGTCTCCAGAAAAGGTATTTCTATGAGAAGGCCCTTTTTATTCTTAACAAGATTGAATGAAGAGGAGGGAACTACAATTTAAAGGGACCAACAAGACAAGCTAAGGTACCAGGCCATTGTTGAAGACTACAACAAAAGCATGACTACTAAAGCAATCTCGATACAATCTGTGGAAGCCACGAAGAGGAACCGTTCTCAAGAAGAGATGGCTTACTCTAGCAAACGCAGCAAAGTTGAAAGCGGCGTGTCAAAAAGGCTCCAAAAAAAGGCTTAGCCAAAAAAAATAAAAAAAACCAGCATCATTGTTTCCACGCGAACCGTCGGCGAAGTGGTCGGGGATGATCTCTACGTGGCCGTGATGGATGAATTGTCTAACAGCGGCAAGTCCATCTTGAATATTTGGGGTGAAATCTGGATCTGTGCTGGATCATCTGTTGGGGAAGCAAGGCGGGACCCTTCCCTGTTTCGACTCAGCCGAAGTCGTTAGAGGTTACAGGGTTATCAAATGCGAAGACAGGTTTTCAAGGGACTTCTTGGTGCTTGTATCGGTAAGATAAGTGATACATGGAGCGGCTTGAGACTTAAGCTAATCCCAGCCAATGATATCCCACGGAGACCGAAGGCTCGCATTTAGCTTCCCAATATGCCTTTAGATAATAAAATGCTGATTCAGAGTCTAAAGCTTCATAACCCTGCTCCCCCAATGGATGATTGGGCAGTTATTAAAGCGGAACAACCACAACAAAACAGTAGGACTTTTCTTCTCCTTATAAACGAGGAATGTTTCGAGGTGCTTGATAAGTCTGACTACAAGCTAAGGTTTAACATTCGATTTGCCAAACTTAAAATTTTCAAATCTCTAAGCCCGGACGACGACACAGTCGATGTCGACGATGCCAACACTTTGTTGGAGGGTTTGTAGATCGTCCTAGAAACTCCTAATGTCCCCCCCACTGAAGCTAGTTCAGATTAATCTGAGGCACTCACAATGTGCCTCAGACAATCTGCGTTATCAGTGAAGAAAGCATTGATATTGGCATCATTCAGGATCCCTTGCCAAGGGGATCAACTAATAGAGGACTTCAAGACAACCTTTATAATCTTTACTACAATCAAAACAACAGTAATGGTAAGCCCAGAACTTGCATTTTAGCTAAGAAACATTTAAAAGCTTTTCTATGCCCTTATCTTAGCTCCGCCGACCTAACAGTGATTAGATTGGAAACTGCAAATGGAAGGGACGTTTTCATTGCATCCGTCTACATGGACCGAGATCGGCAAGCACCGCCCGAGGAAGTCCATCATCTAACATCCACCATCAATGCAAATAAGGCAAACTTTCTGATGGGCTGCGACGCCAATGCCAGACATACGCTATGGGGCAGTGCAGAAACTAACGACAGGGGTGAGTATGTTTTTGTAATACTGGTAATACCTCAACCTTGTTTTTTCCGAGTACGGACAATTTAGTGGATGGGAAGCGGTTATTGATATCACACTAATATCAAACGACGAACACTTTAGGGTTAATAACTGGAGGGTATCCAATTTACAATCTTTTTCAGACCATAAATGGATGCTCTTTGAAGTCTGTCTCGAGTCTGAGACTCCTAAACCCTATAGAAATCCCAAACGAATAAAAAGGACAAAGTTTAGTTGTATAGTTAAGTCAAAACTGGGAAACATACCAATGTAAAAAATCGACTCGACCACGGTACTGGATTTAAAGGGAGAGACTTGTGAGAAAGCAATAAAAATTGCATATAAAGTCTCGTCTCCAGTCAATTTAAGTAAAAAGAAAGTCCCAACGTGGTGGAATGAAGATCTGTCAAAACTCAGGAAGATGACCAGAGTGATTTTCAATATCTGCTATAATCACAACTTCTGGCAGCCCTACAAAGACTGCCTAAAAATATATAAGAAATCCATAAGAATAGCCATGAAATAGAGATGGATAGAATAATTTAATTTAATTTAATTTTAATTTTGGTAGGGGCGAAAGCCCCCATTTATTTTACTTATTACAAGCTACAACTAACTTAAGGCTAAAACTTAAAACTAAAACTTAAAACTAAGACTTAAAGCTAAGGAGAATGGTGAAGGAGTTCAGTTTTGAGGCAGGGAGTGCTGAGGTTAAAATCAAACTGAGTGAGGTTTGAGTTCACTTTTCGCAGCATACGGGAAATTGGATCATTAGATCCATATGAAGTGCGGTGGGACGGTAGATAGAAAAGACGAGGGCATCGTAAATTTCGTGGATTGGTATTGAAGAAAATTGAATTATAAAGAGATGCGCAATCGACAGAGCCTGAAAGAAGTCGATGAATGAAAAGAATGTCTGCAACATCTCTGCGTTTCTCTAGAGTACTCAGGTTGATGAGGTTGAGGCGGTCTTGATAGGGAGGCAAGATAAATGGATCGTTCCAAGGAAGACCTCGAAGGGCAAATCGAAGACGTTGAACATTCTCGATTCTGGTCACATGAACTTGCTGAAAGGGTGACCACGCTTGACTGGCGTATTCAAGGAGGAGGCGCACAAAGGTAATGTAGAGGGATCTGGTCACGTAAGGGTCGGGGAATTATTTGGACCAGCGTTTGACAAACGTGGGAGAGATAAGAAACTTCGTATAAGATACTTTCGAAAAGTTTGGGTAGATGAGAAAGTTTAGCAATGGGGAGATAGTTTGTTACTTCGTTCTTTGATCCCTTTTTGTGTATGGGGGTTATGAAAGAGGTCTTCCAAATCTGAGGGAATTCTCCTAGTGATAGAGACAAACGGAAGAGATGAGAGAGGGGGAGGGAGAGAATGGAAGAGCATTATTTAAGAAAAATGTCAGGGAGACCATCTGGGCCGGGTGAGAATTCATCATTAAGATTTTGTAGTTTATTTTCACTTACAGCAGGATTAAAAGGCAGGGACAAAAAGGGTTCAAAAGAGTTATCGGCGAAAGATTGTTTAAAATAGGTGGCAAAAAAGTTGGCAATGGTTTGCGGATTAGTTGATGATAAGTTTTCAAAAGAGAGGGGCGGAGGGTAACCGTCAGATTTTTTTTTTATAGTTCACGAATTGAAAAAATGACTTAGGGTCGTTTATAAGATTTGCTTGCGCGTTAATTAGGTGCCGCCGGTAGAGAGAGTTATAAAGATGATTGAATTGAAGGTATGAACCGAGATAGTTGGAATAGTCGAAAACAGAATTGGTACGAAGGAAAGCTGCCCTTAACTTGTTTCTCTTGTTACGTAAGGCGCCAAGTTTGCGATTATACATATGATTATATATATGAAGATGAAGTTTTCAATAGTCGACAGAGTTAGGGGACAAAGCGAGACTGAGGAGTTAATGGGATCAGTTGTGAATATAAGGTCTAATTGCCTTCCCATGTAATTTAAGACATTGCTTACTTGACATAGACTTGAATCAATTAGCCGATCTATGAAGAGACATTTCTTAGTGGAGTTGGCATTTGAAGCGATTTCTCTTCGGAAGGACTCCACTGCAGCAGAGGTAGATTAAAGTCGCCAAAAATAAGGATGTCATCGAGGGAATCTGGTATCATCTGGGAAACAATTATTTGATCAATCGCGTCTATAGCAAGTTGGTAAGATTCGATAGATTGATTTGGTAGAATGTAACAACACATAACGTACAGGGATCGGTGTGGAAAAGTTATTTTTATTGTAACAAAGTCGACCTTAGAAGTGGAAGAAATGGCAATGAGAGAAGAGTCAAGGTCATTATGGCTGGGCAGTAGCACGCCTCGAGAGGGAGAGTCAACCAAGGGTTGGGTAGGGTCGTCGTCTCGAAAAACATTAAAAGTAGGGGGGAATAATTCCTGGCTCTTTATGTGGGGGATAAGATTGGTTTCAGTCAGAGCATAGATATCGAAAGAGAGAGCATGGGATTGACGCAAAACAGCTTGGGTTTTCGAGCATAGGCCTCTTACGTTCTGGCAGTAAAATGTAAGAGGAAGATTGTTGTGTAGAGACGAAGTGGGAGGTGGTTGAAGTGCTGATGATAGTGGCAGTTTATGAATGAAAAAAATTGTTGTGGTGACTTCGGCTCGGTTGGAGATGTTGCATCCTTTTAGAGTGTACGTAGTTGCAGCAAGGTCATCCGCTACTTTTTGAGGAAACAAATTAAAAATCTCGTGGAACTTGATATAGATTTTCTTGAGACTGTCTATTTCAATGGGGAGGCCTTCCTGCTGAATGGAAACCATGACGCTTGTTTTGGTTCTACCCCCATAGCAAACTGATTCAGATTTGTCATGAAGATACGCGAGAAAGAGACGTATATTCTTGTAAACCTTTTTTTCTCTTAGCCTGGAGAGAGCATAACGACATTCTGTGGTGTCAATGGTTTGCTGTGTTAGTTTAACTAGAGGCAGTAAAACCGGATCAAGACTGCGAGCGGTGGAGAAAGAGATTGAAGAGGAATACTGCCAATCTATCGAAACACTTAAAGAATCCGCGAGGCTCAGCAAAATTCTGTCCAAAGGACACAATAATCCCTCCTTTCTTAAAAAGGCGGATGGTAGTTGGACAGACTCTTCCGCGGATTCGCTCGAACTTCTTATGAATACTCGCTTCCCAGGCTGTAGGGACAGTAGAACAGAAAAAGCTAGTTCTGATAGGTTACCGCCGACGGCATGGGAAAGCATTACAAACATCATTACGGAGGATAAAATCTCCTTTGACAGCTTCTCTCCATATAAGTCACCCGGCCATGACTGCATTATGCCTATTATGCTTTAGAACGTGCAAGACATAGCCATTCCCTGGCTACTATCGATTTATAGGAGCTGCTTATACTTAAACCATGTCCCCCAAACTTAGAGACTTGTTCGGGTGGTCTTTATTCCGAAGGTAGGCCGGCGAGGTCATGAATCCGCGAAGGATTTTAGGCCTATTAGTCTGTCCTCCTAAACTAACTAAAGACCTTCGAACTATCCTTGATTTTCACATCCGAAAAACCCTCCACTATCGAAATCCCATCACGGCTGAATTTTCAACAACATTCATACCCAAGCTATTCAAGTGTCTCTCACCGAGTTAGGTGTAGAGTCTTTCCTTAGACATAGAATTATATCCATGCTTAAAAATAAATAAATAAATATTTGGCGCAACAGCTCTTTAAGTGTGCCAGGGCCTAGCTTCTCGCAACCACTCGTGTTGTGTGCGTTATATTTTTCACACGAATGGAAGGGACCTACAGTTTAGTGCCGTATCCGAAAGGCAATTTGTTTTGATAAGCTTTTTCGAGACAACAATACTCTCGGATGTTTGTCAGACGTTCGCGAGAGGTGGGATCGTGAAAAAAACTTTTTGGTATTTTCCGGGATTCGAACTTGGAACCTCTTGCGTAGTGATCCGACACACTAACCACTACGCCACGACACCCACTCCATATCCGTGCTTAATATATAATATAATAATTTAGTGTCAGGAAAGTTTCTCTCTACGATAAGTCAAATCATGGAAAGTGCTCTGGATAAGATACACTCTTGGGCTACGAGATGTGGCCTTGGAGTAAATCCAGACAAGACCGAAATGATGCTATTCACCACAAAAACCAAGCTACAGCAATTCACTCCCCCCAAGCTAAACGGTTAACCACTCTCACTAGGTACTTAGGCACGATTCTAGACCCGAAACTTAGTTGGAAACTTAACATAGAGCAGCGGATTAAGAAAGCAAGTGTGGCTTTCTATGCCTGCAGCAGAACATTCGGCAACAAATGGGATCTCCAGCCAAAGATGACTGTATGGATGTGTAGAGCCATTGTGCATCCAATTCTTACCTATAGCGCCATAGTATGGTGGCCCGCCTTACATAAAAAATATAACATTAACAGAATCAAAAAAGTACAAAGATTGGCGTGTTTAGGCATCACAGGAGCATTGGGATCTTACCCAGCAGATGCTCTAAGCGTGATCCTGCAGTTATACTTTCGCAAATTAACAATGTGCAATGCATTAATGCGTATTCATCAATTTATATTTTAATTAATAATGTGCTGAATGGATGAATCTGAATGGAGCGCGTGCAAGTTCGATAACGCGTGTACTGGAGAATGCTGTCTTGACTGCCCGACTTACATAAAAAATATAACATCAACAGAATCAAAAAAGTACAAAGATCGGCATGTGTAGGCATCACAGGAGCATTGATATCTTGCCCAACAGATGCTCTAAGTGTGATCCTGCATTTGATCCCCCTTGAACTCAATATTAAATTTCCAGGTATATGCAGCCCCGTCCGGCTCAGGGACATTGGATGCTGGACAGCAAAGTCATATGGCCACTGTAAGGTTCTGAAGACGATACCAAGTGAACTGACATCTTCGACCGATTACAGGACTCCCACGCTCGACTTCAACAATCCTTTTCCAGTAAAGCTCCCTACCAGAGCTGAATGGAAGAACGGAATGGTAATCAATGACTTTGATATCTGTATATGTACGGATGGTTCGAAAATGGACTGCGGAGTTGGCCCAGGCATTTTCTCGGACCAACTGAATATATCGAAATCCTTCCGTCTCCCAGACTCTGCTAGTGTCTTTCAAGCAGAGCTTCTTGCGATTCGGGAAGCTTGCCGCATGTTAAAAAATCTCCCAACGTCCAACCATACCTATAGGTATAATTAATTCCATCGGTTAACAAATTATATTAAAATATCTAATTGGATTATATTTGAGTAGTGCTAACGGTTGGTTTGTTCGCGTCTTTTTTATATCGACCGGCATTAAAGCTGTATCCTTTTCGCCTGTGGATCAGTGCTAAATCGGGACCAATACGCTCTACAGAGTGAACATCACTGTGCCCATGAGAATATGGTGTGAAGATCGTTCTTACCATGAGTAGGTCGCTTACAAGCATAAACGTTTGCGACTAAAAGGAGAAGTAAACGATTTTGTTACAAAATATAAAAAAAAATATTTTATCGGAGAACTAAGTTCTCTTATATTCGCCAAACTTAACTCTACTGACAATCATTTCTTTTTTTATATTTATAATAAACGTATTAATGTTTAGAACAGACAAATCAATTGACTTAGGTGCATGATCGAAGTGCGCGCCAACGCTGACTCTTTGGAATGTATGCGCTTTATTACTTTATTACGCTTTATCCCCGTCCCATGGATCAAAAGCTTAGCTAGATGGGCTGAAAATCATTGAACCTTGGTTGCCCTGTGGTTAAGTACATTTGGTGAGGCTCTTAAACTCTCTTACGTCTAATGATTAGGACAAAGATAATTGCAAAACGTGTAGGTGCGCAACTAAGTCAATAGTTGGCTCCAGCAGTAAGTGCTGATCGATTTTGACATATCCAAAACATCATGAACCGAGCTTAGACATATGGTAAACAAACTGTTTTGACACATTAGTGATTTTGTTTTGGCGACATATACTTTTGGTTGTGTGAAAATGTCTGATTTTGTGCCAAATAATCGTCGTTTGCGGGAAGTGTTGATTTTCTTCTTTTATTCGAGAGAGAGCTGCAAAAAGTTTACGGAGATGCTGCTCTAAGTGAAACAACGTGCCGTGATTGGTTCCGTCGCTTCAAAGAGGGTGATTTCGATACAATACGAGCAGAGGCATAGAAAAGTGATTCTACAGCATAGCAAGCTCGGCCTCATGTTGCCAAACCCGTTAAAACCTACATGGAAAAGCTCAAATGGGAAGTCCTACCCCACCCGCCATATTCACTAGATACTGCGCCATCTGATTATTACTTGTTCCGTGCGATGGCACATGGTCTGGCTGATCAGCAGTTCCGCTCATATGAAGAGGAAGACATCAAAAAATGTAACGTAATGATATTCGAGCTCTGCCAGAAAGATGGGAAAAAGTTGTAGCTAGCGATGGACAATACTTTGAATTTAGCATTTGTAACCATTTTTTCACAATAAAGTTGCATTTTCACCAACAAAAAAAAAACAGCGAGAACTTAGTTGCGCACCTAATAGGTACTTTTAAATCAAACACCGAATTCTTTCGGTACTCAATTCCGAATAATCTTTATTTTTCCATTTTCCTTAAACTAACTTAACTTAGGGTGAATGCGCTAGAGTATTGCGCGTGGGGGAAGTGCTGGGTAAGGTGGAAACTGCAATTAACTCCTCCCTTCCTTAAGCTTGAATGCCCCTGTTCAAGATTTTATGGACTTGCATCCGTATTGCTTCCGTATCAATAGCTGGTGTTTCCACTTCTGGTTGTGTAGTTTTTATGTTTACTCGTATTTCTTTTGGCTTTATTTTTACGTATAATATCACCAAAATAATCAAGATAAGTATTCCGCTGATCCACTTACTATTTTCCAGTCTTATTTTAAATTCTTCAATTCGCTCATTGTTGCGAATGTGTAGCTTATGCAAGTAGGGTATAGAAATTTTTTGTTGAAATTTAGTTATTAAGTTTACAGTATGTGTAGGAAATAGCTTCGTTACCATTAGCACTTAAATTACTTTTTACTCGTATTTAAATAATATTTTATTATTATGTATAATTGGGGCTATTTCATAAAGTTTACAAGTGTCTTTAACTCTAGGAATCTTAAATAGCTAAACAAGTGTTTCATTCTGATAGTATATTTCGACTTCGATAACAATTAATAATTCAATTTTGTTTTGAGTTTATTAACTCGATTTTTTCTATATCTAATATTAAGGGATTGACAATATTGTGTTTTGCTAATAGTAAGGCATATAAATTATTATTTAAATTATCAATTACTATTCTGTTTCGAATTATTTATGTTGTTTATGCTATCTGTTATTTCGTCTAATTTGTTCTGAATTCCCTTATTAATTTCTATTTGCCTATTATTTTCTCTACCTAGTTTCAAGGATGATATGCAACATACGGAGTAGACGTTCTATTTGGTTAACATCCTGCTGCAACATCTCTCTGTCTCTGCCATCTTTGAGAGAATTTATAAGTTTAGTATTGTCAGCAATGAAGGTATCAATCTCAGAAAAGCTAGTCGAATATTTTAATTAAAAGTATTTTTCAAAGATTGCTGCATCTCCCGTTGGTATGGGGATAAACTCCGCGGTAGAATAGTCCGTGATCTTTGGTTGTACAAAACCAATTAAAGTTAGTCTGCAAGTATTAAAATTTATCTCAAATTATTTTTACGTGCCTGTCTTCCGTCAATTACTATAGCTGTTCCTAAATCTGCCTGAACTGTTTTTTGATTGTAAATTTTAGAAAATTTATTTCCTATTCTTTTATTAGTTTTAAGATAGACATCTGGCTTAAATTCTTTGGGTGTGGTCCTATTGTTGTAGTACTCAAGGTCTTTAGCTTGCTTAGTTTTGAGTTTAGAAATGATTTCATTTCTCATTTGCCCAGAAATGTTATAAATAATATCTAAAGGTCTATACCCGGTTACGAGGCATGCTCTACTGATTCTGGGGAGAGCTATTTATTGTATCAAAATTTAATTAAATCATTTAGGAAAAGCGCAAGGCTACAAAGATCTTCGCCTCAAAAGACTTCTCGAAAGCGCAAAATAAGAGTTTTGTGAACCCGGATGTGTTAATTAGGGAAACGCAAACCTCGAAACAGAGTACTCTGGAAAAAGAAAACACCGAGCTCCGAAAGAGGCTCGACGAAATGGAGCTCTTGTGTCGGGAGCTCAAAACTAAAGTTGAAAAACTTGAATCAGAGAATAAAGTATCTTTGCTTCTCACTACTGTTCGGACGAAGAAGAACTCGCGCGCGAAACGGATTGGATACTTACACGAAGACCATCTAAAAATCGTAAGGCTGGCTCATCGCCCGAGGTTGTTCCGCAACACGTACCTAACCACAAAGCGCAAAAAGCAGAAAAGCAAATGGAAAGCAAACGAGCCCCTGCTCCAATAAATATTACAGGCGTTGCAGACTATAATTCTCTGCGAAAAATTTTAAAAACAACGATCGCTACTTCTTTGCAAAACGATGCATGGAAAATCAAGATTAATGACGCTGAGGTCTATCGGGCTGTATCTCAAAAGCTTAACAAAGAAAAAATTCAATGGCATACTTATGAAGACAAGTCTGAAAGATCTTTGAGGGTCGTAGCTAGAGGACTTCATCCATCATGCGCTAAAGAAGTCGTTATCGGTGATTTACGAGGTAGAGTTTATAACATTCTTGACGCTGTGAACCTCTTAAAAAAAGAGAAAAAACGACCCGACCGTGGAGAAGAAGCTATGGTAAAACGTAAACTTCCGCTTTTTGTTAAATCGTTTTATAAAACGGAAAGCCAGGAAAAGATATACAATATTTGTACAATCATGAGTATGGTCGTTAAAATCGAGCCGCTACGTGTCAACACGAAGACAATCCCTCAATGCAAGCGTTGCGAGGAGTTTAATCATACCCAGGCGTACTGTCGGAAACAGCCGCGATACGTCAAGTGCGCTGGAAAGCACTCTTCTGAAAATTGCAGTTTGAACAAAAATGAAAAAGCAACTTGCATTAACTGCAAAGGAAGGCACCCAGCAATTTATCGCGGTTGCGAAGTCGCAACAACGCCAACTGTGCGTGGAACGAAATCAGTCGATCGGGCTTCTGAGTCGGTAGAGTGTGTTGCTAAGCAGACTGAGCGGGCTCGTAAACCAGTTATACAGACTCCTGAGCCGACTGAAAGAACGCTCGAATCAGTAATACAGACTCTTGAACCAGTCAATCAGCCTTCTAAGCCGATTAAATGTACTTCGAAGCCGTCCACTAAAAAGACATAATGAAAAATAACCTCTGAAAAGCCAACAAATCCCAGTTTCCTGACGTATTCTCAGACTGCAGTTAAAGCAACCAAACGAAACGACGGGCCACCTCTGATCCGTTGAAAGGAATTCTGAACTACATTTACGCTAAGTTCGAGGAACAATGTGAAACGAACAAACGAATTCACGAAAGTCTCAGTAACGTCGAAAGCTTTTGTATGGCTAACCTTATATCTAAATCTAAGTAGACATGGACTCTTTGCTTAAAATTATAACATGGAATGCAAACGGACTTTTACAAAAATCTAACTAATCCGAAACCCATCTAACAAGGGAATCGCAAGAAAAGATAAGAGGTTACCTTGGTTATCACGCCTATAATCCTTCTGATAGAGTGCAGGGCGGTTCGTCCTTATTCATTGAAACTAACATAGAGCTGGAAAAACTTCAGTTGTGCGCCGTAAGGGTTAAAAATAAACACTTGAGCTACAAGTGAGCGATGCTCGTTCGAAAAAGACGACTACTTTCGTGTCTTCAATGCGCTTGGTTCAAATTTCCTTATTGGTGGAGATTTTAATGCGAAGCACACCCTCTGGGGTACATCTTCTAAAGGAAAAATTCTCTACGAAGTGGCAAATGAATTCAATTTTTGCTTTTATTCGATAGGGAAACCCACCTATTGGCCAACCGACTCAGAAAAAATTCCCCATCTTATCGACTTTTTGGTTTCAAAAGGCATTTACGAGAAGTTTATTACAGTCGAAGAAAGTTTTGATCTCTCTTCTGACCACTCTCCGGTAATTTTATTACTTGGTGAAGCGTTGATCAAGAAAGAAGGACCTCCAAGACTTTCCAGCAATAGAACAAACTGGGAGGAATTTAGAAATGATTGCGAAACAAATATCGCAGTAAATGTATCACTTAAAAGACCTTTTGAACTGAAGAACGAAGTTGATCGTTTCGTGGAAACAATCCAAAGAGCGGCATGGAGAAACACTCCTTCTAGAAGCTATAAAATTAAACGAAAAGTGTCCCATAGAAATCATTGAACTGGTGAGGGAGAAAAGAAAAGCACGAAAGAAATGGCAAATCACTCGCGCACCGCAGCATAAAAAGGTCCTTAACCGACTATGTACTCGCCTTAGTGATAGTATTCGGGAATTTAAAAGCAATAAGATAGCGCTCTACCTTGAAAATCTCTCCACTGAAAGAGAATCAAATTATTCACTTTGGAGAGCGCCACCACCAATTCGGAAAAACAATAGAACTTGGGCCAAGAGCGACAAAGAAAAGGCAAAATATTTTGCTTTGCGCTTAGAAGAAACGTTTGAGCCATTCGACGGACCTTTGATAACGCCCGACTGGGGACGACATCTGACAACTTTAAAGTAAAAAAAGTTGCATTCATTGAACTGAGGGAAGTGATTACAAATCTAAAGACGAAAAAAGCACCAGTTTCTTGACGTCTCACAGACTTTCGATAAGGTTTGGCACGAAGGCTTGGAATATAAATTGCAGGTTATACTGCCACGACAACTCTTTCTAATCTTATGATCATACCCCACCGAAAGACTTTTTCATGTTAAGCACGAAAATAATTACTCTGACTTCAACGACATTACGGCCGAAGTCCCACAAGGAAGTGTCCTTTGCCCGCTTCTATATGTTGTCTACACGCATTATATCCCGCAGGAAAGAAACTGCGTCATCGCCACGTTTGGGACGATACGGCGATATTGACAACGGGCGATACAATTAAAGCAGCAACTGAAAAGCTGCAACATGCTATTAATAAAGTTCACGCTTAGACGAATCCATGGCGTATTGTGCTGAACGAAAGCAAATCTACTCACGTCAACTTTACCTACAAAAAAAGTGGACAAGAGCGAACGAAGCAAAATATCTAGGAATGACTCTAGATGTTAAGCTTAAATGGAAATCGTACGTAAAAAAGAAACGCGACGAGCTTGAAAACAAATACCGACAAATGTACTGGCTTCTCGGAAAACATTCGAAGTTGAACCTACATAACAAACTGCTTATCTATAAGCAAGTGTTAAAGCGAGTGTGGACGTATGGTCTGCAACTATGGGGTTGTACCAGGAAAAGCAATAGAAACATCCTACAAACTTTTGAAAATAAAGTTCTTAGAACGATCGTTAGCGCACCGTGGTACGTACGTAACGAAGTTATTTATCGGGATCTGGAAATTCCCAGCGTCGTCGAAGAGATAACAACATTTGCTCGTAAACACAAAGATCGTGTTCACGGCCATTGTAACCGTATTCAACTACTTGACGCGAACAATTCAATTCGTCGCCTGCAAAGGGCAAAACCTTTTGACCTCGCGTCATAGTATCATATATGCCGGTCGTAAAAACCGCAAGAACTTTCATTGGAATTTAACCTGCCTAAAGTGCTACATTCTTTTTAATTACATACGAACATCTTTCTCCAAAATTCACGAGTCTCGTAAGCGAAAATAAAACTGCTGGATAAGCGTCGGCTGAGTTGTAGTATTAATCTTGAAGAGTGCTGTTTTTAGTGAGTAAAAATCTCACACTACCATAAGCACGCGCGGTCGGGCCTTATGGTGGCTTTCGAAGATTTTCACCCTCTCGGCAAAATAAAAATAAAAAATAAAAAATGTGCCGCATCATGCAGTTTTAAAACCAGACAGCACTACTACGAAGTTACGTGTAGTGTTCGACGCATCATCAAAATCGACAACCGGTGTCAGTCTCAACCAACTGATGCACGTTGGTCCAAGATTACAAGAATACTTAACGACAATAATCATGCGTTGGTGAAGACACTGCAATGTTTTTACAGAGGACATCGAAAAGATGTATCGCCAAGTAAAATTAAACACCCACCATCAATATTATCAGCTTATACTCGTACCTATAGGTATAGTGTGGAGTGGTATACAAGCTGACCACAGTTACTTATGGTACAGCTTCAGCACCATATCTAGCTGTGAACACTCTACACCAATTGACAATAGATGAGCAGCAGAATTATCCAACCGCATCTAAACTGGTGAGGAACGATTTCTATGTAGACGACCTAATGAGTGGAGGACGCACGTTAAATGAGTGCAAGAAGATGCAACGTGAGTTAGTTCAATTATTGGCCAGTGGCGGATTCCACCTAAGAAAATAGGCAGCAAATCACAAAGAACTTCTAACGATAATTGAAGATGCAAAGGGTCAAGGTTACATCAACTTGGATAAAGAAGAAGTTACTCTAGGGATTCATTGGAATCCATCGGCTGATACATTTTAATTTAAAGTAAATATCGATAAAGCATCAGCAAAAGCGGGGACCTCATCAAAACATACGACATTTTCCGAAATAGCACGTCTTTTTGACTCATTAGGATGGTTGGCTCCAATTACCAGCACCGCAAAGATCCTCATGTAGCAAATCTGGAAGCCGGAATTCGACTGGGACGAAAGACTAACAGCTGAATAACAATAATGCTGGAATCAATTTAAATGTGAACTTCCAATTGCTGAAACTATTAAAATTCCAAGATGGACTGACGAACATAAGTCACAAAAAATTTAACCACACTGGTTTTGTGATGCTTCTGATGTAGCTTACGAGTATGCAGCAGTAATATAAAAGATCACTTTGCTTACGTGTAGAACTAAAATAGCACTTATTAAACACAAACTCACAATTTCAAAGATGGAATTATGCGGAGCCCACTTGTTGTCGAAATGAATGTCTGAAGTGAAGCGGGTAGTTGAGACTCCAGAAAAAAATGTCTGTGCCAGGAATGTCTATGAAAGAGTATTTGTTTCTAATAGTTTTGCTTAGATACATAGAAATATTTACCCACGTTCGTGGATTCACATAAAATCGACAGAGAATCCTGCAGACTGTGCATCAAGAGGCGTAACACCAATTAAACTAAAACATCATTCTCTATGGTGGAGTGGACCTTTGTGACTTGAGAAGGCCAATGAATATTGGCCGACATAACCCGAGAAACATCAATCTACTAAAGCTGATTTCATGGACGCGACAGTCTCTTTAATCTCAACAGTAAAGAAAGACAACATCGTCGAACCATTTTCCTCGTACACAGGACTAATTAGAACGATATCCTATTGTAAACGGTTTGCAATGAACTGTAAACATCAAGCAAACAAACAAACTGGAGACTTGACCACCTATGAACTTGAAGGTGTTCTAAAATCTATTATCCGTTTAATTCAACAAACCTAACTTTTAGAAGAAATCAGGTCAGCCTAAAGGACCGACACAATCTTCACAAGAAAAGCAGACTCCTTGCCCTAACCGCACGCTTAGATAACTTGAATATTCTTGGGGTTGGGGACAGACTTGACAACGCAAATCTGTCAGGAACCATACTACTCAACATAATATTGGCAACACATCGCGGTCAAATATGTACATCCTTTAATTTTGACCGTGCAGCAATTTAAAATTTAATTATCTCGTATACATGACAGTCATAGTAACATTGACGGAAATGAAATGGCTGATGAATTGGCGAGGCAGAGATCTGCCCTTCACTGCTCCCGTGCGGAGGATGTCAACATTCCGTTAGGGGCCCTTAAGGGTAGAATCTTTGCTCATTTCCTTGCAGATGCTGGTAATAGATGGCGAGGGTTGCAGAACTGTGTCATATCCAGGCAGATGTGGCTCAAGTATAACTGGCGCAGAACACAAGAGCTATTAAACAGAAACCGGCAGATATTGATAGAGTTCTGGCAATTAGCACTGGCCACTGGCCCATAGGGGTCCACGCAGCCAGACTGGGCATTACTTTTAATGCACATTGTCGTAGCTGCAATATGGCCAACGAGCCTGAAACAATCCTTCACTTCCTTTGTAAGTGTCCGGCCCTTAGTAGGGTCAGACACCGTATACTTGGCAGACACCTTCTTGATAATATTAGTGAGCTAGCGGAAGCAAGCATCGGGGACATCATCAGTTTCCTCAATGCCACGGGGTGATTTTAAATAATCTTTTCTCTCCTTTCCCACAAGTCCAACGTCAGTTTCTACAACAATTTAGGTTACTTGAGTTGTGGTATTAAAACGGCGAATCTGCGCTAATTATGTTTCAGCATAGCATGCTGTCACAACCACACCTACCTACCTACCTACCATACATGGCAGTATACCAAGGAATATGATGATACCTGGAGACCGACATCATGATAATAGAACTAACATTACCTCTCCTCTGTAGCGAAGAATTCAAAATGATTCCTCCTGTCCCCACTTGGCATGATCAGAAGTTCACATACGAGTATATTGTTCCATCAGCGGACTAATAGTCAATATTCAGGGAGATCACTATTATCCCTGAAGCAAAGGTCGCTTTTCTTCATGTAAACAAAGGTGCGCAGACACATATTGGTGTAAAATGCAGCATCCAAAATATACAGCAGGATCAAGTGTAAGCTTTTGTGAAATAAACCTTCAGAGGCATACACAAAGGTTACTAACATCATGCTTCACTCGAACCGTGCAGCCACAATTTTACTGGGTAAAGATGCAGCACACTAACACATGGCTATTTAGTGCTCCTTATGAAGTCAAAATAGACATAGCATGTGGTTCGACAATAAACCCCGCTAAACTGAAGGAGACTGGTATACTGAAACTTCAACCAAACTACTGAATACACCAATCAACTGTGATCCTTTTCGGGAGCAAACCATAACAACAAGACAGAATTCATCGTATCTTCCCATTCAAAACATTTCGCAGCAGCTAATCAACTTCAACTATAAAAAAGAAGAAGATCCGGTTTTGGCATCAGACATCTCCAATCAAATCGTGAAGGTTCAGACAATATTAGTCTCCAAAGGAACCAGGAGATACTATTAAAGGAGATTAGGAATTATAAAATTCACCAACATTCATTGACCGGAGGCTTAGTGTTTCTACTAATTACAGCAGTGGTCATCATAGTAATCAAAAGACTACGGTCGAAGTCAGCAGTAACCATCAAATTGAAGCAGTAGCCCGAATTAGCACCTTTTTTTTTTTTATATAATTTGCACGTGTTAAAGGGGATATGAATACCCTTATACTAATTTTTAGAACACGTGCGTTTTTGTGGAAAGGAAGAGACAGAGAGAAAGACAGAGTGGTGTGGTTTGAAACTCAGGTGGTATTAAGTTCCTGTAAACTCCAAGGGTGGCTGTCCAGATAACTGGGGAGTATTTTGTTTTGTTTTTCGCTATTATTGTCGTTGCTTATGATTCACTGTATTTCTTTCCGTCCTCCTGATGTCATCATCACGATCAAGTTGGATTTTGGCCATATGACCACCCTACTGCCAGTGTTATGCCTTCACAGTAGAGTTGTCTTAGCTTTCGCAAGTGATCGACTTTTTTATTTATTTCATGCGAAATAAATAGATGATTCTTGACATCAGGATTCGAACCGTGAATCAACAGCGTGACAAGCGATGATGTTACCACTACACCACGGCCACCTCGAGCACTGACCAGAAGACGCTCATCAGTGAATCAGGCTGAACAACCAACAATGTTTGCGGATGAACAATTCAGGGTGTAAGCAAGAAGTCGTGGCCCCAGCATGTTGTGGACAACATAATTTCCACGCAATCAGCAGTATACATTATGCACATAACAACACCTGTGTGGCCAGACAGTGGAGGTATCTATGATAGTTTAAGGTGTTTGTTTATTGTGGGAGGTAAGGCTCACAAATCATAAAATTCACTTTGTTCGACATAACAAATTCTTTATTTCCTAACTCACGTAATTATAAATTTTAGACTAGTTCCCCGTCATTGTTATCCGTTCGGTACAAATGTTTTTGTGTTTGTCTAATTGCTAATTAGTATACTGAAACTTGTTTACCACAAGTTTTAAAATATTTATTGAGAAAAAAAAAAAAATTCTCACATTGCAGAAATAACCAACAACATAATTTCTGGCGCTCTCGGGGATCAATTTAAATCGCCCAGTACCTTATTTCCCGGACCTAGCGCCGTGTGATATTTGACTGTTCCTAAATATTATACGGAATGAAGAAATTATTAATGCAAAGATAATATCGAGGAATGTTTCAAAAGGTGATGACTTAAATATGTAAGATGAAATAAATGGAAATTGTATAGAGAAAGTGGTGAAAAGGGAAGATATTAAGCTAAAATAGGTTTTTAATTTTCAACTAACTTAGCGACAATTTGTTAGTACCCTAGTATGCGCTACATATTTTTTTTTTTACAATTCGCGCGCGCCAAAAGGAATATGAATACGTTTATACTGTTAAAGGGCACGGGCTTTTAGGAAAATGTGGAAGAGGAACAGAGGAGAAGCCTGTGCACGTTGGCTTCAAATGTTTGAAGGTTGTAGTGATGGGGAAATACAGAGCTTGGTAGATCATTCCACATTCGTGTCGTTCGGCTTATAAACGAATCCCTATATTTGACAGTATGACCGAAGTTAGGCTTTAGGGTGAACTGATGTGCATTCGAAGCATGTCTCGTATTCCGGGTGAAATTTTGAAGGGGAGGAATGCAACTGGCTATTTCGCTGGAGCATTGCTATATCTACTGTCCAGACAACGGAATTTTTGAATCTCTTTCAATTACACATACATGTAACAAAATTAAAGTAGTTTCCAATTCATTTTTTAAAAATTACACATACACATGTACTTATGACTTTTTAAAAAAATTCTCGGTTTAGTAATTTCAGAAAGTAAAACTAACGGAACTACATTTTTGGAATCAGTGCTTTTGTAAGTATAAACAAAAATATATTTTTTGACTTTTACTCCAACCCCCCAACATTTTTGTTTTTCCACTTTTTCAAAAAAAAAAAATTGAAACTGTCTGTTCAAATGTTATGAGGCTGCGCCAGAAAGCCAGTCAGGCTGACACACGGACGGACAGGCAACTCAATCTTACTATAATGGTTCCGTTCTAACTTTTTGGTGCCTTGTATATACCGGAACCCTGAAAATTGAGTTAATAATTTTGTTACCGATAGATGCTCATGAGCCTGGACTATTACTTTTATTGTCTTTCGATTTATTTTATTAAGACAGAAATCGATTTTGTTTGTATTTATGTACTTTTTTGAGCAATTTTTAAGCCGTCATTTTAAATTTTGAAACTATGACTTAGGGGATTGAATGTAGAGATCTAGAGAACGTTTTTTTTGAATTTGTTTATATTTTGCTCATTTACACTAAAAAAAAAAAAAAAACTGCTAAACGCCACTCGGATTTTTGCGGAATTTTGATATACCAATTTAAGAATTTTTGGAAAAAAAAAAACACGGAGTCCCTTCCCATTTTTTTGTAGTTTAACTGGACTATGTACAGGTTTACCGAATTATTCAACTCTACATGCAAAGGTTAAGTAGTTAGCCCATCAATTTGATAAAGTTTTCACAGGGCTCTGTACACACTTAACATCGGAAAGCACTTAACAAAATAACAGAATTAACCCGTATCTTAAGACATCGTAAATGACAGCAGAATTGCAAGCAATAAATCAAAACATAAGGGAGAAAAAGAAAACGAATTTCTTCTCCGAAAACGTCTAAGGAATGGAGGACCTTGGTTTTCCCTGTTCTACTTTTATAGCAGTACCTCAATGCAACAAGTAGGGGAGTATATTAATTTCTCCAAATTACATACCTACATATATGTACCTATTTCTCCTTTGGATAAACTAGAGTTCTCCTTTGTGAGGTTGGTACATATTCCTTTTCTAGGTACGCCCCTTTTGCTAAAGTGCGCAGGATTTAGATTTTATATCTACAACCAAATGAGGACATCAAAGAATCTATTTATGAAATTTCTTAGAGATGCGTAAATTAGTTAAAAGAGAAGGATATGCTTCGCTCGGAATCATGGAAATATTTTAAGGCTTTTTTATGGAAGGTGCTGATGGGATGATGCTTCACTTAGTCACTCATTTCTGGAGTAGAAATCGACATACTCGTACCTCAAAGTTATAGGATGGCTTCACGCAGTTTTCAAGTTAAATTGCTTGGAGTTCTCCTATTGTAGGTCAATAAGGGACAAGAAAGTAAATGCAGTGGTTATATAAAATGAAGAACTTTACAGTCGCAAAGGCATGGTAAGGAAGCTCTTCGTTGAATATATTTGAAGCTCTGGCCTGCAAGGATTTCCGACACTCAGTCCAGGTTTTTGATAAAGAGATAGCAGTGCACAAAGCGACCAACGGTAGCACTCGAACCCATGATGGGTTGCCGGTATTGGTTTACTCCTAGGGGTTATTAACTAAAGATCTGCGGTCTATGGCAAAAACTGAAAGTGTTGTAGTACGAGTGCATTGTAGAAATGCATAATATATTTGTCATCAATTATCACTCATTATCGAAAGATATGACACTGAAAAGATATGATCAACACGCGATGGTTGAATAAATATCCGGACAAATTTTAGTTTCTGAAATGTGGGGAAACTCCTTGACTCTGAGAGTGAAGCCAGGTTTCTTCAACTTGAACTAGAGTTTATTCGATATAAATTGGACATTTTGGGAGTGAGTACAGAAAGATGTTTTGAAGAGTAACGCTCTTCTGATCTACTCTAGAAACCAACCGGAAACTCGCGGGAATCCCAACCATATGGGTATATTGCTAACATTAACTCCAGGGATAGGATAGGATTTTAAAGAAATATAGGACTATATATTACAATTGAAAGTGCTGCTCCCCAACGGAGACCTCAACTGGGGATATAATGATAATTTCTACATTCAGTTAAGTATCGTACACAATGCAACGCCAAACGGAGACATTGGTAGGAACAACAAACATATCATTGGGAACCATGGCCTTTGCGATCGCTTTGTGGATTTCTACAACACTAATTACCTTGTGATATGAGGCACTATGTTTGAGCACAAGCTTTGTCAAAAGACAGCTGTCTGTCAACTAATAGGCTAGCAACGTCTAGCCAAATTAATCAGCGTGATCTAACCAAATGAGTCAAATGGGTTTTAAGTGATTACCATCTTATGGTAGCTACTGTCCAACTACGTTAGGGAGCAGTTCGGAGACTCCACTAAACTACTGTCCTAATATTGTATGAAGATGAGAGTAATTCGGCGTAGCGTGTGACTGAATCATCACACTAGTTACAGAAGCAGAGGTGGCAAAATTATAACAGGACCATTTACAGAATCACTGACAGGTAAACGCAGCTAAAAACCATCAAAATAACCCTACGTATTTCAGATTTTGAACAATGTTAGGAACATTTTGCTACGATCTTAAACCGTGTGTTCGCAGAAGATGTGCACTCTAAGCGCCCTACGAGCGAGGTTAACTTAGGTTAGGTAAGGTTGGGGTTTATGTACCTTGATGAGTGGTTACACGGGGGCCTATTGGACTAACTTCGTTGTCAGTGAGCGTGTACTTCAAATGAATCGCACTAACTTATACAAGCTCGCTCAGTTCCTCAATCAGTTTTCCTTATGACGAAGGCTACATTTTTGAATATTTGAGCAGTCGCAGAGAAAGTTTTTTATGATCTCTATTTCTTCCTCGTCCTGACAGCTCCTGCAGTAGTTCGAGGAGTTTATACCTAGTCTATTGGTTATTGAGCAAATCACGCAATGTCCTGTAAGTACCCCTATCAAGTTGCGGATTTCCTTTTCCCCATAGCCAGTAAGCTACTGGTTCATTCTTTATTCAATTGTGGCTATAGGTTGCGGGATATAACACAATCACTTCTGGACTGCCAAGTGGTGTTGGTTAGTTCCTCCATCCTTATGTTTATCTTCCCTTTCCCCACACCAATAAACATATTTATTAGTGTACAAGTATATTCTCTGTCAAGTGCTGATCCTTTTTTTGCCAGTTTATCATCATATAACAACACTACTTCCTGTTTTACTATATTACATACTGTCTTAGATCTTATTGCCTTACTGTTCAGTGCCTTGATAGCTGTCTGAGTGTCCACAAAGATTGTAATCCGAGATGCATTTATTTTTCACGCTGCTCTATCAATGTCGAAGATTTCACATTGAAGGATGCTGCATTCATTTAGGAGTTTGTATGAGTCGTTAATTTGTAAACATTTTCAGAAAACTCCTGCTTCGGTTCCTTTTCCATTTTAGACCCATCAGTGTAGAACTGAATGTTTTGTTAATTTGTTAATGTGTTGGACTTTTGGGAATACGTATGGAGTAGTTCTTATTTAAATCTTGGTATGAAATGACGTAATCTGAGATCTTGTTATAGTCAAGAATTCCGTATCTGTAGACTCTTCAACGGCTACGCATCCATATTCTACAGTGTAGAGTATGGATGCGTAGCCGTTTGAGCTTTCCTTAAGACGGATTGCGCTTTCGCCACGCCTGTACGAGTATGTACTCATACATGTGGGGAAAATTAAGCATTATTTCTAACCCCGCTTGTGGCGTTGATCACACATGCTAATATTTGTATCTTAGAGAGTTCTATGAGGTAGCTGATTTGTTCCATAGAATTCCACCATAGGTAAGTATGAATCTAATGATCGTCACTTACATCCAGTGGGTATTACCCGGTCGCAATCCACAGCGTTTACCAAAGGTTTTCTTGCATGCGAAGAATGCACATTGTGTTTTTTTTATACATTCCTCTGTGTTCCAAGATACCTACGAGTAGCTTCATTAGAGAGTTGCAGAGGTATTCCATTAAGTTGTATCTTTGTTCTGGTGAATAGGACCAGTTCGGCCTTCTCTGGTCTATGAGAAGAGATCTTTTAGTGCCGATTCCATAATGCGACTGATTGTCGGTAGCAGTGTTGTATGTTATCTGCGTTTACTATGGTCTTTATTCCTTTGTTCTTTAGAGTCATCAGAATTTTGTTAACGACAAGAATCGACAGGGGAGGTGAAACGACTCCTCCCTGTGTAGTTCCTCCTGTCACTGTATTCTTTATACCACTCTCGCCTATCCGTGAACTAATAAATGTGCTGCTAAGTATTGCCTCAATCCATTCCGCTATCATTGTTCTAGCTTTGATCCCCTCCAGAGCGGAATTACTCATAATATATTCTGTTTTCACGTTATTACAAGCTTCTTCTATTTCTATAGTGAAGACACCTCATTGGTGTTCTGAAATTGCTGCCTCTAGCCTGTTGCAAAAGATTTTGCCAGCCGTGTTTAACCTACTGAGTGGGGGGTATTATGATAGTTCATATGGTGGTTTGTTGCCTTTGGGAGGAAGGACTAGGTTTTATTGTTTCCACTGGTCCGGAAAAACTCCTTCCTTGTTTTGTAGATGCTAATGAACATGCCTGGGCTTGCTTTTATTGCGGTCTTGGGTTACCAAGTTCTGGTTAAATTTTATTACAGATCTCGAGTACTTGCGGTGACCTCTCGGACTGTTGGTGTTTCCACTATGGGATCATTCGAGAATGCGTTCTCTTGTTGGTAGGGGAATAGTCTGACCACGATGTTGTGTAAGAACTCTGGGCAAGTGGAAATCTGCAGCTGCCACTTCTTCACTTTTATGACGACTTGGTAGGCTCCGCCCCAGGGATTTTTGTCAGCTTCACAATTCGGCGAAAGACTTCCATTTGTTCTTGAGTATGGCTGTTTTTAGTTCCTTTCGAGCCACCCTGTAGTGTTCTTGTAGTTCCCTGGAAGTGGCGCTCGCTCTAGATCCCGTATACACCCTTCTCACTTGATGGCACTTGGCACGTAGCTGTGCGATTTCTTAGTTCCACCAGTAAGCTGGGGGACGATGATGCATGACCTTCTCATCATTGAGGCGCCATATGCTCATATCACCTTATTTATTGCCTGGATTGCCTTACTGTCGCACGACCCGTAAGTACTGCATCTCTGTTAGAGATGCATGTGAATGCCTCCACATCGAAAGCATCTGATTTCCAGCCTTTTCCTGGGTTGACCACGCTAGAGGTGTTTGTCTTCTTGCTTCCGAAGATATTTCACATATTATCACCTGCTCGCTATGGGCGTAGAGGTTGCAGACTTCCCACTTTGTTCTTCCTACCAAGCAGCTACTTACCTACATGATGACGATAATCGAAGTGGTACTTCCTCTGCAAAACGTGGGTCTATTTCTGCTGTTTACTAGCACCATAGCCTCCTCTTCCTCGTCTGTTCCATTTTCTGCATCCTTATTCAGCGGACTACGCATTAAAGCCACCGGCAATGATCATAGGTTTTCGACCTAAGGCATCATTTACAAGTCCATTTTCGAACTCTGCTACCGATAGGCTTGGTGGTGCGTAGGAGCTACAAATATGCATGCTATCGATTTTTGCACATATGAAACTATATCTTGGTGTTTTATCTTCATAATACGTTCTCTCAAGACTTTTGGAAAGCTAGGCATTTGTCGCTTCCTGTGATATGGCTGCTGTTTATGTCATTTTTGTCACGACACAGACATTTTGGCTCTAGGATGCAAGATTTTGTGGTGTGTCCACTTGTACCATACTTAATACAGCGATCAGAGAAGTCCACCGCACTGGCTCTGGCAGTGTATTCGATGTCCATGCATTTGCAGCATTTTGTTGCACCACCAACCACCCATCGGTCTCTCAGCCACTTCCGGTGGCAGGCTCACTGTCGCTATCTGTGTATCCGGACAAGCTCTATGGCACTTGTTCGGACATAGTACTCTCTGAATCCCTCTAATTATTTGGTTAGGGCTTGGCAAATCTTCTCCTTCGTTGTGATTTCGTCCAGATCTTTGACATCTATGAGTACCTCTTGCGTTGGAGTTTTCACTTCCGTTCTCGATTCCAGGGCCTTTCTACGCTTGGTCGTTTCCTTTGTCGGGACTGAAAGTGTGCTCGGATGCTTTAGTGATTAAAGCAACGGGCGCTTTTGCTGGTGCTTCCTATGGACAGTTTTCTTTTCTGTCGGGACCAAAGTCTTTTTCTTCTTCGCGGCTGGAAGCTGCTGGCCTGTGGTTTTGTTTTCTCGGCTATTTTTGGGTGTTTGTAGTCGTATCTTACGGCTATCTACCGCAGGATTAGATATCTCCATTGTCTTTAGGACTGCTGCTCAGTAGTTTAAAGGTTGTGGCTGCGTGATTTAAGTAGTCTTTCAGCCTTTCAGCTTTTCCTCATGTAACTGCTCTTGTCGTTCGGTTTCAGAATCCATTGCCTTTCGTATGTGGTACGAAAGATACATTCTCCATACCATCGATATGGAGGTAGTCGAAGGATAAGTTCGTCAAAAGAATGTCCATATTGTTTGTGCGTAGGTAGGTTATCGTTGGGGATGTCCGGGGGGGTCTTGTCTGAAAAGAACAGGCCGTTGTAATGGTTTTTGTTTATATTGTGTTGTTATTTTTATTTTCGTCTTATTTGTCAATTTAAAAGTTAGTTATTTGGTCCCACTGTAGAGCCGTTATACTGGCTGTTTACTTTACGCAACAAAAGAGTGGAATACACCCAAGTATAGAAATTGCCCATTTGGGTAAAATTGTTTAACATCTCTACGCAACATCAAGCAAATTGTACCTACATACAAAAAATAGTGGCAATAAATTTTATTTAGTTTGATAACGTAAAAAGAGACGTTTTCAAATAAAATTTGACGGAATTTTTCGAGTTCATAATAACACATTTTGGTAATTTTTTTTTTTACAACTCGTGCGCTGAAGTTTCCGGAGGATTGCTGAATTTGTGAGCAAATTGTGCTCTTGGCGCTCTGGATATTTGAGAAGCTGCTGCATTGTTACGCGCAGTGTTTTGCCATTTTTTGGAGTACAAAAATGCGCGCGCACTTACGCAATTGGAAAAATATGTCTCAAACTTTGCTAAAAGCGGGTCAAGTACTCGGACGGCACGAACAGTTTCGCGAAAAAAAGAAAAAGAAAATAGAAAGAAAATTCATAATAAGTGAGCAATTTAAAAAAACATATTCAAAAGAAAAACAAATTAAGCATTAAATAAGAAAAAAAAAAACAACACAACAAAAAAAGAAAAAAAGAACAATAATTTCAGAGATAAACCAAAATGTTAGATTTATATATACCTATTAAATTATACAGAACTGGACATTCACGAAAGTTTCTAGATCATCAAAAGAAAAACTAAAAAGCCAATTTTTTAATTGTGTCAAAAACAATTTTGGAGAATTTATTATTCTAAGGTATTGTGGTAATTTATTAAATAAGCGACAAGCAAACACTGTATAAAAATTACGAAACGAAGTAGTCCGAAATATAGGTACAGAGACTAGATGCAGGGAATTTCCACGAACATTATAATTGACGAGGTTTCTAAAATTAAGGTTGCCAGATCTTAAAAAAATATCTTTAACACTTTAAAGCAATATAAATGTCGAATCGGAAAAATTTTTAGGTCACGAAACAGTTGAAAACTAGGATGAAGGCGATGTTTAAAGCAGATTTTTCTCAGAGTGTATTTTTGCAACGTAAGTAAGGGTTTTATTTTATTCAAATAGGCTCCACCCCAGCAGCTAATACCATGTTGCAATTTAGAGTGGAATAACCCATAGTATATGGAGGTCAGTAGCTTAGTAGAACACACTCTCCTCAAATTAAAGAGATATCTTAATGTAAGGCGAAAGTATTTTCGCAAACTCCTCAGCATGGTTAGAAAAGGACATCTTAGAGTCAATGATTAATCCCAAGTACTTGAACTAATCGACTTTTTCAATAAGGAAACAATTATCACAACAGTTTCGCTATAGAAGATCATCGGGGAATTACAGGCTCAGTTAATTTGTTTGAATTTAGGACATTTCGGTGCATGAAATAAGATATTCGCGTCAAAACAGTTTTGCCCAGATAAACTGAAAAATATAATTTTAGTTTTGGAACTTATAATTAATTTGTGATTAGCAAACCATATTCTTCGTAAGTCCAAGTCCCAATTAATGTCTGCTATAGATCTATAGGGCTATCTGAGCCATACACACATCCTAAGTCATCAGCGAACGCTCTTAATACTCCTCTAAAATTGAGGTTAAATAGAGAATTAATGTAAATTAAAAAAAAGTATTGGTCCTAACACTGAGCCTTGTGGCACACCCATTTTAATGTGCTTTAATTCACTTCTGGTGTGTTCAATTTTCACTCTTTGTGATCTATTATTTAGATAGGGTTTGAACCACTCGAACTAAAACCCCGAAAACCTGCTTTACTAAGTTTCACCAACAAAATGTTATGGTTAACCATATCGAAGGCTTTAGTTATATCCACAAATAAAGCTGATGTATTTTTTTGCCTGTCCAAATTTGAGTAAATTTGAGAACAAACATCTAAAAGAGCATCTTCAGTAGATTTGTCTTTTTGAAAACCAAATTGATCAGAGTTAAAACAATTATTTTTTATCAGAAAATTTGCAACCCTATTTTTAATTACTTTTTTAAATATCTTACTAACAGAAGGCAGAAGCGATATAGGTCTGTAATTAGACATACAATCTGATTTCCCATTTTTATAGAGTGGTACTACATCCGCACATTTAAGTCCATCAGGAAAACTTCCTGTGAGAATATTTTTATTGAAATTAAAGGCTAATATGTCAGTTATAAACCAAGAAATATTTTTTAAAATTCTGTTGGATAATTCATCAAATCCACAAGAGTTAGAGTTTTTTAAGCTACCAATCGTTTTTAGTAGTTCCAAAGCGGTTACAGGCTCATAGAAAAAACTGTTTCTCTCTCTTTAATTTAGAACACAACGTTTTATACCTTTTTTTAAGTTTCTGTTCAATGGGTGTTTAGAATATTTAATCCTAAGCTTATTTTTGTTTTTTAATTTAAGCATTATACAAGAGCTAATCCAGGGTTTAAGCCTTTTTAACGATTTATTGGCCCGCACAGTACCTATAAGAACATGAAAAAAATGTTTTTTTAGCGTTTCAATAAAAAATATCATACTCGTAGCATTCGGAAGCATTTTGTGCTGCGAAAAATCCTTCCTAGGACTCAAAACAAAGATAAGTACTTAGGTTAGGGAAATTAATTTTGGATTTTATGTTGCATGATATGCAATTATCACTATTATTATTTTTGTTTATGCCTACTAATAAACCCGTCATAGAGTGATCAGTTAATTCTAAAATCAAAGACACATGTTTCACGTGCACTAAGCGATATATTACCAAAACGCCCATAGAAATGGTCTAAGCAAGTACCCGATGCAATTCTTGTGGGCTTATTGATAAATGATTCTAAACTGCTTATTGATAAATGATTTTAAACTGTGTGAAGATAGCAAATCTAGGTAATTAGAAAGAGCAGAACAGCTTTCCAAAACGTTTACATTAAAATCAGATAAAATAATTAGATTTTTGGATTTATTCTCATTATCTAGTAGATTAGAAAAATCACCACAAACATCAAGAAGCTAAAACTATGTAATCTATAGACACAGAGAATGACATAAGAATAATGATTAATTTTAAAAGACAATTTTATAACATCGGCACTCAGAAAATCAATATTAGTAGCCACACACTCATAATCTTCCTTAACAAAATTTTCATTAGTGTTTGAGGAAAATTTAAAACCTGGCAAGCAATAATCATTTTTTTCGAATCCATAAATCCAAATTTCAGATACATAAACAAAATCAGGGATACACACAAAGTTGTCCAGATGAGATATGAGAGACGCATAATTTTCTCTCAAGCTTCTAACATTTTGGTGAACAAGAAAAAGTTTATCAATACAAAAAGACTTTGTTACAAAAACATCATCACAAGCATTGGAAGAGGGAATATCATTAATAAGATTATCGCCAAAATTCATTTAAAATACAAAATAATATAAGCGCAAAATGCACTAGATTTTAGCAAGATCATTAAAAGATCTTAATGCAATGATATTCCCACGCTCTACCTTTCTCAAAGCTTGGACAACTTGAAGGTGCCGATCGAATACGGGGATGTGATGCTGATTTATATTCTGTTGCATAAATTACCATCGAAGACACAGCAACTTTGGGAGGCTAAACTGGGATCGAAGGAGAACACGAAGGATCTGCCGACTTTTTGCGGAATTGGAAAAATTCCTCTAATCGAGGTTTCGTACTGTTGGAGACATTTCTAAATGTTGTGACTGAAACCGTGGGTGCATGTATTTCCAGCATAAATCAATACCCCCAAAAACTACAATTAATTGTATGCTAAACGTCAATTATTAAAAAGAGATTATATATTGTATAAATACACAATTAATATTTCGACACAGTAAATTACCGAAATCAGTTCGTAACAGTTAAAGGAAGCGTTTAATTTTTACATATATATATTTATTATTTATTATTCATTGTTTATTATTTATTATTAATTATTTATTATTTATTATATATTATTTATTATTTATTATTTATTATTTATTATTTATTATTTATATTTATTATTTATTATTATTATTATTTATTATTTATTATTTATTATTTATTATTTATTATTTATTATTTATTATTTATTATTTATTATTTATTATTTATTATTATTATTTATAATTTATTATTTATTATTTATTATTATTATTTATATTTATTATTATTTATTATTTATTATTAATTATTTATTATTTATTATTTATTAATTTATTATTATTATTTATTATTTATATTTATTATTTATTATTTATTAATTATTATTATTATATATTAATTATTATTATTATTTATTATTTATTATTTATTATTTATTATTTATTATTTATTATTTATTATTTATTATTTATTATTATTATTTATTATTTATTATTTATTATTTATTATTATAATATTTATTATTTATTATTTATTATTTATTATTTATTATTTATTATTTATTATTTATTATTTATTATTATTATTTATTATTTATTATTTATATTATTTATTATTTATTATTTATTATTTATTATTTATTATTTATTATTTATTATTTATTATTTATTATTTATATATATTAATTATTATTTATTATTATATTATTTATTATTTATTATTTATTATTTATTATTTATTATTTATATTTATTATTTATTATTATTAATTTATTATTTTATTTATTATTTATTATTTATTATTATATATTTATTATTTATTATTTATTATTTATATTTATTATTTATTATATATTATTTATTATTTATTATTTATTATTTATTATTTATTATTTATTATTTATTATTTAATATTTATTATTTATTATTTATTATTTATTATTTATTATTTATTATTTATTATTTATTATTTATTATTTAATATTTATTTATATTATTATTATTATTTATTATTTATTATTTATTATTTATTATTTATTATTTAATTTATTTTATTATTTATTATTTATTATTATATTATTTATTATTTATTATTTATTATTTATTATTTATTATTTATTATTTATTATTATTATTTATTATTTATTATTTATTATTTATTATTATTAATTTATTATTTATTATTTATTATTTATTATTTATTATTTATTATTTATTATTTATTATTTATTAATTTATTATTTATTATTTATTATTTATTATTTATTATTTTATTATTTATTATTTATTATTTATTATTTATTATTTATTATTATTTATTATTTATTATTTATTATTTATTATTTATTATTTATTATTTATTATTTATTATTTATTATTATTATTTATTATTTATTATATTATTATTTATTATTTATTATTTATTATTTATTATTTATTATTTATTATTTATAATTTATTATTTATTATTTATTATTTATTATTTATTATTTATTATTTATTATTTATTATTTATTATTTATTATTTATTATTTATTATTTATTATTTATTATTTATTATTTATTATTATTATTTATTATTATTATTTATTATTTATTATTTATTATTTATTATTTATTACTTATTACTTATTATTTATTATTTATTATTTATTATTTATTATTTATTATTTATTATTTATTATTTATTATTTATTAATTTATTATTTATTATTTATTATTTATTATTTATTATTTATTATTTATTATTTATTATTTATTATTTATTATTTAATTATTTATTATTAATATTTATTATTTATTATTTATTATTTATTATTTATTATTTATTATTTATTATTTATTATTTATTATTATTATTTATTATTTATTATTTATTATTTATTATTTATTATTTATTATTTATTATTATTATTTATATTATTATTTATTATTTATTATTTATTATTTATTATTTATTATTTATTATTTATTATTTATTATTTATTATTTATTATTTAATATTTATTATTATTATTTATATTTATTATTTATTATTTATTATTTTATTTATTTATTATTTATTATATATTATTTATTATTTATTATTTATTATTTATTATTTATTATTTATATTTATTATTTATTATTAATTATTTATTATTTATTATTTATTATTTATTATTTATTATTTATTATTTATTATTTATTATTTATTATTTATTATTTATTATTTATTATTTATTATTTATTATTTATTATTTATTATTTATTATTTATTATTTATTATTTATTATTTATTATTTATTATTTATTATTTATTATTTATTATTTATTATTTATTATTTATTATTTATTATTTATTATTTATTATTTTATTATTTATTATTTATTATTTATTATTTATTATTTATTATTTATTATTATTATTATTATTTATTATTTATTATTTATTATTTATTATTTATTATTTATTATTTATTATTTATTATTTATTATTTATTATTTATTATTTAATATTTATTATTTATTATTTATTATTTATTATTTATTATTTATTATTTATTATTTATTATTTATTATTTATTATTTATTATTTATTATTTATTAATTTATTATTTATTATTTATTATTTATTATTTATTATTTATTATTTATTATTTATTATTTATTATTTATTATTTATTATTTATTATTTATTATTATTATTTATTATTTATTATTTATTATTTATTATTTATATTTATTATTTATTATTTATTATTTATTATTTATTATTTATTATTTATTATTTATTATTTATTATTTATTATTTATTATTTATTATTTATTATTTATTATTTATTATTTATTATTTATTATTTATTATTTATTATTATTATTTATTATTTATTATTTATTATTTATTATTTATATTTATTATTTATTATTTATTATTTATTATTTATTATTTATTATTTTATTATTTATTATTTATTATTTATTATTTATTATTTATTATTATTATTTATTATTTATTATTTATTATTTATTATTTATTATTTATTATTTATTATTTATTATTTATTTATTTATTATTTATTATTTATTATTATTTATTATTTATTATTTATTATTTTTATTTATTATTTATTATTTATTATTTATTATTTATTATTTATTATTTATTATTTATTATTTATTATTATTATTATTATTTATTATTTATATTTATTATTTATTATTTATTATTTATTATTTATTATTTATTATTTATTTATTTATTATTTATTATTTATTATTTATTATTTATTATTTATTATTTATTATTTATTATTTATTATTTATTATTTATTATTTATTATTTATTATTTATTATTTATTATTTATTATTATTATTTATTATTTATTATTTATTATTTATTATTTATTATTTATTATTTATTATTTATTATTTATTATTTATTATTTATTATTTATTATTTATTATTTATTATTTATTATTTATTATTTATTATTTATTATTTATTATTTTTATTATTATTTATTATTTATTATTTATTATTTATTATTTATTATTTATATTATTATTTATTATTTATTATTTATTATTTATTATATTATTTATATTATTATTTATTATTTATTATTTATTATTTATATTTATTATTTATTATTTATTATTTATTATTTATTATTTATTATTTATTATTATTATTATTTATTATTTATTATTTATTAATTTATTATTTATTATTTATTTTATTATTTATTTATTATTTATTATTTATTATTTTATTATTTATTATTTATTATTTATTATTTATATTTATTATTTATTATTTATTATTTATTATTTATATTATTATTTATTATTTATTATTATTATTTATTATTTATTATTATTATTTTTATATATATTATTTATTATTTATTATTTATTATTTATTATTTATTATTTATTATTTATTATTTATTATTTATTATTTATTATTTATTATTTATTATTTATTATTTATTATTTATTATTTATTATTTATTATTTATTATTTATTATTTATTATTTATTATTTATTATTTATTATTTATTATTTATTATTTATTATTTATTATTTATTATTTATTATTTATTATTTATTATTTATTATTTATTATTTATTATTTATTATTTATTATTTATTATTTATTATTTATTATTTATTATTTATTATTTATTATTTATTATTTTATTAATTATTTATTATTATTTATTATTTATTATTATTATTTATTATTTATTATTTATTATTTATTATTTATTATTTATTATTTATTATTTATTATTTATTATTTATTATTTATTATTTATTATTTATTATTTATTATTTATTATTTATTATTATTATTTATTATTTATTATTTATTATTTATTATTTATTATTTATTATTTATTATTTATTATTTATTATTTATTATTTATTATTTATTATTTATTATTTATTATTTATATTTATTATTTTTATTATTTATTATTTATTATTTATTATTTATTATTTATTATTTATTATTTATTATTTATTATTTATTATTTATTATTTATTATTTATTATTTATTATTTATTATTTATTATTTATTATTTATTATTTATTATTTAGTTATTTATTATTTATTATTTATTATTTATTATTATTATTTATTATTTATTATTTATTATTTATTATTTATTATTTATTATTTATTATTTATTATTTATTATTTATTATTTATTATTTATTATTTATTATTATATTTATTATTTATTATTTATTATTTATTATTTATTATTTATTATTTATTATTTATTATTTATTATTTATTATTTATTATTTATTATTTATTATTTATTATTTATTATTTATTATTTATTTTTATTATTTATTATTTATTATTTATTATTTATTATTTATTATTTATTATTTATTATTTATTATTTATTATTTATTATTTATTATTTTATTATTTATTATTTATTATTTATTATTTATTATTTATTATTTATTATTTATTATTTATTATTTATTAATTTATTATTTATTATTATTATTTATTATTTATTATTTATTATTTATTATTTATTATTTATTATTTATTATTATATTTTTTATTTATTATTTATTATTTATTATTTATTATTTATTATTTATTATTTATTATTTATTATTTATTATATTATTTATTATTATTATTTATTATTTATTATTTATTATTTATTATTTATTATTTATTATTTATTATTTATTATTTATTATTTATTATTTATTATTTATTATTTATTATTTATTATTTATTATTTATTATTTATTATTTATTATTTATTATTTATTATTTATTATTTATTATTTATTATTTATTATTATTATTATTTATTATTTATTATTTATTATTTATTATTTATTATTTATTATTTATTATTTTATTATTTATTATTTATTATTTATTATTTATTATTTATTATTTATTATTTATTATTTATTATTTATTATTTATTATTTATTATTTATTATTTATTATTTATTATTTATTATTTATTATTTATTATTTATTATTTATATTTATTATTTATTATTTATTATTTATTATTTATTATTTATTATTTATTATTTATTATTTATTATTTATTATTTATTATTTATTATTTATTATTTATTATTTATTATTTATTATTTTATTATTTATTATTTATTATTTATTAATTTATTATTTATTATTTATTATTTATTATTTATTATTTATTATTTATTATTTATTATTTATTATTTATTATTTATTATTTATTATTTATTTATTTATTATTTATTATTTATTATTTATTATTTATTATTTATTATTTATTTATTATTAATTATTTATTATTTATTATTTATTATTTATTATTTATTATTTATTATTTATTATTATATTATTATTTATTATTATTTATTTATTATTTATTATTTATTATTTATTATTTATTATTTATTATTTATTATTTATTATTTATTATTATTTAATTTATTATTTATTATTTATTATTTATTATTTATTATTTTATTATTATTATTTATTATTTATTATTTATTATTTATTATTTATTATTTATTATTTATTATTTATTATTTATATTTATTATTTATTATTTATTATTATTATTTATTATTTATTATTTATTATTTATTATTTATTATTTATATTTATTATTTATTATTTATTATTTATTATTTATTATTTATTATTTATTATTTATTATTTATTATTTATTATTTATTATTTATATTTATTATTTATTATTTATTATTTATTATTTATTATTTATTATTTATTATTTATTATTTATTATTTATTATTTTATTTATTTATTATTTATTTTTATTATTTATTATTTATTATTTATTATTTATTATTTATTATTTATTATTTATTATTTATTATTTATTATTTATTATTTATTATTTATTATTTATTATTTATTATTATTTATTATTTTATTTATTTATTTATTTATTATTATTATTTATTATTTATTATTTATTATTTATTATTATTATTTATTATTTATTATTTATTATTTATTATTTATTATTTATTATTTATTATTTATTATTTATTATTTATTATTTATTATTTATTATTTATTATTTATTATTTATTATTTATTATTATTATTTATTATTTATTATTTATTATTTATTATTTATTATTTATATTATTATTTATTATTTATTATTTATTATTTATTATTTATTATTTATTATTTATTATTTATTATTTATTATTTATTATTTATTATTTATTATTTATTATTATTATTTATTATTATTATTTATTATTTATTATTTATTATTTATTATTTATTATTTATTATTTATTATTTATTATTTATTATTTATTATTTATTATTTATTATTTATTATTTATTTGTATTATTTATTATTTATTATTTATTATTTAATATTTATTATTTATTATTTATTATTTATTATTTATTATTATTATTTATTTTATTATTTATTATTTATTATTTATTATTATTATTTATTATTTATTATTTATTATTTATTATTTATTATTTATTATTTATTATTTATTATTTATTATTTATTATTTATTAATTTATTATTATTATTTATTATTTATTATTTATTATTATTATTTATTATATTTATTATATTATTTATTATTTATTATTTATTATTTATTATTTTTATTATTTATTATTTATTATTTATTATTTATTATTTATTATTATATTTATTATTTATTATTTATTATTTATTATTTATTATTATTATTTATTATTTATTATTTATTATTTATTATTTATTATTTATTATTTATTATTTATTATTTATTATTTATTATTTATTATTTATTATTTATTATTTATTATTTATTATTATTATTTATTATTTATTATTTATTATTTATTATTTATTATTATTATTTTATATTTATTATTTATTATTTATTATTTATTATTTATTATTTATTATTTATTATTTATTATTTATTATTTATTATTTATTATTATTATTTATTATTTATTATTTATTATTTATTATTTATTATTTATTATTTATTATTTATTTATTTATTATTTATTATTATTATTTATTATTTATTATTTATTATTTATTATTTATTATTTATTATTTATTATTTATTATTTATTATTTATTATTTATTATTTATTATTTATATTTTATTATTTATTATTTATTATTTATTATTTATTATTATTATTTATTATTTATTATTTATTATTTATTATTTATTATTTATTATTTATTATTTATTATTTATTATTTTATTATTTATTATTTATTATTTATTATTTATTATTTATTATTTATTATTTATTATTTATTATTTATTATTTATTATTTATTATTTATTATTTATTATTTATTATTTATTATTTATTATTTATTATTTATTATTTATTATTTTATTATTTATTATTTATTATTTATTATTTATTATTTATTATTTATTATTTATTATATTTATTTATTATTTATTATTTATTATTTATTATTTATTATTTAATTATTTATTATTTATTATTTTATTATTTATTATTTATTAATTATTATTTATTATTTATTATTTATTATTTATTATTTATTATTTATTATTTATTATTTATTATTTATTATTATATTTATTATTTATTATTTATTATTTATTATTTATTATTTATTATTTATTATTTATTATTTATTATTTATTATTTATTATTTTATTATTTATTATTTATTATTTATTATTTATTATTTATTATTTATTATTTATTATATTTATTATTTATTATTAATATTATTTATTATTTATTATTTATTATTTATTATTTATTATTTATTATTTATTATTTATTATTTATTATTTATTAATTTATTATTTATTATTTATTATTTATTATTTATTATTTATTTATTTATTATTTATTATTTATTATTTATTATTTATTATTTATTATTTATTATTTATTATTATTATTTATTATTTATTATTTATTATTTATTATTTATTATTTATTATTTATTATTTATTATTATTATTTATTATTTAATTTATTTTATTATTTATTATTTATTATTTATTATTTATTATTTATTATTTATTATTTATTATTTATTATTTATTATTTATTATTTATTATTTATTATTTATTATTTATTATTTATTAATTTATTATTTATTATTTATTATTTATTATTTATTATTATTATTAATTATTTATTATTTATTATTTATTATTTATTATTTATTATTTATTATTTATTAATTTATTATTTATTATTTATTATTTATTATTTATTATATATTATTTATTATTTATTATTTAATTATTTATTATTTATTATTTATTATTTATTATTTATTATTTATTATTTATTATTTATTATTTATTATTTATTATTTATTATTTATTATTTATTATTTATTATTTATTATTTATTATTTATTATTTATTATTTATTTATTATTATTTATTATTTATTATTTATTATTTATTATTTATTATTTATTATTTATTATTATTATTTATATTATTATTTATTATTTATTATTTATTATTTATTATTTATTATTTATTATTTATTATTTATTATTTATTATTTATTATTTATTATTTATTATTTATTATTTATTATTTATTATTTATTATTTATTATTTATTATTATTATTATTTATTATTTATTTTATTTATTATTTATTAATTATTTATTATTATTATTTATTATTTAATATTTATTATTTATTATTTATTATTTATTATTTATTATTTATTATTTATATTTATTATTTATTATTTATTATTTATTATTTATTATTTATTATTTATTATTTATTATTTATTATTTATTATTTATTATTTATTATTTATTATTTATATTATTATTATTATTTATTATTTATTATTTATTATTTATTATTAATTATAATATTTATATTATTTATATTATATTATTTATTATTTATTATTTATTATTTATTATTTATATTTATTATTTATTATTTATTATTTATTATTTATTATTTATTATTTATTATTTATTATTTATTATTTATTATTTATTATTTATTATTTATTATTTTATTATTTATTATTTATTATTTATTATTTAATTATTATTTATTATTTATTATTTATTATTTATTATTAATATATATTATTTATTATTTATTATAAT